>CM072096.1:20154166-21512500 GCA_036850905.1 Luffa acutangula
ATCAGTGGTCATCTGAGCGGTCAGGACCCAAAAAGATTGCTGCTGGAGTGTTCGAGGTTGACAACGTAAGTGCACTTCAGGCTCAGATGTCTTCCTTGGCTAATGCATTTTTAAAGTTTTCAGGTTCAGGGAATGCTCAATCAATTGAGTCTGCAGCCGCCCTTGCATCCCAGACTCAGGGGGAAAATCTCGAGCAGGTTCAGTATGTTTCAAATTATAATTCTAGGGGGTATAATAATAATTCCACACCTACACATTATCACCCTAGCAATAGAAATCATGAGAATTTTTCCTATGCTAATAATAAGAATGTTTTGAATCCTCCTGGCTTCACTCCTCAAAGTCAAGAAAATAAGAAATCTTTAGAAGACTTTGTTGGAGCTTTTATTGCAGAATCAAGTAACAGGTCAAATAAACTTGAGGAGGCTGTGATTGCAATAAACACTACTGTCAATGGTCATTCTACAGCAATCAAGAATATAGAGACTCAGCTGGGACAACTGGTAAGTGTTGTCAACTCTATGAATAAAGGTAAAGCCCCAGTTGAACAGGAGAAATCTTCTTTGGAGTACTGCAAGGCCGTATCTGTGCACTATGAGGAGGAGACTAAATTAGCTGAAGAGGAAACTACTGAACCAGAGGAACTCACAGGAGGAGTTGAAGAAGGCACCACCTCAAACGAAGCTGGAAAGCTTAATCCTGAGCCTTCTATCCCTTCTCCTATTGTTTTAGTCCATAAATCAAAGAAAAAGAAAAATTCTAAGGTTACGTTTGACAAATTTTTAGATGCTTTTATGGGTTTGCATGTTAATATTCCTTTTTCAGATGCCTTGGAGCAGATGCCTCACTACAGAAAATTCATGAAGGAATGGCTCAACAAGAAGAAAAAGGTAAAGCAGTTGGAGACTGTATATCTTGCATCGACGTGCAGTGCTCGTGTCCAACAGGGAGTACCAGAGAAATTGTCTGACCCTGGGAGTTTTACTATTCATTGTAATTTTGGTACTTATTCTTGTAGAGCACTATGTGATCTAGGGGCCAGCATAAATATTATTCCATTATCTCTGTGCAAAAAGCTTAATATAGGAGAAATAAAATCTACCTCTATTAGACTTCAGTTGGCTGACCAGTCTGTGGTTAGTCCATATGGGATGGTTGAGAATATTCTGATTAAAGTAGGTAGATTTTTCCTTCCTGTTGATTTCTTTGTGCTAGATATTAAAGAGAATCCTGCTATGCCTATCATATTAGGGAGACCATTCCTTGCTACAGGAAGGGTTATAATTGATATTGAGCGCAGGGAGCTAATCATCAGAGTTCAACAAGAGAAAGAGGTTTTAAAAGCTTTTGAGGACCCCAAGAACACATCAGATACCAGGTTGGTGGGTGATAACTGCCCAAAAGGTAGTTATTTAGGCCTCAATTATATGGGGATTTGTGTGTCCTCTATGCTTATTAGGGTTGGTTTTGGATAGATATTACATGATTTAACCCATTTGGAAGAATGGAAGCATTGGAAATTATTTTGTGCAGATTATGCTGCTGAGCGACTGGAGGGAGCAAATTATATGCTGCAGCAAAGCTGGGAGCAGAAACTGCCACATCACAGCTCGTTAGCCAACTTCATGAACCGACTTCTGTTGAGTTATTTTCGTGATAAATGATCAAGGAGAGCCTTACACGTGTCCTAGTTGACCTAATTCAAGCCTCCCATCCTTCTATAAAAGGAAGTAGCCGTCAAAGTCAAATTCATTCCATGTTTTCCCTTGGAAGCCGAATAGTTAGGGAGATTGAAGACTATCAACACCATCATCCGCAAGCTGATTAGGGAGTTTACCTTCTTTATTAACTTGTAGTTATGGACATGCATACTCAGATTGTAATTCGTATTCCTATGCTCATTATTAACTAAGTAGCTTAAGGTGTTGGTTAGGAATAATGTGATTACTGTGCTTCATCTCTAGTAATAAATTGACTATTGCATTTTGGTTAATTGTTGTGTTTATTCTTATTTTATGCCCGCCTGGCCAGCCGGTATGGATAGCTCTCTCTAGTTTCAGGGATGATTTAGAGAGTGTGTGGCAATTCTCCACACTACGATCATTGTGTATTGGTGAACGCCAGTGACTGAGCTAGGGATAGCTAGTTGCCTAGTGCTTAATCGGTCGTACTTCATTGGGTTTGAAACATATCCCAAAAGATCCGGAGTTCCGGGAGGAATCCGCTAATAATACTGCGAGAAATGCATGATCAATAATATTGCTAGAGCATATCTTAGAACAATCACTAAAGCCTAACCAGCGCCTGTCTTTAATCTGTCTGTCTATTTGTTTACTCGTTGTTCTGTCATTTATTTTGCTTCAACATAATTCCGATAAAACCCAATCATTTTATTATTCTTGAAACCATTAAAAAGTTACACAAAAATAGGTAGAGTGGAAACTCATTCAGACCTTGGATTGATAATATTACTTGCTGCAGACTGTGTATACTTGCACAGGAATTCTAGAGTATTTTTTCCTATATTTTTACTCACTCTAGGAACCCAACAAGTTTTTGCCGCCGTTGCCGGGGACTTGAATAAGTTTTTATCTGATCTGTTTTGTGTATGTGTTTTAGTGGTTTGGTGCTAGAACTTTTTGATTGTTTCTTTTGTTTTTGCAGGTGTGATTTTGGTGCATGAGCGATCCGCCTGGGGTATGGTTTGAGCTTGATCCAGAAATTGAAAGGACATTTAGGAACAGAAGGAGGGAGCAGCGCAGAAACCAGATGGAGAACGCCCCGCAACTTCCACAGGTTCATGAAGGTCCAGCAGCAGCAAACCCCCAGCAGAATCCGTTGTTGCAGCAAAACCCACTGTTTGAGCAAAATGAGCAGCGAAATAATCAGGCTGAGAATCCTATCTTGATAGCGAACGATAGGACTAGAGCCATTCGAGCATATGCTGTCCCGATGTTTAATGAGTTGAATCCAGGGATTGCACGTCCCCAAATCCAAGCGGCGAATTTTGAAATGAAACCGGTAATGTTTCAGATGTTGCAAATCGTGGGGCAATTCCATGGTTTGTCATCTGAAGACCCTCATTTACATCTTAAGTCTTTTATAGGAGTTAGTGATTCTTTTGTAATTCAAGGAGTGCCTAGGGATGCTCTTAGATTAACTTTGTTCCCGTATTCTCTTAGAGATGGAGCAAAGTCATGGTTAAACTCTTTTGCTCCAGGATCAATTAGGACATGGGATGAGTTAGCTGAAAAAATTTTGAGTAAATATTTCCCACCTAATAGAAATGCTAAATTAAGGAGTGAAATAATAGGGTTTAGGCAACTTGAAGATGAGACTTTTAGTGAGGCTTGGGAGAGGTTTAAGGAGCTTTTACGAAAGTGTCCCCACCATGGGTTACCTCATTGTATTCAAATGGAAACATTTTACAATGGTTTAAATGGAGTAACCCAAGGTATGGTCGATGCTTCGGCTGGAGGGGCCCTTTTGGCAAAAACTTTTGATGAAGCATATGAAATTTTAGAAAGAATATCTATTAATAGTTGTCAGTGGTCGGATGTTAGAGGCACAAATAAAAAGGTTAAGAGTGTATTAGAGGTTGATGGTGTGTCCACCATTAGGGCTGATCTTGCAATGATTGCTAACGCTCTTAAGAATGTGACAGTGATTAGTCATCAGCAGCCACCAGCTATGGAGCCTGCAGCAGTGGTGAACCAAGTCACAGACGAAGCATGTGTCTATTGCGGTGAAGACCACAACTACGAGTTTTGCCCCAGCAATCCAGCTTCTGTGTTTTTTGTAGGTAATCAGAGGAACAACCCTTATTCTGACTTCTATAATCCAGGTTGGCGCAACCACCCCAACTTCTCATGGGGAGGTCAAGGAAATAACGTACAAGCGCAACAAAAGATGAACCAGCCGGGATTTGCTAAAGCGTAGGTAATGCCCCAGCAAAATAAGCAGGCTTTGCCCCAGCAAAATATGGGAAATTCTCTCGAGGCGATGATGAAAGAATTTATGGCTCGCACAGACGCTGCAATTCAAAGTAATCAAGCTTCGATGAGGGCCCTGGAATTGCAAGTGGGTCAGCTAGCTAATGAGCTCAAGGCGAGGCCTCAAGGGAAACTTCCTTCGGATACTGAACACCCTCGAAGGGAAGGTAAGGAGCAGGTAAAGGCAGTAACCTTAGGAGTGGTAAGCCACTAGAAGAGTCTAGAAAGACCCAGGATTTAAATAGTAATAGTGATAATATTGTTGTTGTTGAAAAAGAGTTGGAGTCTGGTCAGGGTGTTGGAGGCAGCAAGGAAAATGCTGGAGCATCTGGTTCTGTGCCAGATGTAGAACCACCATATGTGCCGCCCCCACCTTATGTACCACCTCTACCTTTTCCACAAAGGCAAAAGCCTAAGAATTAGGACGGTCAATTTAAAAAGTTTTTAGAGATTCTTAAGCAATTGCATATAAATATCCCTTTAGTAGAAGCTATTGAGCAAATGCCTAATTATGCTAAATTTCTTAAGGATATTTTGACTAAAAAGAAAATGTTAGTTGAGTTTGAAACTGTATCTCTTACTGAGGAGTGTAGTGCTATTCTTAAGAATGGTCTACCCCCCAAGGCTAAGGATCCAGGGTCATTTACTATACCTGTGTCTATAGGTGGAAAGGAGTTAGGTAGAGTACTATGTGATTTGGGTGCAAGCATTAACCTTATGCCTCTTTCGGTCTATCGGAAGTTAGGTATTGGTGAAGCTAGACCTACCACAGTTACACTCCAATTAGCTGATAGGTCTATCACATATCCAGAGGGTAAAATTGAGGATGTCTTAGTAAAAGTTGATAAATTCATATTTCCTGTTGATTTTATTATTTTAGACTATGAGGCTGATAAAGACGTCCCAATTATTCTAGGTCGTCCATTTTTGGCTACTGGTAGGGCATTAATAGATGTTCAAAAAGGAGAATTAACAATGAGAGTCCGTAATGAGGAAGTGAAATTTAATGTGTTTAAAGCCATGAAATATCCAGACGAGATGGAGGATTGCTCCTTCATTAGGATTCTGGAGAGCACAGTTATTGAGACAGCAATACAGGATTCGGCTGATAAGCATTCAGAAAAGCATGGAGAGGTTAGTGTAGAAGATTTTGAATTTCGTTCTTTAGATAGAAAAAATTAAAAAGAATTGTTTAGGTGTGAGGATGTTTTTTAGTCTTTAGATTTAGATCAAAGAAAGGCTCCCCCAATTAAGCCATCCCTACTTGAGGCACCCACTTTAGATTTGAAACCTTTACCGGATCATCTAAAGTATGTGTATCTTGGGGAAAGTGAGACGTTGCCCATTATTGTTGCATCAGATTTAATGCCAGAGCATGAGGAGGCCTTAATAAAATTGCTGGAGCAATACCGCAAAGCTATAGGTTGGACATTAGCTGATATTCAGGGAATTAGCCCATCTTTTTGTATGCACAAAATCACTCTAGAGGAGGGATCCTTTAGGAGTATTGAGTAACAAAGAAGGCTTAACCCTGCAATGAAAGAGGTTGTTAAAAAGGAGGTAATTAAATGGTTGGATGCTGGGATCATTTATCCCAATGTCCAATGTGTTCCTAAGAAAGAAGATGTCACTGTGGTGAGCAATAAAGATAATGAGTTCATCCCCACAAGGACAGTAACTGGCTGGAGGGTTTGTATGGATTACAGAAGGCTTAATAAAGCCACCCGAAAGGATCATTTCCCACTACCATTTATCGACCAAATGTTGGATCGATTGGCTGGTCAGGCCTATTACTGCTTCTTGGATGGCTATTCTGGGTATAACCAGATTACTATTGCTCCTGAAGATCAGGAAAAAACCACCTTCACCTGTCCTTATGGGACATTCGCTTTTAGGAGAATGCATTTTGGCCTTTGCAATGCTCCAGCAACATTTCAGCGGTGTATGTTAGCAATTTTTTTCTGATATGATTGAATCCACTGTTGAAGTCTTTATGGACGATTTTTCAGTGTTTGGAGGGTCTTTTCAGAGTTGTTTAGATAATTTAGGAAAGGTGTTAAAAAGATGTGAGGATACCCATCTAGTTCTTAATTGGGAGAAGTGCCACTTCATGGTAAAGGAGGGCATAGTGTTAGGTCATAGGATTTCTAAGGATGGTCTAGAAGTTGATAGAGCAAAAGTTGAGGTTATTGAAAGGCTAGAGCCACCGAATTCAGTGAAGGGAATTCGGAGTTTTTTAGGACATGCTGGATTTTATAGGAGGTTCATAAAGGATTTTTCCAAAATCAGTAAACCTCTTTGTAACTTATTGTGCACTGATCATGTTTTTGACTTTAATGCAGATTGTAGGAAGGCTTTTGAAACATTGAAGGCTGCTTTAATCTCAGCACCCATTCTCTGCGTGCCTAATTGGAATTTGCCATTCGAGGTAATGTGTGATGCGAGCGATGCTGCGATAGGAGCGATGCTGGGGCAAAAGCAGGGCAAATTTATTCATCCTATATATTATGCAAGCAAAGTTTTAAATGAGGCACAAGTCAACTATACAACTATTGAAAAGGAGTTGTTAGCTGTTGTGTTTGCTTTTGAGAAATTCCGGCCATATTTGGTTGGATCCAAAGTCACAGTTTTTCACAGATCATGCAGCAATAAGGTATTTAATGTCTAAGAAAGATGCAAAGCCTAGACTAATTTGTTGGATTTTATTACTGCAGGAATTTGACTTGGAGATAAAGGACAAGAAGGGATCGGAGAATGTTGTTGCAGATCATTTATCTCGTCTTGATCCATCATCATCTTTGCTGGAGCAATCTGCCATTTCTGATTCTTTTCCAGATGAGCAGCTTTTTGCTGTTCAGGTAAAGGTAGTCAGGGATGTCCCTTGGTATGCTGATATTGCCAACTTTTTAGTAAAGGGAGTCACCCCTATTGATATGGATTGGAAGCAGAAGAAAAAGTTTAAGCATGATGCGAAATTTTTCTTTTGGGATGAGCCGTTTATGTATAAGCAATGCTCTGACGGTATTATTCGTAGGTGTGTTTCAGGTGCTGAAGCAAAGGAAATCCTGGAGCAATGTCACTCTTCGTCGTATGGAGGTCATTTCAGCGGTCAGAGGACGGCTATGAGGATTTTGCATTGCGGATTTTTTTGGCCTACGTTATTCAAGGATGCCCATTGGTTCTACAAGCAATGTGATGCTTGTCAAAGGAGAGGAAATTTGGGGCCTAGAGATGAAATGCCTCTTACTTACATTTTAGAAGTTGAATTATTTGATGTATGGGGTATTGACTTTATGGGGCCATTTCCCCCTTCTAATGGCAATGTTTTTATCTTATTGGCAGTTGATTACGTGTCCAAATGGGTGGAGGCCATTGCATGCCATCAGAGTGATGCCAAGACAGTAGCGAGGTTTCTTCAATCGCACATCTTTGCGCGGTTTGGGACACCTAGGGCCCTAGTGAGTGATGAGGGTACACATTTTGTTAATAATATCTTAACTAAGCTTTTAGCTAAGTATGGGATTAAGCATAGAATAGCTACCCCTTACCACCCACAAGCAAATGGTCAAGCTGAAATTAGTAATAGGGAAATTAAAGCTATTTTAGAGAAAGTAGTCCATCCATCTAGAAAGGATTGGTCCTTTAGGTTGGATGAGGCTCTTTGGGCCTATAGGACAGCTTATAAGACTCCTCTAGGTATGTCTCCCTATAGGTAGTATATGGGAAAGCTTGCCATTTACCATTAGAGCTTGAGCATAAGACATTTTGGGCTTTGAAAAAGTTAAATTTTGATCTGAGTCGTGCAGGAGCAATCAGAATGCTACAGCTTAATGAGTTAGAAGAATTTCGCCAATTCTCTTATGAGAATGCGAAGATGTATAAGGAAAAGACTAAGTTGTGGCATGACAAAAAAATTAAATCTAAGGAGTTTGTCAAGGGTCAAAAGGTTTTGCTTTATAATTCTAGATTAAAATTATTTCCTGGAAAATTAAAATCTAAATGGTCAGGACCGTTTCTTGTGATTGAGGTTTTTCCCAATGGAGCAATTACTTTGCAGGATGAAAAATATGGGAGAGTGTTCAAGGTGAATGGACAGCGTGTGAAGCATTATTGGGGTGAGGAATTTCAGTCGAAATATCCTTCCCTACGATTGGTTGATGATTGAGAGAGCAGGACTTTTGCGGGAGCATTTCACAGAGAAAAATTTTGAGCTCCCAGGATTTGAATTGATTTTATTTTTCGTTAATTTGATTTTATTTTTCGGTTAGGTTAGATTTAATTTTGCATGATTTATTAGATTGTATCTTTTAAGTATTTTTATTATTTTTGGTAGGTTAGATTTGATCTATTTTTGATTTGATTTGATTTGATTTTCGGGTTATTTATTTAAATTATCTTGCAATTATCTTTTAGATAGTTAGATTTTATTTTATCTAGATTTTATTTTCAGTTTAATTAATAGAGATTTTTTCTAATTTATTCGACTTCTTTTAAGAATAACAGGTTAAGTTTGCTTTGATCGGTTTAATTTGAATTAAAAAGATTTGATTTGTCTATTTTGAAATTCGAATTCCGTATCTGAGATTCTTCAGGTTCAGCAGATTGTTGCGGCAAATATATTGCTGGAGCAAAATATTCCGAGATAGAAGGGTTTCCATTGGAATTTATTATTGTTACCGTTAGCTTTAAATTCTCGCAGGTAAATGTGAATGCATCATCTGATGAGGCCACGTGTCGCAGAGTAATTATCCAACGGCTTCAATGATGACAGAGCATTAATTTTTACCATGGCCGTTTGGAATTCGCCATTTTACCGTTGGTAATTTTTGAATTTCAGGTTTGCATTTTTAAATTTACAACGGTAATATTAGTTATGGCAGGGCAAATCTTTTCGGTTAAGATTCTTGTTTGCTGCAGCCCTATTTATGCATAAACGCTGGTAAGCTTCTCCACTTCGTCTTCTTAAATCTTCGTGCGAGTGTTATTCTTTCTTTTCTCTGCATTCTCTGTCAAAACACTTTTACACCTTCAATGGCTAAAACAAGAGCTCGAAAAGAAAGGGAGAGTGAGGAGGAAGAAATACCCGTAACCCCCGAAGTTCAAAAAGGAAAAACCAGAAAGAAAAGAACGCCAGAAGAGAAGGAGGCTAAGCGAAGAAGAAGACAACTGAGAGTTAAAGAACAAGAAAGAGCGAGAGAGGAGGAGGTTGTTGCAGAAGAAGACAAAGACCCAAAAAAATATGACAAACTGAATCAATAAGAGGATGGACAGGAAGTGGCGACTATAGACGAGGCTCGAGAGGAAATTCAGACGAAACAGAGTGAGGTTATGCAGGAAGAGAAAACACCAGAGCCGGTGCAGGAGGCTCATGTTGAATTCATTATGCCTGAACCGCCCAAGCGCCACCGCATCAAGAGGAAGGCAGGTCGCGTGAGGGTGGTTCGGAACACTCCATCACCTCCGACGTCGGACTCTGAGGAAGAAAGAAGGGAAGCTGAGAATAAGGAAAAAGAAGAAGAGGCCAGAAAGGAAGAGGAAGGGCGTTTGCGTGTCCAGAGAGAAAGCAGGGGCAAAGGAATTGCCGAAGCATCAGGAGAAATTGAGGAGCCGAGGGCGCCATTCATTCGCTTCGTCAACGATCTTGCTCGAGCAAAATACCAGGAGGTACTGAAACGGGACTTCTTGTTCGAACGTGGATTTGGCAGTGATTTGCCTAGGTTCTTGGAGTCTGGAATAGTGAACCTTGGATGGAGGCAATTTTGTGCGAAACCAGAACCTGTCAATGCCAACATTGTTCGAGAATTTTATGCCAATCTTGACGTTAAAAATGATTTTGAGGTTATCGTTCGAGAAGTGCCTGTACAGTGGAGTCCTGAGGCCATTAATGAACTGTTCGATCTCCAAGATTTTCCGCATGCCGTTTTTAATGAGATGGTGGTTGCACCATCTAGTGATCAACTGAGTGCGGCTGTCCGGGAGGTAGGCATTGAGGGGGCTCAATGGAGGGTGTCGCAGACGCGGAAGCATACGTTTCAAGCTGCTTATTTAAAGAGTGAAGCCAACACTTGGATGGGTTTCATCAGGCTACGCTTGCTGCCGACAACACACGACTCCACGGTATCTCGGGACAGGGTATTACTTGCCTTTGCAATTCTTCGCTCGATGAGTATTGATGTAGGAAAAATTATTTCTTCTGAGATTGTTGATTTCTGGAAAAAGAAGGTGGGGAAGCTGTTCTTTACGAACACGATTACGATGTTATGCAGCAGGGCAGGAGTGCCCACGGTTCCAGAAGATATGATCATGACTGATAAGGGAATCATTGACACACCTAATCTGGCACGACTTCAGCGTATGCAAGAGGTTCGCCAAGGTGGGCTTGTGTATGGCGTTAATCAGATCCTAGAGCAACTGGCTGTGTTGACCAGTAGGTTAGAGTTTGCTGAAAGGCAAGCTCAGACCTACTGGACTTATGCTAAAAGGAGAGATGATGCGCTCAGGGGGGCCTTGCAAACCAATTTCTCAACACCGTATCCGGCCTTTCCAGTGTTTCCCGATGATTTGTTTAATCTTTGGATACCACCCCCGCCTGTTGAACGAGAAGAGAATGATGATGAAGACTAGGGTCAGGAAGATTGATGGATGGAATGATCTTCAGCGAGCATTATTTTTGTCTTATCATTTTGTTTGCTCGCGCATATCTGACCCCATTTTGCTAAAAATGTTTGATTGTCTTGTTTCTTTTTAATTTTTTCTGCGTTAAAAATATATCTCTGATTTGTAATGTTTTTTCTATGATTTTAATGAAATTTCTGAATGTTTCTATTCTATGAGTACTGACTAAATCTAACTTAACTAATTTTCTTCTGAATTTTTGAAGCTTGGACTGATTACGCTTAATTAGATCAAGGTATTCTGATCTCCAGAAACCTTTTGCTTGAGCATTTCTTCTAGCCTGGACTGTTGCTGCGGCAAGAAGATTTTGACGGTAGTATTGACTTATATGATCCACTTTAAGCTTAATCCTAGTCCCATGTTTAGTTTAAAAATTCAGATAGAAAAATTTAAGTTTGGGGGTATAATTGCTTAATTAATGATTCATTGAGGACAATGAATAATTCAAGTTTGGGGGACTTTTTGCTACTCCAATTGTTTTGCTCGAGCATTCCTCTCCTTCAAAATTAGAATTTGCTAGGTTATTGAGTAACCGGGGACATTTGTGATACCCACAGTTTGTCTTCGCGTCAAAAGATGACCTAGGAAATGTGAAAAATGAGAAATATGAGAAAAAAATTATTTGCTGAAAAATTATTTGTTGAAGATTTTGCTGAAAAAAATTGACAGAGCAAAAGTTTTGAGAGATGAATGATGATCCAACAGTTTTTCTGTCTCCCAGAACTTAGGTGAGCTTCATCATAAAATGTCGCCATTCTGAGGGGCAAAACATGGAATAACTAAGGATTTTTTAGCTTTATAATGAGTATTGAGCCTAGTTGGTGATGAGCTTGAGGCAAGGGTATACTGCACCATAAAGTGGGTCATCCCATGCTTAAGAGCTTATGACTGTAAGGCTGCTTTAAGTCTGATAAACAAGGATATAAACCCTTTTAAAAATATGTTTTGAAATGTATGATAATAGAGCTAGGCTGTGGTGAGTTCTTAGAATTAAGTTGAAAAGTGGTGATTATTTGTCCCTGCTGAAGGAATCATTTTGCTGCAGCAGAGCTTGGTTTTGCAGAGTGCTCAGGTAAAGGTTAAAGGTAGTGTTGGACTGTCTGGTTTGATTAAGCTAATTCTTTGTCTAATGTTTTGAGATTCTTGAAGGAAGGTTGGTTAGTATTGCTCGGGACGCGCAATAGTTCAAGTTTGGGGGTATGATAACTACCCAAAAGGTAGTTATTTAGGCCTCAATTATATGGGGATTTGTGTGTCCTTTATGCTTATTAGGGTTGGTTTTGGATAGATATTACATGATTTAACCCATTTGGAAGAATGGAAGCATTGGAAATTATTTTGTGCAGATTATGCTGCTGAGCGACTGGAGGGAGCAAATTATATGCTGCAGCAAAGCTGGGAGCAGAAACTGCCACATCACAGCTCGTTAGCCAACTTCATGAACCAACTTCTGTTGAGTTATTTTCGTGATAAATGATCAAGGAGAGCCTTACACGTGTCCTAGTTGACCTAATTCAAGCCTCCCATCCTTCTATAAAAGGAAGTAGCCGTCAAAGTCAAATTCATTCCATGTTTTCCCTTGGAAGCCGAATAGTTAGGGAGATTGAAGACTATCAACACCATCATCCGCAAGCTGATTAGGGAGTTTACCTTCTTTATTAACTTGTAGTTATGGACATGCATACTCAGATTGTAATTCGTATTCCTATGCTCATTATGAACTAAGTAGCTTAAGGTGTTGGTTAGGAATAATGTGATTACTGTGCTTCATCTCTAGTAATAAATTGACTATTGCATTTTGGTTAATTGTTGTGTTTATTCTTATTTTATGCCCGCCTGGCCAGCCGGTATGGATAGCTCTCTCTAATTTCAGGGATGATTTAGAGAGTGTGTGGCAATTTTCCACACTACGATCATTGTGTATTGGTGAACGCCAGTGACTGAGCTAGGGACAGCTAAGTTGCCTAGTGCTTGATCGGTCGTACTTCATTGGGTTTGAAACATATCCCAAAAGATCCGGAGTTCCGGGAGGAATCCGCTAATAATACTGCGAGAAATGCATGATCAATAATATTGCTAGAGCATATCTTAGAACAATCACTAAAGCCTAACCAGCGTCTGTCTTTAATCTGTCTGTCTATTTGTTTACTCGTTGTTCTGTCATTTATTTTGCTTCAGCATAATTCCGATAAAACCCAATCATTTTATTATTCTTGAAACCATTAAAAAGTTACACAAAAATAGGTAGAGTGGAAACTCATTCAGACCTTGGATTGATAATATTACTTGCTGCAGACTGTGTATACTTGCACAGGAATTCTAGAGTATTTTTTACTATATTTTTACTCACTCTAGGAACCCAACAGTGGGCTACAGTAGAGGTGCTAGGAAGAGCACCAGTGATGGAAAATCTGACAGGAGACCACCCTGATGCATAGTTGGTCAACACGTCGAGCTAATGACGTTAAACAAGCGCTTATGGGAGGCAACCCAAGTGAGTTAGTTATTTCTTTCTTTTGAGTTTTATTTATTGTTTGTTTCTGTTTTGTAGGTCTTGTTTTCTTTCCCTCCCTTGCTTTCAAGCTGTCAAGAGTCCAAGCATTCAGTCAAGAAGTCATCATCATTCCATGGCAGTATTGTTCACTCCTTTTATTCGTTTATTGTTCTCATGCTTGTTTATGCTTTATTTTCGTTAGACATTGAGGACAATGCATATTTTAAGTTTGGGGGTGGATTAGCATGTTTGTGGAGCCCTTGAGCATCTGAGTTCGGGCTATAGTTTTGAGCTTTCTTTGAATTATGCATATGGTTGTTTGATGGATGCTACTTTTGCATGATTATGATGTCCTAGGATAGGCTTTCTTGTCAATTTTCAAGCTTGTGATGAGTTGTAAGCATGAGTGCCCAAAAAGGGAGACTTTTTAAAATTTTTCTAGGAGATGGCTTGCATGAGTAGAGTATTTGTCTTGGCTAGATTTGGATTTGAATGCTTAGGAGCGAATTATTGGGTTCATATGCTTGTTGTCACCTCGATAGGTGTAGGGTAGAGCTAAAGAGTTAATTTTTTGCAAATTAGCATGTTTGATCTTGCTTAGGAGGAAAGAAAAGAATATATGCTATTTATGCTCATAAAGAAAAATCATTCTTGTTGTTACCGTTGAAAATAAAAATTATTATGTCATGGCCTGTGCACAGTTTGCAATGTTTAATAAAGATTAAGGCAAAAAGAGCTACCCCTGTTGTGATCAGTTAGGCCAACTAGAGAAAACTCAGGTTAAGGGTCCCTGCAATGGGTGTGTGAAAGCTAGTGCCACATATACATGCTTAATTTAATTGTTAATTATAAGCACCTAAGTTTGGAGGAAAACAAACTAATTTGTTCCATTAACTCATTAGTGAAACCTTAGTGCCAGTGTAGAGGGAAGATGAGCTGAGAGTTTAATAATCCAATCCCGGGCTAGTAGAGTCTGATCTTGTTGAGTTAGATCTCGCTTGTGCAAGTTAATTTTGGAAAAATCTTAATTTGTCTCCCTCATTGGTCCTTGTGTGCATGACTCTTGCTTGCTTGACTATTGACTTTTGAGCCTTGAGGATTGAGTTATAATTGTTGCATCCATTCTTCCATTGTATGTTTGATTTGTAGTTTGCTCGAGGACTAGCAAAAGCTTAAGTTTGGGGGTATTTGATAGCGAGCATAGCTAGCTACTTTTACTTATTGAATTTAGCTAGTCTTTTATGATGTTTGGGCCATTTTATTGTGCTTTATTGTTTATTTTGTAGGAAATGGTTGATTGGAGCTATAGCGCAATATTAGAGTTAATCGGGTGCTCGGGACGTGAAAAGATGCAAAGGAATGAAAAGAGTTAAAGAGGAAAAAAGTCAAATTTCGGTCAACAGCAGGCTATATAGCGTCGAGACGCTAGCTCTTGAGCGTCTCGACGCTCACATTCCATATCTGATTAGGCGCGTAAAGGTCACAGCGTCTCGACGCTGCAACCTTAGCGTCTCGACGCTGTGTTATTTCGCTTACTGAAACGCGCGTTTTGAAGGCATCGTCGAGACACTGTCTTGACAGCGTCGAGACGCTAAGACGAAAAATCTGCTATATAAGTTTCTTTTCGGCTAGGTTTGAAGGGACTTCGAATTGGGGACTTTTGGAGCCGACATTAGAGCAGAAAGAGGACAGAATTGAGCTGAAGCAAAGGGGATTAGTTGGAAATCAACCCATTGTTCGTGGGGATCGTGACGGGGACGTTCGATCTCGGCCTACAACGAGTCTATTTCTCGTTTCCCTTACTTTAGACACTTTTTTATGGCTTATTTAGACTTAGTTTATATTGTAACGAGGATTATGTGTAGCTAAGTTTAATTCTTAGGGATTGATGTAGCCGTTGGGCAAGTTTTGGATTGATTTACGGTATTTATGCTATTGATGTCATTTATGCATATGTTGTATGTTTAATGCTTTCGATTTACTGGCCATAAATTGATTGATGTTTATATTTGAATCTAACTCGGGAGAGAGGATTTAAATTAGTAATCAATATGCATAACTAGAATTTAGCTAAAAATCGGGAGATTAAGGTTAATTCTAGAAATTGTCATAAAGGTTAGCCTTATTGCCTTGTATGTTTATTGGATTTAGATAGGGATATCGGGTTCAATTGCATATGGGAGAATCATGTATGCTCGGGAGAGATATGTGTGATTTTAGTTGCCAAGATTTATGAATCATAGCATGTGTTAATCCGTTTATTAATCCATAACTCCAATTGGTGAAATCAATTCCCTAAGACCAATTATTCCCATTTGATTGTCACTTTTTACTTTAGTTTTGTGTTGATTAATTCATATTCTCACTCTATTTGATTCCCTAAATAAAATTGGCCAAGAGTATTTTCGATAATTAAAACCTGGCTAGACACCAATCCAGAGGACGACATTCGATTGCATAATCACTATATTATTACTTGACCCGTACACTTGCGGTTAGCAATTTGCACATCACTCGCCAAACTTCTGACAACAAAATTCCATCTCAAGTCGGAAAACCGACAAAATCGACCAACCGGCCGTGTATTTGGTCAGTCAGTTTCAGAGAGCACTCCAAAATTTTCGACCACCGACCGACCGAAACCGATAAGTCGGTTTTCGGCATCAGTTTTTGCCCAAAACCAACTCCGACCGACCGACGAACAGTCCTACAAACTATAGTGGCTACCTACCTAGAATGTAAAATTCCTACAAGTTTCAAACATATAAGGGTTAAAAGATTGTCTCATGAGATTAGTCAAGGTTTCTGCAAACCGACCAAACACTCAACGATTCAAAAAATGAGGGAGCAATTTCCGAACAAGCCAACCAGCCGATTCAAAGGGGCTGGGAACACTATTCCTACAAAAATAGTGACATTGTTCCTCTCGACTCTCGTCTCTCACTATCACAAATGTTCGTCCCACATCCGTAACTTACTTACATAGATTGATTTCTTAAGAAGAAGTAGAAGAAGTTCGTTAAAATGATAAGATAATTAAAAAACTAAAAAATTAAGCTTAACTAAATTCTTCGATAATAATTAATAAAATCCAATCAGAGAAGTCCAAATGTTATCAAACAAATCCATGCATTCCCTTTTCTCTAAAATGTAATCACATTTAATGGTATTCTCATGTGTAACTACATAAAATAAATTAAGAAATGTAGCAGGTGGAAAAAATGATAGAAATGGGAGGCATACAGGTGGGTAATGTGGCAAGTCGATCCGTGGTTGAATGAGCAATCGCATTTGATTAGAGGGCTGTAATCCTGGATTTTTGTGCTGGTATCGACAGCGCTCCCAGTGCATAGGTTCCCGCTGATATTCCACGTCCACCGATTCTTGAATGGACTATCGTTCCTCCGCTCCACCAATATATTCCATTCTCTAAATATGGAGTTCAGAGCTCGCGCTGCCTACGCAACTTCTCTCAGAAATTTGTTGTAAAAACAAAAACAAAAAACCTCTAAAAAATTCATCGTATCAGTGCTAGAGAAAACCAACGTTACACTAACTACACGTCTCCCCTCTGGTCTAGAGCCAATCAAATTTTTCATACTCCCCAATATAATATTATCACCTGCAAGACCATCCCAATTCCCAAACACACATTGGTCTATTTATTTTTACAAGTCAACTTCGTCAACTCCAAACCATTATCAACATTCACTTTCAAATAAAAAAAAATAAAATAAAGTAGAAAAATATCAGCAATTTTCCCACTAACACTTTTCCACATACTCTCCCATCCACCCATTAAATTCACTACTCCATCTACACCAAACATATCTCTCAACTCCCTTTCTATCATTCTCCTCTTGTCCTGTCCTCTTCTTCAATATAATTATACCTGTTGATGGTCGATTTTGGCCAGAGGATCTCACCTGACCTTCACGTGCCACCAACGGTAAATTTGTAGTTGAGGGGGGAAGACGTGGCCTGCAAGACAGTAAACCTGCACACCGGTGTGGTGCTCGCCACACCGGCTCCGATGCTTAAGTTAGCAAACAGAACGGTAGGGCGTGGAAAAGTAAGAGCAAGAGGAGAAAGCAGAGAATAGAGAGTAGAGTTTAGGGATAGAATTCGGGATCCCCTCTTCAGTGGCGAAGAGGGATATAAATACCTGCTCATCCTCCTAGGGTTTTTTGGGATTCGGAGGCATTTTAGGTCAAACCAGGCGAAACCGAGGCGGCCAAAGGCGGTGGGGACCAAACGGCATCGAACGGACTCGGCCCGCGCAATCGAGCCCAATGGTCGGCCTCGGCCTTTTGCCGAGGCCGACCATATGGGTCGGGCCATGTTGGCTCGACCCTTTGGCCCGGTCTTCCTCTGGGTCGGTCTTTTGGTCCTACCTCTGCCCGTTTGTCCTCGTCAGCTCCTTGTGTGGTCCAAAATCACCTATAACAATACCTTTGCTTTCTTCACTTTTAACTCATCTCTCTTTGGTTCTTCTATTATTATTATTCTTTTTTAACACTACTTGGTTGCTGCATGGATCTCTCTCACATTCCATTCAAATCTTGACAATTAAAAAAGAGAAAGGTAGAAAATGAAAATTTTATTTTATCTTTCCTAATTGTCCATGTTTTTATGGTTGCGGCATGTTCGATGCAATTCAAATTTCATTTATTAACATAACGATTATATTAATCATTATTAGTGCATTTTATCCTTTCTGTTATTTTTACCTCTGTTATTTCTGTCTTTTACTGTGTATATTGAACATTGCTGCTGGTTATTTTCCTATATAATTGAATGTCCTGTAGCTCTATTGAGTGTGCAGCTTTTCCTATTATTCTGGCCTCTCTCTCTGTCATAACAGCACATGGTATTAGAGCACAGGTTGTTCTGCCAATTTCAGTAAAAAAAAAATTTCCATAGCGTCTTCTTCCTCCAGCATGTCATCAACAGGCAATGATCAAATACCTACCATACCCACTATCTCCACCGAAACCACCATACCCGTCATCTCTTTCACTGCCAATGTGACCACTTCTGTGTCCACACTTATCTCTTCTCAACGTTAACCCTTGACTTCTCCTTCTTCTCGACAAAATACTCAGCCTCGCCCCTTTAGCCCTAATCTTCCCCCATTTCAGCCTACCTTTACATTTCATCTTCTTTCCCCTTCCCTCATTCTTCTCAACCTACCGGTTTTCAATATCCACTGGCGTCTTCAACCCTGCCCTTCTATCCTTCCCAGCCAACGGTGCCACAGTATTTCCCCACCCCTCAGCATACACCAGCTCCCTTTCCTACTCTCACGCCCCCTCTCAATGTCAAACTTTCCGATTCCAACTATCTTTTATGGAAGAACCAGCTACTTAACCATATCATTGCCTTTGATATGGAAAACTTCATCAACGACACGCTTGCTTCATCTCGTTTTCTTGATGTTGGTGAAACTCAAGTAAATCCCATTTTTACTGTCTGACAGAAATATAATCGTACCCTCATGGGTTGGATTTATGCCTCTTTAAATGAAGATAAGTTTGGTGAGATCATTGGTTGTTCTATGGCTTATGAAATATGGGAACACCTTCGCGTGGTTTATGAATCCTCATCTACGACCATGATAATGGGGCTTCGTTCTCAGTTGCAGAAGATTCGCAAGGATGGTCTAACAATTTTGCAATATCTTGCTCAGATAAAGGATATTGCCGACAAGTTCTCAGCCATTGGTGAGCCTCTCTTCTATCGGGATCATTGTGGTTACATACTCGAAGGCCTCGGTTCAGAATACAATCCATTTGTAACTTCCATCCAAAATCGTAGTGACCGCTCCTCCTTGGCTGATGTTTGTAGTCTTCTCCTGGCGTATGAGGCTCGTATTGAAGAACAAACTTCAGTTGATCAGTTAAATATGGTGTAAGAAAACTTTGCCAACCTCTCTACTCCTTCAAGCCAAAAGCGTTTTTAGAAATCTCAAAATAAGGATTTTTTAGAAAAGTAGAAAAAAAAAAAGAAAAAAAATCAGACAATAAAGGTGGGTTTAAAACAATTTGGAAATTTGAGGTGTCGCGTCTCTACAAGAGACGCAACACCCCTGCCCCAGTGCTACACGACAAAATATCGTTTTTTTTTTATTTTAAATTTAATTATTAATATTATTAATATTATTATTATATATTATATTATATATATTTTGTTTAATAATATTTTTATATAAATATTAGTTTTCATTTCTTTTTTCAAATAATCATATACTTTTCTATGATTTTTTTTTAAAATTTAAGTTTTCATTTTTTATATATGTCTTTAATTTACATGATTTGAAGTTTGTTTTTTTTTTCTATATCATTTTTTTAAATACAAAACACTACCTTCTAAATTCATCTAATGTTACGAATAGATTTTTCGGAAATTATTGTACATTAGTTTTAGAAAATTTCCCATAAAACTTTATATAGTTACAACATAATTAAGGATAATTGTAATGGGTGGCAACATGAAGGTAAATAATAGCAAATATAGCAATTTTTAAAAATATTTGCAAATATGGCAAAATTTTTTAATTAATTTTTTATATTCCCGAATTGCCCTTGGCACGCATCTTCTTCTTCCTCGTCAGTTTTTTTTTTATTGATAGAAAGTTTTTCTACTACTGATAGATTCTATCCGTGGTAGAAAAATTTTCTATCACTGATAGAATAAAGTTTCTATCACTGATAGATTCTATCAGTGGTAGAAACATTTTCTATCAGCGATAGAAAATTTCTATCACTAATAGAATAAAGTTTCTATAACTACTTTCTATCAGTGATAGAAAAACTGATTGGCTCGCGCATCTTATTCTTCCTCGTCAATTATATATATATATATATATATATATATATTTTGATAGAAATCTTCTATGATAGAAAGTCTTTCTATCACTGATAGATTCTATCAGTGGCAGAAAACATTTCTATCAATGATAGAAAATTTCTATCACCAATAGAATAAAGTTTCTATCACTGGTATTTCTATCACTGATAGATTATATCAGTGGTAGAAACATTTTCTATCAGTGATAGAAAGTTTCTATCAAGAATAAAGTTTCTATCAGTGATAGAAGATTTCTATCACTGATAGAAACTTTTTCTATCACTGATAGAATCTGATAGAAAAACTGATTGGCGTGTGCATCTTCTTCTTCCTCATCATTTTTTATATATATATTGACAGAAATCTTCTATGATAGAAAGTCTTTCTATCACTGATAGATTCTATCAGTGATAGAACATTCTATTAGTGATAGAAAGATTTTCTATCACATTCCACTGGATGACCAATAACTCGATGATACTTGCAATACTTGGGATCATCGACTTTCTCCATCTCTTCTGGTCGTTTACACTTAGGAAGCTTTATCAGTTGCGCTTCCAATAGTTGTTCCAACATATCAGGGATGTCGGCATCAGGGAAAGGATAGATTTTCTTCTGTCTTTCCTTTAAAGTTAAGTGATGCGCTCCATTAGTTTGTCGCTTTTCTTTCGAAGACGACTTGGGAAGGGTTGTGTTTACAACCATGGATTCTTCTATAGTCTCTTCATCGTTCCTTCCTTCTTTTCTCATGTTAGGGAGGAGAAGGTCTTGGTTTTCTCGACTAGCAATACTTAGCTCCATATCGTGGGCACGAGTTGCTAGTTCCTCAAAGGTGTGAGGCTTTATTCCTTTAAGGATGTAGAGGAGTTCCCAGTGCATGCCTTGAATGCACATCTCAACGGAAGAGAGTTCAGTGAGGCGATCTTTGCAATCTAGACTCATAGCTCTCCAGCGATTTATATAATTAACAACGAGTTCACCTTTTCGTTGTTTAGTGTTTGTGAGCTCGAACATGCTAACGGTTCGTCTAGTGCTGTAGAAGCGATTCAAAAACTCTCTTTCGAGTTCCTCCCAACTGTCTATTGACTCAGGTTCTAGATCAGTGTACCAGTCAAACGCATTTCCTTTAAGTGTTCGAACGAACTGTTTGACTAGTAGGTCCCCTCGAGTACCAGCGTTCTCACATGTCTCAACGAAGTGGGCAATATGTTGTTTAGGATTGCCCTTTCCATCAAACTGTTGAAATTTTGGTGGCTGATACCCGATTGGCGTTCTCAAGTTATCAATTCTCTTAGTATAAGGTTTGGAATACAAGAGGGAATCTTGAGTAGGTCCACCGTACTGAGCTCTGATACAGTTTGTGATCATATCTTGGAGTTGTTGGATGGATAGTGAAGCGATCGAAGTAGAACACTGTGGTTGATCATCTTGCACTATAGTCTTTCCTTTGTCGTGATTTTTTACGACTTGGGTTTGACTTGATTCGGCGATATGTTGGTTCTCAATTTGGCTCTTTAGTTGCTCAATTTGAGAATCTTTTTCTTCAATCGCCTTCATCAAGGTGTCGATATGCTCCTGCATCTCAGCCATTCTTTCTTCCATAGTTCTAGTCTCAGTCATCATGACAGTCACTACGTCAGAATCAGGTTCAAACAGAGGGTTATACTTAACAAGAAATTTGTCATTAGGATATGCCCCCTGCAAGGTTGTTTCTTGGCCTGCAACGATAGAAGTTGTATCTTCTTGCAACGTCAGTTCGTTGAAGCAACAATGAGCAGTAGAACCTATGTAAGACTTGTTCATGACAGAGACCATTGAGGAAGTCTTGAACGACATGTTTACACTTGTGTTTTGAGATAAGAGAGAGAGATGAGAGGTAGAGATGGTCCCACTGGGCGTGCCAATTTGTTCACACGTAACTTCGGGGATGGAGACACGTGGAATAAACAATATATTTGTATTTATGTAATATGCGTGTGGGTGTACAATCTCTAACTTTAATCCTCTGATTCTCTCTCTTGTGTGTGAATGTGTTTCACTCGAGGGCTGGAACGCATGATCCCGAGTCTGAAGCTTCAATGGATTCTTGGAGCTTGAAGTCTTCCAGTCTTGAAGGAGTCTTCAATCTTCAAGAAGTGTTGATGTCCTGAAGAGTCTTTGATCTTCAAGGAGTGTTGAAGTCTTGAAGAGTGTTGGGTCTTCAAGAAGTGTTGAAGTCTTGAAGAGTGTTTGGTCTTCAAAAAGTGTTCAACACTTGGACTTATGGATTGCAGAGAGTCTTCGGTCTTCAGACTTGGTGGAGTCTCTCTGAATTCTCTGGTTCTGCTTGAGAGCTTTGAAACTCTAAACTCTTGTCTTTGTGAGAGTGTAGAATTTCTGACCCTCTGAAATGGAGGAGAACCCCTCTATTTATAGAGTTCTCGCTGGATGGGCCCTGATGACTTTTGGGCCTAACAACTTGGGCTTGGGCTTTTATTGGGCTTGGGTCTGGTTTATATTTGATCCAAAACCATATGACCCAAATATTTAAAAGACCCAAATTTGATCCAATTAATTATTTTCTTTAATTAATTGGTCAAATCAATTAATCTAATCAAAATAATTTATTTTTAATTAATTGATCAAATGGACATTTGGCCCTAAAAATGTATAATTGGCCAACTTTGTATTCAAATTAAATTTGGGACACATGTCAATTTATAATTGGTCCCAAATTTAATTAATTTTAATTTCGTCATTAATTTTATGTAACGACGTGGCAATTCGTGATTGGTCAAAATTTCTCCATCAACAATTACATATTACAAAACTATTATTTTCTCATATTTTAATTTAAAACTATAATATTTCACGTGCAATGCACGTGGTACTAAACTAGTTTATTTTAATTGCAAGTAAAAATAAGTATTATTTTTAAATTAATTGTATTTGAAATTGAATTGGAGATGTTGAAAAATGGATAGTTTTTTAAATGTAATTGTGTTTTCTATGTATACATAAATTTAATTATGTTGTAACTATATAAAGTGTTATCGAAAAATTTCTAAAACTAATGTTCAATAATTTTCGAAAAATCTATTCATAACATTAGTTGAATTTAATTTGTAGTGTTTTGTATTAAAATAATGATATAGAAAAAAAAAAAACAAACTTCAAAAGACATATATTAAAAATGAAAACTTTATTTTAAAAAAAAACAATGATCGAATAGTATATAATTATTTGGAAAAAGAAATGAAAATTAATATTTATATAAAATTTTCAAAAAATAAAAAATATTTATATAAAAAATTATTAAACAAAAAATATATAATATAAAAAAATTATTCCTAAAACTAATGTACAATAATTTCCGAAAAATCTATTCGTAACATTAGTTGAATTTAAAAGATAGTGTTTTGTATTTTAAAAAATGATATAGAAAAAAAAAAAAACAAACTTCAAATCATGTAAATTAAAGACATATATAAAAAATGAAAACTCAATTTTTTTTAAAAAAAAAATCATAGAAAAGTATATGATAATTTCGAAAAAGAAATGAAAAATAATATTTATATAAAAATATTATTAAACAAAATATATATAATATAATATATAATATATAATAATAATAATATTAATAATATTAATAATTAATTAAAAAAAAAGGAAGAAACGACATTTTGTCGTGTAGCACTGGGGGAGGGGTGTCGCATCTCTTGTAGTGACGCAACACCTCAAATTTCGAAATTATTTTGAATCCACCTTTATTGTCTGATTTTTTTTCTTTTTTTTTTCTACTTTTCTAAAAAACCCTCAAAATAATTCCAAACAGACTTCCTTCTCTCGAGCTCCATCCCCTTTTTCCTTTCCCCCCAGCTTTCCCCTTCCTTCAACAGGTCCTGGTGTTTTAGGCCGACCACAGCCTTCCGCTCGTCCCCCTCGTTGGTCATCTCCTTCAACAAATTGTCCTCAATGCCAAATCTGTGACAAAATGGGGCACACAGCTTTGGTGTGTTATAATCGCCACAATCCTCTATATCATGCTCCTACTTCTGCCCCTCCCCCTCAAGCTCTCTTTAATCAATTTCAGCCTTCTTCCTCTCCCACCCATGTTTCAGACTCTCCAACTGATTCTGTTTCTTTACCTTCGAATCCCAATGAAGCATGGTTTATGGATTCAGGGGCAACACATCATATGACCCCTAATATCAATAACCTTCAGCAATCAACTCCTTATTATGGTCATGAGCAGGTTGTAATCGGCAATGGTAAGTCTCTCCCTATTTCAAATAATTGTTCATGTCTGCTTACCTCTAATTCCTCTGTCATTCCCATTCATCTTCATTCAATCCTTCACAGTCCTCATTTATCTCACAATTTGGCTTAAATTAAATATGTGATACTTACTTTAGTTATTAATTAATTGGTGAATGAATTAATTAATTAAGTTTGATTTAATAAAATTTATTGAATTAAAACTATAGGTTATGTGAGAGATGTTCATTTATATGATTTAAATTATTAATTAAATTGGATTTAATTAATGATTAATTTAATTTATTATTTATTATTAATTAATTATTAGACATTTCATTTAATTTTTTAAAATAAATAAATAAATAAAATAGTCCCACATTAAAGGGAGTTATCTGTTATCGTGGCGGCATCCCACAATGGGTTCACTCTCTTTCTTATGCCTGTATACCAGAAGAAGTTGGGAAAAAGTTTTTTCAGCTCTCTAACATTTTGTCATCTCCATATAAAATACTCCGGTGAATTTTCTTTCAAAATCTCTCACAAAAGAATTCACAAAATTCTTGTGAATTTCTACTTCCCAAATTCAAGAAGATTCGGTCCAACAACCAAGGCCTTAACAACATAGAGAATACCAGGGAAGCTCTACTGGTGGTGTCCCATTTGTTGGTTCTGTAGAATTACTGAGTCTGTGATCCTTCTAAGAAGCTGGTGTTTTTAAATCTGAGTCGTCCACGCAAGTGAGTAACGGGAAGCCTTTTGTAGAATATATCACAAATTAACACAGCATGCATAAACCTGTAGAATTAATTTACAGTAGGTTGCTCTGTATTTAATTATGTGATTTCCCAATGTATTGGTCTTCGTTTTGAAATTAAAATTACGAGATCATTCTTGTTTGCTTCCACCAAGGGATTTCACCCCCACAATTATAACTTCCCCTCTTGATACGCAAATTGCTAACCGCAAGTGTACGGGCCCAAGTTATATTATAGTGATTAAAAATCGAATGTCATCCTCTGGATTGATTTTCTAGTTCCCCTTGTTGGGTTTTATGCCCTAAAACTCGTAGATAGTGAATGTAACCGTTGACCGGATATTAATGAAATAATATTGATATATTTTTCCATTAATTGTTATTAGTTATTTTATATTTGTCTTTGCCTAATAATAACCCTAATCCAATAAACTAGACATCCAAGGCTGTAATATGAGTCTTGAACTATATGTAGTGACATATGGGATCATTGTTCAAGAAACAGCCTAACGGGTCTATAGTATAGGGATAAGACTAGGTGCCTTATCTTGGTGACACTATGGATACGGCCCACTTTGTATTTGATACAAACGCCGCGATCCAACGACGTTTGTGTAGGAAACATGCGAGTGGGGGTATCCTATGCAATGAGTTTGCATAAGACCGGACCGCGAAATAGTAACCACTGGTTATAACACCGTTAACTAGTTGGTTTTCTATTTCACTAGGACGACCTAGACAACTTAGTCTTAATCCTGAGTTGATTATGGACTCCTGCTCATGAGAGATTGTCCTTTCATTTGTATGGGTGAGAGTGGCCAATACGCCGACTCAATAAGCCTACCACTTTGGGGACAAGACCGAATGGGGAGCTGGGAACATAATCGTACAACATGGAATTCACTCCTTCCTGACTTTAGGGAAGCAGATGAGTGTTCCCTTAAGTGGTTACTCCGAGTCTTGAACAAAGGGCCCTACCCTCTCAATGGCACGAGAGGGTTTTCTGTTTGATGGTTGGACCACAAACAGGTTGTTCATTAGAGGAGAATTGGTACTTTAGGAAATAGAGGTAACCCAGGGATAAAACGATAATTTGACCCAGCTGGTGTTACGGACACTAGTGAAGGACTAACTAGTCGATATTGGTCTAGATCCGTGGACACAGAAAATATGTCTGCAGTGAGAAGAGTGCAACTGTGAGTCTATAGTGGAATGTACACACAGTTAACGAATATTGATTAATGTGGTTAATGAATTTGACCAATTAATCTCACATCGTTGGAGCTTCTGATCTGCAGGTCCATTAGGTCCCACTGGTAGCTCGTAAAGTAATTTGAGGCAACTAAGTAATAAAAGTAAATTGAAAATGTTCAATTTATTAAGGGAAATAAATATAATATATATTGATATATTATTTGTTGGGTTTAATGTCCTATAAACTCGTAGTTTGTAAATCATTAAACATATTCTATTTTCAATAAAGACGTTATTGATATTATTCAGTAAAAGATGTTATTGAATATATACATTGTGAATGATTAACCTAAATCCAATAAACTAAGATCCTTGACTATAAAATGAATACTCGAACTATATGTAGGGACATATCGTAGGATCAAGTTCAAGTTTATAGTCAAAATAGTCTATAGTATAAGGATACGGTTGGGTGCCTTATCCTGGTGACACTATGGACGCGGCCCACTTTGTATTAAGTACAAACGATGAGATCCTAAGTCGTTCATGTGGAGACATGCGAGTGGGGGCGTCCTATGCAATGAGTTTGCATAAGACAGGACCACGAAATAAGTCACTTTCTCTTTATAACGCCGTTTACCGAAGAAACTGACTATTTCTCATAGATGACCTAGGTAACTCGTTCTTAATCCTGAGCGAGCTATGAACTCCTGTTTATACGAGATTATCCTTTGATCTGCATGGGTGAGAGTGGCCAGCATCGCCGACTCAACAAGCCTACCATTTTGGGGATAAGATCGAATAGATAGCTGGGGACATAGTTTCGCAAGACGGAATTCACTCCTACCCTTTTCAGGGATAGCAGAGAGGTTGTTCTCTTAAGTACTAACTCCAGGACTTGAACAAGGGGTCCCACCCTCTCGTTGGATCGAGAGGGACTTAGGTTTGATGGTTGGACCACAAACCGATTGTTCATTAGAGGATTAGTGGAACTTAAGGAACAAGAAGTACTATAGGGGTAAAACGGTTATTTGACCTAGCTATAGCTACGAACAACCTGTGAAGGAACGACTTACTGAACATGGTTAAATCAAGTGGACGGAAATATATCTATAGTGAGGGGAGTGCAACTATCGGGCTATAGTGGAGTGTCCCGGTAGTTAACGAATGTTGGCTAGCTTGAATAATGAGATTAGTCGGTTAGTCTCGAATTGTTGGAGCCCATGATCTATAGGTCCATTAGGTCCCCCTACTAGCTCATATCGGAATATAGCCTAGAACAAATTGATAGGATTCTTTGAATTGTTCAAAGTCGGGAAAAAGGGTATTATCGTAAAATTGTGTTTGACACAATAATTTAATTATGAATTAAATTAGAAAATGAGAGATAAAGTATTTAAAAGGGTTTTAAATACTATATACATGAATTAAGATTCATATATATAAGATGCACATTATTAAGGTGATTAACTTGCTTAATCATTTATAATCAATTGGGCAAGGTTCAAATATGATCTTATATATTAATGTCACATTTAGAATTGATGTTAATATCATAAATGAACATTTGAAATCTGATTTTGAATCATGGTAAGTGGAAAATGATGTAATTCCACTCTTGCATGAAGATTCAAAGTGGAATTACACCACAAACATGCATACTTGCATGTAATGTTGTTTGAACACCTAGCTTCCACTTTCACCCTTAAGACCACCATGTGTCTTGCATCTTGAGGGTTCTTCTTGCATGGATTCTCTCTATAAGTAGAAGAAGAATCAGATTGGAGAGGTAGATTGCATTTACCTTAAGGTTATGCTGCTGAATTTCTTCCTCAATCACTCTCTCATCTCATATCTCCATAGAGCTTGAACCTTCAAGCATTCCCTTCCCATTCCCTATCACTATAGACTCCCACAAGTCGTTCTCGGCCCGGAGAATAGTAGGGAAGACTCTAAAGGTTGTCCAAGAGAAGTTGGAGAAGGAAAACACCACAAGGAGTACCTCATTTGTGAGCTACAAAGGTTGGTTTTCTCTAAACTCTCTTTTCTGTTTTTATAGAACATGCATGCTTTAGGAGCAAAATTAAATGTCTTAAGTGCTTTCGATCTTCAATTGCTTCCGCATGTGTAATATGTACACCTTCAATTGGTATCAGAGCATGATTAGAGCACTTAATTCGTTTTAATTTTGCTTTGGTGGGTACCATTTTGAAATTGAATTTTCTGTGTGCTAAAATGGAAGTGTTCTGGTTTGGCAATTTTTTGAGCATTCAAACCTTCATGAAATTGTAATTGCTCGGATATGTAAGAGCGTTAATGTGTGTACTATAGTCTGTAATTTTTATAGAGTCATTAGAGTCCATATAGGCTGTAAAATCGAAGAAAACCGGAGAAGACGCAGCAGAAAAGTAAAATTCCAGCAGCAGCAGTTTTTTTTTTTCTTCTTCTTTTCGGGTCCGGTTCGGTCTGCTGCAGTTTTTTTTTACACATATTTGAAGGCCGGTTAACTCCATGGAGGGTTGGTTTGGGTCGGTTCGTAAAGCTCGGGATCATCACAAGCATTTTTATTGATTATTATTGTAATAATTAGTTGATTGTTTGTTTTAAATTGCCAAACCATTCCATTTTAGCATTGATTTAATTTCTTTATGCATTTTGAATGTATGATTTAATTAAATGGATGTATGTGCATTATGAGCATGTCATATAGTTTAAAATCCCACCATAGGAAAGCATGTTCATGCATTTTTAATTTTAATAAGTGTTATTAATAGTTTAAATGCATGAGGGAAATTTCATGTTTAAATTGATATAAATGTTGTATTGATTTAGGGAGATTCATGCTTGAATGGTTAATTAAAATTGATTAATTGATATAAAAGTTATATTAATCAAAAGATAATATTAACCTAGCATGAAGCATGAAATTTCCTTAGAATTTTGTTTATAAGAGTTATATTCAAAAGGCAAGTTTGTTATAGTTTAGATTTATAATTGTTATAAATCACATAGAAATTTAAAATCTATAACAAAGAAAAAGGTGCATGCTCACTTAGGGTTAATTTGATCCAACTCTCGATCGATTTCAATTAGATTCAAATAGGTCGATAAGCTTGTAAAACATAGGTTACAAGAGAACTCACCCGACGAGATGCTGTCTAAGGCTGGAGGTATTTAAGTTGACGGTTTACGGAACACCTCCTACCTGGGCATCGAGTCGGTTCTTGAGTTAAAGTTAACCCAGTTTTATGAGCATGCACGTGTGTGATGTGAGGTTTTAATCGTTATCACCTAGACATCGTAAGATTAAAAGAACTTAGACTTAGGGTTGTTCAATTAGCCGGAATTCGCCTAAGTATAAGTATACCCAAAACCGTTTAAAATACTTAGTGGGAGGGGAGAGATATATCAAATCCATTTCCCTTTTACGTTCTCCCTTTTGTTCACAAGGTGAGATTTATGCTTGGCCTCGTGTTGATTATACCTCAACTGCTCCATTCGGAAGGTGTTTGCATAAATCAATAACAAGGTGAATGGAGAAAGTATTTATAGTAAGTGAGTGAAGGAAGTGTGTCAACACATCCTGCGGTCTCCTCCGTTAGGTTGCACCGTGAGATTTCCATGTTGCACCTGCTTGTATGCCCTGGAGCTACTATCCATTCGGAGGGTTGTAACATGGAGATCGGAACAACGCAAACTCTAGAGATGGATAGGATTACTTAGGACCATTTCCAACATTAGCTTTTCCATTCGGTAGCATTGTTGGGACCGTTCTCTGTAATCTTAAAACGGCGGGTCACACTTACAAGGGTTACTAAGTGTTAGTAAATTCCTGACCAAACGTAACGATAACTAAACAACTATAGGAATAAGAGTTATTCTGGGATTAGTATTTAGTCAAGAACGTCTTGGTTTGGTGAAGGAGTAATTGACTACCCCTCGGTAGCGGTTGCTCTAACTCACTAAAGTGTCGTTGCAAAATAATAATCCTGGGTACATTATTACTTTTGCTAAAACCTGATTGGATTTTGTCTAAAAATGGTTAATAAGCAATTTCTAATAGTTTTGTTTAATTTTTCAGCATGTCTAGCTCACTAGTACAATTACTCGCTTCGGATAAGCTTAACGGGGATAACTATGGAACTTGGAAGTCTAATCTAAACACAATACTAGTAATCGAGGATCTTAGATTTGTCCTTACCGAAGAGTGTCCGCCTAACCCTGGCTCATCAACAAACCGAATTGTTCGGGAAGCATACGAGAAATGGACTCGAGCTAATGATAAAGCAAGAGTCTATATCTTAGCAAGCATTTCGGATGTCTTGTCGAAAAAGCACGAGAGGATGGTCACCGCAAAGGAGATCATGACTTCGTTGCAAGGTATGTTTGGACAACCGTCCTCACAAATCAGGCACGAAGCTCTCAAGAATGTTTACAATTCCCGAATGAAGGAAGGTGCTTCTGTTAGGGAACATGTTTTGAACATGATGGTTCAGTTTAACATCGCTGAAGTAAACGGTGCTACAATTGACGAGGGTAGTCAAGTAAGTTTCATAATGGAGTCTCTTCCGAAGAGCTTCATTCAGTTCAGGACAAACGCTGTCATGAACAAAATAGACTTTAACTTGACCACTTTGCTAAACGAGCTTCAGACTTACCAAAGTCTTACTAAGAGAGGACATGAAGGGGAGGCAAATGTTGCCACAACCAAGAGGTTCCAAAAGGGATCTTCCTCAGGAACAAAGTCTGCACCTTCCACTTCAAAGAATAAGAGTATTCAGATGAAGAAAAAGAAGGAAAAAGGGAAAGGAAAAGCTCCAATAGGAGGCAAGGCAAAAGCTACAGAAAAAGGAAAGTGTTTCCATTGTAATGTAGACGGACATTGGAAACGCAACTGTCCCAAGTACCTTGCGGAAAAGAAGGCTGGAAAAGAAAAACAAGGTAAATATGATTTGCTCGTTATCGAAACATGTTTAGTTGAGCAAGATAGCTCTGCCTGGATATTAGATTCAGGAGCGACTAACCATGTATGCTCTTCTTTACAGGAAATTAGTTCCTGGCATATGCTGGAAGACGGCGAAGTAACTCTCAAAGTTGGAACTGGAGAGGTCGTCTCAGCTAGAGCTTCTGGAACTCTCAAGTTGTCTTTTGGAGATAGATTTTTACTACTTGAAAATGTCTTGTACGTTCCCAATATAAAAAGGAACTTAATTTCTATCTCTTGTTTAATTGAACATGAATACCAAGTATCTTTTGTTGTTAATAAAGTGTTTGTTAACAAAAGAGGTATGCATATATGTTCTGCAAAACTTGAAAGCAACTTATACGTGTTAAGGCCAATTCAAGTTAAAGCTATTTTTAATACGGAAATGTTTAAAGTAGCGGAAACTCAAAACAAAAGGCGAAAAGTTTCTCCTAATACCTATCTTTGGCACTTGAGATTAGGCCACATAAATCGCAATAGGATTGAAAGATTGGTAAAGAGTGGACTACTAAACCAGTTAGAAGATGACTCGTTACCACCATGTGAGTCCTGCCTCGAGGGAAAAATGACCAAACGACCTTTTTCAGAAAAAGGTTATAGGGCCAAAGAACCTTTGGAACTCGTGCATTCGGATCTCTGTGGTCCTATGAATGTCAAAGCACGAGGAGGGTATGAATATTTCGTCAGCTTTATTGATGATTATTCAAGGTATGGCTATCTTTACTTAATACATCATAAGTCTGAAGTCCTTGAAAGGTTCAAAGAGTACAAGACTGAGGTTGAGAACCAATTAGGTAAAACGATTAAAACACTACGATCAGATCGAGGTGGAGAATATATGGACTTACAATTCCAAGACTATTTGATAGAACATGGAATTACGTCTCAACTCTCAGCCCCTGCTACACCACAACAAAATGGTGTATCAGAGAGGAGAAACCGAACTCTGTTAGACATGGTTCGATCAATGATGAGCTATGCTCAGTTGCCTGATTCGTTCTGGGGATATGCAGTTGAGACTGCCGTATACATTTTGAACATGGTTCCCTCTAAAAGTGTTTCTAAAACACCTTATGAGCTATGGAGAGGGCGTAAAGGTAGTTTACGTCACTTCAGAATTTGGGGATGCCCGGCACACGTGTTGGTGCAAAACCCAAAGAAGTTGGAACGACGTTCAAAACTATGTCTATTTGTAGGATATCCTAAAGAAACGAAAGGTGGTCTATTTTACGATCCTCGGGATAATAAAGTGATTGTATCGACAAACGCTACGTTCCTTGAGGAAGATCACATAAAAGATCATCGACCTCGCAGTAAGCTAGTATTAGATGAGATTTCAAGAAAAACTACAAAAGAATATACAAAAGTTGTAGATCAAGCTGGTCCATCAAAAGTTGTTGATCAAACACATCCATCTCAAATAGTGAGAGAGCCTCGACGTAGTGGGAGGGTTATAATACAACCCGACCGCTACATGGGTTTAACAGAAACTCAAAACATCATATCTAATGATGGTATAGAGGATCCATTGACCTTTAATCAGGCAATGAATGATGTTGATAAGGACCAGTGGATCAAAGCCATGGATCTCGAAATGGAGTCAATGTACTTCAATTCAGTCTGGGAACTTGTAGAACAACCGGATGGGGTAAAACCTATTGGTTGTAAATGGATCTACAAGAGAAAACGAGACCAAGCCGGTAAGGTTCAAACCTTTAAGGCTCGACTTGTGGCAAAGGGTTTTACCCAGCGGGAAGGAATCGATTATGAAGAAACTTTTTCCCCTGTTGCCATGCTTAAGTCGATTAGAATACTCTTATCCATTGCCACATACTATGATTATGAAATATGGCAAATGGATGTCAAGACAGCCTTTTTGAACGGCAATCTTGAAGAGACTATCTATATGGCTCAACCAGAGGGATTTATAGTCCAGGGTGATGAGCAAAAGGTTTGCAAACTTAAACGATCCATTTATGGATTAAAACAAGCATCAAGATCCTGGAATATACGTTTTGACGCTGCGATCAAAACGTATGGCTTTGAGCAGAATGTTGACGAACCTTGTGTTTACAAGAAAATCGTCAAAAACACTGTAGCTTTTCTAGTTCTATACGTAGATGATATCCTACTTATTGGAAATAATGTAGGATTCCTGACTGACGTAAAACAATGGCTAGCGACTCAATTCCAAATGAAAGATTTGGGTGAGGCTCAATTTGTTCTGGGCATTCAAATCATTAGAAATAGAAAGAACAAAACGCTAGCACTGTCTCAAGCATCATATATCGACAAAATGTTGATACGATATTCGATGCAGAACTCCAAGAAAGGGTTATTACCTTTTAGGCACGGGGTTCATCTGTCAAAGGAACAAAGTCCTAAGACACCTCAAGAAGTTGAGGAAATGAGACGTATTCCCTATGCATCAGCAGTTGGTAGTTTGATGTATGCAATGTTGTGTACCAGACCCGACATATGCTATGCCGTAGGAATTGTCAGCAGATATCAGTCCAATCCTGGACATGCGCATTGGACTGCCGTTAAAAACATCCTTAAGTATCTAAGGAGAACTAGGGATTATACGCTCGTGTATGGAGCTAAGGATCTGATCCTTACAGGATACACTGACTCAGATTTTCAGACCGATATAGATTCAAGAAAATCAACATCGGGATCTGTGTTTACTCTAAATGGAGGAGCAATAGTATGGAGGAGTATTAAGCAAGGTTGCATTGCTGACTCTACCATGGAAGCAGAGTACGTAGCCGCCTGCGAAGCAGCAAAAGAGGCAGTATGGCTAAGAAAATTCCTAATAGAGTTGGAAATTGTTCCAAATATGCAACTGCCTATCACCCTCTATTGTGATAACAGTGGAGCAGTTGCAAACTCTAAGGAACCTCGAAGTCACAAGCGAGGAAAGCATATTGAGCGCAAATACCATCTCATCAGGGAGATCGTGCAACGAGGAGATGTGATCGTCACGCAGATTGCTTCGGAGCACAACATAGCTGATCCGTTTACAAAACCCCTCACGGCTAAAGTATTTGAGGGTCACCTAGTTACTCTAGGTTTACGAGCTTTGTTAGACTAGGGCAAGTGGGAGAAATGTAAGGGTATGGATGATGCCCTAGTTTATTGTCTTTATACTTCTCTCACACCTAACTTCATATACCCCACTAGAGTTTCTAGTCCAAGTGGGAGTTTGTTGGGTTTAATGTCCTATAAACTCGTAGTTTGTAAATCATTAAACATATTCTATTTTCAATAAAGACGTTATTGATATTATTCAGTAAAAGATGTTATTGAATATATACATTGTGAATGATTAACCTAAATCCAATAAACTAAGATCCTTGACTATAAAATGAATACTCGAACTATATGTAGGGACATATCGTAGGATCAAGTTCAAGTTTATAGTCAAAATAGTCTATAGTATAAGGATACGGTTGGGTGCCTTATCCTGGTGACACTATGGACGCGGCCCACTTTGTATTAAGTACAAACGATGAGATCCTAAGTCGTTCATGTGGAGACATGCGAGTGGGGGCGTCCTATGCAATGAGTTTGCATAAGACAGGACCACGAAATAAGTCACTTTCTCTTTATAACGCCGTTTACCGAAGAAACTGACTATTTCTCATAGATGACCTAGGTAACTCGTTCTTAATCCTGAGCGAGCTATGAACTCCTGTTTATACGAGATTATCCTTTGATCTGCATGGGTGAGAGTGGCCAGCATCGCCGACTCAACAAGCCTACCATTTTGGGGATAAGATCGAATAGATAGCTGGGGACATAGTTTCGCAAGACGGAATTCACTCCTACCCTTTTCAGGGATAGCAGAGAGGTTGTTCTCTTAAGTACTAACTCCAGGACTTGAACAAGGGGCCCCACCCTCTCGTTGGATCGAGAGGGACTTAGGTTTGATGGTTGGACCACAAACCGATTGTTCATTAGAGGATTAGTGGAACTTAAGGAACAAGAAGTACTATAGGGGTAAAACGGTTATTTGACCTAGCTATAGCTACGAACAACCTGTGAAGGAACGACTTACTGAACATGGTTAAATCAAGTGGACGGAAATATATCTATAGTGAGGGGAGTGCAACTATCGGGCTATAGTGGAGCGTCCCGGTAGTTAACGAATGTTGGCTAGCTTGAATAATGAGATTAGTCGGTTAGTCTCGAATCGTTGGAGCCCATGATCTATAGGTCCATTAGGTCCCCCTACTAGCTCATATCGGAATATAGCCTAGAACAAATTGATAGGATTCTTTGAATTGTTCAAAGTCGGGAAAAAGGGTATTATCGTAAAATTGTGTTTGACACAATAATTTAATTATGAATTAAATTAGAAAATGAGAGATAAAGTATTTAAAAGGGTTTTAAATACTATATACATGAATTAAGATTCATATATATAAGATGCACATTATTAAGGTGATTAACTTGCTTAATCATTTATAATCAATTGGGCAAGGTTCAAATATGATCTTATATATTAATGTCACATTTAGAATTGATATTAATATCATAAATGAACATTTGAAATCTGATTTTGAATCATGGTAAGTGGAAAATGATGTAATTCCACTCTTGCATGAAGATTCAAAGTGGAATTACACCACAAACATGCATACTTGCATGTAATGTTGTTTGAACACCTAGCTTCCACTTTCACCCTTAAGACCACCATGTGTCTTGCATCTTGAGGGTTCTTCTTGCATGGATTCTCTCTATAAGTAGAAGAAGAATCAGATTGGAGAGGTAGATTGCATTTACCTTAAGGTTATGCTGCTGAATTTCTTCCTCAATCACTCTCTCATCTCATATCTCCATAGAGCTTGAACCTTCAAGCATTCCCTTCCCATTCCCTATCACTATAGACTCCCACAAGTCGTTCTCGGCCCGGAGAATAGTAGGGAAGACTCTAAAGGTTGTCCAAGAGAAGTTGGAGAAGGAAAACACCACAAGGAGTACCTCATTTGTGAGCTACAAAGGTTGGTTTTCTCTAAACTCTCTTTTCTGTTTTTATAGAACATGCATGCTTTAGGAGCAAAATTAAATGTCTTAAGTGCTTTCGATCTTCAATTGCTTCCGCATGTGTAATATGTACACCTTCATTATTATGAGAGAAATTAATATTTGAAAAGTTCAAATATAAATTTATGGAAGTTTGAAAGAGTTCAAAATAATGAATTAATTAATTTAAGGCCTAAAATGTGTTTGGGCAAATTAATTAATTCTAGACCGGGAATTAAATATGTGATATTTAATTGGTGGTTAATTAATTAAAGAATTCATTAACCGGGAATTAATCAATTATAGAAATAATTAATCACTTAAGGAAGTGATTAATCATTTATGGAAATGATCTAATCACTTATGGAAGTAATTAGTCATTTGTGGAAAAGATTAATCAATTATGGAATTGATTGATCATGATTGATTAATTAAGGAATAAGATTGAATCAATTTTGGAAAAGATTGATTTAATTGAATATTTTATTCATGGCCTCTCTTCTATAAATAGAACACTAGACCTAATTGGTCCAAGACACTTGACACTCTTGCTCTTGCTCTTAGACTATCAAGACAAGACCTAGAATTCTCTCTAGCCTCCCTCTTAGAGAAAGACTCCCACAAGTCTTTTGCCTCCTAGACTTAGAGACATACCGGTGTAACCTCTGTGGTGATTGTGTCAATCAAAGAAGAAATTTCCAGCGAAGAAAAACAAAGGCGGCTGCTGCGTTTTCGTTCGTGGAGCGTCGTTGGCGAAGAACGGTCAAGTCTTCAACGAAGGTTTGTAACGGTTCTTCGTCTTTTCTTTAGAAAAGTATTAAAAATAAATTTAGATTTATTTTAGCATGTTTAAACCAATTTTACAGCAGCTTTAAATGTTGTTTAAAGTTTTGTTTGAGTAATCGTAACGGTATTTTAATGTTAATTAATATACGGCGTAAGGTCCAAACGATGCGCTTCCGCTGCGCGGGGACTTTTATTCCCTTCACCCCTAATTATCAAAGGTATATTCGCCCAATTTTATTTAGAGAAAATAATCGAGAAATATGCAAATCAATGAAAAACTAATCAAAGCAATAAAATATGGAAACTCAATGGAGAAAGGTCTTAGGGAATTTATTTCACCTATTAGATGCATGAATTAATTTAAAGAATAATTAGGAACAAACTCATAACAAGTTCATAAACCAAGGATTATCGATAATTAAAAGCCTTTCCCGAGTAAAATTAATTCTTTATGCAAATTAAGAAATGGATATCCCTATCTAATTTCAACAACAAGCATAAGCATTAAAGAACAATCCTCATGACGGTTTCTCAAGCAATCCCAAATCTCTCAATTGTAGAATTACCTAAGTTATGCAATTGATGGTCTAATCTAAACTACCCTCTCCCGAGCAATTAGTTCAGAAACGAAAATCATACAATCCGTGATCAAGGGATTATAAGCACTAAGCATACAATTGCATAAATAAACCGCGTTACGAAACGTCCTAAAAAATCCGTAAATTAATCCGTACAAACTAATGACTACATCAAGCCCCTAAGAAACGAAATTTAGCTACACATAGTCTCTAAAATACAAGTGAAATCAGTCCCAAACATCATAAAAACCAGTACAAGAACAAGGGAGAAAGATTAATACTCGCTAGTCGTGATTCCCGCGCGTTCCCGTCACGATCCTCCCGATCTAAGCTTTGAAATTAAGCTCCTCTTGGTCTTCCCCACGTTCTGTTCAGATTGTGCTCTCAAAAGTCGTCTTTTTCTCTCCAAAACAACCCCCCCAATCAGATGGCATCACAAAATATATATACTGTCCAATCTGCGCGACAGCGTCGAGACGCTAAGGACACAGCGTCGCGACACTGTCGCGCGCATGCCCTAATTATTTCAGGAAAGTTCGCAGCGTCGAGACGCTGTGGAGGTAGCGTTTCAACGCTGCCTCGAATTTGCGCCTCCTGCTGAAAGGGCCAGCGTTGAGACTCTACAATGGTAGCGTCTCAACGCTGCCCTATTATATGGATGCCTTGAACCTCATGCTCTTTTGGAAATTTGTTTTCTTGGGTTAATTCTTTTTCTCCATAATTAACGGTATTCTTCAAAAACATCCATTTCCATTGAAATGTTTGATTCCTACAAAACAAAACCAAATAGACATAAAACTGGCCAAATAGTACCCAAGACTAACGCTAAAATAGTATAAAATATAGCTCAATAAATTGCGCTATCAAATACCCTCAAACTTAAGCATTTGCTAGTACCGAGCAAAGTAAGAATCAAAATAATCTGTCAACAAAAATACTTGAGGGAGTGTTGCTAGTGACTTTTGCCTCAGGAATCCCAAATCACAGATAAACCACACTGAAACATTAATGATTAAACACATTCATCATGATAAGCCTCATTTATTTCATTCATCTCTCACGTGTGTGTGTGACTAGTCCACCCTATCTCAATCCTTTAAGCTCGGAACAGTTTTATGCAGCCCTTCGCTCGTTTTCCCTCTACTCTAGTCCTAAGTCCCAATCATCAAGCCTCTCCACACTCAAGGTGGTAATATGCCACTTGTTGGGTTTTATTTTCATGAGTATTAATATAATAGTTATATTATGAATGAAAATAAATTTCAATGCTTGATTTTCATGTATAATTTTAATATAAATTGTTATATTAATTTAATGAAAATGGAATAGCATTGAGCATGACATTAATTAGGTTAATATAAATGTTATATTATATTAATGTCAAATTTCATGTAATTTAATTTCGTGGATGATTAATTAATATAATTGATATTAATTAAATGAAATTGAAATTGCATGAAGCATGACCCCACCTTAGATTAATATAATCGTTATATTGATTTTATCGGCGTCATGAGCGTTATGGTGTTTAATAATTTGAATTAGATTGTTATTTGGAAACACCATAGAAGCATGTTGTAGGGCTAATTATTAAAATTTTATAATAGTTATAAAATTGATTAGAAACCGTCAACCTATAACAAAGAGTTGCATGCAAACATAGGACCTTAGGTTAAAATGAATTAATTTTAAATTGTTTAAAATTAATTAGAATTATATTCTTACTTAGGATTAAAATAGTTTTAATGTACTAAGTAGGAAGAACATTACTATGGTTATAAAGGAACTCTCCCGGTGAAGTTCTGTCTAGGCTGGGGGTATTTAAGTTGACGGTTACGGAACACCTCCTACCTGGGAACAGATCCGGAACCTGAGTTGAATTAATCATAGTCTAATGTTAGCATGCAATATCACTAGGTAATTAAATGGGTTTAATTCACCTAGACTTTAGAGTAAAGACCTCTATATAAGAGTTATATTCAGGCATAGACTTAGATAGATTCATTTAGCCGGAATTTACCTAAGTAATAGACCCTTAAATTATAAAAATACCTAGTGGGAGGAAATATGACAAAACAAGATTTTCATAAATCAAGTTTTGCTCTCACGTCCTCAAGAGTTCACATCGTGAGGTCCATACTTGGCCTCGAGTCACCTTGGGAGTGACCCCCTATGGATGGTGTTTGCATGGATCAATATCAAGGTGAATGAGGGAGTATTTTATAGTAAGTGGGAGCAGGACACGTGTCAACGTATCCTACGGTCTCCTCCATTAGGTTGCACCGTGAGATTCGTATGATCTGCCTGCGAGTCGCCCTGGGAGCGATCACCCTACGGAGGGCTTGATCATAGGATTCGGAACAACGCAAACTCCAAAAATGGATAGGGTTTCTTAAGTCCATTCCCAACTTTGACTTTCCCTACGGTAGCATTGTTGGGGCCGACCTCTGGAATCTGAAAATGGAGGGTCACACTTACGGAAAATTGTTAAGGTGTTAATGATTTCCTGGCCGAAAAAACGGTAGCTAAGAACTATTGGAATATGAGTTGTTCTGGTAATAGGGATTGGCTGAGATTGCCTCAATTCAGAGGAGGAGTGGCTGACTGCCCTATGGTGGCTGTTGCTTTAAACCTCTGAAGTATCGTTGCAAATATGTATCATATATTTGGGTCGATGATTACTTTTGCTAAATTGATTGGATTAAAACAATATTATTTTGTGTAATGGGTTTAGTGCAAAACAAGTAATTTGTTGTTTCAGTGATAATTTCTGTGTGCATTGTCTTACGCCAATTGATAACGGTTTTAGATACAACTAGCTTAAACGAAAAACTTGTGGTAAATGATTTTAGATTTGTCTTGAGTGAGGAATGTCCTCAGGCCCAAATGTCTAGTTCATCTTGAATCATTTATGATGATTATGACATTAACTGCCTAGCCAATGTCGATGACAATGAATGTGATTTATTGGTCATTGAAACGTACATAATGGAAAATGAGGATACAGCCTGAATTTTTAATTTAGGTGTCACTTATCACGTTTATTTTTTCCTTTCAAGGAATAAGCTCATGGCAATTGTTGCAAATAGGTGACTCTCAGATTTTGATCTGGAGAGTATATCTCGGCTTTGGCAGAGGGAACATTAAGTTATTTTATCTAGTGGGAGAAAATACACATTATTAGATAATGTGTATGTATTTCCTAAAGATTAACAGAAATTTGATTTCTATAACGTATATGTTGGGACAAAATGTTACTCTATACCTTTCTCTGCTAACGCAGATTTATTTTAAGAAAGGGAGTTGACATTTGTTCAATTTTACTGGAAAATAACTTATGTGTTTTAAGACTAATCGAGAGTAAAGCAAGTCATGAGCACTGAGTTGTTTAAGATTGCTTATACTCAGAGAAATAAAGGCAAAGGATATCTCCTAAAGGAAATACCTTTCTTTGGTTCTTAAGGTTAGGCTATTTTGATCTCAATATGATTGGGAGCTTAGTCTAGAGTATACTTCTACTTAGAAGTATACTCTCTAATACCAATTAAGTCATTCCTTATGGGCAATATGACTAATAGATCTTTTACTGGAAAAGAACTAGAGAGCCAAAGAACCCTTGAAGTTTATACATTTGGATCCTTGTGGTCTAGTATGTTAAAGCAGTGGGAGGGTATGAATAATTAATCTCGTTTATAGATGATTATTCAAAGGTATGAATATCTCTACCTAATGCAATTTAAGTCTAAAGCTCTTGAGATATTCGAAGGGGTTTAAGACTGAAGTTGGAAATTTGTTAGGTGAGATAATAAAAAACACTTTGATCTGATCAATGTGTTGAGTATAGGGACTTGAGATTCTAAGACTATTTGATAGTTCATGGAATCACATCCTAAATCTCAGTTAGGAGTATTAGAACCCTATTGGATATGGTTCAATCCATATTGAGCTATGCTCAATTGCCTGGCTCGTTTTGGAGTCATGAAATGTTGACTTCATTGCATATTTTGTAGGTTACCCCAAAGGAAACGAGGAGTAGATATTTCTTCAATCCAAAAGAGAATAAAGAATTTGTATTGACAAATGCTTCATTCTCAGAAGAAGAACATATGAGGAATCATAAGCCACAAAGTAAAGTCAGTTTGAGTGTATTAACTAATGAAGCTACAGAAAAATCAACAAGAGTTGTTGATAAGACTGGTTATTCAATAAGAGTTGTTGATAAGGCCAGTGTAATTTTTGTCAAGTCACATCCATCTCAAGAGTTGAAATGCCTTGATGTAGTGGGAGAGTTGTTTTATAACCTGACCGTTACATGGGCTTACTTGAAGCTCAAGTTGTCATTCTTGATGATGACATAGAGGATTCATTATCTTTTAGAAAGAAAATGAATGATGTTGACAAGGACCAATGGTTTAAAGCCATGGACTTGGAAATGAAGTCCTTGCATTTCAATTCCATTTGAGATCTTGTAAATTTGCTTGATGGGGTAACACCTATAGGTTACAAGTGGATTTACAAGAGGAAACGAGACATTTAAGGTCTTAACCAGAAGGGTCCATTGAGCAAGGTCAGAAGCAAAAGGGTTTGCAAGCTTAAGTGATCCATTAATGGATTAACCTAAGCATTTTGATCTTGGAATATAAGATTTGATACGGTGATCAGATCTTTTGGCTTTAATCAGGACATTGATGAGTCTTGTATCTACGAGAAGATCGTCAGTAGTATAGTAGCATTGTTCATGTTGTATGGGATTGATATCCTACCCATTGGGAATGAGGTAGGTTAACTTATTGACATTAAATGTGACTAGCAGCTCATTTCCAAATAAAAGTTGGGAGTGTTGGGTTTTATGCCCTAAAACTCGTAGATAGTGAATGTAACCGTTGACCGGATATTAATGAAATAATATTGATATATTTTTCCATTAATTGTTATTAGTTATTTTATATTTGTCTTTGCCTAATAATAACCCTAATCCAATAAACTAGACATCCAAGGCTGTAATATGAGTCTTGAACTATATGTAGTGACATATGGGATCATTGTTCAAGAAACAGCCTAAAGGGTCTATAGTATAGGGATAAGACTGGGTGCCTTATCTTGGTGACACTATGGATACGACCCACTTTGTATTTGATACAAACGCCGCGATCCAACGCGTTCGTGTAGGAGACATGCGAGTGGGGTATCCTATGCAATGAGTTTGCATAAGACCGGACCGCGAAATAGTAACCACTAGTTATAACACCGTTAACTAGTTGGTTTTCTATTTCACTAGGACGACCTAGACAACTTAGTCTTAATCCTGAGTTGATTATGGACTCCTGCTCATGAGAGATTGTCCTTTGATTTGTATGGGTGAGAGTGGCCAATACGCCGACTCAATAAGCCTACCACTTTGGGGACAAGACCGAATGGGGAGCTAGGAACATAATCGTACAAGATGGAATTCACTCCTTCTCGACTTTAGGGAAGCAGATGAGTGTTCCCTTAAGTGGTTACTCCGAGTCTTGAACAAAGGGCCCTACCCTCTCAATGGCACGAGAGGGTTTTCTGTTTGATGGTTGGACCACAAACAGGTTGTTCATTAGAGGAGAATTGGTACTTAAGGAAATAGAGGTAACCCAGGGGTAAAACGGTAATTTGACCCAGCTGGTGTTACGGACACTCGTGAAGGACTAACTAGTCGATATTGGTCTAGATCCGTGGACACAGAAAATATGTTTGCAGAGAGAATAGTGCAACTGTGAGTCTATAGTGGAATGTACACACAATTAACGAATATTGATTAATGTGGTTAATGAGTTTGACCAATTAATCTCACATCGTTGGAGCTTCTGATCTGCAGGTCCATTAGGTCCCACTGGTAGCTCGTAAAGTAATTTGAGGCAACTAAGTAATAAAAGTAAATTGAAAATGTTCAATTTATTAAGGGAAACAAATATAATATATATTGATATATTATTATGAGAGAAATTAAGATTTGAAAAGTTCAAATATAAATTTATGGAAGTTTGAAAGAGTTCAAATAATGAATTAATCGATTTAAGGCCTAAAATGTGTTTGGGTAAATTAATTAATTCTAGACCGGGAATTAAATATGTGATATTTACTTGGTGGTTAATTAATTAAATAATTCATTAACCGGGAATTAATCAATTATGGAAATAATTAATCACTTAAGGAAGTGATTAATCATTTATGGAAATGATCTAATCACTTATGGAAGTAATTAGTCATTTGTGGAAAAGATTAATCAATTATGGAATTGATTGATCATGATTGATTAATTAAGGAATAAGATTGAATCAATTTTGGAAAAGATTGATTTAATTGAATATTTTATTCATGGCCTCTCTTCTATAAATAGAACACTAGACCTAATTGGTCATGGCACTTGACATTCTTGCTCTTGCTCTTAGACTCTCAAGACAAGACCTAGAATTCTCTTTAGCCTCCCTCTTAGAGAAAGACTCCCACAAGTCTTTTGCCTCCTAGACTTAGAGTCATACCAGTGTAACCTCTGTGGTTATTGTTTCATTCAAGAAGGAATTTCCAGCGAAGAAAATCAAAGGCGGCTACTGCGTTTTGATTGTTGGAGCGTCGTTGGCAAAGAACGGTCAAGTCCACAACGAAGGTTTGTAATGATTCTTCCCATTTTCTTCAGAAAAGCATGAAAATAAATTTAGATTTAATTTTAAGCATGTTTAAACCAATTTTCCAGCAGCTTTAAAGAGTGTTTAAAGTTTGTTTGAGCTTTTCGTAACGGTATTTTAATGTTAATTAATATACGGCGTAAGGTCCAATCGATGCGCTTCCGCTGCGTGGGGACTTTTATTCCCTTCAATCGGCATCAGAGCCATCGTTGTCCCTATTAATTAATTTTAAAAGTTGCGATAGGCTCTAATAGGTGGGATTTATGCATAATGTATGTTCGGTTTGCGTTGAACTGTTTGGGTTAATTTTATGGCCATAGATTTTATTTTTATGTGATTTTGATCATGTAAGGCCCGGTGTTTTGGATATTTTATGTAAAATTGAGTCCTATGTAAGTCCGGGTCTAGAATAGGTTTTTATGATATGAAAATCGAAGCAATCGCGGCAGAAATTGAGGCCAAAACCGAAGAAATCGTTGTTGTTTTGCCCAGATTCTGCCTCCAGACACAACAGCGTCGAGACTCTACCTCAACAGCGTCTCGACGCTGTCTCGATACCGCAGGCGCCAGACATGGAAAGCGCACAGCGTCGAGACGCTATCAACACAGCGTCGAGACGCTGTCACGATGGAGGCGCGCATTAGGGTTTCAAAAGGCGCGGTTCAAGGGGTGGCCGGTCCGGTTCGGCTGGGCTGGGACCTATTTGGTCCGGTTCAGCCAATTTTTGGCATGGTTCGTGATTTTGGAGGCCGGTTCGAGGTGGTTCGGGGCGGTTCGTGATGTCTAGACAAAATTCTGGAGCTGTACAAGGATTTTTAGGATAGAATTTAGCTAAATTAATGTAATTTAATGCTTTATTTTATCCTAGGGGCCAAAATTAATCGGTTCAATTGCTATTTATATGCTTTATGGATGTCATATAGAATATTTAATCCCACCTTAGGTTATAAACATGCTCATGCATTTTTTTATATATTATAAATTGTTATAATGTATGTTTAAATGCATAAAATTGTTTTCATATTTTAATATAAGTGTATATTAATTATATAAAAAATTGGAAAGCATGAAGCATGTCATTACTTAAATTAAATACAAGTAGTTATGTTTAATGTGATGAATGAAGCATGCTTGATTGATTTTCTTGATTGGCTTATAATTGTTATATTAAAAGAAAATCAATATTGCATGAAACATGAAACATCCATAGTTAATAATATAATTGTTATATTATTCATGCAATTAGTGTGGTTTAATTATTTAATTTGAATGAGATTGTTGAATGAATTAAACCTAGATTCTTGATTATAAGATTAATCATTAAAATTTGAAATAGTTCTTTAATATTAATGATTAGAAACCGTCAATCTATAATCAAGATTTGCATGCAAACATAAGATCATAGGATAAATTGGATTAATTTTAAATTGTTTAAAATTAATTAGACCTAGATCAGTTTCTAATAGGATTAGAATCTTTTCTTACTTAGAATTAAAAATAGTTTTAATTGACTAAGTAGGAAAAACATTGTTATGATTATAAGGGAACTCCACCGGTAATGTTCTGTCTAAGGCTGGGGGTATTTAAGTGACGATTTACGGAACACCTCCTACCTGGGAACTGACCTGGAATATCGGAGTTGAATTAATCATAGTTAAATGTTAGCATGCAATGTCACTAGGTTTATTAAAAGTGTTTAATGCACCTAGATCTTTAGAGTAAAGACTTTACATTACTAAGGTTATAAGGGAACTCTCTCGGTAAAGTTCTGTCTAAGGCTGGGGGTATTTAAGTTGACAGTTTACGGAACACCTCCTACCTGGGAACTGACCTGAACATTGAGTTGAATTAACCATAGTAATGTTGACTTGCAATGTTGGGTTTATTAAAAGAAGTTTAATTCACCCAAAAGATTGCAGTTGAATCCTTTCCATAATTGTTATAATAGGATCAGGCTTAGATAGATTGACTTAGCCGAATACTATCTAAGTTAAACAACCCTATATTAACCTTAGGACATTTTCAGTGGGAGGAAAGTTACAGAATGAGATTTAAATCAAGTTTTGATCCTATGTCCCTATATTCACAACGTGAGATTCATGCTCGGCTTCGAATCGCCTTAGGAGCGGTCTCCCTTCGGAAAGTGTTTGCATGAATCAATATCAAGGTGAATGGGAAAAATATCTAGAGTAAGTGGGAGCGAGATACGTGTCAATGTATCCCTCGATCTCCGCCCATAGTTCATACCGTGAGAGTCCTATGATCCGCCTGCAGGTTGTCCTGGCGCAACCATCCCTTCGGAGGGCCTGGTCATAGGATTCGGAACATCGTGAACTCCTGAAAAGGATAGGAGCTCTTAGACTAATCACCAACAGTTGTCTTTCCCTTCAATAGCCTGTTGGTGCGTGCCTCTGAGATCTGAAAGTGGGAGGGTTACACTTACGAGGATGAGTTAAAAGTGTTAACAATTCCTTGACCGAACAACGGTGGCTAATGTCTATAGGAATATGAGTTATTCTGGAATTAGAATTAGCTGAGAGGTGTCTCATTTCAAAGGAGGAGTGCCTGATCATCCTTCAGTGGCTGATATTCTAAACCTTTGAAACATCGTTGCAAAATTAAATCGATAGTTTTAGGGTTCTGTGATTGTTTGTTTTGCTAAATTTATTGGATTGTGTGCTATTGATTGCTTGTATGTTGGGTTAAGGCAAAAATAACTAATACGATCATTGTTTGTTTAAATTTCAGCAATGTCTTCCTCAATTATCTCTCTGCTTAAAAATGATAAATTAACTGGCGAAAATTATGCTACGTGGAAGTCGAACCTGAATACGATTCTTGTTGTCGATGATCTGCGGTTCGTCTTAACGGAGGATTGTCCTCCAGCCCCTGCTCGTAATGCATCCCAAGCAGTTAAGGATGCTTATGACCGCTGGACAAAGGCCAATGATAAGACTCGCGTCTATATCCTAGCCAGCTTATCTGAAGTTTTGGCTAAAAGGCATGAGGGCATGGTAACAGCGAGGGAGATTATGAACTCTCTCCAGGAGATGTTTGGACAACCGTCCTACCAACTCCACCATGACGCTCTCAAATACGTTTATAGCTGTCGCATGAAAGAGGGCACGTCTGTTCGGGAGCATGTCCTGGATATGATGGTCCAATTCAACGTGGCAGAGGCAAACAGGGCGGTCATAGATGAGCGTAGTCAGGTTGAATTCATCTTAGAATCTCTTCCGAAGAGTTTTCTACAGTTTCGAAGCAATGCAATGATGAATAAAATAACATTCAACCTGACTAGCCTCCTGAGTGAGCTACAACTCTATCAGTCTCTTCTTAAGAACAAGGGACAGATAGAAGGAGAGGCAAACGTTGTTAACTCTAAAAGAAAGTTCGAGAAGGATTCATCCTCTGAAACTAAATCTGTAGCCACTTCTTCAAAGAAAACTCAGAAGAAGAAAGGAAACAAGGGGAAAGCTCCCAGTACTGCTGCTAAAAGCAAGGGAAAAGCCAAAGCTATGGCAGACAAGGGCAAGTGTTTCCATTGCAATATAGATGGACATTGAAAGAGAAACTGCCCAAAGTACCTTGTTGAGAAAAAGAAGGAGAATGAAGGTAAATTTGATTTACTTGTTTTAGAAACATGCCTGGTAGAAACATGATGAGTTAACCTGGATACTTGATTCAGGAGCAACTAATCATGTTTGCTCTTCTTTTAAGGAAAATAGTTCCTTTCGGCAGTTGAACGATGGGGAAATGACACTCAGGGTCGGAACTGGAGAAGTCATTTCAGCTAAAGTAGTGGGAGCTGCGAAGTTATTTTTTAGAAATAGATTCATACTTTTAGAAAGTTTGTTAATCGTTCCCAAGATTAAGAGGAACTTAATTTCTATTTCATGTTTGATTGAACAATCGTATACAGTTACTTTTGATATGAATGAAGCGTTCATTTATAAAAATGGTGTACTTATTTGTTCAGCCAAATTGGAAAATAACTTGTATGTTTTAAGACCAACCGAAAACAAAGCACTTTTAAATCACGAATTATTTAAAACTGCTGAAACTCAAAGTAAAAGGCAAAAGATTTCTCCATCAAGTAACAATACTCATCTTTGGCATCTCAGAATTGGTCATATAAACATCGATAGGATCGGTCGTTTGATAAAGAATGGACTTCTAAGCAAGTTAGAAGATGATTCACTACCACCTTGTGAATCTTGTCTCGAGAGAAGAATGACCAAGAGACCCTTTACTGGAAAAGGTTACAGAGCCAAAGAACCCTTAGAGTTAATACATTCGGATCTATGTGGTCTAATGAATGTAAAAGCTCGAGGAGGGTACGAATATTTCATCTCATTTATAGATGATTATTCAAGATATGGTTACTTGTACCTAATGGGACATAAGTCTGAAGCCCTTGAAAAGTTTAAGGAGTTTAAGACTGAAGTTGAAAACCTATTAGGTAAATCTATTAAAGTACTTCGATCTGATCGAGGAGGGGAGTATATGGATCAAAGATTCCAGGATTATATGATAGAACATGGAATCCAATCTCAACTCTCAGCCCCTGGTACACCTCAGTAGAATGGTGTGTCAGAAAGGAGAAATAGAACCTTGTTAGACATGGTTCGATCAATGATGAGCTATGCTCAATTGCCTAGCTCGTTTTGGGGGTATGTAGTGGAGACTGCAGTATACATCTTGAACAATGTTCCCTCGAAAAGTGTTTCTGAAACACCATTCGAATTATGGAAGGGGCGTAAACCTAGTTTGCATCACTTTCACATCTGGGGTTGTCCAACACACGTGCTTGTGACAAATCCTAAGAAACTGGAACCTCGTTCAAAACTGTGCCAATTTTTTGGTTACCCTGAAGAAACGAGAGGTGGTTATTTCTACGAGGGTTGATTAAGGAACTAGTTCTTCAGATCCATCCCGTCCATCTCAAACGCTGGGAATGCCTCGACGCAGTGGGAGGGTTGTATTACAACCTGACCGCTACTTGGGTTTAACTGAAACTCAGGTTGTCATACCTAATGATGGCATTGAGGATCCATTGTCCTATCGACAGGCAATGAATGACGAAGATAAGGATGAATGGGTCAAAGCCATGAACCTGGAAATGAAGTCAATGTACTCCAATTCTGTATGGGAACTTACAGATCTACCAAATGGGGTAAAACCCATAGGGTGCAAATGGATCTATAAGAGAAAAAGAGATGCAGTTGGAAAGGTACAAACCTTCAAAGCTAGACTAGTGGCAAAGGGTTATACCCAAAAGGAAGGGGTTGACTATGAGGAAACCTTTTCTCCTGTAGCCATGTTAAAGTCCATAAGAATTCTCTTATCCATAGCCACATATTATGACTATGAAATATGGTAAATGGACGTCAAGACTACCTTTCTGAATGGTAATCTTGAAGAGAATATCTTCATGTCTCAACCCGAAGGGCTCATAGCCCAAGGTCAGGAACAAAAGGTTTGTAAGCTCAATCGATCCATTTATGGATTGAAACAAGCATCCAGATCATGGAACATTAGATTTGATACTCCAATCAAATCTTTTGGCTTTGACCAAAACGTTGATGAGCCTTGTGTGTACAAGAAAGTCAACAAAAGGAAGGTAGCTTTTCTAATACTTTATGTAGACGATATCCTACTCATTGGGAATGATGTAGGATACCTCACTGACATTAAGAAATGGCTAGCAGCCAAATTCCAAATGAAAGATCTGGGAGAGGCTCAATACGTTATGGGAATCCAAATCATTAGGGATCTTAAGAACAAAACACTAGCTCTGTCTCAAGCAACGTATATTGACAAGATGTTGTCTCGATATTCGATGCAAAACTCCAAGAAGGGACTACTACCCTTCAGACATGGGGTACACCTGTCTAAGGAACAGTCTCCTAAGACACCTCAAGAAATTGAGAACATGAGACACATTCCCTACGCATCAGCTGTGGGCAGCTTAATGTATGATATGCTCTGCACCAGGCCTGACATATGTTATGCAGTGGGAGTAGTCAGTAGGTATCAGTCTAATCCAGGGTTGGACCACTGGGGAGCGGTTAAGAATATCCTCAAGTATCTTCGGAGAACGAGGGACTACATGCTTGTGTATGGAGCTAAGGATTTGATTCTTACTGGATACACTAACTCTGACTTTCAAGCTGATAAGGATTCAAGGAAATCCACATCAGGGTCAGTATTCACCCTCAATGGAGGAGCAGTAGTGTAGAGAAGCATCAAACAAGGATGCATAGCAGACTCAACCATGGAGGCTGAGTATGTAGCAGCTTGCGAAGCAGCTAAGGAGGCAGTATGACTGATTTGGAAGTGGTTCCGAATATGAACGTGCCCATAACACTATACTGTGACAACAGTGGGGCTGTAGCCAACTCAAAAGAACCTCGAAGCCACAAACGGGGTAAACACATCGAGAGGAAGTATCACATGATACGGGAGATTGTGCAACGAGGAGATGTGATCGTCACTAAGATCGCCTCGGAGCACAACATCGCTGATCCATTTACGAAGGCTCTCACGGCTAAAGTGTTTGAAGGTGATCTAGAGGGTCTAGGTCTACGAGATATGTATGCCATCTAATCTAGGGCAAGTGGGAGAAATGTATAATGGGTATAAGGATGCCCTAGTTCATTGTATTATATACATGACATTTCCAACTTTAGATTATTGCATTTACATCCCACTAACTAGTGTTTTAGTTCAAGTGGGAGTTTGTTGGGTTTTATGCCCTAAAACTAGTAGATAGTGAATGTAACCGTTGACCGGATATTAATGAAATAATATTGATATATTTTTCCATTAATTGTTATTAGTTATTTTATATTTGTCTTTTCCTAATAATAACCCTAATCCAATAAACTAGACATCAAAGGTTGTAATATGAGCCTTGAACTATATGTAGCGACATATAGGATCATTGTTCAAGAAACAACCTAACTGGGTACCTTATCCTGGTGACACTATGGATACGGCCCACTTTGTATTTGATACAAACGCTGCGATCCAATGCGTTCGTGTAGGAGACATGCGAGTGAGGGTATCCTTTGCAATGAGTTTGCATAAGACCGGACCGCGAAATAGTAACCACTGGTTATAACACCGTTAACTAGTTGGTTTTCTATTTCACTAGGACAACCTAGACAACTTAGTCTTAATCCTGAGTTGATTATGGACTCCTGCTCATGACAGATTGTCCTTTGATTTGTATGGGTGAGAGTGGCCAATACGCCGACTCAATAAGCCTACCACTTTGGGGACAAGACCGAATGGGGAGCTGGGAACATAATCGTACAAGATGGAATTCACTCCTTCCCGACTTTATGGAAGTAGATGAGTGTTCCCTTAAGTGGTTACTCCGAGTCTTGAACAAAGGGCCCTACCCTCTCAGTGGCACGAGAGGGTTTTCTGTTTGATGGTTGGACCACAAACAGGTTGTTCATTAGAGGAGAATTGGTACTTAAGGAAATAGAGGTAACCCAGGGGTAAAACGATAATTTGACCCAGCTGGTGTTACGGACACTAGTGAAGGACTAACTAGTCGATATTGGTCTAGATCCGTGGACACAGAAAATATGTCTGCAGTGAGAAGAGTGCAACTGTGAGTCTATAGTGGAATGTACACACAGTTAACAAATATTGATTAATGTGGTCAATGAGTTTGACCAATTAATCTCACATCGTTGGAGCTTCTGATCTGCAGGTCCATTAGGTCCCACTGGTAGCTCGTAAAGTAATTTGAGGCAACTAAGTAATAAAAGTAAATTGAAAATGTTCAATTTATTAAGGGAAACAAATATAATATATATTGATATATTATTATGAGAGAAATTAAAATTTGAAAAGTTCAAATATAAATTTATGGAAGTTTGAAAGAGTTCAAATAATGAATTAATCAATTTAAGGCCTAAAATGTGTTTGGTCAAATTAATTAATTCTAGGCTGGAAATTAAATATGTGATATTTAATTGGTGGTTAATTAATTAAAGAATTCATTAACCGGGAATTAATCAATTATGGAAATAATTAATCACTTAAGGAAGTGATTAATCATTTATGGAAATGATCTAATCACTTATGGAAGTAATTAGTCATTTGTGGAAAAGATAATCAATTATGGAATTGATTGATCATGATTGATTAATTAAGGAATAAGATTGAATCAATTTTGGAAAAGATTGATTTAATTGAATATTTTATTCATGGCCTCTCTTCTATAAATAGAACACTAGACCTAATTGGTCATGACACTTGACATTCTTGCTCTTGCTCTTAGACTCTCAAGACAAGACCTAGAATTCTCTCTAGCCTCCCTCTTAGAGAAAGACTCCCACAAGTCTTTTGCCTCCTAAACTTAGAGTCATACCGGTGTAACCTCTGTGGTTATTGTGTCATTCAAGAAGGAATTTCCAGCGAAGAAAATCAAAGGCGACTGTTGTGTTTTGATTGTTGGAGCGTCGTTGGCGAAGAACGGTCAAGTCTACAACGAAGGTTTGTAACGATTCTTCCCCTTTTCTTTAGAAAAGCATGAAAATAAATTTAGATTTAATTTTAAGCATGTTTAAACCAATTTTCCAACAACTTTAAAGAGTGTTTAAAGTTTGTTTTAGTTTTTCGTAACGGTATTTTAATGTTAATTAATATACGGCGTAAGGTCCAATCGATGCGCTTCCGCTGCGTGGGGACTTTTATTCCCTTCAGGGAGAAGCTTAGTTTGTTTCTATGTTCTAAATTGTTTAAAACAGTAAGAACAAAATGCTAGCCATGGTTCAAGCGTTTTATATCTATAAATGTTGATTAGATATAAGATGTAGAATTCTAAGAAGGGTTCACAACCTTTTCAGGGTAGAATTCTTTTGTCTAAGGAACTGTGTCCTTAGACATCTCAAGGAGTTGAGGAATGCCCTATGCAATAGGAAATGTCAGTGAGTATGAATCTAATCCAGGATATGATCACTGGAGAACCGTTAATTATATTCTCAAGTATCTTTGGAGAATGAGGAACTATATTCTCGTGTATGGCGCTAAGGATTTGATCCTTACAGGATACACTGACACAGATGTTTTAACTGGTAAAGATTTGATGAAATCTACATTAGTGTCTTTCTTCACTCTTAAATAGAGGAGATATAGTATGGCATCGCATCAAGCTGGGATGTAATGCAGCCTCGACCTATAGGCCGAAAACTACGCTGTTTGTGAAGCAGCGATCGAGGCTGTAAGACTTGGAAAGTTCATGGTTGATTTGGAAAGTGTTCCAAATATGAACTTACCTAAGACATGACATGCTTGCACATTGAATTGAATGGAAGAATTGTATGAGGGTCAGTGTGTATGGCGCTAAGGATTTGATCCTCTCTCGACTAAAGTGTATGAGGGTCATCTAGATGGTCTAGATCTACGAGATAAGTAAATAGATGTAATCTAGGGCAAGTGGGAGAAATGTAATGGGTATAGTGGATGCCCTAGTTTATTGTATTTATACATTGTATATATACGTTTTATGTATTTTACATGTATCGATACACCCATTTCCATAATAGATTCTTGTACATCCCACTAAACAAGAGTCTTAGTTCAAGTGGGAGTTGTTGGGTTTTATGCCCTAAAACTCGTAGATAGTGAATGATGACAAATTGTTTACTTGTCTCAATGCGTTGTTGTTGAGGTTTGTACAATAAAGAGTTATTGTTACTAAAATTTCACAATTTGACCCAAATCCAATAAACTAAGATCCTAGATTGTTTATATGAGACTTGAACTAGTATGTGGGGACATACGGGGATCAGTGTTCAAGTAACAACCTAAATGGTCTATAGTATAGGGATAAGGTTGGGTACCTTATCCTGGTAACACTATGTGATACGGCCCACTTTGTATTCGATACAAATGCAATGATCCAAAGCATCCATGTAGGAGACATGCGAATGGGGGTATCCTGTGCAATGAGTTTGCATAAGACCGAACCGCGAAATAGTAACCACTAGGTGTAACACCGTTGACTAGTTTAGGTTTCTATTTCAATAGGATGACCTAGGTAACTCAATCTCAATCCTGAGTCTGTTATGAACTCCTTTTCAGGAGGGATTGTCCTTAGATCTGTATGGGTGAGAGTGGCCAGTTCGCCGACTAAATAATCCTACCATTTCAGGGGCAAGACCGAATGGGGGTTGGGAACATAACAGTACAAGATGGAATTCACTCCTTCCCCTATTGGGGTAAGCAGATGTGTGTTCCCTTAAGGGCTGATTCCGGGTCTTGAACGAGGGCGCCCATCCTCTCCTGGCCCGAGAGGAACTGCTGTTTATTGATTGGATCATAAACATATTGTTCATTAGAGGAATCAGTGGTACTTAAGGATCCAGAGGTAATCCAGGGGTAAAACGGTAATTTGACCCAGCTGGCGTTACGAACACTCGTGAAGGATTGACTTACTGTTATTGGTCGATATCCGTGGACACAGAAATATTCTACAGTGAGAAGAGTGCAGCTGTGGGTCTTTAGTGGAGTGACCCACAGTTAACGAATGTTGACTAACTTGGTTAATGAGTTTAGCCAATTAGTCTCGTATCGTTGGAGCTTCTGATCTGTAGGTCCATTAGGTCCACCTGCTAGCTCGTAAAGGGTTCTGAGGTTAAATAGTCTTGAATAGAATTTGAAGTGTGTTCAAACTCGTTTAGGGGATTTTATTGTATTTGATACAATTAAAATAATGTATAAAGATACATTATAATATAAGTTTAATTGGTGAATTGAACTTTATATTATAAATTAATTTTGGATATGATTCAAAATGAATTAACGAGAGAATTAAATATTTGAAGGAGTTCAAATATTAAATATGAATTAGATTCATATTGAAACTATAGGTTAAATTTAATATGAATGAGATTCATATTAAAACTATAGTATATGAGAGAATTATTTGAATAATGATTCAAATAGTAAATTAATTAAATATATGATATTTAATTAATGAATTAATTAATTGGAGAATTAATTAATTTAATTTAATTAAATTTGATTTGATTAAATTAATTCTATAGTTAATATTAATGTACATTATGATGCACATTAAAACTATAGGTTAAATGAAAGAGATATAATTGAATATGATTCAATTACAAAATTAATTAAATATTTGATATTTAACTAATGTGGATTCAATTAATATGATTAATTGAATGACCAGTTTAATTCAATTGAATATGATTCAAATTGAATTAAATACCTTATATTATAATTGATTTAATTAATATTGTTTTAATTAAATTAATTATAATTAATTAAATAATTAAATAATTATTATTATTTAATTAATAGACGGCCAAGATCGTTTGGATTAGATCCAGCGATCGAGATCTAGTAGGGTAATAACTCCCTCCCCACTTATCGTACAGGAGAGAGGGAGTTGCCCAACTGATCAGTCATTCTCTCATTCTCACGTAGAAAAGACAGAGAGAAAATTCTCTCTCAACTCTCTCTCTCTCAACCAAAAACACAGCAATCTTCCTTGTTTTGATTCCCAACTCAAGATTGGATCCCACAATCCAAGCCTCATGAATTCAGAGGATAGCGGGTGCTCTTTGATGGTTGTGTTCAAGAGATCGTGACGAAGTGTTCGTTGAGGAGCATAGTGCTGTGAAGAACGGTCTTCAACAAGTAAGTTCCTAAAATTCTAAATCGTTTAGAATTAGTATTGCATGCTTAATCTAGTTTAGAAAATAAGTTTCTAATTTTGCCCAACGTATCGGTTTTCTCTAATTGAAATTAAAATCACGCTCGATTTAATTCGCTTCCGCTAGAGGATTCAATTCCCTTCACCACTAGGGTGCCTAAATGGGGTACACAACCCCCAAACTTTGAGGTTTTTCACAATCAATAATGATAGTCATTAGCTTTCACACACTTATTGTAGGGACCCTTAACCTGAGTATTCTCTGGCTGGCCTAACTGATCACAACAGGGGTAGCTCTTTTTTACATCAATTCAATTTTTCTTTATTCAGCTCAACATCATTTTTTTTTCTTTTCTTTCATTCATTCATTTTTTTTTCTTCTTTTCACTAACATGCAAGATATGGCATCATTTTCTCCTAAGTGTAACATTACTAACTATCATGCAGATTAACCATCAAATCAGTCTCTAAACCTTTCGAGGTGGCAACAAGGTCTAGATCACATAATCCTACTCTAAGCTCGCCAAACTAAGACAGGAGACTACGTGCTCAAACGGTGCAAAAGATTCATGAAATAAAATCAACATATCTTGAATCCTGTCTTTAATTATTATTGCACAAAATAACTTACCTGCTTTCTGAAATTAGGTGTCCTCATCAGTTGTCATAATCACAACAACACCTTCAAAGAAAAACAACTCAGACAGATAACACATTCAACCCAAATCTCAATGGAACTAAAAAAAAAAAAATTGATCCAGAATGATATAACATGAATATAATCACAATAATACACCAGATAAACCAGATATGGTCACAGGAAATATAACAAATAATTACAGACCAAAAGTAAATACTTTCCACCCCCAAACTTAAAAATTACATTGTCCTCAATGTAAAATAATAAGAGATACAGACAAATATGAGAACAAATACAATTAAAAATAGGAATGAGGGGGAAAGAAACAACTGTGTACAGAGGGAAGGCGGCAGGGCATCACTCGTCCTCGACCTCAGGAGACTCGTACGGTGGTAAAGGTGGCGGCAAAGGCTAGCTAACCCGTACTAAAAGCCACCTGACACTGATAGGAGTGGGCATACATGCTCGTAGTGTAGAGGAAGTGACGTCGATCTCTGCGTCGTCTCTTTGGTAATCGCGCTGCTGACTCTAGAGCTCTATCCGATGACTCTAAAACTCCTGCTGGTGAGTCTGGAACTCCTTCTGGTGACTCTGGAACTCCTGCGCAGCTGTTGCAGCTGCTCCTCGACTGTGGGAGGTGGAACCTCAGGCTATGTTGCTCGGGCTCTACAGGCTACTCATGATGCTCTGGCTCTGCATGGATGGGGAGAGCTGGTTGTGCACCCTATTGTCCAGGCCCACGGTATTGGTTGATGAAGTTCTTGTCTATAACCGCTCCGGGGTGGACTAACTCCTCCTGGGAGTCCCAAAGGACACCAGCGGCTGGGCATAAGGCAGTGATCAATGATGGATGTCTGAGCCCTACTGTCGTGCTACGCCGGAAGATGTGGCGCATGGACTGTTGTATGACTTGGCCGACATTCACGGAGCGGCCTGTGGCGATGGCAAACAATAGGATGGCACGACTCTTTGTCACGTCGCTGAGATGCGCCACAGGCATCAGCTTGGCACAGAGAAAAGTGTGTCGAGCCCTATAATCTATGAACAAGTCGGTGGTCTTGAATCTCACCACCTCCGCTCCAGTCATAGCCCAGTCGGCCCTTGGCCTACATACCATTTGAATGACCTCATTAACATCTAAGTGGCCATGAAGGTATGTGCTATAGCCATCCCTCTCAAAGTCGGGTAGCCTATAGAATCTATTGATGGTGTAAGGGTCGTAAGGGACACGGTGTCCTCGAACAAATGATGAAGAAGAAATTTGTTCCATATTCGCATAAAACTCCCTCACTACTGATGTTACCCCGGGCGTAGGATGACGAACAAAGTCGCCCCAACCCCGCGCAACAATATTGTTCACTAAGTTTGGTTGCATCTCAGGGTCGGGGCTAAAGCCTCTCTTAGGGATAAAGTTTCTACTCTCTACATATCCCTCAAATCGCTCTGCGGCTGCGCTACTAATGAACCTATTGGGATCAAAAGGAGTGGATGAGGAGGAGGAAGCGGCAGTGTGTCTCCTAGATCTTTTGTCCATGGTGTAAAAGGGAAGGGTACGAAAAATCTAGTTAGAAAAGTAAGCTTAAAACAGTCCCAAGCCAACAATAACACAGCCACCAACTACAAAAATAGCCCGTCCGCCTCACGTATATAACAAAATTCAACAGCAAGAGCAAACCAACACAACAGAAAATGATTACAAATAGCTCTAAACAGTGGAAATAACCCAACAAAATCTCACCAAGGACTCACCCAATGACGCTTCAAGTTTACCCAATACCCAAAACTAGCACAACACCAAAATTCAACAGCAAAGTAGTAACAAATCGTCCAAACGACTCTATAACTAGTGGCCAAATGACTTGATTTTCAAAAATAAAGCAACCACAGTAACCATGAAGGCTGAAATTAGAAGGATGATACCGAAATAGCACAACCCTCGGCCAAAACAAGCTGAAAAATCACTCCAACAATGTAGAGAATCCCAAAACTTGGTGAAATCTGAGGAACTCAAGCATAAAACATTCCAAAACTCACTCACACCTGCTGGAATCCGAAACCTTCGAACCTCTCGGCCAAATCGGGCTAGAAACATTGGAAATACACCCAAACTAGCGGCTAAACTGGCTAAAAACGCTGCAACCCCGCCGGAAATTCCAAGAACACGAGACCCACGACTGAACAACACTGAAAACGTGACAAAAACCGACAAACCCACGAGTTTAAACTGCAAAACTGAAAGATTCGGTGAGAAAAAGATGAGATTTGATAGTATAAGCAAGAAATTTGAAGAAAAACGAGGGAGAAACGACTATGGGCGACTAGGGTTTGAAAAAAAAAACAAAATACCCCCAAATTTGCGATTCTGGAATTTTTAGTTCCAGAATCGCGATGCTGTTGCCTTTTTAGCCCAAAACGCGCGTTTCTTCGCCTTTTTTTTCTTTTTACCAGCCTCATTTTTTTTCTCTTCTTTCTTTTTCTCTCATTTTCTTTCTTCATTAAAAATACTTCTTCACCTACATCAAAAATGAAAGAAAAAGTAAGAAAATAATAAAGAAAGAATCGAATCTGAAGGAAAAATAATAATAAAAACACTTGGGTTGCCTCTCAAAAGCGCTTGTTTAACGTCTTTAGCTCGACGTGTTGACCGTGTATGCTTCCAGGAGGTTTATTGTCCCGGGATCCACCAGAGGTGCTCTTGCTTGCACCTTTTCTGTAACCTACCATCATAACTTCAGAACAATCTGTAGAGACTCCAACCGCTTTAAAAACTTCTTTTTCATGTAGGACTCGCACAGTCAGCTCCATACGCTCGATGTCAATGATAACTAGCCCAGTTGCGAGGAATGGTCTCCCTAAAATAACAGGCACTAAAGGATTTTCCTTTACATCCATCACAAAGAAGTCAACATGCAGAAAAAATTTCCCTACTTGGATGAAAACGTTCTCTACTACTCCGTATGGGCTAACTACAGATTGGTCAGGTAACTGGAGTTTCACTGCAGTAGGTTTAATTTCTCCTATGTTTAACTTTTTACATAAGGATAAAGGAATTGTGTTAATGCTAGCGCCTAAATCACATAACGCACGAAAAGAATGAGTACCAAAGTTGCAAGGAAAAGAAAAACTCCCTGGATCAGCAAGTTTGTTAGGTACACTCCTCTGAAGTTGGGCACTGCATGTAGAGGTGAGGAATATTGTCTCTACTTTTTTTTCCTTCTTTTTCCTTGAAAGCCATTCCTTCATGAATTTTACATATCTGGGCATCTGCTCCAAGGCCTCTGCAAATGGTAAATTAATATTTAAACTCATAAAGATATCAAGTAACTTCTGAAATTGAGTTGAGTAATTCTTTTTCTTTTTTTTCTTGGGCTTTGGAACCAGAACAGTAGGAGAAGGTAAAAGAGGGTCAGAAGTAAGCTTTTCAGCTTCGTTTGAGGATGAACCCTCTTCAACTTTTTCCTTAGTTACTTCAGGCTCATGAATCTCTTGTGCCTCAGCTACTTGAACTTTCTCCATTTGATGCACACTGATGGCCTTGCAATACTCCATTTGGGTTTTCTCTGGCTCAGCTGTGGCTTTACCTTTCTGCATAGTGTTTACAGCATTCACCAACTGACCCAACTGAGTTTCTATGTTATTAATTGTTGCACTGTGACCTGTTACTATGGTATTTATTGCTATCACAGCTTCCTCCAACTTGTTAGTTCTATTGCTGGACTCTACGATAAAAGCTCAAATTGTATCCTCAAGAGAAGGTTTATTTTCAGCCTTTTCAGATGTATATTCAGGAGGGTTCAAGATATTCTTAGTGTTAGCATATGAGAAATTTTCATGATTTCTAACATTAGGGTGGTAGTGTGTGGGTGCAGAATTATGGTGTCCCCTATAGTTAGAATTTCTATCCACATAATAAACCTGTTCAGTAGTGGTCTCCTCCTGACGCTGAGATGCAAGAGCAGCTGACTCAATAGATTGTGCATTCCCTGTACCTGAGAATTTCAAGAAAGCATTAGCAACGGAGGTCATCTGGGCTTGAAGAGAACTTACATTGTCAATCTCATAGATCCCAGCTGCAATCTTATTAGGTGCAGACCGCTCAGTTGGCCACTGGTAGCTGTTCGTGGCCATATCCTCCAGTAAAGTACGTGCATTCTCTACGGTCTTGGACAATAGAGTCCCACCTGCAGCTGCATCAACAATGGTTTTAGTATTCGGATTTAGACCATTGTAAAACAACTGGATCTGCAACCAATCTGGGTATCCATGCTGAGGGCATTTCCTCAGTAACTCCTTATAGCGCTCTCAAGCCTCAAATATTGTTCATCACCTAGCTGCTGGAATGTCCCAATCTCAGTCCTAAGCTTGGCTGTCTTTGCAGGTGGGAAATATTTGGCAAGAAAAGCCTAAACCAACGCATCCCACATAAGGATGCTTCTAGATGGAAGTGATTGGAGCCAGTCTCTAACTTTGTCCTGCAAAGAAAAAGGAAATAATCGTAAGCGTATGGCATCTTCAGAAACACCATTCAACTTCACAGTCCCACAAATATCAAGAAAATATTTCAGATGAGAGTTAGGATCCTCAGAGGGGAATCCTCTGAATGCACTATCTTTAGCCATCTGGATGAGGCCAGTTTTAAGCTCGAAGTTGTTTGTATTAATCGACGCGTAGACTATTCCAGATTGTTGATCAGGAAAAGTAGGTTGAAAATAGTCCCATATCGGCTTCTTCTCATCTTGTGGATTTGGATTGGCCATTGATGCAAGTCTTTCCCTTTTCTCTTTCCTGTTCTTTTTGCAAGTCTTTTCGATTTCAAAATCAAAGGAAACAAACAGAGCGTCCTTATCAGCAAACAAAATCACAACCTAAAATAAATAAGAAAAACAAAACCAAAAAAATAAAAAAAAAAAACAACAAAAATAAAGAATATAAGGAAAAATAAAACAAACAAAATAAAATACACTCTAAAGTAAGACCAAGCAAATTCCCCAAAATATTAAGCGAACTAAATAGTTGCCAATCCCGGCAACGGCGCCAAAAACTTGATACGCAAATTGTTAATCGCAAGTGTACGGGCCCAAGTTATAATATAGTGATTAAAAATCAAATGTCGTCCTCTGGATTGGTTTTCTAGTTCCCCTAATTATCAAAGGTATATTCGCCCAATTTTATTTAGAGAAATTAATCGAGAAATATGCAAATCAATGAAAAACTAATCAAAGCAATAAAATATGGAAACTCAATGGAGAAAGGTCTTAGGGAATTGATTTCACCTATTAGATGCATGAATTAATTTAAAGAATAATTAGGAACAAACTCGTAACAAGTTCATGAACCAAGGATTATCGACAATTAAAAGCCTCTCCCGAGTACAATTAATTCTTTATGCAAATTAAGAAATTGATATCCCTATCTAATTTCAACAACAAGCATAAGCATTAAAGAACAATCCTCATGACGGTTTCTCAAGCAATCCCAAATCTCCCAATTGTAGAATTACCTAAGTTATGCAATTGATGGTCTAATCTAAACTACCCTCTTCCGAACAATTAGTTCAGAAACGAAAATCATACAATCCGTGATCAAGGGATTATAAGCACTAAGCATACAATTGCATAAATAAACCGCGTTACGAAACGTCCTAAAAAATCCGTAAATTAATCCGTACAAACTAATGGCTACATCAAGCCCCTAACACATGGTCTCTAAAATACAAGCGAAATCAGTCCCAAACATCATAAAAATCAGTACAAGCACAAGGGAGAAAGATTAAAACTCGCTAGCCGTGATTCCCATGCGTTCCCGTCACGATCCTCCCGATCTAAGCTCCGAAATTAAGCTCCTCTTGGTCTTCCCCACGTTCTGTCCAGATTGTGCTCTCAAAAGTCGTCTTTTTCTCTCCAAAACAACCCCCTTAATCAGATGGCATCGCAAAATATATATACTGTTCAATTTGCGCGATAGCGTCGAGACGCTAAGGACACAGCGTCCCGACACTGTCACGCGCGTGCCTTAATTATTTCAGGAAAGTTCGCAGCGTCGAGACGTTGTGGAGGTAGCGTCTTGACGCTGCCTCGAATTTGCACCTCCTGCTGAAGGGGCCAGCGTTGAGACTCTCCAATGGTAGCGTCTCAACATTGCCCTATTATATGGAGGCCTTGAACCTCATGCTCTTTTGCAAATTCCTTTTCTTGGGTTAATTCTTTTTCTCCATAATTAACGATGTTCTTCAAAAACATCCATTTCCATTGAAATGCTCGTTTCTTACAAAAAAAAAACCAAATAGACATAAAATTGGTCAAATAGTATCCAAAACTAACGCTAAAATAGTATAAGCTCAATAAATTGCGCTATCACCTCTCTCTCTCCATCTTTGATGATTAATTACATAAGGTTTGTACTTTTTGTGGAGCCAACTGATGGAAGAGATTGTCGAGGTCTCTTATCAAATAAATTTATAATCCACAACCTCTAATGCTAACTTGTAGCAGTAGTGGTCGGGGTCAAACACAGGGAGCACGATTATAACTTGTTTATCTTAGATTTATTGTGATGACCAGACTAATGGGGGGTTTTTATATTTGGAAAAGAAAGTAAAAAAGGAAAGAAAACTAATTATGGAAAATGTTGTAAAAGGAAAGTAAGAGAATTAAAGAAAGAAGAAATAACAATACCTCAAAAGTCATGCAACCGGGATAGTCATGGTAAGTTCAATTCAATTAAATCATCAATTTCACTAATAAGTCAAAACAAGTTTAAGCTCGGCGTATTCCGGCAACAAACCGAGAATCATGATCCACTATCACAAACAAACCAAACGAGTTTGATTCTAATTTAAACTAATTAATTATCCAATTAACTAATCTAAACCGCATTGGGATCTAGCCAAATTAATTCACATGCAACGGGCAACAAACCATAATTGCAATTGATTAAATCATTTAGTTCTAGGGACGCATGCGTATGGACATAACGTTAAACTATATGCTACTAAGAATTAGCAAGTAAATTTCGAGAGGGCGCGGTCAAGGTTGTCAATCTTTCCTACCACAAACTAAATTTATTGAAAAAGAACTAAAATCACATAAACATGCTTTGATAATTCAAACAAGAAATTTCATTAATAGAATATGAACTTCCTCTTGACTTCCCGGTTACATGAATGAAGAATCTAGCCTCTTATGGAGCAAGAACGAGCTTGATACATAAAGGTAAGCAAGAAAAGCTAAGAAGAATGGTGGCAAGGGGGAGAGAGATGGACTACAATGTTGTAGTGAATTGTGTATTGAGGGATGATTCTAAACCTACACCAAAGGCCTCTATTTATAGGGATTCTTGGCCTTCAATTTGTGTTAGAATGGTGCTGAATTGGGTCTTCAAACATGGAAAATTTCAGCCAAATTTGGAAATTTTCAATTCTGGAAAACTGCCTAGCGTCGAGACACTAGGACATAGCGTCTCGACGCTGTCCCTTCAATTTTGGAAAATATTTCTCAGATTGCCCTAGCGTCGCGACGCTGTTGAGCAAGCATCTCGACGTTGTAGCGTCTCGACTCTGTATGGCGAGCGTCTCGACACTGATGAGGCTCCAGGGGCAGAATTGTCATTTTACGCTCCGATTTCGCTCGTTTAAGCCCCGAATTGCTTCCAAAGCTCCGATGAGGACCTATAGACATATTATACTCATTTTAAAGCATTTTTTGCAAGGAATTCAACTAAGATAAGCAAATTGGGAAATTCTAAGTGTATAATAAATTGGACTTATCAAATACCCCCAACCTAAACCTTGCTAGTCCTCGAGCAAGAATAGAATAAGATCAAGAATAATTGAGATTTATTTAGTTGCAATTCATATAGCTCCAACCTTAACATTCAAAAGAATCATTCAACTTATTCGAGGCATGCTAACACATTTAAGCAACAATTAAACAACTCAAAATTTTTCATGAATTTCTCTTGCGTGTGTGTGGGGAGCTTTCCTAAGGTGCTTTTACTAACCAGGGATAACCATATGAGAACCACAACTCATCTTCCCCCTACACTAGCCAAGGACCCAACTATTAAGTAATCCAAATAGTCAAACGAGTAATACATTACTAGGCGCCTGAAAATAGAAACAATTTATATTTTGTATTTATAAGATGGCATTAGCTTTCACACACCTATTGTAGGGACCCATAACCCGAGTTTAACCCTTTGGTTGGCCTAACTGATCACAACAGGGGTAGCTCTTTTTGCCTTAACATTTTTAAACATTGAAGAGCGCTCATAAGACGTCTTTTCTTTCTTTCATCATTCTTTTTTTCTTTTATATATAAGAATGATTTTTCTTTTAAGCACACCAGACATATTTCCTTTTATCATTCCTTAGCAAGGCATTACAAGCAATCATTTTTTAAATTACCATCTAGTTAGATCTAGCCTATCGAGGTGACAACGAACATATGGAACCCATAAGATGATCCTAAGCTTTCAAAACTTCCTAAGGAAAAGCCAAGTGCTCAATATGTGCAAGAAAAATCTAGAAAATTTTTAAAAATTGGTCAATTTTTGGTAAATGCTTCACAATGCTAAAAACAATTAGAATAGTTCAAAAGAATGTCTCATTGATCTTCATAACTAAACTTCAAACAACCTAATAAACTCAACAATTCATCTCTTTGTAAAATTGCTCGAACTCTGATTCAGATAAGTTCCCAGGTAGGAGGTGTTCCATAAATCGTCAGCTTAAATACCCCCAACCTTAGACAGAACTTCACTGGTTCGGGTCAGCTCCCAGGTAGGAGGTGTTCCATAAACCGTCATCTTAAATACCTCCAACCTTAGACAGAACTTTGCCGATTCAGGTTCAAATTTATTTTTAAATTGCTTCAAATAATAGGTCAATCAAAGCATAAAGCAAACATGCATATGTTTCCACCCCAACCTAAACATTACATTGTCCCTAATGTAAACTAAGCATGCAACCTAAAGGACAAAAAGTAAAAGGGAACAGAAAACCTCCCCTGTTTAAGCATTGGATTGGAAAGGATGGAAACTTCCACAGTTGGCAAAAATTTAAGAGATTTTGTGTAGGGGTCCTATAAAACAATAAAGAAAGACAATTAAGAAAACATTAAAAGAATAAACTACTAAATTGAAAATAAAGGGATAGAACTAATTGGGTTGCCTCCCATAAGCGCAATTTTTTAGCGTCGTTATGCTCAACGGGATTCTCATCTTCTTGTTAGGATACATAAAAATTCTCATATTTCTTTGGGCCCTTCTTTCTCGAATCTACGAAACCTGCAAACAGAAGCATGCTTGCCCATTTTTAATGGGACCCAGAAGATGCATTATAGTTTTTTAATTTTTGAAAAGAGGAAAAATCAAAAGATAAATACTCAAACACTACAAGAAATAACGGATACGATAGCTAACGAAAAAAAGCTATAAATGACCTATTATAGCTTTTTTCGAAGGTCCTGACAGCCCATGTTATTAAAAGTCTTGGACCTTTTATAGCGTTTTTGTACAGCTATGATGAGTGCTATAATAGGGTACAGAGATATAGCATGTATGCATTGCTATGGAAACTTTTGATAGTGTTTGTTATTTAAGCTATCATATGTTTATAATAGCATTTTCTTAACGCTATCGTTAAGCTATTATAGCCTTTTCGCAATGCTATCTTTAATATATTATAGCTTTTTTAAAACGCTATCTTTAATATTTTATAGCATTTTTTAATGTTATCTTTGAACATATTATAGCTGTTTTTTAACGCTATCTTTAATATATTATAGCAATTTTTAATGCTATCTTTTAACATATTATAGCTTTTTCTCAATGTTATGTTTAACATATAATATTTTCATAGCATTTGTTTTTTGTTTTGTAAATTTTATAATATCTACTAATGGCTATATAATTTATTTTTTATGCTACCACCAAATTCAATTTATTATTTAAATATCATTTAAATCGGTGCAATTTTGATAAATTGACTTGAAGTACTTGTTTTTAATTTAACTAAATCTACACAGGAAATATTTCATAGAATATTATCATGACTTTCCTTCCAAATTGAAATTTTGTAATCTACTTACATTACAAAAGAAAGTATTCAGTAGCTATCATCGTGTTGTCAAGCTTTGATCCCTTCTTATCCTTTATCTCCAAGTCGAACTCTTGCAATAATAAAACCCAACGAATTAGCCTAGGTTTTGCATCTTTTTTAGTCATTAAATACCTTATTGTTGCATGATCCGTGAACACCGTGACTTTGGATCCAACCAAATATGGCCGGAATTTCTCAAAAGCGAACACAACGGCTAACAACTCCTTTTCAGTAGTTGTGTAGTTGACTTGTGCCTCATTTAAAACCCTACTTGCATAATATATAGGATGGATAAATTTGCCCTGCTTTTGCCCCAGCATAGCACCTACCGCAGCATCACTCGCATCACACATTACCTCAAATGGTAAACTCCAATTGGGTGCACAAAGAATGGGTGTTGAGATTAAAGCAGCTTTTAAAGTCTCAAAAGTCTTCCTACAATCTGCATTAAAGTAAAAAACATGATCAGTACACAATAAGTTACAAAGAGGTTTACTGATTTTGGAAAAATCCTTTATGAACCTTCTATAAAATCCAGCATGACCTAAAAAACTTCGAATCCCTTTCACTGAATTCGGTGGTTCTAATCTCTCAATAACCTCAATTTTTGCTCTATCAACTTCTAGACCATTCTTAGAAATCCTATGACCTAACACTATGCCCTCCTTCACCATGAAGTGGCATTTCTCCCAATTAAGAACTAGATGGGTATCCTCACATCTCTTTTAACACCTGACCTAAATTATCTAAACAACTCTGAAGAGACCCTCCAAACACTGAAAAATCATCCATAAATACCTCAACAGTGGACTCAATCATATCAAATAAAATTGCTAACATACACCGCTGAAATGTTGTTGGAGCATTGCAAATGCCAAAAGGCATTCACCTAAAAGCAAACGTCCCGTAAGGGCAGGTGAAATTGGTTTTTTCCTGATCCTCAGGAGCAATAGTAATTTGGTTATACCCAGAATAACCATCTAAGAAACAGTAGTAGGCCTGACCAGCCAATCTATCCAACATGTGGTCAATAAATGGTAAAGGGAAATGGTCCTTACGGGTAGCTTTGTTAAGCCTCCTATAATCCATACAAACCCTCCAACCAGTTACTGTCCTGGTTGGGATCAACTCATTGTCTTTATTGCTCACCACAATGACACCTCCTTTCTTAGGAACACATTGGACAGGGCTTACCCAATTGCTATCGGCAATTGGATAAATGATGTCAGCATCCAACCATTTAATCACCTCCTTCTTAACAACCTCTTTCATTGCAGGGTTAAGCCTTCTTTGTTGCTCAATACTCCTAAAGGATCCCTCCTCTAGAGTGATTTTGTGCATACAAAAAGATGAGCTAATTCCCTGAATGTCAGCCAATGTCCAACCTATTGCTTTGCGGTATTACTGTAGCAATTTTATTAAGGCCTCTTCATGCTCTGGCATTAAATCTGATGCAACAATAATGGGCAACGTGTCACCTTCCCCAAGATACACATACTTTAGATGATCCGACAAGGGCTTCAAATCTAAATTAGGTGCCTCAATCAGGGATGGCTTAATAGGAGGAGCCTTCCTTTGATCTAAATCTAAAGACTCAAAAACATCCTCACACCTAAACAATTCTTTTTCATTTTTTCTTTCTAAAGAACAAACCTCTAAATCTCCTACACTCACCTCTCCATGATCTTCCAAATGCTTATCAGCCGAATCCTGTATTGCTGTCTCAACAATTGTGCTCTCCAGAATCTTAATGAAAGAGCAATCTTCCATTTCGTCTGGATATTTCATGGCTTTAAACACATTAAATTTTACTTCCTTATTACAGACTCTCATTGTTAATTCCCCTTTCTGAACATCTATTAACGCCCTACCAGTAGCAAAAAATGGACGACCTAAAATAATTGGGACATCTTTATCAGCCTCATAGTCTAAAATAATAAAATAAACAGGAAATATGAATTTATCCACTTTTACTAAGACATCCTCAATTTTACCCTCTGGATATGTGATAGACCTATCAGCTAATTGGAGTGTGATTGTGGTAGGCCTAGCTTCATCAATACCTAGCTTCTGATAGACCGAAAAAGGCATAAGGTTAATGCTTGCACCTAAATCACAGAGTGCTCTACCTAAATCTTTTCCACCTATGGATACAGGTATAGTAAATGATCCTGGATCCTTAGCCTTGGGTGGTAGCCCATTCTTAAGAATAGCACTACATTCCTCAGTAAGAGATACAGTTTCAAACTCACCCAACCTCTTCTTTTTAGTTAAAACATCCTTAAGAAATTTAGCATAATTAAGCATTTGCTCAATAACTTATACTAAATGGATATTTATATGCAAGAACTTAAGAATCTCTAAAAACTTTTTAAATTGACCATCCTGATTCTTAGGTTTTTTCCTTTGTGGAAAAGGTAGAGGTGGTACATAAGGTGGGAAGTTTCCAATTGCAATTCCAGTATCTGAGGGAAGTTTCCCTTGAGGCCTTGCCTTCAGTTCATTAGCTAGCTGACTCACTTGCAATTCCAGGGCTCTCATCGAAGCTTGATTACTTTGAATTGTGGCGTCTGTACGAGCCATAAATTCTTTCATCATTGCCTCGAGAGAACTCCCTGAATTTTGCTGGGGCAAAGTCTGCTTATTTTGCTGGGGCAATACCTGCGCTTTAGCAAATCCCGACTGGTTCACCTTTTGTTTTGTCTGCACATTACTTCCTTGTCCTCCCCATGAGAAGTTGGGGTGGTTGCACCAACCTGGATTATAAAAGTTAGAGTAAGGGTTATTCCTCTAATTACCTACAAAAACACAGAAGCTGGATTGTTGGGGCAAAACTCGTAGTTGTGATCTTCACCACAATAGACACATGCTTCCTCTGTGACTTGGTTCACCAATGCAGCAGGCTCTACAACTGGTGGCTGCTGATGACTAATCGCTGTCACATTCTTAACAGCGTTAGCAATCATTGCAAGATCAGCCCTAATGGTGGACACACCATCAACCTCTAACACACTCTTAACCTTTTTATTTGTGCCTCTAACATCCGACCACTGACAACTATTAGTAGATATTCTTTCTAAAATTTCATAGGCTTCATTAACAGTTTTTGCCAAAAGGGCCCCTCCAGCCGAAGCATCAACCATACCTTGAGTTACCGCATTTAATCCATTGTAAAATGTTTCCATTTGGATACAATGTGGTAAACCATGGTGGGGACACTTTTGCAAAAGCTCCTTAAACCTCTCCCAAGCCTCACTAAAAGTTTCATCTTCAAGTTGCCTAAACCCTACTATTTCACTCCTTAATTTAGCATTTCTATTAGGTGGGAAATATTTACTTAAAAATTTTTCAGCTAACTCATCCCATGTCCTAATTGATCTTGGAGCAAAAGAATTTAACCAAGCCTTTGCTCCATCTCTAAGAGAATACGGGAACAAAGTTAATCTGAGAGCATCTCTAGGCACTCCTTGAATTACAAAAGAATCACTAACTCCTAGAAAAGACTTAAGATGTAAATGAGGGTCTTCAGATGACAAACCATGGAATTGCCCCACGGTTTGCAACATCTGAAACATTACCGGTTTCATTACAAAATTTGCCGCTTGAATTTGAGGGCATGCAATCCCTGGATTCAACTCATCAAACATTGGAAAAGCATATGCTCGAATGGCTCTGGTCCTATCGTTCGCTACCAAGATAGGATTCTCAACCTAATTATTTTGCTGCTCATTTTGCTCTAGTGGTAGATTTTGTTGCAGCAAGCGATTCTAGGGGTTTGCTGGATCTTCAGGACCCTGTGGAAGACGCGGCACGTTCTCCATCTGGTTTCTACGCTGCTCTCTTCTTCTGATCTTGAATGTCCTCTCGATTTCTGGATCAAGCTCAAACCTTACCCCAGGCGGATCGCTCATGCACCAAACTCACACCTGCAAAAACAAAAGAGACAATCAAAAAGTTCTAGCACCAAACCACTAAAACACATACACAAAACAGATCAGATAAAAACTTATTCAACTCCCCGGCAACGACGCCAAAAACTTGTTGGGTTCCTAGAGTGAGTAAAAATATGGTATAAAAAAAACTCTAGAACTATGTGCAAGTATACACAGTCCGCAGCAAGTAATAAGTATTATCAATCCAATGCCTGAATTAGCTTCCACTTTATCTATTTTGTTTAATTCTTTAATGGTTTCAAAGATAGTAAAATGATTGGTTTTTATAAGAATAATGTTGAAGCAAAATAAATGACAGAACAAAGAATAAACAAATAGGCATACAGATTAGAAACAGGCGCTGGTCAGCATTCAGTAATTGTTTTAAAAGATGCTCTAGCAATATTATTGATCATGCAAATTGTCGCAGTATTATTAGCTGATTCCTCCCGGAACTCCGGATTTTTTGGAATGTGTTTCAACCCCAATGAAGTACGACCGATCAAGCACTAGGCAACTGGCTATCCCTAGCTCAGTCACTGGCGTTCACCAATACACAATGATCGTAGTGTGATTAATCGCCACACACTCTCTAAAGCATCCCTGAAACTAGAGAGAGGTATTCATACCGATGGGCATAAAATAGAAACAAGCACAACAATTAACCAAGATGCAATAATCAATATATATTACTAAAGTTAAGCACGACAATCACATTGTTCCTAACCAACGCCTAAGCTACTTAGTTCATAATATCACTACAACAAATATTACTTTCAATAGCATATAATTATAGCATTAAGCTTAATCAGCTATAAAAGTAAAAGGCGGGATTGGAAAAAGTAATTTGGCGCTCAATAAAAAAATGTCCGCTTCACATTACGCCAAGGAGAGGTTACGCAAAAAAAAACCCGCACAATTGCACTTCTTCCCAAATTTCAATAGTTCCTCCCAAAAGTTCAGCTTCCTCTCCAGACTGGCACGAATCGATTTCATCTTCCTCCCAAACAGCTCTCTCAAGTCTTCTTCCAAATTTCAACCAGTTCGTCCCCATGGAATCACAAACTCAAAAATCACATAAGGGCATTTGAAGGCTTGGAATCGCAAGAAGGGATACTCGAATAAGTCAATCAAAGTTGCAAGGTTAGTATATGACCCAATCGATTTTTCTAATAATGAATGTATATGAAGTTTTGCTTAACCTATTTCTTTCTTCTTGAACCAAGAAATCTCACATATCATGATGAAGTTTGTTGTGGACGATAAATTTTCTCCTAAAATGGCCACCCACATGGCGATCCATCTAGGGTTCATCGGCAGGACAATCTCCTTTATTTTGTCCCATTTCCATATAATTATAGCATTCTTTCTTTTGATTGAAGCAAACTCGAGATTGAACTTCTAAAAGAGTAGCTTCAATTACATTTTTTCCCGTTCTTGGTAGTTCTGTTTTGTCAATTACGTTTTTTCTCTTTGATTAATGGCGATGGTTTCTATTATTTGATTCTGAATCTTAAACTTAATATGTGGTGATTTACTGGTTTTGGTCTTGAATCTATAGGATCCAGATGACAATTTCAATTTCTAGGACTTTGAGTGGGGGTGGCCAGGCACATAATCTATTTCCTATGTGTGTCATCTTGGGAAGATTAATCTCTGACATTGTAGTTGTTGAGGTAAGAATTCGTTTAGTAGTTTTCAGCTCTGTTTGATCATTGAATGCATATTGATTATTTGGTGAAAGGTAATATTCTGCATTTTAAATGCTCTTTTGAGCCCTTATTATGCATCATACAGTTCGTTACATTTTATGATATCTAATTATAAGTTTTCTTTATTCTTTTTTTAAACCAATAGTTCTCTGGTGTATATCGCTTCAATTGAGCTTGTCGCTTAAATGGTATCAACAAAGTGGAATGCAATTCCCAGGTTATAGCTAATTTCATCCTCCCTGAAATTAAAAAGCTAGTTGTGGAGGCAAAATCTGGGTCACTTGCTATATTATTTGTTGGTTGCGATAGGCCTTCACATTTAACTATTACAGATGGCCAAATTCATAAAATGAACTATGTTATATTTGGTTTATATGTTGTTTCTTGCAGTTGGATCTGTTGGGTTTTATGCCCTAAAACTCGTAGATAGTGAATGTAACCGTTGACTGGATATTAATGAAATAATATTGATATATTTTTCCATTAATTTTTATTAGTTATTTTATATTTGTCTTTGCCTAATATTAAGCCTAATCCAATAAACTAGACATCCAAGGCTGTAATATGAGTCTTGAACTATATGTAGCGACATATGGGATCATTGTTCAAGAAACAGCCTAAAGGGTCTATAGTATAGGGATAAGACTGTGTGCCTTATCCTGGTGACACTATGGATACGGCCCACTTTGTATTTGATACAAACGCAGCGATCCAACGCGTTCGTGTAGGAGACATGCGAGTGGGGGTATCCTATGCAATGAGTTTGCATAAGACCGGACCGTGAAATAGTAACCACTAGTTATAACACCGTCAACTAGTTGGTTTTCTATTTCACTAGGACGACCTAGACAACTTAGTCTTAATCCTGAGTTGATTATGGACTCCTGCTCATGAGAGATTGTCCTTTGATTTGTATGGGTGAGAGTGGCCAATACGCTGACTCAATAAGCCTACCATTTTGGGGACAAGACTGAATGGGGAGCTGGGAACATAATCGTACAAGATGGAATTCACTCCTTCCCGACTTTAGGGAAGCAGATGAGTGTTCCCTTAAGTGGTTACTCTGAGTCTTGAACAAAGGGCCCTACCCTCTCAATGGCACGAGAGGGTTTTCTGTTTGATGGTTGGACCACAAACAGGTTGTTCATTAGAGGAGAACTGGTACTTAAGGAAATAGAGGTAACCAAGGGGTAAAACGATAATTTGACCCAGCTGGTGTTACGGACACTCGTGAAGGAGTAACTAGTCGATATTGGTCTATATCCGTGGACACAGAAAATATGTCTGCAGTGAGAAGAGTGCAACTATGAGTCTATAGTGGAATGAACACACAATTAACGAATATTGATTAATGTGGTTAATGAGTTTGACCAATTAATCTCACATCGTTGGAGCTTCTGATCTGCAGGTCCCACTGGTAGCTCATAAAGTAATTTGAGGCAACTAAGTAATAAATGTAAATTGAAAATGTTCAATTTACTAAGGGAAACAAATATAATATATATTGATATATTATTATGAGAGAAATTAATATTTGAAGAAATTCAAATATAAATTTATGAAAGTTTGAAAGAGTTCAAATAATGAATTAATTAATTTAAGGCCTAAAATGTGTTTGGGAAAATTAATTAATTCTAGGCCGGAAATTAAATATGTGATATTTAATTGGTGGTTAATTAATTAAAGAATTCATTAACCGGGAATTAATCAATTATAGAAATAATTAATCACTTAAGGAAGTGATTAATCATTTATGGAAATGATCTAATCACTTATGGAAGTAATTAGTCATTTGTGGAAAAGATTAATCAATTATGGAATTGATTGATCATGATTGATTAATTAAGGAATAAGATTGAATCAATTTTGGAAAAGATTGATTTAATTGAATATTTTATTCATGACCTCTCTTCTATAAATAGAACACTAGACCTAATTGGTCCAAGACACTTGACACTCTTGCTCTTGCTCTTAGACTATCAAGACAAGACCTAGAATTCTCTCTAGCCTCCCTCTTAGAGAAAGACTCCCACAAGTCTTTTGCCTCCTAGACTTAGAGACATACCGGTGTAACCTCTGTGGTTATTGTGTCATTCAAAGAAGGAATTTCCAGCGAAGAAAATCAAAGGCGGCTGCTGCGTTTTGATCGTTGGAGCGTCGTTGGCGAAGAACGGTCAAGTCTACAACGAAGGTTTGTAACGGTTCTTCCCCTTTTCTTTAGAAAAGCATGAAAATAAATTTAGATTTATTTTTCAGCATGTTTAAACTGATTTTCCAGCAACTTTAAAGTATGTTTAAAGTTTGTTTGATTTTTCGTAACGGTATTTTAATGTTAATTAATATACGGCGTAAGGTCCAATCGATGCGCTTCCGCTGCGTGGGGACTTTTATTCCCTTCAGGATCTACAAATACTTTGTCCGGAGTAGATTCAGTTAATGGGCCTTTATACATGGCATCGGCTTCTGGTATGCTTTATCCTCCATTGAGTTGCTTCTATTATGATTTTGTTAGTGGGTTGAGCTAAATTTTGGCTTCTTATTGGGCTCAAACTTTGAAGTAATTTTGTAAAGGGTGTGAGAAAAATGGGATGCTACCTTTGTCTTGAGGGATACTTGAGAATTTTTTAAATTTTTTAAATTTTAATAATAAATAACCAAACTTTCATTGAGAAAAAAATGAAAAAAAAAAAACGAGGGCACACAAAAAAGTGAGCTCACAAAAAAAGGAGGCAAACTAAACAAAATAAGACCTAATGGGTACACACCCCAACCGGTCATAAAAAAACTTCATTTCTTACGAAAAGGACTGTGTAGAATGAACTCCTCGAAGAAACAACTCCAAACAACATGGGTTTAATTCATAACTTGAGAGGATATGATCAAGGTCCTCAAAATCAAGCCTAAAAACGACTCCCTCTTTATTGCAGTTTCTATAATCCTCGATAGCTTCATTGGAAATAAGAGCTTGATCAAGGGTTTTATTTCTTGTTGGTTTTGTACTTTTTGAAGGTCTATTATTTTTGTGATAAGGAACTATTGGAACCATAAAATGTAGGGAGTAAAACCTTAGCCCTGGGTTAATGAAGTAGTGTACTGGGAAGATAACTCTTGGTTGCAACATTGTTTGCATAACCCACACCAAGATGGGACCATAAAAGCAATATATTCCCACCAAACAATGAATACCCTCTTTGCTTCCAGAAAATATCTATAGTTTCTTTTCAATTTACATGTCCAAAGAAAAACTTTAATAAGATTTATCGAAATAAGGTTTAGCTTCAGCTTTGAACGAGTGAACATCAAAGCAATTGTGTAGAAGTCTAATGATATTACTGAGAAGAATCGTATGCCACCCAAAGGCAGAACCTATAAGCCATTGAGCAGTCAATGAAAAGATGCTCTTGAGTTTCTTCATTGGTTTCGCACAAAGTACATCAATTTGAGGAAAAATGCCTCAATTTTTTCTTTCAACTTTATGATGAGTGTTAATGCTATTTAAAAAAAGCTTCCATATGATGATCTTAACTTTATTCGATACAAGTCATTCCACATGTATTCTAGAGAAACTTTCCAAGGCCCCAAGTTTCTTCCCTCTAATCTTTGTCGGAGTCCTATTTTAGATCGATAGAGGTTATTGCTAAAAGGTAATATTTTAAAAGGCAGAGATCTTTCAAGTTGTACAGAGTTTATGTATATGAATTTCTCTTAATCAAAATGAGGAAAAAAGAAAACAAAAAAGGACATCTGTACTTGGAAATATTTACATAACATCTTTGAAATAGTTGATAGAGTGAATTCACAGATGTGCTTTATGTAAGGATTTGAAATTTTTATAATTGCTTTTCTTTAGAGGTAGCAGTTGCAGGTTACTTCCTATGGGGCAAGATACCTCTGGAATCACTTCACATTTCGTGGCAGATTTCTTCAAATTTTGGTCTTGGACAAAGGGCTGAGATAATGTCGACTGTTGATATGCGCCCTTGTGTCATGAAGGTTTGATCAAATGCTTTTGTTCTTCACTAGAAACTATGTTGATATCATTTCATAAGTTGCTGCTTATTTATGTTTAGCTGGTGGTAACTCTCAATTTCTTATTCATCTTCTTGCCTTGTTATTAGTTTATATTTTATGCCTTGCAGACAAGTTGCTTGGATGGAAGAGAAGTGTCTAGGATTTCAAGTTCCATATAATTCTGATTCTGTGGTCCGTTTTGACAATCAATTTTAAGTTATTCTACTTGTGGTATCGATCATTATCTTTTCCTCTCTCAGAGTTTCATTTATCTTTATCTTTCGCCTTCTTTTTGTCTGTTTTCATTTTTGGGTCTCAAAAGCATACAGAATAGCAAGTTCAGGTCACAATTTATGCAAAAGAGTTTGGTGCTAGGGATAAATCTTCGTACGTTTGTCAAGTGATGAAAATCGTTGCAGCAATAGCCATTAGCCTCACAGGTTTTCCAAAAACCATTCTACTTATTTAGTATGTTCAATCCAATCTTTTAAGTTGTGGGTGGATATAGTACTATCATTTAGTTTAATTAAGGTAATTCGATGTAAAATGTTTACTTGCGGGTGGGACATGGGTGAATCTTTTTTTATTTTATGCGTTGAACTCGATCTTTTCTTTTATTTTTTTTTTCAGATTTTAATGAGTTTATTCCTACATTTGATCCTTCCTAATGAGATTTAAATGCAGTCGCAAGTTTGACTTTACATATTGAAGTTCTGTATTTATATTTTGAAGTTTTTCTTTTTTGACTCTTGCTAATCATATGTTATTTATTCTATGTTATTCATTCATGCGTGTATGTTTTTTCGGTTATGGTTATCTGAAATTTACTAGTTGTTAATTGTTCTTAATTGTACTCAGTTATTTTATTATCTTTTTGACAAATGAGTAGCCAAGAAGTACATAGAGAGCGTTTGACGTAGGCAACAATGACAACAAGTTCTTTTGGTGTGGGTTTTGTTTCTAGGTAAAGAATGGATAAGACTGGCGGTTGAGTTTTTGCCTTTCTTCTTCAGTCTTTACGCGTAAACGTGGCTATATTCCCCTTTTCTTGTTAGGATTTTTCCTTTTTTCTGTGTTTTTTTTCATGTACCCAATTTCATTAATTTCCATTTATTTGCCTAGTTTGGTAGATTTTTGAATAACGGTTGTCTTCGATCATTTTGGGGGATTTTGATTCAGTTCCAATTTAACGAGATTAATTCTTTGCCCTTGATCCTTTCTTTTTTCTTTTCTTTTTTTTTTCTTGAGAGTTGTTGAATCTGCTGAATGGTTTGGTTTTTAGGCATAAGTAACCTAAATACCTTGCAACTAAGAAGCTTAAGAAAAGGACATATTCAAGAAAACTATGGAGAATAAGATTGAAATTGAGTTATTGGTTTAGTTGAGACGCCTTATCAATGCATTGTAAACTTCTTGTGTTTGTTCAACATGGTGAAAAGGTGGTCCTTCCCCAAAATTTCTTGTGTAAGTATGTATTTACTTCTTTTAATTATGAAGTTTTTTATTGTTCTTTCTACTTCATTTACCCAAAAATGAACCAACTTCATTTATGGTACAGCTCAACTTCCTTCCCACTCTTTTCATGTGACTTTTGGTGTTCAAACTTGTCTATATAGGAAACCTTCTCTATGCTATGCTACACACAAGTAAATTATGAAAAAAAATTATTCTTAGTTATCTATAGTTATGCTAGAGGAAGTATAGAGGTTGCTATCTTGCAATCATTTTCTCTCTCTATTTTATGTGAGTTGGATGTATAATTTCAACACTACTTACTATATCTCACAATATTTTTGTCAAACAAAGAGCCTTTCAAGAAACAAAGCCTTAATAGGGGTTAGCCCAACTCTATTTTATGCCTCAAATGCCCACTTTCTTAATAATATATATATATATATATATATATATATATATCTTTGAGTTGTATGTGTTTGTTTATATTGAACATGATGTATCATTTTTGTTTCTATTATGCTTTCTTTTAAAAATATTCTTGGTTTTTAGGTCTCCTTGAAGTTGAATGCATCTTCTAAATATGGCAAGTATAAATATACAGGGCTTTTTGGACTTCTTTCACTTTAAAACTATTTCTCAATTTTACCTATTTGGTATAACTAAATCCTTCCTAAAAAATAGGTTGCACACATAGGCCTATTTTCAGCCTTATTCGATTATGCCAAATTCTTTCTTGTGTTGTTGGAAAAATTATAGAAAAGAAAGCAAACCCATGGAAATCACATCCTCAAACATGCATATATATCCAAATAGATACCTATTATTATATAGGAACTTTATTATATAGGAACTTTGTCTAATAACGCTTACATCATCACTATGATCTCTCTCAAGTCCGAATGAGTGCATATAAAGCTTGTGGATTTAGGTTTCAAATGGCATAGAGTAAAAAGATGATTAAGTAAGCAAATTATTCTTATGACATCTTTTTCTTGGCAAGTTGTTGACTTTTAAATTCATCATCTCAACACAACATTATAAATCATTGGCATATAACTCGTCAAAGGAGAGTTGCCCTATGACGGCTACAACTTAATAATAATTTCTTTAACTATGCATATGTTTGCTTTTGAACACATGAGGAAAATCGAGGTATGGTTTTTAACACATTTATTTTCACTAAGTTTCTGATTATTTTAATACAAACTATGTGTTTGATAACCATTTCATTACTCGTTCAAGCTTCTATTTTCCTTAGTTTCAATATTCCTCTAATCTTCTTTGGTTATTGATTCAAGGTCTCATAGTTGATTCAATTGTAGGAGAGATATCTAAAGCATGCATTTGAAAAAGGATCTCGTGGAGGAAGTTGAACATTTATCCATTTAAGGTCTTTTAGTTGATTGTGGTGAATGAGAAGTGTTAGACACTCTTGATTTATTGAGTGTTTGGGAGTCACTAATTTAAGGTAAGAATTTGCTTGATTTTTTTGAAGTGTTTGACACTCTGTTTTCTTATAATTTGCTATTGGGAGAATGAACTTTCAACTTAATAATGTTTTCTTATGACTTTTGGAAATAAGTATAGCATGTTTCAAGACTTAATAACGTTGGTAATGTAAGCATGTTTAAAGTTCATTACTTGGTTATCTGATTTAAAAATTAGAGTTTGCAATTGAGTCCTTATGTTTAAATTAAATTTCTATGATTCTTGGATTAGATTTTGATTAGCATCTGATGCGAGACCTGACTTGTTTAGTTTGAGGATATTTGGAGTCTTGTTGTAAACCTTGGTGTTGTGAGGTTGTAGTTGGGGCGATTTTTCATATAGAAGTGCGTTTATCTTGTTTAACAGGTTTAAAAAAATTTGGGTTAGTCCTACGTATGTCGTTATGCTGTTGAAATTTTCAGAGTATCCGGTTAGAATTAAGATAGGGGCTATAGGAATGTTGCTAGGTTAGGTATAGAAACTTGAGACGTTACACATTCAATCATTTTTGGTCTTTTTGTTGATATTGTTTGTTGCAAGGTTTAACTGCTTGTTGTTGGCTTTTTGGCCCTTAATCTCAAATTAATTAATTTTAATTAATTAATTAATCAATGTTTTGATGATAACAAACTCAATCTTTAATTACTGAAAATTTTAGTATTTTAATGTGCCCATAGCGTAGAGCTCGGAACAACGATTCCAACGCCTCTCGAATCACTCAAATCGGAGCTAAAACGAAGAAGTTATAGCCGAAACAAGCCTTAACGAAAAATACCCGTGCGCGATGATGTGGCGGCTGAGTCAGCATCATGGACCAATCCGATGACGACACGTGGATTAATGAAGGAGTGACACATGGAGCTTTTTGGTTATCTAAATATAATTATATATATATATATTATTTTTATTAAAAATAATCTTGTGAGTAATCGGCTATTTGAAATTAAAAAAAAAAAAAAAAAAAAAAAAAAAAAAAAAAAAAATCAGAAGCATTTAATGCTTCTGCCGTTGGGTGTTCAGATTTAAAAAAAAAAAAAAAAAAAAAAAAAAAAAAAAAAAAATTGAATTTGTTTTTTTTACCGTTACTTATATACATATATATACTTATTATTATTATTATTATTATTATTATTATTATATATTTTAAAAAAAAAAAAGTTTACCGTTAGTTTGATTTTGAAAAGTTAAAATGTTTTATTTTAATTTTATTTATATTATTATTAATTTCTTTATTATTTTAAATTTATTTTTACTTTTAATCTCTTTTAATCTCCACCCTTAATTTCTCTTTATCATAAATCCAATGGTCCAAATTAAATTTAATTTTTTACCCCATTTCCCTCTCTTTTTAAACTCATCTTCCTCCCCAAATTTTCACCAACAATTTTACAATTTTACAATCCTCCAAAACTCAAAAGTTTCCATTGTTACTCTCTCCAAGCTCCCAAAATTTTTCTTTTCATCTTATTCTTGAGAGAGTGTTATTGTATTGTGAGGATACATTTATTGAGTGCTCAAATTTGTAAATCTACTCTATTGAGAGTTGTATTGTGTTATCCAAAAATTTCATCACTTGTAACGGTTTGATCCTAACCCGTGGAAAGGATCGGGTTTGCTCTTGAACCCGTAAAAGGAGCGGTGGTGTAACGGTTGGGCTCTAATCCGTGGAAAGAGTCGAAAGGTTTTTATTCAAATTCCCAAGAGGCGCTTGGGGAGTGGAGTAGGTCGAGTTTGACCGAACCACTATAAAAATTACGGTGTCTTCTTCTCTAACTCTTTCCTTTTTATTTTTGCAATTAATTTAAGAATCTATTGCATGCTTTAGTTTGTTCTTATTTGTTGCATATATTGAAATTTCTCTTATTGCTTATAAAAAGTGTGTTAATTAGTTTAATTGAGTCTTTTTAAGAAAAAGTTTTATTAAACCCTATTCACCCCCCCTCTAGGGTTGCCATACCGATCCAACAATTGGTATCAGAGCGGGTTGCTCATCTTGAAATATTTATTTCTTGATAAACTTAATTGTTTTTGAGCTATGGCAACTTTAGGTTTTATCCCTTTTACCGATAGTCAATCTATTACAAAGCCTCCTTTCTTTAATGGTACTAATTATAGTTATTGGAAAAATAGAATGAGATTTTTCTTGCTTTCTATTGATTATGATTTATGGGATATTGTTGAAGAAGGTTTTAAAATTCCAACAAAAGATGTTGATGGTGTTAGCTTTATAAAACCTAAGGAAGAATGGTCAATAAATGAAAAGAAAGCATGCTCTTTAAATGCCAAAGCTATTAATTGCTTATTTTGTGCTTTGAATGAAATTGAGTATAATAGAGTGTCTATTTGCAAAACCGCTAAAGAGATATGGGATAAATTAGAAATGACTCATGAAGGAACTAGTCAAGTAAAAGAAACAAAGATTGACATGTTAGTTCATCAATATGAAATGTTTAAAATTGATGAAAATGAAGCTCTTTCCGATATGTTTATTAGATTTACTAACATTGTCAATGCTTTAGAAGGACTTGGGAAAAAGTACTCAAATCTTGAGAAGGTAAAGAAGCTATTGTGGACTTTGCCTAAACAATGGGAGCCTAAAGTCACCGCCATTCAAGAGGCAAAGGATCTCAAATCTCTCTCCATTGATGAACTCATGGGTTCGTTGTTGACACATGAGATGAAGATCAAGAAAAACATGGAGGATGAAAAGAAAAAGAAAGAGAAGAGTATAGCCTTAAAGACCATCTCCTTGGAAGTTGACTCCGAAGATGAGGATGCTCTTGATGAAGAAGACGTTGCCTTTCTTTCACGTAAGTATAAAAATTTTATAAAGAGAAAGAAACAACTCAAGAAACATTTCTCCAACCAAAAAGAGTCAAAAGGTGAAAAGAGCAAAAATGATGAGGTAATATGTTATGAATGCAAGAAACCGGGTCATATTAGAACCGATTGTCCTCTTCTCAAATCATCCAAGAAATCCAAGAAAAAAGCAATGAAGGCTACTTGGGATGATAGCGATGAAAGCGAAAGTGGGAGTGATAATGAAGAAGTGGCAAACTTTTGCTTCATGGCTCATAGTGACAAAGAGGATGAACAAGATGATGAGGTAACTCTAGAACCCCTTTCTTATGATGAGTTATTTGAAGCTTTTGAAAATATGCAAAATGATTTAGAAAAACTTAGTTCTAAGTATGTTGTGCTTAAAAAGAAATACGATGTTTTATCTAGTAAAAATAAGTCTTTACTTGAAGAAATTGCTTGCTTAAAAGAGAATGAGCATGATGTTATGCAAATTGATGAAATGAATATCTCTTGTGACAAGCATGCTTTTGATTGTGATGAGAAAAATGCCTTGCTTGACAAAGTTAAATTTCTTGAGCATGATAGTTGTGAAAAAGATAATTTGATTAAATTACTCAAAGAAAAGGAATTTAGTGCTTTGCAAGAGCTTGATAAGGCTAAAGAATCTATTAAAAAGTTGACAATAGGTGCTCAAAGATTAGATAAGATAATTGAAATAGGCAAGCCTTTTGGTGATAAAAGAGGTTTAGGCTATATTGATGAATGTTCTACTCCTTCAAGTTCTAAAACTATCTTTGTTAAAGCATCTCATAATATGCCTAAGCTTAATATGCCTAAGGTTGTGTCCAAGCATGTTAAATCTAACTTTGTGCCTATATGCCATTATTGTGGTGTTGAAGGTCATATTAGACCTAAGTGCTTTAAATTGAAATATGCTCATACTACTTCTCCAAGAAGAAATTTTCCTCAAAGAACAAAGTTTCACAATGCTCCAAGGAATAATTTCTCCAAGAAAAGTAGAGTGCATAAATTTGTTGTGAGAGATAAATCCTTGCATAATGTTGTTTGTTTCTCATGTGGCAAGTTTGGACATACAAATTATTCTTGTTACTTGTCTAAATCCAATGCCTTAAATGTTTATGCAAAAATGAAATGGATTCCCAAGTTTGTCTATGCTAACCATCTAGGACCCAAACAAGCGTGGGTACCAAAGAATCAAACTTGAACATTTGTGTTTGTAGGTATGTTTGAAAGCCTCCAAGAAAAACAAGTGGTACTTGGATAGTGGTTGCTCGAGGCATATGACGGGAGACCCATCCAAGTTTGTTTCTCTCTCCAAAAAGGATGGAGGTTTTGTAACTTTTGGTGACAACAAGAAAGGTAAAATAATTGGTAAGGGTAGTATAGGTAATGAATCTTCTATTTTAATTGAAAATGTACTTTTAGTTGATGGTTTGAAGCATGATTTACTTAGTATTAGTCAATTGTGTGATAAAGGATTTAGAGTTGTGTTTGATAAAAAGAATTGCATCATTGAAAATGCTAGTGATAGAAAAGTTATATTTGTTGGAAATAGAGATGAAAATGTTTATACTATTGATTTGAATGATTGTCCTATTAGTGATAAATGTTTATCGGCTTTGCATGATGATTCTTGGTTATGGCATAGAAGACTAGGACATGCTAGCATGCACTTAATTTCAAATATTTCCAAGAATTCTTTGGTTAGAGGTCTTCCTAAATTTAAATTTGAAAAAGACAAAGTTTGTGATGCTTGTCAAATGGGTAAGCAAACTAAGTCCTCTTTCAAATCTAAAAATGTGATCTCTACAACTAGACCCCTTCAACTATTACACATGGATTTATTTGGCCCTTCTAGAATTGCTAGTTTTGGAGGGAACTATTATGCCTTTGTGATAGTTGATGATTTTTCAAGATTTACTTGGGTTTTGATGCTAAAACATAAGGATGATGCTTTAAAAAGTTTTGCTAGTTTTGCAAAAAGAGTTCAAAATGAAAAAGGATTTTTGATTTCTAAAATTAGGAGTGATCATGGAGGAGAATTTGATAGCAATGCTTTTGAATCTTTTTGTGAAGAAAACGGTTTTTCTCATAATTTTTCCGCTCCAAGAACTCCTCAACAAAACGGTGTAGTTGAAAGGAAAAATCGTACTTTGCAAGAATTTGCTAGATCAATGTTGCATGAGTATGGTTTACCTACATACTTTTGGGCGGAAGCCGTTAACACTGCTTGTTATGTTTTAAATAGAGTTTTAATTAGACCTTCTTTGGATAAAACTCCTTATGAACTTTGGCATAACAAAATTCCAAATATTGGGTATTTCAAAGTTTTTGGTTGCAAATGTTTTATTTTGAATAACAAAGAAAAACTTGGAAAATTTGATTCTAAGACGGATGTTGGTATTTTCCTTGGTTATTCCTCTACTAGTAAAGCTTATAGAATTTTCAATAAAAGAACTTTAGTAGTTGAGGAATCTATGCATGTAGTATTTGATGAATCTTGCAATGTTATTTCTAATGAGCCTATTTGTAGTGATGTTTTAGAAGGAAATTTTGGAGATTTGCTTGTTAGTGACAAAGGCAAAGAAATTGTTTCAAGTAAGCAAGAGGTGAGCTTAATGGAAAAGAACGAAGTTGGTTCTTCATCCATGCCTAAAGAGTGGAGGTATGCTCCTTCCCATCCCAAAGAATTAATTCTTGGTGATCCCGAACAAGGTGTGAAAACTCGTTCTTCTCTTAATTTGTTTAATAATCTTGCTTTTGTTTCTCAAATTGAACCAAAAAGTTTTAAAGATGCCGAAAATGATGAATTTTGGATTTTGGCTATGCAAGAAGAATTAAATCAATTTGAAAGGAATAAAGTTTGGGAATTAGTCCCAAGGCCCTCTAATGCTTCTATAATTGGTACTAAATGGGTCTTTAGAAATAAAATGGATGAAAATGGAAATATTATTAGAAATAAAGCTAGACTTGTAGCTCAAGGTTATTGTCAAGAGGAAGGAATAGATTATGAAGAAACTTTTGCACCCGTTGCTAGATTAGAAGCTATTAGAATGTTGCTTGCTTTTGCTTCTTATAAGAATTTCATTTTGTATCAAATGGATGTGAAAAGTGCCTTTTTAAATGGTTATATCATGGAGGAAGTTTATGTAGAACAACCTCCGGGCTTTGAAAGTTTTGATTTTCCTAATCATGTCTATAAGTTGAAAAAGGCTCTTTATGGCTTAAAACAAGCTCCAAGAGCTTGGTATGATAGACTTAGTAATTTCTTGCTTGAGAATGGATTTAAAATGGGTAAAATTGATACTACTCTTTTTATTAAGACTAAAGAAAATGATATGCTTTTAGTACAAATATATGTGGATGATATTATTTTTGGTTCTACTAATCCATCTTTGTGTGAAGAATTTTCTAAGTTTATGCATAGTGAATTTGAGATGAGTATGATGGGAGAACTTAGCTTCTTCCTTGGACTTCAAATCAAACAACTCAAGGATGGTATCTTTATAAGTCAAGAGAAATACACAAGGGATTTGCTCAAAAGATTCAAGTTCAATGAAGGTAAAATTGCAAAAACTCCTATGAGCACATCCACTAAGCTTGACAAGGATGAAAAAGGTAAGTGTGTGGATATAAAATCTTATAGAGGTATGATTGGATCTTTACTTTATTTAACTGCTAGTAGACCCGATATCATGTTTAGTGTATGTCTTTGTGCTAGATTTCAATCTTGTCCTAAGGAATCACATTTGCATGCCGTTAAAAGAATTTTTAAATATTTGCTTGGTACTATTGATTTAGGCTTATGGTATCCTAAAAATGTTGAATTTAATTTGGTAGGATATTCCGATGCGGATTTTGCGGGTAGTTTACTTGATCGTAAGAGTACTAGTGGGACTTGTCAATTCCTTGGTAGTTCCCTAGTTTCTTGGTTTAGTAAAAAGCAAAATTCGGTTGCATTATCCACTACGGAAGCGGAATATATTGCGGTTGCTAGTTGTTGTGCTCAAATTCTTTGGATGAAACAAACTCTTTGTGATTTTGGATTAAAATTTGATAATGTGCCTATATTTTGTGATAATACTAGTGCTATAAATTTGACTAAAAATCCTATACATCATTCTAGGACTAAGCATATTGATATTAGGCATCACTTTATTAGAGAGCATGTGCAAAATGGTAATATTACTCTTGAATTTGTAGGCTCTAATAATCAATTAGCGGATATTTTTACCAAGCCTTTGAATGAAGAAAGCTTTTGCAAAAATAGGCTTGAGCTCGGTATTATTCGTTGTGATGCCTCTTGATTTTATAATTTTTCTTGTTAAATCTTTTAGAAGGCATTTTGATAGGGGGAGATATGAAAAGCATGTGTTAATTTTCTAAGGGGGAGTTGTGCTAAATTTATGTTGATGTTTTTAAGGGAATCTTTTATCTAGTTCTAAATTTTTCTTAATCTTTTTGATGATTCCAAAGGGGGAGAAGTTTAAGAAAAATAAGTTATAAATTTGTTATGATTGTATTAGTTAGGGGGAGAATTTATTTTTGAGTGAATTTCAAGAATGATCTTTATGGTGATATGTTGATTTTTTTTTATGTGCTACATATGGTTACATGTATTTTAAGTTATTTTTTATTGAATGGTTTGTCATCATCAAAAAGGGGGAGATTGTTGGCTTTTTGGCCCTTAATCTCAAATTAATTAATTTTAATTAATTAATTAATCAATGTTTTGATGATAACAAACTCAATCTTTAATTACTGAAAATTTTAGTATTTTAATGTGCCCATAGCGTAGAGCTCGGAACAACGATTCCAACGCCTCTCGAATCACTCAAATCGGAGCTAAAACGAAGAAGTTATAGCCGAAACAAGCCTTAACGAAAAATACCCGTGCGCGATGATGTGGCGGCTGAGTCAGCATCATGGACCAATCCGATGACGACACGTGGATTAATGAAGGAGTGACACATGGAGCTTTTTGGTTATCTAAATATAATTATATATATATATATTATTTTTATTAAAAATAATCTTGTGAGTAATCGGCTATTTGAAATTAAAAAAAAAAAAAAAAAAAAAAAAAAAAAAAAAAAAAAAAAAAATCAGAAGCATTTAATGCTTCTGCCGTTGGGTGTTCAGATTTAAAAAAAAAAAAAAAAAAAAAAAAAAAAAAAAAATTGAATTTGTTTTTTTTACCGTTACTTATATACATATATATACTTATTATTATTATTATTATTATTATTATTATTATATATTTTAAAAAAAAAAAAAAGTTTACCGTTAGTTTGATTTTGAAAAGTTAAAATGTTTTATTTTAATTTTATTTATATTATTATTAATTTCTTTATTATTTTAAATTTATTTTTACTTTTAATCTCTTTTAATCTCCACCCTTAATTTCTCTTTATCATAAATCCAATGGTCCAAATTAAATTTAATTTTTTACCCCATTTCCCTCTCTTTTTAAACTCATCTTCCTCCCCAAATTTTCACCAACAATTTTACAATTTTACAATCCTCCAAAACTCAAAAGTTTCCATTGTTACTCTCTCCAAGCTCCCAAAATTTTTCTTTTCATCTTATTCTTGAGAGAGTGTTATTGTATTGTGAGGATACATTTATTGAGTGCTCAAATTTGTAAATCTACTCTATTGAGAGTTGTATTGTGTTATCCAAAAATTTCATCACTTGTAACGGTTTGATCCTAACCCGTGGAAAGGATCGGGTTTGCTCTTGAACCCGTAAAAGGAGCGGTGGTGTAACGGTTGGGCTCTAATCCGTGGAAAGAGTCGAAAGGTTTTTATTCAAATTCCCAAGAGGCGCTTGGGGAGTGGAGTAGGTCGAGTTTGACCGAACCACTATAAAAATTACGGTGTCTTCTTCTCTAACTCTTTCCTTTTTATTTTTGCAATTAATTTAAGAATCTATTGCATGCTTTAGTTTGTTCTTATTTGTTGCATATATTGAAATTTCTCTTATTGCTTATAAAAAGTGTGTTAATTAGTTTAATTGAGTCTTTTTAAGAAAAAGTTTTATTAAACCCTATTCACCCCCCCTCTAGGGTTGCCATACCGATCCAACACTTGTTGATTTCTACATGATCTGGTGTTTTATAATGTTGCAATTCTAATGTGTACATATGCTGTTGGTTCTTGTTTTCCATTTCCTCTTTCTGAAGAAGTCTCCCTAACAAGCTTATTTATGTTAATTAATTTACGTTTTGCATTTTGACCTATAGTCTTAAATGCACATAATATGCCTCCAATGTTCACTAGGAAGGCTTTCGTATTGGTCGGAGCTCACTTGGATTTTCGTATGAGTAGTTTATCTTTTTCTTTTTTTTTTTTTCCTATTGCTCGCTAGCAGAAAGTAGTGAAAAATGCCTCAATAGTACGATCTTGAAATACTAATCTGGTTTTGAAACACAATGTGAATCTTTCCTCTTAGTTTTTATCTCCTCCAATCTACTTTGCCTATGCACCTTAGAGTTTCACATAGAAGATTGCTCATAATCTTGATTAAAAAAAAAAAAAAACAAGATTACTCATAATCTGTTCCTTCAACATGCAGGGTTTTCCCAAAATTTTGCAAGGAATTTCCTTGAATGAATACAAAGGAAAGTACGTCTCTTCGTTGAATGAAATCAAAGTTGATCGTCATATTCTTCCACTAGTTGCATCTGTGTCATTCCCCTCTGTCCCAAGACCATCTCTCTTTCTGGTGATGTTAGTAAAATGGACAATTTTCACAGGCTATTTTGAAGAACGTGCATTTCAAGGTGAGGTTTTGTTTGTGCCAGCATATATGGAGGTTAGTATAACAACTACAACGACTGAATTACATATGTACAGGGTTGGGTCAGAATTACATTTTTGTTATTTGGATTCTGAATTTGCAACTTTATTTATATGTGTAAGTACTTTAATTTATTTGCTATAACAAACTTTTGATTTTATTAATGTAGTACTTAATTTTTTGTGCTAGGAATTTGAAGATTTTGTGTATCTTTATGAGAAATTTGAAGATTTGCATTTTTTTAGTTGTCTATACATGATGAGGCAAACGACTTCGATAGATATTGTTTTTACTTTTGAAAATGTATTTAAATACATTATAAACAAATTTTAGTTGATTTTTCAATATAAAAACATTTGAAATAAAAAATATAAATGTAAACAAAATTATATATATATATATATATATATATATAAACTATTAAAAGTCAATTAGTGTCTATCATAATAAGATTAAAAATGCTATGTTATATTTTCTATAGTATTATTTCACTTTTATAAAAAAAATGTTATTAAAGACCAATCATAGCTTTTTCTGTAACGCTGTGAAATTTTTCCATAACATTACAATTACGCAATAAAAAATAAACGTTTTTACAACATTTTCAGTAGTGTTGAATAAACGTTATGAAAAGTTAGAGACTTTCAATAACATCGGCTACAATAACATGGTAAAAATGCTATGATATGGCTTTAATAGTGTTTTTTCACGGCTATAAAAAATGCTATTAAAAAGAAATCATAGCGTTTTGTCAACGCCATGACAAGTTTCCATAACATTAAAATAACGCAATAAAAATATAGTGTTTTTTCACGGCTATAAAAAATGCTATTAAAAAGAAATCATAGCGTTTTGTCAACGCTATGACAAGTTTCCATAACATTAAAATAACGCAATAAAAATAAACTTTTATAGCGGTTTCAATAGCATAAAAAAAATGCTATGAAAAGTTAGAGACTTTCAATAACATCGGCTACAACAACGTGGTAAAAACGCTATGATATGTCTTTTATAGCGTTTTTTCACAACTATAAAAAATGCTATTAAAGAGAAACCATAGCGTTTTTTCCAACGCTATGAAAGGTTTCCATAACATCAGAATAACGCAATAAATATAGACTTTCTACAGCGATTTCGATAGCGGGAAAAAAACGCTATTAAAAGTCTCAGACTTTCAATAACATGGGCTACGACAGCGTTTCATAAAATGCTATCGTAGCCTTACGATAGCGTTTTTTGAATGCTATCGTATGTGATTTTTCCTGTAGTGTGTGCATCGAGAAGCACGCTACAATCTGAGTAGGCATGCCCATAATTACAAGATAATAAAAGGAAATACTAATCTCCTCGATCAACTTGCAATGATGGTCTTCTAGGTGGTCTCCAATCTCTCTTCACAATTCGGCTCCCAAAGGTGGAAGGAACTTTCCAAGAATAGAATGTTTTCTCCCAAAAGTGGAATGACTTTGACGTAGGCGGCTACTCCCTTCTATAGAAGGATAGGAGGCTTGACTTAGGTCAACCTGGACACGTGTATGGCTCTCCTTGCTCCTTTATCACGAAAATAACTCAACAGAATTCGATTTGTCAACTTGGCTAACAAGTTGTGACGTGACAGTTTTTGCTCCTAGTTTTGCTGCAGCACAGAATTTGCTCCCTCCAGTCGCCCAGCAACAGATTCTGCACAAAATGATTTCCAAAGCTTCCATTCTTCCAAATGGGTTAAAACATGTAATATCTATCCAAAACCAACCCTATTAAGCACAAAAAGACACACAGATCAATATAGAAATGAGACCTAAATAACTACCTTTTGGGCAGTTATCACTTAGCCTTAAGTTTGTATAGAATTTGTTCTATGATTTTTGGCAATGTAATGATATTTTTGGATAAACAAAATTAATTACGAATTGGTCCCAATTACGCTTCAGCTTTAACAGAATTAAGGAATTCCAAATCCTTCATCGTTGACTCAATAAGCTTACCATTTTGGAGACAATACCAAGTGGGGAGCTAGAAACATAATCACAAAAGATGAAATTCACTTCTTCTCAGCTTTAGGGAAGTAGATGAATGTTCCCTTAAATGGTGCCTCCGAGTATTGAAAAAATGACCCTACCCTCTCAGTGGCACGAGAGAGGTTTCTGTTTAATGGTTGGACCATAAACAAGTTGTTCATAAGAAGAGCACTGGAACTTAAGGATGTAGAGGTAACACATGGGTAAAATGGTAATTTAACCCAACTGGTGTTACGAACACTCTTGAATGACTGACTTGCTATTATTGGTCTATATCTGTGGACAGAGAAATATATATGCAGTAAGAAGAGTGCAATTGTTGGTCTATAGTGAAGTGTACCCACAGTTAATGAATATTGATTAACTGTGAGTCTATATGATTTAAATGAATTGATTAATTAAATTTGATTTAATTCATTATTATTATTATTAATTAATTAAATTTAGGGGAATTGCAATCGGTAGCAAAAAATATTAGGATATTTGCAAATTTAGCTATGATTTTTTAGGGTTGCAAATATAGCAAAATTTTAAAAATCTGATTTCCGTTTTTTTTATTATTCCAATTTTACCCTTGTTGGTATATTAGTAGTATATCTGATATACTTTATATTTACTGATATACGAAATATAAAGTATACCAAATTTGATATACTTGAATGAATACAATGACATACCTAATATACTAATGATATATCTAATATATACTTGATTTGATATACCAATGATATACTTGATATGTTACTTTCTTTACTTATATTTTTTATATTTTTTTTTTCTCTTTATTGAATTATGTTGTATTATTTACATATTTTAAATGAAATGTTTGTCTTTTATAAAATAAATGTTTGTCTTCTATACCTGTTATGAAAGTTGATACACCGTTGATATACCTCATTTTTTTTACTACTCAAATAATTAATAAATATACTTGATTATGAGTAGCTAAATACATCAATGATAGACTTGTTATTAAAAAAAAAACACTGATATATACACATTCAACCAAGAGATTAGAGGTTTAAATCCTCTACCACACATATTGTCCCAAAATAAAGCTAATATATCTAATTCTTGAAGTATATCAAAGATATCTAAACTAATGAAAGCTCATGTGTAAAGCATATTATATTCACGAAATATACATCTGATATACTATATATTTAGTATATCAGTTGATATATTCACGAAATATACATCTGATATACTATATATTATTTAGTATATCAGTTGATTGATATACCAAATATCTAGTATATTTTTAGGGTTTAATATACTAGATATTTGGTATAACAGTGGACGACGAGTTGTGGTTATTTTAGTCTTTTTACGTTATTGTTTGGGCCGGGCCAAACTTTTTTTTGCTATATCTGCAAACCCAATAAATGGAAGACACGCTTGCAATTTCCATTTTCTTTTTTGCTATTGATGCAAACGCCCCTTAAATTTATTTAAATTTAATTTATCTTAAATTTTTATCGATTAGTTAACGTAACTAATGAGGGAGCTCTTCTTTGACTGATACGTGGAAGGATGTTCATGTTTTACTCTCCCTCTTTTCCTAAATGACCTAAACGCACGGCTATGAGGGGGAAAGGTCATTTCTGGTGTTAGTGTTGTTCTCAAAATTCTCCCTGACGTTTTTTTTTCCTCTCAGAAAATTCTCTCAAGCACAGAGTTCTTCCCAAGAGAAAACTCTCCAAGATTTTCCTCTTCCCCTAGTGAATCCCACCATTCTCCTTGCCTACAGTGGAATTCAAGTGGAGGTGTCCCGTTGCTAAAATTGCAGAGAAGAAATCCAAGAATTGTTGGTGAATCTGGTCAAGTCGTCAACGAGAGCAAGTATTCTAGATTCCTTTCTTCTTTGTGTGTAATCTAAGGTTATATCTTAGATTTAATTTTTATAGAAAAGCATACTTAATCTATTAGTTTTGTAGTTGATTTAATAGTTTTATCTCTATTAAATTGCCAACGTATCCAATATTTTCATTCTTAATTAAATCTAAGTGTATGGTTTCTGATTAGTTTCCGTTGTGCAAGAGCTTTAATCTCTACAGTCCAAGAATTGTTGTACATTTTATTCCTGTTCGTTGGTGCTGAATGTGACCACCGTTGGAGAGGATGGAATTGTTACTTGTTGTGTTGGAGAACCAGTCTTCAAAGAGCAACTATTATTCATTGTAGAAGGCTTAACCTTTAGAAAATATTTGAAAAGTCATGTATTTTCTAGTACCGTTGTTTGTAATTTCTAAATTAATTGAAACACACGTGATAACACACGCTTCCACTGGGTATTCGATCCCTTTAGCTAGACACACGATCAAATGTATAGAACAAAAGGTTAGTAAAAAAGGTCCACACAAATGGCACCAACTGTCGACATCGGAATTTGGATCGTTGGATCAATGGTAAATTTATAATAATTGTAAGGGAACCAAATGTATGTGTGCAAATGAAGATAATTGAAGATTGGTGCAGTGCTCATTCCCACACACTCCAATGCTCAAGTTAGAATTGGATTGTGAGTAATCAAAGATCTTAGATCGTAGTAAACATCGAATAGTTTGGACGTACCTTATAACCTTTTCGAAATTTCCATTTATATTACGCAAATGAGATAGCAAAACGACTATTATTGATTCAACCAAGGATCTTGCCTTGATTCTCGGGCCTCTTTAATTGACAGTTACAGATCTACAATCGTTGTTGGGTTGGATCATGACCAATGTCCTACCCATGGGATCTTCTAAGGTCTCTAGACCCTTTGAGCTTCTAATCTACAACCGACCTTAGATTCGATCTCCATCATTAACTGTATTATTCGGATCTTGGATGGAGGGTTCAACTTTGGTCTAGGCCTGAGATTTTAGCTAACCTCTGGGTTGGCCTTTGTGGGCATGGGCTCGATGGGCCTTTCATCTCATAGCTCCATGTGACATCCCTTTCAAGACTTGGTAAGTATATATTAGAACTCATTTTCTTATAAAAAATAACTAACATTACATTTTATGCGGTAAGTATTAAATAAAAATAACTCAACTAAAAAATAAATATATATTAGAACTCATTTTCTTAAAAAAAAAAAATAAGATTTCAATTTAATATCTTTTCACACGCTAACAATTGATACAAATTTTTAATATATATTTTATCTTATTAAATACATAAAAAAAAAATTTAGGTTCTTATAATGTCTTTTACTTAAAAAAAAAACTATTATGTAATAATATAATTATTAATCATAAAAAAGTTATATTAAAATAAAGTTTTTTTTTTTTTTTTTTTTGCCAAAAACGTTACAATAAATTTAGTTTAGTTTAAGTTCAATTATGTACAATTAAAAATTATTAATCTTATAGATCATTTTAAATTTATAGTATTAAATATTATACTATATCATATAAAGTTTTTTTTACAACAGTACCTTTTTTATTTTTATGACTATATAAAGAGCACTCTTCACTATCTTTTTACAAACATTAGAGTTTAACTTTTCTTCTTCTGTGTTCTTCTTCCTTCTTCCGGTGTGCTTTTCTTCATTTTATTCATCGTGTCTTGCTATATTGATTTTCCTTATAATTTTTTTTTTCAAATTGCATAATCTAACATTTATCATTTAGTTTGTTTTTAATAATATAAACTTGAAAACTATTAATGAGAAAAACAAAATGAGATTAAATTAAAACTTCTTAAATATTAAGATGAAATTGAATAAATTGAAAGACATAAACGTGCATCGCAGTGATGAAAAACTAGTCTTCTTAATCTCTTAATAATAATCATTAGTGATGATTCAAATCAAATGCCAAAAGGTAACCCAATTGGACGTAAATTAAAATCCTCATACATGAGATCCGATATCACATCCCCTCAACCGTTAAAATAATTAATAGATCTTTTTTTTTTTTTTTTTTGAATCAAAATAAATAGATCTCTTGTCTACAATTGCATATACACATAATTAATATATGTCTGGATTTGCATTTTGATATATTTATTAATAACTTTTAGCAAACCACATAAACACAAGAGGAGGAATTTAAACATCCTTCTTAACCAAGGTCCAAGCCTACATTTTTCATCAACATATATGAACAAGGGAAATTCATATTACATAAAAATTCAAGAGATACATTTCCAACTCATAAAAAAAGCAACAACAAAAAAACCCAAAAAAAAAATAATAATAACCATGGATTAGACCCAATAGAAAATCTGAAGGTTTTAGTTTTGTTGTTGGGTTCAGCCATAAGCCTATTTTCAAAATGCAAAGGTTCCTCTTCTTCTTCCTGTGAGCAAATATTTAGGGTGAAGTTGGAAGACGACACCGTTTCAACGTTCATGGAGTGGTTCGAGGCTTTTTAGGGCTTCCTCCATTGTGGTGTAATGGGTCAGGCCCCGACGGCACCCTCCGCAGCTGGTCCCCCTCCACCGGCGGCCACCGTCTCCTGCCGCTGTCAACTTGTTCTTCCATGTCCTTGTTCATCTGTCGAAGCATCTGTACGTAAAAATAATGAATAAGTTGTTTTAATTGAAAGGACATAGAATTTTCCATTGGTTTAAGAAAATAAAATGTTACCTTGCGGCTCTTAGACGAGGGTGGGAAGAGGGGCGGTGTAGCGGAAATGAAAGCGCATCGTCCGGCTGTCCACGTACAATAATCTGTGAGAAAAGAGAAGCAAAGTAGAGGAAGAATAACGTAAGTCAAAAAAATGTATAGGCTTGAGAAGAATATTAAGATGAAGAGAAAGAGAGAAGAACCAGAAGAAAGAGTGTGAGTGAGCAAGAAAAGGAGAAGGAGAAGGAGAAGGGAAAACAAGAATTTGGAGGCAGCCATGATGTTGTAAGTGGGAAATGGGAAGAACAAGTTAGGAAAAGAAAGGGTAATTTATAGAATAGAAGAGGGTTGGAATCAATGATTGCTCAAGCAGCCATTTGTGGCGAAATCATCATTAATGACTCAATGTGACAAAAGCAAGATGTTGACCCTCAAACGCTAATCTGCATCATCATCTCTCGCCCAACCTACTGCTGCTGCTGCTGCTATTATTATTATTATTTTATTACATTAAATATTTTAAATTTCTGTCAACAAAATATTAGGGGATTATAATTTTTTTTAAAAAAAACCCCATGAAATCTTAATTTATTAACTTAGTTATATTTTTTAAAATAAATTTCTTTAAATTCTTCATCAACATCATATTTCTATGAAAATTTTCATAGCAACGAAAGAGTTGGACATTTCTCTTTAAAACTTGACTAAGAAACATCTTTTCTTTTAGAAGGAGCAATGATTTAACCATTTCTTTGACTTTTCTTATATAAGGAATATTCGTACATATATATAATTGAAAAATACATTTGGTCCTTCAAGTATTTGTTGATAAGTTTGTATAGGATAGTGACTAACTTGTTTTATAAATTCTAAACTAAAAACACTAATTAATGGTTGCATGTAGTTACTACACTAAATTGTTACCTAAGAAAATAGTTAAATTATATAAAGTACTGAAAAACGTTAGGATAGATTTCAATTATATCCTTATATGACTTCAAAAGTTTCATTTATATCATTAACTTATTTCAAAATAATGCTTATCCATCAAATTTCCTCCTAAAATGGAGATGAAAATGTATGGAATGACTGTAACGCATAGAAATAGATGTACATGCAAACATAAGTGGTTTTTGTTATGGAAAGTTAGGATATTTTGCCATGGTTCTCTCCTTTCAGTTATCATCTTTTGTATAAATAGAGTCAATGGCTCCCTTATTAACACATCAAAATACAGTTTCTGAAATACAAATCACAGTTTTAGTATTTATATTCTTGAACTTTAAGAGAAATTTCAATTATGTCTATGGCGATTGAAGATTTTCATTTTAAGCTTTAATTTTAAAAATGGTTAAGAACGCTATTGTTAGCTTCCTCACTAAAATGAAGATAGAACTGTGTTGGTTTAGAAATTTCGACCAATCACAAATTGTCACATCATTAATTTAAATTAATGATAAAATAAATTATAGACAAATTACAAATTGACACATCTCCCTACTTCAATTAAATTAAAGACGTGAAAAATTGGCAACATAAGTCAAGCTAATATAACCTGAGATCATTAAAAGATAAGAATTGGGTCCAAAGTCAACCAATTCAAACCAATACAAGGTCCATCAAACTATATAAATAGAGGAGGTCACACTTCATTTTATGGACTCACACTCAGAAAGATATTGATTCAAACTCAGAAAGTATTCAGGCATTCAGATAATTCATAAGCTTCAAGTTTAGTCAGAAAATCCATAAAACTCGAGTCCAGAGAATTTAAAAGGATTCGAGATTCAAAATTCAAAAGATTCAAGACCCAGAAGATTTGAAGACTGGAAGACTTCGAGAATATCAACAAGCCAGCAGGCTGATCATCCAAAAAGATCAACAAGCCAAATGGCCGATCCAAGAGATCATCAAGCCAGCAGGCCAATCATCATCACGCTAGCAGGCCGATCATCCAAGAATATAAACTAGCCAACAAGCCGATCCAAGAGATCATCAAGCCAACAACACGATCTAAGAGATCATCAATCTAGCAAACCAATCATTCGAGAAGATCAACAAACCAACAAACTGACCCGAGAAGAGCAACAAGCCAAAGACCAAAGTTTTATATATTCGTGAGAAAGAACCAGAGAGGATAAATATTAGAGACTATAACACTTATACATCAAATTCAATAAAACCAAATTCATTTCTATGAATTAAATTTTTTTTGTTGAAATCTCGTGTGAACCTTATGACACGACAGTGAGTTATTTAAAAAATCAAATGGTCTAAGCTACAATTGAGATTTATGTCGTTTGAGAGGAAAACAAAGTTATTCTTCCTTCTCTCAATATCAAAAGATTTGGGGGGAACAACATTTCAAGGAAGAAGACAAGGAATGAAATTTTGGTTTCACTCTCACGATTACCTGACAAATTAGGGTTAAGGATATGGACAAAAGAGATGAAAGAGATAAGCAAAGAAATCCAAGACAATCGAATCTAATAATCACTATTGTTATAGGTGAATTTGGACGTAATTTTAATACTAGAATGATAAGAGCCCAGGGTGGAAACATGTCCAATGAGACCCTTTAGGCCTAGATCAATCTCTTTTTTCAATTTACTTGCTACACTCGTAACTTCCTAGCTGACTTAAACATCGGAGCTGGTGTGGCAAGCATCACACCGGTGTGTAGCAATTTTCTCTTGTTTTGCAGGTCATGTCTTTCATCTTCAAACAAATTTATCGTTGTTGTCACGTGAAGGTCATGTGAGTTTCTTCTACCCAAATTTTGACATCAACAACTATGAATTGATAAATTTTATTAGGACATTTGAGGATGAAAATTATGTTCCTCTATTAGTTAATTATTTCCCTTTGATTTGTTTAGTTTCTATTGTATAGATGCATGGTTTTTACTAACTATTCTTCTCAGGAAGCTTTCTCCCTTACCCCACTCTCCTTTGACTTATTCAATGTGTGGCTTTGTACAGTCAATGTTGCTTTTTGTTAGTACATAGTTTTTCTTTAAGGTTATGCGGCTTTCTCTCCTCCAAAGTATATACAATTTTGACTAGAACTCTTGCCCAAAATTTTGTTTCCCTTTGTAATTAATGTCTTTTAGAATGTGAAAAAAGAAAAAGAAAAAAAAAAAAAAAAGAAACCTTCAATTATTTCAAGTATATAATTGAAACAATTATAAATGTTATTTTAATATGAAAAGACTTAGGCCTGTTAATTTAGAATTTCTTTTAGTTTAAATATTTTTCAATAATGCATTTTATTTTAAGCATTTTTTATAAAAATTGTTTAAAATTTAAATACTCATATGTTTGGTTACATTTTCAATGTTTTTATATACAAAAAAAACTTTTTTGAAAAAATTTGGTTTCACCTGTTTCTTCCAAAATGTTTATTTCTCAACTTCATTTTTTAATAAGTTATTTTTAGTGGTAGCCAAACACAAATTTTTTTTTTTCAAAATAAAACACTTGAAAAATTAAACCAAACAATCTACAATCTATTCCTACAAATCACCACCATATTACATTTTCGCTTTGATTTTATGAAAAAATTGAGAAATTAAAAATGGGTGGTTCTGAATAATTTGAAAAGATAAAAGGGTATCTATAGAAGTTAACCTATAAAAGAAGGTAAATAGTTATTTGAGCTTAAAGTTTGTTGATTACATAATGAGATGAGACAATATTGTTGGGGGCAGCCCCGGCGAGGAGGAGAGAGAGAGTATCTTTGATCTGTATGTCTCTGTTGGTGAGTGTGATAGTGATAGTCACAGCCACACAGCGCCGCTCTGGCCGGGTGTGGAAGGGGAAGACCCGAAGAGGGTCGCCCACGTGGCGCACACCCTTAATTAACACAAACAGATAGCTGTTGGATTCTATTATTCGGTGACGTGACGTGGACACCGGATTTACTGACGGAGAATAGTCACCGTACGATCTTAGGATTGAATTTCGTTATCAATTTAGCAATGGGAAGGGGAAGAGTACACACTTCTAATCACTTCAGATTCCCTTTTTTACGTTTTTTGTACTTCTTACTTATGTTTTCTTTTGACGCAATTCCTCCTTTTTTGTTTCTTTTCTTTTTTTTTTTTTTCACGTTCGGGATTTCCATATCTTATGACGTGGCATCGTGTCAAATTCAGAATTTCCTTTTTCTAAATAATTCATTTCAAAGTCTACTTTAAAACATAACTGGAGTGATTCTTGAAGTTTATATATTGTGAGGTCTCCATCAATCTTATGTGAGATTCTCAATATGCCCCCTCAAGATGGTGTTTCTTTGGGTTCACCATTCTTGACAATTAAGAGCGACAGTGATAAAATTAGAAATTTACTTTATCTTCTCTAATTGTCGATGTTTTAATGGTCGTGTATAAGAAGATTTCCTACACGCTAGTGTGCAGCCAAATGTTTTCCAAAAATAATTATTTTGATCATTGTTATTTATTTTTCCCCTAATATTTGTCCAGTCAAAAATTGTTTCAATCACTATCAATATATATTAGCATATTAATATATATATATTAAAGGTGGTTATGACATTAATTAAGAATTAATTAAAAAGATTGTGGTTTGTGTCAGTAGAAATAATTAAAATTTGAAAAATGAAGAGGTGGCGTCCACTATTCATAATAACAGAAAGGTGGAGTAAAATAAATGAAGGGTTGAAATACGGATAATTATGGAGGATATCAATACGTGAGGATAGGAATCAATTTGGGTGATGATGGAGAGATGACTGATTGATGGATTTCTTTTTTTTTTTAATTCCAAAATTTCCCTAATCTCTGCTTTTTATCTGTTTATGCAGTAGATGAAGCTGCAGCATCCTTGCCTTTTCTTTTTATTCTTCTCCCTAATTTTATCATGACATCATGCACTAGATTTGGTACCTCCCTAAATATTTCTTTACCTTTTCTTTTTTTAAATTAAAAAAAAAGTATATTATCCATATCAATAATATTATATTTCCTTAAATTAAACCTTCTGTTTGCTTTCTACTTTTTTTTTTCAGCTTTTATCATTGAAAAGACAACCAAAAGAAATTATGTTTATACTTGGCTCAGAAAATTAATATAACTTTTTTTTAAGACTCTTGATTTAATCCAACTAAACTCGAAATTAAAATAAAGTTTATTTTCAGAAAGAAAAAGGAGATCATGTACTCAACTTTGAATGTAAAAATAGAAATAGAACGTTGGATCGTACGAGTTAATGAGATTTTTAAGTGTAATTGAACTCTAACTTTCTACCTTCAACACGGTATTTTTCAGCTAGTGAGTCTGGTTCCTCTTCTTGACCTCGATGAAGATCTTTTAGCATAGTAAAATGTTTAGAATGTATTTGTTGATGGAGAAAATATGATAGGACTATTCTTGTTGATGGCGCATTATATGAATCCAAAGAGTTTTCTCAAGGGATGAGCATTTCCCACGACCTACTGTTCATGTTTGACACATTTTTTGTGGATGATAACTGGATTTTCATTGCCATTCTTGTTGTAAAGAAGGACATCGATCATTATACTTGGTATGATGTAGAAGATCCTTAACATTATGTTTGTCTTGATTTAATATAAAATATAAAACAACAACCTCCATATGTAGTCCAAATATTTCTTATACCATAATTTAGTGGAGAGTATAAATTTGAGAACCATTTATTGTTTTAATTGAAAATTATTAGTTTAGGATTTTAATTGACTCAACCCTTAAAATTTAGAGTTTTAATGGATGAAATTATTAATTAGTAATTGACTTTAACATTTATATTGAGATTGATAAATGAATCATTTTTCCCAATAATCAAGTTTGGATATCTTTGTTTTATTGAATTGTTGTTCATTTTCTATTGTTACCTTATTTAGAAATTAAAAAGGAGTTTGGAATAATCTTCGTCCAATGTCTTTTTCTTTTCTTCCCACTTTAATTTAGACTTTTGAATACCCTTTGGATGAAATAATGTTGGGGAATTATGCTGGATAGCTACAAAAAAAAAAAAAGCTGTATTGATTTTTGGCTTCGAGTGTTTAATATTCGCAGGGGGTGACTACCGTTTTTTTCGGGAGCTGTTTCTTTTTTTTTAGGACTTTTTTACCCCTGGTATATACGGTTATAGACAAACACCGTTAACCGACGTTTTCTTCACACGGTTCCTTTTTCCATATTCTTCGGGGGGATGGAAGAATCCCGATATACGATTGGGTAGTTTGGGCGAGGCTGTTGTCAGCGGTATAAAGATTTACCTATTTTTTAGCGTTCGGTTTCCAACGGTAAAAAAAAAGATTTTGTCATCCTCAGTTTGCCCCTCCTTTAAATGTCATATACTAGTTTTCATTTGCTTCATATCACGATCATTTTGGCACTTGTAATTACAAGTTGTTTTTAATCCAACATGGCGGCAGTTCATCAGGTGACGATTTTGTATGGTGGTGCATGGAATGCGGATGGTCGGTACACCGAGTTCAAGTCTGGAAGCGTGGATGTAGCGAGTGACTCTGATCTCAAACAGTTCAGGGTATGTGTGGCGAAATACCTCCAACTCGGAGATGACAACATGATAACTCAGCTGACACTCTTTAGGAACTGGTCGAATAACCCGATTAATATAATCATTTCTGAAGATAGAGATGTATTTTGGATGATTAACGAGCTTCAAAATGGGACATACAGGGGGTGTTGTGTAGTTGTTGACATTCGGGGGGTCGATACTACCATACACAGTGTGGGGACCGACACAAGGACGTCCCGGGGGGTCATGAATTTTGATTTCGTCAACGTGGATGGTATTGATGCTGCTTTAGACAATGCTTCTGTGTCGGAGGGTTGTACATTTGCTTGCAAAGATCATATGAAAAGGGCAGTGTATAACATAACACTGAAAGAAAGTTTTCAGTTTAAGACTGTTAAATCTAACAGCAAACAGTTCAAGGTATCTTGTGTAGATGACTCGTGTCCATGGTATATACGTGCATCTACATATCACGGAGGACAACTTTGGATCATCAGGAAGTTCAGCAACGAGCATACGTGTTCCTTTGATGCAGTTCATAACGACCACAAACAGGCAACTGCCAGTGTTGCTTGTGAGTACGCTAAAGCCATAATGAGAACCACTAACAAGATGCATTGCACACCGCGAGATATTATTGAGTATGCCAAGAAAAACCATGGGATCACTATCAGTTACGACAAAGCATGGAGGGGGAGAGAGAAGGCATTAACTGAGTTAAGAGGGTCCCCCGAAGAGTCGTATGCTCGTATCCCGGCGTTTGCAGCTAAGCTGATCGAAAAAAACCCAGGTACACCCCCGTTCCGTGGTTGTATGTACTTTGATAGTAATAGTAGGAGATACTCGTATGTACCTAACTCTGTGGTTTTCAGGGACGTACACTGCTCAGGAGGTTGATTCGAACGACAGGTTCAAATTCTTCTTTATGAGTATTGCGGCGTCCATTGAGGGTTGGAAACATTGTCTGCCGGTCATTTCTGTAGACGGTACATCCCTAAAAAACAAATTCAATGGTACGCTCCTAACGGCCTGCACGTTCGATGGTAATATACACATATTCCCGCTGGCGTTTGCTGTTGTAGATTCCGAGAATGACGCGTCGTGGGAGTGGTTTTTCCAGAACCTAAAAGCGGCATTTGGAGAACCGAAGGATTTAGTAATTGTGTCTGATAGGCACAAGAGTATTGGTAACGGGGTGAGGAAGGTATATACGGCAGCACACCATGGTGTGTGTATCTATCACCTATTAAGGAACATTAAATCAGACCACAAGGCGAAGGCAATCGACGAACTGTTTTACAAGTGTGCTAAATCGTACACCATCGGTGATTTTGAATATTATATGAGACAGATGGAGCAAATTATCCCCTCAATCAGGAGTGAGCTAGAGGAGGTAGGCTATGCACGTTGGTCTCGCGCTTTCTCCACGAGCAAGCGTTATGTATTGATGACCACGAACGTCTCCGAGAGCTTGAACGCTTTTTTGATTGAGGCTCGTGGACTACCTATAATTCCACTACTGGAGTTTATAAGGGATTTTCCACAACGGTGGTTTTTTGAGAGGAGGGAGCATGCAAGCTTCCAAATGTCTACCATTATTGCCTATGCAGCGGGGGAAATACGGGATGCTCTACAAGCAAGCCGCACAATGGATGTATGCATTTTTTCAACTTTTTATGTTAATCTGGGTATCTATTTACACATACATACCATAACAATGTGTCTATATATTGGTGTAATGCCACGGATATATCCCGTTGACCGTATGCAATTCCAAGTTCATGACCAGAACAAGCAGTTTGAGGTAAACATCACAACCCGGAGTTGCACGTGTAGGAGGTGGGAGGCGGATCTTATCCCGTGCGCGCATGCATGCATAGCTATATGCCGCAAAGGTTTGAACGTTGATACGTTTGTTCATGAGTTTTATCGTAACTCAAACCTGCAGAAAATGTATAGCGCGAATGTGTACCCCATTGGATCCATGAGGCAAGACGTATCCACATCAGCAGTTGAAGCAAACACAGTCCACCCACCCATCTTAAAACGTGGTGCTGGGAGGCCAAAAAAGAAGAGGATTAGGCCTCGGAGTGAGAGAGTCCAGGCTCAAAGGTGTGGGCGGTGTGGGCAACTAGGTCACAATCGGAGACGATGCAACAACCCTATCGTTCGATGAGCTGAGGCATTTTTTTTAAACATTTCGGTCGTGGCAAGATGCAACTAACTTATGATTAAATGTTTCGCGTTTTTTGCCATTTTGTTCTTATGTACTAATAACAAATTTTACCAATGAATAGATTTTTCGAAGCGTTGACAAGTATATCATTGTACATACTAAGAACGACAATTTAAAAAAAACCAATTGCAATCCTACTACTTATAAAATATCCGCAGCAAAACAAAGTTCGGTTTATGTAAATTTGCAACAAACCAATTGCAGTCTCCAAGGAACAAATTTTACCAAGGAATAAATTTTTCTATGCGTTAACAAAAGATACCATTGTACATACTAAGAACGACAATGTGAAAACAAGCCAATTGCAATCCAACAACTAATTAAATATCCACTGCAAAACAAAGTTCGGTTCATGTAAAATGGCAACAAAACAATCAAATAGATAGCTAATAAAGTCAAGTAGCAAAATAAAAGCATTCAGGAGTCAAGTAGAGAAATAAACGCAAAATAGCAACATAAGTCAAGGTTCCCACAGATGCATATATCAAGAACGACAACTATTCCCTGGGTTGGCTGAGCTGCAGGTCGAAGGATGGCTGGTAAAATTGGGGGGGTAGGTCCTCCGTTGTAGGCTTTTTCCATGTCCCCCGCAGTGCGTCTATGTATATACCTGTGGCCTGGACTGCTTCCACCACACCTCCACTTGTCACCTGGGGGGCACTTCCTCGCTGCATATTTGTGCTGACCTGTACACATTTTGCAATATATATGAATAAATACATTTTTATTCAAAGATAATTTGTATATATATAGGTTTATACACACACCTCGCGCAGCGGGGTTCTATGTTGTACGGTTGGAGTGCCGGGTTCAACGATCCTTATCCCTTTTGCCTATAAAAATCCCAAGGTCAGAGTACATAATGGGGTAGTTGCATTGTACATTGAGGGATCAAGTACTATGTTTACCTTTGGAGTCCATTTTTTTCCAACGCGGGGGGATGGGGTCTTCAGCGGGGTAGATTGTAGGCCCTGGTTTGAAGTGAACGGATTAAATAGTAAATAGAATAGATATCTTGAAGATTCTATTAGTACTTACCACCGCAACAGCCTTCCCTTTTCGGTCTCTATTAAACTTTTCAATAATCTTACCCTCATCGATCGATATGATCGCCTTGTTGACTGGGTCGTTCTCCTCATCACAGGCCTGTAAGAAACATTGGTGAGCGACGCACAATGATGGACCATGGAAAATCATTGGGATCTTACCTTCCTGCCATCGTCAACGCCAGTTTTCTCCGTCCCCTTGTTTCCAGCAGTTTCATGTGTTGATGATGGGATTGTTGTTGTATTACCAGGGACATCTCCCCCCTGCTGCCGGTCGTGCCCTCCAGTGGGGTCGTTGTCGTCGTCCTCTCTGTGTGGATAGGGGTTTTTTTCTGAAAAATGGTAATCTCCCTTCTTTTGCTCATTCTTCTTGTCACTTCCATCCTTTTTAGTCCCATCTTCTTTTTTTCCATGCTGTAGTAGGGGGCAAGAGATTAAATTAGTAAAAGGGGAATGTGGGGGTTAAGGGTGAGCACAGTGTAATTACGCGTACATACCTCCATATCAGTATTGGGTGTCGAAGTCCTTACACTCGAGCCATCGGCTCCATGAACCTCCCTCAATACATCAATCAACTCTTCTAACACCGAATAAACCTTGTCGAGTTTTCCCAATATTTCCTTGTGTCGTTGTTCATGCACATCTAGCCTTTGATCTGTTGGGGTCGTCATCATAGAAAAGTTAGGGGGGATTGTCGCATCGCCTACAGGTGTCGCCCCGCCGCCGGCTAATCTACGTGCTGTCATCTCATCCTCTACGAATGGTTGGAAGTACGGCATCCGCATTTCCACATCTGTTGGTTCCAACGGCACGACTTCCAGCTGTGCAATATAGGTTTCATTAAGTGTATATAGAAGTAAATACGTTTTAATACATGAGAAATGGGTTACTGACCGATGGGGATTGGAAGATTTTGGCATGCAGTTCCCTCCATTCAGGTTGTGTGTCCGATTCCCAATTAATCAAGCGGGGGACTGTGTTCCGTATCTTCCGTGCATAGTTGGTTGGCGGGGCGCTAAGGTTCGGGATTACCTCGTATGCCCATGCTAGGATGGCATACACAAACCCCCCCATTCCTATTCCACAGCTTCCGCGGCTAAGCCATGCTTTGTGCATGTAATTTGTTAGCAATCCGAAGGCGACCCGTCCCCATGGGTAGGCATTAAACATCTCCTCATCTTCGACCATTAGTAGGTGGTCATCTTCGATAAATACCTTCTCTTGCCGGGGGAGTAGGAAGCTCTCCAAACAATATAGCTGGGCCATCTTTACTAGGTCTGACTCAACACCGTGCTTTATTGCTTTGAATATGATGTTGAGAGTCTTTCTTTTTACTCCCTTGCCTTCATCAAAATACTCGACCTTAAATTTTGAACACTCATACAGCTTGTCTTTGTCGAGTTGTGGGAACGGAGCACAATTTAGTCCGGTAATCAACGCAAACTCTCGGAGTCCGAATTTGAGTATTTTCCCTCCAATCTTGAAATATAGCTCCGATGCTCGTTTTGGCTTGCATTGATGCTGAATCAAGTGCAAGAGGAGTTGTGATGACGTTTTTCTGAATGAAAAGTCGAGAAGGTGTCCGAAGCATGTGTTTTTGAATGCGTCATGACATTTATCACCCAATGTGCGGCGGATGTGGTCCATAATGTCGGCTTTGGTGCAGAGATTAATTTTCAGAGCTTTGCTGCGTTTCGAGAGCGGCATGAAGTAGTCATCGTCCTATATCATTAATAAGAGTCGTAAGTAGCACTACATACAGACAATACTGGGATAAGTATGCATATACACCAGGAACACAGGACGACACTTATGTATATAATACCATAGACAGTCATGAGGTACTACCCGGGGGGGTATCATGGTTGCATACAACAGCGTAAACACAGGATAAGGGGGGTGGAAAACACAAACACGCCAACACGGTTCAATGCATACATGCAAGAAGTGCAAAGACGATGGATAATAGTGGATGCATGGGAAAAATACACTTTTGGTCCCTGAGGTTTGGGTTAAATGACACTTGGGTCCCTGAGTTTTCAAACTCAACAAAAATACCCCTGAGGTTTGAGATAAGGAGCACTTTGGTCCCTGCCGTCAAATTTTCTGTTAACTTTTAACGGTTGCTGACGTGGTACTATTATTTTAATATAAAAAATTATTTTTGTTTTATTTTTTAAATAAAAAATATTAAAAAATTAAAAATTAATATTTAATTATTTTTTTATTCTTTCTCTTTCTCTCTCATCTTCTTCTTCTCCATCTTCCTTCTTCTCCATCTTCTCCCTTCTCCTTCTTCTTCTTCCTAAGTCCAGGACGGGGAGGGAGGAGGAGCCTCCCTCCTCCTCCGTTTCCGGCCGGAAATGGAGGAGGAGGGAGGTCCCTCCTCCCTCCCTTTTCTATTTTTTTTTAAAAAAACATTGAAGAAAAAGAAGAGAAGAAGAAAGAAGGGAAGAAGAAGAAAGAAGAAAGAAAGAAAAAAAAAAATTCAGTCGCCGGCGGCGGCGTGTGGTGGCCGCCGGTCGTCGGACTTAGGAAGAAGAAGATGAGAGAGAAAGAATAAAAAATAATTAAATATTAATTTTTTAATTTTTTAATATTTTTTATTTAAAAAATAAAACAAAAATAATTTTTTATATTAAAATAATAGTGCCACGTCAACAACCGTTAAAAGTTAACAGAAAAATTGACGGCAGGGACCAAAGTGCTCCTTATCTCAAACCTCAGGGGTATTTTTGTTGAGTTTGAAAACTCAGGGACCCAAGTGTCACTTAACCCAAACCTCAGGGACCAAAAGTGTATTTTTCCCTAGATGCATATACTAATACATACACACTGGCAGGAGATGCAACGACCAGAACAACAAAAAATGTCTATAATCTGGGGCGCGGATACACTCAAGCAGACTATAGACATGCTCAAATCAGGGGGGCTATATAGCAGTACAGTCAAATCAGAGCATGCTCAAATCAGGGGGGGTGATTAAGTGTGCATACATGCAAGGAGTGCAGAGAGAGCAAATAATAGATGTATATACAAATACACACACTGGCAGGCCATTCTATAGATGAATTTATCAGTACAGTCAAATAAGAGCATACTCAAATCAGAGGGGGTGGTTAAGTGTGCACACCGCTCTGGTGTGCTCAACCTCCTCAATTTCATCTTTTTGTTCCCTCTTGCCCTTTCTTTTGTCGGCCTTTGAACCCTGGGTGCGATTGAGGAATGAAAAACGATCATTTTTTTTTCATAAGGGGGGGAGGGTGGTGAACTTGTGTTACCTTTCTGTCTACTCTTCGGTTTTTCTTGCTCGGTTCCTCGTCTCCACTATCGCTCGTGGTAAAATCTTCGTTTTCTGAATGGTCTTCGTCCGTGCCATCGCTTGTGTCGGTTTCCTCCTGTGTTTCACACGACCACGGACGTAAATACAGTATGTTTACTTAAAACAAGAGTAGATACAGAAACTTACCGCAGTGGGCTTAGTTTTTTTTGTTTTCTCCCAATTCTTTTTCGGCGTGATTTTTTTGTGGCTAGGTTGGGCAGCCTTCCCCTTTGTCTTTTTCCGGCCATTGACAGAAGAACGTTAGTCAGCAATGACATGTTTAACGTTATACGTAGTATGATGTGTGGGCGTGTGTAACAATCAATACTTACCTCGCCCTGTTCCGACTTGTCTTCGTCAGCCTTCTTGGCAATCTCCTTGGACTTTGGTTTTTTTACTAAACCTTTCTTCTTTCCCGATCCTCCTTCTTCTCTTTCCCTTTTGACCCCCTTTGGCTGGACATCCTTCGGTACCGAATCGGCAGTGCTCATTTCAGCTTCCTCACCCTCGGACTCTTGGGCGCTGTCTAACGTGATGGGGGATGTCTGTGGGGGGTGTTTCTTTCCGGGCGTCACTCCAGCCGCTTTACATTTTTATCGGATGTCATGATCTGTGGGGTTTGGGGAATATAAATACGGTTACAATTGTGTGTAACAATCGCGGATTGCAAGGAAAAAATGGAATCCCCAAAATTGGGGGAATTTTACGGATATGTTTGTTGCAAATTTAAGGGGAAATGAAGCCGTTGTGTACATACCGTAGTTCAAATTGTTTGGCTACAGACGTCGGTGAGGGGAAGACTCGAAGGAGTGTTTCTTTTTGCGTATAATGCTCGTCGGCGCGACGGGAGGAGCTCGTCGTCACGGCACGGATGGGTCGTGGTCACGGCGGGAGGCAGAGGTATGTAGCGAGTTACACTGGGATGGGGGGAGGTCGCTGGGGGGAATTGCATCAGACGAATGTATGCGTTTTAGGGTTTTTAGTCTCCAGGTGGGGGGCGTGGAAGACGAAGAGGAACGGGTAGAGGGATGGGATGCATGGCGGCGGGTTGGTGGGGTGGTGGGTGCTGATTTGATTACTCATAATTGCAGCATTTAAGTGGGTTTTTTCTTAGTTTTATCCATGGCTGTACATTTTTTAACGCTCTGCAGATGTATATCCTCTTATTGAGATTACTGTTTGCCTCAATTAATGTTTTTGGAAGTTGTGTTTTTTCTCCTAGAGGGATTCATTTTTTTGCATTTTTTTCCCGAATTAAGGTATGATTTTTTTTCCAGAAACCATTTGTTGAGTAGTAAGAAGATGGTAAATCTAGATCAGTTTCAATTATTTCGGTGGCTTCTTGGATTTTTGGATTTCAAAACCTCCTAGAATCTTGCTAACTATAGGGTATTTTCTCTCTCATAAACTATGATTTCAGTTTTTAACGTTAGCAACATCTTAGACAGTTTGGTAGGGGTATTTACGTCTTCTACAAATAGTGATTTATTAATAATAAAATCTTTTAGCCACTCATTTAATTTATGAACTGTTGTAGCCATTTTTCAAGGCTACTATTTTTTTGTAGTCACGCTTCTTGTTGCCCCTTAAATCTTCATGAATTGGGTTTCTTCTTCTCCAATTTCTCCAAAAATTCAACAAAAAGCTCCTAGGGACAAAAATTCATAATTAATCGCAATTGAACATTAAAAACACAATAAAGCCCAACAAAAACTACTAAATTAAGGATAAAATGATAGCTTTTATGCATGCTATCAATAATCTCATCAATCCTAGTACATTTAAGATGCTTATTTAGGGGCATCGAACGTTCATCTTCATTTACTAGTTGTATTGAAATATATTTTACTTCTTGTTCAACTTGAACTTGAATTTCTTCGTTCGTTCGTTGTGAAGTTTGTCTTGATGGAGGTTGTCATCATAGTTAGGGGTGAGCAAGAAAAGCCGAAAAATGAGTCGCCGAACGAACCAACGTCGATCAGTCGATTTTCTAATAATCTTGGTCGGGGTTGATTTTACATTCTATAAAACCAACCTTTCGGTCGGTCGGCTCACCCAAAAGGGCGAGAACTGACCGAACCGACCAAGAAAAAAAAACTGAAAACGCGTCTGGTCTAGGTGCATGCTGCTGCAGGCAGCATTAATGAGCTGCTTGCAACAACCTTAAGAAATTTCATTTTTTTTTTATTTCTTCCAATCTCTTTCAGTCTTTCTCTCACACTCTACCTTTTTTTTTTTTAGAAATTTCAATTTTTTTTATTTCTTCCAATCTCTTTCGGTCTTTCTCTCACACTCTACTTTATTTCCTTTTTTTTTTTCTATTAATGCTCTACTTGCAACAACCTTAAGAAGTTTCAATTTTTTTTTTATTTCTTCCAATCTCTTCCAGTCTTTCTCTCACACTCTACTTTCTTTGTTTTTTTTTTTTTCTAGAATCCTCTCAGACTCTTCTTCTCTCATTTCTGGTTTTCATCTTCTTTTTTTCTTCTTTACAGTTTCTTTCTTTTTCTTTCATTCTCTTCTTCTTCCTCTTTTCTTTTTTGTAATTTCTTTTTTTTCTTCTTTCTTTCTGTTTTTTCATTTTATTACTTTCTTCTCCATTTCTTTTTTTTTAATATATATTCTTCTTCTTTCGGATTGTTCATCTTCACAATTTTTCTTTCTTTTTCCTCTTTTTTTTGTTTTTTTTATCTTCTTCCTCACGATGCACTCTTAAAATAGACCCCAATTGACTGACTGTCGGTGTCATCGGTCGGTCGACGCAACCAATCCCTTCCAAACCAACAAAAACCGATTGTCAGAAACTGACAAGTCTGTGATCAGTGTTAGTTTGAGCCCAAAACCAACACTGACCGACCGATGCTCACCCCTAATCGTAGTAGTGATGGTTGGTGCGACAGTGGTGGTGGTGGAATTTGTGGTTGTGGGTTTTGTAGGTGTGGGCTAGAGAGTGGGATGTGGTAGTGTCGATTAAGAACTAGCAAATGCAGTGGTGGTGGAGGTATAGCAACAGTGAAGGTGTTGGCGGAGGCAGTGGAGGCACTACCGCACCAGAAGTGCTAGTGTCACCTCTTTGGAGGGATGGACAGCATGCAGCGCGCTAGAGCCGACAATGGATGAGGCAGTAGTGGAGGCACCAGAAGTGCTTGTGTCACCTCTTCAGAGGGATGGTGATAGCACCATAAAAGTGTTATTTAATTCTCATTATTACGTGCTATTTATATGAATTTAACGTTTAATTTGCCCAATTTATAGGTGATCGAGCATTAGAGGATTATGAGGTACATCGGGTCATTTTGGAGTTAATTTGGAGTAAATGGCCAACACTTAGCCAATTTGGGAGTCAAAGAGATGAGAGAATAATATTTTTCCAAGAGCTATGAAGGGATCGAATCCCAACGGAAGCGATGTTAATCGTTTGTAGTTCAACTTCGTTTCTAAAATATCAGTACATTGGCAAAATGCAGAGAAAGAATTTCTAAGATTTAATCTAAGTTAAACATGCAGTTAAGTCTACTGTATAAGAGTTCATGAAACTCTACTTACTTGTTGTAGACTCAGGTACAATAGAAATCTCACATTCGTTCAAGATCACGATCTCACAGTAGGATGATAGGGACAAAAAGTGTAGGACAATACCAAATGGCCTTCACTGCTATTCTTTGAGATCTAGCACTGGATTGTGGGAACCTTTCTTGATTCAAGGAAAAATTCACAAAAGAATGGCTTTGTGAATTATTTTTTAGAGATGAAGAGAGAAAAATCTTGGGAAGTCTTATGCATAAACCAATTGACAGAATCACCGTCTTCTTGCTGTAATTTTGTCTTTCGTATCGGTATTTTAATCTAGACTAAAATATAGTGTAAAGTTCTCTGAATTCTTCCGTTCCGCGGGGTTTTTATCGCTACAATTGGTATCAGAGCCATGTTCCGAACATAGTCATATTGGGTGGAATCCTCGGGTGTCGAACAAAGAAGTTATGAGCTTTAATAGTCATGGTGGAGGTCCGTGGTTGAGCTCTGGACATGCGAGTATACTCCGGTGAAAGAAGTTGTCCTGGATAAGAGCAAGAACTCTCGGTAAAGCGGTGAAGCCTAGAGAGTTGGACAGATAGATGATTATTTGAGGAGAGGCTTTGTGGTACTTTGTTCGAGAGGAGGATTTTTGGGAGTGCAACCAAAGTCCCACATTGACTAGATAAGGGGAACATCATGGGTATATAAGGGAGGACAAGTATCTCCATTGGGATGAACCAAAAGCAAAGCCATGAGGGCTTATGCCCAAAGTGGACAATACCATACCATTGTGAAGATATGTGGGTGTTCGGTAGTCCCTAACCCTTCCTCCCTTGGGATAGGCGTAAAAGAGAGAAGGTGAGGTGGGGAGTCAACTCCACCTCTGATACGTGTAACTCAATATTAATTTAATCAAATAAATATTAAATTAAATTAATTTTAATTTATTACATTAATTACATTAATTAATTAAATCCAATTAATTAATATAATCATTTAAGTTATATCTAAATGAACATCTCTCGCCTAACATATAGTATTAGTTCAATTACTTTAATTAAATAAAATTTCATTAAATTGAATTACTTAATTAATTCACCAATTAATTATTTGCAAAAATTAAATATCTTATATTTAAGGGAAAAATACACTTTTGGTCCCTGAGGTTTGGGTTAAGTGACAGTTTAGTCCCTGAGTTTTCAAACTCAACAAAAATACCCCTGAGGTTTGAGATAAGGATCACTTTGGTCCCTGCCGTCAATTTTTCTGTTAAATGTTAATGGTGGCTGACGTGGCAATATTATTTTAATAAAAAATTGTTTTTTTAAAATTTTTGTTAAATAAAAAATATTAAATTAATAAACCCTTAAATTAATAAAATAATAAATAAATATATATATATATTAATTTTACTTTTCTCCCTCCCCTCCTTCTTCTTCTTCTACCCCCTTCATCTTCTTCTTTCCTCTTCACACCGGTCGGCGGCGCCCGACGACCACTGCTCGCCGGTGGCCGACCGCCGCCGGTAACCTTTTTTTTCTCATCTTTTCATCTTCTTCATCACGTCGTTCGTTCTACCCCAGTATACCCATGAAAACAGCACTGAAATGAAACCCAGTGAACCGCGCCGCTGACAAACAAACTCGCGAACCGCGTCCACCGCTGACAAACCGACCAGCACCCTTGAACGCCCATCGCTGACAAACGAACTGGCGCTGGTACAAAACGTTCGTGGGGGGGTTTCGTCATATTTTGAAAGATGCTCGCGTCGTCGTCGGTCACGTTCGCCTGAGGTTCGTGGGGGGGGGGGGGGTTCGTCAGATCTGGAATCAAGCTCGCGCCGCCGTTGGTTCGTTCGTGGGGAGGTTTCGCCGCTCGAGGTTTCGCCTTGCCGCTCGAGGTTCGTTCGTGGAGAGCTTACGGGAAAGCTCGCAGCGGCGTGGGTCTCACAGCGGTCGATTCTGGGTGAGCGGTGGTGCGACACAAACATTATAGAGACGAGGGGGAGAGCGAACGAGTGAGAGAGAGGATGAAAGAAGGAGACGAGGGAAAGAGAAAGAAAACGAGAGGGATGAGAGAAGGGATTCACCGGAAGGTGAAGGAGAGAGAAAGAAATCCGGTGACCGACGACAACGTGAGATGGTGAGGGAGAGAGAAAGAAAGAAGAAGAAAGAAAGAGGAAAAAAAATCCGACGACCAGCGACCGGAAAGTGGTAACCGGCGGTAGCGACCGTCGTCGGCGACGATGGCCGATGACTAGTGCTGTCGCCGGTAGGGAAGGTGGGCGGGTTCTGGTAGGTGGGTGATGAAGTTAAAGAATGGGGATGAGAGAGAAAGAAATTAAAAATTTTTAAAATAATAATATTTTATTATTTTAATATATTTTTATTTTAAAATTTTAAAAATAATTTTTTTAAATAAAAAAATATGTGCCACGTCAGCAACTGTTAGTATTTAACAGAAAAATAGACGACAGGGACTAAAGTGCTTCTTATCTCAAACCTCAGGGGTATTTTTGTTGAGTTTGAAAACTCAGGGACCAAAGTGTCGCTTAACCCAAACCTCAGGGACCAAAAATGTATTTTTCCCTATATTTAATTAATGCTACATTCGAACCATATTCAAATGTGTATTTCTCTCATAACCTATAGTTTTAATGTGTATCCACTGTGCATTAAATTTAACCTATCATTTTAATATGAATCCAATTCACATTAAATTAATATTTGAACCCCTTCAAATATTTAGTTCTCTCATATATTAATTTTGAATCATATCCAAAATTAAATTTATATTATAAAGTTTAATTAAATATTTAAACTTTATATTATAATGCATCACTATACATTATATTAATTCCCTTAGTGAATTTGAACATTTCAAATTCCATTCAAGACTAATGTACTAGATTACTCTTTATGAGCTAGCAGTGGGACTTAATGGACCTACAGATCAGAAGCTCCAATGATACGAGATTAATTGGCTAAACTCATTAACCACATCAATCAACATTCTTTAACTGTGAGTCACTCCACTAAAGATCCACAACTGTACTTTTCTCACTATAGAATATTTTTGTCTCCATGGATATAGACAAATAACAGTAAGCCAGTCCTTCACAAGTGTTCGTAACACCAACTGGGTCAAATTACCATTTTACCCCTAGGTTATTGTTGGGTTTTATGCCCTAAAACTCGTAGATAGTAAATGAAACAAATTAATTAACCTCAATAAAGTGTTATTTGAGTGATTTAGTAATTTGTTATTGAATAATAGAGTTTTGCATTAATTAACCCTAAAATCCAATAAACTAAGATCCAAAGTTGTTTAAATGAAACTTGGACTAGTATGTGGGGACATACGAGGATCAGTGTTCAAGTAACAACCTAAAAGGTTTATAGTATAGGGATACGGTTGGATACCTTATCTTGGTGACACTATGTGATACGACCTGCTCTATATTCAACAGATGCATTGATCCAAAGCATCCATGTAAGAGACATGCGAGCAGGGGTATCCTATGCAATGAGTTTGCATAAGACCGTACCACAAAATAGTAACCGCTAGATATAACGTCGTTGACTAGATAGGTTTCTATTTCAATAGGATGACCACAAAATAGTAACTCAATCTAAATCTTGAGTGCGTTATGAACCCCTTTTCATGAGGGATTATCCTTAGATTTGTATGGGTGAGAGTGACCAGTTCACCGACTCAATAAATCTATCATTTCAGGGGCAAGACCGCGTGGGGGATAGGAACATAACATTACAAGATGGAATTCACGCCTTCCCCTATTGGGGCAAGTAGATGAGTGTTCCCTTAAGGGCTGATTCCGAATCTTGAACAAGGGTGCCCGTCCTCTCCTGGCCCGAGAGGAACAGCTGTTTATTGGTTGGACCATAAACAGATTGTTGATGCACGAATTGTTGATCGCAAGTGTACGGGTCAAGTTATAATATAGTGAAAATAATTTCGAATGTCGTTCTCTGGATTGGGTTTCTAACCAATTTAATTACCGAAAATACTTGTGTCCAATTTTATTTAGGGAACCAAAAAAAGTGACAAATTATGCAAAAATTACCACAAAGCAATAAAAAGTGTGACAATCTAATGATGACAAAGGTCTTAGGGAGTTGATTTCACCAATTGGGATTATGGATTAATTCACGAATAATTGACATGCTTTGATTCATAAATCTAGGAAATTACAATCATACATATCTCTCCCGAACATACATAATTCTCTCACATGCAATGAACCCGATATCCCTATCTAAATTCATTAAACATGCAAGGCATTAAGGTTAGTCCTTTTTAACTATTTCTAGAATTAACTATTATCTCCCGATCTTAAGGTTAATCCTAGTCATGCATAACGATTTCTAAGCTAAATCCTCTCTCTCGAGTTAGATTAAGCACAAACATCAATCAATTTATGGCCGGTAAATTGAAAGCATTAAAAACACGTTATGCATAAATGAAAGCATGAAGACATAAACATCCATAAATCAATCCAAAAGTGCCCAACGGCTACATCAATCCCTAAGATTCAAGACTTAGCTAAACATACAACGTGTTACGATATAACTAAAGTCTAAAACAACCATTAAAACTAACGAAAGTAAGAGGGAAAGAAGATTAAACACTAAGTGGTCGAGACCGCACATCCCTGTCACGATCTCCACGAACAAAGTCTTCAATCCCGCTCTCCACCACTTGCTTCAGCTTCCAAAGAAGATTTTGCTCTAAGTTTTCGGCCACAATTGTCTCAAAGGAAGTCCCCTAAATCTGACCTAATCGTAAACTATAAATAGGGAAAAATCGGCACAGCGTTGCGACGCTGTCGCGATACGCAGATTCTGTGAATGGAAAATCTCACAGCGTCGAGATGCTGTGACCTGTTGCTGCCTAATTCAAAAGAGGAAAGCCAGCGTCGAGACGCCCAAAGAGTAGTGTCCCGACGCAGGCTCTCGGACGACCCTGTTGGGTTTTATGCCCTAAAACTCGTAGATAGTGAATGTAAACAAATTGTATACTTGTTTCAATAAAGTGTTATTGAGTTTCTACAATAAAGTGTTATTGTTAAATATTGCACAATTTGACCCAAATCCAACAAATTAAGATCCAAGGTTGTTTACATGTGACTTGAACTAGCATGTGGGGACATACAGGGAGCGGTGTTCAAGTAACAACCTAAAAGGTCTATAGTACAGAGATAAGGCTGGGTACTTTATCCTAGTAACACTATGTGATACGACCCGCTTTGTATTTGATATAGGCGTATTGATCCAAGGCGTCCATGTAGGAGACATGCGAGCGGGGGTATCCTATGCAATGAGTTTGCATAAGACCGGACAACAAAACAGTATACCACTAGATGTAACACTGTTAACTAGTTAGGTTACTGTTTCAATAGGATGACCTAGATAACTCAGTCTTAATCCTGAGTGTGTCATGAACTTCTTCTCATGAGGGATTGTCTTTTGATTAGCATGGATGAGAGTGGCCAATACGCCAACTCAATATGCCTTCCTTTTTGGGGACAAGACCGAGTGGTTGGCTAGGGACATGACAACACAAGAAGGAATTCGCTCATTCCCGCTTCTAGGAGAAGTAGAGGAGTGTTCCCTTAAGTGGTGACTCCGGGACTTGAACAAAGGGATCCCACCCTCTCACTGGCCCGAGAGGGACCTTCTGTTTAATGGTTGGACCATAAACAGGTTGTTCATTAGAGGAGCGTTGGAACTTAAGGAGACAGATGTAACATAGGGGTAAAACGGTAATTTGACCCAGTTGTGATTACGAACACTTGTGAAGGATTGACTTATCGACATAGGTCTACATCCATGGACACATAAATGTTCTACAATGAGAAGAGTTCAACTGTGTGTCTTTAGTGGAATGATCCACAGTTAATGAATATTGGTTAACATGATTAATGAGTTTAATTAGTTAACCTCATATCATTGGAGCTTCAGATCTGTAGGTCCAATAGGTCCCCCTGCTAGCTCGTAAAGAGTAATTAGGAACAAATATATCTTGAGAGAATTTGAATAGTTCAAATTCATATTGGGAATTAAGTTAATTGTATGAGATACAAATTAATATAATGTATAGTGATGCATTAAAATATAAAGTCTAATTTGAGATTAAACTTTATTATATTGAGAGATTGATATATTTGAAAGAGTTCAAATATATGTCTAATTAAATATATGGTATTTAATTAGAAGATGAATGAATTAATTATTCAATTTAGTTTAAATTAAATGAGATTTAATTAAACTATAGTCTATGAGGGAATTATTAGAATATGATTCTAATATGTAATTAATTGAATATGGGAGATATTTAATTAATTGTAAAATTAATTAATTATTGAAATTAATTAATTGATTAGTTTAATTGAATTAATTAAATGTGATTTAATTAAGTTTAATTAAAATATATTATGTGAGGAAATTACATTTTAATAAGATTTAAATGTGCATGAGATTAATTAATTAACATCTAATTAATTAATATGATTAGTTAATTAACATTTAATTAATTGATTTAATCAATTAATTAATTGATCTTGATCTAATGGTCAAGATTGTTTCCTAACCTCACATTAGGGTTTTCTCTCTTATAAAAGGAAAGGTTATGAGAACCCTAGCCCTAAGGTCTCATTCTAGCCTTCCTCTCGTATTCTCTCAACTCAAGAACTCTAGAGAGAATTTTTTCTCTCTAAGAGTTTTTCCCATTCAAGATTAGGTAGTCCCACAACTACGTTTCTAATCACAGAGTTATAGCGGGGAAGCCCTCGTGGTGGTGTCCGTTGAAGTATTCAGAGTCGTCAACGGAGGTATGTTTCTCACCGCTTAACCTTTTGCCAATGTATTGGTATTTTGTGAAATAAAATTAATTTACGAACGGTCCAATTACGCTTCCGCTTTATCGGAATTAGGGAATTCCAAATCCTTCAGGCCCTTTATTGGATGTTTCCACTTTGATTCTTTTTCGTTCTTCGACCTCTTTTCCCGTCCCCAACACATGCTCAACTCCATTTTCTCAATTTAGCTCCCAAAACATATTTCCTACAAATAAAACATATAAATGCATAATTTTGGCCGAATAAATGTAAAAGACTAGCTTAATTAGTTAAGGAAAAATAGCTAGCTATGCTCGCTATCAATTGTTCATTACAGGAATCAGTGGTACTTAAGGATCCAGAAGTAACCCAGGGGTAAAATGGTAATTTGACCCAACTGGCGTTACAAACACTCGTGAAGGATTGACTTATAAATATTTGTCGATATCCGTGGACACAAAAATATTCTACAGTGAGAAGAGTGTAGTTGTGGGTCTTTAGTGGAGTGACCCATAGTTAACAAATATTAATTAACTTGGTTAATGAGTTTAGCCAATGAATCTCATATTGTTGGAGTTTCTAATCTGTAGGTCCATTAGGTCCCATTGGTAGCTCATAAAGGGTATTGAGGTAAATAAAGTAATTTGAAATGATCTGTAGGTCTGGTTTGATTAAGCTAGTCTTGGTCTAACGTTTTGAATTCTTAAGGAAAGGTTGGTTAGTATTGCTCGGGACGTGCAATAGTTCAAGTTTGGAGGTGTGATAACTCTCCAAAAGGTGGTTATTTAGGCCTTATTTCTATAGGGATTTGTGTGTCTTTTGTGCTTAATAGGGTTGGTTTTAGTTATATATTATATGTTTTAACCCATTTGGAAGAATGGAAGCTTTGGAAGTTATTTTATGCAGAATGTATTGCTGAGCGACTAGAGGGAGCAAATTCTGTGCTGGAGCAAAGCGAGGAGCAAAACTGCCACGTCACAGCTCGTTAGCCAATTTAACAAACTGAATTTTGTTAAGTTATTCTCGGGATAAAGGAGCAAGGAGAGCCATCCACGTGTCTAGGTCAACCTAATTCAAGCCTCCTATCACTCTATATAAGGAGATGGCCGCCCGAGTCAAATTCATTCCATCCTTGGGAGAAAACATTCCATTCTTGGAAAGTTACTTCCACCTTTGGGAGCCGAATAGAGGAGAGATTTGAGACCATCAAGAAGACCATCAATTAAAAGCTGTTCAAGGGAATTAATCTTTTCTTGTATTACCTTTTAGTTATGGGCATGCTTACTTAGATTGTAACGTGTATTTCCATGCATTTTATGAACTAGGTAGCTTTAGGCGTTGGTTAGGGAACATGTGATTGTTGTGCTTAATTTCTAGTAATAAATACTGATCTAATGCATCTTGATTAATTGTTGTGATCATTTATATTTTATGTCCGCCTGGCCAGCCGATATGAATACCTCTCTCTAGTTTCAGGGATGACTTAGGGAGTGTGTGGCGATTAATCACACTAGATCATTGTGTATTGGTGAGCGCCAGTGACTGAGCTAGGGATAGCCAGTTGCCTAGTGCTTGATCGGTAGTACTTCATTTGAGTTGAAACACATTCCAAAAGATCCGGAGTTTCGAGAGGAATCTGCTAATAAGACTGCGAGAGTTTTGCATAATCAATAATATTGTTAGAGCATCTTTTGAAAACAATTACTAAATCTTGACCAATGCCTGTTTCTAATTTGTCTGCCTATTTGTTTACTTTCTGTTCATTCATTTCTTTTGCTTCAGCATTCCTATAAAAACCAATCATTTTTACCACTTTTGAAACCATTGAAAAACTAAACAAAATAGATAAAGTGGAAGCTAGTTCAGACATTGGATTTGATAAATACTTATTACTTGCTGCAGACTGTGTATACTTGCACAGAGTCTAGAGTCTTTTTATATCATATTTTTACTCACTCTAGGAACCCGACAAGTTTTTGGCGTCATTTCTGGGGACTTGAATAAGTTTTTATCTGATCTGTTTTGTGTATGTGTTTTAGTGGTTTGGTGCTAGAACTTTTTTTATTGTTTCTTTTGTTTTTGCAGGCGTGAGTTTGGTGTATGAGCGATCCACCTGGGGTAAGGTTCGAGCTTGATCCAGAAATCGAGAGGACATTCAGGAGAAGAAGGAGAGAGCAGCGTAGACAACAAAATCAAATGGATAACGTGTCGCATCTCCCGTAGGGTTCTGAAGATCCAGCGAACCCCCAACAGAATCGTTTGCTGGAGCAAAATGAGCAGCAAAATAATCAGGCTGAGAACCCTATCTTGGTAGCGAACGATAGGGCCAGAGCCATTCGAACGTATGCTTTTCTAATGTTTGATGAGTTAAATCCAGGGATTGCACGTCCTCAAATTGAGGCAGCAAATTTTGAAATGAAACCGGTAATGTTTCAGATGTTGTAAACTGTGGGTCAATTCCATGGTTTGTCATCTGAAGACCCTCATTTACATCTTAAGTCTTTTCTAGGAGTTAGTGATTCTTTTGTAATTCAAGGAGTGCCTAGGGATTCCTTTAGATTAACTTTGTTCCCGTATTCTCTTAGAGATGGAGCAAAGGCATGGTTGAATTCTTTTGCTCAAGGATCAATTAGGACATGGAATGAGTTAGCTGAAAAATTTTTGAGTAAATATTTCCCACCAAATAGGAATGCTAATTTAATGAGTGAAATAGTACGGTTTAGGCAACTTGAAGATGAAACTTTTAGTGAGGCTTGGGAGAGGTTTAAGGAGCTTTTGCGAAAGTGTCCCGATCATGGTCTACCACATTATATTCAAATGGAAACATTTTACAATGGGTTAAACGGAGCAACCCAGGATATAGTTGCTGCTTCGACTGGAGGGGCCCTTTTGGCGAAAACTTTTAATGAAGCTCATGAAATTTTAGAAAGAATATCTACTAATAGTTGTCAGTGGTCGGATGTGAGAGGCACAAATAAAAAGGTTAAGAGTGTGTTAGAGGTTGATGGTGTGTCCACCATTAGGGCTGATCTTGCAATGATTGCTAACGCTCTTAAGAATGTGACAGTGATTAGTCATCAACAGCCACCAGCTGTGGAGCCCGCTGCAGTGGTGAACCAAGTTGCAGAGGAAGCATGTGTCTATTGTGGAGAAGATCACAACTACGAGTTTTGCCCCAGCAACCCAGCTTCTGTGTTTTTTTTGTAGGTAATCAGATGAATAACCCTTATTCTAACTTTTATAATGTAGGTTGGCGCAACCACCCCAACTTTGCATGGGGAGGACAAGGAAATAATGTGCAAACACAACAAAAGCTGAACCAATCTGGATTTGCTAAAGCGTCGATATTGCCCCAGTAAAATTCGGGGAGTTCTCTTGAGGCAATGGTGAAAGAATATATGGCTCGTATAGATGTCACAATTCAATGTAATCAAGCTTCAATGAGAGCCCTGGAATTGCAAGTGGGTCAGCTAGCTAATGAGCTGAAGGCAAGGCCTCAAGGAAAACTTCCCTCAGATACTGAACACCCTAGAAGGGAAGGTAAGGAGCAGGTAAAGGCAGTGACTCTTAGGAGTGGTAAGCGATTAGAGCCTAGTAAAACCCAAGCTGTAGAAAAGAATGGTGATAAAAATGTTGTTGAGAAAGAGTTGGAGTCTGGTCAGGGTGCTGGAGGCAGCAATAATGATGCTGGAGCATCTGGATCTGTTCCCGATGTGGAACCACCTTATGTGCCACCCCCACCTTATGTACCATCTCTACCTTTTGCACAAAGGCAAAGGCCTAAGAATCAGGATGCTCAATTTAAAAAGTTTTTAGAGATTCTTAAGCAATTGCATATAAATATCCCTTTAGTAGAAGCTATTGAGCAAATGCCAAATTATGCTAAATTTCTTAAGGATATTTTAACTAAAAAGAAGAGGTTAGGTGAGTTTGAAACTATATCTCTTACTGAGGAATGTAGTGCTATTCTTAAGAATGGGCTACCAACCAAGGCTAAGGATCCAGGATCATTTACTATACCTGTATCTATTGGTGGAAAAGAGTTGGGTAGAACACTCTGTGATTTAGGTGCAGGCTTAACCTTATGCCTCTTTCGGTCTATCGAAAGCTAGGTATTGGTGAAGCTAGGCCTACTACAGTCACACTCCAATTAGCTGATAGGTCTATCACATATCTAGAGGGAAAAATTGAGGATGTCTTAGTAAAGGTAGATAAGTTCATATTTCCTGTCGATTTTATTATTTTAGACTATGAGGCTGATAAAGATGTCCCAATTTTTCTAGGTCGTCCATTTTTAGCTACTGGTAGGGCTTTGATAGATGTTCAAAAAGGGGAATTAACAATGAGAGTCTGTAATGAGGAAGTGAAATTTAATGTGTTTAAGGCCATGAAGTATCCAGACGAGATGGAAGATTGCTCTTTTATTAGGATTCTGGAGAACACAATTGTTGAGACAGCAATGCAGGATTCGGCTAGCAAGCATTGGAAAGATCATGGAGAGGTTAGTGTAGAGGATTTAGAAGTTTGTTCTTTAGAAAGAAAAAATGAAAAACAAGTGTTTATGTGTGAGGATGTTTTTGAGTCTTTAGATTTAGATCAAAGGAAGGTTCCTCATATTAAGCCATCCCTAATTGAGGCACCCACTTTAGATTTAAAGCCTTTGTCGGATCATCTAAAGTATGTGTATCTTGGGGAAGGTGAGACGTTGCCCATTATTGTTGCATCAGATTTAATGTCGGAGCATGAAGAGACCGTAATTAAATTGCTGCAGCAATATCGCAAAGCAAGAGGTTGGACATTGGCTGACATTCAGGGGATTAGCCTATCTTTTTGTATGCACAAAATCACCCTAGAGGAGGGATCCTTTAGGAGTATTGAGCAACAGAGAAGACTTAACCTTGCAATGAAATAGGTTGTTAAGAAAGAGGTGATTAAATGGTTGGATGCTGACATTATTTATCCAATTGCAGATAGCAATTGGGTAAGCCATGTCCAATGTGTTCCTAAGAAAGGAGGTGTCACTATGGTGAGCAATAAAGACAATGAGTTGATCCCAACTAGGACAGTAACTGACTGGAGGGTTTGCATGGATTACAAGAAGCTTAATAAAGCTACCCATAAGGACCATTTCCCTCTACCATTTATTTACCAGATGTTGGATAGATTGGTTGGTCAAGCCTACTACTGTTTCTTAGATGGTTATTCTGAGTATAACCAGATTACTATTACTCCTGAGGATTAAGAAAAAACCACTTTCACCTGCCCTTATGGGACATTTGCTTTTAGGCATGCCTTTTGGCATTTGTAATGCTCCAGCAACATTTTAGCGGTGTATGTTAGCTATTTTTTCTGATATGATTGAGACCACTGTTGATGTATTTATGGACGATTTTTCAGTTTTTGGAGGGTCTTTTCAGAGTTGTTTAGATAATTTAGGTAAGATGTTAAAGAGATGTGAGGATACCCATCTAGTTCTTAATTGGGAGAAATGCCACTTCATGGTGAAGGAGGGCATTGTGTTAGGTCATAGGATTTCTAAGAATGGTCTAGAAGTTGATAGAGCGAAAATTGAGGTTATTGAAAGACTAGAACCACCGAACTCAGTGAGAGGGATTCGGAGTTTTCTAGGTCATGCTGGATTTTATAGAAGGTTCATTAAGGATTTTTCAAGAATCAATAAACCTCTTTGTAACTTATTATGCACTGATTATGTTTTTGACTTTAATGCAGATTGTAGGATGGCTTTTGAAACTTTAAAAGTTGCTTTAATCTCATCACCCATTCTTTGTGCACCTAATTGGAATTTACCATTTGAGGTAAGGTGTGATAATGCAAGTGATGTTGCAGTAGGTGTTATGCTGGGGCAAAAGCAGGTCAAATTTATCCATCCTATATACTATGCAAGTAGGGTTTTAAATGAGGCACGAGTCAACTATACAACTACTGAAAAGGAGTTGTTAGCTGTGGTGTTTGCTTTTGAGAAATTTTGGCCGTATTTGGTTGGATCCAATATCACAGTGTTCACGAATCATGCAGCAATCAGGTACTTAATGACTAAGAAAGATGCCAAGCTTAGACTAATTCGTTGGGTTTTATTATGGCAGGAATTCGACTTGGAGATAAAGGATAAGAAGGATCAGAGAATGTCATTGCAGATCACTTGTCTCGTCTTGATCCATCATCATCTTTGCTGAAGCAATCTGCAATTTCAGATTCTTTTCCAGATGAACAACTTTTTGCTGTTGAGGTAAAGGTAGTCAGGGATGTCCCTTGGTATGCTGATATTGCTAACTTTTTGGTAAAGGGAGTCACTCCTATTGATATGGATTGGAGGCAGAAGAAAAAGTTTAAGCATGGTGCAAAAATTTTCTATTGGGATGAGCCATTTATGTATAAGCAATGCTCTGATAGTATTATTCGTAGGTGTGTTTCAAGTGATGAAGCAAAGGAAATCCTGGAGCAATGTCACTCTTCGCCGTATGGAGGCCATTTCAGCGGTCAGAGGACAGCTATGAGGATTTTGCATTGTGGATTCTTCTGGCCCACCCTATTTAAGGATGCCCATTGGTTCTACAAGCAGTGTGATGCTTGCCAAAGGAGAGGAAACTTAGGGCCTAGAGATGAAATGCCTCTTACTTACATTTTGGAAGTAGAATTATTCGACGTGTGGGGTATTGATTTTATGGGGTCATTTCCCCCTTCTAATGGCAATGTTTATATCTTATTGGCAGTTGATTACGTGTCCAAATGGGTGGAGGCCATTGTATGCCATCAGAATGATGCCAAGACAGTAGCAAGATTTCTTCAATCACACATTTTTGCACGGTTTGGGACACCTAGAGCTCTAGTGAGTGATGAGGGTACACATTTTGTTAATAATGTCTTAACTAAGCTGCTAGCTAAGTATGAGATTAAGCATAGGATAGCTACCCCTTATCATCCACAAGCAAATGGTCAAGCTGAGATTAGCAATAGGGAAATAAAATCTATTATAGAAAAAGTAGTTCATCCATCTAGAAAGGATTGGTTTCTTAGGTTGGATGAGGCTCTTTGGGCTTATAGGCAGCCTATTAGACTCCTCTAGGTATGTCTCCCTATAGGTTAGTATATGGGAAAGCTTGCCATTTACTATTAGAGCTAGAGCATAAAACGTTTTGGGCTTTGAAAAAATTAAATTTTGATCTGAGTCGTGCAGGAGCAATAAGATTGCTGCAACTTAATGAATTGGAGGAATTTCGCCAATTTTCTTATGAAAATCTGAAAATGTATAAAGAAAAGACTAAGCTGTGGCATGATAAGAGAATTAAGCTTAAAGAGTTTGTCAAAGGTCAGAAAGTTTTGCTTCATAATTCTAGATTGAAATTATTTCCTGGGAAGCTAAAATCTAAATGGTCAGGGCCATTTATTGTGATTGAGGTTTTCCCCCATGGAGCAATTACTTTGCAGGAGGAAAAAGATGGGAGAGTGTTCAAAGTGAATGGTCAGCGTGTGAAGCATTATTCGGGAAAGGATTTTCAGTCGAAATATCCTTCCCTAAAGTTGGTTGATGATTGAGAGAGCGAGATTTTTGCGGGAGCATTTCACAGAGCAATATTTTGAGCTCCCAGTGTTTGTTTTTATTTTCTCGATGATATGATTTGATTTTAGTTTTAATTAGGTTAGATTTAGTTTGTTTGAATTTTGCATGATCTATTTTAAGTAGATTTTAGTTTTGAGTATTTTTATTATTTTAGGTAGTTTAAATTTTATCTATTTCGCTTAGAATTTTATTTGATTTTATCTATTTTGTTAGATTCTATTTTCGGTTTAGTTATGTATTTATTTGAATTATCTTCTAATTAATCTGATTAATGTTAAATTAGATTTTATTAGATTATAAGCATATTTTATTTATTTTAATTTCTGTTTAGATTAGGTTTAATAAAGATTTTTCCTAATTAATTCGGCTTGAAATAAAAATCAAAATGGAAGATTTGATTTGATCAGTTAAATTTAAATTTGAATTTAATTATTTGATTTTTCTGTTTTGAAATTTGAATTCCGAATCCAAGATTCTTCAGGTAATCTTTTGTCCAAAAGGTTGTTACGACAAAGTAATGGCTAAAGCAAATCGTTCGTCCGAATAGGAAGGGTTTTTATGGTGAAATAATTTTTTTTTTTTTTTTTTTACCATTTGAAGTTTGAATTTCCATGTGCAGGAAAATTGCATGAGGAATTAGGATGCTGCCACGTGTCGCGTAGGGGCAATCCAAGGGCTTAATCATTAGATGGCACATAATTATTTACCATGGGTTGATTGGAATTCTGATTTTACCGTTTGATGGTTTTAATTCCACTAAGTTGCTTGCGATTTAAAACGGTAATGTTAATTAATGAAAGCAAAATCTTTCGGTTAGGATTCAATTTGCTGAAGCCCTATTTATTAACAGCTTTCGGTAAGTATTTTTCACTTCATCTTCTTGTTTCAACCTTTGCCGTTTGCATTCTTCTTTCTTTGTTGCTATTTTCTGTAAACCACTTGAGTCTCTAAATGGCAAAAACGAGAGCAAGAAAAGAGTGGGATAATGAGGAAGAAGAGGTGTTTGTCACTCATGAGGCACAAAAAGTGAAAACGGAGAAGAAGAAAACGTCGGAGGAAAAAGAAGCCAAAAGAAGGAGAAGGCAACAGAGGGTGGAGGACCAAGAAGTTGTCCATAATGCGGCAGAAGATGCTGCTGATACGGTAGTTGAATAAGGAAATCAGAAAGAACCAGAAGTACAAAACCCAGAGGAGACTGAGCAAAGAGTGGTTGTTATAGTTTAAGAGGAAAATACGGAGGAAGTGCAAGAAGAAAATACAGAGGAGGTTCAAGAAAAGCAGACTGAGGATGTGCGAGTAGAACAGGCAGAGGATGCGCCTGAGCCAGTACAGGAGGCTCGAGTGGAAGTGATCATGCCGGAGGTGCCTAGACGTCGTCGCATAAAGCGAAAAGCCGACCGTGTTCAGGTAGTTTGAACTAATACTCCCTCGCCTCCAACCACTGATTTTGAAAGAGAAAATGTTGAAAGAGAGGAACAAGAGAAGAAGGAGGCTGAGGAGGCAGGAAAGAAAGCAGCGGAAGAAACTTTGACACAGCTTCAAGAGGACAGAGGCAAAAGAATTGCTGAGGAATCAGATGAACCTAAAGAGGAAGCAGAAGGACCGTTCATCCGCTTCATCAATGAACTTGCTCAGGCAAAATACCGGGAGATGTTAAAAAGAGATTTCTTATTCGAAAGAGGGTTTGGTGACGATCTACCACATTTCTTGAGGGTAGGGACCGCGAATCACGGCTGGAGTCAGTTTTGTGCGAAAACGGACCCAGTGAATTCGAATATTGTTCGAGAATTTTATGTGAATATTGATAATGCAAAAGAATTTCTTGCCATAGTTCGAGGAGTACCTATTGACTGGAGCCCAGGGGCTATCAACTCGTTATTCAATCTCCAGGACTTCTCTCCCGCGGGCTTTAATGAGATGGTCGTGGCACCATCGAGTGATCAATTGAATGCGGCGGTCCGAGAGGTTGGCATTGAGGGGACTCAATGGAGGCTATCAAAGACGGAAAAACGAACTTTTCAAGCTGCCTATCTAAAGAGTGAAGCCAATACTTGGTTGGTCTTCGTCAAGCTACGTTTGCTTCCGACTACGCATGATTCAACAGTGTCTCGCGACCGAGTGCTTCTGTTATTCGAAATTCTTCAATCCGTAAGTATTGATGTTGGAAAGATCATTTCAAATGAAATCTTTAATTGCTTGCACAAAAAGGTGGGGAAGCTGTTTTTTCCGAACACGATCACGATGCTATGCAGCAGGGCAAGAGTGCCCATGGTTCCAAAGGATGTGGTTTTGCTTGATAAGGGAATCATCGATACGTCTAATCTGGCGCGGCTTCAGCGAACGCAAGAGGCACGCCAGGGTGGGCTTGTGTGTGGAATTCATCAAATCCTAAAGCAACTGGCACTATCGGCCAGTAGGCAAGAATTTGCTGAAAGACAAGTTCAAACCTATTGGACCTATGCTAAAAGGAGAGATGACACACTTCGGAGGGCTTTGCAATCCAATTTCTCCAAGCCATATCAGGCCTTCCCTGTGTTTCCAGATGATTTATTTAACCCCTGGATTCCGCCCCCACCTGTTGAAAGAGAAGAAGATGATGATGAAGAGCAGGGTCAGGAAGATTGATGGATGAGATGACCTTCAGCGAGCATTACTTTTGTTTCTATATTTTTGTTTGCTCGCACATTTTCGGACCTCCTTTTCTGTTGATGTTATGATTGCTTCTTTTTTATTTTTCTGCTTCTGAAAAAATATATCTGCTGTTGTGATTTTTTTTTTTAGGTTTTTAATGAAATTTCTAAAGTTGTTTCTATTCTATGAGCACTGAGTACATTTAACTCGACTAATTATCTTCTGAATTTTTTAAGCTTGGACTGGTTAAGCTTAATTAGATCAAGGTATTCTGATCTCCAGAATCATTTTACTTGAGCATTTCTTCTAGCCTAGTCGTTGTTGCGGCAAAGAAGATTCTGAGGTAGTGTCGATTTATATGATCCACTTTAAGCTTAGTTCTAGTCCCACGCTCAGTTTAAAATTCAGATAGAAAAACTTAAGTTTGGGGGTATACTTCACAAAATTAATGATTCATTGGGGACAATGAATAATTCAAGTTTGGGGGACTTTTTGCTACTCCAATTGTTTTGCTCAAGCATTCATCTCCTTCAAGTTTGGGGGACTTTTTGAAGTTATTGTATGCAGAATGTATTGCTGAGCGACTGAAGGAAGCAAATTCTGTGTTGGAGCAAAGCGAGGAGCAAAACTGCCACGTCACAGCTCATTAGCCAATTTAACAAACTGAATTTTGTTAAATTATTCTCGGGATAAAGGAGCAAGGAGAGCCATCCACGTGTTTAGGTCAACCTAATTCAAGCCTCCTATCACTCTATAAAAGGAGATGGCCGCCCAAGTCAAATTCATTCCATCCTTGGGAGAAAAAATTCCATTCTTGGAAAGTTACTTCCACCTTTGGGAGCCGAATAGAGGAGAGATTGGAGACCATCAAGAAGACCATCAATTACAAGCTGTTCAAGAGAATTAATCTTTTCTTGTATTACCTTGTAGTTATGGGCATGCTTACTCAGATTGTAACGTGTATTTCCATGGATTTTATGAACTAAGTAGCTTTAGGCATTGGTTAGGGAACATGTGATTGTTGTGCTTAATTTCTAGTAATAAATATTGATTTAATGCATCTTGATTAATTGTTGTGATCATTTATATTTTATGCCCGCCTGGCCAACCGGTATGAATACCTCCCTCTAGTTTCAGGGATGATTTAGGGAGTGTGTGACGATTAATCACACTAGATCATTGTGTATTGGTGAACGCCAATGACTGAGCTAGGGATAGCCAGTTGCCTAGTGCTTGATCGGTAGTACTTCATTGGAGTTGAAACACATTCCAAAAGATCTGGAGTTTCGGGAGGAATCTGCTAATAAGACTGCGAGAGTTTTGCATGAAAAATAATATTGTTAGAGCATCTTTTGAAAGCAATTACTAAATCCTGACCAGCGCCTGTTTCTAATCTGTCTGCCTATTTGTTTACTTTTTGTTCTGTCATTTCTTTTGCTTCAGTATTCCTATAAAAACCAATCATTTTTACCACTTTTGAAACCATTGAAAAACTAAACAAAATAGATAAAGTGGAAGCTAGTTCAGACTTTGGATTCGATAAATACTTATTACTTGTTGCGGACTGTGTATACTTGCACAGAGTCTAGAGTCTTTTTATATCTTAGTTTTACTCACTCTAGGAACCCAACAGATATTAACACCTTCATTATGGACTCCTGTTCATGAGGGATTATCCTTTGATTTGTATGGGTGAGAGTAGCCAGTACGCCGACTCAATAAGCCTATCATTTTGGGGACAAGACCAAGAGAGGAGTTGGGAACATAATCACACAAGAAGGAAGTCACTTCTTCCCGACTTTAGGATCGGGGCAGTGTAAGTCCAAGTATACACTATCAAGTAATAAAGTGGAAAGTATTCCAGATATCCTACCCATGGGAGATGGTGACTAGTCAAGTTAACACACGATTATGCAAAATAGGAACCTCCTCAAAATTTGCGACCATGATTGGTAACCAAGAAAAATAGTTTGATTGAGGTTTTGGTTTTAAGACAAAAGTAAATAAGCAGGTAAATTAAGACAAATAAAATCTATGAGATAAATAGGGAAATTCAAATAATTTTAACCTTTAGCTTTAGGTTATACCCACCTATGCGCCCGCAATTCACTCAGGCATTGCAAATGGCTGAGAAACACTATCTATGTTGCCCACATAAACATGGTGTAGATAACATCTCTCAGTTGCGCCCGCAACTGCGCTGACAACTAGATTGTGAGTAAAGTCCAACTTCTATTCAGCTCCGTTGTAGGTGCCTTTAGAAGACTAAGCCAACTAGACATCTATTTCTAGGGCTAGTTGAAACTTAGATGAATAACGCTCACGACTCTTAAAACCCTAGTGGTTCTAGTCCTATTTCTAGGATGCAAGAAATCAAAGTCCTATTTATAGGATCTTTTCTACTATTGTTTTGCAAACCCACGTCTTTAACTCCAACCTTTCGGCTATCAGCTAAATACAAACTATGCTAACCTAAATGATCAGTTTAAGCTAACAATAAACTTTAATTTCAACAAAAACAAACAATGCTAGCAAAGTTGTTGATAACTGCCCAAAAGGTAGTTATTTAGGCCTCATTTATATAAGGATTTGTGTGTCTTTTATGCTTAATAGGGTTGGTTTTAGATAGATATTACATATTTTAACCCATTTAGAAGAATGGAAGCTGTAGAAATTATTTTGTGCAGATTATGCTGCTGGACGATTGGAGGGAGCAAATTCTGTGATGCAGCAAAACTAGGAGCAGAACTGCCACATCACAGCTCGTTAGCCAACTTCATGAACCGACTTATGTTGAGTTATTTTCGTGATAATGGAGCAAAGAGAGCCCTACACGTGTCCAGATTGACCTAATTCAAGCCTCCTACCACCTCTATAAAAGGAAGTAGCCGCCCAAGTCAAAGGCATTCCATTTTTCCCTTGGAAGCCGAGTAGTATAGAGAGATTGGAGATTACTAGAAGACCCTCGTCCGCAAGCTGATTAAGGAGATTATTATTTTCTTTATTATCTTGTGATTATGGACATGCCTACTCAGATTGTAATTTGTGTTTCCATGTTTTTTATGAACTAAGTAGCTTTATGCGTTGATTAGGAATATGTAGTTGTTGTGCTTCATCTTTAGTAATATATTGATTATTGCATCTTGGTTAATTGTTGTGCTTATTTCTATTTTATGCCCGCCTGGCCAGCCGGTATGAATACCTCTCTCTAGTTTCAGGGATGATTTAGAGAGTGTGTGGCAATTAACCACACTACGATCATTGTGTATTGGTGAACGCCAGTGACTGAGCTAGGGATAGCCAGTTGCCTAGTGCTTGATCGGTCGTACTTCATTGGGGTTGAAACACATTCCAAAAGATCCGGAGTTCTGGGAGGAATCCGCTAATAATACTGCGAGAGTTTGCATGATCAATAATATTGCTAGAGCATCTTTTAAAACAATTACTAAGCCTAACCAGCGTCTGTCTCTAATCTGTCTGCCTATTTGTTTACTTGTTGTTCTGTCATTTATTTTGCTTCAGCATAATTCTTATAAAACCAAATCATTTTTACCATCTTTGAAATCATTAGAAAGTTACACAAAATAGATAAAGTGGAAGCTAATTCATGACTCGGATTGATAATATTACTTGCTACAGACTATGTATACTTGCACAGGAATTCTAGAGTCTTTTTAGATTATAATTTTACTCACTCTAAGAAGCCAACAAGTTTTTGGCGCCGTTTCCGGGGAACTTGAATAAGTTTTTATCTGATTTGTTTTGTGTATGTGTTTTAGTGGTTTGGTGCTAGAACTTTTTTATTGTTTCTTTGTTTTTGCAGGTGTGAGTTTGGTGCATGAGCGATCCGCCTGGGGTAAGGTTCGAGCTTGATCCAGAAATTGAGAGGAATTTTAGGATCAGAAGGAGAGAGCAGCGCAGAAACCAGATGGAGAACGTGTCGCGTCTCCCGCAGGGTCTTGAAGATCCAGCAGACCCCCAGAATCGCTTGCTGCAGCAAAATCCGCCGTTGGAGCTTAATGAGCAGCAAAATAATCAGGCTGAGAATCCTATCTTGGTAGCGAACGATAGGACCAGAGCCATTCGAGCGTATGCTGTCCCGATGTTTGATGAGTTGAATCCAGGGATTGCACGTCCCCAAATCCAAGCGGCAAATTTTGAAATGAAACCGGTAATGTTTCAGATGTTGCAAACCGTGAGGCAATTCCATGGTTTGTCATCTGAAGATCCTCATTTTTCATGTGAGCCGGTATGAATACCTCTCTCTAGTTTTAGGGATGATTTAGAGAGTGTGTGGCAATTAACCACACTACGATCATTGTGTATTGGTGAACGCCAGTGACTGAGCTAGGGATAGCAAGTTGCCTAGTGCTTGATCGGTCGTACTTCATTGGGGTTGAAACACATTCCAAAAGATCCGGAGTTCCGGGAGGAATCCGCTAATAATACTGCGAGAGTTTGCATGATCAATAATATTGCTAGAGCATCTTTTAAAACAATTACTAAGCCTAACCAGCGTCTGTCTCTAATCTGTCTGCCTATTTGTTTACTTGTTGTTCTGTCATTTATTTTGCTTCAGCATAATTCTTATAAAACCAAATCATTTTTACCATCTTTGAAATCATTAGAAAGTTACACAAAATAGATAAAGTGGAAGCTAATTCAGGATTCGGATTGATAATATTACTTGCTGCAGACTATGTATACTTGCACAGGAATTCTAGAGTCTTTTCAGATTATAATTTTACTCACTCTAGGAAGCCAACAAGTTTTTGGCGTCGTTGCCGGGGAACTTGAATAAGTTTTTATCTGATTTGTTTTGTGTATGTGTTTTAGTGGTATGGTGATAGAACGTTTTTACTATTTCTTTGTTTTTGCAGGTGTGAGTTTGGTGCATGAGCGATCCGCCTGGGGTAAGGTTCGAGCTTGATCCAGAAATTGAGAGGACATTTAGGATCAGAAGGAGAGAGCAGCGCAGAAACCAGATGGAGAACGTGTCGCGTCTCCCGCAGGGTCCTGAAGATCCAGCAGACCCCCATAATCGCTTGTTGCAGCAAAATCTGCCGCTGGAGCTTAATGAGCAGCAAAATAATATGGCTGAGAATCCTATCTTGGTAGCGAACGATAGGACCAGAGCCATTCGAGCGTATGTTGTCCCGATGTTTGATGTGTTGAATCCAGGGATTGCACGTCCCCTAATCCAAGCGGCAAATTTTGAAATGAAACCGGTAATGTTTCAGATGTTGCAAACCGTGGGGCAATTCCATGGTTTGTCATCTGAAGATCCTCATTTACATCTTAAGTCTTTTCTAGGAGTTGGTGATTCTTTTGTGATTCAAGGAGTGCCTAGAGATGCTCTTAGATTAACTTTGTTCCCGTATTCTCTTAGAGATGGAGCAAAGGCGTGGTTAAATTCTTTTGCTCCAGGGTCAATTAGGACATGGAATGAGTTAGCTGAAAAATTCTTGAGTAAATATTTTCCACCTAATAGAAATGCTAAGTTAAGGAGTGAAATAGTAGGGTTTAGGCAACTTGAAGATGAGACTTTTAGTGAGGCTTGGGAGAGGTTTAAGGAGCTTTTGCGAAAGTGTCCCCACCATGGTTTACCACATTATGTTCAAATGGAAACATTTTACAATGGATTAAATGCGGTAACCCAGGGCATGGTCGATGCTTCGGCTGGAGGGGTCCTTTTGGCAAAAACTTTTAATGAAGCCTATGAAATTTTAGAAAGAATATCTACTAATAGTTGTCAGTGGTCGGATGTTAGAGGCACAAATAAAAAGGTTAAGAGTGTGTTAGAAGTTGATGGTGTGTCCACCATTAGGGTCGATCTTGCAATGATTGCTAACGCTCTTAAGAATGTGTCAGTGATTAGTCATCAGCAGCCACCAGCAATGGAGCCTGCTGTAGTGGTGAACCAAGTCGCAGAGGAAGCATGTGTCTATTGTGGTGAAGAACACAACTACGAGTTTTGCCCCAGCAATCCAGCTACTGTGTTTTTTTGTAGGTAATCAGAGGAATAATCCTTACTCTAACTTTTATAATCCAGGTTGGTGCAACCACCCCAACTTCTCATGGGGAGGACAAGGAAGCAGTGCGCAAGCGCAGCAAAAGGTGAACCAGCCAGGATTTGCTAAAGCGCAGGTCCCCAGCAAAATAAGTAGGCTTTGCCCCAGCAAAATTTGGGAAGTTCTCTCAAGGCGATGATGAAAGAATTTATGGCTCGTACAGATGCCGCAATTCAAAGTAATCAAGCTTCGATGAGAGCCCTGGAAATGCAAGTGGGTCAGCTAGCTAAGGAGCTGAAGGCAAGGCCTCAAGGGAAACTTCCCTCGGATATTGAACACCTCGAAGGGAAGGTAAGGAGCAGGTAAAGGCAGTAACTCTTAGGAGTGGTAAGCCACTAGATGAGCCTAGAAAGACCCAGGATATAGATAAAAATGGTGATAAGAATGTTGTTGTTGAGAAAGAGTCGGGGATTGGTCAGGGTGCTGGAGGCAGCAATAAAGATGCTGGAGCATCTGGTTCTGTTCCAGATGTGGAACCACCTTATGTGCCGCCCCCACCTTATATACCACCTCTACCTTTTCCACAAAGGCAGAGGCCTAAGAATCAGGATGGTCAATTTAAAAAGTTTTTAGAGATTCGTAAGCAATTGCACATAAATATCCCTTTAGTAGAAGCTATTGAGCAAATGCCTAATTATGCTAAACTTCTTGAGGATATTTTAACTAAAAAGAAGAGGTTAGGTGAGTTTGAAACTGTATCTCTTACTGAGGAGTGTAGTGCTATTCTTAAGAATGGGCTACCACCCAAGGCTAAGGATCCAGGATCATTTACCATACCTGTATCTATAGGTGGAAAAGAGTTAGGTAAATCACTCTGTGATTTAGGTACGAGCATTAACCTTATGCCTCTTTCGGTCTATCGGAAGCTAGGTATTGGTGAAGCTAGGCCTACCACAGTCACACTCCAACTAGTTGATAGGTCTATCACATATCCAGAGGGTAAAATTGAGGATGTCTTAGTGAAAGTGGATAAATTCATATTTCCAGTTGATTTTATTATTTTAGACTATGAGGCTGATAAAGATGTCCCAATTATTTTAGGTCGTCCATTTTTGGCTACTGGTAGGCGTTAATAGATGTTCAAAAAGGGGAATTAACAATGAGAGTCTGTAATGAGGAAGTGAAATTTAATATGTTTAAAGCCATGAAATATCCAGACGAGATGGAGGATTGCTCCTTCATTAGGATTCTGGAGAGCACAGTTATGGAGACAACAATACAGGATTCAACTAGTAAGTATTCGGAAGAGCATGGAGAGGTTAGTGTAGAGGATTTAGAAATTTTTTTGTTAAAAAGAAAAAATGAAAAAGAGTTGTTTAGGTGTGAGGATGTTTTTGAGTTTTTAGATTTAGATCAAAGGAAAGCTCCTCCTATTAAGCCATCCCTGATTGAGGCACCTACTTTAGATTTGAAGCCCTTGTCGGATCATCTAAAGTATGTGTATCTTGGGAAAGGTGAGACGTTGCCCATTATTGTTGCATCAGATTTAATGCTGGAGCATGAAGAGGCCTTAATAAAATTGCTGCAGCAATACTGCAAGGCTATAGGTTGGACATTGGCTGATATTCAGGGAATTAGCCCATCTTTTTGTATGCACAAAATCACTCTAGAGGAGGGATCCTTTAGGAGTGTTGAGCAACAAAGAAGGCTTAACCCTGCAATGAAAGAGGTTGATAAAAAGGAGGTGATTAAATGGTTGGATGCTGGGATCATTTATCCAATTGCCGATAGCAATTGGGTAAGCCCTGTCCAATGTGTTCCTAAGAAAGGAGGTGTCACTGTGGTGAGCAATAAAGACAATGAGTTAATCCCAACCAGGACAGTAACTGGCTGGAGGGTTTGCATGGACTACATAAGGCTTAATAAAGCCACCCGTAAGGATCATTTCCCTCTACCATTTATTGACCAGATGTTGGATAGATTGGCCGGTCAGGCCTACTACTGCTTCTTAGATGGTTATTCTGGGTATAACCAGATTACCATTGCTCCTGAGGATCAGGAAAAAACCACTTTCACCTGCCCGTATGGGACGTTTGCTTTTAGGTGAATGCCTTTTGGCCTTTGCAATGCTCTAGCAACATTTCAGTGGTGTATGTTAGCAATTTTTTCTGATATGATTGAGTCCACTATTGATGTATTTATGGACGAATTTTCAGTGTTTGGAGGGTCTTTTCAGAGTTGTTTAGATAATTTAGGTCAAGTGTTAAAGAGATGTGAGGATACCCATCTAGTTCTTAATTGGGAGAAATGTCACTTCATGGTGAAGGAGGGCATAGTGTTAGGTCATAGGATTTCTAAGAATGGTCTAGAAGTTGATAGGGCAAAAATAGAGGTTATTGAGAGACTAGAACCACCGAATTCAGTGAAGGGAATTCGGGGTTTTTTAGGACATGCTGGATTTTATAGGAGGTTCATAAAGGATTTCTCCAAAATCAATAAACCTCTTTGTAACTTATTGTGTACTGATCATGTTTTTGACTTTAATGCAGATTGTAGGAAGGCTTTTGAGACTTTAAAGGTTGCTTTAATCTCAGCACCCATTCTTTGTGCACCTAATTGGAATTTACCGTTTGAGGTAATGTGTGATGTGAGTGATGTTGCGGTAGGTGCTATGCTGGGGCAAAAGCAGGGCAAATTTATCAATCCTATATATTATGCAAGCAAGGTTTTGAATGAGGCACAAGTCAACTATACAACTACTAAAAAGGAGTTGTTAGCTGTTGTGTTTGCTTTTGAGAAATTCTGGCCATATCTGGTTGGATCCAAAGTCACGGTGTTCACGGATCATGCAGCAATAAGGTATCTAATGGCTAAGAAGGATGCAAAGCCTAGACTAATTCGTTGGGTTTTATCATTGCAGGAGTTCAACTTGGAGATAAAGGATAAGAAGGGATCAGAGAATGTCATTGCAGATCATTTATCTCGTCTTGATCCATCATCATCTTTGCTGGAGCAATCTGCCATTTCAGATGCTTTTCCAGATGAACAGCTTTTTGTTGTTAAGGTAAAGGTAGTCAGGGATGTCCCTTGGTACGCGGATATTGCCAACTTTCTGGTAAAGGGAGTCATTCCTATTGACATGGATTGGAGGCAGAAGAGAAAGTTTAAGCATGATGCGAAATTTTTCTATTGGGATGAGCCATTTATGTATAAGCAATGCTCTGACGGTATTATCGCAGGTGTGTTTCAGGTGATGAAGCAAAGGAAATCCTGGAGCAATGTCACTCTTCGCCGTATGGAGGTCATTTCAGCGGTCAGAGGACAGCTATGAGGATTTTGCATTGTGGATTCTTCTGGCCTACCTTATTCAAGGATGCCCATTGGTTCTACAAGCAATGTGATGCCTGCCAAAGAAGAGTAAACTTGGGGCCTAGAGATGAAATGCCTCTTACTTACATTTTAGAAGTTGAATTATTCAATGTATGGGGTATTGACTTTATGGGGCCATTTCCCCCTTCTAATTGCAATGTTTTTATCTTATTGGCAGTTGACTATGTGTCCAAGTAGGTGGAGGCCATGGCATGTCATCAGAGTGATGCCAAGACAGTTGCAAGGTTTCTTCAATCGCACATCTTTGCACGGTTTGGGACACCTAGGGCTCTAGTGAGTGATGAGGGTACACATTTTGTTAATAACATCTTGACTAAGCTTTTAGCTAAGTATGATAACCAAAAGGTAGTTATTTAGGCCTCAATTATATAGAGATTTTTGTGTCTTCTATGCTTCTTAGGGTTGGTTTTGGATAGATATTACATGTTTTAACCCATTTGGAAGAATAGAAGTATTGGAAATTATTTTCTGCAGATTATGCTGCTGAGCGACTGGAGGGAGCAAATTCTGTGCTGCAGCAAAACTGGGAGCAGAAACTGCCACATCACAGCTCGTTAGCCAACTTCATGAACCGACTTCTGTTGAGTAATTTTCGTGATAAAGGAGCAAGGAGAGCCCTACACATGTCCAAGTTGACCTAATTCAAGTCTCCTCTCCTTCTATAAAAGGAAGTAGTCGTCCAAGTCAAAGGCATTCCATGTTTTCCCTTGGAAGCCGAATATTTTAGAGAGATTGAAGATCATCAAGAACACCATCTTCCGCAAGCTGATTAGGGAGTTTATTTTCTTTATTAACTTGTGGTTATGGACATGCATACTCAGATTGTAATTCGTATTCCTATGTCTATTATGAACTAAGTAGCTTAAGGTGTTGGTTAGGAATAATGTGATTACTGTGCTTCATCTCTAGTAATAAATTGACTATTGCATTTTGGTTAATTGTTGTGCTTATTTCCATTTTATGCCCGCCTGGCCAGCCAGTGTGAATAGCTCTCTCTAGTTTCAGGGATGATTTAGAGAGTGTGTGGCAATTATCCACACTACGATCATTGTGTATTGGTGAACGCCAGTGACTGAGCTAGGGATAGCCAGTTGCCTAGTGCTTGATCGGTCGTACTTCATTGGGTTTGAAACATATCCCAAAAGATCCGGAGTTCCGGGAGGAATCCGCTAATAATACTGCGAGAAATGCATGATCAATAATATTGCTAGGCATATCTTAGAACAATCACTAAAGCCTAACCAGCGCCTGTCTTTAATCTGTCTATCTATTTGTTTACTCGTTATTCTTGAAGGGATAAATAACCCTACGCAGCGGAAGACGTCAGAGACTTTTTCGAATAAAAACGTCGATTGGGATACCAATACGACGGCAAAACAAATTTACAGCAGAAAATAAAATGATCATGCTATAAAACTGATATAATACATCCTTTAAACCAGAAAAATAAATTAGATCTTATCTAAAATTTGATCCTATTGATCCTAGATTGAAGAAATACATACCTTTGAAGAAAATCTTGATTGGTTTCACCAAAACTCCTAGGAATTCACCAAAAGACAACAACAAAGTGATCTTGATTTCGCTGTAAAAAAGGTCACAAACACCACCACCAAAGATCCACCGGTATCCTCTTCAAGGTTGCGCGTTAGGGGCTAGTGGGAGCACAATTTCTAAAAGTTCTAAGGGAAAAATATCTCTGTATCCTTTTGGGAGAGAATTGCAGAGGGCTTGAGAGAATTCTGTGTGTGATGCTTGGGATCTCAAACTGAATGAAGGGAGTTACCGTAAAAAGCATAACCCCTTTCCTTAAAACCCTCCCATTCACGCAAGATAGAGGATAAGCAGGAGTCCCACGTTCCCATCAGTTACCCTAACTGATGGGAAAATAATTTAATTAATTCTAAAATAACATTAATTAAACCTTTAATTAAATTAAGTATTAATTTATTTAAATGTTATTTGCATAAACATATTTACACAAAATAACCTCCATTTATCCTATAGTTTTAATATAGCTTAATTATATCAAATTTAATTAAAATTAAAACCAAAATATTAATTAATTCACCAATTAATTAATATCATAATTAAATATCAAATATTCAATTATAAATTTATATCTCTCAAATTCACTATAGAATTAATACACATCATATGTGCATTAATTATAACCTATAGTTTCAATATGAATCAAATTCATATTTTTTAATTTAATATTCGAACCCCTTCGAATATTTAATTCACCCTTAAAAATTTGCCTCAACGCCCTTATAGAGCTACTGATGGGACCTGATGGACCTACAGATCAGAAGCTCCAACGATATGAGATTAGTTGGCTAAACTCATTAACGAAGTTAATCAATATTCGTTAACTGTGGTTCATTCCACTAAAGAACCACAGCTGCACTCTTCTCACTGCAGATATATTTCTGTGTCCACGGATATCGACCATCAACAGCAAGTTAGCCCTTCACGTGTGTTCGTACCCCAGCTGAGCCAAATTACCGTTTTACCCCTGGACTACCTCTTGGTACCAGTGCTCCTCTAATGAACAACCTGTTTGTGGTCCAACCAGCAAACAGAAATCCCTCTCGTGCCATAAAGAGGGTAGGGCCCATTGTTCAAGACCCGGAGACACCACTTAAGGGAACACACCTCTACTTACCCTAATATCTGGAAGGAGTGAATTCTATCTTGTAAGACTACGTTCCCAGCTCCCCACTCGGTCTTGTCCCCAAAATGGTAGGCTTATTGAGTCGGCGAACAGGCCACTCTCACCCGTACAAATCAAAGGACAATCCCTCATGGACAGGAGTCCATAATCCACTCAAGATTAAGGCCAAGTTGCCTAGGTCATCCTAGTGAAATAGAAACCGAGCTAACTAACGGTGTTACAATTAGTGGTTAACTATTTTGCGGTCCGGTCTTTGTGCAAACTCATTGCACAGGATACCCCCACTCGCATGTCAACTACATGAACGTGTTGGATCATTACGTTTGTATCAATATACAAAGCGGGCCGTATCCATAGTGTCACCAGGACAAGGTACCCAGCCTTATCCCTATACTACAGACCCTTTAGGCTAAAACTTGAACATTGATCCTCGTATGTCCCTACATACTAGTTCAAGCCTCATCCTATTAGCCTTGGATGTTTAGTTTATTGGATTAGGGTTATTAAGACAAGATATAATACAAACATTGAATAATACATCACTTTTATTAATGTTCGGTCAAATGTACATTTACTATCTACGAGTTTTAGGGCATAAAACCCAATAGTTCTGTCATTTATTTTGCTTCAGCATAATTCCGATAAAACCAAATTATTTTACTATTCTTGAAACCATTGGAAAGTTACACAAAAATAGGTAAAGTGGAAACTAATTCAGGGCTCGGATTGATAATATTACTTGCTGCAGACTGTGTATACTTGCACAGGAATTCTAGAGTATTTTATATCATATTTTTACTCACTCTAGGAACCCAACACTACCCCTTATCACCCACAAGCAAATGATCAAGCTGAAATTAGTAATAGGGAAATAAAATCGATTTTGGAGAAAGTAGTCCATCCATCTAGGAAGGATTGGTCTTTTAGGTTGGATGAAGCTCTTTGGGCTAATAGAATAACCTATAAGACTCCTCTAGGTATGTCTCCCTATAGGTTAGTATATGGGAAAGCTTGTCATTTACCATTAGAGCTAGAGCATAAAACGTTTTGGGCTTTGAAAAAATTGAATTTTGATCTGAGTCGTGCAAAAGCAGTAAGAATGTTGCAGCTTAATGAATTAGAGGAATTTCGCCAATTTTCTTATGAAAATGCAAAAATGTATAAAGAAAAGACTAAGCTGTGGCATGACAAGAAAATAAAATCTAAAACGTTTGTCAAGGGTAAAAAAGTCTTGCTTTATAATTCTAGATTAAAATTATTTCCTGGGAAGCTAAAATCTAAATGGTCAGGACCGTTTATTGTGATTGAGGTTTTTCCCCATGGAGCAATTACTTTGCAGGATGAAAAAGTGATGTGGAATTTTCCTTACCGCAAACGCACGGGTCAAGAAATAATAAAGTGTTCGTATAAACGAGTGTCGTCCTCTGGATTGGATTTTTAAGCTAAATCAAGTATTGTGAATTATCTTGCTCAATTTTATTTAGGGAACACAAAGTGATAAATGAAAGATCGAAAACTAAATCAAAACAAGCAAACAGTGGATAAGCAATTGAGACAACACTTAGGGAATTGATTTCGCCAATTTAGTCTAGGATTGATTTTAAGGAATAAGTTATTATGCACAATGGAATTATGAGCCCAAGAACCTTTAATCACAACTACCTCTCCCGAGTATAATTGATTCTCATGCAAATTAACCAACTTGATATCCCTATCTAAGTTTATTAACATGCAAGGCAATGAGTTCTTTTGACCAATTCTAAAGTTAATCTAAAAACCGTCACGAAATTAGAAAGTAAACTTTAGTCATGCAATCTTGAGTAAGTCTATGCTAAATCCCCTCTCCCGAGCAAGAATCAACACTTAAATCATCCAACTAATGACCAATTAATTGAAAGCATTAAATCAAGATTACAAACATAATAACCATTGCACAACTTAAACCATAAATTCAATCCATAAACTTAATCAACTACATCAATCCCTAAGCTACAAGTTTAGCTACTCATGATTGGTATTACAAGCTCAACTAAACATGGAAAAGCCATAAAATCTAGCTAAAGAAAAGGGAAAGGAAAGGAAAAACTCAATGTAGGCCGAGACCGAGCGTCCCCGTCACGATCCCCATGAACAATGGGTTGATTTCCAACTTGCTCCCTTTGCTTTTGCTCCAAAAGTCTCTGTTTTTGCCCTGTTTACAGCTCCAAGAAGTCCAAAAAACGAATCCCCCAAAACCTAGCCACAAATAACCTTATATTCTGTTTTTTTCGTCATAGCGTCTAAACACTGCCTTCAAAACGCGCGTTTCTGGAAACGAATTAAAACAGCGTCGAGACGCTAAGGTCGCAGCGTCGAGACGTTGTGACCTTTTTGCGCCTATTCATTTATGGGAATGCGAGCGTCGAGACGCTCAAGAGATAGCGTCGAGACGCTAGCCTGCTGTTGACCCAATTTTGACTTTTTTTCTCTTTGACTCTTTTTCATTCCTTTGCATCTTTTCACGTCCCGAGCACCCGATTGACTCCACTATTGCGTTTTAGCTCCAATCAACCATTTCCTACAACATAAACATTAACGCACAATAAAATGGCCCAAAAATCATAAAAGACTAGCTAAATTAAATAAGTAAAGATAGCTAGCTATGCTCGCTATCAAATACCCCCAAACTTAAGCTTTTGCTAGTCCTCGAGCAAACTACAAATCAAACATACAGTAGAAGAATGGATGCAATAATCATAACTCAATCCTCAAGGCTCAAAAGTCAATAGTCAAGCAAGCAAGAGACATGCACACAAGGACCAATGAGGGAGACAAATTAAAATTTTTCCAAAATTAACTTGCACAAGCGAGATCTACTCAACAAGATCAGACTCTACTAGCCCGGGATTGGATTATTAAACTCTCAGCTCATCTTCCCTCTACACTGGCACTAAGGTTTCACTAATGAGTTAATGGAACAAATTAGTTTGTTTTCCTCCATACTTAGGTGCTTATAAATTACAATTAAATTCAACATTTATATGTGGCACTAGCTTTCACACACCTATTGCAGGGACCCTTAACCTGAGATTTCTCTGGTTGGCCTAACTGATCACAACAGGGGTAGCTCTTTTTGCCTAAATCTTTATTAAACATTGCAAACTGTGCACAGGCCATGGCATAATAATTTTTTTTCAGTAGTAACAACAAGAATGATTTTTCTTTATGAGCATACATAGCATATATTCTTTTCGTTCCTCCTAAGCAAGATCAAACATGCTAATTTGCAGACAATTAACTCTTTAGCTCTTCCCTACACCTATCGAGGTGACAACAAGCATATGAACCCAATAATTCGCTCCTACGCATTCAAATCCAAATCTAGCCAAGACAAATACTCTACTCATGCAAGCCATCTCCTAGAAAAAGTTTAAAAAGTCTCCCTTTTTGGGCACTCATGCTTACAACTCATCGCAAGCTTAAAAAATTGACAAGAAAGCTTATCCTAGGACATCATAGTCATGCAAAAATAGCATCCAGAAAACAACCATATGCTTAATTCAAAGAAAGCTCAAAACTATAGCCCGAACTCAGATGCTCAAGGGCTCCACAAACATGCTAATCCACCCCTAAACTTAAAACATGCATTGTCCTCAATGTATAAAGAAAATAAGGCATAAACAAGCATGAGAACAATAAAAGAATGAGAGGAGTGAATAATACTGGTCTGAAATGATGATGACTTCTTGATTGAAATCTTGAAAGCAAAGGAGAGACAGAAAACAAGACCTACAAAACAGACACAAACGATAAATAAAACTCAAAAGAAAGACACAACTAACTTACTTGGGTTTCCTCCCATAAGCGCTTGTTTAACGTCATTAGCTCGACGTGTTGATCGTGCATCAAGGAGGCTTCTTTTCTGTGAATCCAACAGAGGTGCTCTTTCTTGCACCTTTCTTGTAGCCCATGAAAAGCACTTCAGAATGTCCATTAGAGTCTTCAACTGCTTTAAATATTTCTTTGTCATTCCTGACTCTTACAGTGAGCTCCCTGCGCTCAATATCAATAATCACTCGCCCCGTAGCGAGGAATGGTCTTCCTAGTATGACAGGCATTGAAGGATTTTCTATCATGTCCATAACATACAAATCAATAGGGAGGAAAAATCTACCTACTCTGATTAAAACATTTTCTACAATGCCAACTGGTCTAACCACAGATTGATCAGCCAATTGGAGCTTTACAGGAGTAGATTTAATCTCACCTATTTCTAACTTTTTACCCAGGGACAAAGGAATAATATTAATGCTAGCACCTAAATCACATAATGCTCTAAAGGAGTAAGTACCAAAACTGCAAGGAATAGAAAAACTCCCTGGATCTGCAACTTTTTCAGGTACCTTCTGTTGGACTCTAGTGCTGCATGTGGAAGCAAGATATACAGTGTCAACCTTCTTTTCCTTTCGCTTCTTTGCTAACCACTCCTTCATGAACCTGTTATACTGGGGCATCTCTAACGCCTCTGCAAAAGGAATATTAATGTTCAGATTCATAAAAGCATTCATAAACTTGTCAAACTGAACCTGATTATTCTTTTTCTTCTTTTTCTTTTTCTTTTCTTTAGGAACCATCAGTGTGGGAGAAGGAATAGGAGGCTCAGGTTCAGGCTTTTCAGCCTCATCTGATGATGTGTCCTCCTCAGCTTCCCCTGTAGGCGTGTCATAATCCTCAGACTCAGGCTCCTCTTCAGCTTCCTCCTGGTGCACAATGATTGCCTTACAGTACTCCATCTGGGTTTTCTCTTGCTCAGCTGGGGCCTTACCTTTATTCATAGAACTCACAACATTTACCAACTGTTCCAGCTGAGTCTCAATGTTCTTAATGGCTGCATTGTGGCCATTCACCGTGGTGTTAATGGCAATGACTGCCTCCTCTAACTTTGTTGTCCTGTTACTTGACTCTGCAATGAAAGCTCCAACAAGATCCTCTAACTTTTTATTTTCTTGAGTTTGAAGGGCAAAACCAGGGGGGTTAAGAACATTCTTAGTATTTGCATAAGAGAAATTTTCATGGTTCCTATTGTTAGGGTGATAATGTGTAGGTGTAACATTATTATTATATCCCCTAAAATTAGAATTTGATACATACTGAACCTGCTCGATGGTCTCCTCCTGAGGTCTAAATGCTAAAGCAGCAGCTGATTCAATTGACTGTGCACTCCCTGTACCTGAAAATTTCATAAAAGCATTAGCAAGGGAGGTCATCTGGGCCTGGAGTGCACTTACCTTGTCAAACTCAAACACTCCAGCAGCAATCTTTTTAGGTGCAGACCGCTCAGATGGCCACTGATAGCTGTTGGTGGCCATATCCTCTAAAAGTATGCGGGCATTTTCCACGGTCTTGGACAACAGAGTCCCACCTGCAGCTGCATCAACTATCGTTTTTGTGCTAGGAGTTAAACCATTATAAAACAATTGAACCTGAAGCCAGTCGGGGTATCCATGCTGAGGACACTTCCTAAACAACTCTTTGAATCGCTCCCAAGCCTCAAACAGCTGCTCATCATATTATTGTTGGAATGTCCCAATCTCGGTCCTCAGCTTGACCGTCTTTGCAGGAGGGAAAAACTTCTTCAAAAAGGTCTGGACCAAAGCATCCCAGGTGGTGATGCTCCCAGGGGGAATAGATTGCAACCAATCTCGTGTTTTATCCTGCAAAGAAAAAGGGAATAAACGTAAGCGAATAGCATCCTCAGAAACTCCATTAATTTTTTCCGTCCCACAAATATCCAAAAATGATTTTAGATGAGAATTTGGATCCTCGGTGGGCGATCCTCTATATGCACAGTCTCGAGCCATCTGAATGAGAGCGGGAATCAAGCGAGAAGACGTGGAGATCGTGACGGGGACGTGTCGGTTTCGACAGATTCAAGTTTTCCTTTCTCTTTCCCTTACCTTTTGTAGTTTTTATGGCTTTTCTTTCAATTAGTGTTTGTAGATTAAAGACTATGAATTGCTAGTTGTTTGTCTTAGGGATTGATGTAGTTGTTTTAGTTTGTTGGATTGATTTGTGGTATGAATATGCATTTATTTTACCTATGCAATTATGGTTAAATGCTTTCAATTACTTGATCACTAGTTGAATGATTTGAGTGTTGATCTTGCTCGGGAGAGGGGATTTGGCCTAAGACTTGTTGGGATTGGTGCCCTAAAACTCGTAGATAGTGAATGTTAAACAAATTATATACTTATTCGATAAAGGTGTTATCGAGATTGATTCAGTAAAAGTCATTACTGAATAAATTAAATTGCACATATAATAACCCAAATCCAATAAACTAAGATCCATGGCTATAGGATGAACACTTGAGCTTTATGTAGAGACATAAAAGTGGATCAAGCTTGAGTAATAGCCAAAACGGTCTATAGTATAGGAATAGGGTTGGGTACCTTATTCTGGAGACACTATGAGACGCGGCCCACTTTATAGATGGTATAGACGATGTGATCCTAAATCGTCCATGTAGAGACATGCGAGTGGGGGTGTCCTATGCAATGAGTTTGCATAAGACCAGGACCGAGAAATAAGTCACTCTCGCTTTATAACACCGTTTACTGACGAGACTGACTATTTCATGTGATGACCTAGGTAACTCGATCTTAATCCTGAGCTAACTATGAACTCCTGTTTATTCGAGTTTATCCTTAGATCTGCATAGGTGAGAGTGGCTCAGTATCGCCGACTCAATAAGCCTCCCATTTCAGGGATAGGAACGGGTAGATAGCTGGGGACATAGTCGTGCAAGAAGGAATTCACTCCTACCCGAATAAGGGATAGTAGAGAGGTTGTTCCCTTAAGTGCTGACTCCGGGGCTTGAACAAAGGGATCCCGCCCTCTCATTGGCCCGAGAGGGACTAGGTTTATTGGTTGGACCATAAACCAATTGTTCATTAGAGGATCAGTGGGACTTAAGGAACTAGAAGTACTATAGGGGTAAAACGACTTATTGACCTAGCTATAGCTACGAACAACTTGTGAAGGATCGACTTACTAATCATGGTTAAATCAAGTGGACGGAAATATATCTATAGTGAGGGGAGTGCAACTATCGGGCTATAGTGGAGTGTCCCGATAGTTAACGAATGTTGGCTAGCTTGGACAATGAGATTAGTCGGTTAGCCTCGAATCGTTGGAGCCCATGATCTATAGGTCCATTAGGTCCCGCTACTAGCTCATATCGGAATTAAGCCTAGAACAAAAGATAGGAAGCTTTGAATCGTTCAAAATCGGGAAAAAAGGTATTATCGTAAATTGTGTTTGACACAATAATTTAATTATGAATTAAATTAGAAAATGAGAGATGAAGTATTTAAAAGTGTTTTGAATACTATATATATGTATTAGGAATCATATATATGGAATTGCACAAGATAACAAAGATTAATTAGATTAATCAGATTAATCATATCAAAATTAATTTGAAAATTTTCAAATTAATTACCAAGCAATCAATTTCAATTTAGAATTGAAATTGGGGGTAATTTGCAAGCTTGAAATTTGATTTCAATTTGAATATTAGTGGATTTAGTTGGAAATCCACTTAATGCATGATCATTCAAAGTGGAAAGACAACTCACTCATGCATTGTTGCATGTCTTGTTTAATGTACACCTAGAATCCACTTGAGCTTGCAAATACACCATGTGTCTTGTGTCTTGAGGCTTGGCTTTGCATGGAGAATGTCTTTAAAAGGAGTTTGAATCATATTCAAACATAACAGAGCCATTTTCCTTAAGGTTATGCTGCTGGAATTTGGACTCAAAGTTCTCTCATCTCTCATTCTTCTCCATTGCTTGATGCTTCAAGTATTCCCTTCCCATTCCCTATCTTATATAGACTCCCACAAGTCGTTCTTGGCTCGGAGTATAGTAGGGAAGACTCTAGAGGTTGTCCAAGGAGCATAGGAGAGGAAAACACCACAAGGAGTTCAACATAAGTGAGCTACAAAGGTTGGTGTTTTCTAAACTCACAATTCTGTCTTTTCTAGAACATGCATGCTTTAGGAGTAAAATTGAATGTCTTAAGTGCTTTCGATCTTCAATTGCTTCCGCATGTGTAATATGTACACCTTCAAGACTTACTTTATTTAATTGTATGACTAAAGTAGAAATTCTAAGTTTGTGACGGGATTTGGAATAACTTTAGAAGTTGCATGAAGAACTAAACTCAAAGCCTTGCATGTTAATGAACTTAGATAGGGATATCAAGTTGATTGCATGCATGAGAATCAATTATGCTCGGGAGAGATAGTTGTGATAAAAGGTTCCTAGACTTGGTAGAATAATTGAATGTTAAATTCATCCCATTAATTTATCCTCAATCTCAACAATGAAATCAATTCTCTAAGAGTCTTTCCATTTGAGTCTCCACCTTTATTTTATGCTTTTTGTCTTTAGATTTATCTTTCTCATCAAGTTTTGCTCCCTAAATAAAATTGAACAAAAGTATTCACGATACTTAATATGCTAGAAAACCAATCCAGAGGACGACACTCGTTTAATCACGAAAACACTATATTATTACTTGACCCGTACACTTCCGGTTAGCAAATTGCACATCAAGTTTTTAGACAGTGTCTCGACGCTGCCTTCAAAACGTGCATTTCTGGAAACGAATTAACACAGCGTCGAGACGCTAAGGTCGCAACGTCGAGACGCTGTGACCTTTTTGCGCCTATTCATATATGGTATGCGAGCGTCGAGACGCTCAACAGCTAGCGTCGAGACGCTAGCCTGCTGTTGACCCAATTTTGACTTTTTTCTCTTTGACTCTTTTTCATTCCTTTGCATCTTTTCACGTCCCGAGCACCCGATTGACTCCACTATTGCGTTTTAGCTCCAATCAACCATTTCCTACAACATAAACATTAAAGCACAATAAAATGGCCCAAAAATCATAAAAGACTAGCTAAATTAAATAAGTAAAGATAGCTAGCTATGCTCTCTATCAAAAAGATGGGAGAGTGTTCAAGGTGAATGGACAGTGTGTGAAGCATTATTGGGGTGAGGAGTTTCAGTCGAAATACCCTTCCCTAAGGTTTGTCGATGATTGAGAAAGCAGGATTTTTGCAGGAGCATTTCACAGAGCAAAATTTTGATCTCCCAAAGTTTGTATTGATTTTGTTTTTCGCTGATTTGTTTTTAATTCCAATTAGGTTAGATTTGATTTTGCATGGTTTATTTGATTTTATCTTTAAGTATTTTTATTGTTTTTGGTAGTTTAGATTTTATTTATTTCGTTTTGAATTTGAATTGATTTGATTTTCGGGCTATTTATTTAAATTATCTTTGAATTATCTTTTCATTAGTTAGATTTTATTAGATTTTATCTAGATCTTAGTTTCAATTATTTGAATTCTGTTAATTAATAAAATCTTTTCTCTGATTTATTCGGCTTCAAGAATAAAAGGGAATTAGGTTTGATTTGATCGGTGAATTTAAATTCGAATTTAAGAGATTTGATTTTTCCACTTTGAAATTTGAATTCCGTATCCAAGATTCTTCAGGTTAAGCAGGTTGTTGCGGCAAAGTTATGGCTGGAGCAATATCATCCGAATTAGAAGGGATTTCGTTGACAATTTATTATTTTTTTTACCGTTGGGATTTTTCTTTGAATTTTCGCAGGTAAATTTGCATGCAAGTGTGGAAATTCAATTGGGAAAAATACTTAGGGAATTGATTTTGCCGATTTAGTCTAAGGTTGATTTTAAGGAGTAAGTTATTATGCACAATGAAATTATGAGCCTAAGATCCTTTAATCACAACTACCTCTCCCAAGTATAGTTGATTCTCATGCAAATTAATCAACTTGATATCCCTATCTAAGTTTGTTAACATGCAAGGCAATGAGATCTTTTGACCAATTCCAAGGTTAATCTAAAACCGTCACGAATTAGAAAATAAACCTTAGTCATGCAATCTTGAGTAAGTCTATATTAAATCCCCTCTCCCAAGCTAGATTCAAAACTTAAATCATTCAACTAATGGCCAATTAATTGAAAGCATTAAATCAAGATTACAAACATAATAAACATTGCACAACTTAAACCATAAATCAATCCATGAACAAAATCAACTACATCAATCCCTAAGCTATGAGTTTAGCTACTCATGAATGTAAATACAAGCTCAACTAAACATAATAATGCCATAAACTCTAGCTAAAGAAAAGAAAAGGGAAAAGAAAACTCAATGTAGGTCGAGACCGAACGTCCCCGTTACGATCCCCACGAACGATGGGTTGATTTCAGAATCTCTCCCTTTGTTTCAGCCTTTAATTCCTCTGTTTCTGCCCTGTTTACGGCTCCAAGAAGTCCCAAAATTCAATCCCCAAAAACCTAGCCGAAATGATGCTTATATAGAGAAATTTAGTCGTAGCGTCGAGACGCTGTCAAGACAGCATCTCGACGCTGCCTCAAAACACGCGTATTCTGAAAAGGGAATTACGCAGCGTCGAGATGCTGCGACGATTTCGCGCCTATTCTGATATGGAATGCCAACGTCGAGACGCTCAAGGGCTGGCGTCTCGACGCTAGCCTGCATTTGACCAAATTTTGAATTTTTTTCTCTTTGAAGCTTTTTCATTCCTTTACATCTTTTCGCGTCCCGAGCACCCGATTAACTCCATTATTGCGCTGTAGCTCCAATCAACCATTTCCTACAAAATAAACAATTAAGTGCAATAAAATATGGCTAATAATCATCAAAGACTAGCTAAATTAAATAAGTAAAGATAGCTAGGTATGCTCGCTATCACGTCATCTGATGAGGCCACGTGTCACATAGCAATCATCCAAGGGCTTTGATAGTGGATAGCGCATGAGGATTTACCGTGGGCGATTGGAATTCATAAACTTACCGTTGATGGTTTTGAATTGCTAATTTGCATGCGATTAAAATTAAACGGGATAATTAATAAATGCAGGGCAAATCTTTTCAGGTGGGATTTGATTTTGCTGACGCCTTATTTATTTACGGACAGTGGTAAGTTTCTTTTAAATTCGACTTTGCATTTACTTTCTTCCCTGCTCGTATTTCTTCTTCTTCCTTTGTTGCTTTTCTCTGGAAAACCCTGAGTCTGCCATGGCAAAAACGAGAGCAAACAGAGAGAGAGATAATGAGGAAACAGTGCCAGAGGTACCGAAAGCAAAGACAAAGAAGAAGAGAACACCCGAAGAAAAGGAAGCCAAGAGGCGAAGGAAACAACAGGGGGTTGAAGGTCAAAAAGCTATTCAAGAAGAATCAGGGAATGTCCCAGAAACGAAGGGAGTTCAAAATCTTGAGGAAGAACCGATAGCCCCAGAAACGGTTCGAGAGGAAAATGTTGAGAAAAATCAAGAAAGAGAGGCTGACGAAGAACAAGACGAACAGGCCGCGGTTGTGCCTGAAGAATAGGAACCGGTGCAGGAGGCTCGGGTCGACGTAATCATGCCCGAACCACCGAAGCGACCTCGCATTAAGCGGAAGGCAGGCCGAGTCAGAGTGATTCGAAACACTCCATCACCTCCATCGTCGGATTCTGAGGAAGAGCGAAGGGAACAAGAAAAGAAGGAAGTTGAAGACAAAGCAAGGGAAGAAGAAGCAAAGAAGGCTGAGGAAGAGATTTTGCGCAAGCGAAGAGAAGACAAGGGCAAAGGTATTGTTGAGGCATTAGGCGAGGCTGACGAGGTTGAGGAACGAGGATTACCTTTTATTCTCTTCGGCAACAACCTTGCTCGAGCAAAATACCAGGAGATGCTGAAACGAGACTTCCTGTTCGAACGAGGATTTGGTGATGATGTGCCACGGTTCTTACAGACTGGAATAGCGAACCTCGGCTGGAGCAAATTTTGTGCAAAACCAGAGCCTGTTAATTCCAACATTGTTCGGGAATTTTACGCGAATCTTGATGATCAGGGAGAATTTTAGGTTATAGTTCGAGGAATACCTGTGGACTGGAGCCCAAAAGCTGTTAATGATCTGTTCAATCTCCAAGATTTTTCGCATGCGACCTTTAATGAAATGATGGTTGCACCATCTAGCGACCAACAGAATGCGGCTGTCCATGAGGTTGGCATTGAGGGGGCTTAATGGCGGTTGTCGAAGACGGAGAAGCGCACGTTTCAGGCTGCTTATTTGAAGAGCGAGGCCAACACCTGGATGGGTTTCATTAGGTTGCGCTTACTGCCGACAACTCATGACTCCACAGTATCTCGGGACCGAGTATTGCTTGCCTTTGCTAATCTTCGCTCGATGAGTATTGACGTAGAAAAAATAATTTCTTCTGAGATTGTTGATTGCTGGCAGAAAAAGGTGGGGAAGTTGTTTTTCCCCAACACTATCACGATGCTCTGTCGAAGGGCAGGGGTACCAGAGGATGAAGATGATGTGATTTTACCGGATAAGGGAATCATCGATACACCCAATTTGGCATGGCTCCAGCGTACGCAGGAGGTACGTCAAGGTGGGCTTATCTACAGCATCAACACGATTCTAGAACAACTGGCACTTTTGGCCAGCAGGCAGGAGTTTGCTGAAAGGCAAGCTTTAACCTTCTGGACCTATGTTAAGAATCGTGATGCTGGTTTGAAGAGGGTGCTGCAAGAAAATTTTTCTAAACCATATCCAGCCCTTCCTACATTCCATGAAGATCTGTTGAACCCCTGGATCCCGCCATCGCCTGTTGAGAAGGAAGATGAAGAAAAAGACCTGGGTCAAGAAGATTGAAGGAGGAAAATTTGGGCGCGCAATTGTTTTTGTTGAAATATTTTGTTTGCTCGCGCATTCCTGATCGCACCTTCTTCTATTTTCTGCTTGTTATGTCTGTTTTTTTTCTGCTTTAAAAATATATTTCTGCTGATGTAATATCTTTTTGTGTTTTTAATGAAATTTCTCGATGTTTCCATTCTATGAGCACTGAGTAACGCTAACTTAACTAATTTTCTTCTGAATTTTTGAAGCTTGGACTGATTACGCTTAATTAGATCAAGGTATTCTGATCTCCAGAAACCTTTTGCTTGAGCATTTCTTCTAGCCTGGACTGTTGCTGCGGCAAAGAAGATTTTGGAGGTAGTGTTGACTTTTATGATCCACTTTAAGCTTCGATCTAGTCCCACGCTTAGTTAAATTCATATAGAAAAATTTAAGTTTGGGGGACCTTTTGCTACTCCAATTGTTTTGCTCAAGCATTCCTCTCCTTAATTTAAAATTTGTTAGGTTATTGAGTAACCGGGGACATTTGTGATACCCACAGTTTGTCTTCGCGTCAAAAGATGACCTAGGAAATAGGAAAATAAGAAAAATTATTTGCAAAAAAATTATTATTTGTTGAAAATTTTGCTTAATTCATGGAGCAAAATTTTTGAAGGATGAATGATAATCCAACAGTTTTTCTGTCTTCCAGAACTTAGGTGAGCTTCATCATAAAATGTCGCCATTCTGAGGGGCAAGAGATGGAATGACTGAGGATTTTTTAGCTTTATAATGAGTGTTGAGCCTAGTTCGTGATGAGTTTGAGGCAAGGGTATACTGCACCATAAAGTGGGTCATCCCATGCTTAAGAGCTTATGACTGTAAGGTTGCTTTAAGTCTGAAAAATGAGTATATAAACCCCTTGAAAATATATTTTGAATGTCTAATAATAGAGCTAGGCTGTGGCAAGTTCTTAGAATTGAGTTGAAAAGTGGTGATTATTTGTCCATGCCGGAGGAATCATTTTGTTGCAGCAAAGCTCGGTTTTGCAGAGTGCTCAGGTAAAGGTTGAAGGTAGTGTTGGACTGTCTGGTTTGATTAAGCTATTCTCTGTCTAATGTTTTGAATTCTTGAAGGAAGGTTGGTTGGTATTGCTTGGGACGCGCAATAGTTCAAGTTTCGGGGTGTGATAACTGCCCAAAAGGTAGTTATTTAGGCATCATTTATATAAGGATTTGTGTGTCTTTTTTGCTTAATAGGGTTGGTTTTAGATAGATATTACATGTTTTAACCCATTTAGAAGAATGGAAGCCTTGGAAATTATTTTGTGCAGATTATGCTGTTAGGCGACTGGAGGGAGCAAATTCTGTGCTACAGCAAAACTGGGAGCAGAACTGCCACATCACAGCTTGTTAGCCAACTTCATGAACCGACTTCTGTTGAGTTATTTTCGTGATAATGGAGCAAGGAGAGACCTACACGTGTCCAGATTGACCTAATTCAAGCCTCTTACCACCTCTATAAAAGGAAGTAGCCGCCCAAGTCAAAGGCATTCCATTTTTCCCTTGGAAGCCGAGTAGTATAGAGAGATTGGAGATTACTAGAAGACCATCGTCCGCAATCTGATTAAGGAGATTATTATTTTCTTTATTATCTTGTGATTATGGACATGCCTACTCAGATTGTAATTCGTGTTTCCATGCTTTTTATGAACTAAGTAGCTTTAGGCGTTGGTTAGGAATATGTAGTTGTTGTGCTTCATCTTTAGTAATATATTGATTATTGCATCTTGGTTAATTGTTGTGCTTATTTCTATTTTATGCTCGTTTGGCCAGCTGTTATGAATACCTCTCTCTAGTTTCAGGGATGATTTAGAGAGTGTGTGGCAATTAACCACACTACGATCATTGTGTATTGGTGAACGCCAGTGACTGAGCTAGGGATAGCCAGTTGCTTAGTGCTTGATCGGTCGTACTTCATTGGGGTTGAAACACATTCCAAAAGATCCGGAGTTCCTGGAGGAATCTGCTAATAATACTGCGAGAGTTTGCATGATCAATAATATTGCTAGAGCATCTTTTAAAACAATTACTAAGCCTAACCAGCGCCTGTCTCTAATCTGTCTGCCTATTTGTTTACTTGTTGTTCTGTCATTTATTTTGCTTCAGCATAATTCTTATAAAACCAAATCATTTTTACCATCTTTGAAACCATTAGAAAGTTACACAAAATAGATAAAATGGAAGCTAATTCAGGACTCAGATTGATAATATTACTTGCTGCAGACTGTGTATACTTGCACAGGAATTCTAGGGTCTTTTCAGATCATAATTTTACTCACTCTAGGAAGCCAACAGTTGCTTTTGCATAGGTGAGACTTTCTTCTACTCAAGGAATCCACATATTTTAACCCCCAAGTAGAAGCTTAGCTCATAATTGAAAATAAATTGCAAAACATAAAAGAAACTAAACTTGACATAGAGAAAAGATAACTGAGATTAATATTAACGAATGAACTGAGTATAAAAGCTTAACTTACAATGAAAAGTAAATGAAAAACAATAACAACTTGCTGGAAAAAAGAATGCTAAACAAAAGTAAAGACAAGACTCTATTAAGGATCTTTCCCTCTCTATCTAGCTAACTCTTGCCCTTTTTCAAAGAGAGACAAGTCTTTCTCTTCTTCTTCTTTCGAATGGAAGATCCGACAAATGTTGAAAGACCCGGAACTCGAAGTGGTTACAAGATGAGAAGAGAAAAACTAAAAAGAATATATCCTAAGGACGAAAACTCCAAACTCTTTTTGCTTCTTGCATCTTGGTCCCCTTTTATAGACCTTGGAATGTGAGATTGGCTATCGAGATCAGTGTGAGAAGGTCTTGGAAGGTAAGAATCCACAATCTTCAAAGATTTGATACCAGATTGTGGATTCTCGAACGATTTTGTGAAGATCTCACGAATCTCGGTATTCTATCGGAAAGCCCAGTTGCGGCTGCATCTCAGACGCAATTCTTCATATGCACAGCTTTGACAAATTTGTCTTCAGCATGGGGCTACTTTCCTTATATGGCTTGCGGGCGCATTTTGTTCGCATATCCCACATCCTCAGGTCCAGATGCAGGTGCAATTCTTCAGCTTTAACTTCTTTTACTTCACTACCTTTAATCTCCTCTTGCGGGTGCATCCTCCTCGCAAAAGTCTTCTGCACAAAAACATTAACTTGGATAAATTCTTACAAAAATAATCTCTTTATGTACATTTTAAGCTTAAATTCTATAATTCTAAGATTTTCTTCATGATTCTACAACTTTTGCTAAAATGACTTGAAATGATAAGAATTTAAAGTCTTTGCTTTCCAAACAATTACCTAGGTTTTTAAGGCTAAATAACGCACATAAATGAGCGTTATGAGGGAAGTAGATGAGTGTTCCCTTAAGTGGTGTTTCTGGGTCTTGAACAAATGGCCTTACCCTCTCACTGGCCCGAGAAGGATTTATGTTTGATGGTTGGATCACAAATAGGTTGTTCATTAGAGGAGCACTGGTACTTAAGAAGGTAGAGGTAACCTTGGGGTAAAACGATAATTTGATCCAAGTGGAGTTATGAACTCTCGTGAAGGGCTAGCTTGTAGTTATTGGTCTATATCTGTGGACACAGAATTATGTCTACAGTGAGAAGAGTGCAATTGTAGGTCTTTAGTGGAGTGTACCCACAGTTAACGAAAATTGATTAATTGGTTAATGAGTTTAGCCAATTAATCACCTATCGTTGGAGGTTCTGATCTGCAGGTCCATTAGGTCCCACTAGTAGCTCGTAAAGAGACTTGAGGCAATTAAGTATTAATTGAAAATTGAAAGTATTCAATTTATTTAGGGGAATCATATAATGTATGATGATACATTATAATATAAAGTTTATGTGAAACTTTATAATATAATTTTGAATTAATTTAAAAAAAATTGAGAGAAATAAATATTTGAAAGAGTTCAAATATTGATATGAATTCGATTCATATTAATAAATTAATTTAATAAAATGTCTAAAATTAAATATATGATATTTAATTCGATAATTAATCAATTATTTTATTAAATTAAATATAAATAAAATATTAGATTTTATTAGATTTTATTCATAGTCTTTTCCTATAAGTAGGACCAATAGGCTAGGGGTGAAGGCATCTCATTCATTCTCCTACTCTTAGAGAATTCCCCTGAAGGCTTCATAGACTCCCACCAGTCTCCTGCCTCCAGAAGTCTTAGAGATATACCGGTGTAGCCACAGTGGTGGCGTTTGCAAGACTTGGAGAAGAATTTTCAGCGAACATCAAGGTTTGTGGTTGCTGTATTTTCAAGAGAAGATTCAAAGGTTTGGTGAAACCGTCAAGACTTCAACGACAGTAAGTCTTTGTAGATCTTTCTCTACAGTATGCATGGTAAAATAATGATTTTATCTTCATTGTCCAGCATGTTATTATCTTCTATTTACAGCAATTTATCATTCATAAACGTTGTATTTTTGCTGTCGTATTGGTATTTTATATCTAGATTAAAATACAGTCAAGGTCCTCTGATTATCTTTCACAGCGCTAGGGATTTCACCCTTACAAGACGCAACCAACTTTGTATACGGTACAAAATATGTGATCTTGAATCGTTCATGTGGAGACATGCGAGTGGGGGCATCCTATGCAATGAGTTTGCATAAGACCGGACCACGAAAGTAGTCAATTTTTATGCATAATTTGCTTACCGCAAGTGTACGAGCCAAGTTATAATATAGTGATTTTAAATCGAATGTCTTCCTCTGGATTGTGTTTCTAATCAATTTAACTACCGTAAATACTCTAATCCAATTTTATCTTGGGAATTAAACTTGGTGAGAATGAAAACAAAATTAACACAAGCAAAACGTGTGACAATCAATTGATGGCAAAATTCTTAGGGAGTTGATTTCACCAATTGGGATTATGGATTAATTAATGGATAATTAACATGCTATGATTCATAAATTTAGGAAAACTACAATTATACATATCTCTCCCGAGCATACATAATCCTCTCACATGCAATGAACCCAATATCCCTCTCTAAATTCATTAACATGCAAGGCTTTAAGGTTAGTCCTTTTTAACGATTTCTAGAATTATCTATTATCTCCCAATCTCAAGATTAATCCTAGTTATGCATAACGATTTCTAAGCTAAATCCCCTCTCCCGAGCAAGATTCAAACACAATCATCAATCAATTTATGGCCGGTAAATTGAAAGCATTAAGAACACGTTATGCATAAATGAAAGCATCCATTAATCAATCCAAAATTGCCCAAAAGGCTACACCAATCCCTAAGATTAAGAACTTAGCTACTCATACAACGCGTTACGATATAAGCTAAGCCTAAAACAACCATTAAAACTGACTAAAATCAAGAGGGAAAAGTGATTAAACGCAAAGTTACCAAAACCGCACGTCCCCGTCACGATCTTGACGACCCGAGCCTTTGAATCCCGCTCCTACAACTTGCTTCAGCTCCCACAAAAGGTATTAGTCGAGTTTGTGGCGAATATTGCATCAAAAGAGGTCCCCTTCATCAGCCCTAATCACATTCTACTTATAGGAAAAAAGTCGACAGCGTCGAGACGCTATAGGAAAAGTATTGCGACGCTATCGCAAACCGCACATTCTGTTTAGGAAAAATCTGAGAGCGTCGCGATGCTGTGACCTTTTTCTGCTTGATTTAAATGAGGCAAGTCCAGTGTCGAGACGCCCAGAAGCTAGGGTCTCGACGTTGGTCTGTGGATTGCACACTTCAATAGGCCCTTAGCTTTGATTCACTCCGTTTCTTTGGCCTCTTTTCACGTCCCGAACACCCGATCATTTCCAGTTTCTCAGTTTAGCTCCAATACACATTTCCTACAAATAAAACACTAAAATGTATAAATTTGGCCAATTAAATATCAAAGACTGGCTAAATTAATTAGGGAAAAGTAGCTAGCTATGCTCGCTATCAAACACCCCCAAACTTAAGCTTTTGCTAGTCCTCGAGAAAACTAAAAATCAAGCATAGGTTGAAGAATAGATGCAACAAACATGACTCAATCCTCAAGGCTCAAAAGTCAGTAATCAAGCAATCAAGAGACATGCACATAAGGCCCAATGAAGGAGACAAATCAAAAGTTTTCCAAAATTAACTTGCACAAGCGAGATCTAACTTAGCTAGATTAGACTCTAATAGCTCGGGATTGGATTATTAAACTCTCAACTCATTTTCCCTCTACACTGGCACTAAGGATTTACCAATGAGTCAATGAAACAAATTAGTTTGTTTTCATCCATACTTAGGTGCGTTAAATTGAAAATTAAAACAAGCATTTATAAGTGACACTAGCTTTCTGATAGCAAGCATAGCTAGCTAGTTTTCCCTAATTAATTTAGCTAGTCTTTTATGATTTATTGGCCATTTTATTGCACTTTAATGTTTATTTTGTAGGACATTGTTGATTGGAGCTAAAGCGTGAGATTGGAGTTAATCAGGTGTTCGGGACGTGAAAAGATGCAAAAGAATTGAAGAGAATCAAAGAAGAAAAAGTCAAATTAGAGTCAACCACAGACCAGCGTCTCGACGCTGCTCCTTGAGCGTCTCGACGCTGCCTTTCCTTTTCTGATTAGGCACGAATAAGTCACAGCGTCTTGACGTTGTGACCTTAGCGTCTCGACGCTGTGTGTTTTTCCATTCCAGATTCAGCGATAAGGCAATAGCGTCGAGACACTGTCTTCTCAGCGTCGAGACACTACGACAGAAATTCAGCCCTATTTATAATTTTCGATTAGGGCTGATTGGGGATTCTCTTTTGGACATCTTGGGGCCGTAAAATAGAGCAAAAACAGAGTATTTGGAGCTGAACAAAGTGGAGCAAAGTGGAAATCAACCCATTGTTCGTGGGGATCGTGACGGGGACGTTCGGTCTCGGCCTACATAGAGTTTAATTCTTTTTCCCCTTACTTTAGTTAGTGTTTATCGTTGTTTTAGATCGTAGCTATGTTGTAACGCGTTGTATGATTGGCTAGGTCTTTACTCTTAGGGATTGATGTAGCCGTTGGGGCAATTATGGATTTATGTTATTGATTCATTTATGCGTATTTTTTGTCCTTAATGCTTTCAATTTACCGGCCATAAATTGATTGATGTTTGTGCTTGAATCTAACTCGGGAGAGAGGATTTAGCTTAGAAATCATTATGCATAACTAGGATTTAGCTAGAAATCAGGAGATTATAGTTAATTCTAGAAATCGTTAAAAAGGTTATCCTTATTGCCTTATATGTTTATTGAGTTTAGATAGGGATATCGGGTTCAATAGCATGTGGGAGAATCATGTATGCTCGAGAGAGATATGTGTGATTTTAGTTTACCAAGATTTAGGAATCATAGCAAGTTATTAGTCCATTAATTAATCCATAATCCCAATTGGTGAAATCACATCCCTAAGACCGTTGTCCATTAGATCGTCATATTTTTTCATTGTTTTGTGTTTGCTTTACTTTCATTCTCACTTCATTTGATTCCCTAAATAAAATTGGTCAAGAGTATTTTCGGTAATTAAAATTGACTAGACACCAATCCAGAGGACGACATTCGAATTTCACATTCACTATATTATTACTTGACCCGTACACTTGCGGTAAGCAATTTGCACATCACTTTCACACACCTATTGTAAGGACCTGTAACCCGAGTTTTACTCTTGGTTGGCCTAACTGAATAGAGGTAGCTCTTTTTTCCTAAAACATTATTACACATTACATATTGAGCTCATATGACGTCATAGTTTTTTTTTTTCTTTCAACAGTAAAGGCAAGAATGATTTTTCTTTCATGATCATGATAAGCATATGTTCTTTTCTTTCTTCCTAGGTAAGATTAAACATGCTAATTTGCAAAAAAAAATTAACTCTTCAACTCTTCCCTACACCTATCGAGGTGACAACAAGCATATGAACCTAATAATTCGCTCCTAAGCATTCAAGTCATATTCTAACCAAGGAAAATACTCTACTCATGCAAGACATCTCCTAGAAAAAGTTTAAAAAGTCTCCCTTTTTGGGCACTCATGCTTACAACTCATCAAAAGCTTGAAAATTGACAAGAAAACCTATCCTAGGAAATCATAGTCATACAAAAATAGCATCCACAAAACAACCATATGCTAGATTCAAAGAAAGCTCAAAAAAATTTACCCCAAACTCAGTTGCTCAAGGGCTCCACAAACATAACATTCCACCTCCAAACTTAAAACATGCATTGTCCTCAATGTATAAATCAATAAAGCATAATCAAACATGAAAACAATAAAAGAATGAAAGGAGTGAACAATATTGCCCTGGAATGATGATGTCTTTCTTATGGAAGCTTGCAAGCCAAAAGCCACGGGATCACAAGACCTACAAAACAAAAACAAAAAACAAATCAAAAGCACAAAGAAAAACACAACAGAACTTACTTGGGTTGCCTCCCATAAGCGCTTGTTTAACGTCATTAGCTCGACGCGTTGACCAAATAGGCATCATGGTGGTCTAATGTTTGGTGTTCCATCAATGGTGCTCTTCCTATCACCTTTCCTGTAACCCACCAACATGGTCTCTGATGTGTTCTGAGGGTCCTCAAAAGCTTTTAGGATCTCCTAGTTCTCCTGTTGGGCTCTAATGATCAGCTCCATGCGCTCAATATCAATTATCTCTCCCTGTAGCAAGGAATGGTCTCCCTAATATGATAGGCATGACAAGATTCTCTTTGATATCCAAAGCAAAGAAATCAACAGGAAGGAAAAACCTACCTATTTTAATCAGCACATTCTCCACAGTTCCATATGGACTAACCACAGATTGGTCAGCCAACTGGAGCCTAACAGTAGTAGATTTTATTTCTCCTATATTTAGCTTTTTGCACAATGATAAAGGAATTATATTTATGCTAGCCCCTAGATCACATAATGCTCTACAAGAATATGTACCAAAATTACAAGGAATAGTAAAACTCCCTGGATCAATCAATTTCTTTGGTACTTTCTGCTAAACGCGAGCACTGCATGTTGATGCAAGGTACACTGTCTCCATCTGCTTCTCCTTCTTCTTGATGAGCCATTCCTTCATGAACTTCCTATAGTGAGGCAACTGCTCCAGTGCATCTGCAAAAGGAATATTAACATTCAAACCCATAAAAGCATCTAAAAAATTTCCAAATTGAGCTTTTGAATTCTTCTTTTTCTTTTTCTTCAATTTAGGGTCTAAAAAAGTAGGAGAAGGGATAAAGGGCTCAGGATTAAGCTTTTCAGCTTCGTTTGAGGTGGTGCCCTCTTCAGCTTCTTTAGTAAGGTCCTCTGATTTAGTGGTCTCTTGCTCCTCAGCTACTTGAGTTTCCTCTTCGTGATGCACAGCGATGGCCTTGCAGTACTTCAAATGAGATTTCTCCTGTTCAGCTGGGGTCTTACCCTTGTTCATGGTGTTGACAACACTTACCAGTTGTCCCAGCTGAGTTTCGATGTTCTTTATTGTTGCAGAATGACCATTTATCGTGGTATTTATGGCAATCACAGCCTCCTCAAGCTTGTTTGTCATGTTACTAGATTCTGCAATAAAAGCTCCAACAAGATCCTCTAAAGAGTGTTTATTTTCTTGCTTAGGAGGAGAAAAACAAGAAGGATTTAACACATTCTTAGTATTAGCATAAGAGAAGTTCTCATGGTTTCTATTGCTAAGCTGATAATGTGTACGTGTAGAATTATTATTATATCCCCTAGAGTTAAAATTGGAAACGTATTGAACCTGCTTTGAATTCTCCTCTTGAGTTTGGGATGCAAGGGCACTTGATGTGGACTTTTCCTACCGCAAGCGCACGGGTCAAGTAATAATATAGTGAATAGTAAATTCGAATGTCGTCCTCTGGATTGGATTTTTAAGCAAATTGAGTATTGTGAATTATCTTGCCCAATTTTATTTAGGGATCAAAAAGTGATGAAAAGATGATAATAAAACCAAATCAAAGCAAGTAAAAAGAATGGAAATTCAATTGGGAAAACTACTTAGGGAATTGATTTCGCCGATTTCGTTTAGGATTGATTTTAAAGAATAAGTTATTATGCACAATGAAATTATGAGCCAAAGACCCTTTAATCACAACTACCTCTCCCGAGTATAATTGATTCTCATGCAAATTAACCAACTTGATATCCCTATCTAAGTTTATTAATAAGCAAGGCAATGAGATCTTTTAACTAATTTTAAAGCTAATCTAACACCGTCAAGAATTAGAAAGTACTTTATTCATGCAATCTTGAGCAAGTCTATATCAAATCCCCTCTCCCGAGCTAGATTCGAAACTTAAATCATCCAACTAATGGCCAATTAATTGAAAGCATTAAATCAAGATTACAAACACAATAACATTGCACAACTTAAACCATAAATCAATCCATAAACTTAATCAACTACATCAATCCCTAAGCTACAAGTTTAGCTACTCATGGATGTAAATACAAGCTCCACTAAACATGGGAAAGCCATAAATCTAACTTAAAGAAAGAAAAGGGAAAAGAAAACTCAATGTAGGCCGAGTCCCGACGTCCCCGTCACGATCCCCACGAACAATGGGTTGATTTCCAAGTTCCTCCTTTGTTTTCAGCTCCAAAAGTCCTCTGTTCTGCCCTCTTTACGGCTCCAAAAGGTCCCAAATTGATCCCCTTAAAACCTAGCCGAAGTGAAGCTTATATTCTGTTTTTTTTCGTCGAAGCGTCGAGACGCTGTCAAGACAGCGTCGCGACGCTGCCTCTTAAACGCGCGTTCTGAATAAGGAAAAACGGTAGCGTCGGGACGCTTCCTATCGTAGCGTCTCGACGCTGTAAGCTTTACGCGCCTAATCTGATATGGAATGCGAGCGTCGAGACGCTCAAGAGCTAGCGTCTCGACGCTAGCCTGCTGTTGACCGAGATTTGACTTTTTTCCTCTTTTATTCTTTTCATTCCGATGCATCTTTTCACGCCCCGAGCACCCAATTAACTCTGATATTGCATTATAGCTCCAATCAACCATTTCCTACAAAATAAACATTAAAGTGCAATAAAATGGCCCAAACACCATAAAAGACTAACTAAATTAAATGAGTAAAGATAGCTAGCTATGCTCGCTATCAAATACCCCCAAACTTAAGCTTTTGCTAGTCCTCGAGCAAACTTTAAATCAGACATACAATGGAAGAATGGATGCAACAATCATAACTCAATCCTCAAGGCTCAAAAGTCAATAACCAAGCAAGCAAGAGATATGCACACAAGGACCAATGAGGGAGACAAATTAAAATTTTTCCAAAATTAACTTGCACAAGCGAGATCTACTCAACAAGATCAGACTCTACTAACCCGGGATTGGATTATTAAACTCTCAGCTCATCTTCCCTCTACACTGGCACTAAGGCTTCACTAATGAGTTAATGCAACAAATTAGTTTGTTTATCTCCATACTTAGGTGCTTTTAATTAACAAATGAATTAAGCATGTAAATGTGGCACTAGCTTTCACACACCCATTGCAGGGACCCTTAACCTGAGATTTCTCTGGTTGGCCTAACTGATCACAACAGGGGTAGCTCTTTTTGCCTTAATCTTTATTAAACATTGCAAACTGAGCACAGGCCATGGCATAATAATTTTCTTTTCAACAGTAACTACAAGAATGATTTTTCGTTATGAACATAATAGCAGATATTCTTTTCTTTTCTCCTAAGCAAGATCAAACATGCTAATTTGCAAAAAAATTAACTCTTTAGCTCTGCCCTACACCTATCGAGGTGACAACAAGCATATGAACCCAATAATTCGCTCCTAAGCATTCAAATCCAAGTCAGGCCAAGACAGATACTCTACTCATGCAAGCCATCTCCTAGAAAAATTTTAAAAAGTCTCCCTTTTTGGGCACTTATGCTTACATCTCATCACAAGCTTGAAAATTGACAAGAAAGCCTATCCTAGGACATCATAATCATGCAAAAGTAGCATCCAAAAAACAACCATATGCATAATTCAAAGAAAGCTCAAAACTATAGCCCGAACTCAGATGCTCAAGGGCTCCACAAACATGCTAATCCACCCCCAAACTTAAAGTATGCATTGTCCTCAATGTATAACGAAAATAAAGCATAAACAAGCATGAGACCAATGAACGAATGAAAGGAGTGAACAATACTGCCCTGGAATGATGATGACTTCTTGCTTGAGAGCTTTGAATCTTGAAAGCTTGAAAGCAAAGGAGAGGAAGAAAACAAGACCTACAAAACAAAAACAAACAATAAATCAAAAACAAAAAGAAAACACACTAACTTACTTGGGTTGCCTCCCATAAGCGCTTGTTTAACGTCATTAGCTCGACGTGTTTGTCCAGTCTGTCAAGGCACATAAAAATTCTCGTATTTCTTTGGGCCCTTCTTCCTTGACTCAATATAACCAACGATCGCTAGTAAACTTACTAGCTTCTCATGGGCCCCTGAAACAGAATTATTTTTGGTATTTTTGGATAAAAGAAGCATAAAAGGAGAAATATCAAAATAAAGAGACTCTGACTCTAAAACTGACTCATGAGAATAGAAAAAAGAACAATCAAAATCTACAAAGGATGGAGAAGATAAAACCGACGAAGGTTTTTCAACCTCAAACTCTACCTCCTGAACTTCCTCTAACACTACAAGCTCATTTTCTTTTTTCTCCTCATAACCATGTTCTTGAAAGGTGCTCCAACTCTCCAATTCGTCCCCATTATTCATGCAACTCACCCCTAACTGCTCATCCTCATCAAGATCGAAAGAACTACGCTCATGAATGAGTGCCAATGAATCATCTACCACATGACTCACTAGACAACTTATGGAAGTGGATCCCACCTCACTAACTTCCTGTGGAGCTTGAAGTCCTCTTATGATTTCATCAATTTTTAGACTCCTCGCTCTAGACTCCTCAATATACTTTTGAACTATGCTTTCCAAGGAAGAATTTTCATTTATAGGGGTATAACTTGAAGATGAAAAATTGGAATATGGTGTTGAATAAAAAGCCATTCAAATCAATTAAAACAACAATGATAATTAGGCTTTCAATCAAACAATAACCTAACAAGAACACATGACAACGACTCAATTTAAATATGGAAAATATAATCAAGAAAAAGGAAACAAACTAACCTAATATGGAATGCAAAAAAAATAGATATGACAAAATGCAAATAAGGAAACTAACCTAGAAAATCAAATATGGAAAGAAAAACAAATAAGGAAAAAAAATGCAACAAACCTAAAAAAAATAACAATACACCCTAAATTAAGATCAAGCAATTTTTTCACAATATCAATTTAACTCAATGTGCCAATCCCCGGCAACGGCGCCAAAAACTTGATGTCAATGTAGGGTAGCTATCTTTACTCATTTAATTTAGTTAGTCTTTTATGGTGTTTGGGCCATTTTATTGCACTTTAATGTTTATTTTGTAGGAAATGGTTGATTGGAGCTATAATGCAATATCAGAGTTAATTGGGTGCTCGGGGCGTGAAAAGATGCATCGGAATGAAAAGAATAAAAGAGGAAAAAAGTCAAATCTCGGTCAACAGCAGGCTAGCGTCGAGACGCTAGCTCTTGAGCGTCTCGACGCTCGCATTCCATATCAGATTAGGCGCGTAAAGCTTATAGCGTCGAGACGCTACGATAGGAAGCGTCCCGACGCTACCGTTTTTCCTTATTCAGAACGCGCGTTTAAGAGGCAGCGTCGCGACGCTGTCTTGACAGCGTCTCGACGCTTCGACGAAAAAAACAGAATATAAGCTTCACTTCGGCTAGGTTTTAAGGGGATCAATTTGGGACCTTTTGGAGCCGTAAAGAGGGCAGAACAGAGGGCTTTTGGAGCTGCAAACAAAGGAGGAACTTGGAAATCAACCCATTGTTCGTGGGGATCGTGACGGGGACGTCGGGACTCGGCCTACATTGAGTTTTCTTTTCCCTTTCCTTTCTTTAGTTAGATTTATGGCTTTCATATGTTTAGTGGAGATTGTATTTTCATTCATGAGTAGCTAAACGTGTAGCTTAGGGATTGATGTAGTTGATTAAGTTTATGGATTGATTTATGGTTTAAGTTGTGCAATGTTATTGTGTTTGTAATCTTGATTTAATGCTTTCAATTAATTGGCCATTAGTTGGATGATTTAAGTTTCGAATCTAGCTCGGGAGAGGGGATTTGATTTAGACTTACTCAAGATTGCATGAATAAAGTTTAATTTCTAATTCTTGACGGTTTTAGATTAACTTTAGAATTGGTTAAAAGATCTCATTGCCTTGCATATTAATAAACTTAGATAGGAATATCAAGTTGGTTAATTTGCATGAGAATCAATTATACTCGGGAGAGGTAGTTGTGATTAAAGGGTCTTTGGCTCATAATTTCATTGTGCATAATAACTTATTCTTTAAAATCAATCCTAAACGAAATCGGCGAAATCAATTCCCTAAGTAGTTTTCCCAATTGAATTTCCATTCTTTTTATTTGCTTTGATTTGGTTTTATCATCATCTTTTCATCACTTTTTGATCCCTAAATAAAATTGGGCAAGATAATTCACAATACTTGATTTGCTTAAAAATCCAATCCAGAGGACGACATTCGAATTTACTATTCACTATATTATTACTTGACCCGTGCGCTTGCGGTAGGAAAAGTCCACATCAAGTTTTTGGCGCCGTTGCCGGGGATTGGCACATTGAGTTAAATTGATATTGTGAAAAAATTGCTTGATCTTAATTTAGGGTGTATTGTTATTTTTTTTAGGTTTGTTGCATTTTTTTTCCTTATTTGTTTTTCTTTCCATATTTGATTTTCTAGGTTAGTTTCCTTATTTGCATTTTGTCATATCTATTTTTTTTGCATTCCATATTAGGTTAGTTTGTTTCCTTTTTCTTGATTATATTTTCCATATTTAAATTGAGTCGTTGTCATGTATTCTTGTTAGGTTATTGTTTGATTGAAAGCCTAATTATCATTGTTGTTTTAATTGATTTGAATGGCTTTTTATTCAACACCATATTCCAATTTTTCATCTTCAAGTTATACCCCTATAAATGAAAATTCTTCCTTGGAAAGCATAGTTCAAAAGTATATTGAGGAGTCTAGAGCGAGGAGTCTAAAAATTGATGAAATCATAAGAGGACTTCAAGCTCCACAGGAAGTTAGTGAGGTGGGATCCACTTCCATAAGTTGTCTAGTGAGTCATGTGGTAGATGATTCATTGGCACTCATTCATGAGCGTAGTTCTTTCGATCTTGATGAGGATGAGCAGTTAGGGGTGAGTTGCATGAATAATGGGGACGAATTGGAGAGTTGGAGCACCTTTCAAGAACATGGTTATGAGGAGAAAAAAGAAAATGAGCTTGTAGTGTTAGAGGAAGTTCAGGAGGTAGAGTTTGAGGTTGAAAAACCTTCGTCGGTTTTATCTTCTCCATCCTTTGTAGATTTTGATTGTTCTTTTTTCTATTCTCATGAGTCAGTTTTAGAGTCAGAGTCTCTTTATTTTGATATTTCTCCTTTTATGCTTCTTTTATCCAAAAATACCAAAAATAATTCTGTTTCAGGGGCCCATGAGAAGCTAGTAAGTTTACTAGCGATCGTTGGTTATATTGAGTCAAGGAAGAAGGGCCCAAAGAAATACGAGAATTTTTATGTGCCTTGACAGACTGGACAAACACGTCGAGCTAATGACGTTAAACAAGCGCTTATGGGAGGCAACCCAAGTAAGTTAGTGTGTTTTCTTTTTGTTTTTGATTTATTGTTTGTTTTTGTTTTGTAGGTCTTGTTTTCTTCCTCTCCTTTGCTTTCAAGCTTTCAAGATTCAAAGCTCTCAAGCAAGAAGTCATCATCATTCCAGGGCAGTATTGTTCACTCCTTTCATTCGTTCATTGGTCTCATGCTTGTTTATGCTTTATTTTCGTTATACATTGAGGACAATGCATACTTTAAGTTTGGGGGTGGATTAGCATGTTTGTGGAGCCCTTGAGCATCTGAGTTCGGGCTATAGTTTTGAGCTTTCTTTGAATTATGCATATGGTTGTTTTTTGGATGCTACTTTTGCATGATTATGATGTCCTAGGATAGGCTTTCTTGTCAATTTTCAAGCTTGTGATGAGATGTAAGCATAAGTGCCCAAAAAGGGAGACTTTTTAAAATTTTTCTAGGAGATGGCTTGCATGAGTAGAGTATCTGTCTTGGCCTGACTTGGATTTGAATGCTTAGGAGCGAATTATTGGGTTCATATGCTTGTTGTCACCTCGATAGGTGTAGGGCAGAGCTAAAGAGTTAATTTTTTGCAAATTAGCATGTTTGATCTTGCTTAGGAGAAAAGAAAAGAATATCTGCTATTATGTTCATAACGAAAAATCATTCTTGTAGTTACTGTTGAAAAGAAAATTATTATGCCATGGCCTGTGCTCAGTTTGCAATGTTTAATAAAGATTAAGGCAAAAAGAGCTACCCCTGTTGTGATCAGTTAGGCCAACCAGAGAAATCTCAGGTTAAGGGTCCCTGCAATGGGTGTGTGAAAGCTAGTGCCACATTTACATGCTTAATTCATTTGTTAATTAAAAGCACCTAAGTATGGAGATAAACAAACTAATTTGTTGCATTAACTCATTAGTGAAGCCTTAGTGCCAGTGTAGAGGGAAGATGAGCTGAGAGTTTAATAATCCAATCCCGGGTTAGTAGAGTCTGATCTTGTTGAGTAGATCTCGCTTGTGCAAGTTAATTTTGGAAAAATTTTAATTTGTCTCCCTCATTGGTCCTTGTGTGCATATCTCTTGCTTGCTTGGTTATTGACTTTTGAGCCTTGAGGATTGAGTTATGATTGTTGCATCCATTCTTCCATTGTATGTCTGATTTAAAGTTTGCTCGAGGACTAGCAAAAGCTTAAGTTTGGGGGTATTTGATAGCGAGCATAGCTAGCTATCTTTACTCATTTAATTTAGTTAGTCTTTTATGGTGTTTGGGCCATTTTATTGCACTTTAATGTTTATTTTGTAGGAAATGGTTGATTGGAGCTATAATGCAATATCAGAGTTAATTGGGTGCTCGGGGCGTGAAAAGATGCATCGGAATGAAAAGAATAAAAGAGGAAAAAAGTCAAATCTCGGTCAACAGCAGGCTAGCGTCGAGACGCTAGCTCTTGAGCGTCTCGACGCTCGCATTCCATATCAGATTAGGCGCGTAAAGCTTACAGCGTCGAGACGCTACGATAGGAAGCGTCCCGACGCTACCGTTTTTCCTTATTCAGAACGCGCGTTTAAGAGGCAGCGTCGCGACGCTGTCTTGACAGCGTCTCGACGCTTCGACGAAAAAAACAGAATATAAGCTTCACTTCGGCTAGGTTTTAAGGGGATCAATTTGGGACCTTTTGGAGCCGTAAAGAGGGCAGAACAGAGGGCTTTTGGAGCTGCAAACAAAGGAGGAACTTGGAAATCAACCCATTGTTCGTGGGGATCGTGACGGGGACGTCGGGACTCGGCCTACATTGAGTTTTCTTTTCCCTTTCCTTTCTTTAGTTAGATTTATGGCTTTCATATGTTTAGTGGAGATTGTATTTTCATTCATGAGTAGCTAAACGTGTAGCTTAGGGATTGATGTAGTTGATTAAGTTTATGGATTGATTTATGGTTTAAGTTGTGCAATGTTATTGTGTTTGTAATCTTGATTTAATGCTTTCAATTAATTGGCCATTAGTTGGATGATTTAAGTTTCGAATCTAGCTCGGGAGAGGGGATTTGATTTAGACTTACTCAAGATTGCATGAATAAAGTTTAATTTCTAATTCTTGACGGTTTTAGATTAACTTTAGAATTGGTTAAAAGATCTCATTGCCTTGCATATTAATAAACTTAGATAGGAATATCAAGTTGGTTAATTTGCATGAGAATCAATTATACTCGGGAGAGGTAGTTGTGATTAAAGGGTCTTTGGCTCATAATTTCATTGTGCATAATAACTTATTCTTTAAAATCAATCCTAAACGAAATCGGCGAAATCAATTCCCTAAGTAGTTTTCCCAATTGAATTTCCATTCTTTTTATTTGCTTTGATTTGGTTTTATCATCATCTTTTCATCACTTTTTGATCCCTAAATAAAATTGGGCAAGATAATTCACAATACTTGATTTGCTTAAAAATCCAATCCAGAGGACGACATTCGAATTTACTATTCACTATATTATTACTTGACCCGTGCGCTTGCGGTAGGAAAAGTCCACATCAGGCAGCTGCAGACTCAATTGATTGAGCACTCCCTGTACCTAAAATTTTCAGAAAAGCATTAGCAAGGGAAGACATTTGGGCCTGAAGTGCACTTATGTTATCGATTTCAAACACTCCAGCAGCAATCTTTTTCGGTGCAAACCGCTCAGATGGCCACTGATAGCTGTTGGTGGCCATATCCTCTAGAAGTGTGCGCGTTCTCCACGGTCTTGGACAACAGAGTCCCACCTACAGCTGCATCAACAATGGTTTTAGTGTTGAGATTCAAACCATTATAAAAGAGTTGGATTTGTAACCAGACAAGATAACCATGCTGAGGGCACTTCCTCAGCAACTCTTTGTAACGCTCCCAGGCCTCGAATAGCTGCTCATCAAACTGCTGCTGGAACGTCCCAATTTCGGTCCTCAGCTTGACCGTCTTAGCAGGGGGAAAGAATTTCATCAAAAATGTTTGGACCAAAGCATCCCAAGTAGTGATGCTTCTAGGTGAAATCGATTGCAACCAGTCACAAGCTTTGTCCTACAAAGAAAAAGGAAATAAAGGTAAGTGAATGGCATCTTCAGAAACTCCATTTAACTTTACCGTCCCATAGATGTCTAGGAAGGATTTTAGGTGAGAGTTTGGAACCTCCGTGGGTGATCCTCTGTAAGCACAGTCTCAAGCCATTTGAATGAGACCCGTTTTCAGCTCGAAATTATTTGCATTGATCGGGGCATAGACAATCCCCGATCGTTGCTCTTGAAAGATCGGCTGAAAGTAGTCCCTAATTGGCTTAGGCTCCTCGGGGTTAGGATTGACCATTTGGATAATATTAGCTTGGTTCTCCCTTCGAAATCTATTATAAGTTCTCTCTATCTGCAGGTCAAAGGGAACTAAGGCCAACTCCCTAACCTTTCGCATGCACAATCTAATCTAACCTATAAAAGGAAAATAAAAACAAAAGGAAGGAAAATAAATTAGGAAATAAACTAGAAAAGGAAATAACTAAATCTAAATAAGGAAAATATATTCTATGAAAGGAAAAGATAAACAAAAAAAAGGAATGCAAAAATCAAATATGGCAAAAACAATTTAGGAAACTAACAAATAATGAAAAATTAATCTAAAAAGGATAAAACTAAAAAGAAAAAATCTATCTATGGAAAATTAAACAAATAAGGAAAAAAAAAACTAAATATGGAAAGAAAGCAAATAAGGAAAAAAATGCAACCTACCTAAAAAATAAAAATAATAAAATACACCCTAAATTAAGATCAGACAACTTTTTTTTTACGATATTAAATTGATTAAATATGCCAATCCCCGACAACGGCGTCAAAAACTTGATGTGTAATTTGCTTACCGCAAGTGTACGGGCCAAGTTATAATATAGTGATTTTAAATCGAATGTCGTCTTCTGGATTGGGTTTCTAATCAATTTAACTACCGTAAATGTAACGACCCTACTTTTCATGCCTAGATCCTAAGGCCGTTACTTCGTGCATTTCATTCTACTTCTAAGAACAGCGGAAAATTTCCATTTAAAGAAACTATACTTAGAAATTTGTGAAACATTTCAATCTGGGATCCTAGTTTAAAACAGAACAAACAAAACCTTTAGTAAATCAAACAAACTTAAAGCGGAATAAAACGTAAATCATTCAATACAAGTTCAAAGGAGAATTTCAAAACGTAAAAATGCGGAAGACTATCCTAAAGGAGATCCATGGCTCAGCAGCTCTCCGTCACGCGTACTGCACACCTTTACCTCTACCTGCTGTTGTATGTAAGGGAAAAGAATGAGTATTTAAGAAAATACTCAGTAAGTAGCAATTCGAGGATTTAACATTTTATTCGAGTTAAGGGCCTTAGGGTTAGGTCATCTCATTTCATTTCATTTATTTGCAGTTCGGGTCTCGTGTTCAATTAGTACACCTATAAATATATAAGTTTGCCAACTCACTGATAGTGCACAAGTGGGAGTTTTGGGAGGTCTCTACTCCTACTGATGGTAGATGGCACCCAATCAGTGGAGCTAAGTCTCATCCCTCAAGGCACTAATAGGCGCGTACCGCTCTAAGCTACCATTTCACTGGTGGAGCGTTCATGGGTTTAAGTCGGGAATTTACTCCCACAGTTAGTAAATGGCACCTAGACTGCGAAGCCAAGTCCCGCCCATTAAGCCCCTCATTTCAGTCTATTACATCTCAGTCCTAGGTGTTTAATTGACACGACCCTCGTCTAAGGCACTAGCTTAATCCTTTCTCTTTCCTAATCCTTTCCCTCAAGGTAAATATGATTCCCAAACCGTCATGAGGCTACCGAAAATTCGGCAGCATAACGACGCACGCAGAGGGAACCCAATTTTTTTATACACCTGGAAACAATATAATGCACTTCTATAGTCACAAAGGGTCAGATGTCGCATCCAACTTCAATCCAAACTCCAACAGACATTTAACCCATTCCCCAATATCACAAATAAAATCCAGAGAAACACATAGTCATCCAAGCCAAACATGCTTTAAAGTAAACTAAGAGATGCTAGGTTAACTTTAAGATCCTCGTGCTATCAATATGTCTTATAATGAAGCTTATCATGATTTCACAATCAAAACTCAAGGCTCAAATTTTATCCATGCTAACATATTAAATTTTCAGAGAAAATTAAGTCAAAGCATATAACTAAATCCAACGGCTACATATATATTAATCCCAAGCATTTCAGTTCATGGCTAACCAAATAAAACATGAAATTCACGGCCTCAACACAAACAAAGAACACTTAGCCCAAACTCCAATTATTCCATAAATCCACGCTTCTCATTTAATGCCCAAATAATGGCAATCTCAACATGCTCAATCATGCTTCAAAAGTTAACCCAACACACTTTACTTAAGCTTAAGGACCAACTTGGTTAAAAACAAATGGCACTTCAATCCAACTATCCACTTTAAATTCCCAATTAACAAACAAGGGTCAATTAGTCTAAGACATAAAATTTGAATCCAACTAGCTACTTACCTTAGTGAAGGAGATACTCGATTAACCTCCAAGAAATTCCTTAACTCCAAGGTTCTTAAGCAAGCTACAACAAGGAAATGAACTCTTAATTAACTATGGACTCTAACCAAGCATTCAACTAAGAACCCATTACATTTGGGGTAAAATTAACAACTAAAGCTTACCCAAACAGAACCACAGCTTGCTGTCCAGCAGTCCCAAATCGCTCAAATTTGATAATTCGGCCTCCAAACACCACGGGCACCTTGAAATCGGAAGCTAAACTCAATGGGCATCCATGATTAAACATTAAATAGACCCAAAACACCTTAAATCTCACTTACCCACTGCCGGAATTGCTTAACCACGCTTGAAGACCCACTGCTTGAAGACCCACTGCTTGAAGACCCAAAACACTTGAAGACCCACTGCTTGAATCGCCGGAATTGAATGGGTACGCTTGCTGAACGGGAGAAAAAGTGAATGGGTAATCGTTTAAATGCAAGAACTAACCCACACAAGTCTCAAATCAACTTACCCAATGCGGGAACTCACCTAAAACAGCCGAAACCGCGGAAAAATGGTCCCTCCTCGCTGCTGTCCGCGCCTACAGTGGCGACGACGACTCGCAGATCGACGGCAGCTCGTGAGTGGGTTGCAGGCAGCAGCGCGTCGGATCTGCTACACAGAGAGAGAGTGGCTGAGAGAGCGAGAGAGAGAGAGAGAGAGAGAGAGATCGAGGGAGAAAGAGACGAGAGAGAGAGAAAGAGACGTTACCGGCGGCGACGATTTGCGGCGGCGTGCGGCGCGAGCGACGGTGGAGGCGGTGGCGGCGTCGGCTTGCGGCGGCTGAGAGGGAGCGAGGAAGAGAGAGATCACCGTGAGGGAGGGAGAGAGAGGGATTGCCGAGAGAGAGAGAGAGTGATCGTGAGAGGGAGAGAGAGAGAGTTAAGATTTTCATTTTTTTTTTAATTGGTCAATTGACCGAAAATGTGGGGGGAAATTTTCCCCCCACTTCCCCTTTGACCGGGCAATGCCCACTTCCTTTTTTTTTTTTTTTTTAAAAGACTGGCTGCTACATCATACTAACCTTAAAAGAACTTTCGTCCTCGAAAGTTGCTAGTACTGGAACAACTCTGGGTACTTGGCCATCATTTCGTCTTCTCTCTCCCACGTTGCCTCTTCGGTCAAATGATTTCGCCAAAGGACCTTCACGAGAGCTATCTCGCGATTGCGAAGGACCTTCACCTCTCTATCAAGAATTAGCACCGGTTCCTCCTCATAAGTCAAGTTCTCGCTGAGTTGCAAGGGTTCAAAGTCCACTCTGTGGGTTGGATTTGTAAAATACTTTCGCAGCATGGAGACATGGAAAACGTTGTGTACCGCCGAAAGAGAAGGCGGCAAAGCTAAACGGTAGGCAACCGGACCAATCCGTTCTAAGATCTCAAACGGGCCGATGAAACGTGGACTGAGCTTGCCTTTTCTTCCAAACCTCAATACTCCTTTCATTGGAGCTACCTTCAAGAAAACATGATCACCTTCGTCAAACTCTAAATCCCTTCTCCTTGTATCAGCATAACTCTTCTGTCGGCTCTGAGCCGTTAACATCCTCGATCTGATTGTGCGAATAGCCTCACTGGAGGCTTGAATCAATTCAGGTCCCAACAACCGACGTTCTCCGACCTCATCCCAATAAACAGGGGACCTGCATCTCTTCCCATAGAGGGCCTCAAACGGTGACATACCGATGGTTGCTTGATAACTATTGTTATAAGCAAATTCCATTAAGTGCAGGTGTGCATCCCAACTACCTGAGAAATCCAAGACACATGCTCGCAACATATCCTCTAGAGTTTGGTTCAATCGCTCAGTTTGACCATCTGTCTGGGGGTGAAAAGCTGTACTGAAACGCAACTGAGTGCCCAAGGCTCTTTGCAAACTCCTCCAAAAATTAGATGTGAACCGAGGGTCTCTATCTGACACGATTGATACCGGCACCCCATGAAGCTTGACTATCTCCGTCATGTATAACTGTGCCCACTTTTCAACAGTGTAAGTAGGCTTCCCAGGAAGAAAATGCGCTGACTTAGTGAGTCTGTCAATAATGACCCAAATCACAGTGTAACTCTTGACCGTTCTAGGCAATCCTGTGATGAAGTCCATAGATATATGCTCCCACTTCCATTCTGGGACACTCAGCGGCTGCAACAAGCATGCTGGTTTCTGTCTCGGGGCTTTCACCTGTTGGCAAACAAGGCATTTACTGACAAAATTCGCTATCTCTCTTTTCATGCCCTGCCACCAGTAATACTGTTTCAAATCATGGTACATCTTCGTACTTCCTGGATGGATTGAAAAAGGTGAACTATGGGCCTCTACTAATAATTCTTGTTTGAGATCGGCATTCCCAGGTACGCATAAGCGACCCTGGTAACACAAGCCGAGGTCTGAAGATAAGGAGAACTCGTTCGCCTGCCCCGCCTCTACTTGACTGCGTCTAACAACAAGGTCAGGGTCATTTGGTTGTTCATCTATGATCCTCTGTCTCAAGCTCGACTTAACTGTCAACTGAGCTAGGCGTGCTGTAACTTCGCCCACTGCAATCATAATCTCTGCACGTTCCAAGTCATCCAATATATGAGCCTGAGTAGTAATCAAAGCAGACGCATGAGCGGTCTTCCTGCTGAGGGCATCTGCAACCACATTTGCCTTGCCCGGGTGGTACTGGATGTCGCAATCATAATCTTTTACTAACTCTAACCATCTTCGTTGCCTCATATTCAACTCTTTCTGGGTGAAGAGGTATTTCAAACTTTTGTGGTCCGTGAAGATTTGGATTTTCTCTCCATATAAATAGTGCCTCCAAATCTTCAAAGCAAAGACCACTGCCGCCAATTCCAAGTCATGGGTCGGGTAGTTCTTCTCATAATCTTTCAGCTGACGAGACGCATAAGCAATGACCTTACCATGCTGCATTAACACACAACCCAATCCCTTCTTTGAAGCATCGCTGTAAATAACGAATTCCCCGGAGCCATCAGGTACCGTAAGCACTGGTGCTGAAACTAGTCTCTGCTTAAGCTCTTGGAAGCTTGCCTCACAAGCTTCATTCCACACGAATGGAGTACCCTTTCGAGTCAACTGAGTTAGAGGTGCGGCTATACTGGAAAAACCTTACACGAAGCGACGGTAATAGCCTGCTAACCCCAAGAAACTTCGAATCTCGCTGACTGAAGTAGGTCGAGACCAATTGGTCACTGCCTCTATTTTGGCTGGATCTACTGTAACACCTTCCTTCGAAACCACGTGCCCTAAGAAGGAAACCCGTTGTAGCCAGAACTCACATTTAGAGAATTTGGCATACAACTTGTTCGTTCTTAAGGTAATTAGAACTCTCCTGAGATGATCCTCATGTTCCTCTTCTGTCTTGGAGTAGATAAGAATGTCGTCGATAAAAACAATCACAAATGAATCCAAGAATTCCTTGAATACCCTGTTCATCAAGTCCATGAAAACTGCGGGAGCATTAGTAAGCCCAAAGGACATCACAGTGAATTCGTAATGCCCATACCTGGTTCGGAAAGCTGTCTTGGGTATATCGTCCTCTCTAATCCTCAACTGATGGTAACCTGACCGTAGATCTATTTTAGAGAATATTGCTGCACCTTGGAGCTGATCAAAGAGGTCATCAATCCTGGGCAGAGGGTATCTGTTCTTTATTGTCACCTTGTTCAACTCTCGGTAGTCGATGCACAACCGCATTGTCCCATCCTTCTTTTTCACAAATAACACTGGAGCACCCCACGGCGAGACGCTGGGGCGTATATAACCTTTGTCCAACAGCTCCTGAATCTGCACCTTAAGCTCTTTCAATTCCGCTGGAGCCATCCTATATGGGGCTTTAGAAATCGGGTTAGTCCCTGGCTCAAGCTCGATGCAGAAGTCGACCTTTCGAGCTGGCGGTAGTCCTGTCAGATCCTCAGGGAATACATCTGTGAATTCCCTCACTACCGGTATCGAGGTCATTGATGCCTCGGTTTTCCTTGTGTCAACCACGCTAGCCAACAAGCCCCAGGCTCCTTGGCTAATCAATTTTCTCGCCTTTATTGCAGAAACCACTTTAGGAGCACCTTTGATCATCGATCCTTTAAACTTGAAGCTTGCCTCTGACGGAGGGTTAAAGATCACCTCCTTACGATGGCAGTCTATGTTGGCATAATTAGAAGCCAACCATTCCATTCCCAAAATAACGTCAAAGTCACTCATATCAAGGGCGATCAATGTCACATCCATTGATCGATCAGACACTAACATTTGGCAGGCTTTCACCGCTTCACTAGCTAGTAACGTTACCCCCGCAGGGGTTGAGACTGATAAAACATAGCCCAGCGGTTCTAGTTCTAGGTTGGCTTGACTTACAAATGATGCAGAAATAAAAAAATGCGTCGAACCCGAATCAAACAACACAAAAGCATAATGGTCGAGGATAGGGATGGTACCTGTCACTACTGCATTAAGGTCCTCGGCCTCTTGTCGGGTGGTGGCAAATATCTTGCCCTGATGTTGTGCTGGTCTCACCCCAGATGCCTGATTTGAACTGGACGGCTGGTCGGCATAATTAGCTTTCTTCTGATTACAATTCGGAGCGATATGCCCCTCCCGTCCACACTTGAAACAAACACGGGTCCCTGCCAAGCAACGACCCTAGTGGTACTTCCTACAGGTCTGACATAATGGCCTATCTTGATTAGGCCCTGACTGATTTTGTGCTCTCTGTCGACGGTCCTGGGGCGGACCTCGTCTAGGGTAACGGTGACCCCTCTGTGTGTTCGAGCTCATCTGATCGTACCTTCGCTTATGACCTGAGGAATGTTCTGAAGAGACAGCTGACGGTCGTCGATCAACCAGCTGTGCCACCCTAACTGCCGTGGCATAGTCTTGGGGTTCATGGGCTGCCACATTTCCCTGAATCTCTTCCTTTAAGCCTGTGATGAAGGGTTCCACCTTATCAGCCTCTACAGCTACCAGGGGAGGGGCAAACCGTGACAGTCTGGCAAATTCAGTCTCGTACTCCTCTACCGTTCGGTTTCCCTGCGTAAGAGCCACGAACTCTGATTGCTTCTTGAATCGGGAGGCGGCAGGGTAATACTTCCTGAAAAACTCCCCCCTGAACTGAGTCCATGTGACAGGTCCGTTGCTGACGTCTAAGGTCCTTTCGATCGATTGCCACCAAATCAGGGCGTTATCTCGTAACAAGAACACGTCACAATACACTTTCTGGTCCTCCGGGCAGTTCATGTGGCGAAAAACAGTCTCGATGGAGGACAGCCACAACTCTGCTACCGTGGGGTCCCTTGAGGCTCCATCGAACGGACAGGGGTCCCACTTCCTGAAATCTCTTAAGCACCTAGCCTCCCGTGATAAGGCGGCTTCGTTGTTCTGAGGCGCTTGGGCCTGTCGCCCTGCAAGCACGCCTGCAACTGCAGCCTGCACTACGGTCTGAACTATTGCCTGAATATCCACCGGGACAGGTCCTACCGCAGGCCCCGGCTGTTCCAGTTGTGGGTTTTCTGGTAGGTTTCCTTCTTGCTCTACAGGTGGCACGACTTGCTCAGGGGCTATACGACCCCTACCACGACCTCTTCCTCGACCTCTTCCACGTCCTTGTGCTCGAGGAGACATGATCTATTTCACAAAAATTTATCATCTTACTAACAGGCTTGAATCCTTTAAACAATTCACAGGTACTAAACCTTATGCATATCTTTCCCACAACATGAATCTTTTCCGAACATATATAACATATAACATTTACAAGCTACAAAGTAATCAAACGTGTACCTGGCGTGACCGGATGCTTGCTGATAAGCCATGGACATATCTAAGGTTTACGATGTAAACCAGTCTACAGAACCAATAACCTAGAGCTCTGATACCAACTGTAACGACCCTACTTTTCATGCCTAGATCCTAAGGCCGTTACTTCGTGCATTTCATTTTACTTCTAAGAACAGCGGAAAATTTCCATTTAAAGAAACTATACTTAGAAATTTGCGAAACATTTCAATCTGGGATCCCAGTTTAAAATAGAACAAACAAAACCTTTAGTAAATCAAACAAACTTAAAGCGGAATAAAACGTAAATCATTCAATACAAGTTCAAAGGAGAATTTCAAAACGTAAAAATGTGGAAGACTATCCTAAAGGAGATCCATGGCTCAGCAGCTCTCCGTCACGCGTACTGCACACCTTTACCTCTACCTGCTGTTGTATGTAAGGGAAAAGAATGAGTATTTAAGAAAATACTCAGTAAGCAGCAATTCGAGGCTTTAACATTTTATTCGAGTTAAGGGCCTTAGGGTTAGGTCATCTCATTTCATTTCATTTCATTTCATTTATTTGCAGTTCGGGTCTCGTGTTCAATTAGTACACCTATAAATATATAAGTTTGCCAACTCACTGATAGTGCACAAGTGGGAGTTTTGGGAGGTCTCTACTCCTACTGATGGTAGATGGCACCCAATCAGTGGAGCTAAGTCTCATCCCTCAAGGCACTAATAGGCGCGTACCGCTCTAAGCTACCATTTCACTGGTGGAGCGTTCATGGGTTTAAGTCGGGAATTTACTCCCACAGTTAGTAAATGGCACCTAGACTGCGAAGCCAAGTCCCGCCCATTAAGCCCCTCATTTCAGTCTATTACATCTCAGTCCTAGGTGTTTAATTGACACGACCCTCGTCTAAGGCACTAGCTTAATCCTTTCTCTTTCCTAATCCTTTCCCTCAAGGTAAATATGATTCCCAAACCGTCATGAGGCTACCGAAAATTCGGCAGCATAACGACGCACGCAGAGGGAACCCAATTTTTTTATACACCTGGAAACAATATAATGCACTTCTATAGTCACAACGGGTCAGATGTCGCATCCAACTTCAATCCAAACTCCAACAGACATTTAACCCATTCCCCAATATCACAAATAAAATCCAGAGAAACACATAGTCATCCAAGCCAAACATGCTTTAAAGTAAACTAAGAGATGCTAGGTTGACTTTAAGATCCTCGTGCTATCAATATGTCTTATAATGAAGCTTATCATGATTTCACAATCAAAACTCAAGGCTCAAATTTTATCCATGCTAACATATTAAATTTTCAGAGAAAATTAAGCCAAAGCATATAACTAAATCCAACGGCTACATATATATTAATCCCAAGCATTTCAGTTCATGGCTAACCAAATAAAACATGAAATTCACGGCCTCAACACAAACAAAGAACACTTAGCCCAAACTCCAATTATTCCATAAATCCACGCTTCTCATTTAATGCCCAAATAATGGCAATCTCAACATGCTCAATCATGCTTCAAAAGTTAACCCAACACACTTTACTTAAGCTTAAGGACCAACTTGGTTAAAAACAAATGGCACTTCAATCCAACTATCCACTTTAAATTCCCAATTAACAAACAAGGGTCAATTAGTCTAAGACATAAAATTTGAATCCAACTAGCTACTTACCTTAGTGAAGGAGATACTCGATTAACCTCCAAGAAATTCCTTAACTCCAAGGTTCTTAAGCAAGCTACAACAAGGAAATGAACTCTTAATTAACTATGGACTCTAACCAAGCATTCAACTAAGAACCCATTACATTTGGGGTAAAATTAACAACTAAAGCTTACCCAAACAGAACCACAGCTTGCTGTCCAGCAGTCCCAAATCGCTCAAATTTGATAATTCGGCCTCCAAACACCACGGGCACCTTGAAATCGGAAGCTAAACTCAATGGGCATCCATGATTAAACATTAAATAGACCCAAAACACCTTAAATCTCACTTACCCACTGCCGGAATTGCTTAACCACGCTTGAAGACCCACTGCTTGAAGACCCAAAACACTTGAAGACCCACTGCTTGAATCGCCGGAATTGAATGGGTACGCTTGCTGAACGGGAGAAAAAGTGAATGGGTAATCGTTTAAATGCAAGAACTAACCCACACAAGTCTCAAATCAACTTACCCAATGCGGGAACTCACCTAAAACAGCCGAAAACGCGGAAAAATGGTCCCTCCTCGCTGCTGTCCACGCCTACAGTGGCGACGACGACTCGCAGATCAACGGCAGCTCGTGAGTGGGTTGCAGGCAGCAACGCGTCGGATCTGCTACACAGAGAGAGAGTGGCTGAGAGAGCGAGAGAGAGAGAGAGAGAGAGAGAGATCGAGGGAGAAAGAGACGAGAGAGAGAGAGAAAAAGAGACGTTACCGGCGGCGACGATTCGCGGCGGCGTGCGGCGCGAGCGACGGTGGAGGCGGTGGCGGCGTCGGCTTGCGGCGGCTGAGAGGGAGCGAGGAAGAGAGAGATCACCGTGAGGGAGGGAGAGAGAGGGATTGCCGAGAGAGAGAGAGAGTGATCGTGAGAGGGAGAGAGAGAGAGTTAAGATTTTCATTTTTTTTTTTAATTGGTCAATTGACCGAAAATGTGGGGGAAATTTTCCCCCCACTTCCCCTTTGACCTGGCAATGCCCACTTCCTTTTTTTTTTTTTTTTTTTGAAAAGACTGGCTGCTACAGTAAATACTCTAATCCAATTTTATCTAGGGAATTAAACTTGGTGAGAATGAAAACAAAATTAACACAAGAAAAAAGTGTGACAATCAATTGATGGCAAAATTCTTAGGGAGTTGATTTCACCAATTGGGATTATGGATTAATTAATGGATAACTAACATGCTATGATTCATAAATCTAGGAAAACTACAATCATACATATCTCTCCCGAGCATACATAATTCTCTCACATGCAATGAACCCAATATCCCTATCTAAATTCATTAACATGAAAGGCTTTAAGGTTAGTCATTTTTAACGATTTCTTGAATTATCTATTATCTCCCGATCTCAAGATTAATCCTAGTCATGCATAACGATTTCTAAGCTAAATCCCCTCTTGATAGCGAGCACAGCTAGCTATCTTTTCTTATTGAATTTAGCTAGTCTTTGATGATTATTGGTCATTTTATTGCACTTTGTTGTTTATTTTGTAGGAAATGGTTGATTGGAGCTATAGCGCAATAATGGCGTTAATCGGGTGCTCGGGACGCGAAAAGATGCAAAGGAAGGAAAAAGAATCAAAAAGGAAAAAAGTCAACATTTGGTCAAATATAGACCAACGTCGAGACGCTGCTTCTTTAGCGTCTCGATGTTGGCATTCCATATCAGAGGAGGCGCGAAACTGTCGCAACGTCGAGACGCTGCGAGAATTCCTTTTCCAGAACGCGTGTTTTAGAGGCAGCGTCTCGACGCTACGACGAAATTTCAGAATAAAAGCATCCTTTCGGCTAGGTTTTTGGGGGAGAGACTTTTGGGACGTTTGAGAGCCGTAAAGCAGGGCAGAACAGAGGATCTTGAAGCAAAAGCAAAGGGAGAAAATCGGAAATCAACCCATCGTTCGTGGGGATCGTGACGGGGACGTCGGTCTCGGCCTACATTGAGTTTTTCCTTCCCTTTTCCTTTCTTTAGCTAGACTTTATGGCTTTTACATGTTTAGTTGAGCTTGTAATTACATTCATGAGTAGCTAAACTTGTAAACTTAGGGATTGATGTAGTTGATTGTGTTAATGGATTGGTTTATGGTTTAAGTTGTGCAATGTTTATTATGTTTGTAATCTTGATTTAATGCTTTCAATTAGTTGGCCATTAGTTGAATGATTTAAGTTTTGAATCTAGCTCGGGAGAGGGGATTTAATTAATTTAGACTTACTCAAGATTGCATGACTAAGGTTTATTTTCTAATTTGTGACGGTTTTAGATTAACTTTAGAATTGGTCAAAAGATCTCATTGCCTTGCATGATTAATAGACTTAGATAGGGATATCAAGTTGGTTAATTTGCATGAAAATCAATTATACTGGGGAGAGGTAGTTGTGATTAAAGGGTCTTTGGCTCATAATTCCATTGTGCATAATAACTTACTCCTTAAAATCAATCCTAGACTAATCGGCGAAATCAATTCCCTAAGTATTTTTCCCAATTGAATTTCCATACTTTCTACGTGTTTTGATTTAGTTTTCTTATTATTCAATCATCACTTTTTTATCCCTATATAAAATTGAGCAAGATAATTCACAATACTTGATTTGCTTAAAAATCCAATCCAGAGGACGACATTCGAATTACATTCACTATATTATTACTTGACCCGTGCACTTGCGGTAGGAAAAGTCCACATCACCTCTCCCGAGCAAGATTCAAACACAATCATCAATCAATTTATGGCCGGTAAATTGAAAGCATTAAGAACATGTTATGCATAAATGAAAGCATGAAATACATCCATAAATCAATCCAAAATTGCCCAAAAGGCTACATCAATCCCTAAGATTAAGAACTTAGTTACTCATACAACACGTTACAATATAAGCTAAGCCTAAAACAGCCATTAAAACTAACTAAAATCAATAGGGAAAAGAGATTAAACGCAAAGTCGCTGAAACCGCACGTCCCCGTCACAATCTCCACGACCCGAGCCTTCGGATCCCGCTCCTCCAACTTGCTTCAGCTCCCATAGAAGGTATTAGTCGAGTTTGTGGTGGAAATTGCAACAAAAGAGGTCCCCTTCATCAGCCCTAATCGCATTCTACTTATAGGAAAAAAGGCGACAGCGTCGCGACGCTGTCGCAAACCGCACATTCTGTTTAGGAAAAATCTGAGAGCGTCGAGACGCTATGGTCACACCGTCGCGACGCTGTGACCTTTTGCCGCCTGATTTAAATGAGAAAATTCCAGCGTCGAGACGCCCAGAAGCTAGGGTCTCGATGCTGGTCTACGGATTGCACACTTCAATAGGCCCTTAGCTTTGATTCACTATGTTTCTTTGGCATCTTTTCACATCTCGAACACCCAATCATTCCCAATTTCTCAATTTAGCTCCAATACACATTTCCTACAAATAAAACACTAAAATGCATAAATTTGGCTAATTAAATATCAAAGACTAGCTAAATTAATTAGTGAAAAATAGCTAGCTATGCTCGGTATCAACTTTCACTTTATAACATCGTTTACTGTTGCGACTGACTATTTCATGCGACCAATGTGTTAAATTTCGATCGACATTCCGAAATTTCGGTCGACATACCGAAATTTCGGTATGTCGACCGTATCGACATATCGAGGGGGAAGAATTTTGTTCTTCCCCCAATTTTGTCGAAATTTCGAGATTTCCAACGAAATTTCGATTTTTTTTTTTAAATATTAAAGTTGTGTTACTGTTTTTCAAAAAAAAAAGTTGTGTTACTGTTAGGGAGGCGCGTCAATCATTTGATGCGCCTCCCTTTGAATGTATTGCCTGGCAGTTTGCCAGGTGGTCTCTTCATTTTTTTTTTTTTTATTATTTTCAATTTTTACTTTTAACTTTTCAAGTATACGTTTTGTTTTTTCTTTTTTTATTTTTATTTTTTATTTACTTTTTTGTATATAAATTGTTTACCATTTTTTTTTTTTTTGAAAAAATAAATTGTTTACCATTACACCTACTTTAATTATTTTAACTTTTTAATACATAAAATAATATATATTAGTAATATAAATATTTTATATTTTATTTTATTGATGTGTTTATACTATATAATATTTGTTTAAAATTATCCAATTGGTATAAGTTTAATGTTTAGCCGTTCATTCAAATATAGTTATAGATGTTAAATATCAATTGATTATAGTTTAATTAAGTCATTATAATTAAAAATTCATTCATTTAATAATTCAAACAATTTCTATCGATTGTCATAATTTTTTCAAAATCTTTGTTGGCATCAACATTTCTATCAAAATTTCAATATGCCTATTATATGTAACTTGAATAGATAGTTAAAAATGATTAATTATATTCTAATATAATTAAACTATAATTAAATTTACATTTAATAATTCAAAAAAATTTCATCAATTTTCTTTTTTTTTTCAAAATTCATGCACATATTGACATTTGAATCGACAATTTCATCTAAATATTATCTTACTTTTTAGATATGATTATAAAAATGGTCAATTATAGTCTAATTAAGCCACAATTAAAGTTTCATTGACTAATTCAAACAATTTCCATCAATTTCCACGATTTCGTAAATTTTCTCGGAATGTCTCTCGACATTTCCATCGACATCGACATTTTAAACCTTGCATGTGATGACTTAGGTAACTTGATCTTAATCCTAAGCTATAACTATGAACTCCTATTTATTCTGGATTGTTCTTTGATTTGCATGGGTAAGAGTAGCCCGAGTTAATCGACTCAATAAGCCTATCATTTTGGGGATAAGACCGGGTAGATAGCTACGGACATAGTCCTGCAAGACAGAATTCACTCCTACCCGTTTTAGGGATAGTAGAGAGGTTCCTTTAAGTGCTAACTCCAGGTCTTGAGCAAGTGGCCCCACCCTCTCATTGGCCCGAGAGGGACTCGATTTGATGGTTGTACCATAAACCAATTGTTCATTAGAGAATCGGTAGGACTTAAGGAACAAGAAGTAACTTCAGGGGTAAAACAAACTTTTGACCCATCTCTAGTTATGAATGACCTGTGAATGATCGACTTACTAACCATGGTTATATCGAATGGACAGAAATATATCGACAGTGAAGAGAGTGCAACTACTGAGCTATAGTGGAGTGTCCCTGTAGTTAAAGAATGTATATTAATAAGGTTAATGAGTTTAGTCGGTTAATCTCGGATCGTTGGAGCCCATAATCTGTAGATCCATTAGGTCCCCTTGATAGCTCATATCCGAATAAACCTTAGAACAGTGTGATGGAAGAGTTTGAATCGTTCAAATTCGGTTTAGAAAATTAATGTAAACTATATACGATATTATCGACATATTAGTTTAATTACAAATTAAACCATATTTTGAGAGAGTCGGATATATTTAAATATGATTTAAATATTTAACGTATGAATAGGGATTCATACTTGAGAAATCAGTTTTAAGAGAAGTCGGGATTAGGTGTAAAATATTAATTTAATATTTGATATTAAATTAATTTAATATTTGATATTAAATTAATTTAATATTTGAAAAATAAAAATTAAGGGTATGTTTAGGACATTTAATATTTGAATATTTGATATTCAAGTTCAAGTATACTTATCAAGGGTATGTTTGGTTTAACTTCTCAAGTGTTTTAATTTTGAAAAAAAAAAAAAAATTCATTTTGCAAAAAATTCTAGGGTTTGACAACTACTAAAAATGACTTATTAAAAAATGAGATTGAGAAATAAACCGTTTTGAGAGAAACACTTGAAAATATATTTTTGGGAAAAATACACTTTTAGACCCTAAGGTTTGGATTAGGTTTCATTTTGGTCCCTGAGTTTTCAAATTCAACAATTTAGTCCCTGAGATTTGATTTTAGTTTCATTTTGGTCACTCCATCCAATTTTCCAGTTAAAGTTAACGGATTGCTGACGTGGTAAATTTTTTTATTAAAAAAATTAATTTTTAAGTTTTTAAAAATAAAAATATAATAAAATAATAAATATATTAGTATAAATTGATTTTTTTTTTTTTATTTCTTTCTCCCTTCTCCCTCCTTCTTCTTCACCAACTTTTAACCCTAACTCCTCCTTTTTCAAGTGGTCTCCGACGAGTACTCAACACCAGCCGGCAGCGACGGCCGGCCAGCGAACTTTTTTTTTCTTCGATTTTTCTTTCTTTCTTCTCTTTTCTTCTTTCCTTACTCCATTTTCTCTTTTTTTTTTTTTAACAGGAAAGAGGGTTTCTGGCGGCGGTGGCGGCGGAGAGAGGCGAAGGAGGGTCGTCGTCCACGATTTCGTACACGCGAAGAACGGCGATGGTAGATCTGAAGGGGGCAGCGATGGAACTCGAAGGGGTAGCGATGGAACTTGATTTTACGGAACCAGATCTGAGCGGGCATGAGAGAGAGGGGGACGGTGAGAGTATTTAGAGCGGGCATGAGAGAGAGAGGGAACGATAGATCTGAGCGAGCATGAGAGAAAGAGGGAACGAAAGATCTGAGCGAGCATGAGAGAGAAGGGGACAGTGAGAGTATTCTGGTGGGCGTGAGAGAGAGGGAATGTGAGAAAAGAAGGAGATGGTGAGGGGGAGAGGAAAAAAAAAAGGTCGACGACGGCGGTCGGCAGCAGTTGAAAGTGGTGGTGATGGTGAGGAAGAAGCAAGGTGATGGTGATGGTGATGGTAAGGAGGAAGAAGAAGGAGAAGAAAAAAGGGAGAGAAAAATGGGAGGGAAAAATGAGAGGGAAAATAAAGTTTAAAAAAAAAAACTATATTATTTTAATTATTTTATTTTTATTTTATTTTTAAAAACTTAAAAATTAATTTTTTTAATAAAAAAAAATTTCCACGCCAGCAATCTGTTAACTTTTAACGGAAAATTGGATGGAGGACCAAAATGAAACTAAAACCAAACCTCAGGGACTAAATTGTTGAATTTGAAAACTCAGGAACCAAAATGAAACCTAACCCAAACCTCAGAGACTAAAAGTGTATTTTTTTTTCCTATATTTTTTTAAAAAGAGTTTTCAAGTATACAATAACTCGGGTATAAAAACACTTATGAGAAAATGTAACCAAACATATGAGTGTTTAAATTCTAAACAATTTTTCTACAAAACGTTTAAAAAGAAATGCATCATTGAAAAACACTTAAACTAAAAGATATTTCAAACGGGCCCTAGATTGAGGACCCTAAATTGAGGGCCCGAGAGAAATCCTTATAAATGACCAGATATACACTGTATTTTTTAAAAATGACCAAACAGATTTTTTTGAATGAAAAATGGTTAAACCGTTTTTTAACCTATTTTCGTGAGGATCGTCTTTCCAATTATAGTAAGTTTCACGTTGACACCGTATTTTTAGGAAGTCACTATCTAATTTAATTTTTTTTAAAAAAAAAACAAACTGTTTATCCCATAAATCAAGGAATTAGAGTAACTATCTTCTCTCTCCTATCTCTCAAAATTCAAATTCAGATTTTATCTTTATTAAAAGTGAAAGATTACATAGAAATTAGGTTTTCATTTTTAATTTTTTATTAGATTCTTAGATTTTAAATCTTCATCGTTTTTCTCACCTTTTTGGCATCCGTCGATTTTGCTCTGTTGTTCATATCAATTATTAATCTACATCATAGGTATGGTAAATACTGTATTTTGTATTTATCTATCATTATTTTCTTCCTTATATCCTATTTTTCAACACAAAATATTTTTAATTTTTTTTTTAAAGTCTTTGATGGTTTCCAAATGGGAGCTTTGGAGAAAGAATAAATTGGAGAAAGGTGTCCAAAAGAAAATCAGAAGTTTATCAAGAATTTCGTTTGTAATGGTTGGGAGAAGATGGGAGCGCAAACCCAAGAAAATGGGAAGAATATAAGGGTTTCAGGTTTTTTAAAAAAACAAAGTGAATACTAAATCCCATTTTTTGAATTAAGTTAGAAGGAAAATAGTGAGTAATAATTTTTTCTCGTTTTTTAGATGATTTGATGTTTATCATAGTAAATTATTTGCATGCTTTCTAATATTTAGTTTAATATATATATATACTGTATTTACATAATTTGTTTGATGAATACAGAGTATTTGCATAATTTTTATCGCATAGCAAAATATCGATTCATCGAACTAACGCAAAAAGTAATCTCAAGTTCTTCCATTTATCGCAGTCTTCGTCTTCTTCGATCTGGTAAATGCCCAAACCACAAGACGTAATCCCCTTCTACGCCGCTCTCCTCGAAGCATGCTCCTCCACCAAGAACCTCCACACCCTCAAGCAAATCCACGCTCTATCCATAAGACTCCGCATCTCTTCCAACGATTTCATCCGAACCAAGCTCGTCTCCACCTACGCCGCCTGCGCCCAGCTGCAACAAGCGACCACCATCTTCTCCTTCGCAACTCGCCGCCCGACGTTCCTCTTCAATACGCTCATCAGAGCCCACTCCTCTCTCCGTCTCTTCTCTCAATCCCTTTCCATTTTCCGCCAGATGCTCGTTTCTGGAAAACCCATTGACCGTCACACTTTGCCGGCGGTGCTCAAGTCATGTACTGGGCTGTCGTCCTTACGCCTTGGCCGGCAGGTTCATGGGGCTGTTGTGATTAATGGGTTCGCTGTAGATTTGCCCAACTCGAACGCGTTGATCACGATGTATGGCAAGTGCGGGGACTTGGGCGTTGCGCGGAAGGTGTTCAACGGAATGCCTGAGAGGAATGAAGTGTCGTGGTCGGCACTGATGGCGGGTTATGGGGTGCATGGGATGTTTGGGGAGGTTTTTGGTTTGTTTGAGAGGATGGTGGAGGAGGGGCAAAAGCCGGACGAGCTCACTTTTACAGCTCTTCTCACGGCGTGTAGCCATGGAGGGTTGGTTGAGAGAGGGAAAGAGTATTTTGGTATGATGAGAATGGAGTTTGATTTGACGCCTGGTTTGGAACATTATACTTGCATGGTGGATATGCTGGGAAGGGTGGGGCAAGTGGAAGAAGCAGAGAAGTTGATAATGGAGATGGAGGTTGAGCCTGATGAGGCATTGTGGGGTGCTCTTTTGAGTGCCTGTAGGATTCATGGGAAGGCCGAGGTGGCTGATAGGGTGCAAGAACGGTTTATCAAGGAAGACTTGAGTGTATAAACTATGATGCAAGTTATGTTTGGTCGTTGGTTTCTTGGTACAAGTTCGTTGGTCTCAAATGCTTATGTAATCAAGTGGTGTTGGTAACATCTATCGAGAATCAAGAAAACCGATTTTTTGTTGCAAGAAGAAAACATGTGGCTCAAGTTGTACCTCCAACAAAGGTTCTTCTACTTTCAAATGTGATGACAAATGCAAATTAAATTATACGTTGCAGTCCTACAAACTAAAGCATCCATCCATATTTTATGTTTCATAAACTTCTCAGACTACTCTTGATCAAAGTCTGGAATGAATTAAATAAGTGATTCAATAAGCTTTGACGATCTTTACAAAGATTCTTTAGGATTCATAAAAGTATCAGTTTCAGGAGCATAGCCACATATCTTTAGTTCATGATACAATAGCTCTAACATTGAATAAATACAGTCTGCATTAGCATGGTATTTATCACCAGCAACAAACTCATGAACCTTACCATCAATCTCAATTGAACTAAACCCTGGCTTTTTCTGCACACCTCGAGCCTTCATTGTTCTCCTCACCTTATTAGCACCTTCCCACTTCCCAATCGCTGCATATATGTTCGAAAGAAGCACGTAATTTGAATCGCCTCTAGGGTCCAACTTAAAGAGATGTTTCATTAACCTTTCAGCCAGTCTCACATCACCATGAGTTCTGCAGGCAGCCAGCAGCGACCCCAGTACAACTTCATTCGGTTTCACCGGCATTCTCTCGATCACGTTCAACGCATCCTCCAACCTCCCTGCACGGCCATAGAGGTCGACAATGCACCCATAATGCTCAATCCTTGGAGTAATTTTATGTACCCTCTTCATGTTATCAAACAATTCGAGCCCCTTATTCACTAAGCCAGCATGGCTACACGCAGTAAGAGCTCCCGTGTAGCTAACTTCATCTGGCTTGAATCCTTCCTTCTGCATTGCATCAAAAAACTCCAGAGATTCATCTGCAAACCCATTAACAGCAAACCCCACAATAATGGAGTTCCAAGACACCAAAGTTCGCTTGGGCATTTTCTCAAACACTTGGCGGGCAAACTCAATACATCCACATCGAGAATACATATCTATCAAGGAATTACTTATCCTAATGTTATCCTTAAACTCCTGCTGCATAACGAACCGATTAACCCATAACCCCAAAGTAAGGGTGCCCAAATCAGCACACGCAGCAAGAACAGCAATTATAGACACATAATCAGGCTCAATACCCGAGCATTGCATCTGATGGAAGCACTCCAATGCTTGTTCGGAGTATCCCTGTTTCACAAGACCATTAATCAAAGCCGTCCAAGAAATCGCATCTCTTGTAGGCATTTCATCAAACAAGTCAATGGCCAACTCAATCTCCCCATTCCTCATGTAAGCATCGAGCATCGTGTTCCAAGAGACAGAGTTTTTCATGCCCAGGGAATCAAAAACCTTCCTAGCAGGACCCAATTGAGCACATTTGGCATACATATCAATCAGAGCAGTCCCCACCATTACATGCCCTGTATCCAATCCAAATTTTCGGGCGTAACCATGAAGCGAAGAGCCGAAGAAGAGGCTTTCTGACGGAAAATCAGCACAGCCGGAGAGAAGCGTGATGAATGTGATGTGGTTCGGCTCAACTCCGGCGAGTCTCATCCTCGTAAACTCTGTGGCGGCATCGGCTAATTGCCCGTTGCGGCAGTAGCGAGCAATAGAAGAGGTCCATAGAACAATGGGATCGATAGAATTGCGAGTGGATTTGGAGGAGATATTGCGATTTGAGGAATTGGCAGAGCGAGGGAAGTTGATTTTTGTTGAGTTCGAAAGTGGGATTGGAGAAGGAGAATTAGGATATTGTTGGAGTTGGGTTGGAATGGCTGTCTGCGCAGGAACGCTGCTCATCCTTCGAGTTCCAAGAACCGTTTGGGATAAAGCGGGAACGGGATTTTGTGATAAATAATCCCATTTGAATATAAATTGTTAAATACTCTGAACGTGCAGATTTAGGTTATTTTAGTTCCTAAACTTTAGGATGTCTGAAGGGAAATCCTCGTAAATGAAAATAAAATAAAATAAAATAAAATAACCAATTTAGATAGATAGACAAAAAAAAAAAAATAAACTAGTGAAAAATGGTTATAGCGTGCTTGCCAGTGACTTTATTTGTGTGTGGATTTCTAATTTTACCCCTTCTACCCGTGTATCTTCCTCCCTCCCAATCTTTTTCAAAGATTCTCTCCAAATATTGTTACATATGAAATTTTAAATTTAAATTCCAATTAGATTTGTTTCTCGATCGTATTCTCTCCCACAGGTCTCACTCTATCCATGCCAACTCACCACGGTTTGTGTTCTAGGTTCGTTAAGTGGGCAGAGGTGAATGGGGTGTTTGTTTTGGGCTTCAGTTGATTGTGCATAGGGTGGGAGGCGTATGGTGAATTTTGGAGAGAAGCAAGAGTATGAGGAATGGAGATTGTGGTGGAGAAGGCTAGCTAATGGCTATTTGGGACTATGAAGGTTGGGAGACCGATAAGCTTTTTATGGATGAGCCATGGTGAATGATGCGGTGAAACTTTCTGTGGTGCTTGAAGTGGTGGCAAGAAATCATTAAGGGGCAATAGTTATTAATCAAAGAAGTTGTATTGTTAGTTTAGTTAGTTTTCTTATATTGTTATTTTCACTCAACTGATTGACATCTGTCATTTGTAGCTATTTATAGCACTTGCATTTTTTAATAAAGATATGCAAGATTATTTACTTTCTTTGCCTTGTTATGGTATCATTCGATTTTTCCTTTTCAAGAAAGTGTCTTGCGTCTCCTTCCTTCCACGCTGCTATGGTCGATCCTGAGGTTCCCTCTTCCTTCACCATAAATCAGCCCACTGCTTCTTCAGTCATCGATCAATACGAAAACCCATATTTCCATCATCATTCTGATGGCACGAATCTAATTCTCATTTCTAACCCACTCACGGAGTCTAACTGTACTTCTTGGAGTCAGGCAATGATTCTTGGCCTCACCGTGAAGAACAAGATGAGATTCGTTGATGGCACAATCACTGAACAAACTGGAGAATTGAGGCGTTCTTGGATCATCTTTAACAGCGTTGTAAAAGCTTGGATCTTCAATGGTTTGTCCAAGGAAATTTCCGCGAGTGTCAGCTTCTCCGATACTGCTAGGGATATGTGGTTGGATCTCCAACAGAGGTATCAACGGAAGAATCACCCAAGAATCTTCCGATTACGGCGAGAACTTTTGAATTTAACTCAAGATCAGTTGACTGTCACTGCTTATTTCGCAAAATTGAAGACTTTGTGGAACGAGCTTGCCCCATATCGTCCTTTTTGTTCGTGTGGAAAGTGTACTTGTAATGGCGTCAAAGAGCTTATCCAGTACTTCCAAACGGAACATGTGATGGCCTTTCTGATGGGCCTCAACAATTTGTTTGCCCAAGTTCGGACTCAATTACTTCTAATGGAACCAGAACCTACCATCACTCGTGCCTTCTCCCTCGTTGCTCAAGAGGTCGAACAATGAGTACAATGTATTGGCTCAATGTTAAAGAGAATTGAGTTGTGTATCTTAATGCTTAAAATCTAAATTAGATTGTGTTCCTTAAATTTAAATATTTTTTACCGAATTTGTATTAATTAAAATCATATTTTTTTTCATTTACATACCTTTACACGTTCTTGTGATTTATTTTTCTAGACTTTTTATTTATTATGTATCAATATTAAATTATAAATCATTTTGATGTAGATTTTTAATTATTTTGTATTTGCAGATGAATTGATTTGATTTGATTAGAATTTTAGATTTTATTTAACTAAATTTTGATTTGAATTATAGAATTTAGTTTATTAGATTTGAATGTCAAATTTTGTTTATAATCCCAAAAATTCGAATATATTTTTGCATCAAGGGTATTTCTGTAAGTTGATAATTCGGATTTTTAAATTCACAAAATTGATTTGGTTATTTATTTAAAGAATATAGACAGTTGCCATTTTTCAAAACGGACATTTTGTTTTAGCCATTTTTGTCGTTAACCCATGTCTAAACTCTTCTAGTGGGTACTTGAATTTCAATTTCATGTTTAAAAAGTTTCTGAATTTTCGATTTCATGTCTAATAAGTGATTGACCTATTCGATGTTTTTAATATTTATTATAGGTAATTTTGGACCACTCCGATGTACAAGGAGTTGACGAGGACAACCCGACACGAGCCCAAAAATAAGACCAGAGGATGGACCCCGAAGGCGAAACGGGCCAATGGGTCAGGCCAAGGCCTTGGGCTGAGGTCGACCCTTGGCCCGCTTGCACGAGTCGAGTTCCTCCGACCCCGTTTGGTCCCCGATGCTCCTGGACGCTCGGTTTCCACCTAGTTCAACCCTGAATCGTCTCCGAAATCCTAAAATCCCTAGGAGCATGAGCAGGTATTTAAACTCCTCTTCATCACTGAAGAGAGGATCCCGAACTCTATTCTCTACACTCTCCTCTTGCTCTCTTGCTCTCCTCCTTCCGTTTTCTGACTTAAGCATCGGAGGCGGTGTGGCAAGCACCACACCGGTGTGCAAGTTTCTCTATCTTGCAGGTCACATCTTCCCCCCTCTCGAACAAATTTGTCGTTGGTTGCACGTGAAGGTCTGGTAAGTTCCTCCTAACCAAATTTGACCATCAACAATATTCACGGGCCACACAAAATTGAAAGTTTTTGTTCTATTAGAAATACTATTCAATTTTATATCTAATAGATTAGTTAATTTTTTTTTTTTTAAAGAAATCAAATACTTCAAGAACCTATTAGACACAAAATTGAAAGTTCAAGCCTTCAAGGATCTACTGCACATCTTAAAGAATCAGAGATCTATCAAACACAAAATTGAAACATCTTGAACTACTATAAGACATTTTTTAAATTCAAATGACCAAATAAACACAAACTTGAAAACTCATGAATTAAACTTTTAATTTAACCAATATCAAATTATGGTTTAATTACAAGTATATTTCCTACTGTATCTAACAAAACAATACACCTTAAAAAGCGTTTAATATGTTTTTAAACTTTCAGTTTTTTATAAATTCCATGACTACATTTTAAAAATAAATATTCCTTAACTTTCAATTTTGTGTCTAATAGATAACTGACATATTCAGTATTTTTAATATGTCAAGAATTTTTTTTAAAAAAAAACTAATAAATTTATTAGACATGAAATTAAATTTGTATCTCGTAAAATCTTAAACTTTCAATTTTGTATTGAATATATTTGTAAAGTTTAGAAAAAAAAATAATAATTGTCGAATAAGCCAAAACTAATAAAAACTACAAAATTAAATGTTTGGACCTATTAAATACAAGATCGAAAGTTTTTAGAATACAAAATTGAACGTTTAAAAGCTATAAAGTACCATTTGAAAAGTTTAGGGAGTGTAATTGTAGTTTAACCTAAATTAACTTATTGTTTAAGAAGATATGTTTAAATCTTATTTTTTATTTCTGAGTTTTTAATCCTAATCCGCTTGCTAAGAATTCCAACATTTTGTCTAGCTTTTAAACTTTGCCTCCATAAAATTATTTTAATCGTTGCTCTTGATCTTTTACATTATTTTAGGGAAATTTGTAACTCATAAAATGGGAAGTGACGTCAGCAAAGGGCATTCTCCATTATTCTAAAAATGTAGGTCAAATTTCATTTTTCCATTATTTTAATGCTACAGGCACATTTTTCTTTCTTTAATTTAATTTAATTTAATATATATATATATATATATATATTTGCATAACAAGCTTTCGAACCTATTATAGGTGACCCTTGTAGCTTATATATTATGAGGTCTCTACTAATCTTTTCAATGTGGGATCCTCAACAGAACCCACATATGGTATATTAGGTTTCAAATTTTCGAACACTTAGATTTTTATTAAATGATTTTTTCAATATAACAAAGTAGGTTGAGAGATTTGTCAAAAATAAATTTAAAAAATAGAGATTTAAACCTCCTTAAACGAAGAATTACATGAGAATCACATTTAAATTAAATTCACTTTGGCTTTAATAAAAGATTAATGATAAAAACTAAGATATATTTTTTCTGTAAAGTTGTTCAGGGACTAAAATAAAATAGTTATGAAAATTATGTCTAAAATAAGATTAATTTAAATTTTTTCTAAAACTATCCTTTTCTAGTTGACTAGGTTTGGTCAATTATTAAAGACTAAAGATTCCTCCCCCTTCCCCACAATTGTTTCTGTTTTAATGCATTTACAAAAATATATTAAAGAAAATACAAAACATTGTCTCAGATATGTAGCAAAAGAAATGCATCAAACTAATACCATATCTCTTGACATTCAAATGTCAAGTATAAAATGCTAGGTAGTTAAAATAGATGCATGGTAAACTAAAATCATAAACTTATATGGATAATATTGTTGATATTTCCAAGCTGCAACAATTCTTTACAGAGTAAATTCCATTGTATAAAGAAAAGAAACCATGACTAAATAAAGGAGCAAACAGAAAAAAGTAATATCAAAACCTCTAAAAACCAACTTTCAACTGACTTTAATTGATTAAATTATATTCAGCATTCAGCAAGATGGTAATAGTTCAAAAGGGGATGTTTCCCCTTGTGTATTGTAACAAAGAAAGTTTCTGTATTGCAATGGAGTTTACTCATCTTCCATCAACAGAGGTGAAGGAGTCTGCAAATCCAGTGGGGCGGGCGGGAATGCTTCCCTTACTGTCTTGAAGGCTCGTAAAGCTCGTCTCCCTGCTTTCCGCTTCCTGCCATACCTTCAACATTTGAGGAAGCGGTAGACTGTAATCGATCCCGGAGAAACTATCGGCATCGTCGTCAATTGGTTTCCACTTCTCAACCAAAGGTGAAAGCACATTCACCACATGCCCCATGTCAGGCCGATGAGTTGGCTCTCTAGCTGTGCAATGTCCTGCCAATTCAGCCATTACAGAGATCCTCTCGAAGAGCTCATCGTTCACCGATAGAGATGGATCGATAGCGGACATTAGCTTTTCTCTGTTCGATTTAATTCGCCAAAACCACTCTGCCAAGTACCGGCTTTCCTCTGGGCGCTCCTCGTCGAGTGCCATCATTCCAGTCAAAAGTTCCATCAGCACCACCCCAAAGCTGAATACATCAGCTTTGGTAGTGATCTTCCCCATCACTGAATCCCAACAAAATTGATCAGAGAAATTTGGAGATATACAAAAGAAATGAAATGAAACATTTCAGAACAATAAGATTTAAGAATAACCAAAGAATCAGTTATTTTACTCCCAAGACTAAATCTACTCATTTGTTCAAGAAACTAATTAGCCTTTGCAATTGAATGTTTTATCTACTGGTTTTTGATTCTGTATTCAGGTTCTTCTAACATGGCTTGGAAAAGTCAAACAAATCAAACAAACTTCAATAGGCGAGCTCAGTTGAACATAACTACAAACATATTGTATTGCATTGCCATGAATTCGGAAAAAAAAGAGCTAGTAAAAATACCTGCATACTCAGGTGCTAGATATCCGAATGTACCGGCAAGCTTTGTCGCCACTGACTTCTCTCCGTCTGGAGCCAACTTCACCAATCCAAAATCTGAAACTTTTGCTCGAAAATCATTGTCCAAAAGAATATTAGACGATTTGAGATCTCGATGTATGAAGGTTTGTCGGGCCAAACTATGTAGATATTCGATACCCCGGGCAACATCCAACGCAATTGTGAGCCGTGTCATCCAAGGTAGAGGCTCCAATTTAAGACTTTTCCAATGGAAAAGATGCTTGCTAAGAGCACCTTGAGGCATATACTCATATACAAGAAGCCTTTCAGTTCCTTCTGTGGAGTACCCCAAAAGCGATACCAGATGTCGATGTCTAACGTGTGAAAGAACAGCGATTTCGGATTGAAACTCTTCTAATGCTTTATTACTGATCGACCCGGCCTCCATCCTCTTCACTGCTATTTTCGTCCCATCCTCCAACTCACCTTTATAGACAGTTCCAAACCCGCCTCGTCCGAGCTCATTTTCGGGGGAAAAATCATTGGTCACCTTCCGGAGAACTTGAACGGCTACCACCAGATTCCCATCCTCAATCACATGAGAATTCTCAGTTCCACCACTATTAGTACTTGCCATGCTAGTTCCTGTTTGATTGGATAAGTTTCCTGTGTTTTTATTTGAAACAGAAATCTTAACCAAATTTTCAGGGTAAGAGGGATCTTTTGGGTGCACCACAAAAGTAGGAGATTCAGCAGCTCGTTTTCTCTTCCTAAAGCAGAAGATACAGAACAATGCTGATAGAAATAACATGACTATAATGACCACCGTGACAATCACGTACATAACTCTTCTTGTCTTTGAAGACTTTTGTGTCTCGGATTCGACGTGGACAGACTCAGATGAGGAGGAATTCCTCACTGTAATTGGAGAAGCTGGAATCGGACTCCTTCTCGATGATGATGGTGGTTTTGCATCACCTGAGAATGTGTCATCTGGTGGAGGCGACACACTGGTAACTGGTGGATGTGTAACAGGTAAAGGAGGAGGTACTCCAGAGTGATTAGAAACCAAAAAAGGATTCCCCAAGGTTAAAACTTTAACATCATCTCGAAATTTCGGTAATGGAGGCTCGAAATTGTTTCCAGACAAATCCAACAACCTTAAAGATTTCAAACTCGTAAAATTCTGGGGAACTGTACCACTAATATTGTTTCCAGCCAATCGAATTTCGATCAGCGAATCTAACTTTGATATGGAAGGACTCAAAGTACCAACAAGTCCTCGCTTGGGCAGATTGATTATGGAAACCTTGGACTCAGGATTGCAACTAAGTCCCAACCATGGTCCTTGACACGGATCATTGCCCGACCACTCAGATGCAAGACGTGTCGGATAATTCAGACTGCCAAGAAAATCTAAAAGTGCAGTAACTTCTGGGGCACATTGGAGACCTGGTTTAGATTGACAAAAATAGTTGTAATCATAAGTAACATTAAGAGCCTTGAACTCTGGTATTGGACCCATTAGAAGGTTATTATTGAGGACCAGATTATCCAGATTCATATTGGCCAAGCTCTCAGGAATCAGACCAACAAGTTGGTTTCTGTTGAGATTAAGATCATTCAAAGATGCTAGATCCCCAATACTTTCAGGGATCACCCCTGAGAACTGGTTTCCATGTAGCCATAATTGAGTCAAAGAAGTCATCGACGGAATTACATCAATCGGACCGGTCATTCCCATATCTTGGTCGTTCAGCCATAGAATCTGCATCAAAGACTGCCCAAAACTTTTGGGAATTGGACCTGTTAACCTGTTATAGGAAAGCTTCAGAGCCGTCAATGATGGCAATGTCCCCAAAAACTCAGGGAGAGGGCCAGCCAGATTACTCTGCACCAGTGAAAGATTTGTCAGCTGAACTGACTTGGCAAGCTCATCAGGAAGAGACCACCCAGCAGTGGCATTGAAAGGATTATAATCCAAAGCCAATACCCTAATGCTGCTTAATCCATCGAAGAAATCCAACGGGATCGTGTCGAATTCATTGAAATCTAAGTAAGCAAACTCCAGTTCTGATAAGCCACTGAAAGAGGGCAATGCCCCATTGAACTTGTTCTTTTGGAGACCCAAATTGGAGAGCTTAGAGAGCTGGTTAAAATTCTGAGGCAAGGGCCCTTTAAGACCCAAGCCCTGAACCTGAATCTGAGAAACTCTATCACCTGCACAGTAAACATGAAGCCATGGAGGAATCCCACATGGGTCATCACCATTGTCAGGCCATTTGAGAAGCTCAGGATTTTCCAAGCCCTCTCTGAAAGCATTGAGAATCTTCACATCATTTAGGTCAGTGGCACAGAAACAAACAGTTGATAGGCAGAAGAGAATCAGAGAGATAGACAGGCCCAACTTGTCATCCACCATCTCCAATCTACAAGTAAACAAAAAAGTTGAACAATAAACCCCAATGCACCACAAAATCTCATGGATTTCAAAGGATTGAAGAGCAAACAAAGAAAACCCAGATGAGAAAATAAAGTAAAAACACCTCAAAACCGAAGGTCAGCTTCCATAAGAGACGAATAAGGAGAAGAAGAAGAAGAAGAAGAAGAAGAAGAGCAGGCAGGTGGGGAAATGGAGTTGTGAGAATTGGGGAAAGAGACGGGTAGATTGGGCAGTGGGTATGATCGTAAAAAGTAGAGAAGGGGGCTTTACGACTGTCTGTTTGTGGTTCATCGGGTCCCCTTCCTTTGAACCTAACTCGGCTTGCTTTGTCTTTTTCACCCATCAATTTGGCCTCATTACCCAAAGTAACAGAGGGAGCATGTTTGACCCACTCACAGTTGAGCTCGCCGACACTTAATTACTACTGCCAAAATCACGTATGCCTTTACACTCTAATACCAATTTTTTTTTTTTTTCTTCAGTTTCATTTTTAATGGACTTGTAAATAGATAGTTGGACCATAGAGTGGAAATTCGAATTTCTGACTTCTATTGAGGATAAAAGTTGTTGAGGTGAGATTTTGGTTACTAATGTCCCAAAGTATGAGTGGTAGAAGGACTAGCATGTCCACATAGAAACTCTTAATTATTGTTATGACGGTAAACTAAAATCAATCGAACAAGAATGAAAGAGAGAAGAAACAGAACGATCTTATTAATGAAGAGAAAACGTATGCAAATTACAGAGATTAGGACAGATTAGATTAGGATGATTTATATATGACACCACTATTAACTCTCACATAATAAATCCAAAACGGAAATAACATATCTAATCTCTATACATAATTTAGCTTAGGGGACGTTGTCCCCAAATCCCCACCGGACTTCGCCCTTGCACCCCGTACTTGGTCATTTGGAGTGATTCATCAAATTCAAGGCATATCAACAGTTGTATCCAACTTTCTAATGCTTTAAGTAAATGCTTAAGTTGTAGTAGTGTCGAAGCTGAGTTAATTAAGGTAGTGTGTTCACCTTATTAGTGTGGGATGAGTCTTTTTATTTATACTTTGAAGTCAAAAATAGGGAGAGGATGGACATGTGCCTTGGTCCCCACAACATGAACCATATTTATTTGAATGATCCTCCATTTCTTTGTTGACAAAAATACAACTAATATTTTGTATTTATCTTGTACAATTTTATCGTAGTACATGCTAGAAATGCATAGTGCACTAGTTTATCAGTGTTGAGGATCCACAATGAAAAGATTAGTGGAGATATCACAATTTGTAAGATATACATGGGTTACTCCACACTATTGTCAATTGGTAGATAAAACCTCATGTTATCTATTATGGTATCGAAGCCTATAAAATCCAAACAGATATTCAATCCAAGAAAATAAAATGGGATCCCATTCAAAATATGAGTGGAGATCTTACCATTCCAAATTTTAAATATGGATATGAAATTTAAATGTCTTTCAAACAATTCTATTAGTGAAAATAATCTAGTGTGATACTTTACTTTATTACTGTAATTCATACATGGTGGAATGTACACATGGAAATTTGTATTTTATCATACATTTATAGTAAATGATGTGGTACTATTTAAGTTATATATATTAAAATATTGTAATTTTTTTATTACCACCAGAACAATTGACAAGTTTCATTTCATCAATGAATCTCTTAGCCATTAACATTTACCTTTTAAAAGAAGAGTCACCTTGTAAAATATATAATAATTATCACTAGATCGCTCACTTCAATTAAAAAAATATATAAGGATCTTCTCTAGATCTAAAATTTTAAATTATTAGAGATTCTAATTTTAAATTAAGCCAGAAGGCAAGATGCAATTATTTAATTATAAACACAATATCTACCAAATTTTTTAATTAATTATAAGTAAATGGATAATTCTATTTTTTTTTTTTAATACCAACTTTAAAGGCAATTAAATCTTCTACGTTGTTTTTATGTAATTTAAAAATCAGTAGTAGTAGTTAATTATTTTACAAGCAAGAGACAAGAAGGTGGGTCCCACGTGTCATAATAAAAGGGAAAAAAAATAAAAGAAACTAAAAGAGGCTGCCGTTAATTGAGGATGATTCTATTCTATTCCTCGTAGGAATAAATTTAATCCACAAAATGGAGAAAGAAATCCCACGCCCACAGACACTCCCCAGCTTGCCATGTTTAACTACAACATTTAATCCTCCTTATTTTCAATGGACTTTCGTAACAAAATTAAATTTTAGTATATTCATTTAAATTCTATTGTGGTCGGATTTTAAGTTTTTGGATATTGTGTTTTTTCTTTTTAATTCTTTTTACATATATTTGAGGTATCGAGAACTCTGTTTCTTACTCTTCAAGAGACAACAAGGATTTTAAGTTATTAAGTTTTCAACCTGTGACCCTAAATTTATAACCGTCGGGCGTATCACCAGTGGCGGATCTAGGATTTTATGTCAGAGGGGGCTTAAAGTGGTGTGAAGATAATTTTGAACACATCTATATAAATCTATTTATATTTTTATTTTGATATTAGTTTGTGAAATAAAAGGTGACTTGTTTTTCCACCAAATTAAAAAAAAAAAAAAAAAAAAAAAAAAAAAAAAAAAAAAACTTAGAAAGAACAATAACTTTTTTTTTTCACTCTAAAAAAACTGTTTTTTTTTTCATTTATAAGAATTATAGTCTCTTATTAAAAATAATTTACTAAAAGTTTTAAAATATTTTTATTAATCTTCATAAAAAAAGAATTATGTGATAATTTTTCTATACTTGTTAGGAAGAATTACGTGATAATCTCAAATGATTTTGAGTTGATTTTAAATGGAATCAAGTGAAAAATAGTTTATAAATCACTAATGAATAGTCTAAATTGATTTAATATATGAAAGTTTAAGGTTTAAATTAATATAATTATTAGTTTGAAGTTTTAATCAAGACAACCCAAAATTTGGAGATATTAATTGATTTTTTTTAAAAAATTATAGTATTATATATTTGTTATTGTTGATATATATATATATATATATATATATATATATATATATTTATTAAATGGTTATTGTTGATATTTTAGTTTTCTTAAATAAAATACGATTTAAAAGACAAAATTCTAAAATTTTAACTTTAATTCGTTTTTATACAATATATAAAAGGTAAAAAAAGCTTTCAGAACTAAAATATTGCAGAAACCGTGTGTTCAACAACTCTAACTCAGGCCGTCTAATGGAGCATGAGGGGGGCTTCAGCCAATAACCACCAGACCAACAGATATTTTTTTTAGGGGCAACAAGAAAAATGGCTACAAATAAAAAGGTGGCTTGAAAAATGGCTACAAACGTTTGTAAATTAAATAGATGGCTAAACCATTTATTAATTAATAATTCCCTAATTATACAAGACAAAAATGCCCCTCAACAAACTTCCTAACGTGTTGTTAACGTTTAAAACCAAAATCAGAGTTTAAGAGAGATAAAAAAAACACCCCTACAAATAGTTGGAGACATTTTAGGAGGTTTGAAAATCCGAAAATAAAAAAGACACACAACTATTTTGAAACCCAAATGTACCAGACCCTAGTTGTTCCTCGGGAATAGGAGTAAATACCTTGTCGGACAATGAGTACAAAGTTCAACCACCCCGTCAGTAGAGAGAAACACCTCTGAACTCCATTGATCAGGAACAACATTCCTGTCTATCTGCATATTTACTACCTGCACCTAAGAACCTCTGAAAAATTAAGAAACCGGAATTATGACACATCTGCTGCAATGTTGATCGGGAACAACATTCCTGTCCATCTGCATATTTACTACCTTGTCGGACAATGAGTACAAAGACCCTAGTTGTTCCCCGGGAATAGGAGTAAATACCTTGTCGGACAATGAGTACAAAGTTCAACCACCCCGTCAGTAGAGAGAAACACCTCTGAACTCCATTGATCAGGAACAACATTCCTGTCCATCTGCATATTTACTACCTGCACCTAAAACCTCCGAAAATTTGAGAAACAAAAAAGAAACGTAATTATGACACAAAAAAACCTGCATTCCCACCGCCAACCATAGTGGATATTGCTACCTACCTCTCGCATCACGTCGACGCCCCCCCTGCCGTCCCCGCGACCTTCATCCGGTACGCCGACGAACACGTATTGCATGCTCAACCCTTTCTTCTTCTACACGAGGCCTGTACCAAAAAATTTGAAATAAGGTAACGGATTCCTTCCCCCTCCATTATATTTGCAACAGAAAGATTCGTTTCTTCCTTGCAATCCCGAGATTTTAGGGGTTCGTTTCTTCCTTGCAATCCCGAGATTTTAGGGGTTCGTTTCTTCCTTCCCCCTCCATTATATTTGCAATAAGGTAACGGATTTTAGGGGATGTCCCCGCGTCTGTCCCCATAGGGTGTATACTAGTATTGACCCCCGGGGTGTCAACGACTATACAGCACCCCCTGTATGTACCGTTTTGAAAACCGTTGACCATCCAAAAAACATCTCTGTCCTCAGAAATGATTATGTTAATTGGGTTATTCGACCAGCTCCTGAAGAGTGTTAGCCGAGTAATCATATTACCGTCCTGGAGCTGAAGGTATTTCGCCAGACATACTTTAAACTCTTGGAGACTCGAATCAATTCTAACATCCACGCTTCCGGACTTGAAATCACTGTAAATACCCCCAGCACTCCAGACACCACCAAACAAAATCGTGACCTGTTGAACTGTTGCCATGTTAGATTAGGACGGAAAATTACTGTCGCAATGTGATCGTGATATAAAACAAAAAGATAATACAATATGACATTTATATGAGGGGCAACAATGTGAAGGAATAAATAAATAATCGTTGGAAACTACCTACGCCTAAACAGTAGGTAGTCCTTAACAGATCACAACAGACCGCCCCTCAAAATCTCGTGTAAATAGAGATACATCCAGAGCACAATAAAGGGACCAAATCCCGTGTAAACCGGGATACACCCAGCGCACAAGAAAAAGCCGAGCAACGTGCGTGTAACAAAAACGGACGTTAGGGCCGTCTGTATATAGTCGTATATACCAGGGGTAAAAACGTCCAAAAACATTCAGGAAAACGGTTCCTATTATTCTGGTAGCCACGCCTGCAAAGACCAAACTTCCGTAGCCAAAAATCAAGTCCGCTTTTTTTTTTGTAGCCATTTAGCACAATTCCCCTTTTTTTTACGTAAGATTAATTATTTTTTATATAATATTTAATGTCTGAAAGTTGAGACTCGAGCCCCCTAGGCCTACAGTAAATCCGTCGCTGTGTATCACCAAATATTACAAATCCTTACCACCAAGACGTATTTTTCGAAGTTTGATATTTTGTTTTAATTCTTGAACTTCGTAAAAGAAAAATAAATAAATAATCCTTCTAGCCTTTATTGTAAAGTTTACGAAAAATAAATAAATAATCCTTCTAGCCTTTATTGTAAAGTTTTGTAAATGGTTTAGTAAAAAGATCGTATATGAATTAGATATTTAAAATTGGGTGAAGTAGATCATGTGATGGGATTTCAATAAATGATGGAGGATCATTTCAACTAAGTTTAAGGATAAAAATGGGGTGAGTATTAATATTGGGTCCAAAGCTAAATTGTTGAGGGGTTGTAACATGAGTTTAATTTGTTAACACATAAGAATAAAATAAAATTACTAAGTGTTTATGCCAAAATTTGGCCAAGCAATCCACATGCCCTTCACGTGACACCAACAATGAATTTGTAGAAGCTGGGGAAGACGTGACCTGCAAGACCAGCAAGAATCGCTGGACACCGGTGTGATGTAGGCCACACCGCCTCCGATGCCTAAGTCAGGAAACTGAGCAGCTAGAAAATAGAGAAAGAAGTCAAGAATCGAGTTTTCGGCCCCCTTCTTCGATGGTGAAGAGGGGTATAAATACCTGCTCGGACTCCTAGGGTTTGGAGGCGTTCTAGGACGAAGCAGGTTGGACCGAGGCAGCTGGAAGCAGTAGGGGCCGAGCGGAGGCAAACAGACTCGGCCCACGCAAACGGGCCGAGTGGTCGGCCTCGGCCTTGGGTCGAGGCCGACCGTACAGGTCGGGCCACGTTGGCCCGACCCGTCGGTATGGTCTCCCTCTGGGTCCCTTTCCTGGTCCTATCTCCTCCCGGTTGTCCCGTCAGCTGCTCGTACGTTGTGGTGGTCCAAAATTACCTATAACACTAAGTATAAAGAAAAAATAATTTAGGCCCCGTTTGATAACCATTTAGGTCTCGTTTGATAACCATTTCGTTTTTTGTTTTTGGTTTTTGAAATTTATGCTTGTTTTCTCCCAAATTCCCTACAATAGTTTTCATCTTTGTTAATGATCTATTTGAATTCCTAGCCATATTCTAAAAACACAAAACAAGTTTTTGGAAACTACTTTTTTTTTGTGTTTCAAAATTTGATTTGGTTTTTGAAAACAGGAAGAAGGTAGATACTAAGACAAATAAACTTATAGAGGGAAATAGGTGTGTATAAGCTTATTTTTAAAAAACCAAATGGTTATCAAACGGGGTCTTAATTTTTGGTTTTTGGTTTTTGAAAATTAAGTTTATATACAAATACTTTCACCTATAATTGTTTTGGTTTTAGTATCAATCTTCTACCTTGTTTTCAAAAACCAAGTTCAATTTTGGAAAAAAAAAAAAGTAATTTTCAAAAACTTGTTTTTGTTTTTAAAATTTGGCTAGGAATTCAAATGCAACCTTAACTAGGATAAAAGTCATGTAGAAAATTTAGGAGAAAACAAACATAATTTTCAAAAACCAAATAGTTATGAAACGAGGTCTAATAATTAAAAGAGCAACTACTCTTGATTTCAATGCAAAAATGAAGTAGAAAAAAGATATGAATATATATATTTTTGGATTAAAATCATAAATTTATAATTTAAAATTCAAGAAGCTAGAACTAAAAAGAGAAAAAGAAAAAAGAAAAAAAAAATCATTTTGAGGGGCGGCCTCGAGGATGGTCCATCCTCCATGAGCAAGTATGAAATTTCTTTTATACGCAGTTCAAGAAGAATATGGATCAAAACTTCAATTAAATATTTTTTTTAAAAAATTAACGACAGTTATGAATATAAAGTTTAGATAAAGTTTAGGAAATAAATAAAAATTGTGAAACTTTGAAGGTTTATTTTTTTTTTTTTTAAAAAAAAAAGAACTAAAATAAAATGGGTAAGAAAATTCTAAAGGCCACCTAGTCTATTTTTAGAATAAAAAACATAAAATTAGAAAATTAGAAATAAACTATAACTTGTTTAAAAATTTATAAAATTGATTGTTTTCAAAATACATTATTTCATTGAACACAAGTTCTAATTCCTTTTCCTTACAACATCACTTCTCTAAATTAATTTATATAATAAACTTTACATTCTTTAAGATTTAAGATGGTTGTGGCTTTGACTAAATATATTTTTCAAAAGAAGTAAATATTCTACTTTTGTTTAAAGCAATCCGTCTTCCTCGAGCTTTGGAGATTCGAGAATTATTTATAAAAAGGAGGGCCCTTTTGAATTTGGCTTCACCTGTCCATTCTCATTTAATTAAACTCAAACTAATAGGTGCATTTCTTTAAAGTTTTTTTTTTATTCTTTTTTTTTTTAGAAAGATTTCTTTAAAGGTTAAATAAATTAAAACCAAACTAATAATTATATTAATTAAAACCTTCTAAAATCAATCAATTTAAATCTCTTTTAGAATTCCATTTTAAAGTGTATTATTCTCACCCGTATAAGTTTTTCTTAAACATAGGGATTAAAATATTAAAATAAAATGTTGTAATCAAATGTGACTAACGGAGTGTTTTTCATTAATATGAACAATTATGTAAACTGTAAAGTTTAAGACTATAAATTGTTGTTAAAAAAAAAAAAAAGACTATAAATTGATAGATTTTTTTCTTCAATTTCTAACGTCTATCTCTTCATATTTATTTTAAAATATAAATAAATGTAAACTTTGATAAAATAGTAAAAGGAAAAAAAAAAATTATATTATTAATTTAATAAATACAAACACTTAGTTTCAACATCTTGTTATTGTTTATGTAGATAAAGTAGAAATTAGTTTTATGTTATATAGAATTTTTAGTTAAATTTTATGTGAACGATAACTTATGCATTAGGGTTTTTTTAGCCAACTCCTATTATTTAATTATAACTCTTTAGAATTCAATTTACTAAAATTAAAACTGAATGTAGATGCAGCAGTCATAGACGAGAACGTGGGTTCGGGAATGATCATTCGAAATCATAAAGGAGAGACGATGGCAGCAGCAGAGTGTTACAGAAAATTAAGATGCTCAGTTGAATGGGCAAAAGCAAAGGCGCTTGTAGATGGTGTTCACCTAGCTCTTGATGCAGGCATTTTTCCAATATGGGCAGAAACAGATTCACAAATTGTATGGAATCTTCTGAGCGACCGGGATCAACATTTCAACGAGATTGCTCCTCTTATTCAACACCTAAAGCAATTACAGCTTTCCCACCATATTAGGGGTTTCATGTTAACGCCTAGGGAGGGAAACAGAGTAGCACATACGCTGGCCGTTCATGCTCGCACCACCAAACATGACGAGGTTTGGTTAGAAGATTGTCCTCCATAGACTCATGGCATCCTTGCTCAAAAGATGCCACCCACAGTTGTCTTACATTAGTTTTCGTTTTTTTTGTTTGGTCTGTACCTCTTAAAAAAAAAAATTAAAAGTGAATCAAAATAAATCATAATATATATTTTAATTAAAAATGGTAAAAACAGAAAATTTTTAAATTAAGGACAAAATGAGAAATCAAAAGTTTCTCCTAAGTCATAGAGATTGGTAGAGATTTTTAAATCAATCAAATATTGTCTAATATCATATTTATTCAAATATTTTATAGATTTTATTAATGAGAAGATTTGAGATATGTATAGAGATTTTAAAACATTATTCCAATCATATTTAAAATAATAAATAAATAAATATTTTAATTAAAATAGACAAAAAGAGAAATCTTTCAATTAAGGAGGGACAAAATAAAATTTCTCCTCTTAACTCTATTTAGATAGTATAGATGATATAGATCTGTTATGTACCGAATAAAAATGGAAATCAATTTAGCATTGATATCCTAGTTCAGTGAAACATCCTCAACTTGCTAGAAAAAAGTCTGGGAGAATGTTTGTTTGGTTTTGAAAATTGAATTAAGTGAATATGCATTTGACAAATATGTTTTTGAAAACGATTTTCGGATTCTATGATACAAATAGTGGAAATTCTGAAAACAATTTTCTTTTATATTTTCAATGTATCCAGATTTTGAATTTGAAAATTTTAAATCCAGAATTAAATTAAAAAAAGACAAAAACTTCAATAAATATAGTATTTCATGTAATTTGTATAATATAATGTATAATAAATTAATGATATTTTAAAATAATAATTATACAAAATTTATAACTTATAACTAACTTGTTTATAAATTAATTAATAATAGTTTATATTCAACTTAGTATTTAGTTGATAACTACAGATAGTTTATGGTTTATAAATATATTATTAAACACATTTTGAATAATGATTTAAATTAGGATCCAATTTTTGAATCTGTTATCAAACACATATCTAAAAACATGGAATACAACATTGAATCATTTGTTTTCAAATTTATGTTTTCAGATAATCAACCAAATGTACCCTAATTGATTAGAGTGAGTACATCAAAAGGCTATAATTGATTTTTTTCCCTCCAATTTTTAAGGTTTATCTCTTCATAATCTAGTATTTAAATTCCAAGCCTTATTTTGAATAAATCTGTTATGTACCTAAATAAAGAGGGTAGATCTTATTGGAATATAATTGATTAGAGTATGTCAGAAGACCATGGATTTTGAGGTGGAGGCTCAGTATTTTACACCCCCAAAACTTTTGGCAAAATCTTCAACAACAATCTTGCATAAAGAAATTACCCTAGTAGCACTAATCTCCCAACATTTTAGGAGCTACATCTAGATCCCTATGTTTGTTTGATGGTGATGGTAATGCAAAATATTCAGACATTTCAAAGATGCTCAAATCAATGTTTCAAGATGCCCATATGAGACAGTTAGAAAAGCTTTCAAGGCATGGAACAAACATTGTTTTCATTAGTACATTTGTTGATAGTTGATACTTTTTTTCTCGGTGAGACTGAAACATAGACTTCTACGAAAGTAATAGATACCTTACTCTTATCCACTATACTATGCTTAGATAAGCTAATACGATTTTTTGATGCAACATTCTGTTGAAAAAAAAAATTCATAGAACACTATAGACCATATTCAAATATTGTTCTATATTTTAAAACGATTCTTCCAATAAACCATCAAGTATTGGAGATCTTAAAATCGTCGAGCCAGCCCCTCCTATTGCTCGAGGCTAACAGGATCCCAAAATATACCAGAAAGAGGAAAACTGGGAGAAGGACCCTCTTTAAGAAATCGTGAAATCTTCAATCTGAGCTACTAGAGACCCATATGACAAAAAAAAAAAAAATATATATATATATAGAATTTCCATCCTCTAACGAAGTGCAGCAACGAACTTACTCTTTCAACCATTTGCTGATCTCTTCATCCTTGTTTGTGTCATGTTCGAGTACAAGTGATTTTGATGTATTCAAAACTAGTTGAACCATTAAAGAAGGAATGGTGAATACTATTTAACTGGTGAGTGGTGAGGCTGTGCAAAGATAATGTCCCATCAAAATGTCTTGGTTTTCTAGATAATTGGAAACTATTAAGTTGATAATTATACTAACCAAACTCTAGAACGCTTTGCCCAACCATAGAGTACAAGCATCAACACCAATACAGATATGTACTTATTAAAACTATGCTACACTTTTAAGAATGGTACAATTTCATCTTGATACTTTTTGATGGCATCGATTACCTTCACAGAAAAAGCCTCGTCTTCAGGGTAGCCAGCAATAGGATCGGGTATCAAAGGAGGTGAGAGGTTGAGTATCCCTTCAAGTGTTGCATGAAGACAATAGGCTGAATAAGTGACATGGTATCCCCCTTCTTGGACTATAAGGAGGCGTCCACCGCTGTATTTGTTTGCCAGCTCCACAATCATATGCCCGATAGTTCGATAACCATCCATTGTCAAGCATTGCCTTCCATTTGGATCGAACTAAATCATCAAAAGTAAAAAAGTCAGCTCACAACAATCTAATATAACCAAGATTGAAAAGTTGTTGCTGTCTTCTAATGCATTCTTTAATCATTGCAACCATTAAGTATGATCTCTTCATTCACAACCATCCAGAAACCCTGATATGAGACAAAAAGGTATTTTGCCCTCAAATATACGCATCCATCTCTGTTTGAGATATATCTTTGTTTCACCATTTCATTGAAAGATTAATTTGATATACAAATTTGAAACTCCTGCAGGAGAGATTTTTCAAAATTTTTGTCCCAAAAAGTAAAACTAAAATTTCAAACAAGTTATAAAGCATGCCCATAAGTGATCACGACCATTTATGTCTTCAGAGAAGAATAATAAAACATTTCAGTAAAAAGAAAGTAAATAAATAAACTGACTTACAGCACTTGAATCTTGGCCCGCAACCAAGACTATCATATCTGGCTCGAACTTACGAATTGCTGGAACAACTAACTGTTCCATGGCATACTCATATCCAATATCCCCTGTTCCATTTGGCAGAGGTATATTCAAATTGTAGCCGAAACCCGGTCCTTCCCCTAACTCATCCATGGATCCACTATGAGGATGGGATGGACCCCAGGAACTATGATCCATATGAAGGGAAAGAGTCAAAACTTTGTTGGACCTGTAAAATCCTTCAGCAGTTCCATTTCCATAGTGAACATCAATGTCTACAACCGCAACCTTTTCACAGCCAGAACTTAAAGCCAATTGAATGGCAAGACCAGCATTGTTCAAGAAGCAGTAACCGTCGGCTTGAGTTGGCTGAGCATGGTGTCCAGGAGGCCTAACCAGTGCATAAGCAATTTTGCCCTGCCCGTCAAGGAGGTGCTTCATTGCCGATAGCGTAGTACCAGCAGCAAGAAGTGAGGCATCCCAAGAGCCCGGATTCAGAAAAGTTCCACAACACATAACCTTCCCTCCTTTTTTATCAGCTTCAAAGAGCTCATTTACGTAGTCTGGAAAGATGAGGGAAACTTTAATCACAGCATTCTATGATGTTTTTACTTGACTTCCCATAGAAATGATCTGAGCGAATAGGTTATATACTTCATTTTCATTCGTATTCAAGAACCCTATCTCAAACTTGTCAACCTAGGAAACAAATGGAAAGCAAAACCCCAATCATCAAGTGTAAAAGAAATTGAAAAAAGAAGCACCTGGATCGTGGAAAGAAAGCAATTCAGAGAGGAGTGCGCGTCGTCCAGAATGCCAAGTGATGAAAGGAGCGATAGGTCCTCTTTTGAGAATCGAAACCATGTTCTTAATCCGGTCTGAGTTCTCTGGGTGCTTATCCAACACGTCGAGAAAACCTGGATCCTCTCCGGTGTCGAACATGCCATAGCCGGTGTCGTGATTGAGCATCCCCTCGTGCCAAAACACATTGATTCTGTTGGGAGGGGAAAGAACCGGTGAACCATCCATGGCAGCGCCCAGAATACAGTAGACTGGAAAAGGGTCAAAATTTACTCAAATAGGTTTTAGGTTTTCAAAATGGACCTATTTTTAGAGAAATTTTGGTGGGAGAGGGGAGGAAAATGGTCAATTAACCCAAATGTTTCTAAAAACTTGTTTTTTTAACTTTTTTTTTTTTTTTTGTTTTTTTTAGCTTCTTTTTAGTGGGACTCAAAAATCACCTTTATCCTTCTTCAATTTTCATTAATCATTAATGATATGAATTAAATTTCTCAACTAACCAATACAACTAACTAATTTCAAACATCAACTCACCATTTGATCCACAAAGTGTTCTAAAAGAATAAAATCAAACACATGAAATCTAACGTACGGATAGACCCACTCCAAAATTTTCATATTTTCAATGTTTTTTAAAAATACAATTGAGGATGATTTTACACATATTTTAGATAATAAGGAGTTTGTATGAGATATTTTTACGAAAATATGGGAAAAAAGTATGAATCCCGACCCAAAAATTATGAATCTCATCCGGGATTTCTTGGTCGGGAAACCAACCAAGAATTTTCCAGAAGGTTTTTTTTTTTTCAAAGGTTTATTATTCACCCGTAAATTATCAAACTCCTCTTCTCCACTTAAAATCTTCTTCATAAATTTGTTTTAAGAAAATCTTCTTTGTAATTAACCACAAAGTTCTCACTATTCTTTCAAGCTCGTTCCGTTAGTTAAAATAATCCATATAATTAAAAATCCATATATTTTCCTAAAATATCTTCCCATAATAATTAAAAAAAATTTCACCTTCTCCCTCCCAAAATAACTCCTTGATTTTCTCAAAATTTCCCTTTCAAACTGTCTCACGCCAAAATCAGCGAGTCAAAAATCTTTCAAGCTCGTTCTTCTTCCATTCACGCTCACAGTGGTAAGTTCAAGCTCACGTCGTCGACGTTATTCCCGCAGTCTCATCCTCCCAACGCTGTCGACGTTGACGCTTCTACCAGTTCACGTCTCATCCTCCTCAAATCACAATTCGAGCACCGTTGACATTGAACAAAGGTTTGTTAACTATAGACATCTGAGCGGGTTTTTGTCTGTCAATCCGTCAGCATTTTGTCTTCCGTTTGTACATTTTCTTAGTTGTTTCTAGTTGGAGTTCATTCATGAAAGGCATATTTGGGTTTGTTATGTGATTTATTGGATCATTATTTACTTAGTTGTGAGTTTATAAAAATTATTCTGCGTTTGTACTCCAATAAACGATGACTTATATATAATGAACTGAGAGTTATTGTTTACTTAGTTGTGTCATTGAGTTTATATAATATAGAGAAAATACACTTTTGGTCCCTGAGGTTTGGGTTAAGTTACACTTTGGTCCCTGAGTTTTCAAACTCAACAAAATTACCCCTGAAGTTTGGATTTCGTTACTTTTTGGTCTCGCTGCCTAATTTTCTGTTAAACTCTAACAGTTTGCTAACATGACACTATTATTTTAATAAAAAAATTATTTTTTAATTTTTCTAAATAAAAATATATTAAAATAATAAAAATATTATTTATTATTATTATTTTTTAATTCTTTCTCTCTCTCCTTTTTCTCCTTCTTTTTTCTCTTCTACTTCTCCTTCTTCTTCAACTCCGGTGGTCGACCGCCGCCGGCTGCCGGCGGTAAAGTTATTTTTTCTTCTTTTTTCCTCTTCCTTTCTTCTCTTCTTCTCCTTTATTTTATTTATTTTGTTTTTTTAAGAAAAGAGGGAGAATCGAGGAGGAGGAGAAAAAAAAAAAGCTTTACCGCCGGTCGGCCACTGGAGTTGAAGAAGGAGAAGTAGAAGAGAAAGAGGAAGGAGAAGTAAAAGAGAAAGAGGAAGGAGAAGAAAGAGAGAGAGAAAGAATTAAAAAATAATAAAATAATAATATTTTATTGAAAAAATTAAAAATAATTTTTTTATTAAAATAATAGTGTGACGTCAATAAACTGTTAGGGTTTAACAGGGAACAAAAAAAAAAAATGTAACGAAATCCAAATCTCAGGGGTAATTTTGTTGAGTTTGAAAACTCATGAACCAAAGTGTAACTTAACCCAAACCTCAGGGACCAAAAATGTATTTTTCCCTATAATATATATTCTGGTTTATATATAACCATGAGTTGTTAATACTTGTTATTGCGTTATTGGTTATTGTTCTCTTAGTTGGGGGTTGAGGGTTTATATAATATATTATAATATATTGATATTTATATGTGTGTGTATAAATGATGTAAAATTAAAAAACTAATAATAATAATAATAATAAATAGCAAACAAACAAACATACATACAAAACAAAACAAAAAATTGATTGATATTTATATGTGCGTGTATAAATGATGTAAAATTAAAAACTAATAATAATAATAATAAATAGCAAACAAACATACATACAAAACAAAACAAAAAACACCCAGTATACCGCATACATACTTTGAACAAGAAAAGAGATGAAGTACTAATATCACCTGAAAAACATAATTAAAAAAAACAAAGGTTCGCTTGAATAAGTCTATATCCTGTTATAAAGTAAAATGATGGGGAACATACAACAAAACCATACATATAAGAGGCATTATTGCATTGTCAGAACAAATAAGAACAAAGATCTAATCTATTTATTTTTCAAAAAAAAGATCTAATCTATTTACTTGGAAAGGTAAGTACACGTACAGTAATTATGAGAAAGAAGAACAAACTCAAAGAAAGAAAGTTTCAAATTATGCCTTCAAAATTACTAACTCTTAAAACAAATCTCTGACCCAACCCAATATAAGTGAAATCCACAATTTCTCACAACATGGATTAATCATGTAGTATAATTTCCAACCAAAAGCTAAGGTGAATATGGTCACCATTAAGCAGCAATTGTAACACAGAAAAACCAACAAGAATTACCAAGAAAGCAGTAAAAATTAAGTGCATAAACCAACATAAAAGTAAACGCATAAATCAACTAAAATAATTAATTGGAGTACTCACTACAAGAAAAAAGGTTTTTGCTGACGCAAGTCTCTCTCGACGCATAAAAACACGTCGAGAGAATGGGTATATGCCAAAGCGCATACAATGGCGTGGGGAGAATTAAATTCAGGCGATTTCTGCTGACACAACCATTTAACGCTTAGGCAGAACGAGTCTCTCTCGACGTAGGTGGGTATCGCATCGAGAGAGACCTATTTTGTATGGTCTCTACCGACGCAACGATTTAAAGCGTCGGCAGAACAGGTCTCTCTCGACGTGGTTGGGCATTGCATCGAGAGAGACTTCTTTGTATGGTCTCTGCCGACACCATAAGTGACCGCGTCGACAGAGACATGTTTTAAATCCCTAACTTCATCTCTCCTCCTTATTCGACTGAAATCAGAACAACCCCCCACCGTCACCAATCTTCTTCAACTCCTTCAGTCGTCTCCCTCCGCCTCCGATCATCTCCCTTCGCGTCTAGTCGTCTCCTTCCGCCACCGGCCGTCTCCCTCCCCCACGGGTATCTTCTCCCTCCGCCATTCTTCGATTTCTCCGATTCTTGTTTTGCCCCTTTTTGTGCGTCTCTGTGTCGTTCTACTTTCTTACCTTAATTTACATATTTCGTTTCGATTTCATTTCATCCATTCGTAGGATTTTTCCATTGGCATTTGCATACTGATTTTCCAATCTCTCTTGCGAGTAGCTTAGGCCCATTCCGTATGATTTTTACATTTCGAATCTTCCCATCTTCCAAGGTGTGGAGTTCTTCTTCCATTGTTGTTATTCAAGTGAAAACTTAAATTCCTAAATTGTGTGTGGTTGTTCATGCCTTCAGAGTTGAATTTATTGACTTAGCCAATTCATCATTAGGGCATAGGTCATCATACATGGTTAGTTGTATTATCATTACTTAGAGTGGTCAATGAGCATGTTCCATCCATGACACTGGGGCAAAAGCACGCATCTATTTCACATAGGATGTTCACATGAAAATAGTGCATCATATCTTACATAAATGTTATAGCTTGCATTTGCAAATCTACACAACCTCTTTTGAGTGTGTTATCTATCATTTCAAGATAGTTTTTCATATGTAAAACTCACATTTCATGCATATGGACATTCTCAATTCATGAAAACTTTCAATATGTTCAAATGAATCTTTTCTTTCTTATAATTGAATCATTTCCTGTAAGGACACGTTTGTCAATTTCGAATTTCTACAAAAAAAGAAAGGTGAAGGAAAAAAAAAGTTGAATTTTGGGAAAATTTTTGTGTAGGCACGTGTGTTGGTGGGATGATGTTGTGTGTGTGCTAGAATATAGGCTGGTGGCAGCAAGGGTTTGTTTGTTAAAAAAAAAAAGAGAAATAAGAAAGGAAAATAAATCAACGAAGGAAGAAGGAAAGAGAGGAAATTCGAAAAAAGGAGGGAGAGAATTTGAGAAAAGCATTAGAGAGAGAGAGTCTTTGTGCAACTTGAATTAGAGCTTAGCTAAAAGTGGAGTAACTTCAAATCAGAGAAAGGAATTGAAATTCGGTAAGTTTTTCAAAGGAAAACATGTTAAGAAATGGGTTTTAAAAGAGTGGTTTTATGGGTGTTCATTCTTTCTCTGTAAATTTGCCATGGATACTCCAGCGTATGTGAATGAATACTATAACATAGCTTGTGTATGATGTTTGTTTTTGTGTAGAAATTGAAGAAAAGAAATAGGAATTTTTTAGTATCAAGCTTTGAAAGGTGGTTGTCTTACCTAAAGAGAAGGAAATAGGGTTTGGTACCAAAGAAGATTATGGAAATCCAATTAAAGGAAGCTCAAAATCTTTGAAGTTTTTCGAAAACTAAAAAAAAAAAAGAAAAAGAAAAAGAATGAAACAGAGAAATGGAAAGAAGAAGAAAACAGAAATGAAGGAAAATGGAGGTTTGGTGAAGAAGAGAGGAGGAAAATAGAGAAAAATAAAATGGAAAAGAAAAAAATGTGTTTGCTGAAATGAGAGAGATTGTCACGTGAGAGAGTTAATTTGGAAGAGCTGATATTGTTTCTATTATAGTAAATGGTGAGAGGGAAAGGGAAAGAGAAATGGCTCAAGTGGGAAAGAAGACAAAAAAGTACCCAAGTTATTAATGAGATGAGAAAGAATGTGAAAGTTGGGAATTGGAATATAATTTGGATTGGAAATTGATTTAATCCATCAAAGAGAAATTTAAGTTTACTCCTTTCTTGGAATTAGTTCATATGGAAATGTTGGTTGAATTGACTAAGGAGAAACTTATATTTATTTTCCGTTGTTATAATTCATGATTTGGGAATTGGTTTTGAACTTTCAGATTCGGTAGAATTGGATTAACGGGTGATCTGAAACGTCATCGCCAGCGTCACTAGTTCTGTGAGTGGTTATTTTACAAATGTTTCCTATAACTATGTTTGAGTTTAATAGAAACAGTTATGACATTTTCAAGGAGTTCTTATGAATTTTCAATAATGTTCTGAGTTTGCTGAAATTATCATTTACAGATATTAGAAATATTTTTCAAGTCATTCGAGAATTTGAAAAAACAAGTGTTATAGATTTTTCGTATATTATGATTTAGCCATAATTATTATTTAGAGTTATGTGAGATATTTCATGGTGAGTTAAGTAATTAAAAATATTTGTATTATTTGAGAGATCTCTTCAATTTATGAAATGTTGTTTTTGAGAATGAGAGTGGTTTTAGAGAATTTGGTTGATGCTGAGTTTTTATGTTAAAAAGTGATTTGAATCCACTAGATCTATGTACCCATGGTGATTACCCGTATACTACGTGAATGCGTTTCCGTAGTACAGAGAGGGGTCTTTAAGACCCACTCTAGCACCCACGAGAGCTTTGAGTCGTGTTAGGGTGTTTAGCCCTTAAATGGTTGCTCTACATGCACGTATGACAGAGATGGCTATGCTATGCATTTCGAGATTACTCAATGCATAGTATGACAGAGATTGCTCTGCTGAGCGTATTGAGGTTACTCTACACCAGTATGACTAGAGATTTGGGTACAGGTTTGGTGATAATTCTTTCTGACATGTGTTACTGTTTCCAAGAGTTACCCCGCAAATATTTCGTTATGTTTAGTTATCTTGAGAATTATTAAACATCTCTTTTTTTACATTATTTTTCAGAGTTTTAAAATTATGCTTAAAAATTATGCTTAAAGAGGAGATCAGTTTTATTATTTTAGTTATGCACTTACCACTCACTGGACTTTTCAGCTCATTCTTTTATTTTATTTTTACTTTCCTCCAGGTTGCTCTTGAGTTTCAACTAGAGTTGGCTAACCAGGATAAGCTAGTCAGAATCTGCCACCAATCTCTGCAACTCGATGCATATCACTTGTTATATATAAGGTTTCGTAATGAAGTGTCGGGTTTTGTATTGTGGTTTGAGACGTATGTGTCTCTAGTTGAGTTCTTGGATGTGATATAGTATCTTGTCTTCCAGGGAGTTTGTATGCGTATACGTGGTCTTGTTTCAAGTGTGTTCTAAACCAAGTTTCAGGGGAAACTCTGTCCAAATTTCTGGTTATCTAAGTTGTTGCTGGATTTACAACGACTGCAATTGTGACTAAGAGCATGCTTGTTGGCAATGAGGTCCTATAATCGGTTAGGATTCATTGTTGGCACGCCACGTCTCTGGATGTTAAGGGTGTTCAGGGGCGGGGTGTGTCATTTCCTTTTTGGCAACTAAGTTTTGAAATAAAAATCGTTCCCTCATTTTAAAACAAACTTTTGAAATACGAAGTCCCTGTTTTAAAATCTTTTCCTTTTTGACAACTGAGTTTTGAAATAAAAACTGTTGTCTCCTTTTAAAACAAATTTCTGAAATATGAAGTCCCCGTTTTAAAATCTTTTCCTTTTTGGTTGGTCAGAGTCAGGTCCATTCCCTTTTCTTTTGGTTAATTCGAATTTTATTCCTATTTAGAGGTTGAAGCCTCGTTAGAGTCAGGTCCATTTTCTATTTCATTTGGTTGGTTAAATCAAACCATATTCTTGTTTAGAGGTCTGATCAGAGGCAGGTCCATTTCATTTCCTTTTAGTTAAATTGAACCCTGTTAGTTAGTAGAGCTCAAAGGCTGGTCAAAGTCAGGTCCATTCCCTTTCTTGTTGGTTAAATCAAACTCTGCTTGTTAGTAGAGGTCGAAGCCTAATCAGAGTCAGGTCCATTTTCTTTTCTTTTGGTTAAATCAAACATTGCTAGTTAGTAGAGGTCAAAGCCTGGTCAGAGTCTGGTCCATTCCTATTACTTTTGGTTAAAACAAATCTTATTCTTGTTTAGAGGTCAAAACCTGGTCAGAGTCAGGTCCATTTCTTATTTCACTTGGTTGGTTAAATTGGTTAAATTGCAACGATATTCCTGTTTAGAGGTCGAAACCTGGTCAGAGTCAGGTCCATTTCCTATTTCACTTGGTTGGTTAAATCACACCTCTATTCCTGTTTAGAGGTCGAAGCCTGGTGAGAGTTAGGTCCATTTCCTATTTCACTTGATTGGTTAAATCACACCCCTATTCCTAGTTAGAGGTCGAAGCCTGGTCAGAGCCAGGTTCATTTCCTATTTCACTTACTTGGTTAAATCGAACTCTATTCTTATTTAGAGGTCGAAACCTGATCTGAGTCAGGTTCATTTCATTTCTGTTTAGTTAAATTGAACCATGTTAGTGAGTAGAGGTCAAGGTCTAATCAGAGTTAGGTCCATTTCGATTTTTGGTTGGTTAAATCGAACAATATTCTTGTTTAGAGGTCGAAGCCTAATCAGAGTTAGGTCCATTTTCTTTTTCTTTTGGTTAAATCGAACCCTACTAGTTAGTAGATGTTGAAGTCTGGTCAGAGTCAACTCCACCCCTTTTATTTTTTGGTTAATTCGAACCCTGCTTAATAGAACCCTGCTAGTGAGTAGAGATCGAAGCCTAATTAGAGTTAGGTCCATTTCATTCGGTTAAATTGAACCTTATTCTTTATTTGAGGTCGAAGCCTGGTTAGAGTTAGGTCCATTTTTCTTTCTTTTTTCCAATTTTAGGTTATGCTTGTGGTAAGCATGAAACCCTTTCTTTTATTTTTAACTAAAAATATTTGCCTTCCCAATAGTTTATCTCTTTCTTTTGTCTACCCTCTCAATCCTTTAAGGATACACAAAAGGGAGGCAAACTGTAGACACCGTATTTGGTCCGACTTAATTTTTAGTGTTAAAGTTTTAATTTTTCCAATATTTGATGTTGATATTGTTTTTTGTTTTTTGTATTCATTGTTTATTTGATGTTCATTTGTTTTTTTTTTTTTTTTTGTATTTTAAATTCTTATGTGTGTTTTTTTTTAATTTTAAATAATTTTTTTCTTTTCTTTTTTCTTAATCATGGTGTTCTCCCTCCTTTTCCATCTCCTCAATTCTCTCCCCCTCATTCTCCATCTCCCCTTTTTATTCCCAACTTCCCACTCTCTCTCCATCTTTCTCAACCCATTCCCCCTATTCCCTCAACCACTCTTCAGGAGAGCTTGTGGAGGAGAGTAGAGACAAAAACGAAGTGGAGGAAAAAGAGTGAGAATGTAACACCTCAGGTTTTTTATTAACTACTAACCTAGTGACATTACTAACTCATAATGAAATAAACGAAAAATTTCGGCAGCATACTGGCATATAACGAACTAAACCAAAATTTTCCAAAGACCTGCTAGGACAAAAAATAACACTTCTAATATCATCCACTCACAACCTCCTCACAACACCTCAGGTTCACAACAAAACTTCCACAGCGAGTCATATCTTACAACCACGGTACTGGTAAACAACCCTTACCTGAAAAGCCATCAACCACAACCAAGCAAACAACATACTTTTCATGCGCAAACAACTTGCTTCTTTAAGCGATAACATAACGACATGCTCAAAAGCTAATAAACTGAATGAATCTCCTAAGCCATAACTCATGCATATCTCTATGCAACTCACAACCACTCATGTTCCACAAGCTTTACTCAACAATCATGTTTAGCCCTCACTTGGCTCTCCAAGACTAACCCTTCGAGCCGCACTGTCCCCTAGCCATTTGTACCCAAGGCCACAATGCTCTCTACGGAGCTCGACATTCGACCCTTGACCATTTGTACCCAAGGCCTCGAACTGTGCATCACCCCTTGGCCATTTGTACCCAAGGTGCACCAATGACTTAAACGTATTGGCCCTTTCCTAGGCGCCCAATACTTGCTTTCTAGACTCATCACATCGATCCTTAACCATTTGTACCCAAGGCCTCGATGCTCCTCTTAAAACCACTGGTGACATGCCACCCCTTGACCATTTGCACCCGAAGTGCACTGACATTCACCCAACTTGCCTTTCTTTCACATTCAGGTCCCTGACCTCTTTATTGTTGGGTTTTATGCCCTAAAACTCGTAGATAGTAAATGTACATTTGACCGAACATTAATAAAAGTGATGTACTTTTCAATGTTTGTATTATATCTTGTCTTAATAACCCTAATCCAATAAACTAAACATCCAAGGCTAATAGAATGAGGCTTGAACTAGTATGTAGGGACATACGGGGATCAATGTTCAAGTTTTAGCCTAAAGGGTCTGTAGTATAGGGATAAGGTTGGGTACTTTGTCCTGGTGACACTATGGATACGACCCGCTTTATATATTGATACAAACGTGATGATCCAACATGTTCATGTAGTTGACATGCGAGTGGGGGTATCCTGTGCAATGAGTTTGCACAAAGACCGGACATCGAAATAGTTTACCACTAACTGTAACACCGTTAGTTAGCTCGGTTTCTATTTCACTAGGATGACCTAGGCAACTTGGCCTTAATCCTGAGTGGATTATGGACTCCTGTCCATGAGGAATTGTCCTTTGATTTGTACGGGTGAGAGTGGCCTGTTCGCCGACTCAATAAGCCTACCATTTTGGGGACAAGACCAAGTGGGGAGCTGGGAACGTAGTCTTACAAGATGGAATTCACTCCTTCACGATATTAGGGTAAGTAGAGGTGTGTTCCCTTAAGTGGTGTCTCCGGGTCTTGAATAATGGGCCCTACCCTCTTTATGGCACGAGAGGGACTTTTGTTTGTTGGTTGGACCTCAAACAGGTTGTTTATTAGAGGAGCACTGGTACTTAAGGATCAAGAGGTAGCCCAGGGGTAAAACGGTAATTTGACCTAGCTGGGGTACGAACACATGTGAAGGGCTAACTTGTTGTTGACGGTCGATATCCGTGGACATAGAAATATATCTGCAGTGAGAAGAGTGCAGCTGTGGCTCTTTAGTGGAGTGAACCACAGTTAACGAATATTGATTATCTTGGTTAATGAGTTTAGCCAACTAATCTCATATCGTTGGAGCTTCTGATCTGTAGGTCCATCAGGTCCCATCCGTAGCTCTATAAGGGCGTTGAGGTAAATTTCTAAGGGTGAATTGAGTATTCGAAGGGGTTCGAATATTAAATCAAAATATGAATTTGATTCATATTAAAACTATAGGTTATAATTAATACACATATGATGTACATTAATTCTATAGTGAATTTGAGAGATATAAATATATAATTAAATATATGATATTTAATTATGATATTAATTAATTGGTGAACTAATTAATATTATGGTTTTAATTTTAATTAAATTTGATTTAATTAAGCAATATTAAAACTATAGGATAATATGGAGGTTTGTATAAATATTTTTATACAAAAACACACTTATATTAAATTAAGGGTTAATTTAATTAAAAAGATTAATTAATATTTAATTTTATTTATTAAATATTAATTAATTTTTCCCATCAGTTATTCTAACTGATGGGAACGTGGTTTCCTCTGGTTATGCATGGTTGAGAGAAGATTAAGGAAGAGGTTGGCCTCTTTAAGCTGTAATTCATTCAGTTCTCTCTCAGAAAAATCCTCAAAAGTTTTACTCTCTCAACCCTAGAGTTCTCTGCAGTATTTTCCCTAAGAACACAGAGACCCAAATATTCCCTTAGAGGTTTTGCTCCCACAAGCTCCCAACACGCGTTCCCTTTCGAGAATACCGGTGCAATCAAGTGGTGGTGTTCGTGGTGTTTTTCCAGCGAGTTTGAGGAGTTCTTCACTGCTGTTTTTTGTGGAATCAAAGGTTTTGGTGAGATCTTGTCAAGAAAACTACAAAGGTATGGGTTCTCTTGATCTTGGATCATTAGGATCCTTCTTAGATTAGATCTAAGTGTTTTATTCCTCATGATCTCAGCATGCTTTGTATATTTCCAGCAAGTAGAAATTTACTTATGTTGTTGTAAAATTTATCTTTGTGATCCGTATTGGTATTTTAATTATGATTCAAAATCAGTGTGCTTTTCTGTCCGTTTTCGCTGCGCTAGGGCTTTAATCCCTGCATTTATTACAACTATCTAGAATGCATATGTCCTGCAACATGCTCCTAGACTCATGTACTATGCCCACCAAGCATATACATACAACAACATGCTCTCGACTCATGCTAACCCATGAATGCACAACAAATCTAGCATGCTTAACAACTGATCGCCACACATCAACAACTCATGCTATTCGAAGATTTCATGTATACATGAACATAAAAGCAAGAAACAAAACATGTATATAAGCATAGAAACAATAAGCAAGAAGCAAGAGAATAGTTATAAAGCGAGTAAACAAGCAACGTGCATCATGTAATCAAATAGACTTCAAGAGGTAAGAATTACTTACTTAATATGCTCCCAAGCGATCCTAAGGAGTCCAACTAAGCTCCTAAATAACAGAATAATCGCTTAAGAAGTAGAACCAAACCTGAGAACCTATTTTTAAAACTAAAGAACATTTAGGTAAGGTTTTCTTAGTAGAACAACGTCGATCCTTGCTTGGAAGAGCCTGAAAGAGCCTAAACTACAATTAAAAACTCTCCAGAGGTTAGGAATCGATTTACAACACTAAGAGACTTCATAAGGGGATTAGAGGATGTTAGATTTACCGATTAGCACCCAAACAACCTCAAATACAAGCTGGTTTAATTTGTGTTCGAAACAACCCAACAACCTGAAGGGAATAAAAGTCCCCACACAGCGGAAGCGCATCGATTGGACCTTACGCCGTATATTAATTAACATTAAAATACCGTTACGATAACTCAAACAAAACTTTAAACAACCTTTAAAGCCGCTGTAAAATTGGTTTAAACATGCTAAAATAAATCTAAATTTATTTTTAAAACTTTTCTAAAGAAAAGAGGAAGAACCGTTACAAACCTTCGTTGAAGACTTGACCGTTCTTTGCCAACGACGCTCCACGAACGAAAACGCAACAGCCGCCTTTGCTTTTCTTCGCTGGAAATTTCTTCTTTGATGGACACAATCACCACAGAGGTTACACCGGTATGACTCTGAGTCTAGGAGGCTAAAGACTTGTGGGAGTCTTTCTCTAAGAGGGAGGCTAGAGAGAATTCTAGGTCTTGTCTTTCAAGAGTGTCAAGTGTCATGACCAATTAGGTCTAGTGTTCTATTTATAGAAGAGAGGTCATGAATAAAATATTCAATTAAATCAATCTTTTCCATAATTGATTCAATCTTATTCCTTAATTAATCAATCATGATCAATCAATTCCATAATTGATTAATCTTTTCCACAAATGACTAATTACTTCCATAAGTGATTAGATCATTTCCATAAATGATTAATCACTTCCTTAAGTGATTAATTATTTCCATAATTGATTAATTCCCGGTTAATGAATTCTTTAATTAATTAACCACCAATTAAATATCACATATTTAATTCCCGGCCTAGAATTAATTAATTTGCCCAAACACATTTTAGGCCTGAAATTAATTAATTCATTATTTTGAACTCTTTCAAACTTCCATAATTTTATATTTGAACTTTTCAAATATTAATTTCTCTCATAATAATATATCAATTGAAGGGAATAAAAGTCCGCACGCAGCGGAAGCGCATCGATTGGACCTTACGCCGTATATTAATTAACATTAAAATACCGTTACGATAACTCAAACAAAACTTTAAACTAACTTTAAAGTCGCTGTAAAATCGGTTTAAACATGCTAAAAATAAATCTAAATTTATTTTAAAACTTTTCTAACGAAAAGAGGAAGAACCGTTACAAACCTCCGTTGTAGACTTGACCGTTCTTCGCCAACGATGCTCCAACGAACGAAAACGCAGCAACCGCCTTTATTTTTCTTCGCTGGAAATTCCATCTTGATTGACACAATAACCACAGAGGTTACACCGGTATGTCTCTAAGTCTAGGAGGCCAAAGACTTGGGGAGTCTTTTTCTAAGAGGGAGGCTAGAGAGAATTCTAGGTCTTGTCTTTCAAGAGTGTCAAGTGTTATGACCAATTAGGTCTAGTGTTCTATTTATAGAAGAGATGAATAAAATATTCAATTAAATCAATCTTTTCCAAAATTGATTCAATCTTTATTCCTTAATTAATCAATCATGATCAATCAATTCCCCAATTGATTAATCTTTTCCATAAATGACTAATTTCTTCCATAAGTAATTAGATCATTCCCATAAATGATTAATCACTTCCTTAAGTGATTAATTATTTACATAATTGATTAATTCATGGTTAATGAATTCTTTAATTAATTAACCACCAATTAAATATCACATATTTAATTTCCGGCCTTGAATTAATTAATTTTGCCCAAACACTTTTAGGACTTAAATTAATTAATTCTTTCAATCTTCTATAAATTTATATTTGAACTTCTTCAAATATTAATTTCTCTCATAATAATATATCAATATATATTATATTTATTTCCCTTAGTAAATTGAACATTTTCAATTTACATTTAATTACTTAGTTGCCTCAAATTACTTTACGAGCTACCAGTGGGACATTATGGACCTGCAGATCAGAAGCTCCAACGATGTGAGATTAATTGGTTAAACTCATTAACCATAATAATCAATATTCGTTAACTGTGTGTACATTCCACTATAGACTCACAGTTGCACTCTTCTCACTGCAGACATATTTTCTGTGTCCACGGATCTTAGACCAATATCGACTAGTTAGTCCTTCACGAGTGTCAGTAACACCAGCTGGGTCAAATTACCGTTTTACCCCTGGGTCACCTCTATTTCCTTAAGTACCAATTCTCCTCTAATGAAAAATCTGTTTATGGTCCAACCATCAAACAGAAAAACCCTCTCGTGCCATTGAGAGGGTAGGGCCCTTTGTTCAAGACTCGGAGTAACCACTTAAGGGAACACTCATCTGCTTCCCTAAAGTCGGGAATGAGTGAATTCCATCTTGTACGATTATGTTCCCAGCTCCCCGTTCCATCTTGTCCCCAAAGTGGTAGGCTTATTGAGTCGGCGTATTGGCCACTCTCACCCATACAAATCAAAGGACAATCTCTCATGAGCAGGAGTCCATAATCAACTCAGGATTAAGACTAAGTTGTCTAGGTCGTCCTAGTGAAAATAGAAAACCAACTAGTTAACGGTGTTATAACTAGTGATTACTATTTCGCGGTCCGGTCTTATGCAAACTCATTGCATAGGATACCCCCACTCGCATGTCTCCTACACGAACGCGTTGGATCGCAGCGTTTGTATCAAATACAAAGTGGGCCGTATCCATAGTGTCACCAGGATAAGGCACCCAGTCTTATCCCTATACTATAGACCCTTTAGGCTGTTTCTTGAACAATGATCCCATATGTCGCTACATATAGTTCAAGACTCATATTACAGCCTTGGATGTCTAGTTTATTGGATTAGGGTTATTATTAGGCAAAGACAAACATAAAATAACTAATAACAATTAATGGAAAAATATATCAATATTATTTCATTAATATCCGGTCAACGGTTACATTCACTATCTACGAGTTTTAGGGCATAAAACCCAACAAACTCCCACTTGAACTAAAACACTAGTTAGTGGGATGTAAATGCAATAATCTAAAGCTGGAAATGTCATTTATATTAATGACATTACGAGAAGGGATGGATGCGCCAGGGCAACCTGCAGGCGGATCATAGGACTCTCACGGTGTGAACTATGGGCGGAGACCGAGGGATACGTTGACACGTGTCCCGCTCCCACTTACTCTAGACATTTTTCCCATTCACCTTGATATTGATCCATGCAAACACTTTCCGAAGGGAGGCCGCTCCTAGGGCGACTCGAAGCCGAGCATGAATCTCACGTTGTGAATATAGGGACGTAGGAGCAAAACTTGATTTAAATCTCGTTTTGTAATTTTCCTCCCACTGAAAATGTCCTAAGGTTAATATAGGGTTGTTTAACTTAGATAGTATTCGGCTAAGTCAATCTATCTAAGTCTGATCCTATTATAACAATTATGGAAAGGATTCAACTGCAATCTTTTGGGTGAATTAAACTTCTTTTAATAAACCCAACATTGCAAGTCAACATTACTATGGTTAATTCAACTCAATCTGGTTAGTTCCCAGGTAGGAGGTGTTCCGTAAACCGTCAACTTAAATACCCCCAGCCTTAGACAGAACTTTACCGAGAGAGTTCCCTTATAACCTCAGTAATGTAAGGTCTTTACTCTAAAGATCTAGGTGCATTAAACACTTTTAATAAACCTAGTGACATTGCATGCTAACATTTAACTATGATTAATTCAACTCCGGTATTCCAGGTCAGTTCCCAGGTAGGAGGTGTTCCGTAAACCGTCAACTTAAATACCCCCAGCCTTAGACAGAACTTTACCGAGAGAGTTCCCTTATAACCTCAGTAATGTAAGGTCTTTACTCTAAAGATCTAGGTGCATTAAACACTTTTAATAAACCTAGTGACATTGCATGCTAACATTTAACTATGATTAATTCAACTCCGGTATTCCAGGTCAGTTCCCAGGTAGGAGGTGTTCCGTAAACCGTCAACTTAAATACCCCCAGCCTTAGACAGAACATGACCGGTGGAGTTCCCTTATAATCATAGCAATGTTTTTCCTACTTAGTAAATTAAAACTATTTTTAATTCTAAGTAAGAAAAGATTCTAATCCTATTAGAAATCGATCTAGGTCTAATTAATTTTAAACAATTTAAAATTAATTCAATTTATCCTATGATCTTATGTTTGCATGCAAATCTTGATTATAGATTGACGGTTTCTAATCATTAATAATAAAGAACTATTTCAAATTTTAATGATTAATCCTATAATCAAGAATCTAGGGTTTAATTAATTCAACAATCTCATTCAAATTAAATAATTAAACCACACTAATTGCATGAATAATATAACAATTATATTATTAACTATGGATGTTTCATGCTTCATGCAATTTTGATTTTCTTTTATTATAACAATTATAAGCCAATCAAGAAAATCAATCAAGCATGCTTCATTCATCACATTAAACATAACTATTTATATTTAATTTAAGTAATGACATGCTTCATGCTTTCCAATTTTTCATATAAATTAATATACACTTATATTAAAAAATATGAAAACAAATCCATGCATTTAAACATACATTATAACAATTTATAATATATAAAAAATGCATGAGCATGTTTATAACCTAAGGTGGGATTAAATAATCTATATGACATCCATAAAGCATATAAATAGCAATTGAACCGGTTAATTTTGGCCCCTAGGATAAAATAAAGCATTAAATTACATTAATTTAGCTAAATTCTATCCTAAAAAATCCATGTACAGCTCCGGAATTGGCCTAGACAGCACGAACCGCCCCGAACCACCTCGAACCGGCCTCCAAAATCACGAACCATGCCAAAAATTGGCTGAACCGGACCAAATAGGTCCCAGCCCAGCCGAACCGGTCCGAACCGGACCGGTTACACCTTGAACCGCGCCTTTTGAAACCCTAGGTCGCGCCTCCATCGTGACAGCATCGAGACTCTGTGTGGATTAGCGTCCCGACGCTGTGTGTTTTCCATATCTGGCGCCTGCGTAATCGAGACAGCGTCGAGACGCTATTGAGGTAGCGTCCCGACGGTGTGTGCTTTCCTTACCGAGCGCCTTCGGTATCGAGACAGCGTTGAGACGCTATTGAAGGAGCCTCCCGACGCTGTTGCGTCTGGAGGCAGAATCTGGGCAAAACAGCAACGATTTCTTCGATTTCGGCCCCGATTTCAGCGACGATTGCTCTGATTTTCATCTCATAAAAACCTATTCTAGACCCGGACTTACATAGGACTCGATTTTACATAATATACCCGAAACACCGGGCCTTACATGATCAAAATCACATAAAAATAAAATCTATGGCCATAAAATTAACCCAAACAGTTCAATGCAAACCGAACATACAATATGCATAAATCCCACCTATTAGAGCCTATCGCAACTTTTAAAATTAATTAATAGGGACAGCGATGGCTCTGATGCCGATTGAAGGGAATAAAAGTCCCCACGCAGCGGAAGCGCATGGATTGGACCTTACGCCATATATTAATTAACATTAAAATACCATTACGATAACTCAAACAAAACTTTAAAATAACTTTAAAGTCGCTGTAAAATCGGTTTAAACATGCTAAAAATAAATCTAAATTTATTTTAAAACATTTCTAACGAAAAGAGGAAGAACCGTTACAAACCTCCGTTGTAGACTTGACCGTTCTTCGCCAACGATGCTCCAACGAACGAAAACGCAGCAACCGCCTTTGTTTTTCTTCGCTGGAAATTCCTTCTTGATTGACACAATAACCACAGAGGTTACACCGGCATGTCTCTAAGTCTAGGAGGCCAAAGACTTGTGGGAGTCTTTTTCTAAGAGGGAGGCTAGAGAGAATTCTAGGTCTTGTCTTTCAAGAGTGTCAAGTGTTATGACCAATTAGGTCTAGTGTTCTATTTATAGAAGAGAGGCCATGAATAAAATATTCAATTAAATCAATCTTTTCCAAAATTGATTCAATCTTTATTCCTTAATTAATCAATCATGATCAATCAATTCCCCAATTGATTAATCTTTTCCATAAATGACTAATTTCTTCCATAAGTAATTAGATTATTCCCATAAATGATTAATCACTTCCTTAAGTGATTAATTATTTACATAATTGATTAATTCATGGTTAATGAATTCTTTAATTAATTAACCACCAATTAAATATCACATATTTAATTTCCGGCCTTGAATTAATTAATTTTGCCCAAACACTTTTAGGACTTAAATTAATTAATTCTTTCAATCTTCCATAAATTTATATTTGAACTTCTTCAAATATTAATTTCTCTCATAATAATATATCAATATATATTATATTTATTTCCCTTAGTAAATTGAACATTTTCAATTTACATTTAATTACTTAGTTGCCTCAAATTACTTTACGAGCTACCAGTGGGACATTATGGACCTGCAGATCAGAAGCTCCAACGATGTGAGATTAATTGGTTAAACTCATTAACCATAATAATCAATATTCGTTAACTGTGTGTACATTCCACTATAGACTCACAGTTGCACTCTTCTCACTGCAGACATATTTTCTGTGTCCACGGATCTTAGACCAATATCGACTAGTTAGTCCTTCACGAGTGTCAGTAACACCAGCTGGGTCAAATTACCGTTTTACCCCTGGGTCACCTCTATTTCCTTAAGTACCAATTCTCCTCTAATGAAAAATCTGTTTATGGTCCAACCATCAAACAGAAAAACCCTCTCGTGCCATTGAGAGGGTAGGGCCCTTTGTTCAAGACTCGGAGTAACCACTTAAGGGAACACTCATCTGCTTCCCTAAAGTCGGGAATGAGTGAATTCCATCTTGTACGATTATGTTCCCAGCTCCCCGTTCCATCTTGTCCCCAAAGTGGTAGGCTTATTGAGTCGGCGTATTGGCCACTCTCACCCATACAAATCAAAGGACAATCTCTCATGAGCAGGAGTCCATAATCAACTCAGGATTAAGACTAAGTTGTCTAGGTCGTCCTAGTGAAAATAGAAAACCAACTAGTTAACGGTGTTATAACTAGTGATTACTATTTCGCGGTCCGGTCTTATGCAAACTCATTGCATAGGATACCCCCACTCGCATGTCTCCTACACGAACGCGTTGGATCGCAGCGTTTGTATCAAATACAAAGTGGGCCGTATCCATAGTGTCACCAGGATAAGGCACCCAGTCTTATCCCTATACTATAGACCCTTTAGGTTGTTTCTTGAACAATGATCCCATATGTCGCTACATATAGTTAAAGACTCATATTACAGCCTTGGATGTCTAGTTTATTGGATTAGGGTTATTATTAGGCAAAGACAAACATAAAATAACTAATAACAATTAATGGAAAAATATATCAATATTATTTCATTAATATCCGGTCAACGGTTACATTCACTATCTACGAGTTTTAGGGCATAAAACCCAACATCAATATATATTATATTTGTTTCCCTTAATAAATTGAACATTTTCAATTTACTTTTATTACTTAGTTGCCTCAAATTACTTTACGAGCTACCAGTGGGACCTAATGGACCTGCAGATCAGAAGCTCCAACGATGTGAGATTAATTGGTCAAACTCATTAACCACATTAATCAATATTCGTTAACCGTGTGTACATTCCACTATAGACTCACAGTTGCACTCTTCTCACTGCAGACATATTTTCTGTGTCCACGGATCTAGACCAATATCGACTAGTTAGTCCTTCACGAGTGTCCGTAACACCAGCTGGGTCAAATTACCGTTTTACCCCTGGGTTACCTCTATTTCCTTAAGTACCAATTCTCCTCTAATGAACAACCTGTTTGTGGTCCAACCATCAAACAGAAAACCCTCTCGTGCCATTGAGGGCCCTTTGTTCAAGACTCGGAGTAACCACTTAAGGGAACACTCATCTGCTTCCCTAAAGTCGGGAAGGAGTGAATTCCATCTTGTACGATTATGTTCCCAGCTCCCCATTCGGTCTTGTCCCCAAAGTGGTAGGCTTATTGAGTCGGCGTATTGGCCACTCTCACCCATACAAATCAAAGGACAATCTCTCATGAGCAGGAGTCCATAATCAACTCAGGATTAAGACTAAGTTGTCTAGGTCGTCCTAGTGAAATAGAAAACCAACTAGTTAACGGTGTTATAACCAGTGGTTACTATTTCGCGATCCGGTCTTATGCAAACTCATTGCATAGGATACCCCCACTCGCATGTCTCCTACACGAACGCGTTGGATCGTAGCGTTTGTATCAAATACAAAGTGGGTCGTATCCATAGTGTCACCAGGATAAGGCACCCAGTCTTATCCCTATAGTATAGACCCTTTAGGCTGTTTCTTGAACAATGATCCCATATGTCGCTACATATAGTTCAAGACTCATATTACAGCCTTGGATGTCTAGTTTATTGGATTAGGGTTATTATTAGGCAAAGACATATATAAAATAACTAATAACAATTAATGGAAAAATATATAAATATTATTTCATTAATATCCGGTCAATGGTTACATTCACTATCTACGAGTTTTAGGGCACAAAACCCAACACAACCAAGGTCCCAAGCCAATGGATTATGGGTAACTCGATTTAAGGTCGATCGAGTTATGGGTATTCACCGAACACCAATTTTAAGCCCAAGTCGGCACTGGACAACAATCAACAAAGCTTCATTCAACAATATAAGACTATTAGCAAGTGGGTATTCTGAATTCAAGTCTGAAAAAACATGGGTACAAGTTAAACCTTACCAAAAACACTGCAGAGACGAAGACCCGAGCTAGAACTCGCGGATTGAAACAAACGAAGGCTGAAAATCGCATTGAACATGCATACTGTTGTTGCAAACGCGTGGGTTTTTTTTGAAGATTGCAGCAGTCGATGGTGGTTTCATTATTGGAAGTTCGCTAGAGCTCACCGCCTTCATGAAAGACCCGCTAGAGGAAAGCTTGCATGCGGCAAGAAGAAACACCCGTGGGCCTCGCAGATTCTGCTGCACACGGAAGGAGATTGCGTTGAAGACCACCTGCTTACGCCGTTGGAGAACTCGGATTTACTCACTAGAGAACAAGACGCAGAGAAGGGGAGGGAGAAATGCATGCTTCTATCGTGGGTCTGCCAGAGAAAGAGATTGAGAGAGGGAGACGGCTGGCGAAGAGAAAACGCACTGAGAGGGGGGGGTCTGCGGCAACAACGACGTGAAGATGAAGGGGAAAGAGAGAGAATTGAGATTAGGGCACCAACAATTTTCTTTTTCCTTTATTTCCTTTTTCTTTTAAAAAAACTCTAATACAAGAAAACCCAACTTAATTAGGAATTAGGTTTCATTTAGGATTTTATCTAAAATCCCAAACTTAACTCCTAAATGATTTTGGAAAGAAATAGTCCAATCGATTAAGGATTTGGGTATTTTGATATTTAAAATAAATATCGAATATTAAACCTCCAAACTTAGGAATTAAAGATTTAATTAAAAATCTCTTTTTCCTAAATTATTTAATTTAACGACCCAAGACTAAACTTAGATTCTAATTTTCCAAATTAGAATAAGATCGCTCAACAATTTTCGAAATGGTTTGATTTTGAAACGCAGGGCGTTACAGAGAAAAACACAAAAAATTATAGAAATTTTAGAGGAGGTTTTAGAGAGTTTTAAAGGTTGAGGAAAATTTTGGGTGAAATCAAGTAGGAAACCTAAGATTTTGAAAAGCTTACAAAGACCCAAATTCTGACGAACTTGTAGAAACCGAGCATCCAAATTCCGATGAGATTCAACACTGACGTGCACCTCGACGACGAGCATTTGCAGCAGACAAGACCCATTCGAACACTCGCAAACCCGTAACACAACTCCCATTAAATCCGACAAGAAGCAACTCCGACAATCTCTGACGACCCACAATCAATTTCCGGTGAGACGACTTACACCCACATATTAAATGGAGAGAAGGAGAAGAAATAGTTGGAGAAAGAAAAGAAATGGAAGATAGAGTTGGGAAGAAGGAAAAATAGTGAGGAAGAAGATGAAGGTAAAGTTGGTAGGTCCCACTCCCTTATTTATTTATTTATTGGGAAAAATACATTTTTAGTCCCTGAGGTTTGAGTTAGGTTTCATTTTGGTCCCTAAGTTTTCAAACTCAACAATTTTACCCCTGAGGTTTGCATTTAGTAGCAATTTGGTCCCTCTGTTAATTTTTCAGTTAATTATCTAACGGAAAGTTGACTGACTATTTTATTTATTATTTTTCTAAGATGATGTGGCATTTCTTTATTTTAAAAAATTATTTTTTAATTTCATTTTTCCCTCCCTTCTTCTTCTTCCTCTACCTCCTCACCATCACCACCACCACCCTGCAACTGTCGTCGACCGCCGCCACTTGCCGGCGGTCGGCCACCACCGCCGGCCAAATTTTTTTTTCCTCTTTCTCTTCTCCTTTCTGTTTATTTTCTTTTTCTTTCTTTTAGTTAACTTGTTTAAGCAAACCCCAATTTGTTGATAAACATTGCTGTGGTAAAAGTTTACTTTGTTCTTCCACGGCACATAATATCACAGATGTCTTTCTGCCACCACATGGAATTTTCAAGCAAAACCCATTTGAATTTTGCTTCATTTATAAATAATCTCAATCTACCAATTTAATTCAAACCCAGCACAAAATCTTTCCTTCATTGTGTCAAAGCTTGAATCCAAATGGCTTTCTTCGTTGTCTTCCACCTCAAATGCATTATCTCCGCCACCGCCGCCGCCGCCGACGCCACGACCACACCCATCTCCTGTGTGTTCTTGAGCTTTTGGTGCAGCAGCAACAAGATCCTTCATCGCAGAGGAGATTTGACGGTGATCTATGTTCGACGACTCCAGATCCTAAACCCACTCTGTTTCGGATCAGATCTGCACGCCAACGGTCTTATCCACTCCAGATCTCCTCACCCACGACTCGAAGGACTTCAGATTTACGAATTTGACCATTTTCAAAAACCAAACAACAATAACCCATCTTTTATTTTAGATCTAAAGCTTGTCAGTGACTCTGGATCTAAGATATTCACTCTTTTTCGAATCAGATCTGTATGCTAACGACCTTATCGACTCCAGATGTACTCACCCACGAATCGGAAGACTTTAGATCTGCGAGTTCGACCATTTTCGAAAACCGACCAACAAGAACCCATCCTTTATTTCAAATCCGGTGACTGAAAACGAAAGAAAAGAACGGAAAGAAAAAAAAGGAGGGAAGAAGGGAGAAGGAAGAAGAAGAGAGGGAAAAAAGATCAAGATAGTGACCATGACGGATCTCAACGGCGACGGCAACGAAAATGGGTGGTAGTCGGAGTGGGGAAAAGGAAAGAGATAGATGGAGGGGAGAGAAAGAAGAGAGAAGGAAAATAAAAGAAAATAAAAAATATAATAAAAATAAATTTTCGTTTAAAAATTTTTAAAAATATTTTTTAAAATAAATAAATGCCACATCATCTTAGAAAAATAATAAATAAAATAGTCAGTCAACTTTCCGTTAGATAATTAACTGAAAAATTAACAGAAGGACCAAATTGCTACTAAATGCAAACCTCAGGGGTAAAATTGTTGAGTTTGAAAACTTAGGGACCAAAATGAAACCTAACTCAAACCTCAGGGACTAAAAGTGTATTTTTCCCTTATTTATTTATCATTTTCTTCATATTTACTAATCATTTCTCTTTATTTGCTTACAAACTTATTTCCCATTCTTTATTTGTTTAAAAGCAGTTTTGGTATTTTGAAATGTTTTTTTTTTTTTTTTCACTTTGATTTTAAGTTAGAATTCATAAATCAATTTCAAATTAGCTTTAATTGAGATTTTCTTAAATCAATTTAAACTTGGTTTTAATTTAAAATTTATAATTTGAATTTCACATTGATTTTAATTGACTTTAATTTGGAGATCTCAATTTAATTCCAATTTAATTTTAATTCGTAGTTTTGGTTTCAATTCCATTTTGATTCTCAATTTGGATTTCCAATTCAATTTCATTTTGAAATTTTTAAAAATCAATGTCAATTTGGTTTAATTTGGATTTCAAATTCAATATCATTTTGGTTGTAAATTGATTCCATTTCAATTTGGTTTAATTTGGAATTTTAGAAATCAATTTCAATTTAGTTTTGATTTGAAATTTTCAAATAGAACTTCAATTTTTATTTGAATAAAATCTCAAATTGGTTCAATTTGTAATTTTTTATGAATGTGAATTCGGTCCTAATTTGATATTTCACCAAATGAATTTCAATTTGACTGTAAATTGGACTTTTAAAATAAGTTTCGAAATAGGTTTTGATTGGAAATTCTAAAGTCAATTTTAGTTTGGTTAATATTAGAATTCCATTTTTTCCTCAAATGATTTAAATTTGGAATACTCAAATGAATTTGAAAGTGAATTTTAATTTCGTATTTTTAATTAATTTTTAATTGAATTTTAATTTGAACTTTTTAAAGGAATCTAAAATGGGATTTAATTTGGAGTTTCAAATTGGATTTTAATTTACCCTTACTTTTCGAACCAATTTCAAATTAATTTTATATTAGACAAAATTGCAAGAGACAAGAACAAAGTTTTTTTTTTCAAAAAAAAAAAAAAAAAAAAAAGGATAAGTTGATTATGGAAATCTTAGGCTAATTTTGTCTAAGAACGGGTATTGAAGTTGACCGAAAGGGAACCCTGCCTGGAAATGAGCCTAAACATTTTTGCAATCAACTTTTTTTTTGGAAACAAGAACTCAACTTTCATAAATCATAACAATTCTCCTCCAAGGGGTACAATAAAAAGCGGCTTATCACTATGAACCAAAGATAAAGGCCAGTTTGGAAAATCACCAATCCATAAATCTTGATTGGTTATTTGGCCATAAACGGGCTAATTTATGAGCAATAAGATTTGAAGTATGGCTGGTATGAACGAAACGAATCGATCGAAAATATTTTTTAATATCGTTGATATCCCAAAAAAAAAAGGTACGCTTCTGTGACTTGATCCTCATCCCCCTTAGCATAGCAATCACTCCAAGGGAGTTAAAATAAGAGAAATTTTGATGGATAGGATGTTTGAGATGCATATTTACATATATGTCAATAGTTTGGAAGATTTTCAAGATTAGATTTCCAGCAATTTTTATTACCTTTATACCCTTTTTGTCATAATTTAGTTAAATAAAATAATCCATATATTTGCCTAAAATATCTTCTTATAATAATTACTAGTAAAAATCTCTCCACCATTATCTCTCCCAAATAACTCCTTGATTCTCTCAAGATTTTCTCCCACATATCATCTTATGCATTTAGGAAAAAAATTTCACCCTTCATTCACTCACGCTAATCACATTTCTCCTTCACACTCACGTCGATTCCTGTTTCACGGAAAAAGTTCAACCCTTCATTCACACTCATGCCGACCATTGACTCTCACATCGTCGTTCCCACCGTCTCATCCTCCGAGAGTCGTTTCAAGCTCCTGTCAACACATCTAACGCCTCTGTCGGTTGACGGTTCATTTTTTTTTGTGTGGTTCTTCTGTCGTTCTTGTTTAGACAATCCGTATTGTTTTGGTTGTTGCCGGTTGGAGTTCATTCACAGAAGATATATTTGGGTTTGTTATGTGGTTTATAAAATATATACGGTTTGTTTTCCTTCTTTGGTTATTGGGTCATTGTTTACTTAATTGTGGATTTATAAAAATCATTCTGGGTTCTTACTAGTAATAAATAATGACTTATATATAACGAACATATGGTTATTGTTTACGTATGTATGTTATTATTTTCTTAGTTGTGTCATTGAGTTTATATAATATATAATCTAGTTTATATATAATCATCTGTGTTATTGGGATATTGTTAACTTAGTTGCGTTATTGGGTTATTGTTCTCTTAGTTGGAGGTTTATGTAATTTATCAGATGGTTTATATACAACAAAATGATGGTTGAACATGTTGGAAATAATATTTAGGGAATAGAAATTTCTGAAATAATCAACGTAAACATATTAGTAGATAAGACATCAATTAAATAAGAGATACGGAAAAACTATAATATCTGGATTGAGGCACGTTAATAAACGCTGTCCATAGAGAAGATGTGCCCCCACTAGCACTGAGTTATCTGGCACTCCACTCCGAAGATACAACAATCCTTCAAGAGAACTTGTGTGCAGCTAAGCTCTCTTAAGAATCCCTGATTGCTTGTATGCTCAAAAATAAAATAAATTAATAACAAAAGCATTTTTGTTTTACAGGAAAATGACAACCCAAAGATCGACTACATGAGTCAACTGACAAAATTACTTCCCTGTAAAGACTCTCAAAGTTCCCATTTATAATAGTAAGATTTATTAGTCAAGTCAGTTAAACCACTGATTATTCAACCTCCTATTTAACAGGGAGAGTGAATTGACTCGTTAAAAATAGTAATGGAAAATAATAAATAATAATAAATCAAAATATCTTAAAATATCCAACAATCCCCCACTATTTTTAAGATTTTGAAAATAAAAAATATAAACAAAGACGAGCATTTTTACTATGCAATGGGTGTAGGTACCTTCCGGGTTTGAACCTCCACTTAGTGTTAGCAAGTGTACATTTGAAAAAACCATAGTGAACTGAGTCTTGAACTAGGTCTTTTTGAGCAAAACTTCCACTTACCACACACATAGTACAAGCAATATGTAGGGTATTCTTTCATCTGGGTTGCGCGTTAGATGGTCATGCACATGTATCTTATTCATGAGTGTTTTAAGGGAGTAGTCCAAACCCGTATTGTAGCGACCTCACTACAACACCCACATAGGTGAAAACCTCCCAAGGGTTGTTTGTGACCAACACCCTGCATAAATCATGCCTCGGTTTTCATTCAGAGTTTAAACTCTTCCTGATCATCACATTACGAGAGCACTACCACCTTAGGAATGGGATGATAGATTTTAATTAATCAGTGCTCTCCCTAGTCACACTTCAACTTCGTTTTTACTCATTGAACCTCTTTCATGGTATCTCCAATCTTTGAGGTTGGGTGTCCATTGTGGTGACTATCTTATGGACTTTAGTCTCATTCCCCTCGATGTTTTCAACAATTTATTTGATTGGTCCAATCAAGCTATCTTTGCATATACACCTGCACAACTCAATCAACATTCATCAGCAAAATCAAATGATTTTTTTTTTCTTTTATGTTGATTGTTAGATTTAAACTATTTTAGCCCTCACATTTGTAGATATATTGCATATATGCTTTAATCTCTCCAACATATAATTTATGCACGCATATATAATTAATAATACCACAATAAAATTGATATATACTATTATAAAAATGGACGTAAGAAGTGCATCACAAATTAATTACTCTACAACAATTAATTAAATTTAACATAGATATCAATACACTCCATCAATATTGCCCATAGTATATCATCTAAATTTGCTATTTAAATAGCAAAATCATATAACACCATAAATAATTAATTAACAGAGATGGATCTTTATATATATAACAATACATGGAACATCTCAATAACATGTATTCACAATTTACCCTTGTGTCTATGAATCTTAAAATGACAATTATCCACTATTTAATGCCCAATTCTATTTTCATTTTTCAAGATCATAAACATGCTCAATAAAATATTCATTATAAATAAATCACATATTTTCAATCAAATGAAACTATACACATAATTAGTCATCAAGATCAACAAGATCTAACAATACCTTTGTTTTTTGCAACACATTTTGCATATATATTGAAAGATTTTAAATTAACACCAATTTCTACAAGTTCCACGTATAATTGAGATTTTATACATTTTTATACTTCCAACAAGTAATAAGCAAAGAATAATATAGGTCAAACTCAATTAATAGCAAAAGTTTTAATTTTCAATTTCATGAAAATTAATAGAGGTAAAATATCACAATTTTGAGATCTAGGGTCATACACTTTAAATTGTCAATAAAAATACCTCACTACTGTTCACACGTAACTTCGGAGATGGAGACACGTGGAATAAATAATATATTTGTATTTATGAAATATGTGTGTGTGGGTGTACAATCTCTAATACATAATCCTCTGATTCTCTCTCTTGTGTGTGAATGTGTTTCACTCGAGGGCTGGAGCGCTTGTTCTCGAATTTGAAGTCGTCTCAAGGGCTTTGCAGCTTGTTCTTGAGATTGAAGTTGTCCCCAATTGTCTCAAGGCTTTGCAGCTTGTTCTTGAGGTTGGAGTTGTCTCAAGGGCTTTGTAGCTTGTTCTTGAGGTTGGAGTTGTCTCAAGGGCTTTGCAGCTTGTTCTTGAGGTTGGAGTTGTCTCAAGGGATTTGCAGCTTCTTCTTGAGATTGAAGTTGTACCAAGGGCTTCGTGATCTTCAAGGAGTTTATTGATCTTCCAGAATGTTGTATCTCTAAACTCTAGGTTTAGTGTTCTATTTATAGGAAAAAAGACCATGAATAAAATATTCGTAAATAATTAATTGTTTCCATAATTGATTAATCTTTTCCATAAGTGATTAATTACTTCCATAAGTGATTAATCATTTCCATAATTGATTAATTACCCAATTAATTAATTCTATAATTAAGTAATTATCCAATTAAATATAATATATTTAATTTCAGACCTTCTATTAATTAATTAATTAATTACCCAATTAAATATCATATATTTAATTTTCAGGCCTTTAATTAATTAATTCTATAATATGAATAAAATTCATATTAAAATTTGAACTCCTTCAAATCTCTTATATCCTATAAATTTAATATGAATCAAATTCATATTAATATTTGAACTTCTTCAAATATTTATTTCTCTCATAATTTATAGTTTAATTAAATCACGTTTAATTAGACTAAATTGAATAATTAATTAATTAATTTACTAATTAAATATCATATACTTAATTAGTCATATATTTGAACTTCTTCAAATATATAATTCTCTCAATTAATAAAATTTAATCACAAATTAAACTTTATATTATAACGTATCACCATACATTATATTAATTGTATCTCATACTATTAGTTTGATTCTCATAACGAATTTGAAGAATTCAAATTCTTTTCAAGATAAATTGTCTCTAATTACTCTTTAAGAGCTAGCAGAAGGACCTAATGGACCTACAGATCAGAAGTTCCAATGATATGAAGTTAACTGACTAAACTCATTAATCAGGTTAACCAATATTCATTAATTGTGGGTCATTCCACTTAGGACCCACAGCTAAATTCTTCTCATTGTAGAACATTTATGTGCCCATGGATATAGACCTATACTGGTAAGTCAATCATTCACGAGTGTTCGTAACCACAATTGGGTCAAATTGCCGTTTTACCCCTGTGTTACATCTGTCTCCTTAAGTATCAACGCTCCTCTAATGAACAGTCTGTTTATGGTCCAACCATTAAACAGAAAGTCCCTCTCGGGCCAGTGAGAGGGCGGGATCCCTTTGTTCAAGTCCTAGAGTCACTACTTAAGAGAACACTCATCTACTTCTCCTAGAAGTGAGAAGAAGTGAATTCCTTCTTGTGTTGTCATGTCCCTAGCCTCCCACTCGGTCTTGTCTCCAAAAAGGAATGCATATTGAGTTGGCGTATTGGCCACTCTCACCCATGTTAATCAAAGGACCATCTCTCATGAGAAGGAGTTCATGACACACTCAGGATTAAGACTGAGTTACCTAGGTCATCCTATTGAAACAGTAACCTAACTAGTTAACGATGTTATATCTAGTGGTTTACTATTTCATGGTCCGGTCTTATGCAAACTCATTGCATACGATACCCTCGCTTGCATGTCTACTACATGGACGTTTTGGATCAATACGTCTGTATCAAATACAAAGCGGGTTGTATCTCATAGTGTTACCAAGTTAAGCTACCCAGCCTTATCCTTGTACTATAGACCTTTTAGGTTGTTACTTGAACATCGATCCCCGTATGTCCCCACATACTAGTTCAAGTTACATACAAACAACCTTGGATCTTAGTTTATTGGATTTGAGTCAAATTGTGCAATATTTAACAATAACAGTTTATTGTAGAAACTCAATAACACTTCATTGAAACAAGTATACAATTTGTTTACATTCACTATCTAAAAGTTTTAGGGCATAAAACCCAACATCGGTTTCAACAGATTCAAGAGTTTTCCTTTTCTTTCCCTTACCTCATGTTGTTTTTATGGTTTTTCTTTCAATTAGTGTTTGTAGTTGCAAGACTATGAGTTGCTAATACTTTATCTTAGAGATTGATGTAGTTGTTTAATTTGTTGGATTGATTTTTGGTATGAATGTGATTTTGTTTTATCTATGCAATTATGATTAAATGCTTTCAATTACTTGATCACTAATTGAATGATTTAAGTGTTGAATCTAACTCGGGAGAGATGATTTAGCCTAAGACTTAATTTACTAATTGCATGACTAAAGTAGAATTTCTAAGATCGTGACAGAATTTAGAATTGCTTTAGAAGTTGTTAGAAGAACTAAACCCAAAGCCTTGCATGTTAATGAACTTAGATAGGGATATCAAGTTGGTTGCATGCATGAGAATCAATTATGCTCGGAAGAGATAGTTGTGATAAAAGGTTCCTAGACTAGGTAGAATAATTGCATGTGAAATTCATTTCATTAATTAATCCTCAATCTCAACAATGAAATCAATTCCCTAAGAGTCTTTCCATTTGAGTTTCCACCTTTATTTTATGCTTTTTGTCTTTAGATTTATCTTTTGCATTAAGCTTTGCTCCCTACATAAAATTGAACAAGATTATTCATGGTACTTAATTTGTTAGAAAACCAATCCAGAGGACGACACCCATTTTACACGAAAAAAAACTATATTATTACTTGACCCATACACTTGTGATAAGCAAATCGCGCATCAGCAACCGCTAGACTCATGTTACACATCCTGTTACAAGATGCTAGCCTAACTAAACATGTTTAACACGACAGCCCATCATGCTAAAATGCAACACCTCATCATGCTTAAACACAAAAGAACATGCTTATCCCAAGCAATACAATAGAACATGTTCATCTACAACATTACAACACATATCAACACAGCATATCAAGCTTTTCACAAGTATAAAGATAAAACAAGAAAACAAACAAACATGCTTAATGCAATCAAACACAACCCAACAAGTAGAAACTACTTACCTACAACGCTTCCAAAGCAACCTAATATCCAAGCAATCTAAGACAACTCCTAAACAACAAGGATAATTTCTACTGAATTAGAACCAACTCAAAGCTACTCTAAACATGCTTTAAAGACCAAACTCAATCGAGAAAAAAAATTAGGGAAAAATACACTTTTGGTCCCTGAGGTTTGGGTTAAGTGACACTTTGGTCCCTGAGTTTTCAAACTCAACAAAAATACCCCTGAGGTTTGAGATAAGGAGCACTTTGGTTCCTGCCGTCAACTTTTCTGTTAAATTTTAATGGTTGCTGATGTGACACTATTATTTTAATAAAAAATTATTTTTTCAATTTTTTAAAAATAAAAATAAATTAAATACATAAAATATTATTATTTTTTTTCATTTTTATTTCTCTCTCCTTCTTCATCTTCTTCAACCTCTCTCTTCTTCTTCAACCTACCCACCAACACACTTGCCGTCGCCAGCCGGCCGCCGGCGACGGTCACTAGAACTTTTTTTTTTTTTTTTGCTTTCTTCCCCATCTTCGTCTTCTCTCTCTCTTTCTCCTTCTCTTTCTTGGCTTTCCACACCGGAACAAGGACTGCTACAACCCACGACCACCAACGAAGACCGCATCTGCAGTGGCGGTGACCTCATAAGGCGAAATCGGGTTGAACGCGAACTGATTTGGGTCGTGGTGGGTTTTTCTCACCGACGACCTCTTTACTCTGTTCGTGCGTGGGTTTTTCTCAAACGGCGTGGAGGAGACAGTGAGGGGGAGAGAGATGGTGGCGGAGATATCGGTGGGTTTTTCTCAGCAAGCACGGGGCTCGCGAACTGTTCGTGCCTGGGTTTTTCTTCAGATCTGGGCGCTTTGCAAAGTGGGTCTTCGACGAGGGAGACGACGACGAGATTCGAACACTCGCGAGCTTCGACGTGCGTGGGTTTTTCTTCAGAACACTCGCGGCGGATCTGGGCAAACGAAGACGAGCTTCGACGGATCTGGGCGAACTACAGCGAGATCTTGTTGTCGCTGGAGGAGAAACGAAAGGGAAAGAGACGGGGAGATCTTGTTGTCGCCGGCGAACTCAAAATCGAAGGAGGGGGGCCGCGTGAGAGAGAGGAAAGGGAGAGAAGAAAAAGAAAAAGAAATAAAACGTCGGCGGCCGGCCAACGACCGCCGGTGAAGAAGAAGAAGAAAGCTGGTCGCCGGTTATGAAGAAGATGAAAGGAGGCTGGTAATTGAGCTTCTTGTTGAAGAAGAAGAAACAAAAAACAAATAAAAATATATTAAAAAATTAATATTTTTTATTGATTTTTATTTAAAAAATAAAAAATATAATTTTTTAATTAAAAAAATATGGCCACATCAGCATTCCGTTAGTATATAACGGTAAAATGGACGGCAGGGACCAAAGTGCTCCTTATCTCAAACCTCAGGGGTATTTTTGTTGAGTTTGAAAACTTAGGGACCAAAGTGTCACTTAGCCCAAACCTCAGGAACCAAGAGTGTATTTTTCCCAAAAAATTATTTCCTTGCTGGACAACCACTCAAAATTCCCCAAATTAAAACTCAAACCTTTAGACCATGGGCAACCATGTCTAAGGCACAATGGGTAATGGGTATTCGCCGAATGGCCCTAGAGAAGGCTTTTCAGCCGCTGGACAACAAGTAAATGACTCACATAAAACATTCTAAGAACTCCTAAAGATTGGGCAATGCGACTAAGGCTTCGACAATTAATGAGAATCGATTTAGCATGCTTTTAAACCACAGACAACAAGCAGAAACTCATTAATCTCATGCTTTAAGAACATACAAGGGTTGGGTAAAACTAATTAGGCAACGAGACTTAATGGACATTAATTGAAGCATGCTTTTAAACTACAAAAAACAAGAAAAGACTCATTTATTTACATTCTAAAGACTCTAAAGAGGTTGAACAACACTAACAAGGCCTAAGCAACTAATGGGCAATGACTCAAACATGCTTTTAAAGCTTAACATCCAGTGGGAATCCATCTTTCTTGCTATTAAACTAAAAATAGGAATGGATCTTACCCAAACGAACCCGATTTAAAGCTAGACAAATTTTATAAACCTCAAACAACGCGCTAGAACGATCCTTGGGCAGTGGATATTCAAGCCTAAGTGATTCAAACCCAATCGATCACTTAGACGACACTGCAGAACAGAAATTCAACACCAATTTAAGATTTTCAGCACATAAAGCAATTGGTATTTTTAATTCTAGCTCTAACCAAGATTGGGTAAGACTTAAAATTACCGAACGGAGGGATCCGAGGCCAAAATACTGGCTGGACAGAGATGAAAACACGAGAAGACGAGTGATAGGACCAAATTAGTCATATTTATTTGTTGTTAATCTAAACCTGTTAGAGTGCACTTTACGCTATATTTGTCTATTTTATAGATTATTTGTGCATTAAGGGTATCAGGGTGAACTACACAAATTGGAGCTAATTCGGGCGATTTAGAGAGTTTTCGAGCTAACTTGAAGTCCATGGATCTCAAGGAGGTGAGAAGACCGTGAGGATCGTGATGAGCCCGAAGAAGGGTTCCAAGGAGTCAAAGGTTCGAGTCCCAAGCCGAGCGAGCAACAAAGAAGAATTTAAAGAATGTGGCACGCTGGAAGAAGGCCAGACGTCGAGACACCGTGGCCAGCGTAATTTTCGAACCCTAGGCCCAGACGGTACGACGTCGAGACGTCATGCCCAACGTCTCGATGCCACGATTAAATTTCTATATAAACCCTTCATTCCGCCGTTTAGGTTAGATTTTGGGTTGTAATTTTTGACTTTCCTCTCAGTTTCTCTCTGCCTTGCACGTCCAAAACCTAAGAGTGTATGATTTCTTACTGATTCTCTTGTATTGCTTTGTTATTGTAGCATAGGGTCGCGGGTTTTAGTCGGTTTTACTGCCGTTTAAACCTGTTGACACCGATTAGATGATTATTGGGATATAAAATGTATTTCTTTGTGAGTTTCATATTCTGAATGTCTCTTTGATTTCATATTGCAATTGTATTTTGGATTCTGTATGTATAATTAGCATGCATAGTAGGTTAGATTGACGTCCTAACTCGCAGCTCGTATGTTAATAATTTGCTAAATAATTGATTTCCAAGTAGCTATGAATATTTGGTTCTATAGTTAGCGCATAGACCGATTCGTGGGTATGGGTCCTAAGAGCAGTTCTCTGACTTTGTTGCTTGACACGATAGGTTTATGATCCAAAATAGCGTTAGAAGTAATCTAGGCCTAATTATTTCTAATGTCCTAATCAATCCACTAGACTTAAGACAATTGGTTAATTGTTTGATTTGATGGTTCAATTGGATTAATTGATTAATCAATTAGAGTCTAATTCGATGGACGGTGTATGATTGGGTTAGATGGCTTAGGTGGGCTTATGGTCTTTTCTGGGTTCAAATTAGATCGATTGGGCAATTAAGCAATTTAAGTTAGCCTAAAATAGGTAGGAAGGAAATGATCAAAGTAAGCCATTCAATCCCAAGAATCTCTCCAATCGGTGTCGCTTAATTTAATTAATTTCATCTATTATTTATGTTTCCTGCAATGTAATTTCTTGCTCTTTTTAATTTCCTGTCATTTAAATTCCTGCACGTTAATCCTTGCATGTTTTATCTCCCCAGTACTTCAATCCTCCCTTTATTTCTTTTATAACTCAAAGTAACTAGGAAATAAATAACCAACCGTCACTCCCTGTGTTCGACCCCGACCACTACTACTGCAAGTAGTTTAGTGTTCGTGGATTATAAATTTGCTTTGAAACTTGGAGCCTCAACAACTCCGGTTTCGTCAACGAGGCTCCAAACCGCTGGCCACACGAGATCTAACCGAACAGAACAAAGGAACCTTAGATCGAGCCTTAAACAATAAGGAATGAGAAGGAAAGAGACTTACCCACGAGTTCTTGGTCGAAAGCGCAAGGAAGATGAGATCTGAACCATGAAACCCACCTGAACAGAGAGAGGGTTGCGCGAGAGGGAGGGTGGTGGGGCTCGAGTTGCGACAGGCGGCGGCTCGGGATGGTTCTCACGAACGCACGACGAGAGAGAGATGGAGGCTGGCTGGACGACTTCTCCAACAGCGACAGCGACACAACGAGGTGGCAGGGCTGGGTCAAACGATGGTTGAACTCACGGCCAAGAGGGGCTTTCACGACAAGAGAGAAAGAGATGGAGAGGGAATATGAGGGTTTTGGGTTTTTCTTTTCCTTTGAATTTCTTTTCTTTTCCAACCAAAAACCCAAGATTAAATTAAAACTCTAAAAATAGGCATCAAAGAATAAGGGTGTACAAGTAATCCGGTGATCCGAACAACTCGGACAACCCAACCCAAACCGTAAGGGTTGGGTTGGGTTAGAAAATTTTCGGTTTGGGTTGGGGTTGTTTTTTTTCAAAACCGAAAATTGGGTCGGTTCTCAGGTTGGGTTTTCTTGGATTGGGTTCAACCAAAACCGAACCGAATTCCTTATTTTTTTTAAAAATATATATATGTTTTTTTTTCAAGTTTTTTGGAACTTGTTTTTCTTTAAAGAAAATTTATTCTAAGTTTATTTTTTCACAGATTTATTTAGATTTGATTTTTTTTTTTTACAAAAGATTTAAATTTGTTCTGATTTGTTCTTATTGTTGCTTGTTTTAATTTTTTTAAAATCAATATTCTATTTATGGAATAAGGTTTCTATGATTTGAATTTTGTGTTGGGATTTAGATAGAAATATGTATTTTGTGTTAAGATTAGAGGTAAAGATTAAATTTGGTGTATTTTCGAATTGGAATTGGGATTTGAGTTTAATTTAATTAAAAAAACAATAAGAGAAATTCAATTTATGCAACAAATAAGAACAAAGTAAAACATGCAATAAATTGCTTAAATTAATTGCAAAAATAAAAAAGAAATAGTTAGAGAAGAAGACACCGTAATTTTTATAGTGGTTCGGTTAACTCGACTTACTCCACTCCCCAAGCGCCTCTTGGGAATTTGAATAAAAACCTTTCGACTCTTTCCACGGATTAGAGTCTAACCGTTACACCACCGCTCCTTTTACGGGTTCAAGAGCAAACCCGATCCTTTCCACGGGTTAGGATCAAACCGTTACAAATGTTGGAATTTTTTAAGAACACAATACAACTCTCACTAGAGTGGATTTACAAGTTTGAGCACTCAACAAATTTATCCTCACAATACAATAACACTGTCTCAAGAATAAGATGAAAAGAAAAAAATTGGGAGCTTGGAGAGAGCAACTAACAATGGAAATTTTTGAGCTTGGAGGATTGTAAAAATGTAAAATTGTTGGTGAAAAATTTTGTTGAGGAAGATGAGTTTAAAAAGAGAGGGAAATGTGGTAAAAAGTGAATTTAAATTTGGACCATTGGATTTGAAGATAAATAAAAAATAAAGGGTGGAAATTAAAAGAAATTTAAAAGTAAATTAGAAATTTAAAATAATAAAGTAATATAAATATATAATAATAATAATAAAATAAATATATATATATATTTGAAAAAAAACCAACGGTAAATTTTTTTTAAATATATAATAATAAAATAATAATAATAATAATAATAATAATAATAATAATATATAAGAAAGTGAGAGTAACGGAAACCATTTTGAAAACAAAAAATTATTTTGATTTTTTTTTAAAATAAAAGCTGTCAGCATTAAATGCTGAAATTTTGATTTGACTTTTTTTAATTTTCAAAGAATCGTTACTCACATAAAAATTTATATATAATATATATATTTAAATATCAAAAGTGCATGTGTTGCTCTCTAATTGGTCCACATGTCAGCTTCGGATTGGTCTATTGATGCTGACTTGACCGCCACATTATTGCCACCGGTATTTTTCGTTAAAGCTTGTTTCAGCTATAATTTCTTCATTTGAGCTCCGATTTGAATGATTCAAGAAGCGTTGGAATCGTTTTGCCGAGCTCTACGCTATAGGCACATTAAAACACTAAAATTTAATGTAATTAAAAATTGAGTTTGTTATCATCAAAACATTGATTAATTAAAATTAATTAATTTGAGATTAAGGGCCAAAAGGCCCACAATCTCCCCCTTTTTCATGATGACAAACCATACAAGAAAAATAACTTGAAGTACATGTAAATCATAGGTAGCACATAATAAAATTCAACATATCACCATAAAGATTATTCTTGAAATTCACTCAAAAATAAATTCTCCCCCTAATTTGTACAATCAAAATCATAATAAATTTATAACTTTTTTTTTTTTTTTTTAATTTTCTCCCCCTTTGGAGTCATCAAAAAGAATAATTAAGAAAAGTTTAGAACTACATTAATGATTCCCTTAAAAACATGAACATAAGTTTAGTACAACTCCCCCAAAGAATATTAACACATGTTTTTCATATCTCCCCCTATCAAAATGCCTTCTAAAAGATTTAACAAGAAAAATTGTAGAATCAAGAAGCATCACAATGAATAATACCGAGCTCAAGTCTATTTTTGCAAAAACTTTCTTCATTCAAAGACTTGGTAAAAATATCCGCTAATTGATTATTAGAGCCTACAAATTCAAGAGTAATATTACCATTTTGCACATGCTCTCTAATGAAGTGATGCCTAATATCAAAATGCTTAGTCCTAGAATGATGTATAAGATTTTTAGTCAAATTAATAGCACTAGTATTATCACAAAATATTGGCACATTATCAAACTTTAATCCAAAATCACAAAGAGTTTGTATCATCCAAAGAATTTGAGCACAACAACTAGCAACCGCAATATATTCCGCTTCCGTAGTGGATAATGCAACCGAATTTTGTTTTTTACTAAACCAAGAAACTAAGGAACTACCAAAAAATTGGCAAGTCCCACTAGTACTCTTACGGTCAAGTAAACTACCCGCAAAATCCGCATCGGAATATCCTACCAAATTAAGTTCAACATTTCTAGGATACCATAAGCCTAAATCAATAGTACCAAACAAATATTTAAAAATTCTTTTAACGGCATGCAAATGTGATTCCTTAGGACAAGATTGAAATCTAGAACAAAGACATACACTAAACATGATATCGGGTCTACTAGCGGTTAAATAAAGTAAAGATCCAATCAATACCTCTATAAGTTTTTATATCCACACACTTACCTTTTTCATCCTTGTCAAGCTTAGTGGATGTGCTCATAGGAGTTTTTGCAATTTTACCTTCATTGAATTTGAACCTTTTGAGAAAATCCCTTGTATATTTCTCTTGACTTATGAAGATACCATCTTTGAGTTGTTTGATTGAAGTCCAAGGAAGAAGCTAAGTTCTCCCATCGTACTCTTCTCAAATTCACTATGCATACACTTAGAAAATTCTTCACACAAAGATGGATTAGTAGAACCAAAAACAATATCATCCACATATATTTGGAGACAAGACCGAGTGGGGAGCTGGGAACATAGTCTTACAAGATGGAATTCACTCCTTCCCAGTTTTTAGGGTAAGTAGAGGTGTGTTCCCTTAAGTGGTGTCTCCAGGTCTTGAACAATGGGTCCTACCCTCTCTATGGCACGAGAGGGACTTCTGTTTGTTGGTTGGACCTCAAACAGGTTGTTCATTAGAGGAACACTAGTACTTAAGGATGAAGAGGTAGCCTAGGGGTAAAACGGTAATTTAACCTAGCTGGGGTACGAACACACGTGAAGGGCTAACTTGCTGTTGATTGTTGATATCCGTGGACAGAGAAATATATTTGCAGTGAAAAGAGTGCAGCTGTGGTTCTATAGTGGAGTGAACCACGATTAACGAACATTGGTTAATTTGGTTAATTAGTTTAGCCAATTAACCTCACATCGTTGGAGCTTCGGATCTGTAGGTCCATTAGGTCCCACCGGTAGCTCTATAAAGGCGTTGAGGTAAATTTCTAAGGGAGAATTGAATATTCGAAGGGGTTCGAATATTAAGATAAAATATGAATTTGATTCATATTTTAAAACTATAGGTTATTAATGCACATTAGATGTACATTAGTACTATAGTTTATTTGGAGAGAGATATAATTAAATATGAGATATTTAATTATAATATTAATTAATAATTAGTTTTAATTAATTTAATTAAATTTGATTTAATTGAATTTTATTAAAACAATAGGTTATATGTGGAATAATTACAAAGGGTTTATATGATTATTAAATTAAATGTTAATTTAATTAATTTAATTAATTTAATATTATTATTAAATTAATTATTCCATCAGTTAAAGTAACTGATGGAATTATTCATCCACTAACCTAGCCTTCACGCGTGATAGGGAGAGTTTTTAGGGAGTGGTGGTTTTCATCCGTTGAATAACCACTCCCTCAGTTTGATCACGATCATTCTCTTGGCTTTTTAGAATCTCTAAGGGCTTCACACGAAAAATCTCTCTTTCTCAATCCCCAATCTCTGTATTTTCTCTCTAGCAAGACAGAGGCTAAAATATTCTCTCCAAACCTTAGAATTTCAATTGGTTTCCACAAGCCACTCAATTCCATACCTAAGGAGAATACCGGTGTGATTTTTCTGGTGGTGTTTCACATTAAATCGCAGCAAAGAAGGATCTTGAAGGTTGCTGAAATTTTAAATTCAAAGGGTAGAATTTGGCGAGGTGATCAGGAATTTCCATAACGGTAAGGTATTCTTGATCTAGGATCATTAGGGTCCATTCCTAGATTAGATCTAGGGGTTTTAAATGGGATTAGCATGTTTTATAACTCATTTACAGCATGTTTTATTTGATTTACTTGCTGTGATTTAATTTGCCAACGTATGGTATTTTAATTCAAATTAAAACGGAGTTAAGGTTCTGTACGTTTCCGCTGCGAAAGGGCTTTTATCCCTTCAACAACAATGTCACACTACAACAATTCACATATTTCAGCACAACAATTCAACATGTCAGATGCCACAACAATCCAACATGCTCAAAACTCACCATTTGCATAACATAAACATATATTCAAACATATATCAAAACCAAACAAATAAAAACACACAACATGCTAGCACACAACAAACAAACTCAAAAGGTAGAATTCCACGTACCTAAGTCCTAACGTGCTCTTAATAATTTAAGGAACGGTCCTAAGAACCATAGTCAAGCTTTAGAGGTCAGAAATCAATCTGAAAGCTAACTAGGGGAATGAATATTACTTAAAAGAGTTTCTCTTATCCACAAGTTGGTTCGAATCTTATTGGGTACGCAAGGATTGAACAGAACCTACGACAAAGAGTGCCCAAGGCTTAGATACCAATTTACAACACATATGCAAGTCCTAATAAAGCATGACACTTGCCATCCTTACCAAAAACTCACCAAACAGCCTTGAACTCTTGTTGTCTCGCGATTGTAAGGGCCTAAGATTGCAAAAAACAAGGTGGTTAGAGAGTGGGTAACTTTGAATTGAGGTTGTTTATGAATGGGCAAGTACCAACCTACCGAACGAAAGAAGAAGACGGACTTGTAGCTGGCTGAAAATCCAAATCATGCACAAGGGAGGCTGGAGAGATGCGAATTCGATGAGGTGCCTTGTCGAGCTCGCGTGGGTCAGTCTGTAAGCGATATAACAGAGCAGGTAAAAGGATTGAATCACGAAATGGAGCTTTGAGGATGATGAAACTCACTGAATAGCAAAGGGATTGCGTGGGTTTTCTACCACGATGCTTGCTGGAGTCGTGCCGAAGGTCCTACAGTTGGGGCTTGCTGGAGTCGTGCCGAAGGTCCTACGGTTAGGGCTTGCTCGCAAGACGGCGTCGCACGACTGGGATGAAGGCTCGAACGCAGGGCGACGTCGCACGGCTGGGCTGCAGGGTCGACGCACGTCGAGGGCTGCGGTTGGGTGAGGAAGAGGGGCGAGCGGGACTAGTGATGCTTGAGCGAAGCCTAGGAGGGATGGGTGGTGGCAGCGCAAAACGAATGGGAGGGATGGTGAAGCTGTGTGAAAAATCGAGAGAAAGGGCAGACACCTATAATGAAGGAGAAAAGAAAAGTAGTGACTTACTAGGGTTTTTTTTTTTTTTTTTTTTTGAAAGGATTATTACCATAGTAAAAATCCAATGAAGCCCTAACTTCTTTTTTCTCAATTTTAGGGAACCTCGGGCCATAAATAATTTCCATGACTATGGTTGAATTTTTAACAATGAATCCTTAACCACGATTATAAAAATCAAACCAATATAAATCAAGCGACAAAATCTAACGTACCTAATAACGTGGGCGTTATAAAATAAGTCCATGTGTAATAGTTGAAGGGGTCTAATTGTAGAGATCACATTTTTAGATTTGAAAGAGGACTTAGTTTGCTTACCCATTTGACAAGCATCACAAACTTTGTCTTTTCCAAATTTAAATTTGGGAAGACCTCTAACCAAATAATTCTTGGAAATATTTGAAATTAAGTGCATGCTAGCATGTCCTAGTCTTCTATGTCATAACCAAGAATCATCATGCAAAGCCGATAAACATTTATCATTAATAGGACAATCATTCAAATCAATAGTATCAATTTTTTCATCTCTATTTCCAACAAATATAACTTTTCTATCACTAACATTTTCAATGATGCAATTCTTTTTTATCAAACACAACTCTAAAGCCTTTAACACACAATTGACTAATAATAAGTAAATCATGCTTCAAACCATCAACTAAAAGTACATATTCAATTAAAATAGAGGATTCATTACCTATACTACCCTTACCAATTATTTTACCTTTCTTGTTGTCACCAAAAGTTACAAGACCTCCATCATTTTTAGAGAGAGAGACAAACTTGGATGGGTCTCCCGTCATGTGCCTGGAGCAACCACTATCCAAATACCACTTGTTTTTCTTGGAGGCTTTCAAACAAACCTACAAACACAAATGTTCAAGTTTGATTCTTTGGTACCCACACTTGTTTGGGTCCTAGATGGTTAGCATTGACAAACTTGGGAATCCATTTCATTTTTGTATAAACATTTATGGCATTGGATTTAGACACGTAACAAGAATAAGTTGTATGTCCATACTTGCCACATGAGAAACAAACAACATTATGCAAAGATTTATCTCTTACAACAAATTTATGCACTCTACTTTTCTTGGAGAAATTATTCCTTGGAGCATAGTGAAACTTTGCCCTTTGAAAAAATTTCTTCTTGGAGAAGTAGTATGAGCATATTTCAATTTAAAGCACTTAGGTCTAATATGACCTTCAACACCACAATAATGACATATAGGCACAAAGTTAGATTTAACATGCTTAGACACAACCTTAGACATATTAAGCTTAGGCATATTATGAGATGATTTAACAAAGATAGTTTTAGAACTTGAAGGAGTAGAACATTCATCAATATAGCCTAAACCTCTTTTATCACCAAAAGGCTTGCCTACTTCAATTATCTTGTCTAATCTTTGAGCACCTATTGTCAACTTTTTAATAGATTCTTTAGCCTTATCAAGTTCTTGCAAAACACTCAATTCATTTTCTTTGAGTAATTTAATCAAATTATCTTTTTCACAACTATCATGCTCAAGAAATTTAACTTTGTCAAGCAAGACATTTTTCTCATCACAATCAAAAGCATGCTTGTCACAAGAGATATTTATTTCATCAATGTGCATAACATCATGTTCATTCTCTTTTAAGCAATCAATTTCTTCAAGTAAAGACTTATTTTTACTAGATAAAACATTATATTTCTTTTTAAGCACAACATACTTAGAACTAAGCTTTTCTAAATCATTTTGCATATTTTCAAAAGCTTCAAATAACTCATCATAAGAAAGGGGTTCTAGAGTAACCTCATCATCTTGTTCATCCTCTTTTTCACTATGAGCCATGAAGCAAAAGTTGGCAACTTCTTCATTATCACTCCCACTTTCGCTTTCATCACTATCATCCCAAGTAGCCTTCATTGCTTTCTTCTTGGATTTCTTGGATGATTTGAGAAGAGGACAATCGGTTTTAATGTGACCCGGTTTCTTGCATTCATAGCATAGTACCTCGTCCTTTTTGCTCTTTTCACCTTTTGACTCTTTTTGGTTGGAGAGATGCTTCTTGAATTGTTTCTTTCTCTTGATGAAGTTCTTATACTTACGTGAAAGATAGACAACGTCTTCTTCATCAAGAGCATCCTCATCTTCGGAGTCAACTTCCAAGGAGATGGTCTTTAAGGCTATACTCTTCTCTTTCTTTTTCTTCTCATCCTCCATGTTTTTCTTGATCTTTATCTCATGCGTCAACAACGAACCCATGAGTTCATCAATGGAGAGAGATTTGAGATCCTTTGCCTCTTGAATGGCGGTGACTTTAGGCTCCCATTGTTTAGGTAAAGAGCATAATAGCTTCTTTACCTTCTCAAGATTTGAGTACTTTTCCCAAGTCCTTCTAAAGCATTGACAATGTTAGTAAATCTAATAAACATATCGGAAATAGCTTCATTTTCATCAATTTTAAACATTTCATATTGATGAACTAACATGTCAATATTTGTTTCTTTTACTTAACTAGTTCCTTCATGAGTAATTTCTAATTTATCCCATATCTCTTTACCGGTTTTGCAAATAGACACTCAATTATACTCAATTTCATTCAGAGCACAAAATAAGCAAATTAATAGCTTTGGCATTTAAAGAGCATGTTTTCTTTTCATTTATTGACCATTCTTCCTTAGGTTTTATAGAGCTAATACCATCAACATCTTTTGTTGGGATTTTAAAACCTTCCTCAACAATATCTCATAAATCATAATCAATAGAAAGCAAGAAAAATCTCATTCTATTTTCCAATAACTATAATTAGTACCATTAAAGAAAGGAGGCTTTGTAATAGATTGACTATCGGTAAAAGGGATGAAACCTAAAGTTGCCATAACTAAAAAACAATTAAGTTTATGAAGAAAAAATATTTCAAGATGAGCAACCCGCTCTGATTCCAATTGTTGGATCGGTATGGCAACCCTAGAGGGGGGTGAATAGGGTTTAATAATTTTTTTTCCCAAATTAACCCAATTAAACTAATTAATACACTTTTTATAAACAATAAGAGAAATAATTCAATTTATGCAACAAATAAGAACAAAGTAAAGCTTGCAATAGATTGCTTAAATTAATTGCAAAAAATAAAAAGGAAAGAGTTAGAGAAGAAGACACCGTAACTTTTATAGTGGTTCGGTCAAACTCGACCTACTCCACTCCCCAAGCGCCTCTTGGGAATTTGAATAAAAACCTTTCAACTCTTTCCACGGATCAGAGTCCAACCGTTACACCACCGCTCCTTTTACGGGTTCAAGAGCAAACCCGGTCCTTTCCACGGGTTAGGATCAAACCGTTACAAATGTTGGAATTTTTGAAGAACACAATACAACTCTCACTAGAGTGGATTTACAAGTTTGAGCACTCAACAAATTTATCCTCACAATACAATAACACTCTCTCAAGAATAAGATGAAAAGAAAAAATTTGGGAGCTTGGAGAGAGTAACAATGGAAACTTTTGAGCTTGGAGGATTGTAAAAATGTAAAATTGTTGGTGAAAAATTTTGGGGAGGAAGATGAGTTTAAAAAGAGGGGGAAATGAGGTAAAAAGTGAATTTAAATTTGGACCATTGGATTTGAAGATAAAGAAAAAATAAAGGGTGGAGATTAAAATAAATTTAAAAGTAAATTAGAAATTTAAAATAATAAAGTAATATAAATATATAATAATAATAATAAAATAAATATATATTTTTTTTTGAAAAAAAAAACCAACGGTAAATTTTTTTTTAAATATAATAATAATAAGAAGAAGAAGAAGAAAGTGAGAGTAACGGAAACCATTTTTAAAACAAAAAATTATTTTGATTTTTTTAAAAAATAAAAGCTGACAGCATTAAATGCTGAAATTTTGATTTTGATTTTTTTTTTTTTTTAATTTTCAAAGAATCGTTACTCACATAAAAATTTATATATAATATATATATTTAAATATCAAAAGTGCATGTGTTGCTCTCCAATTGGTCCACATGTCAGCTTTGGATTGGTCCATTAATGCTGACTTGGCCGTCACATCATCGCCACAGGTATTTTTCGTTAAAGCTTGTTTCAGCTATAATTTCTTCATTTTAGCTCCGATTTGAGTGATTCGAGAGGCGTTAGAATCGTTTTGCCGAGCTCTACGCTATAGGCACATTAAAACACTAAAATTTAAAGTAATTAAAAATTGAGTTTGTTATCATCAAAATATTGATTAATTAATTAATTAAAATTAATTAATTTGAGATTGAGGGCCAAAAAGCCAACACCCCTATCCAAGAATAGAACTCCCACTTATTCCCCTTAATAAGCCTAGAATTTCTACGCACTAACAAACCTTATAACAACCGGTGACTTAGAGTTCAACAAGATTTAGGGAAGAGATTTAAATTAATATAATACTTATATTCCAAAAATAATTTGCCAACACTTTGGTATATAATTAAATCCATAAGTTCAAGTCGAAATAGAAATTTTATTTCTTTCAACTCAAAACACGAAACTTAAATACACCAAAAATGCACGGAGCGTCACAATTATGTTCATTATTGTTATACAACGAATAACTATTAAAGTTCTCTTTTTTTATCATAATATTTATTTTTTATATATTCTAAATGCTTATGCACGTTACAAATTTTTTTAATTCAAAATTTGGAAAAAAAAATAATCTTATTAATTGTTCATTAATTTTCTAATATAAAATCTACAAATCCTTCCAATTCCGAAAAATATATTTTTAGATCATTGTGTTCTTTAATCTAATTTAACATTTACCAAGCATGTCATTTTCAAATTTTAATAACTTTAATTTACAAAAAAATGTGGTTAGTTTTTACATGCCATGGGTCTCTTATGTACTTATGGAAGACATTGATTTTACCCAAAAAAAAATATTTTTTTAGAATAAATTTATTGGGAAAATACACTTTTGGTCCCTGAGGTTTGGGTTAAGTGACAGTTTGGTCCCTGAGTTTTGAAGCTCAACAAAAATACCCCTGAAGTTTGAGATAAGGAGCATTTTGGTCCCTGCCGTCAATTTTTCTATTAAATCTTAACAGTTGCTGACGTGACACTATTATTTTAATAAAAAAATATTTTTCTAATTTTTTTTAAATAAAATAGTAATAAATTAAATAAAAAAAAAATTTTATTATTATTTTTATTTCTTTTTCCCTCTCTCTTCCTCTTCTTTTTCTCTCTCTTCCTCTTATTTTTCTCTCTCTTCTTCCCCTCTCTTCTTCTTCATCACCACTACCAGCACCAGCTACCAATGTGCTGCCGCCTCCACTGGATCATCGCCGACACCGTCGTCACCTTCACCGGACCGCCGCCAAAAACCATCATTTCCCTTTTTTTCCTCTTTTCTTCTTCCATTTCCTCCTTTTTTTTCTTCTTCTTCCCTCTTCTTCCTTTCCCTTTCGTCACTGTTTTTTCAACAAAAAAAAGAAAGAAAACAAAGGGACCCTTCGAATCCAGTACGAGCTCGTTGAAATCAAAGGGAAAATCCGACAGAAGGGGGAAGAATAAGAAACGTTGGACGCTGGATGAGGAAGGGTCAGATCTGAAACGTTGGATGAGGAAAGGGTTAGATTTGAAACGCTAGATGAGGAAGGGTAAAATCGAAGGTGGTTTCAGAGCAGCGCCGTTGTTAGATCTGAAATGCTGCTGGAGCTGAAGCATCACCGTCGTCAGATCTGAAGTGCCATTCAGATCAATATTTTGCAAGTCATTCGATTTAAGAGACTGAGAGAGAAGAAACAAATACCGCCCCGCCGCTATTGCGATTGCCATTGTTGGTCAAGTTGACCTTAGCCGAATCTTGCTCTGCATCACGACGCTTCTTGGAACTGCCATGGACATGAGCTACTCTCTTCTGCAATTGCAAGCTCACTGGATCACCATGCGAAACCTCTCGATTCCCCATGGAAATCTCTCCAAACTAGCCCAAATTATACCCAGATCTATTCCCCATGGCAATCACCACGTGAAACCTCTCAAAATCTTGTTTTGTCGATATATACCCAGATCTCGCAAACGTTCCAGCCGTAGCTCACCCAAATCTCGCGAACGTTCCAGCTGTAGCTCACCCAAATCTCGCGAACGTTCCAGCTGTAGCTCACCCAGATCCGCTTTTCCCCTTCGTTCTTTTCTTTAAAAAAACAGTAAAGAAGAAAGGGAACGAAGGAAGAGGGAAGAAAAAGAAGAGGGAGAGGAGAGAGAAGAAGAAAATAGGAGGAAAAAAAGGGGAATGACAGTTTCCGGTGACGGTTTGACGGCGGACGGTGATGGCGACGGCGGCCATAGAAGTTGTAAAGAGAAAGGAGAGGGAAGATGGGAAAAGGAAAGGAGGAAGAAGGAGATGGAGATGGAAGAGAGAGAAACATTAAACAAATAAAAATATTCTTTTAATTACAAATTATTAAATAATAATAATAAATATTTTTTTAATAAAAAATAAGTGCCACATCACCTTTCTGTTTGTAATTAACGGAAAAATTGATGGGGAGACTAAAATGAAACAAAATCCAAACCTCAGGAACTAAATTGTCGAGTTTGAAAACTTAGGGACCAAAATGAAACCTAACCCAAACCTCAGAGACCAAAAGTGTATTTTTCCCAAATTTATTTTATCTTTTATTTTATTTATTTAACTATTATTAAAAAATGGATTATATAATAAAAATTTTAAATACATATAACTATTATGAATATTAGAAAATAGATGCCCATGTGTCAAGAAATGTATTGATCTTATGACTTGAAAATGTTTGAAAACTTGGATGTCTATGTGTCACCCCAAGTAATGGACCTTATGACTTGTATAAGCTTTGTAACCAAGCATCACCCTCCTTTCATATGCCTATAAATAGTGGCAATGTGAAGTTCAAAATAATAACAAGAAGCTCTCAAGCTCATGGTGGAATTCTCCATCTTTCTCCACTTTATAATTCCATAAACTTTTATTTTGTTATTTTGTTTTCCATTTACTTTTATTTATATTTTACTTTATATTTATTTCATTTGCTTTTATTTATATATATTATTGTTATACTATAACTATTATTATATTATTATATTTTATCCATTTCCGTGTTCCCGTTGTGCTACTCAATTTCACAACAATAACATTTTAATGCATAATTATTAATTAATAAAATACATTTTTAAAATGAAAATATAAGAATCTAAAGTTTTTTTTTTTTTTTTTTTTTTTTTTTTTTTTTTTTTTTATATAAGAAACCAAGCTTTCATTGAGAAAAAATGAAAGAATACAAGAGCATACAAAAAAAACCAAGCCCCAAAGGAAAACCCAACTAAATGAAGGGTTTCCAATCTAACAAAATAAGACCTAAAGGGTAATTACAAAACGCCTTAGAAATCGAGGCCCATAAAGAAGCATGAAATCTAATATTATCCCAAACCATACAATAATGTCTCCCAATCCCTCTAAAAATTCTATTGTTCCTTTCCCCCCATAAACCCCCCACAAAATAGCACACACACCAACAAGCCACAGAAACTTTCCTTTCTTCCGAACCGACAGATGGAGGAGGAACTCCTCGATCGTATCCCTACAACGGCGGTGGCTCGCAAACTGAAACTCGAAGTCCTCAAAGAAGAGACTCCAGACAGAGCGAGCAAACTCACAATTCCATAACAAATTATCAAGATTTTCCTCAGCCTTCCGACAAAGCATGCAAGAAAAAGGACCGACCATAGGAGCCTTCACTCTCAAAAGCCTATAAAAAATGTTAACACGGTCCAAGATGACCTGCCAAGCAAAGATCAAGACCTTCTTCGGAGCCTTAACCTTCCAGAGACATGAAAAGACAGACTTTCTAACGGGGGAGGGATTGACCAGAAACTCAAAAAACAATCTGCAGGAAAAGCCTGCTGAGGGGTCAAGACTCCAAAAGCGCACATCCCTCCTGTCCGATATAAGACTAGCCCCATCAATCAAAGATAAGAGGGTCATGATGTCTGTGGTCTCTCTATCAGATAATGAACGACGAAAACCAAAAGATAACGAGGTGGAGCTCCCCACAGGACCAAGGATGTCCGCCAGAGTGCGATATTTCATCGAAGATAAATGATAAAGATGCGGGAACAAGGAGCAGAGGGGACGATCCCCCACCTACAAATCCTCCCAAAAACAAATATCTCTCCCATCCCCCACAATGAACTGGACCAAAGGAGAGAAATAGGGGAGCTCCAAGGAGATGTCTTTCCAAGGAATCCTGAAGGTGCCTTTGACCCCACTCGAAAGCCACATGTAAGGATGTTGACCGTCTTTAGTCACGATAATCCTAACCCAAAGAGAATCGGATTCGAGGCGAAAACGCCAAAGCCATTTGGCAAGCAGGGCTCTGTTTCGAGTTCTCAAATTACCAATCTCAAGAGCCCCTAGACTCAAAGGTTTACCTATAACTTTCCAACTCACAAGATGGGATCCTTTCCCTTCATCAACCCCTTCCCATAAGAAATCTCTCATGAGCTTTTCCATGGCATTACAAACTGAAATGGGCGCCCGAAAGAGAGAAAGGAAATATATACGAATGAGGGTCATCCTTCCCCCTTTGGAGAAGAAACTTCTCTTCCAAGAGGCAAGTCTTTTCTGGACTTTCTCGATGATAGGACTCCAGAAGGAAATAGACTTAGGATTGTGACCAAGAGGAAGACCTAGATAAGAGGAGGGTAAGGTTCCAACTTCGCACCCAACCAAAGAGGCCCATCTAGTTAATTTGCTATACTCACAGTTCATACCCAGGATTTGGCATTTTCCCCTATTGATTTTAAGCCCAGATAAGGCCTCAAAGAACCTAAGGATATGGTTCAAGATAATAAAGGAGTCCTCCATGCCAGAGCAGAAGAAGATAGTGTCATCAGCAAATTGAAGATGGGAGAGGGCAACTTTCTCCTTAACGATCTCAAAACCTTGGATAATACCACCTTCCACACTTCTAGAAATCATCCTACTAAGGGGGTCCACAATCAGCAGGAAGAGAAAAGGGGACAGAGGATCGCCTTGTCTTAGACCTCTAGTGGCTCTGATCTTGCCCCTCTGCTTTCCATTGATGAGGATAGAATACTGAACCGATCTAACACTGCTCCAAATCCACGATCTCCATTTATAACCAAAGCCTTTCATTTCAAGGACCTTATCAAGGAAATCTCAGTCCACATGATCGTATGCTTTTTCAAAATCAATTTTAATGATGATTCCTTCCCGACCTGTAGTGCGATACTCTTCTAAGGCCTCATTAGCGATAAGGGCTTGATCAAGAATTTGCCTCCCCTTAACAAAAGCCCCCTGGGCTTCAGAGATTGTGGAGGGAAGAACTTTCTTAAGCCTGTTCGCTAAAACCTTAGAAATGATTTTGTAAGTGCTAGTGATCAGGCTAATGGGTCTAAAGTCCTTAACTTTATTTGCCCTCTCCTTTTTGGGGATAAGACAAACATAAGTCTCATTCAGGGAAGAGTAAAAAATGCCACGTTCATAGAATTCCTGAAAAACCTTGGCCAAATCGTCCTTAGCCACCTCCCAATTATTTTGGAAAAAGACCATAGAAAAACCATCAGGACCAGGGGCTTTGATCCTATCACTCTCAAAGACAGCCTTTCTAATCTCCTCCAAGGAGAACAACGGATTAAGAAAGGCCTTATCGCTCACAGAAATGGGGTTCCAAACCAATCCCTCCACGAAAGGTCTAGAGGAAGAATGGGGCGCATAAAGGCTAGAGAAAAAAGAGAGGATATCCCCTTCCACCGCTCTTTCTTTTTTGATGGTTTGCCCCTCATCATTAACCAAAGATCTAATAAAATTCTTGCTCCTTCTACCACTTGCCAATCTATGAAAGAAGCTAGAATTGCAATCCCCTTCCTTGGCCCACTTAAGTTTAGCTTTTTGTCTCCAACTTGTGGATTCCTTCTGAATAATCTCAGCGAACTCAGATTTAAGAGACATCCGCTCATTTTTCAGTGATAAGTCAATTTGACCCTCCTCCTCAAGGTCGTTAATGGTTTTGATTCTACCCATAATCTCTTGCTTTTTTATTTTAATATCTCCAAAAACAACTCTATTCCATTCTTTCAAAAATCCCTTAAGGTTTCTCATCTTACTCATTAAACGAAAACCTTCCCAATTGCCCTGGGTTTCGGAGTTCCACCACGCCATGATGGAAGATTTGAAGGAGGGATGGTCCAACCACATGTTCTCAAACCTGAAGGGGCATGGCCCCCATTTTTGGGGGCCAGAGGACACTATTAATATGAAAAGCTAGAATATAAAAAGATTTTTGTTGATTTAATTTCAATAAATTAATGGATAATTGTAATGGGTGGCAACATGAAGGTAAATAATTACAAATATAGCAATTTTTAAAAATATTTGCAAATATGGCAAAATTTTTTAATTAATTTTTTATATTCCTAAATTGCCTCTGTATGCCCATCTTCTTCTTCCTCGTCAGTTTTTTTTTTTTTTTTTTTTTTTTTTTTTTTTTTTTAATTGATAGAAAGTCTTTTTATTACTGATAGATTCTATCAGTGGTAGAAAAATTTTCTATCAGTGATAGAAAGTTTCTATCACTGATAGAATAAAGTTTCTATCAGTGATATTTCTATCACTGATAGATTCTATCAGTGGTAGAAAAATTTTCTATCGGCGATAGAAAGTTTCTATCACTAATATTTCTATGACTGATAGATTCTATCAGTGGTAGAAAAATTTTCTATCAGTGATAGAAAGTTTCTATCACTGATAGAATAGAAGATTTCTATTACTAATAGAAACTTTTTCTATCAGTAATAAAATATTTCTATCACTGATAGGTTCTATCAGTGATAAAAAAATTTTTTTATAGAAAATCATAGAAAAACTTTTGATAAAAAATCTTTCAATCCCTGATCACTCATAAAAATCTTTCTATCTCCGATAGAAATCTTTCTATCACCGATATAATCTATAAGTGATAGAAAAACTTTCTATCACCGATAGAAAAGCTTTCTATCAGTGATAAAAGATTTCTATCACTGATAGAAATTTTTACTATTCTATCAGTGATGAAAAGATATTGTATCAATGATAGAAAACTTCTGATAGAAAATCTATCAGTGATAGAAATCTTCTATCACTTATAGAAATTTTTTCTATGAGTGATAGAAACAATTTCTATTTCTATCACTGAGACTGATAGAAAAACTTTTCGTGAGTTATAGAAAATCTTTCTATCACTGATACTTTTCTATCAGTGATAGAAGATCTTTTGTTTTTATCAGCGATGGTGATACATGGTGAAATCGAGCATTGAAAAATAAAGCAAAAACGAACGATTATAGAAATCAAACACTGAAAAGCAAAAACCAAACACAGATAGAAAACCAAATAACAACAACCAAACACTGATAGAACACCGAACAAGTGATAGAAAAATATCTATCGCCGATAGAATCTATCAGTAGTAGAAAAATTTTCTATCATATAATAGAATCTATCAGTGAAAGAAAATTTCTATCACTGATAGAATCTATCAGTGATAGAAAATTTCTATCATGATAGAAAATTTTTCTATCAGTGATAGAAAATTTCTATCACTGATAGAAAATCTTTCTATCACTGATAGAATCTATCAGTGATAGAAAAACTTTCTATCACTGATAGAATCTATCAGTGATAGAAAAACTTTCTATCAGTGAAAGAAACTTTCTATCGCCGATAGAATCTATCAGTAGTAGAAAAATTTTCTATCATATGATAGAATCTATTAGTGATAGAAAATTTCTATCACTGATAGAATCTATCAGTGATAGAAAATTTTTATCATTGATAGAAAATCTTTCTATCACTGATAGAAAAACTTTCTATCAGTGAAAGAAAATCTGGAGGGGTATTTTAGTAAATGCAACACACAAACTATTAGATTTTGCCATTTTTGTAATTTTTGTTGTGGGTTGCTAGATTTGCAATTATTTTGGCCCATATTGCTATCCTTGCAACCGGCCCTAAATTAATTCTAAAATTAATTTATTTACGTTTAATTATAATTAATAATAGAATTTTAAAAGTCTTGGAATTTTAATGCAACTTCTTCAACCTCTAGCTACAACTATATAAGGAGCTATGCCAAAGTGAGTTTAGCTCAGCGGTAATTGGCATATAACCTCGATCATGAGGTCAGAGGTTCGAATCCCCCCCTCCAAATGTTGATGTACTAAAAAAAAAACTATATAAGGAGCTATCCACTATTTTTTCTACAAAAACTAGGGTTATCTTTATCTTGGTTTGATTTTCTTCCTCCCTCTCAATCCCTTCTTGCGAGTAGTGTCAAGAGTTAACCACCAATGAGAGACAAAGATGCTTCAACAAAATGCTCTCAAACATAGGTATCAATTCCTCCCATGAATATTTTCTCAAATTATTTTATAATTAATATTTGTAGTTGTTTTTATTTTAAATGCTTAAACACGTTTTCTCTAAACACCTTAAGCATGGTTAGAATTCCAATTCTTTTAAATTCAATATTTTAAAAATTTTATGATTTTATAAAAATATTTATTAACTCTCTCTTATTCTAACCAAGCTACAATCATCATCATATCTTCTAAAAACAAAAAAAAAACAAAATACAATCATCATCATAAAAAAATACTTTTGGACCATTATGTCATTTTTACCCATTTTTACAATATTAAGCATGTCATTCTCAATTTTTAATAACTTTAATTAATAATAATGAGAAAAATTAAGAATGTGAAAATTTTTTCCTATTTATTTCTAGAATTAATTCAAAAAATTTATTATTTCATATTTAATTATAATTAAAAATAGAATTTCATAGATGTTAAAATTCCAAAAATCTTGCAAGTTATCAAATTTTCACACATTTACAAGTAGCTATTTTCTATTATTTTTTACACAACTTCGACTTTTTCTTTTTAGTTTTGTTTTCTTCTCTTTAAAGATTATTGCAATAGTGTCACATAGCACAACGATCTAACATATTAAGTACCTAAGCTTATAGGGAATTGCAAAGTTTTGTTGTGTGTAATTAGATGTCATTAAATTTTATAAGATGGTTTGAAGGCAAACATATATATTAAGAGAATTTTTAACACATGTATTAGTCCATTCATAGATGTTTTAGAACTTTTTTTACAATTAATATTGTTATTATTAGTTATATTATATTTTTAAAGTTTATGTCTGACTATTTTAATTACTTTATTTGATGTATTTGAATAAATACAATAAATTTAAAATCTTTAAAAGATATGTGTTTTTATTTTTTGAGATAACTTCTTTTATAATTGTTCACACGTAACTTCGGGGATGGAGACACGTGGAATAAATAATATATTGTATTGATGTTTGTATGCGTGTGGGTGTACAATCTCTAACTTTAATCCTCTGATTCTCTCTCTTGTGTGTGAATGTGTTTCACTCGAGGGCTGGAACGCTTGATCCCGAGTCTGAAGCTTCAATGGATTCTTGGAGCTTGAAGTCTTCTAGTCTTGAAGGAGTCTTCAGTCTTCAAGAAGTGTTGATGTCCTGAAGAGTCTTTGATCTTCAAGGAGTGTTGAAGTCTTGAAGAGTGTTTGGTCTTCAAGAAATGTTGATGTCCTGAAGAGTTTTTGATCTTCAAGGAGTGTTGGGGTCTTGAAAAGCGTTTGGTCTTCAAGAAGTGTTGATGTCCTGAAGAGTATTTGATCTTCAAGGAGTGTTGATGTCTTGAAGGGTGTTTGGTCTTCAAGGAGTGTTGAAGTCTTGAAGAGTGTTTGGTCTTCAAGAAGTGTTCAACACTTGGACTTGTGGATTGCAGAGAGTCTTCGGTCTTCCGACTTGGTGGAGTCTCTCTGAATTCTCTGGTTCTGCTTGAGAGCTTTGAAAACTCTAAACTCTTGTTCTCCCCTCTATTTATAGAGTTCTCGCTGGATGGGCCCTGATGACTTTTGGGCCTAACAACTTGGGCTTGGGCTTTTATTGGGCTTGAGTCTGGTTTATATTTGATCCAAAACCATATGACCCAAATTTGATCCAATTAATTATTTTCTTTAATTAATTGGTCAAATCAATTAATCTGATCAAAATAATTTATTTTTAATTAATTGATCAAATGGACATTTGGCCCTAAAAAATTATAATTGGCCAACTTTGTCTTCAAATTAAATTTGGGACACATGTCGATTTATAATTGGTCCCAAATTTAATTAATTATAATTTTGTCATTAATTTTAAATAATGACGTGGCAATTTGTCATTGGCCAAAATTTCTCTTTCAACAATAATCTTGATAAATATCAATTAAGTTTACAAACATTTCTTTTTATTTCAAAATTAATTCAAAATATTCTGTTTAATTTATTATTTGTTTGAATTATAAACCAAGAGTTTCTCAAGTTTAATTAAAACGGTATAATGACTATTCTAATAAATTGAATTTTTAATTAATTAAATAGTTTGCAACCAACTTTTACATGGAAGAGTTTAATATTGTATGTTACAAATCCAATTCTTAGGTTTTATGAATTTTTATGATGAACAAAGAAAAGGATCACAAGGAGAGAGAGGTAGGTAAACGTTTTAGAAACAAACTAAAGAGAGAATAGAGAAATGATAGAACCCATGATAGAAATGTAAAGAGATGAACATTAGTTGACACAAACAAACGAAAAATTGTGACATGGTGACAAAAACTAATGGATGAAAAGATTTCATGGTTGGTAACTCATAATTGTATTCTTTAAAAAAACTTTAAAAAAAAACTCATAATTATATTCATATACCAAACATGCACAAAATTTTATAACTTTTTTAAGGGAAAAATTTACAATCTATTTCACCAATATTATTTATATAACCAAGTTTTTCTTTAGAAGATATGAGCTCATTTGATAACGTTCTCGTTTACCGTTTCTTGTTTAATGTTTCTTGTCTCCTGTTTCTTGTTTCTTGTTTTTTAAGAACTGAAAACAGAAACATGTTTAATAACTATTTCTGTTTCTTGTTTCTCTAAAAAAAAAAGAAACAAAAACAAATATGTGTTTGATAAATGTTTCTTGTTTTTTTATTTTTAGTTGAAATAAAATTTGGTACATATAATATAAAAATTATATATAAAATACATTAAAATTATAGTCAAAGGTCAATGGAGGTTGGCGACGACCGATAGTTGAAGTCGACGATGGCGGTTGGTCGACGGAGGTCGGCGGCAGCCGGTAATCAGAGGTCGATGGTGGTGGCTGGTCGACGGAGGTCGATGGCGGTCGGTGGTCAGAGGTCGACGGTGACGATCGATGATCGATCGATGGTTCGGTAAGCAAAGGTCGGCGGTGATCGATAGTCAGAGGTCGATAGTAATGGTCGATCAGCAACTGTAACGTCCCAGGTTTTATTATTAACTAGCCTAGTGACATTTCTAAACTCCTATTCAAACTAACCGAGAGCTCCGAAAATTTCGGCAGCATAACGGCATACATAGGATGAAACCAAAATTTTTAACACCTGTTAAACACCAAACCACACTTCTATATTAAACCCAACTACTCCACCTCTCTTCAATACATCAGAAACCAACTTCACCAAACAATACGAGTCAGGTCTCGTATTCACAACTAACATCAAAACCACAACCTTAATAAGAATAGAAATGCGCTTAATCTCCTAAAGACAACTCCACTTTATTGAACTATGCACAACTGGAAGCGAAAATATGAATAAATAATTTAGAGCTTAAACATATTACAAAAGAGACATAAGACTAAATCCATCTAACCAACTAGATCCACATCTAAGTCCTATCTCAATAGGTAAGTAAATGATACAAATTCAGCTACTAGGGTCATTCCTCCTGAGCCTCCTCCTCAACATCACCAGGCACATAAAACTCGCCAACACCTGCATAAACTGAAAATGTTGAGGGGAAGAAAGGGGAGGGGTATCCGTACAACCACAGTACTGGTAAGTAGCTCACACCCGGTGAGCCACCATACAACAAACAACCACAACAACATATTGTCCACACACACATCATGCTTGTAAAGCGATAAACAAACCAACAAACTCGTAAACTCGAAAACAACAATGTCAACACATGCTTCATGCAAAATGGGATGACAATATGAATCCACGCATCATGTTATGCACCCTCACATGGTTTCCGTGCCATGCTCGCACACTCACACGTGATTTTCGCGACACGCTCAGCACTCACATCCCACACGTGATTTTCGCGTCACGCTCTGCAAACCCACCCAACACATGTATTATTACGCGCCATGCGCAACACCACTCACACGTGATTTTCGCGTCACGCTCGGTACTCACACCCACAAGTGATTTTCGCGTCACATTCCGCACACACACCCAACACATGATTTACGCGTCATGCTCCGCATCACCCCAATGAACACACACTATACAGACACTACTCATGCAACATAGCCAACAACAACAGTATTTCATGCTCATGAATTAAACAAACAACATACTTATGAATCATCAAAGCAACATGCTTAAGAATCCGACAAAGCATCATGCTTGTTCACAAAGCGAGCTACAAACATAATAAACACAACATATAATAACAAAGCAAGTAAAGCAATAACATGCTCAAACAAACAAACAAGCAAACAAGCCCAACCAGATAGAAACTACTTACGCAAGCTAAAACACTCCTCAATAGACCAAGAGCCACTCCTAAAATGATCCAACAATCTCTTGAAAAAGAATTGCAAAGTTTTAAAGCTAAACTCAATTCAATCTACACTAGAAGCCCAAAAGTGCTTAAAAAAGAACACTCTTACCGAATAGGACCCTTAAGCTTGATTCAAACGCTCCAAAGTGGCCTAGGATCACAAATAGGGAGATTCTAAGCATTAGAAACCTATTTAGACTAATTCAAGGAGATTCACACAAAGTTTCAGCACTAAGACTTTATCCAAAATGAACTTTGGTTCTTGTTCATTAGTGCTCGATGCGTTTGGGATACTTAAATTAGCCTAATTTGATTCGAACTACGATAAACAACTTAACAACTATTAGGAATCAATTTTTAGTACTAAGAAGGGTATTCAAAAGGCTTCAAGGCATCAAAAACCTTACCGAATTGCATAAACGAGCCAACAAGCTTGCTGAAATTTACCGACCAGCACCAAAATCCTTTGATTAAGCGCTGTCCGAGATCCAAATTGACTTGAAACTGAAACTAAATGACACCCAATGGTTACAAGCTATTCTAAAACTACTTAAAGAAACTCTAAAGACTTTAAGAGTGCTGAAACTTACTGATTAACACCCAAATGGTCTTGAATATGTGCTCGTTTGTGTTTGAAGCCACTCGACAACCAAGGTCCCATGTCGCCGGGTTATGGGTAACCCAATACAAGGCCTCTCAGGTTGTGGGTATTCGCTGAACACCATTTTTTAGTCCAAACACACGTTGAACAGCGATCGAACACAGTTAATCCTGCAATTTAGAAGTTGAATGGAATGGGTAATCTAAAATTCGAAGCCAATAGAGAATGGGTCATAATTCAAACTTACTAGAATGTCCAAACGATATTGAGAAGGGTGGAAATCGTGCGTGTCTCACACCAACACAAACTAGACGATCAGAATCCTATGGGTCACGCCAGAACTTGCAAATCCCTTGCACATGGGAGTTGGAACCGAACGGGTCTGGGTGACAGAGAGGAAACAACGTGAGGGAGAAGGAGCCTTTGCTTGGGTTCTTACCGCCGGTGGAAGAAAACGAGCGTGGGAGAGAGAAAGAAGAAATCGACGGCACGCAAGAGAGGGAGACGAAGTTGCCGACGGCTTGCTACTTGCCAAACGTCACCACGCTGAGAGAGATAGACTGAAGAACAGTGACGACGGGATTGAAGGCTGGCGCGCGGGAGCTGTTGGCAAACGAGAAACAACATCGAGAGGGGGGGATCGGCGACTATAAGGAAAAGAGAGAGAGAAAATCATGGGGGGTGATGCACGAATAAGGAGAAAAAAGAGGGAAGGGAAGTTAGGGCTTTCTCTTTTCTTTTTCTTTTCTTTTTTTTTCCTTAATTCCAATAACTTCCAACGCCAGCTACGCAGAAGACGCACGACTTATTCCCACGTAACTTCCTAGATTTTTAATCAAATCTCACTACTCAGCCACTACGGGAGAAAAGAAAAACATCTCAATTTAAATTTCCCAAAATATCAATTATCAATTAAAGGCCAAATGGAATTCTAATAATTTTTTCCTCAATTTAGAATTGAAACCCAGTTAATCCAAAATGACAAAATTTCGAAACGCGGGGCGTTACAGCAACAGCCGGTAGTCGGAAGTCAACGGTGGCAGTTGATCGACGATGGTCGATAATCAGAGGTCAACGATGGCGGACAATAGTCAAAGGTCGACGGTGGCGCCCGATAGTCAAAGGTCAACGGTAGCGGTCGACGACGACGACCGATAGTCGAAGGTTGTTGGAGGTCGACCGTGGCGGCCTGTCGGCAGAGGTTGATGGTGGTCAAGGGGTCGATAGTCTGAGGTTGACAGTGGATGTCAACAGCAACTGGTAGTCGAAGGTCAACGGTAGCGGTCAGTTGATGGAGGCCGGTCAATGGAGGTCGGTGGCGGCTGGTCAACAGAGGTCGGTGGCGGCCGGTAGTCGGAGGTTAACAGTGGTGGGCGGTAGTTGAAGGTTGATGGTGACGACCGATCAACGAAGGAAAGAAATAACAGAAAAAAAAAGAAATAATTAAAAAAATGAAAGAGAAAGAAAACAGAAAAAAAAAAAGAAAAATAAAAAAAAAAAGAAAAGAGAACATAATAACGAAAAAGATAAAATAAAATAAAATAAAATAACAGAGTGGTAAAAAAAATAGAGAGAGGAAGAGAAGAGATTGGTGTAGGGATGAGAGGGATGGATACATGCATGAAAGATAGGAAAAAAAAACAGAAACAAAATTTGAGAAACAACTTTATCTAGTTTCTCAAATTTTGCCTTTTTTTCTAGAAACGTTTTTAGAAATTTAGAAACAAGAAACATGGATGAGTTATCAAACACTACTGTTTCTTGAAAAATGAGGAACAGGAACAAGAAACAGAAAACAAGAACGTTATCAAACGAGCCCTATATAACCAAGTTTATATTTTTAAACATTGTGCTTATCTATTATTATATTTATATTTTTAACTTTAGATTAAAAAATATATATTTCCTTAAATTTAAGTAATAAAACATTAAAACTTTCCACTATTAAAATTTAAAAAAAAAAATGTTAAGATTAATTTTAATATCTTTTAAAAATAATTGTAATTAATAATATTTTATCTAAATAAAAAATACACGTGTGTTTGCACGTGGTAACATTATAGTATAAAATAAGATATCAATTATCAAATTTATCAAATTTGTAAACAACTAAAAAGTTGTAACATTTTATTAAATCCAAATTAAAATTATGTTGTTGGGTGAAATTTTTATAAATATTTAATCATTTTTATTATATTATGCATGTTATGACGAAAACAGTAACAACGTAACAAGAACGAAAGGGCGAAGAGAAACAACAGATATACGTGGTTCACTAACGGTGTGTTAGCTACGTCCACGGGCAGAGGGAGAGAACAATCTTATTATGTGAGGAGTATTCAGAATACAGAGACATTAAGGCAAAAAATAGGTTAAGAGGGTTTATATTCTTAACCCTAACATAATAGGCCCAAAATAAAAGCCCAAAACGGAAATATCATATCTAATCCCTATACATAATTTAGCTTAGGGGGCGTTGCCCCCGAACCCCCACCGGGCGTTTCGCCCCTGGACCCCGACTCGCTGACCGGGCAGCGAGACCTCGTACTGGGTCGTTCGGAGCGCTTCCTATCAGATTCAAGGCATATCAACAATGCATATAAAAGTTAGTTAAAATAACAAAAAAAAAAAAGGTAAATTTCAACATCCAATAAAAAGTTCTCGAGAACGGGAGGGAGCTTGTGTGAATCTCATAAGTTTGATGTTTACGACATTTTCTCTTCTAGTTTACTATTGGAAATTTTTTTCAAATTTAATCTTATGATAGATTATAACTACTTTTTATTTGAAAAAAAAAATTATAACTACTTTTAAATTATTTAGAGTAAAATCGATAGTTTCTAAAGTTCTGTTACAAAGTTAATTAAATGGAGCATTTAAAAATTTTTAAAATCACTTAAAAGAACTTGTGGGAATCTTTTTAGTAAATCCATTTGAGTGTTATTTCAAAATTAAAATAATTTATTAATTAATTATATATATTCGTCAATCTTGTTTTCTTTTTAAAAAATCTAAAAGTATTTTTAAAATATTAGTCTAATTTTTTCTTTAAAAGTAAAATGTCGTCATAAAAATCAAATCTATCCCTTCATTGAACGTATTCTCGATAAAACTTGTTGGAATCAAACTAAAAATGAATAAATAACCAAATCAAAAGAAAGAAAATAAATTATAACAAAAATAATTCAACTGACATAGTGATGGAAAGGTCTATGATTCGAATATGCCAACTATATTAATTTTACAAAACTAGAAAATAATGATCAAATATTAAACACAATAAAACTGAATCTCATATATTGTTTTTGATGAATTATATTTCTCACTTCAATCAAATCATAATTTGAGAATCAAGAGTGATATCTTTCATATTCACCATTTAGAGAATATCGAAAACTTCCATTTAAATTATTTTGCATAAAATCATAATCTGAATATTCTTCTATATAAAGGAGACTGTGGAAAGACTTGTACAACCAACCATTTTCACATTTCGAACTCACTTTTGTTTAAAAAAAGAAATGGGGTTCTCAAAGCTCTCTCCCATTGCTCTTTTCTCACTGTTCCTTTTTTCTCTCTTCCTATCTCCTTCATTTGCAGCTAAAAAGGTCAATTTTTTGTTTCGCATTTCTTATTTATTTATGTGTAGTTAAAAATGGTTCAAATAAAGACTAAAATTTTTAATTTTTGTTATTATTTATTTTGGATTTGTTTAGTCATATGTGGTGCTGTTGGGATCCCATTCACATGGGTTGGAAGTTTCAGAAGCTGATCTTCAACGGGTGACTAATTCCCATTACAAATTGCTTGGATCCTTCTTGGGGAGGTTTGAAATTTTGTTTCTTTATTTTTTTCATCTAGTGATTCATTTTGGTTTAATTTTTAAGAAGATATTAATTGTGGGTTTTGTGTTTTTGGGTTGAATATTGCAGTAATAAGAAGGCTAAAGATGCCATATTCTACTCCTACAAGAAGCATATCAATGGCTTTGCAGCAATGCTGGAGGAGGAAGAGGCAGCTGAGCTTGCAAGTAGATATCAAATAATCTTTACAATATTTAGGATCCATTTTCAAAATGTTTTAATCAGATTCCATTTATTCTTTTGTAATCTTCTAAAATTTGAGAAATTTTTTTAATCAAATCGTCTGAACCATTTGATTGATCTTTAAACATGTTTTGAAAATAACAAATTAAATAAGATAATAATTAAGTTGAAAATGATCATGTTGACAGAGCACCGAGAAGTTGCAGTAGTTTTGGGAAATGAAATGATGGAATTACATACAACCCATTCATGGCGCTTCATGCATTTGGAGAGGAATGCTTCAGTTCCCTCCTCTGCTTGGAGAAACACCGCCAGATTTGGAGAAGACTCCATTATTGCCAACCTAGACTCTGGTAAATAAATAAACCCTAATTTTTTTTTTATTTTCTTTATCGATTTTGATCCATCGTCTAACATTAATTTGTGTGGGATTTTATATAATTTGTTTTGAGTTAAGGCGTGTGGCCTGAGTCCATGAGCTTCAAAGATGATGGTATTAATAAACCTATTCCTTCCAAATGGAAAGGAAGCTGCGAGAATCCTCACAATAATGGATTTCACTGCAACAGGTTTTTACTTTTTTTTTTCATTTTAATATTAAAAAGAAAAAGAAAATCAATATTAAAAGAAATTTTGTGTGTGTTCAGAAAACTAATCGGAGCCAAATTCTTCAACGAGGGTTACATAGCATACATGCGATCAATCAACGCAAATTTCGACGTGTCCAGCGTCATCAACTCCACACGTGACTACGCCGGCCACGGCTCCCACACCCTGTCGACGGCCGGCGGGAATTTCGTGGCGCCCAAGGACGTGTTCGGGTCCTCCGGGTTCGGATCGGCGAAAGGCGGCTCGCCCAGGGCCCGAGTGGCTGCCTACAAGGTGTGCTGGGGGGACAACGTCGGCTGCCCCACCGCCGACATCCTACAAGGCGTGGACGAGGCCATTCACGACGGCGTCGACGTCATCTCCTACTCCGTTGGCGGCGGTCCTTCTCCTTTCTACCAAGATGGCTTTGCCATCGCCTCCTTTCACGCCGTTAAGAACGGTATCTCCGTCGTCTGCTCCGCCGGCAACTCCGGCCCCGACCCTGGATCCGCCGTCAATCTTGCCCCTTGGATGCTCACTGTCGGTGCTAGCACTTTGGACCGCCGGATTGCATCTGTTGTTCAGCTCAATAACGGCCAAAGCTTTCAGGTTCTGTTCTTATCCCATCCATCTCTGTCTCTCTCTTTCTTTTTAATTGTGTGGAGTTTAACATTTTTGAATAACCTTACCAGGGAGAGAGCCTTTCGAAGGGGTTACCAGAGGAGAAATACTACCCATTGATCAGCGGAGGTCAGGCAGCCGCTGCCGGAGCATATAGCGGCGACGCCATGCTGTGCAAGCCCGGAACTCTAGATCCGGCAAAGGTGAAAGGAAAGATATTGGCGTGCTTAAGAGGAGAAACCGCAAGAATCGACAAAGGAATTCAAGCCGAGAATGCCGGCGCTGTGGGAATGGTCCTTTGCAATGATGAGGGCAACGGCGAGCAAATCTTAGCTGACTTCCACGTGCTTCCCGCCATCCAGATTGGCTACGAAGATGGTCTCGCCGTCTTTAACTACATCGACAACACCCAGTGAGATTTTATATATCTAGTCAATCTCTCTTGAATGCCATTTAATTTCTCTTGTTATTGAACTAATTAATTTTATGATCAGAAATCCAAGCGCGTATATTGTACCACCTACAGAGAAGTTCGACGTGACGCCAGCTCCTATCATGGCTAAATTCTCATCCAGAGGACCCAACCTAATCACACCCGAGATTATTAAGGTAGTTTTAAACTAGTTAATTAACAATGTCTTTGCTTAGTCCATTAGTAGTTCTTTTCCTGATTTTGGTTCTGTTTTGTTAAACTGTTACGTACAGCCTGATATCACTGCACCTGGCGTGAACATTATAGCAGCGACTACACAAGCACACAGCCCCTCCGACGATCCTTCCCACAACCGGAAGACTCCTTACGTTAGCATGTCTGGAACATCCATGTCTTGCCCACACATCTCTGGCGTCGTCGGCCTCCTCAAGACACTCCACCCCGACTGGAGCCCCGCCGCCATCAAATCCGCCATCATGACCTCTGGTTCTTAAACCATCTACTACTAATAATCTCTAACATTTTGAAATCTCATTTCTTATACATTAATTTTTCATTGTCAATGACCAGCCAGGGTGAGAGACAACACCATGCACCCAATGCAAGACGGCGGCTCAGAGCGAGGCGAACTGGCGACCCCATTCAGCTACGGCTCTGGCCACGTCCAACCGGTCGGAGCCATGGACCCCGGGTTGGTCTACGACCTGACCACCGAAGACTACTTGGACTTCCTCTGCGCCCTAGGGTACGACGAGAGCATGATGAGAGTCTTCTCCGACGAGGCGTACCAGTGCCCGCCATCAGCCAGTCTTCTGAACTTCAACTACCCGTCGATCGCAGTCCAGAACCTGAACAACGGGAGAGTCACCGTCACCAGAAAACTGAAGAACGTGGGAAGTCCGGGCGAGTACAAGGCGAGCGTCCGGCGGCCAGAAGGAGTTAACGTGGTGGTGGAGCCGAGGGTTCTGAAGTTTGACCAAGTTGGAGAAGAGAAGAGCTTCACTGTGACACTCTCCGGAGCTTCGCCGCTAAACGCCGTGGTTGATGGAATTCTGATTTGGTCGGACGGCAAGCACTTCGTTAGCAGCCCTATTGTGGTTTCTTCTGGCCCCTTCGCATAGGTCGTTCAAGGGATTTAGGAGATGTTAGTCGGATTTTTTTTTTTCAATTTATATTATGTGCTTTTAGTAATGTTTTTTAACATAGGGTGGTTTTGAATATATTTTGAGAAATATAGGGATGTTTTTGAGGATTTTGACACTTATGGTCTCAATCCATTCTTTAATTATATAGTTTGGTTTCTATTGTATATGTTTTACTTTTAGTCCCTGAGGTTTGGATTAGGTTTCATTTTGGTCCCTGAGTTTTCAAACTCAACAATTTAGCCCGTGAGGTTTCCATTTAGATTCATTTTAGTCCCTGTCAATATTTCCGTTAACTACTCATAGAAAACTGACGTGTACTTTATTTTTTTATTAAACAAAATGATTTTATTATTATTTGTTATTAAAAATCTTTTTATTTATTTATTTTATTTTTCTCCCCTCTCCTTTCTCTCTCCTCCCTCTTCTTTCTTCCTCTCTCCGACGGCAAAAAAAATCCCCTTCCCTTCGTTTTCTTCTCCGGCGGCACAGCGTCTACGCGAACTCACCGCCGATCGATTCCTTCGCGATTTACGTCGACCTCCACGACAACCTTCTTCTCCGGCGCTATCCTCACCGGCCTCCACGCCGACCTCCACACCGACTGCTGGGATCGTTCCTGCCGTTTCCTCGCCGACTTTCTTCCTCTCTCTCTCCATTTCCCCTCTCCGAACGCGAGATCCATGAACCTACAACGACACAAAACTCGCGCACAAAACTCGCGCACGGCGTTGAATCAAGGCCCAACGGCGTTCTCCGGCGACCCGAGTCTCTGCACTCGATTTTGAATCAAGGTTCGACGGCGTTCTCGCTCTCTTTCTCTCAGAACCGAAGGGAAAATGGCTGAAACGAAGGGGAAATCTCCTTGGTTTCAGATCTGGAACAAAACCCAAATCTGGGTTTTGTTCCAGATCTGAAACGAAGGGGAATCCCCTCCGTTTCAATCAGGAATCGAGCTCGAAAAGAAGAAAATCGAATGGTTTCGTTCAAGGTGGTGTGAGGCGTGGGTTTCGTTCAGGCGTGAGGCATGGGTTTCGCGTTCAAGCTGACGGTCGAACTAGCGTGGGTTTCGCGTTCAGTCGTTCTCGTTTCTCTTCGGCTGGAACGAGAAAAGTTCAGAAGGAAAAAAAATGGTTGCCGCCGGCGGCGGCTGCCGGTGGCAGCTAAGGTGGTGATGTTGAAGAAGGGTGGTGAAGAAAAGAAATGTTGGTGGAGAAGAAAAAGTACAAATATTAAAAAAATAATATTATTAATATTATTTTATTATATTTATATTTTAAAAAACTTTAAAAATAATTTTTTTAATAAAAAATGTTTGCCACGTCAGCAATCTGTTAACTTTTAACGGAAAATTGGATGGAGGAACTAAAATGAAACTAAAACCAAACCTCAGGGACTATTGTTGAGTTTGAAAACTCAGGGACCAAAATGAAACCTAACCCAAACCTCAGGGACTAAAAGTGTATTTTTCCCTTTTTTTTTTTGTTGCAATTTTCCATTGTCTCTACTTCCTCTTTTATTTAAAAAAAAATCATTATTATATTAGTTTATGTTTCAACAAAATCCGATTATTAAAAAGTGAATAGAAAAAATAAATAATTTTCACTGACCCAATTATTTAGATAAATAATGGTTAAATTAATTTTCTAAATTAAAAAATCAAAATTAGCAATTTATGAAATACCCTTTAATGAAAAATAAGTGAATCTCATTTCCTATTGAATATCTTTCCATAGAAATATATTGTACTTCAATTGTTGATGCCAAAATCCGGACAGAAGACTCACCTGACCTTCACGTGACACCAACAATGAATTTGTAGAAACTGGGGAAGACGTGACCTGCAAGACCAGCAAAAACCACTGCACACCGGCGTGGTGTAAGCCACACCGCCTCCGATGCCTAAGTCAGAAAACCGAGGGGAAGCTACAGATAGTAAGGAGAGAGTCAGGAATAGAGTTTCGGAACCCTTCCTCCGTGGTGAAGAGGGGGTTTTATACCTGTTTGTCCTCCTAGGGTTTTTAGGAATTCGGAGGTGGGACGAACCAGGCGGAACCGGGGCGATTCGGGGCATCAGGGACCGAAAAGAGGTCACCGGGCTCGGCCCGCGCAAACGGGCCGAATGGTCGGCCTCGGCAAAACGCCGAGGCCGACCATATGGGTCGGGCCATGTTGGCCCGACCCTTTGGTCCGGTCTTCCTCTGGGTCGGTCTTTTGGTCCCACCTCTGCCCGATTGTCCTTGTCAGCTCCTTGTGCATCTGTGTGGTCCAAAATCACCTATAACATCAATGATAAATAGTATGAAAATTAAATCAAATATATTATTCAAATAAAATCAAATAATTCAACAAATATAATCGAAAATTTGAAATTATATGGTAGTTAAATAATCTATAAGATAAAAGAACCAGTAGCAAAATTATATAAGATAAAGAACCAAAATGCTTGCCTGTGTTTGAATTCCAAATTTCCTTTACAAATTTCAAATTCAAATTTCCGTGTCCCCTTTTTTTCTATAAAAAAAATAAAAAAGAAAAAAGAAAATGAAACATAACAAATCAAAGAGAAGTAACAAGTACACCAACAATTACATAACAGATACAAACATTTAAGCTATAAAAGACAACATGTAAATAATATTGCACAATTCAATAAGAGAAAATGAAACATAACAAATCAAAGAGTAGTATCAAAGTGCAATTCAATAAGAGAAAATGAAACATAACAAATCAAAGAGTAGTATCAAAGTGCATCATTGGTATATGGTATATCAAATCAAGTATATATTTCAGGTATATCATTAGTATATTAGATACAGATATCATACATAATCAATATTCATTTAAAGTAAAAACATGAGTATATCGTTTTAGTAGTATTTTGAGTATATTATATTTTAATTAGGACTTGGATTTTTATTATGTTGGGGTTAATTTCAAGTAGGTATATCTATATACTATTGATATCCTAGTTGATATACCAAGAGTAAAACTGGAATAATAAAAAAACGAAATTTAGATTTAATTTTTTATTGCCAGATTTGCAAATATCTTAATATTTTTTGTTGTCATTGTAATTTTCCAAAAAGATTCGTAATAAATCATTGCACAAGCTAAAGTTATAGCCAATTGATGGACAAAATGAACGAAAAATTTCTACAACTACAGAAGTATGAAAATCATTACTCTTTGGGATATGTACTACAAAAATTTTCCAAGATCTCTCAAGAGTGTTGTATTTATGTCCTAGTAATATGCCTTTGTTTTTTTTTTTGTTTTTTTTTTTTTTTTGCCTCATTAAAGTTTAGGGGTCGTTTAGTACAAGGATTTTGGAGATGAGAATGGGTAAGAGCTTTGATACAAGATTTCTGAAGTTGACCATGGAAATAAAGTATTCTCAGTATCAGTTATGCCTATCGACAATAGTTTTCTAAATGTAGTTAATTAATTAACTAATTGATATTGAATTATTAAAATGAATATAATAAACTATTTAATTAGATTAAATAATTAATAATTCATTAATATATATATATATATATAATCCAAATTTATTAAATAAATGCAATTATGCATTTACTGGAATTATAATTAATTAGTTAACAATATCTAATAAAAATATTCAATTAGTGAATTAAAATTATTTAAATTAACTTGATATAATAATTCATTTTTCAATAATATAATTAATTATTACTTATTGATTATTTATAGTCCATTAATTATTTCTTAGGTTAGTATATCAAAATTATAAAACATTTTTGGAATATTTTTTTATTCACCATTATTATTTTTTGAGAAGAAAAAATTTATATTATTACGCCACGTGGGCAGAGATAGAACGGTCATACTCGACCAACGAAACAATCCTCTCTGGGATTGAACCAACCCATACATCATTAATACCCGATCGTTTAGCCTTCTTAGCTAAGCTATCAGCTAGGGAATTTTCAAACTACATTTTGTTTGCAGAATGTAGTTTTAAGTATTCACCATTATTATTAATATATCATCTTTTTCTCTCTTTCTCGTATTTTTCTATGTATCGTTTATTAAAATATAGTTTTATATCATTTAATTAAAATAAAATTTATAATTAATAATATTGAATTATAATTAATTAAAATTAATTATATAATTTCATTATAATAAATAAATACTAATCCTACATTTTTATTAAAATATTTATTTAATTATTTTTTATGGATACCAAATATATTAAATTATATTAATCAATTAAAAATAAATTATTCCTTGTTTATTAATTCATTGATTTTTATTAATACTTTGAATTAATTTTGGTTATTTTATTGATTAATCTATTAAAATTACATAAGGTTTTCATGATTAATTTGATAAAATAAATACAAACATAATTGATTTTCATAAAATCCTAACATATTCTCATGCACAACCAAACTCAGCTATCTTTGATTTCTAACTATTTTATTCCTAGACATGCATATTATTTTAGGCATGTGTTGTTTACTTACCTGTAATAGAAATGAGCTAGAAACATAATGAAAATGAATTGTAATGGGAATGAGTCATTGTTGGAAATATTCCTCTAAGGGTCGTTTGTTTTTTGGAATCTAGATAATTGGAATATTCAGATGTCTGGAATTATAGATATTCGAAAATATAAATACCCAACATTTTAAATAATTGTGCTTGTTTTAAAGGAATATATAATTTATAAGAATGTCTGGGAATATTCTGATAGCTATGTTTATTTTTTAGGATTTTTGTATGAGAATATCTTTAGGTTATGTATTATACTAATAATGTCCTTACTAATTTATAACTAATTTACCGATTAGTTTAATATAAATTAAATTTATATAATGTTTTTGGTCTTTATTAATTTATTGTTTTTTTTATATCAATTTAAAAAGTAAAATAAACTAAAAATAAATCAAAATATTGGACAAGTATTAAAAAAGTAAAAACAAAATGAATATTGTCCTTTAAATTTCAACTAAAAACAAATCAAACTATATATTTTTCAAATTGTAAAATAAAAAAAGAACTAGCTAATTACATATGATTGTTTATTAGGGCAGGAATAAATTAATTTATTTTTAAATAAAAATAAAAATGATAAAATAAAGAAAATGAAAAAAATACACTTTTAGTCCTTGAGGTTTGGGTTAGGTTTCATTTAGTCCCCGAGTTTTCAAACTCAACAATTTAGTCCCTGAGGTTTGATTTTAGTTTCATTTTGGTCCCTCCATCCAATTTTCCGTTAATAGTTAACGAAATGCTGACGTGACACTAATTTTTTATTAAAAAAATTATTTATGATTTTAAAAAAAATAAATATATTAAAATAATAAAAAATATGATTCTTTTTACTATTTTTATTTCTCTTCTTCAGCAGCAGATGCCGGCCGCTGGCGGCAACAACCGTTCGCGGGCGGCCAGCCACTGCCGGCAACTTTTTTTTCTTCTCGCATTCTCTTCTTTTCTTCTACTTTTTTCTCCGACCTTTTTTTTTTTTAAGAAACGTGGTTTTCCACCGGAAAATCGAGGAGGGAGGGTTCTTACCCGCTGCTGTAGGTGCATAATAAACACCAAAGCTTGCTGAAGGAGAAAACCCACAGTTCGAATCACAAGAAATCGTCGAAGCTGCCATTCGTGGGTCTACTCATGTGTGGGTGTCGAAAACTCAACGTCGTCGCGACTAAAAGGGACACACTGAGATTGGGCGTGTTTGGCCGCGTGGGTTTTCTCCATTAGAAAGCTTGTGCAGTGGCAGTCGAAGCTCGTTCAGCGACACGAGCAAATTCGAACAAGACCCCATCAAAGAAATTGCCTAATCAATAGTGATTCCAACAGATGTCGAAACCCATTCTTCCATTCCACAAGCTCAATCTCAAACCACACTTGCATAAGACTTATTCGCAAGTCTCTTTGGTGAAGGAACTGAAGAACAACCAGCTGAAGGGATAAAAGCCCTTGGCAGTGGAAACATTCATAGAACCACACTGTTTTTCAACCAAGATTAAAATACCAAATACGAATCACAAATACAAATTTTTACAGCAGAAAAGAAATTATAAACATGCTGTAAAAAACCCACGAAAGCATGCTGTAAAATTGGAAAAGAATTCTAGATCTAATCGAGAATTGGATCCTAATGATCCTAGATCAAGAAAACCCATACCTTTGTAGTTTTCTTGACGAGATTTCACCAAAAACTTTGATTCCACGAAAAAAACAGCAGCAAAGAAATCCTCAATTTCGCTGGAAAAACCACCACCACTTGATTGCACCGGTATTCTCGAAAAGGAACGCGTGTTGGGAGCTTGTGGGAGAAAAAACTTCTAAGGATTTTCTGGAGGAATTTCTTTCTGTAGATCACAGAGAGGGAGAAAACGAGAGAGCAAGAGAGAGGGAGAAAACGAGAGAGCAAGAGAGAGGGAGAGTTTGCGTGAGTGTTGGAATGATGAAACTGAAAGGAGCCCCTTCCCATTTACCTATCGATCAGGAGAGAAAAACCAGGGCCACTACACGCATCACATCAGGTAACTGATTAATCAGTTACCTCATATTTTAATTAATTATAAATTAAAATCTAAACATTCTAATTATAATTAATTACATTTAATTAATCAACATTAATTTAAATCCTATTTAAATCAATATCCCTCTTTAACCTATAGTTTAATTAAATCAAATTTAATTAAACTAAATCAATTAATTAATTCAAAATTAATTAATTAAAAAAATAATAAAATTGAACATCATATATTCAATTATTATTCTCTCTCATAAAACTATACTATTAATATACATCAATTGCACATTAATTATAACCTATAGTTTTAATATGAATCAAATTCATATTTTAGCTTAATATTCGAACACCTTCGAATATTCAATCCTTCCTTAGAATTTTACCTCAACGCCCTAAATGAGCTACCAGTGGGACCTAATGGACCTACAGATCAGAAGCTCCAACGATTTGAGATTAGTTGGCTAAACTCATTAACCAAGTTAATCAATATTCGTTAATTGTGGTTCACTCCACTAAAGAACCAAAATTGCACTCTTCTCACTGCAAATATATTTCTATGTCCACTAATATCGACCGTCAACAACAAGTTAGCCCTTCATGTGTGTTCGTACCCCAGCTAGGTCAAATTACCTTTTTACCCCTGGGTTACCTCTTGGTCCTTAAGTACCAGTGCTCCTCTAATGAACAATCTGTTTGTGGTCCAACCAACAAACAGAAGTCCCTCTCGTGCCATAAAGAGGGTAGGGCCCATTGTTCAAGACCCGGAGACACCACTTAAGGGAACACACCTCTACTTACCCTAATATCGGGAAGGAGTGAATTTCATCTTGTAAGACTACGTTCCCAGCTCCCCACTCGGTCTTGTCCCCAAAATGGTAGGCTTATTGAGTCGGCGAACAGGTCACTCTCACCCGTACAAATCAAAGGACAATCCCTCATGGACAGGAGTCCATAATCCACTCAGGATTAAGGCCAAGTTGCCTAGGTCATCCTAGTGAAATAGAAACCGAGCTAACTAACGGTGTTACAGTTAGTGGTAAACTATTGCGCGGTCCGGTCTTTGTGCAAACTCATTGCATAGGATACCCCCACTCGCATGTCAACTACATGAACGCCTTGGATCATTACGTTTGTATCAATATACAAAGCGGGCCGTATCCATAGTGTCACCAGGATAAGGTATCCAGCTTTATCCCTATACTACAGACCCATTAGGCTAAAACTTGAACATTGATCCCCGTATGTCCCTACATACTAGTTCAAGCCTCATTCTATTAGCCTTGGATGTTTAGTTTATTGGATCAGGGTTAATAAGACAAGATATAATACAAACATTGAATAATACATTACTTTTATTAATGTTCGGTCAAATGTACATTTACTATCTACGAGTTTTAGGGCATAAAACCCAACACCAGCAACATCCACGAAGGTAAACTTGTTAATTCATTAAAACACTCAAAATTTCAAAACCCCATTTTCTTCAACAAGCTGCAACGTCGTGGGCTCGAGATTTGACGTTCTACCCATGAGCGACAGATCTGGGCATTTACATGTAACGCCCCAGGTTTTTATAAACTACTAACCTAGCGACATTACTAACTTATGACGAAACTAACCGAGTGCTCCAAAAATTTCGACAGCATAACGACATACATCGGACTAACCCAAAAATTTTCTAAGCCTGCTGAAAAGGAAAAACACTCCAATATATCGAACTACTCACAACCACACACCACAACGCCTTACTACAACACAACAGAACTTCCACAACAAAGCGAGTCATGTCTCGCTATATTATCATTAACCAAATAGACAAAATATTTACCACTAAAACTCAATAAAGCACAACTAACTTCAACTTTAGTTATTCAAAACAACTTAACTATTGTTAACTAAATAAAGAGGTAAAGTTCATTAACACATACACAACTGAAGCCTAGAGTTTCAACAAGAACAAAACCAAATTAGCGAAACAGGACAAACAACTGTCCAACCATAAAGCATCAACTATCCTATCCAAATTAAATAGAAAGGAAAAACAACGCGAACTAGTTACGGTCCTTTCTCACGCGCCTCCTCTGAAGGATTTGGAATTCCCCAATTCCGTTAAAGCAGAAGCGTAATTGGGACCGATTTGTAGTTAATTTTGTTTATCAAAAAATACTATTGCATTGGTTAAAACATAGAACAAATTCTATACAAACTTAAGACTAAGCATACAAAATTTATTAGATCTAAATCTAAAGGGGAGAAGCAAACATACCGTCGTTGACGACTCTGAATACTTCAAGAATGATTCTTGATTGCTCTGCAACAACGAAGATCACCCCCATTTGATCTTCCCCGCTATGACTCTGAGATTAGGAACGTAGTTGTGGGACTACCTAATCTTGAATGGGAAAAACTCTAGAGAGAAAATTCTCCCTAGAGTTCTTGGGTTGAGAGAATATGAGAGGGAGGCTAGAGAGAATGCAAGAGTGCATTCTTGTGGCCTTATGTTGTAGTACCTAAACCCTAGGGTTAGTGTTCTATTTATAGGAGAAAGACCATGAATAAAATATTCATTTAAAATCAATTATTTCCATAACTGATTTAATCTTTTCCATAATTAATCAATTCCATGACCAATCAATTCCATAATTGATTAATCTTTTCCATAAATGATTGATCACTTCCATAAGTGATTAATCATTTCCATAATTGATTAATTTCCAATTAATTCTTTAATTAATTGATCACCAATTAAATATCATATATTTAATTTCAGACATTCTATTAGTTAATTAATTAATTACCCAATTAAATATCATATATTTAATTTCAGACCTTCAATTAATTAATTCTATAATATGAATCAAATTCATATTAAAATTTGAACTCCTTCAGACTCTCTTATATCCTATAAATTTAATATGAATCAAATTCATATTAATATTTGAACTCCTTCAAATATTTATTTCTCTCATAGACTATAGTTTAATTAAATCTCATTTAATTTAAACTAAATTGAATAATTAATTAATTCATCTTCTAATTAAGTACCATATATTTAATATTTGAACTCTTTCAAATATATCAATCTCTCAATATAATAAAGTTTAATCTCAAATTAGACTTTATATTTTATTGCATCACTATACATTATATTAATTTGTATCTCATACAATTAACTTAATTCCCAATATGAATTTGAACTATTCAAATTCTCTCAAGATATATTTGTTCCTAATTACTCTTTACGAGCTAGCAGGGGAACCTAATGGACCTATAGATCAGAAGCTCCAATGATATGAGGTTAATAGATTAAACTCATTAATCAGGTTAACCAATATTCATTAACTGTGGGTCATTCCACTAAAGACCCACAGCTGAACTCTTCTCACTGTAGAACATTTCTGTGTCCACGGATATAGACCTATACCGGTAAGTCAATCCTTCACGAGTGTTCGTAACTACAGTTGAGCCAAATTACCATTTTACCCATGTGTTACCTCTGGCTCCTTAAGTACCAGTGCTCCTCTAATGAACAACATGTTTATGGTCCAACCAGTAAATAGAAAGTCCCTCTCGGGCTAGTGAGAGGGCGAAATCCCTTTGTTCAAGACCCGGAGTCACCACTTAAGGGAACACTCATCTACTTCTCCTAGAAGCGGGAAGGAGTGAATTTCATCTTATGTTGTCATGTCCCCAACCCCTCACTCGGTCTTGTCCCCAAGAAGGTGGGCTTATTGAGTCGGCGTGCAGGCCACTCTCACCTATACTAATCAAAGGACAATCCCTCGTGAGAAGGAGTTCATGACACACTCAGGATTAAGACTGAGTTACCTAGTCATCCTATTGAAACAATAACCTAACTAGTTAACGGTGTTACATCTAGTGGTTTACTATTTCGTGGTTCGGTCTTATGCAAACTCATTGCATAGGATACCCCCGCTTGCTGATGTGCAAATTGCTTACCGCAAGTGTACGAGTCAAGTAATAATATAGTGAATGTGAAATTCGAATGTCGTCCTCTAGATTGGTGTCTAGTCAATTTTAATTACCGGAAATACTCTTGACCAATTTTATTTAGGGAATCAAATGAAGTGAGAATCAAAGTAAAACAACCACAAAACAATGCAAAAATATGACAATCTAATGGACAACGGTCTTAGGGATGTGATTTCACCAATTTGGATTATGGATTAATTAATGGATTAATATCATGCTATGATTCATAAATCTTGGTAAACTAAAATCACACATATCTCTCCCGAGCACACATGATTCTCCCACATGCAATTGAACCCGATATCCCTATCTAAATTCAATAAACATACAAGGCAATAAGGATAACCTTTTTAGCGATTTCTAGAATTAACAATAATCTCCTGATTTCTAGCTAAATCCTAGTTATGCATAATGATTTCTAAGCTAAATCCTCTCTCCCGAGTTAGATTCAAGCACAAACATCAATCAATTCATGGCCGGTAAATTGGAAGCATTAAGGACAAAAATATGCATAAATGAATCAATAACATAAATCCATAACATCAATCCATAATTGCCCCAACGGCTACATCAATCCCTAAGAGTAAAGACCTAGCCAATCATACAACGTGTTACAATATAGCTACGATCTAAAACAGCCATAAACACTAACTAAAGTAAGGGGAAGAAGAATTAAACTCTATGTAGGCCGAGACCGAACGTCCTCGTCACGATCCCCACAAACAATGGGTTGATTTCCACTTTGCTCCACTTTGTTCAGCTCCAAATACTCTGTTTTTGCTCTTTTTTACGGCCCCAAGATGTCCCAAAAGAGCCTCCCCCATCAGCCCTAATCGAAAAATATATATAGGGCTGAATTTCTGTCTTAGCGTCGAGACGCTGAGAAGACAACGTCTCGACGCTGTCGCCTTATCGCCAAATCTGGAATGGAAAAACACAGCGTCGAGACGCTGTGACTTATTCGCGCCTAATCAAAAAAGGAAAGGCAGCGTCGAGACTCTGGTTTGCGGTTGACTCTAATTTGACTCTTTCTTCTTTGATTCTCTTCGGTTTTTTTGCATCTTTTCACGTCCCGAACACCCGATTAACTCCAATATCTCGCTTTGGCTTCAATCAACAATTTCCTACAAAATAAACATTAAAGTGCAATAAAATGGCCAATAAATCATAAAAGACTAGCTAAATTAATTAGGGAAAACTAGCTAGCTATGCTCGCTATCACTTGCATGTCTCCTACATGGACGTCTTGGATCAATACGTCTGTATCGAATACAAAGTGGACCGTATCTGATAGCGAGCAGAAATGTCGCTATTTTAGTCTCAATTTATTAAGCTTTTCGGTGCTTTAATCGTATTTTTAATGAATATATTTAATGAATTTTGTTATTTTGTCTTTAGGAGCATAAATGGTGATTTTGGGAGAAAAAGAGCCATAATTGAAGTAATTATAGCCCAAATCCTAGCTTGATGCAATTGGAGGCCCAAAGAAGACATCTATGAAGAAAAGACCAAGAGAAATGAAGAAGAAGGCCCAAAAATCAGCCCAAAAAGGAAGCTGAAAATTCTGGAAATCTGGACAGCGTCGAGACGCTTAGCAAGGCAGCGTCGCGACGCTGCCCTTTCTTGTTGCCCAAGCCGCGTGCGCAGCAGCGTCGCGACGCTTAGCAAGGCAGCGTCTCGACGCTACCCCTATTCCAGGCCTATAAAAGGCACCCCTTGGGTGCCTCATTTCTCATCAATCATCCTTCCAATTCCTTCCTTTCTCTCTTCTTTACGGCTCCTTTTGGAGCCCCTCTCAAGGCTTTTGAGCCTTTTTGAGAGGATTCTTCTAGTGGGAAAATTTTGGAAATTTTGGGGGAGCAATCTTAGAGGCTCAAGGAGTAGTCAGCGGGGCTCCAAGCGTCAGCGAGGGGTTTTTCGACGGTCAATTCCTTTCCTTTTATGCTCTTTAATATGCTTTCCCTTGTAATTATTGTGGATATTATGTGTAGCTAAACCCCAATTTGGGGTCTTGAAATGAAATGATAGTTGAAATATTGTTATAATTTCTTGTCTCTTGCCCATGTCCTAATTATTTGTATGGATGTGCTTAATGCTTTACTCAATCTGGCCAATTGTGTAATGATTCGATTCTTAATGGAAACTCGACGGAGAGAAATTAGGATAGATCATAATCCATGCAACTAGTTTAATTGCCCGTTGTGACACCGGGATTAGTTGATTAAACTTAGATTCCTAAAATGAATCAGATCGTAATAATTAATGATTTTTAATAGCGCTAAGGACACTTAGGTTGTTAAAATGAATTAATTACAATTAGGGGAAACCGACAGGAGAACCTATGTGATTAACGGAGATTCTAGGATTATAATTAGTTGGGCAATGAGATAGGATAATTATAGCAATTATTTAGCTAATCATCGATTTTCAAGACCCCTCTTCCCACTTAAAGAAAACTCTTTCTCCACATTTTATTTCTGATTGATCAATTTATTTTCATTAGTCATCTTGAATTTAAATCTTTTTATTGCATGAAAGTGGTCCCTAAATATTATTTCACCTAAGTATTTTCAGTGCTCAAGAGAATTTTAATTATTTGCTTAAGTTTCGCTTCGCCTCGCCTCCCTGAGGATTCGATACTCGGAATACTTTCCGTTTTATATTACTTGCGGCCCGTGCGCTTTGCGGTCCACCATCAAGTTTTTGGCGCTGTTGCCGGGGAGGCTTGATTTTTATGCAAAAAATTAATTTTTCTTGACATCGAAAAGAAAAGGGTAAATGGTAATTTAGGTGTAAATATTTTTTTCTTTCATCATTTTGTGAATATTATTTTATTTTCATTTTTGTTTGGTTCTTTTTGTTATCTGGGAGCATTGTATGTGAAGAAACAAGGTGGTTGATTTGTTTCTGCTAGATCTTGAGATTAACAGGACTCTTAAATCCATTAGAAGAGAAAAAAAATTAGTAGAAGCGATGGCCCACCAAGAAGAAGCTCCCAAGGCAATTAGAGATTTTCTGCAGCCAGTTCTTCCTACCGAGAATTCTGGAATTATCTATGCCCCTATCCAAGCTACAAATTTTGAGCTAAAAACAGGATTGATTCAGATGGCACGCGATAACTCGTTCAAGGGACATCCTTCCGAGGACCCCCACTCTCATCTGCGATCATTCCTAGGAATATGCGGGACGGTAAAGATGAACGGAGTTCCGGCCGACGCGATCAGATTGAGGTTGTTTCCATTTTCCCTACAGGATAAAGCAAAAGATTGGCTCGAATTAGTCGAGACGGGCAGCATCAGTACTTGGGACGAGCTTGCCCAGGCTTTTCTGACAAAATTTTTTCCACCGGCTAAGACTACCAAGCTCCGGACTGAAATTGGAACATTCAGACAGCTTGACGAAGAGCAGTTGTACGAAGCGTGGGAAAGATATAAGGAAATGCTTAGGCGATGCCCCCAACACGGATATCCTGATTGGCTTCAGGTACAGTTATTTTATAATGGATTAAACCCCTCCACAAAGACAGTCCTTGACACATCAGCAGGAGGGAGTTTTCTTTCAAAAACAGTGACAGAAGCCAAAGACCTGCTTGAGGAAATGGCGGCAACAAGTTATCAATGGCCGACGGAGAGAGGAACAATTACAAAAAAGGCTGGATTATATGAATTGGATGAGTCAAGTTCACTGAAAGCGCAACTGGCATCTCTGACCAATGCACTAAACAAATTGACGTCATCTGAGGTGGTTAAGTCCATTTCCACCTTAGCTGAAGGTCATTCAAAGAAGGAAGGTCAAGATGTGGAAGAAGTTCAATACATAGGAAATAGATCATATACTCAAGGAGTACCAAACTCCTACCACCCCAGTCTGCGCAATCACGAGAACTTCTCATATGCAAATACGAAGAATGTTTTGCAGCCACCCCCAGGTTTTGCATCAACAAGTACTCCTGAAAAGAAAAATAATCTGGAGGAGATGGTGGCTTTATTCATCAAAGAACAAAGAATATTGAATGTGAATCTCCAGACATCAGTAAACAACCACGACGCAGCTCTAAAGAACATGGAAATGCAGATAGGTCAGATTGCTTCAACAGTAAATGCCCTTCAAAAGGGAAAATTTCCAAGTGATACTGAGCCTAACCCGAAGGAGCAGTGTAAGATGGTGGTTCTGAGAAGTGGCAGAAGACTGGAGGACATTTCAGAGAAGAAAAAGGAAGAAGAAAAGAGAAGGGATGAAGATGAAGGGACTGAGGCACAAAAAGTCTCCTCTGAAAGGTCCCAACATCCTCCCAACTCTATTGAATTAAAATGTGATTTTTCTAACAGCTTTGCAGGTAGAAAAGAAGATGAGAGGCAGAATGACAATAAGAAGCTGACTGAGGAAGAAGTGGTTCCATGCAACCACCATGACAGAGGTTCGCATATTAGCCCGCCCAAGCGGAGGGGCGAATGTCCAACCTTTGATTTCAGGGAGTTACCTTTTCCTCAAAGATTTAAGAATGTCAATTAGATGAACAATTTCAAAAATTTTTAGAAATATTTAAAAAGTTGTCTGTGAATATTCCATTGGTAGAAGCTTTGTATAATATGCCAAATTATGGAAAATTCATGAAGGAAATGCTTTCTAAAAAGAAAAGTCTGAAAAAAGAAGTTTTTAATTTATCTGAGAGTAGCAGTACCATTATTTCTGGTAGGATACCCTCTAAGCAGAAAGATCCAGGGAGTTTTACTGTTCCCTGTACCATAGGAGAAGTATCCTTCGATAGGGCTCTATGTGATTTAGGAGCAAGTATAAATTTGATGCCCTACTCTGTATACAGGAAGATTGGTTTATCAGGTATGACAGACACCGATGTCACTCTCCAGCTTGCTGACAGATCAATTACCCACCCGATGGGTGTTGTGGAGAACGTATTGGTGAAAGTCAACAAATTCATCTTCCCTGTAGATTTCGTGGTACTGGACATGAAGGAGGACAAAAAAGTGCCAATTATCTTAGGCAGACCTTTCCTAGCCACTGGTAAGGCTGAGATTAGCGTGCATACAGGTAAGCTTACCTTGAACATTGATGATGAAAAAGTCGTGTTTAGTATTTTTGGCCAAGATGAATCTGTTTGTAGCTTGCATACATGTTTTTCTGTTGGGCCTGAATACTTGACTGATGACGATGAAGAGGTAGACTATAATCTTGGCCTAGGCTTAGGAGAAATGCTTATTGATAATGTAAATTTTGATCATGATGCATATATGGATAATCCTCTGTTTGAAAATGATTTGGATCTGCCTGACTTTGAAAATGAATTAGACTTGCCTGCTTGTGAAAATGAAAGATCTGCAGTTAATGATTTACCTTCCTTTGAAAATGAATTGGAATTGCCTGAAATGAATAATTTTAATGATAATATTGAATTGCCTGACATTGAGCATAAACATAAAAGGCATAAAAAAGATTGCTCGATAGATAATTTTGAGTCTGACCATGATTACAGTGAATCTATTGAGTGTGATCTTGACATTCCTGAATGCATGAATCCTGACAATGTGAATACTTTCTTTTCATGTCCTGATGATGTGTATAGCATAGAATCTGACCCAGAAGAACTCGAATCTGTGCATAGTATAGAATCTGATCCTGAAATTCTTGAATTCTTTAATTCTTCTGATGATGAGTCATGTGATAGCTTAGTTGAATCATTTTTTAATTCTGAGTCTGAAGGATCTACTGAGCATGTAGATATTTTTTCTGGTGAATGGACTGGCATGATTGATAGGCCATCTCTAGATCCTAGACCTGTAGATATTATAACGCTTGATGACTCTGTTAACAACTGTTTTGAGAATAGAGATTTAGAAAAGAGATTTGATGCGGCTGATTATTTTCTAAAATGTTATTATGAGAATCTCTTTAGTGAAGATGGGCCAGGGGAAAGTTTTTTTTTTCTCCCCTGTTTGTAGTATGCAATTCGGTGCGTGATTTCTTGCAGGGCCCGGAGGATGATGAAAATTTTTATTTTGAGCCTCCGTAAGCATGCCGAGCCTAGTCTAGCTAAAGACGTTAAAGAAAGCGCTGCTTGGGAGGTAACCCAAGGATTAAAGTAGTTAGTTGTTTTTGTGGTAAATAATTTTCTTTGCTCCGTGATCCAATTTTGTTTTGCAGGATCACCTTAGCAAATCCCAAAATCCCACATTTCCCATTTTTCATGGATCCAAAGGAAGAGGATGAAGCGCTCCTAGCTCAGGGAAGTCTCAGTATCTCTCTTTATGCTTTTCTGTTTTAAAACATTGGGGACAATGTTTAGTTTAAGTTTTGGGGGGAGGCTTCCGCTGTGTTGAGCATATTTAAATTTTGTTGGATGCATGAATAGATAGCCATGATAGCCAAGGATGTGATTTTTGAAATTTTGGGAGAAAATGGTTTATATGTTGTGGAATCTGGGAGCACGGCAGAAATTGTGAAATTTTAAAACTTTTTGATACTTAGTTTTGATGTCTAAAGCATGCAATAGTCTTATCTAATGACGTCTTTGAAAATCTAGATTCTTATTATGGTTTTCAAAGTTGTTGTCACCCCGATAGGCTTAGTTTCTAATATTAGGAAGTTCATGCTTGAATGCTCTAAAGAACTAGGTAGGAAAAAATGCTATGCCTGCTGAGAGAAAAGCAAAAGCAACAAAAGAAAATGTGAGAAAAAGAAAATCTGTTGAAAAAGAATTTTTGCTTGCTCAAAAGAAAAAAAAGCCTAGGGGTAAAAAGAGCTACCTGCGGTGTGATCAGTTAGGCCAACCAGAGAATAAAATTCGGGTTAAGGGTCCCTGCACCGTAGTGTGAAAGCTAGTACCATTAGATATCAAAATGCAAGTTTGGGGGAGGAGCAAAAGAAAAAGAAAAGAAAAAGTAGAGAAAAAGAAAAATCATGTGAGAAGTCTGCTCCCCCATGAAAAAAAAAGAAAAAAGATGAAAGGCACCTTAGTTTCTTTTTTTTGCATGATAGAAGGACTCCGAAGTATTAGGGGCTCTTAGCCAGTGTAGGGGGAAAACAAATGGAGAAAACCATAAGACTAATCTAGGTTAGTAAAAGAATCAATAGATAAGTCTTGAGCATGTTATTCATTAATCTTAAGTTCAAACTAGTTTAAGATTTCTTCAAGAGTATGCGGTGCTTGCTTATTCCACTTGCATGTTTTCCATTCGATCCTAAGAATTCCAAAATCATTGAGGGTTGAGCAATTCTATTTCATGCATCTTTAGAATTTATTTTGCTCGGGACTAGCAAAAGCTTAAGTTTGGGGGTGTGATAGCGAGCAGAAATGTCGCTATTTTAGTCTCAATTTATTAAGCTTTTCGGTGCTTTAATCGTATTTTTAATGAATATATTTAATGAATTTTTTTATTTTGTCTTTAGGAGCATAAATGGTGATTTTGGGAGAAAAAGAGCCATAATTGAAGTAATTATAGCCCAAATCAAAGTTTGAAGCATTTGGAAGCCCAAAGAAGACATCCATGAAGAAAAGACCAAGAGAAATGAAGAAGATGGCCCAAAAATCAGCCCAAAAAGGAAGCTGAAAATTCTGGAAATCTGGACAGCGTCGAGACGCTTAGCAAGGCAGCGTCGCGACGCTGCCCTTTCTTGTTGCCCAAGCCGCGTGCGCAGCAGCGTCGCGACGCTTAGCAAGGCAGCGTCTCGACGCTACCCCTATTCCAGGCCTATAAAAGGCACCCCTTGGGTGCCTCATTTCTCATCAATCATCCTTCCAATTCCTTCCTTTCTCTCTTCTTTACGGCTCCTTTTGGAGCCCCTCTCAAGGCTTTTGAGCCTTTTTGAGAGGATTCTTCTAGTGGGAAAATTTTGGGAATTTTGGGGGAGCAATCTTAGAGGCTCAAGGAGTAGTCAGCGGGGCTCCAAGCGTCAGCGAGGGGTTTTTCGACGGTCAATTCCTTTCCTTTTATGCTCTTTAATATGCTTTCCCTTGTAATTATTGTGGATATTATGTGTAGCTAAACCCCAATTTGGGGTCTTGAAATGAAATGATAGTTGAAATATTGTTATAATTTCTTGTCTCTTGCCCATGTCCTAATTATTTGTATGGATGTGCTTAATGCTTTACTCAATCTGGCCAATTGTGTAATGATTCGATTCTTAATGGAAACTCGACGGAGAGAAATTAGGATAGATCATAATCCATGCAACTAGTTTAATTGCCCGTTGTGACACCGGGATTAGTTGATTAAACTTAGATTCCTAAAATGAATCAGAGCGTAATAATTAATGATTTTTAATAGCGCTAAGGACACTTAGGTTGTTAAAATGAATTAATTACAATTAGGGGAAACCGACAGGAGAACCTATGTGATTAACGGAGATTCTAGGATTATAATTAGTTGGGCAATGAGATAGGATAATTATAGCAATTATTTAGCTAATCATCGATTTTCAAGACCCCTCTTCCCACTTAAAGAAAACTCTTTCTCCACATTTTATTTCTGATTGATCAATTTGTTTTCATTAGTCATCTTGAATTTAAATCTTTTTATTGCATGAAAATGGTCCCTAAATATTATTTCACCTAAGTATTTTCAGTGCTCAAGAGAATTTTAATTATTTGCTTAAGTTTCGCTTCGCCTCCCTAAGGATTTGATACTCAGAATACTTTCCGTTTTATATTACTTGCGACCCGTGCGCTTTGCGGTCCACCATCACTATCACATAGTGTTACTAGGATAAGGTACCCAACCTTATCCTGTACTATAGACCTTTTAGGTTGTTACTTGAACACCGATCCCCGTATGTCCCCACATACTAGTTCAACCTTATCATGCTTCTAGACTATGTTTTATACCAATGACATGCCCACAACCCAAAATGCATATTCATACATGCTTTCTAATTCATGTCATGCTTGTAGTCCATGTAACAACCAAACAACATGCTCTCTACATTAAATTCATGTCTTTCAAACAATCACCGTGAAACAACATATTTTTCACATCGAATTCCAGTCACGACAACTCAAAATGATTCAACATAACAATTCAATACATCGATTTCAAGATTCTCAAAACTTGTCAATGAAAAAGCAACATACACACACATATATGTATACAACATACAATAAAACCAAGGAGAAAAGCACATAGCATACGAGCACACAAGCAACCAGACTCAACAAGTAGAATTCCACTTACAAATAGCGCTCCTAAGCGATCCTAAACGATCAACAAAACCATATGGGGGAAACCAAAGAGATTGAACGATTAGCAACGACCAAAAACCACCAAACAAGCTTTACTACTTGCTGGTTGGTGAATAAACAAGGCTCAACCTATATATTTTGGATCATTAAGACATGGGCATTACACATTAACAATAATTGGACAAAAGTTAGCACCAAAACTTACCCAAAAGATCCAAATACACGTTGGTTGGAATTTCCAGGGATGGTCGTTACAGTTGGTATCAGAGCCTGGTTAAGGATTCTGTAGACTGCTTACACCGTAAGCTTATATGTTCCCATGGCTAAATAACGAGATTCTCATATTGCCAGGTATGCCTTGTAATAAACTGTGTTTTAAATAATTATATGTTTATGTAATTATTTTCCATGAGATGCATTGTTACTCTTCCGGTGGCTACCTTTCCTCGAATGAGAAGGTAGTCCATTTCAATGGGCTTCATTCTAGCATGGAATACTAGATTTATGGACATGTAGAGGGCACTCATATTGTCACAATAGAGTTGCGGAGTGTTGTAAAGAGGGATGCCAATGTCATGGAGAAGGAAACTTATCCATGTTAATTTAGTTTTGGCACTGCTTATGGCTCGATATTCTGCAAGCGAACAACTGTCGGTTGCTCATTTGATGACCAAGAAATGCAATTTGATCTAAGAAAAATACAAAATCTAGTGGTGTTGCACCTTGTAAGTTGACATCCACCCCAATCTGCATCACAAAAACCATATAAATTAGTAGAACTGTGATTATAAAGGGCTATACCATCATCAATTGTTCCTTGAGCATAACAGAGTATCCTCTTCACTGCCTTACAGTCCTTGACAGTGGGGTTCAAAAGTTGTTGGTACACTTTATTCACAAATTGAACGATGTTATGTTGGAGTTAGAGTAAGGTATTGTAAAGAGCCAATAATACTTTTGTAATGCTTGGGATTTGTGGGTTGAGCATCAGTTGGTAATTCTTGAGTTCAACTGGCCATGGGTGTGTTGATAGTTGAAGCTCCTAACATATTGGATTTGTAAGGAGGTCACTTGCATATTTCCCTTGAGATAAACTGATGGCCTTGTGTGTTGATTTTACTTATATCCCCAGGAAGTAGTGTAAAGAGCCCAAATCCTTTAGAGCAAACTTCTTACTTAGGATGTGTATGAGTTGTTGGATGTGAGAGACTGTTTCTATAAGTATGAAATCATCAACGTGTTGGGTTTTATGCCCTAAAACTCATGGATAGTAAATGTAACATTTGACCGAACATTAATAAAATGATATTTGATGTATTGTTCATTTATTATTGTTAGTATTGTGTATGTCTTGCCTAAATAACCCAAATCCAATAAACTAAACATCCTAGGCTATTAGTATGAGACTTGAACTGTATGTGGGGACATACGAGGATCGCTGTTCAAGTTACAGCCTAAAGGGTCTATAGTATAGGGATAAGGTTGGGTACCTAATCTTGGTGACACTATGGATACAACCCACTTTGTATTTTGATACAAACGCAATGATCCAACGCATTCGTGTAAGGGACATGTGAGTGGGGGTATCCTATGCAATGAGTTTGCATAAGACCGGACCGCGAAATAATAAACCACTAGCTGTAACACCGTTGACTAGTTAGGTTTCTATTTCACTAGATGACCTAAGCAACTTAGTCTCAATCTTGAGTGGGTTATGGACTTCTATTCACCAAGGATTGTCCTTTGATTTGTATGGGTGACAGTGGTCTACATGTCGACTCAATAAGTCTACCATTTTAGGGACAAGACCAAGTGAGGAGCTGGGAACATAATCACACAAGAAGGAATTCACTCCTTCCCGACTTTAGGGTAAGTAGATGTGTGTTCCCTTAAGTGGTGTCTCCGAGTCTTGAACAAAGGACCTTGCCCTCTCTATGGCACGAGAGAGATTTATGTTTGTTGATTGGACCTCAAATAGGTTGTTCATTAGAGGAGCACTGAGACTTAAGGATTTTTTTTTTTTTTTTTTTTTTTTTTTTTTTTTTTTTTTTTTTTAAGGATTGAACTCCATTTGACTCCAATTGCTGAATTAAGCTTCAAACACATACTTCCTACAAATAAAACATAAAAATGTATAAATTTGGGCAAATAATTGTAAAAGACTAGCTTAATTAATCAGAGAAAAATAGATAGCTATGCTCGCTATCACATACCCCCAAACTTAAGTTTTTGCTAGTCCTCGAGCAAACTAAAAATCAAGCATACAGTGGAAGAATTGATGCAACAAACATGACTCAATCCTCAAGGCTCAAAAGTCAATAGTCAAACAATCAAGAGACATGCACATAAGGACCAATGAGGGAGACAAATCAAAAGTTTTCCAAAATTAACTTGCACAAGCGAGATCTAACTCAACGAGATTAGACTCTACTAGCCCGGGATTGGATTATTAAACTCTCAACTCATCTTCCCTCTACACTGGCACTAAGGATTCACTAACGAGTCAATGGAAAAAATTAGTTTGTTTTCATCCATACTTAGGTGCTTAATATTGAAAATTAAGTCAAGCATTTATATGTGGCACTAGCTTTCACACACCTATTGCAGGGACCTTTAACCTGAGTTTTCTCGGGTTGGCCTAACTGATCACAACAGGGGTAGCTCTTTTTGCCTAAATCTTCATTACTCATTGCAAACTGTGCACAAGCCATGACTTAATAATTTTTTTCTTTCAAAAGTAACAACAAGAATGATTTTTTCTTTCATGATCATGATAAGCATATATTCTTTTCTTTCCTCCTAAGCAAGATTAAACATGCTAATTTGCAAAAAATTAACTCTTTAGCTCTTCCCTACACCTATCGAGGTGACAACAAGCATATGAACCTAATAATTCGCTCCTAAGCATTCAAATCCAAATCTAGCCAAGAAAAATACTCTACTCATGCAAGACATCTCCTAGAAAAATTTTAAAAAGTCTCCCTTTTTGGGCACTCATGCTTACAACTCATCGAGAGCTTGAAAATTGACAAGAAAGCCTATCCTAGGAAATCATAGTCATGCAAAAATAGCATCCAGAAAACAACCATATGCTCAATTCAAAGAAAGCTCAAAACTATAGCCCGAACTCAGATGCTCAAGGGCTCCACAAACATGATATTCCAAAATACCCCCAAACTTAAAGCATGCATTGTCCTCAATGTATGAAGAAAATAAAGCATAGTCAAACATGAGAACAAATATAGAATGAAAGGGGTGAACAATACTGCCCTGGAATGATGACCTTTTCATAAATGCTTGGCACAGACAAGAGCACGGGAACTCCTACAAAACAAAAACAACAAGACATAAAAAACAATAATGAAGTAACTTGGGTTGCCTCCCATAAGCGCTTCTTTATCGTCTTTAGCTCGACGTGCTCGTGCAGTCTGTCAATGCACATAAAAATTCTCGTATTTCTTTGGGCCCTTCTTCCTTGAATCAATATAACCAACGATCGCTAGCAAACTGACTAACTTCTCATGGGCCCCTGAAACAGAATTATTTTTTGTATTTTTTAATAAAAGAAGCATAAAAGGAGAAATATCAAAATAAAAAGACTCTGACTCTAAAACTGACTCGTGAGAATAGAAAAAAGAACAATCAAAATCTACAAAGGATGGAGAAGATAAATCAGACGAAGGCTTTTCAACCTCAAACTCTACCTCCTGAACTTCCTCTGACACTTCAAGCTCATTTTCTTTTTCTTCCTCACAAACATGTTCTTGAAAGGTGCTACAACTCTCCAATTCTTTTCCAATGTCTATGCAACTCACCCCTAAATGCTCATCCTTAGCAAGATCGAAAGAACTAAGCTCCTGAATGGGTGCCAACGAATCATCGGCCACATGACTCACTAGACATCCTATGGAAGTGGATCCCACCTCACTAACTTCCTTTGGGATTTGAAGTCCTTTTACAATTTCATCAAATTTTAAACTCCTCGCTCTAGACTCCTCAATATAATTTTGAACTATGCTTTCCAAGGAAGCATTTTCTTTTAAAGGAGTATAACTTGAAGATGAAAAATTGGAGTATGATGTTGAATAAAAAGTCATTCAAATCAATTAAAGCAGCAATGATAATTAGGCTTCTAATCAAATAATAACCCAACAAGAACAAATGACAAATGCTCAAACAAAAAAGGAAAGAAAAATAACAAAGAAAACTAATAGAAAAGGAAAACAAAAACAAAAAAGGAAAAAAATAAAACAAAAAAGGAAAGAACTAAAAAGGAAAATTACAACTATGGAAACAAAAAAAAAAAAAAAAAAAAAAGAAATAAAACAAATAAGGAAAAAATGCAATCTACTTAAAAAATAAAAATACACCCTAAATTAAGACCGAACAATTTTTTCACAATATTAATTTAACTAAATATGTCAATCCCCGGCAATGACGCCAAAAACTTGATGTGCAATTTGCTTACCGCAAGTGTACGAGTCAAGTAATAATATAGTGTTTTCGTGTAAAACGAGTGTCGTCCTCTGGATTGGTTTTCTAACAAATCAAGTACTGCGAATACTTTTGTTCAATTTTATTTAGGGAGCAAAACTCAATGATAAAGATAAAAATAAAGACTAAAAGCATAAAAATAAAAGTGGAGACTCAAATGGAAAGACTCTTAGGGAATTGATTTCATTGGTTAAGATTGAGGATTGATTAATAGGAATGAATTGACCGTGCAATTATTCTACAAGCAAGGAAACTTTTATCACGATTACCTCTTCTGAGTATAATTGATTCTCATGCATATAACTAACTTGATATCCCTATCTAAGTTCATTAACATGCAAGACATTATTCGGATTGGTCCTTGTTATACTTCTAAAGTAATTCCAAATCCCGTCACAAACTTAGAATTTCTACTCTAGTCATGAAATTAAACAAGGTAAGTCTTAGGCCAAATCCTCTCACCCGAGTTAGATTCAACACTTAAATCATTCAATTAGTGATCAAGTAATTGATAACATTAAACAAAATTGCATGAGTAAAATAAAAACACATTCATACCTAAAAATCAATCCAACAACTAAAACAATTACATCAATCCCTAAGACAAACAACTAGCAATTCATAGTCTTTAAACCACAAACACTAATTGCAAGAAAAAACATAAAAATTACAAGAGTTAAGGGAAAGAGAAAGGAAAACTCGAATCCGCCGACATCGCACGTCCCCGTCACGATCTCCACGTCTTCTCGCTTGATTCCCGCTCCTTGGTCTTGCCTTTAACTCCCACAAAAGGTCTCTAGTCGAAATTAGGGCTAAAATCTCACCAATTGGACTCCCCCAATCCGTAGCACAAAAGGATGAATTTATAGACGCTGTCGCGAAATCGCGATTCTGGAAAATTTGCTGAGAGCTTCGCGACGCTATTTTATTTATTTATTTATTTATTTATTTTTTTTAAGGATTGAACTCCATTTGACTCCAATTGATGAATTAAGCTTCAAACACATACTTCCTACAAATAAAACATAAAAATGCATAAATTTGGGCAAATAATTGTAAAAGACTAGCTTAATTAATCAGAGAAAAATAGCTAGTTATGCTCGCTATCAAATGTAGAGGTAACCCAGGGGTAAAACGGTAATTTGATCCAGCTGGTGTTACAAACACACGTGAAGGACTGACTTGCTGTTATTGGTCAATATCCATGGACACAGAAAATATATCTGCAGTGAGAAGAGTGCAGTTGTGGTTCTATAGTGGAGTGAACCACAGTTAACAAATATTGATTAACTTGGTTAATGAGTTTAGCCAATTAATCTCATATTGTTGGAGCTTCTGATCTGTAGGTCTATTAGGTCCCACCGGTAGCTCATTTAGGATGTTGAGGTAAATTTTCTAAGGGAAATATTATAATGTATGGAGATACCTTATAATATAAAGTTTATAATTTTACTAAACTTTATAATATAAATTTATTTTGAATATTGGTTCAAAATTAATTTAAGGGAGAATTGAATATTCGAAGGGGTTCGAATATTAAGTTTAAAATATGAATTGGATTCATATTAAAACTATATGTTAAAATTAATATGCACTTGATGCACATTAATACTATAGGTTATTTGAGAGAAAAATAATTGAATATGAGATATTCAATTTAATGATTAATTAATTAAAAAATTAGTTAATTATTTATTTTTTTAATTTAATTTAACTAAATTTGATTTAATTAAATTACATTAAAACTATATATTATGTGGGAAATACTCATTTAATATGATTAAATAAGGTGGTTAATTAAATGATGATTTAATTAGTCATGTATTTAGTTAATTAATTCATTAATGGTTTTAATTAATTAAATAAATATTTAATTTAATTTATTTAAATTAAATTATACGATCAGTTAAGTATAACTGATGGACACGTGTGTGATACGTGTTTTCCTTCCCCTTCCTAACCGATAGGCTACACGTCTGGGGTGGTTGCTGGTCATCTCCTAATTAGACGTGAGTTTCAGTTGGCAGAGATCATTCATTCGATTTTTCCTCTACTATAACCTCTCTCTCAATTTTTTTCCTCTTTACAGAGAATAGACTTGTCCTCCCCTTTTCCCTTCGGTAAATAAAGAAAAGCTCCCACAAGCATCCCAACCGAAATCCTAAGAGCCATATCGGTGTTTCACTTGTGGTGTTGTTCACGTCTTGTTGGAGGTTTATCAAAGAGGAGGGGCTACTGCGTTTTCAGATCAAGTAGCAAGAAAAAAGGAAATTCGATCTTGTCTCCTATTAAATCCTATAGGAAAAACATAATTAGATCTAGGATTTAATATGTTTTTCAGCATGCTTTTAGCCTAATTCTTGTTGTATATTATGTGATAATATTGATGAATTTTGCCTCTGTACTGGAATTTAAAACAGGTTTTAAAAAACAGTGTTTGGTTCTCTGAATTCTTTCGCTGCGAAAAGGTTTTCATCCCTTCACATTGTATATTAGCATAATCATTAAAACAGACTTGACTTGTAATATATGAAGGATTGGAATTCCGTAATTTCGTAAAGCGGAAGCGTGATTGGGATCGATTCGTAATTAATTTTGTTTAATCTAAAATACCAATACATTGACAATAAACTTAGAACTATTCTAGATTTATATTAAGGCTAAGCATACAAAAATATTAGATCTAAATCTAATTTATATAGTAACAAATTACTTACTCTCGTTGACAACTTAGATTAAATTCACCAACTGCTTGTGAAATAATCACGAACTACTGCGAACACCACCACTATGGCTACACCGATATGACTTTGAGACTTCTAGAGGCAGGAGACTGGTGGGTGTCTAGAGGGAGCCTTCAGGGGAATCCTCTGAGAGTATGAGAATGAATGAGATTGCCTTTCACCCCACTAAAGGCCAAGACTTTTTCCTAATAGGAAAATGAAGGTATTTTCCTAATAGGAAAAGGAAGGTCTTTTCCTGATAGGAAAATGTCTCTAATTTTAATAAATAATTAATTAATTTCATAATTAATTAATTTACCCAATTAAATATTATATATTTAATCTTAGGGATTTTATTAAAATTAAAATTAATATGAATCCAATTCATATTAAATTTATTTGAATTTTTTCAAATATTTTCTCTCAAAAATTAATTTTTGAAATTAATTAAAAAATTATATTATAAAGTTTCATAAACTTTATATTACAATGCATCTATATACATTATACGATTCCCTAAATAAATTGAACACTTTCAATTTACAATTTATACTTAATTGCCTCAAGTCTCTTTACGAGCTACTAGTGGGACCTAATGGACCTACAGATCATAAGCTCCAACGATACGAGTGATAGTGAGCATAACTAGCTATTTTTCCTTAATTAATTTAGCTTGCCTTTCATGATTTATTGGCCAAATTTTATGCATTTTCATGTTGTATTTGTAGGAAATTAATATTGGAGCCAATTGGATGTTTGGGGGGCGAAAAAAGGTTAAAGAAGGAAAAAAGAGTCAAAGAAGAAGATGTCAAACTAAAGGCATTCGCAGACCAGCGCCGGGACGCTGCTCTTGGAGCGTTTCGATGCTGCCTTTCCTTGTTTGAATTAGGCGGCAACAGGTCACAGCGTCACCCTAGCGTCTCGACACTCTCGAATTCCCTTAAACAGAATGCGCGGCACGGCGATAGCGTCGTGATGCTACCCCTATAGCGTCGCGATGCTACCCCTATAACGTCGCGACGCTACGACTAAATTTCAGCCTATTTATAGTTTTCGATTAGGGCTGATTGAGGACTTCTTTTGGACACTTTAGAGCCGTAAAACAGAGCAAAGAGACTGATTTGAGGGCATAAGCAAGTGGAGCGAAAGTGAATTGAAGGCATTGTTCGTAGGGATCGTCATGGGGACGTGCGGTTTCGGCCTACATAGTGTTTAATTTTCTGTATCCCTTACTTTAGTTAGTTTTTATGGCTGATTCATACTTAGTTTATGTTGTAATAAGGATTATGTGTAGCTAAGTTGATTTCTTAGGGATTGATGTAGTCGTTGGGCACGTTATGGATTGATTTTATGGTTTTATGCTATTGATTTCATTTATGCATATTTGTGTCCTTAATACTTTCAATTTACCTGCCATAAATTGATTGATGTTTGTGCTTGAATCTAACTCGAGATAGAGGATTTAGCTTAGAAATCATTATGCATAACTAGGATTTAGCTAGAAATCGGGAGATTATAGTTAATTCTAGAAATCGTTAAAAAGGTTATCCTTATTGCCTTGTATGTTTATTGAATTTAGATAGGGATATCGGGTTCAATTGCATGTGGGAGAATCATGTATGCTCGGGAGAGGTATGTGTGATTTTAGTCTACCAAGATTTATGAATCATAGCATGTTGTTAATCCATTAATTAATCCATAATACCAATTGGTGAAATCACATCCCTAAGACCATTGTTTCCATTGGATTGTCAATTTTTTGCCTTGTTTTGTGGTTGCTTTAATTTCATTCTCACTTCATTTGGATCCCTAAATAAAATTAGACAAGAGTATTTTTGGTAATTAAAGTTGATTAGGAACCCAATCCAGAGGACGACATTCGAATTTCACATTCACTATATTATAACTTGACCCGTACACTTGCTGTAAGCAATTTGCACATCAACGAGACTAATTGGCCAAACTCATTAACCAAGTTAGTCAACATTCGTTTACTGTGGGTCACTCCACTAAAGACCCACAACAGCACTCTTCTCACTGTAGAATATTTCTGTGTCCACGGATATTGACCAATGCAGTAAGTCAATCCTTCGCATGTGTTCGTAACACCAGTTGGGTCAAATTACCGTTTTACTCTTGGGTTACCTCTGGTTCCTTAAGTACCACTGATCCTTCTAATGAACAAGTTGTTTAGGGTCCAACCACTAAACAGGAATTCCTCTCGAGACAGGAGAGGACGACGCGCCTTTGTTCAAGCCCCGGAATCAGCCCTTAAGGGAACCCACATCTACTTTCCCCAATAGGGGAATGAATGAATTCCATCTTGTAATGTTATGTTCTTAGCCCCCATTCGATCTTGCCCCTGAAATGGTAAGATTATTGAGTCGGCGAACTGGCTACTCTCACCCATATAAATCTAAGGATAATCCCTCCTGAAAGGGGTTCATAACAGACTCAGGATTGATATTGAGTTACCTAGTCATCCTATTGAAATAGAAACCTAAACTAGTTAACGGTGTTACATCTAGTGGTTACTATTTCGTTGTCCGGTCTTATGCAAACTCATTGCATAGGATACTCTCACCCGCATGTCTCCTACATGGATGCTTTGGATCATTGCATCTGTATCGAATACAAGGTGGGTCGTATCACATAGTGTCACCAGGATAAGGTACCTAGCCTTATCCCTATACTATAGACCTTTTAGGTTGTTACTTGGACATTGATCCCCGTAAGTCCCCACATACTAGTCCAAGTTTCATTTAAAAAACCTTGGATCTTAGTTTATTAGACTTAGGGTTTATTAATGCAAACTCGATTATTCAATAACCAAATTACTGAATTACTCAAATAACACTTTATTGAGATCGATTAATTTGTTTCATTTACTATCTACGAGTTTTAGGGCAAAAAACCCAACAATATAAATATATAAAAAAGGGTTAGAAGTATTGCATGTGAAACCAATATGTAAAAGATGATTAACAAGTCTATCAAACCAGGCTCGTGGAGCTTGTTTCAAACCACATATAGATTTTTGAAGTTTGCACACATGGTTAGATAGGGATGAGTCGATAAAACCTAGTGGTTGTTCCATATAAACTTGTTCGTTCAAATGCTCATGTGGAAAAACATTTTTGACATCTAGTTACCTCAATGGCCAGTTTGCATTAGTGGCGATGGAAAAAATTAATCTGATTGTAGTAGGTTTTACTATATCTCCTCATAGTCCAATCCTTCTATTTGAGTGTATCTTTGGGCACTAGACGAGCTTTATAGTGATCCATGGTGCCATTTTCTTTGTACTTGGTCTTGAATATCCATTTGAACCCAACAATATTGCAATAAGATGGTTTAGGTACCAACTCCCATGTTTGATTTTCTACTAGAGCTTTCATTTCTTCTTCCATTGCTCTTTTCCAGTGTGGTTGATTTAAGGCTACTTTATAATTTTTTTGGCTTAGTGTTAAGATGTTCAGCGACATAGGAGAGATGTTGTTTTCCTTTCCTTATGTTGTTGATTTCTTGAGAGAGTCCTGGGTCAAGAGAGATATTTAATGCTAATTTATGCCTAGTGACCATGTGATGTTTGCTTGCTACTTCATTTGTGGTTGGTGTTCTTGTAGGAGAAAAAGGTAGTTCAACATGTAAGTATTTGCTAATGTCTGGAAGAGAGGAGAGATCAATTACATTTAAAAGAGAAGTAGTGTGTGAGAGAAAAAGTTGCAAATCTAAATTGTTTTTCTCTTGGGCGGTGATAGTGTCTGGTTTGTAGTCTTATCATTATTGTTGTTTTTTTTTTTATAAAGATGCTCTGACAATTATTTTCACTAATCATTCTCATGCAGTCTTATCGGCAGAATCTTTCCAGAACTCTAGATTTTTTGGAATGTGTTTCAACTCCACTAAAGTACTACTAATAATGCATTAGGTAATTGGTTATCCCTAACCTAATTACTAGAGTTCGCTAATTTTCAATAATCTAATGTGAATTAACGCCACACACTCTCTAAATCATCCTTTAAACTAGAGAGAGATATACATACTGGTTGGCCAGGCGGGTACATTATAAGAACCAACACAACATTATTTCTAGAAGATTTAGTCATCCGAATTTTCAGAAATTAAAAGGAAAACAACAACACCTGCCTCAACCTATGCCTACAAGGGATTGGTTCATCAATCGGCACATAGATACTAAAGCATAATACATAAAAATCTCATAAAGGGCATCCATAATGCAAATTTACACAAGAATTACTATTCTTTTCTAGTAAATGAGGTTGAAACTACTGCTCCAAACCACCATGAACGTGGAAGAACTTCGTCTCTTTGAGAGAACCCGCAAAAGGGTCTTCTTAATTTCTCAATTCTATCGTCTCCTTCATTTCTCACAACTTCTTTTATAATGTGAGACTCATACCTAATTAGGTCAACTAATGATGTTTAGCTTCAAATGTTATTTGCTCAATAGTTGGAACTAAACCTTAACAAGAAAACAAATTAAAATTATATGGGAACATATTTTTATCTTAATAGTAGATAACACATAAAATAAATAATAATAGGTACCTTTTATTGATCAATAATAAACACCCATTTGTCCTTATTGGCCTTCCCAATATCATTTAGTAAGTTCTCCAAAAACCACATCCAAGATTCCTATGACTCAACATCCATGATAACACTAATTTAGTGCTAATTAGTTTTCCTAAATTTTGCTTATGTTCATGATAATCTATGCGAAAAATGATAAAAAAAAATGACTATAATATGTTTCAGGCCTTTCTGGAGAGTTCGAGACTAGTTATGGGCATTTTGGTCTTTTTCCAGGGTTAAAGAAGTCAAAATTAGGAGAAGTTAAAGCCTGGTCAACGTCTGCATAGCCCCAGCCTGCATACCCGAGAGCACAGCATATCAACGTTGTGTTCGACGCTGCACTTGACATTAAGGGCCAACATTGAGATGCTGGCCACAACGTCTCAACGCCCTATGACTAAGGGTGTAAATTGGTTGGGTCGGGTCGATTCTACGGACCCGATCCGACCCGATCCGTTTTGACCCCAAATCAGGTCGGGTCAGGTCGATTCTTCTTCTTCTTCTTTGAAATCTCAAACCCTCCTTCACAGCAATCCCAGCACTAAAAACCAATTTCTCAAATCCCTTCAAATTTTTCTCTATCATTTTATGATTCGTCTCATTTTCCCCATTCCCATCTCTCATTTTCCCTTCCGTTTCAAAACCCCCAAATACCAAACCCTAAATTTATCGATGGGTTGTGCAAGAACAAAGTGAGAGGGGGAGAACAAAGAAGGCAAAGTGGTTGCGAAGAACATATCTCATCACTCCGGCAAGAACAGATCGACATGCGACATTCAAGGGCGGATCTGTGAACCGGAATCGATGGCTCGGGCAAGAACAGAGTGGTTGCGAAGGGGATGAAGGTGGATTTGATGCCAACCTTCTTGAAACGCGGCCATTGCTCCGCCGCTCGCTTCTTCTCTTTCAGTCTGGCCAGCTTTCTCCCCCTTCTTCTCGTCTCTTTCGTTCGGCCCGCCGCCATTCTCTCATCGAATGCAGAGACGAAAAGAGATGGAAAGAGGAAACTCACCCATTTTTCAGCCTTCTCGAACTCAGCTTTTGTTACTCCGGCCAGAACTCAACCTTTGTTACAACAATTTCTGGCCGCTTTCCAGCCATTCGTTTGCAGAGATGGAAAGAGACGAGAGAATGAGAGAGAGAAAGGGGGAGGAGGTGCGGGCCGAACGAAATCACGACACAAGCCCTAAAATTTTCTATTTAACTTAAAAGTGAGAACCGAACCGAACTGAGTCAGTTCGGTTCGGTTCAACCTGGATATATGTAAAAACCGAATCGAACCGAACTGAACCGACTCGGTTCGGTTTGATTTTCCGGTTCGGTTCGGTGTTTTTCACCCCTACCTATGATCATGCAAATCTCCGTTCAAAGCGTCTCAACAATGGCCTGACATCTCAATGCTTTGAAGCTCCACATGTTTTTCAGCGTGATTCTCTCCAAAGCGTCGAGATGTTGCTTGTCACTTGGCATTATAAATATGTAGCATTCCAAATTAGGGTTGGTGTGATCCTTTCCACTTTTTGCCAAATTCCATTCCTATTTTGTTGTAATTTTCTCCATTCCCTTGTAAGTTTTAGGCTAGATCTTAGTTTTAGGATGGTGGATCGAGCTTGGGGGCCGTGTTCGTGCATTCCTATGGTCGGCTAGGCCGTTTTTATGTAATCGGGATTCGGTGTTTGTAAGTTCACTTCTAATTTTATGAGATTTCCATACTTTATTGCATGATTAGTTGGTTTTGTGATTCTAGCCCTGAATTTTTATATTTAGTTTTGATAGAAGCGTCTGACAAACCCGATCGCAGTCGTTCTAAATATTTATGCTAACCGGTAGAAAATAGGCTTGCATGTGGCTATGTTTAGGATTTTTATCTTAAATTTGTGGCAAATTGGCATGTAATCTTAGGACTACATGATTTGCTTTTAGTATTTTAGGCACGTTATCCCTAAAGTACTAGTATGGGTAATCTGGCTCTTTCAAAATACGACTTAGATTAGTTAGTTGGCCCATTAATTAATTCTAAGTTAGAATTGGTCTAGAAGCATTGGTCTGACCATGAAAGTAGAGAACGACTCTCTAGCTTTTCCAGGAGCAGACTTAATTAATTAATCATATTTTTAGTTAATCTATGATTAAAATTACCGAGCTTGCATTTTGAGACCCGATTGCATATTACCGAGCTTAGATCTACCATCAAATTTACTTTCCTGCATTTTAATTTCTTGTCTTTTATATGCTTTTTCCCAATTATCCCCACTCAGTTACCTAAATAGAAAAGAACTTAAAAATATAACCGACTAGATTCCTTGTGTTCGACCCCGACCACTACTATTTCAAAGTAGTTTAGGTCGATGATTATAAATTTTAATTTGACCTGGACCTTCGACAAGTCTTATACTGTCAAATTTGGCCCTGTCGCTGGGGAATCACGATGTTGTATTTTTATTTTCTTTTCTATATTTCTTCTAACCTTATTTTTCTTGCCTAATGTATGCAAACTCGAACCTCGCAAGGCAAATGTCTTCTGTTTTTCTTCGAGATCTCGAGGGAAGAGAAATGCTTAAAGAAAGTGGAAAAATGAGAAAAAGTTGAGCATATCGAGCATGTCCAGCACAACCTCGAACTAGAAGAAGTGATGGTCGGACACACTTTAAAAGAGCTAGCTGCCCCATATCTAAATCAACAGCTGCTATGCATCACCTACCCAAAGATGGAAGGTGGGTTTGAATTAAAATCGAGCTTAATCCATTTATTGTCTATTTTTAGGGGTAGTGCAGGGGAGGATCCTCACAAACACCTGAAGGACTTCTACATCGTGTGCATGGGTATGAAGCTGAACGGTGTTACGGATGAGTAGATCAGCCTCTGTGCCTTCCCATTCTCCGATCCCTTAAAGTTCAAGCCAAGGATTAACTCTACTTTTTGTCTAGCAATTCTAACACATCGCGGGCTGAGATGAAGAAACAATTTCGAGAGAAGTTCTTTCCACCGAGTTGAGCTATTAACATATGGAAAGAGATTTACGAGATCAATTAGATAGTTGAAGAGTCTCTTTACGAGTACTAGAAAAGGTTCAAGCATCTTTGCATGAGCTTCCCACACCACTAGATAGCTGACCAGCTGCTTATCCAATACTTATACGAGGGTTTATTACTGATGGATTGGAGCATGACCAATGTTGCCAATGGAGGGGTGCTCGTAAATAAGACCGCTAGAGAGACCCGAGCTCTCATCTCTGCCATGACTGAAAATTCTCAATAGTTCGGGACGCAAATTCCCAATGTTTTGCCTAAAGTAGTTGCAACCACCAGTGAGGAAAGTGATTTAAAGGTTAAAATGTTTGAACTTTCTAATCTTGTTAAATACTTGTGGTAGGTCAAATAGCAAATTAGAAGGCTTGTGGGATTTGTTCTGTCCATGGCCATACCTCAGATGCCTACTCGCAGCTCAGAGAGGCCTAACCAGAAGTCAACTCGATCGGTGGGTATGCTAACAATAATTCCCAGAGGAATCGGAGGTGGTATGGTTCCTACTCTCACACTTACAATCCAAGGTGGAGAGATAATCCGAACTTCAGCTATGCACATCAGAACTAGAATCAGAACCAATTCACCTGACAACAAGCTTCCTCAAGCTCTTCAAGTATACCTCTTGAGAACATAGTTAAATCTCTTGTTGATAGTTCTTTGAAATTCCAACAGGAGACAAGGGTTAGCATGCAGAACCTAGGTAACTAGATTACTCAGTTGGCCACCTTCATCAGCAAGTTAGAGGCTCAATATGGAAAGTTGTCTGCTTAGTCGGAGGTTCCGAAGAAAGAGGGACTGAATGTAATTGCCTTGAGGAATGGTGCAGTTTTGAGGCCCTTGCCCTCTACCCTCCTCCACCCTAGACCAACAATTTAGAAGATGAAAAATATGAGAACGAATATGAAAAGAAAATGAATGAGGTAATTTTTTAACCCTCTGTTCCTTTACCCGAGTATAAATTTGTTGCTCTTTTTATAGCAAGTTGGCATCCCCACCTTCCAAGAAGGAAGAGAAAGACAGAGATGCACTCGAGGTGTTAAGAAAGGTAGTGGTAAATATCCCATTGTTGGAGGCCATACAAAAAACCCACGATATGCCAAGTTCCTGAAGAAATGGTGTATCGAAGAAGAGGCCTTCAGTTAAGAAAGAGGTACATGAGAATATTTCCATGCTTATGTTTACACATTTGCCTGAAAAGTGGATGGATCCTGGTATATTATCCCTCCTGTGTATGATCGGTTCACATAAGATTCAGCCTGCCATGTTAGATCTAGGCACTTCAATTAGTGTTATGCATTTGTCTCTGCTTAATGAATTAGGATTACTTGATATGCACGACACTGACATCATCTTTCAATTGGCAGATAGGTCGAGCATAAAACCCCATATGAATTGATACACTTATAAAAGTTTATGGTTTTAATTGATACCATTAGATTTTCAAAAAAAAAAAAAAAAATTGATACCATTATTAATTTAGAATTCTAATTGGAAGAACTCAAAGTTTAAAGGTACAAATGGATTTTTTTTTTTTTTTGGCTAAATTATAAAAAATACCCCTGAACTATGGGGTTTGTTTAAAAAATGCCCCTAAACTTTAAAAAGTTTCAAAAATAACTTTGAACTTTAAAAAATGTTTAAAAAATACACTTGTTGTTAATTTTTGGATGGAAACCGTTAAAGTTTCAATTTCATTAATACCCTTGAACTTTTAAAAAAAAAAATACCCTTATTGGAAAATGCTTTTTCTTTTTTCCTCCTCTCACCATAAATTATTCTTCCATGAAAATTAATGCAAGACTTTGCTAATAAAGATTGTGTGCAACACAATATCAGATGAAAACAAACTTTGAAATCAAGTTTTCTCTTTTAAAAAGTGTAAAGAAGATAAGTGGGAGAAAATCATACATACGTACGTACGTACATACATACATACACTCTCTCTATTTGTGTATGTTAGTGATAAGGAGAAGTGTTTATAAAATTGTGGGTCTGATCTAGTTTACAAGATTAATTAATCAAAAGTTTTATATATGATTTTGTTCTTATTAATATTTAAGAATCGTTAGAACCAGTATACAATAATAATTTCATTTATTTTTCATAAAATGAATATAGAGAAAGCTAATGGATAGTGGAAAGACTACCAGCAAAATGAAGTCAAACACATGTAGAATTTCAAGAACAAAACAAAAGTCATATTGAAGTTTCAACACGAAAATCTAGTCAAGCTCTTGGGATGATGTGTTGAAAGAGAATAAAAGCTCTTAGTCTATGAATACATGACAAATAAGTAAAGCTTCTCATTAAATTTCATGGTGGAAAAATTTACGGTAAGAAAAGGAAAAAGAAGAAGAAGAAGAATTTTTCAATACGAGTATTTTTTATTTTTTGAAAGTTCAAGGGTATTAATGAAACTAAAACTTTAATAGTTTCCATCCAAAAATTAACGGTACGAGTATTTTTGAAACATTTTTTAAAGTTCAAGGATATTTTTAAAACTTTTAAAGTTCAAAGGTATTTTTGAAACAAACCTCATAGTTTAGGGTATTTTTCTTTTATATATAATTTAGCCTTTTTTTTCTTTCTTTATTTGTTTCAATTTTTATTGCATTCGTTATTGTCCAAAACGACAAGAATTGTCCATGGAATAAACATCTTACCCCTCTTTTAAACTCTTGGGTTTTCTTCAAACCCTGTTCTCTAAGTCCAACGCTCGACATCCCTAGAAATATCTCGTATTAATTCGACTTCAATTACTTGGTAAATCAGTGTAGGTAAGTTTTATGTTTCGCTCTGCAATAAATCCCTTCCTCAGTCAATGCTCAATCAATGGCGATACCGACTGCAAATACTATTATAAAACAAGTGAATCATCTCGCCACGTTTAATGAACCCTGTAGAAATTTAAACCTTCAACCCAAAACCTGCTCTGTTTCGAGCTGGCCAGATGCCCATTTTACTTTCTTTCCACATCGTGATCGAACCGAGCAAAACTTGAAGAAACCCAGGTTTTTCTTTAAAACCCATTTGAAAATTTTGAATGACGAGAGCTTTTAGAAGACGAACTTTGTATTCAAGGCCCATAGATCGCCTCCGTTTCCGAGCATCGGCGGACGCTGCTTCAAAATCTGGATTCATCAGAGAGATGAAGCTGAAGGAGATCTTGACTTCTTTACTAATAGGTTTTCCGTTGGTCGTTTTTGTTGTTTTGGTGCTTAGGAATCCGGCGGTGGATCTCTCTATGGGTTTTGCCGAAGCCAGAGCATTGGAAAGAGTTGCCAGTAATGGCAGTTCTGAGAGTTCAGGTTAGTATTTTCATCAGATGGCTATTGAAAAACTTTGTACAATTATCTGATTTCTTTAGCTATAGCTCCTGCCAAGATTTCAATCTATAATGTCCTTGATTTGAAGTTGCTGTGCTCTTGAAGAAGTTTTTGGACTGTTTTTTATGCTTTGTAGTCTTTGCTGATGTTATGGATATCATCATTAAAGCTCTTTTGGTTGGTTCAAGCATATAGATGCGCAGAGAAGATATGAGATCTGAGTTGTACACATTTTCCGATCCATCTCTTTCTCCTGTTGAAAAAAGCCAATCAGTGTCACTTGCATTACATCTGCAACCTTACATCTTTAAAATGAATTCAATTTTTTGTACCTCAACTGTTAATAGGAGCTTATCATACAATTACATCCTACAGAAAAACATTGGGAACCCTTTGTTTCAATATTCCAAGCAACTCAACACAAAAACTTTGCTTATCTTTTGTCTCAGTTTCTATTATCTATATTGCATCTTGCATGTTCTTCTAAGTATCAGTTCTTTCCATGAGCGAAAATGAGTGAGGTGCTCCAAGTTTTTGTTTCTTGTACATCGCATGGTCAGATCAACTTCATTCCTTGTTTGTGAAAATCCTTTCACAATGAATGCGTCCATTTTTGAGTAATGTATTAACGTTACTTCAGTTGTAATCAGACCTCTATCAAGCATAAGATAGACAGAGTTACAATATTAAGATTTGTGGATCCAACTTCCTATCTGATATCACGGGAGTGGAAACACAAAGATTGAAATTTGTACGTTTTGGATTCTTCAAGTCTATAATGAACTCTAGTGTTCGTTCATTCTTTTGCTTGCTAATTCTCTTCATTTTTCCATGTTTTCAATTTATAGGTTCAGAAAACGGTTTCTCTCAACTTTCCAATAGAGACAAACTTATTGGAGGCCTTCTCATTCCTGGATTTGATGAAGGATCATGCTTGAGCAGATATCAATCCAGTTTATATAGAAGAACTTCAACCCAAAAACCTTCGTCTTACCTCCTCTCAAAACTTAGAGAATACGAAGCTCTTCATCGACGCTGTGGGCCCCATACGAAACCTTATGATGAAGCAGTAAAGCAACTCAGATCTGGCAGTAGTGGTAGTTTGACAGAGTGTAAATATGTTGTGTGGATATCTTATAGTGGCTTGGGAAACAAAATGCTCACTTTGGCTTCTGCATTCCTCTATGCCCTCCTTACCAACCGTGTCTTGCTTGTTGACCCAGGGAAGGATATGGCTGACCTATTTTGTGAGCCATTCCCAGAAAAATCTTGGTTGCTTCCAAATGACTTCCCCTTGATGGATCAATTTGGCAACTTTGATCCGAAATCTCCTAATTGTCATGGAAATATGCTGAAGACAAACACTCTAAACACATCGATAGAGTCGCTCCCATCGTATCTATATCTACATTTGGTTCATGACTATGATGATCATGATAAACTTTTCTTTTGTGATCAAGAACAGGCTCTTTTAGGTAGAGTCCCTTGGCTAATACTCAAGACAGATAACTACTTTGTTCCATCTCTTTTCCTGATCCCGTCTTTTGAGCACGAACTGAGTAACTTATTTCCCCAAAAAGACACCGTGTTCCATCATCTGGGTCGGTATCTTTTCCATCCTTCAAATCATGTTTGGGGATTAATTACGAGATACTATGAAGCATACCTATCAAGGGCAGATGAAAGAATAGGAATTCAAGTAAGAGTGTTCGAGAGTGAACCGGGGCCATTCGAACATATAATGAATCAGATTTTAGGCTGTACTCTGAAGGAGAAGCTACTGCCTGAGGTAGACAAGGAAGGCTTCTCTTCCATTCCTTTGGAACGCCCAAGAGTGAAAGTTGTTTTGATGACATCTTTAAGTTCTGGATATTATGAAAAAATAAGAACCTTGTACTGGGAAAACCCGACCACAACCGGAGAGGTCGTTGCAGTTTACCAGCCGAGCTACGAAATGTATCAGCAGACAGAGAAGAAGACTCACAACAGGAAAGCATGGGCAGAAATGTATCTTCTGAGTTTGAGTGATGTATTGGTGACCAGTGCATGGTCAACGTTCGGCTATGTGGCTCAAGGACTCGGCGGATCGAAGCCGTGGATTCTTTACAAGGCGGAGAACATGACTACGCCTGATCCACCGTGTCGTCGAGCAATGTCAATAGAGCCTTGCTTTCATGCTCCTCCATTCTATGACTGCAAGGCAAAGAAAGGAATAGATACTGGTGAAATTGTTCCCCATGTAAGACATTGTGAAGACATGAGCTGGGGGATTAAGCTTGTTCACCATGAGGTATAATAATGAAATTTGTCCATAGGGCCTTCATCTTCTCTTTCAAATGTGTTTTTTTTTCTAATACATTTGAATGGATGTCATACAGAACAAAAACCTCTCTGCTCCGTTTTGCTTGTAAAAGTAGTAGAACTATTTTAATGATATTTTAGATATAGATTTTTTTAAAGTTTTTTTTTTTTTTTTTTGGTTAACCTTGAAAGATTTTTTTTAAAGAGAGTTACGCTTTAAAAGAAGGTAACTTATTATTTTAATGATGATAGTGTATTATCAGGTGGAAATCAACTCTTATTATTATTATTATTATTTGTTTTGAGTTCCTCGGGTCTCTTGATCGAGGATACATGTTAATAACAGTTAAACTAGCAAACTCTTATCATTTATGAACATGGTAAGAGTAGAAACTCTTTTTAGGTTTAACAATCTTCATTCAGTTTCTTTTCATACTCACTGCTATCCAATAAAGTTTGATGTTTATCAAAATATATTATTAATAATTTGTGTCTAATAGATTTCCAAACTTAAAAAAATGTTTAATATATTTTTGAACTTTAAATTTTGTATCTAATAAATTTTCGAATTTAAAATATCTAATAATTTCTTCCATTTTTAGTTTTGAATCGAATAGTTCTTTTATATATTTAACAATTTTTTTAAATTCACTGACATATTAAACTTAATATATTTTTAAATTTTAAGAATGATCAAATATGTATAATATTTATTTATTAGATATAAAACTGAAAGTTGGAAAATCTATCAATATCAAATGGAAAGTTTGGAGGACAGATACGTTTTAAAATTAATTAAATGTAAATTTAACTCCAATAGCTGCCCTAAATGTTTTCAACTTTGAAAAACAGGCCCATTTTCAAAAACTATGTTTGTTTGACCCTTTGGTGATGTTTATGACATAGGCATAAAAAAAAAAAAATAGGGGTAACTAGATAAATGACCATTTTTAATGGACCGTTTTGAAAAATGACCATTCAAATTTTTCATTCGAAAAATGGCCAATTGCTATTTAACTCAGTTTTCTTTACAACAATCAGACAAAAATGCCCTTAACTGTTTAAGGACTAATTAAATTCAAAGACTAATTAAATTAAAATACACTATAAAATAGGAAGATAATCTATTGTCCATAACCGAAATTTAAATTTAAGGACTAATTAAATTCAAATACACTATAAAATAGGTAGAGAATCTATGATTTAGAGATTAATTTAAACCAAATTAAATCAATGAATTTCGAAATAAACGAGATAAGACTCATACTAATGTATCTCAACCGAATAATTTGAAAACAAAAATTTAAATTAAAAAATCTTATACTAAAATAAAATCACGATTTATGGAGAAAAAATAAGGGCACATAAAAGAAAAACAGTATATTGATAAAGAAAAATCATGCAAATACAGGGGCACATACACGCTTTATTTGAAGTATTTACGGTCTCAAAATATAGGGATCTAATTTTGCAAAGAAAAAGAATGAATACGAATAAAAAAAGGAATACAAATATGAGGCAACGTTGGGAAGGAGTGAAGACCAAAGAATCAATCCGGTAGAAGATGATAAAATAGATAAAAGAGGAGATGTATGTTGTAACTACCAATTGTTTGATTATTCATGGGATAACTAACATTTTTTTTTTATATATATAATTAAATCGGCTTCCTCAAATATTGAATGGGACTTGAAAATTGACTCAATTTAAACAGAATCATTATTTATGGAGGAAAAATAGGAGTACATAAAGGAAATACTTGAGGAAAAAAATCATAACGGTTGAGGCTACAATTTCATCATAAATTAAGGATCTCAAAAATCACCTAAAGCACATCAAATCAATTTAACTTTTTCAACTAAAGAAATTGAATAAATAATAAAAAAAGAATTTGAAAACCTTCCAAAATCTTTCACATGCTCCTCTTCACGCAAATACAGAGACTTCCCAGTTGCATACACACTGTATTTGAATCATTTACAGTCTCAGAATACAAAGATCTAATTTTGCAAAGGGAGAGGAAAATTACTTTCGAGAATAAAAGAATGAATAGGAATAAAATAAATAATACGAATATGAGGCAACATACCTATAATCAATAGTCTTCTCAATGTTAGAAAGAAGTAAAGACAAGAAATCAATCAAAGTTGAGAACGGGTGGAAAAGAAGATGAAGATGATGATTTGTTGATTAAAAAAATAAAAATCTAAATAGATAAGAGAGAAGATATAAGTTGTAACTATCATCTCATGATTCATGGGATTAACATTTTTGTTATGGTTATCTTTTTTTAAAATTAAATCCAATAGAGCTTCCTCAAATATAGGATGACACGTGAAAATTTACTTGAGGGTATAATTGGAAGAATAATTCACGTGAAAATATGTTAAAAAAACGGTTTAGCCATTTTTTCAAAAATACACTGTAATTTTTGGTCATTTCTGAGGATATCCCAAAAAAAATATTGAATTGCAATTACCTTTAATGTTATCTTTTTTTTTTTTAAGTTTTAAAAAATAATCTTCTTCTTTTTTTTTTAATCAGAAATGAAATTTCATTAATTAGAAGAAAATCTCCTTTGGATACAAAAAGTGACAACTCACCAGAACATTAACTTAGAATCCACTAAGGATAATTCCTAAGCCATACCGTCGAATCAAAATGTAAATTTTTCTGAGCTAATGAATGAGCAAAACCATTATTACAACGACCTACATGGACAAAACTCACTATATTCAACTGTCCTTTCATTCCTTCTTGTTATGGGTATTAATTTAGTACATATTGTAAAGGAATATTCCTCTGTTATTTCTTTTATTCCTTTGTTAATATTCTGTATTATTTATTTTCTGTGTATTTTCTGTGTATAAATAGAGCCTATGGCTCCCTCTATTATTCATTCAATACATCTCTGAAATACAGAAATCACATGGTATCAGAGCTGCATTAGTGACTCACGTCTTTCCACGCATCCTATTATTCCTTTTTGTCTGTTTTCTTTCTTGTCCTTTTGCTATCATGGCCTCTGCAGCTGAAAAAGACACTCATTCTCCAATATTTCTTTTATCCAACATCTGTAACCTAATTTCTCTTCGTTTGGATTCTACCAATTTCGTGTTGTGGAAGTTTCAGCTGCAATCCATTCTGAAGGCTCATAAACTTTTTGGGTTTATTGATGGTTCCTCCACCTGCCCACCCAAGACGATCTCGGTATCTTCATCTTCTTCTTCAACATCAACCGACTCACCACCACCACCTGCCTCTGCGACGGCTTCGACATCTCCTCACGCTGTCAATCCTCTCTATGAAGACTGGGTAGCAAAGGATCAAGCTCTAATGACCTTGATCAACGCCACTCTTTCACCCGCTGCCCTAGCTTATGCTGTCGGCTGCACCTCTTCGAAACAGGTTTGGGAAGTTCTCGAGAAGCATTACTCTTCAAGCTCGAGGACCAACATTGTTAACCTCAAATCCGACCTTCAGTCTATATCCAAAAAATCTGGTGAGTCCATTGATGAATATATTAAGCGTGTTAAGGAGCTAAAAGATAAGCTGGCAAATGTTTTGGTCATTATTGATGAGGAGGATCTACTTATTTATACCTTAAATGGTCTGCCCACTGAGTATAACACCTTCCGCACCTCCATGAGAACTCGCTCTCAAACCACATTGTTCAACGAACTCCACGTCTTGCTCAAATCCGAAGAGTCTGCTATTGAGAAGCAAACAAAAGTTGAGGAGCCTCTCACTCAACCATCGGCAATGCTCGCTGCTCAATCCTTTCCCACCTCGAATCAACGCTCAGCTTCTGGAAATTTTAGTCGTGGCCGCTCAAGTTTTAATCGAGGCCGTAATCAGGGCCGTGGGCGCGGCTTCAATCCTTCTGGGCGTGGCTCCGGTTTTGGTAGAGGTTATTCATCTCCCTCTTCTCATTCTTCCGAATCTTCTGGACGAGTTTCTTGTCAAATATGTCAACGTCCGGGCCATAGTGCGATTGACTGCTACAACAGAATGAATTACCACTTTCAAGGTCGCCACCCTCCTCCTCAACTTGCAGCCATGGTTGCTTCTCAGAATGTTGCTTACTGTAACTGTAACGCCCGCAAATTAAGGGAAAATTCAATTTTCTTTTAATTGGGTATTAAATTCAGCTGAGAGGGAAATTGAAATTTGAAAAGTTGGAGAAAATTTAAAAGATGAGCTGGAGGGGCATTTTTGTAGATATTGAGATTGCTGAGCCCAAAGCCCAAGCCCAAGATCCCTTCTTTTAGTTGTGCACGCAGCCCTAGGGCTCAGCCATCTAGCTTCCATCTTCTCCTTCTCTTCTCCTTTAACCCACGACCGCAGCCTCATTCCCTTCTTCTTCTTCTTCTTCAATTTGAGCGGTTGTCGGCGGTAGGAGCTCCGTCACGCGTCGTCCGGCAGCGACTTCTTCTCCAGCAGGCGCGGCGGTTCGACGTTAGCAGCAGTTTCCGGCGACTGCCCTCGGTTCCGTCGGCAGCAGCAGTTTTCGGCGGCGGTACTGTGTTTTCCGGCGGCTGGGTTGTGTAGGAGCGGCGGTAAGCTTGCTTTTTGGGTAATTTTGGAGTGGTTAAGTGCTCTTAGGGTGAAGTTTGACTAATTTATCTTGTTGTGTTGAATACCCATTGATTGTGACTTTAGTTATAAAACCTTAAGCGAGTTCAAGGCGATTTTCGACGGAGTTTGTGTGGGTATATTCCTTTGGCGTTTTCGGCAAATTTAGCTTTGGGTAAGTGAGATTTATGATTATTTGGACCAATTTCACTCACTAATCAAATACCCATTAATTCTAGTTTTCAATTTGAAGGTACCCATAGCGTTGGAGGTTTAATCGTCGAGTTTGAGCGATAATAGAATCCGACCAGCAAGCTTAAATTCGGTTAAGGTTGAGTTTGACCCTTTGTTGAGTTGTTTAGGCGGCGTAAAATACAGACCAAAGGTAAGTGAACTTACTATTGAACCCTTTTAATTGGGTGCGAATATTTGAGTTCCTAAAATTCTTGTGTTTAGAATAATTGATTTTCTATAATATTCGTGTTTATGAGTTGCTCTTGAAATTATTATTATTGTTTAAAAGCATGAGAATTATGCATAATGTATGTTTATTATGCATGAGTTTATGAAAATTATCGAAAGCAGGAAAATTAGTATTTGCTTATTAAAATAGTTGAGATGGTGGTCTCTTGAAATTCCATTAAAGGAATTAGTTTAAATTATTTATAAGATTAAATTAGCGTGCATGAAATTGATGTGCGTTCAGAGATGCCTACGCAGGACTTAGGGACATGAAATTGATGCACCTAAGTCGAGGGTTGTGAAATTGACGCCCTCGAGGTTTCGTGAAATTGACGGCCTCTGTAGGAGACATATGAAATTGATGTGTCTAGAATATGTATGAAAGTGTTGCATATTCTCTCTCATTAGAAGTACACATGAAATTGATGTGTTTTAGGATATGCATGAAATTGATGTATATCCTAAGTTTCAAATAAGGTTTAAAGCCACCAGAATTATATTTATTTGTTGTTATTTCTAAAATGTTTTTTTTTAAAAGCGTGACCCAACCTCAATAGCAAGGTCACTTGCTGAGTATTTAAAATACTCACTCTTTCAAAAATATTCTTTTTCAGGTAAAGGCAAGGGCAGATGAAAGGCGATTGATGAGAATCCGAAGGACAGCCATGGGAAGACTGGAGTTCATAATTTATTTTCTTCCGCGTCAAGAACACCGTTGAACTTAATTTGAATTGCAAATTGTTTAAAGAAAATTTCTAAAGGCCTTGTTCAATTATGTTTTAGAATTTATTTGAGCTTATTTAAAACTTTTGAAAATAGGGATCCCGAATAAAAGTCTTGTTTTAAAGTTTTTACTTAAATTTAGCGTTTATGTTTTAAAATATTTTTGTTTTAAAAAGGTCTCCCAAAGCATGCATTTTCGTGACGGTCCTTTGAGACTTATTAAGAAGTCGGGTCGTTACAGTAACAATGGTGTTGTTGGCTCGACTAGTGCCCCTGGTTCTTCTAATTGGTTGGCAGATTCTGGATGTAATGCCCACCTCACCTCGGACCTCAATCATTTGTCTATTTCTTCTGAGTATGCAGGGGACGATCAAATCTCGGTAGGCAGTGGCCAATCTCTTCCCATATCCCACACCGGTTCAGGTTCTCTTAAAACTCCTACCTCCTCCTTTTCTCTTAATAATCTTCTTCACGTTCCTCAAATTGCCACAAATTTATTATCCGTTCATCAATTATGTCTTGATAATAACTGCTCTATTACTTTTGACTCACATAAATTTCTTATTCAGGACCTAACTACGGGCAAGGTTTTGTTCCAAGGACCTAGTATCAATGGTCTCTACCCCTTATCCTCTGTTGGATCTCCTTCTATTTCCAGTGTTTCGACTTGTCATGCTGCTCATGTTGCATCTAGTAGCTCTTTTAATTTATGGCATAATCGGCTAGGCCATCCCAGCCACTCTGTTTTGAACTCTATTTTTGGTTTACTCCGTTTACCTTCAAGTCATTCCCCCCGTTCAGTTTGTAAGCATTGTGTACATGGGAAAATGACTCGTCTGCCTTTTTCTCGTTCTCAGTCTGTTTCTATTGCTCCCCTTTCCCTTATACATAGTGATGTTTGGGGCCCTGCCCCTGAAATTTCTGTTAATGGATTCAGTTATTACGTTTCTTTTATTGATGACTACTCTCGTTTCACTTGGGTATATCCCATTGCTCGTAAATCTGATGTTGCTTCTATTTTTCAGCAATTTAAACCTCTTGTTGAGAATTTGTTTTCCACTCGTATTAAGGTTCTTCGCACCGATGGTGGTGGTGAATTTCTAAATAAGTCTTTGCTATCTTATCTTACTACTCATGGCATTACTCACCAAATTTCATGTCCCTATACCCCCGAACAAAACGGTGTGGCAGAACGAAAGCATCGTCATATTGTTCAAGTTGCACTCTCTATTATGTCCAATGCTTCGGTTCCCACACGGTTTTGGTCTTATGCTTTTACCACTGCTACCTATGTTATCAATCGTTTGCCCTCTAATACATTATCTCATAAATCTCCTTATGAATGCCTCTTTAATCAACTACCTGATTACTCCTTTTTAAAAACATTTGGGAGTGCTTGTTATCCTTTATTAACTCCTTATAATTCTACCAAACTTCAACCCAAATCCTCTCAATGTGTCTTTCTTGGTTATCCGTTAAATTATAAGGGCTATCTATGTTACAACATGAGCAATGGTAAGTTTTACACTTCTTGTCATGTATTATTTGATGAAAATTGTTATCCCTTTTCTGTTCCAAGTTCTTCTTCTTCTTGTTCTCCAAATTCCTTGTCCTATTCCTCTCCTCCCTCAGCACCTTCCCTTTTACCTTTACTTTTATCCTCTCCACAACCTACTCAGATTAATCTCTCCCCTGCTACTGTGAATGAAATTGCTAATGATAACTGTCCTGTTTTGCCAGATATTTCTAATGATTCTGTTGATGTAGCTGCTGCTGTCCCTCCTAATGATACGCTTGCCATCTCAGCCCCTCAGGCTGTGTCTGCTGATCCTCCAACTGCTGCCTCACTTGCTCCTTCAAACGACACCTCTGTTCCACAAGTAACTAGCTTGCATCCAATGCAAACTCGCAGCAAATCTGGAATTAGCAAGAAAAAGGTTTTTGTGGCTGCTACTTCTTTACCATCAAGTTCTGAGGATGAACCATCCTCATTCAGTTCTGCCTCCAAATTCCCTGTCTGGCAAGCGGCAATGAAATCTGAATATGAGGCTCTATTACAGCAAAAGACTTGGCAACTAACTCCTCTTCCTCCGGGTAAAAGTGCTATTGGATGCAAATGGGTCTATCGAGTTAAGAGACATCCTGATGGTTCTATTGCTCGCCAAAAAGCTCGTCTCGTTGCAAAAGGATATCATCAGCAAGAGGGCATAGACTACGATGAGACCTTTAGCCCAGTGGTGAAGAAACCTACCGTTCGTATCATCTTATCTTTGGCAGCTCATTTTGGTTGGCAATTACGACAATTGGACGTCAAAAACGCCTTCTTACACGGTGATTTGGATGAGGAGGTGTATATGCAGCAGCCTCAGGGTTTTGTTGACTCTACACGATCATCACATGTTTGTAAGCTCCTTAAATCCTTATACGGTCTTAAGCAAGCTCCTAGAGCATGGTTTGAATGTTTCACTTCATATTTGCTTACTCTTGGGTTCTCTGCCTCTCATGCCGACTCTTCTCTGTTCATTCTCAAGCATCATGGTCAGCTTGTTTATTTGCTTTTATATGTTGATGACATTATAATCACTGGTTCAAGTTCTGCTTTAATTGATTCTTTGGTTGCTCAACTTCGTTCTCGCTTTGATATGTCCGATCTTGGTAGTCCCAAGTATTTTCTTGGCCTTGAAATATCTTGTTCTTCTGCTGGAATTCATGTTTCTCAAACAAAGTATGCTCGTGACCTCCTTCACAAGTTTGGTATGATGAATGCAAAGCCTTGTTCCACCCCTATTTCTCTAAAATCTCCTCCTGCTGAAAGTTCTCCATGTTGTACTGATGATACTAAAAGCTTTAGAATGTTGGTGGGTGCCTTACACTATCTAACATTTTCTCGACCTGACATTGCCTTTTCTGTAAGCCGTTTATCTTAGTACATGAATGCTCCTCATCTTCATCATTTGGTGGCTGCTAAGCGTGTTTTGTGATACATTGTTGGCTCTCTATCTGCTGGTCTTTTATTTCAAAAAGGTGGTTCTCTCAATCTCACTGCATTTTCAGATTCTGATTGGGCTGGTTGCCAACAAGACAGACGTTCTACCACAGGTTTTGTTATTTTTCTTGGCCCAAATCCTGTATCTTGGGGTGCTAAGAAACAAACGACTATGTCTAGAAGTTCAACTGAAGTCGAATATCGTGCACTAGCCTCTACTGCAGCAGAGATCTTCTGGATACGCCAGTTACTTCGTGACCTGCTCATCTTCGGTAATGTTCCACCTCTTCTCCTTTGTGACAATCAATCTGCTATACAGTTGGCGAAAAATCCGGTCTTCCATGCCCGAACAAAGCATATTGAAGTGGATTTTCACTTCGTTCGTGAACGTGTTGTTCGCAATGATCTTGTTCTGCGTTTTGTTCCTACGGCTGCTCAGCTTGCTGACTTATTTACTAAACCGCTCACCAGCCATCGTCTGTGTTTTCTCCGCTCCAAACTCATGCCTCGGTAGCCTTCGTTTGAGGGGGGATGTTATGGGTATTAATTTAGTACATATTGTAAAGGAATATTCCTCTGTTATTTCTTTTATTCCTTTGTTAATATTCTGTATTATTTATTTTCTGTGTATTTTCTGTGTATAAATAGAGCCTATGGCTCCCTCTATTATTCATTCAATACATCTCTGAAATACAGAAATCACACTTCTATCTCCCAAACTATTGTATGAGCTTCTATAGCACACTTTGTTGTCCCATTAAGCATGGACATCATTAGAACTGAATCAAAGTAGAGATGAACTTTAGTAAAGTCCATTCGATAGGCTAGCTATAGACCCTCTAAAATTGCACTTGCCTCTTTGCATAAGGGCCTTTAATGTTAGGGTCGGTTGCATAGATAACAAAATGGGCCAAAATATTAGCAAATATAACAATCTGGAAAATAATTGCAAAAATGACAAAAAAAATTACCTTCAGACCGTCTAAATGACCAAAATACCCTTATATCGACATTAGAATTCTATCGTTGCTAGAATCTATCAGATAAGAGGAAAAAACAGAAAAGGAAAAAATGAAGAAGAAGGAGAAAATGCACGCTAAAATCAAATGAGTAGTAAAACTAAAATTTTAAAAAATCATTAAGAATATTTGAATTCTATCGACGATAGACTTCTATCAGTAATAGAAGTCTATCAACGATAGAATTCTATCACTGATAGAAATCTATTAACGATAGAATTCTATCACTAATAGAAATCTATTCAACAATAGAATCTATTGTTGATAGAAGTCTGGAAAAGGAAAAAAAAAACGAAAGAAGAAAGGGAAATTGCACGCAAATGAGGGGTAAAACGGAAATTTTAAAAAAATCATTTAAAATATTTGTCATATTTGCAATTTCTTTTAAAAGGTGCTATATTTGCTATTTTCTTATTTAATTTAGCCCTCATTACAATTTTCCTTGATGTTATCTATTAAATTGTTCTAAATTTTACCAACTTTTTATCAAGCTTATTTTATGAGATTTATTAAGGAAATTATTTAAATTATTTTTTTTCTTAAGTTGCATGAATCCTAGCCTAATTCGACTGATTGGGATTCATCTTTTTATTATTATTTTTATTTAACTCTTTCTTCAAGAATAACTCTTAGGGCGTGTTTGGGCTGCCAATTTCCAAAGCCTAGACTTCACAAACCCCTCAAGTCTGCGTTTGGCCCGCTGTTGCCTTTTAGAGTGGGTTAAAAATATGATAAAAATAAGCTCTAGAATACTATGCAAGCATACACAATCCGCAACAAGTGATAAGTAATTTATCGTATCCACGAGGTTTTGAATAACTTCCACTCTACCTATTCTATGTAACTTTTTAATGGTTTCAAGATTGTTAAAATGATTGATTTTGATAAAATGATTAAGCAAAAAAAAAAAAAAAAAAAACAGAGCAGAATGTAAACGAATAAAGCAAACAGATTGGAAACAGGCGTTGGTCAGGATTTCTGTATTGTTTTAAAAGATGATCTAGCAATAATATTAATTAGGCAATCTCTTGCAATCTTGTCAGCAAGATCCTCCCGGAACTCTGGATTTTTTGGAATGTGTTTCAACTCCAATGACGTACTATCGACCAAGCACTAGGCAACTGGTTATCCCTAACTCAGTCACTAGCGTCCACCAACACATAATGGTCTAGTGTGATTAAATGCCACACACCTCTCAAATCATCCCTGAAACTAAGAGGTGATATTCATACTGGCTGGCCAAGCGAGCACAAAATGGAAATGGAATCAAGATGCTCAAATCAACATATATTGCATAGAGAATGAAGCACAACAATTACATAGATCATAACCAACACTTAAGTAAATTTAGTTCATGGAGTACAAAATAACACACGCTACAATCTGAGTGTGTGCATCCATAACTACAAGAAATTACAAGAAAAGATTAATTCCCTTGCAGAGATCCGTAGCTAATGGTCTTCTTGAAGTCTCCAATCGTTCCTCCTTTATTCGGCTCCCAAAGATGGAAAGTAAGCCTCCACGAATGGAAGAAGACTTTCCTTTCTTGAATTTGAAATGTTTTTTACTTGAGACGGCTACTTCCTTTTATAGAGTGGAGTCAACCCTAATTAGGTCAAACTTTACACGTGGAGGGCTCTCCAAGCTTTCTAGATCCGAGATTAATTCAGCTAACGTCACCTCATTTAATGAATCACATGCAGCTCACATGGCAGTTTTGCTCCCTGCATCGGTGGATCACTGATAAGGGTAAAAAATATACCTATTTTACCCTTATATTTAGCTCATTTCCTCGTCAAATATTGCATGTTTAGATCAATTTTACTGTTCCCAAGCTCAAAATGTGTTAAAGTTGATAAGTTAGGGTGTTGAGAATCACTTTTGTCAAATTATGCTCATTTGTGCTTAAAAAAATTCAATTTTAGGGGAATTTGACTAAGTTTGTTGTTGTGCAGAAAAACAGAGGAGATGTTGGAATTCACCCAAAAATGCGACTGCATTTCTGGGAAGGCCAAAATGAAATGCGACTGCATTTTTGGAAAGGCCAAAATGAAATGCGACCGCATTTCTGGAAAAACAGAGGCAGTTCCGAGTCTTCCGTGGGTCGTTTTGAACGAGACTTCTTCGCACCTAACCAGCTGTTTTGCCCCGAAACCGACTGGGCTACCTACCAGCACCTATTTCGGAGCTCCTCAACCACTTCCAACACTATATAAGCTCGAGATTCGAAGTCAAATTCAAGCAGAACTCATTTGGAAGAAGAGGGTGGTGACAAAACCCTAGTTGACGCCTATGAGTAGGGATGCCCGAGGTCCTTCTTAGATGACTAAATTCTAGCCTTAGTTAGACATCAAACCTTAGGGTTTGTAGGGATTTTCACCCATTCCCACATGTAAAAGCGAGAGAGTGGAGTGTCTAAGCGAACTCTAGAAGGATTGGATAAAATAGAAAAACCCCAAAAGTATTTGGCTACTGTCATTATTTCCAGCTTTTGTTACTTTTAATTTATCTGTATTCTTTATCTCACCATGAGTAGCTAAATTTCGTTGAGGGGTTCAATATGGTGAATTCCCTTATGGTTCAATAGCTTGAAAGTGTTTTATTTGCTTAAGTTTTGTTCAATACATGTCATTCTTTATTGAATATCATTCTGATCTTGCTGAGTTTAACTTGATCACTTAGACTTTGCATGCTATGTGAGTTTGATCTCGAAAGGGATAGATGTTGGATTCCTAGAGTGAGTAAAAGTATGGTATAAAAAGACTCTAGAACTCTGTGCAAGTATACACAGTCCGCAAGAAGTAATAAGTATTTGTCAATCCAAGGCCTGAACTAGCTTACACTCTATCTATTCTGTATAACTCTTTAATGGTTTCAAAGATGGTAAAAATGATTGGTTTTTATAAGAGTAATGCTGAAGCAAAAGAAATGACAGAACAAAAAATAAACAAATAGGCAGACAGATTAGAAACAGGAACTGGTCAGGATTTAGTAATTGTTTTAAAAGATGCTCTAGCAATATTATTGATCATGCAAAACTCTCGCAATCTTATTAGCAAATTCCTTCCGAAACTCCGGATCTTTTGGAATGTGTTTCAACCCCAATGAAGTACTACTGATCAAGCACTAGGCAACTGGCTATCCCTAGCTCGGTCACTGGCGTTCACCAATACACAATGATCTAGTGTGATTAATCGCCACTCACTCCCCAAATCATCCCTAAAACTAGAGAGAGGTATTCACACCGGCTGGCCAGGCGGGCATAAAATAGAAATGAACTCAACAATTAATCAAGAGGCATTCATCAATATTTATTACTAGAATTAAGCACGACAATCACATTGTTCCTAACCAACGCCTAAAACTACTTAGTTCGTAAAATGCATAGAGACACAGGTTACAATCTGAGTAGGCATGTCCATAATCACAAGATAATAAAAGAAAATATTAATCTCCTCAATCAGCTTGCGAATGATGGTTTTCTTGATGGTCTCCAATCTTTCCTCTATTCGGCTCCCAAGATGGAAATGAGAGTGGTCTCTTCCCCAAAAGTGGAATGAATTTGACTTGGGCAGCTACCTCATTTTATAGAGTCGAGGAAAGCTTGAATTAGGTTGACCTAGACACGTGGATGACTCTCCTTGCTCCTTTATCCTGAGAATAACTCAACAGAATTTGGTTTGTCAACTTGGCTAACGAGCTGTGACATGGCAGTTTTGCTCTCAGTTTTGCTGCAACACAGAATTTGCTCCCTCTAGTCGCTCATCAATGCATTCTGCATAAAATAACTTCCAAAGCTTTCATTCTTTCAAATGGGTTAAAACATATAATATATATTTAAAACCAATCCTATTAAGCACAAAAGACACACAAATCCCTATAGAAATGAGGCTCAAATAACTACCTTTTGGAGAGTTATCAACAGACAATATTGGTTCTCATAAAAGTGATATAGGAGAAAAAGCTCGAAAGAGATTGTTCGGTGGTATAGGGAAAACTGCCTAAGGCACCCTATATCAACTATAGGGTTATAGATTGCATTCGTGAATCATCTATGTCGGAGTCGAGTCACAGAAATGTGCATAACGGTACTCGCTTAGCCTTCTAACGGTTCTTGGGAGCAAGGCCAAATAGAAGTTAAATCTGACACAATGCATTGAATAGGCTTAGGTTGAATAATCCATGATTACGGTTATTGCCTTTGGGATGAATCCATGTTGAATACCTCATTTTATTTCTTATTGTTATTCTTTACTTATTTGCTTGTGTTATTTATTTTCTCTAAAAATCAATCATCAATCATATTTCTTTGGTTACCTATTTTTAAACAATCATTTGAGCAGTTTCTTCTGCAAATCTGAATTTCCAATTTAGTCCTCATGGGATCGATACCCTTGGAATACTTCTAAGGCTTTTTTTATTACTACGTGCGATAGTGTATACTTGCACTAAGGTTGGCTGAATTTATTATTATTATTATTATTATCTATCATCTTATCTCACATCAATCATTCAGCCTCTATCGCACCAATCACAGATTTTGCTCCCTCAAGTCGCTCAGCATTATTTTCTGCACAAAATAACTTCCAAAGCATCAATTCTTCTAAATGGGTTAAAACATATAATATTCATCTAAAGGCAACCATATTTAACACAAATGAAACACAAATCACTATAGAAATAAGGCCTAAATAACTCCCTTTTGGAGAGTTATCACTCGCCAATTTCACAACTCGAGATTTTCTTCTTCAAAACACCTAACTTCAACAGTGTTTTACTATTGAAGTCGGTTTTCTCTCTACCTCGTTTCTCTCCGGTTTCCGCATCTCTTCCCCTCTCTGTTTCTCTAATTTTTGTTTCCATCCTCTTGTCAGCGTCTTCAGATTTGGGTGGAGTGGGTTTTGTTTTTTGTTTTTTTTTTCAGATTCGGTTTTGAAGCAGAGAAGGGGATAAGTTTTCTAGTTTTCTGTTGGGTGGATTTTTTTGTATTCTAGGCGGCGAAAATGGGGGCCGCGACGACGACGAAGAAGAAGAAAAAGGATGGTAGAAATGGGGATGGGGGAGGGTTTGTTGAGGAAGAGGAAGATGGGAGGGGTTGGGGAGAGTTTGTTGAGGAAGAAGAAAATGGGAAGGGTGTGAAACTTTTCAATATGAAAAGATGATGTTGATTTTCTTGATGAATAATGGCAGGCAAATAGTCCTATTTATACATAAAAGTATAACCTTATAACAAAATAGAATAACAAATAAAGTACAACAAACTTAGAAAATAAAGGGAAGGGAAAAGATCTTATAATAACGAAAAGATCTAGAATAACTAATTCCCATAACATCTCCCCGCAAACGAAAGACTATCGAGACATGAGTTTGGAGCAGAGAGAGCATAATCGATGGCTAGTGAGAGGCTTTGTGAATTGGTCTGCTAGTTGGGCTGAAGTAGAAACAAATTATAGTGTAATATTCTTCCGAGCAACACGTTCACAAATAAAGTGAAAATCAACCTTAATGTGCTTGGTTCTTCCGTGAAAAACAATATTCTGAGCTAGTTGAATAGCTTATTGATTATCACACAACATAGTAGGAGGAGAAGAGCAAAAAATTCTGAGATCACGTAGAAGTTGACGAAGGCAAAACAACTCGGCAGCAGTGGAAGCTAGAGCACGATACTTGGCCTCTGTTGAACTTCGAGATACTGTGGACTGCTTTTTGGCACCCCAAGACATTGGATTTGACCCTAAGAAAATAACAAAGCCAGTGGTGGAACACCGATCAAGTGAACTACCAGCTCAGTCAAAATCAGAGAAGACCACGTGGTGCAAGGAGGAGCCTTTCCATAAAAGAAGACCAGACGATCAAATACCAAAAATACACCGAAGAACCCGTTTGGCAGCCACCAAATGAGCATGATGAGGAGACTGCATGAATTGGGATAACCAACTGACAAAAAATGCAATATCCAGGCGTGAAAACGTGAGGTAGTGTAAGGCACCAACAAGAGCTCGAAAAATTTGAACATCCTTAGCCAAACACAGAGAACCAACATCAGTAGCAGGTTTGAGAGAGATTGGAGAAGAGCAGGGCTTTGCATTGGATATTTCGAAGCGACGAAGAACATCACGAGCATACTTTTGCTGGGAAACATGAATTCCTGAAGAAAACTTATGAATCTCAAGCCCATGAAAAAAATTGAGATGTCCAAGGTCAGACATATCGAATTTAGTTTGTAATTGAGAGATTGAGTTAATCAAAGCATTATTAGTGCCTGTGATGATGATATCATCGACATAAAGAAGAAGGTATATAAAATCACCATTCAACTTCAACACAAATAAGGAAGAATCAGCTTGTGATGCACAAAAACCAAGTGTGAGTAAGAAAGAAGTAAAACATTCAAACCACGCCCTTGGAGCTTGCTTGAGGCCGTAAAGGGATTTAAGTAATTTGCAAACATGTGTTGGTCTAGTTGAGTCAATAAACCCTTGAGGTTGTTGAATATACACCTCCTCATGTAAATCACCGTGTAGGAAGGTGTTGCCTTCTAGAGTGGGTTAAAAATATGGTAAAAATAAGCTCAAGAATATTGTGCAAGTATACACAATCTGCAGCAAGTGATAAGTAAATTATCGTATCCACGAGGTTTTGAATAGTTCTCACTTTATCTATTTTATGCAACTTTTTTAATGGTTTCAAGATTGTTAAAATGATTCATTTTGATAAAATGCTGAAGCAAAAGAAATGGCAGAACAGAAAGTAAACGAATAAAGCAGACAGATTGGAAAAAGGCAATGGTCAGGGTTTCTGTAATTATTTTAAAAGATGCTCTAGCAATATTATTGATTAGACAATTCTCTTGCAGTCTTATCAGCAGAATCCTCCCGAAACTTTGGACTTTTTGGAATGTGTTTCAACTCCAATGACGTACTACCGATCAAGCACTAGGCAACTGGTTATCCCTAACTCAATCACTAGCGTCCACCAACACATAATGGTCTAGTGTGATTAAATGCCACACACCTCTCAAATCATCCCTGAAACTAAGAGGAGATATTCATATCGGCTGGCCAGACGGGCACAAAATAGAAATAGACACAACAAATAATCAAGATGCTCAAATCAACATATATTACATAGAGAATGAAACACGACAATTACATAATTCCTAACCAACACCTAAGCAAATTTAGTTCATGAAGTTCAATCTGAGTATGTGCATCCATAACTACAAGAAATTACACGAAAAGATTAATTCCCTTGATTAGATCTGTAGTTGATGGTCTTCTTGAAGTCTCCAATCTTTCCTCCTCTATTCGGCTCTCAAAGATGGAAAGTAAGCCTCCACGAATGGAATATGACTTTCTTTTCTCTCAAATTGGAATGTCTTTGATTTGAGACAGCTCCTTCCTTATATAGAGTGGAGTCAACCCTAATTAGGTCAAATTTTACACGTGGAGGGCTCTCCAAGCTCCCTAGATCCGGATTAATTCAGCTAATGCCACCTCATTTAATGAATCACTTCCGGCTCATGTGGCAGTTTTGCTCCCTGATTTGGTGGATCGCGGATTTTGCTCCCTCAAGTCACTCAGCTTTATATTCTGCACAAAATAACTTCCAAAGCATCCATTTTTCCAAATGGGTTAAAACATATAATATTCATCTAAAAGCAACCCTATTTAACACAAATGACACACAAAACACTATAGAAATAAGGCCTAAATAACTCCCTTTTGGAGAGTTATCAGAAGGCGTTCTTAACATCGAGTTGGCAAAGATGCCAACCAAAATGAGTTGCCAAGGAAAGAATGATTCGCACGGTGGGCTTCTTAATTACCAGACTGAATGTTTCATCATAGTCAATTCCCTCATGTTGATGATATCCCTTAGCAACAAGACGAGCCTTGTAGCCAACGATAGAACCATCTGGATTGCGCTTCACACGATAAACCCATTTACAACCGATGGCACTCTTGCCAAGAGGAAGAGGGGTAAGCTGCCAAGTACCTTGACGCGTTAAAGCTCCAAATTCTAAACTCATAGCTTTCTGCCAAACAGGAAATTTAGAGGCAGTGGTAAAGGAACTCGGTTCAATCTCAGAATCAGGAGGTTCAGAAGTTGTAGCAAAGAACACCTTCCGCTTAGAAATCCCTGATTTTCCACGAGTTTGCAATGAATGAGCATTCTGAACTCGAGGAACCGAATCAACACTAGTAGCAGGAGGTGGTAAAGATTCACTTAGAGGCAAAACATCAGAAATATTAGGAGCAGAAGCATTAGTATCGACAATAGCGATATCAGTGACAACATTAATATTATGACCTTGGTCAGATGGTGCAACCATTGAGGAAGAACTAATGTCATTAGTAGCAGGTAATGGACAAGGAACAGTAGGTAGAGAAGGAGAAGATGGGGAAGGGTCACATGAAGATAAAAGAAGTGGAATAATAGGATTAGTAGTGGGAGAAGATTGAGGAGAAGTAGACGATGATTCAGGTAAGGAGAAAGGAAACAATGTTTCATCAAAGAGAACATGACGAGAAGTATAAAACTTTCCATTGCTCATGTCGTAACAAACATAACATTTATAATCTAAGAGATAACCGAGAAAGACACATTGAGTGGATTTAGGTTGAAGTTTGTTGGAATTATAAGGGGTAAGTAAAGGGTAACAAGCACAACCAAAGGTTTTTAAATGAGAATAGTTATGAGGCTTTTGAAATAAACATTCATATGGTGATTTATTGTGTAAAGTAGAGGAAGGGAGATGATTTATGAGATGAATGGTAACCGTGAATGCATAAGACCAAAATTTCATAGGAACAAAGGCTTGAGACATTAGAGATAAGGCAACTTGAACAATATGGCGGTGTTTACGTTCAACAACACCATTTTGTTCCGGAGTGTAAGCACATGACTTTTGGTGAAGAATGTCATTACTAGAAAGATAATTAGAAAGGTTCATATTTATATATTCACCCCCACCGTCTGTTCGAAGTGTTTTAATTCGAGTGGAAAATAAATTCTCAACAAGAGGTTTGAAGCGTTGAAAAACAGTTGGGACATCGAACTTGCGAGCAATGGGATACAACCAAGTAAACTTAGAGTGATCGTCAATAAAAGAGACATAATAATTAAAGCCATTAACATAAGTTTTAGGAGTAGGACCCCAAACATCACTGTGTACAAGCTGTAAAGGAAAAGTAGAGACAGTAAAAGAACGGGAAAAGGGGAGCCTAGTCATTTTTCCACTAGCACAATGCTTACATATGCAAGAAGAAATAGGAAAAGTAGATAAACCTAAAGAAGGAAGAACACAATTAAGAATTGAGTGGCCAGGATGTCCTAAACGATTATGCCATAGAGAATAAGATTTACTTGTAGCAACATGAACAATGTAACATGATGGAGCAGTAGATGAATGAATGGATGATAAAGGATAGAGTCCATTGATACTAGGACCTTGGAACAAAACCTTGCCCGTAGATTTATCCTGAACAACAAATTGATGAGAGTAAAAAATGATAACACAGTTGTTATCCACACAAAGTTGGTGAACAGATAAGAGATTTGTAGCGATATTAGGAACATAAAGGAGATTATTAAGCTTAAAGGAAGAAGAGGATCATCATGTTTCGTCTGTTTTTCAATGGCAGCTTCTTTGGTCTTCAATAAAACATGTAACTCATCGAAAGTAACAGACTGTGAACGAGTTCTCATAGATGTGTGAAAGGTATTAAAATCAGAGGATAAGCCATTTAGGGTATAAATTTGAATATCCTCTTCATCCATAATAACAGAGATATTAGCTAATTTGTCCTTAAGCTCCTTAATTCGTTTAATATAGTCATCAATGGACTCACCCGATTTCTTAGAGATAGATTGAAGATTGAATTTTAGATTGACAATGTTGGTTCTTGAACTCGAGGAATAGTGCTTCTCCAAGACTTCCCAAGCTTGTTTGGATGATGTACAACCAACAACATAGGGCAACGTTGTCGGTGAGAGTGTGGCATTGATCAGCGTCATTAAGGCTTGGTCTTTTGAAACCCAATCTTCATAAATGGGATTAATTTGAGAAACAATAGGAGCAGGAGGTGTATCAGCTGCAACATCAACAGAGGTTGAGGAAGACGAAGTAGATGATGAAACCATCTTTGGAGGACATACTGTATATCCATTAATGAACCCAAATAATTTGTGGGCTTTCAAAATTGACTGCAATTGGAATTTCCAGAGAATGAAATTCGTTGGATCAAGCCAAAAAGAGATCAGATTACAAATGTTGGAGAGTAAGAAAATAGGTGAGTGAGTGTCTTTATCGATAGACATAATTTTAGCTAAAAAGGGACAAAGCGTGGAAAGGAAATTGACGTGTGTCACTCACTGCTCTAATACCATGAAACTTTTCAATATGAAAAGATGATGTTGATTTCCTTAATGAATAATGGCAGGAAAATAGCCCTATTTATGCACAAAAGTATAATTGTATAACAAAACAAAATAACAAATAAAGTACAACAAACTTAGAAAATGAAGGGAAGGGAAAAGATCTTAGAATAACCAAAAGATCTAGAATAACTAATTCCCATAACAGGGTGGTGGTGGCTGTCGACGATGAAGAAGAAAGCGACGACGGTGACGCGACAACTGACGAGAAGAGAAGAGAGAGAGAGATTGGTGGTGTGAAGAAAATCAGAGGGGAGAGTGAGAGATTGTGTTTTTTCGAAATGGGAGAGAGAGAAATTGGGTTTTTTCAAAATGGGGGAGATGAGAGAAAGGGATGATTTATTTTATTTTATTTTTTAAAATTTGTACTTGAAATCCACGGGTTCGTCAATCTCATGCCAAATACAAGTGACTCCTCATGTTTTTTTTTGTTTAGAGAAATTTTGGTGGATTGACGGTTTGAGTTGCATATTTTTATATATGTCAATAGTTTTGAAGATTTTTAAGATTAGATTTCTTGCAATTTTTGTTACCATTATACAATTTTTGTTATAATTTCACTTCAATTAAAATTGTAGGATCAATTATCATATAAAATATTATCTAAACAAATTCCTTAATTTTAGAAAAATATTATTGTACCGATTTTATTTCATGTCATAATGAATCCAATTGATTTTATTCCTTCCATTTTATTCAATTACCGGCAGATTTTCTTTCCATTTTTTTGCTCTAGTTTGGTCTAAATGATTTTTTTCAAGACTTTTTCATTTAAAAAAAAAACGTCGATATTCGTTTATAATTTTATCTATACCTTATATAATTGCATATATACTTTATATACATTATGTATGTTTGTGTTTATATATACAATACGTTTTTCTTAGGGAAAAATACACTTTTGGTCCCTGAGGTTTGGGTTAAGTTACACTTTGGTCCCTGAGTTTTCAAACTCAACAAAAATACCCCTGAGGTTTGAGATAAGGAGTACTTTGGTCCCTGTCGTCTACTTTTCGGTTAAATCCTAACCGCTGCTGACATAGCACTATTATTTTAATAAAAAGTTATTTTTTTAAATTTTAAAATAAAAACAATAAAAATATTATTATTTTAATTATTTTTAAAACTCAACCCCTCCATCTTCTTCTTCAAATCTCCGGCAGCCGGCGGCCGGCCACCGCTTGTCGCCACGGGGTGACGACTTTTTTTTTCCTTCTTTTTTCTTCTCATTTCTTCTTCTCTTACCCCATTTTTCTTCTTTTCTTTTCTTTTTTTTTTTTTTTAAAAAAAAAATACAAGAGGGAAGAGGGACAAAAGAAGAAAAAATTGGTAAGAGAAGAAGAAAGGAGAAGAAAAAAAAATAAAATAAAAAATAAAAAAGTCGTCGGCCGACCGTTGGCAGCCGGAGATTTGAAGAAGTAGATGGAGGGGTTGAGGGAAGAAGATGAAGAAGAGGGTTGAGGGTTGAGTTTTAAAAATAATTAAAATAATAATATTTTTATTGTTTTTATTTTAAAATAAAAAACTAATTTTTTTTTATTTAAATAATAGTGCCACGTTAGCAATCGTTGGAATTTAACAGAAAAATAGAGGACAGGGACAAAAGTGCTCCTTATCTCAAACCTTAGGGGTATTTTTGTTGAGTTTGAAAACTCAGGGACCAAAGTGTAACTTAACCCAAACCTCAGGGACTAAAAGTGTATTTTTTCCCTTTTTCTTAAATGTCTCACAATCTTAAGCATTGATTTTGTATCTTATACTTTTTTTTTCCAGATTTTTTTTTATTTTGAAAAAAAACATTTATATTCATATTTACCAGTTTATATATAATATGTACTAAGTTTTTATTTTTTTTAATCATTATTATAGCCACATATACTTGATTTTTTTTGTCATAACTATAGTATTAAATATACACTTGTTATATTCAGTTATTTGCTAATATATATACCCCTATATTTTTTTTTAAAAGAAAATATACCACCTACATTAATATTAGAAAAATCAATATACAACCATAAGAATTCTACTGCTTTAAATAATAATAATAAAGCTTCCCCTATTTTGGATTTCATCAAACACACTCAATATATTCCGTTATTTGCAAATATATACTCCATATATTTGTTCGTCACCACTTATTTGCATAAATATATACACAGATATATATCTTGTCCAAAAAAAAGTTATATACAATATACCTCATATTATTAAATATACTACTACATTAGGAAATATATACATGATATGAAACAAATATACAACTATATATATATAAAACACCATGGTATGAAACAAATATACAACAACTATATATATATATATATATAAAACTTTACTAATTTTCAAAAACTCTCTTCTTCGACAACCATGTTACTTCTCATTGAGCTCTCTCCTTGCAGCGACAGCGACATCGACAATCGATTGTTTGAGACGTAGCTAGCTTGAACAACAACGACGATTGTGAAAATCTGGCGACATCCACGGTGTGATAGCGATAGGAGGAAGGTAGTTGACAAGCTTGCAACGTTTATTGATGTGCGAATGCTGGTTCGAGTTTATGATGGCGGTGGCACCTCCGATGGTGGTTGGTCGTCAACGGCAAGTGACAAAAAAAGGAGAGGAGATCATAGATGAAAGAGAGGAGATTAGAGATGAAGAGGGAGGGGAAAGCCGAGGGAGAGATCTGAGTCATGTGAGAGATGGGGAGTAGTTTTAGGGTTTTTTTTTTTTTAAAGATGGTGAGTGATTTTAGGGGTCCTTCCAAAATTGGAGAGTGAATTAATGGGTTGAATTTTTTTTAATAAGAAAGAATAAAATATGATTTTTTCTTTTATGATTTTTGTTGTATTTTAAATACAAAAAATATGAAAGAGAGCAATGTAATTGAATAACTACTTATATGTAAAAACTCTATGCTCTTAGGCTATTTGCGTAAAAAATTGTAGGTTTGAACAAAAACGAAATAAGGGTCCATTTATAGGCTAATTATGTACTTATCCCTTGTTTTTATTATTTTATTTAATTATTTATTATTTATTATTTATTATTATTTTATGTTTAAAGTTTTCTTTTTGTTAATTATAAAAGGGTCTGTCAATTATTGTAAGTTGGCTTCTCTTGTTCGTGGTGTACATGAAAGGATTTTTTTTTATAAAAAAAAATCTATATTATGAAAATGTTTTATTAGCATAAAGTTCTCTAAATTGTTGCAATTTTGGGCTAAACACTTCTAAACACATTCTTCAACATGTTTGATGAAATGTGGTTGTGATTTTGTCATATTGCAACATTTATAAATTTGTGTTAAAAGAATTTTTTTAAACACAAATTTTTTGTTCATTTTAATCAAAATTGTGACTTGAAAAGAAAATGGTAAAACATGCTTAAAATCTCAAATTTACAATGGATGGAAAAAGATTTTTATTAATTCATTTCAGAAAAATTGTATATATATATATATTTAAAAGCAGTTAACATAAACTTAGACTTCACAACTCTACTCCCCAAACACAAACTTCCTAACTCCCGACTTAACTACTCTGCACTCCGAACACACATAATTCACAACTTCAGACTTCAGAACTCCACCTCGTTACCTCAAACACTCCCTTATTTTTTTTTAAATAATTTGAACTAGAATTCAATTTTCAAATGGTTTGGGAGACTCGATTTCCAACAGGTTTCCAGTAAGCCTTCTTATTGTTCCCAATTCTCGAAATTGAAGATTTGCTGAGCTCTTTAGTTTCATTGTTTGTGTGTCTACTTCTATGCTTTTCTTTCTCAGTAGTTGGTAAGAATTTTAGGTTGATTTATGTTCTTTTTAATTATTCAATCATGTTTTTCAATCATCCTTATTTGTTAGTTTCAAACGGTAACGTCCTGCGTTATAAAATTAGACTAATTCTAGATCATTTGGATTTATTCCCTAAAGTTTGAATCTAGAATTTAATGTTAGCCATCAAGTTACTAAATTAAATTTCTTGAATTTAGGGAAGATAAATTTTATTAAATCGTTAATTCTCTAATTTTGAGATTTTAATTTTAAACCTTATCCCCTAAGTTAAAAAATGAACCCAAATTCCTTTTAATTCCTCCAATTCTTTTAGGATTCTTATTTCGGGGTTCCAAATTTGGAAATTTAGAGTAATAGTTTCTCACTTCCTTTTATTTATCAGGAATTTTTTATTGGGGTACTTGCATATATGGCAAAATAGGTCAAAATAATTGCAAAGGTAGCAAATTCTAAAACTATTTGGAAATATAACAAAACCTAATAACCAGCTCATGTAAATGGCTAAAAAAACTCATAAAACATTCTATCATTGATAGAAACCTATCAACGACTATCAGTGATAGTTATTGATAGAAGTCTATCAGCAACTATCAGTCATAGAATTCTATCCAATGATATCAGCGATTATCATTGATAAAGTTCTATTTGTATTGAAGTCTATCAATGACTATCACATAAAATTTAGTTCAATTTGAGTTACTAATTACATATTAGCATTTTCATTTTATATCTTCTTTCCCTAGAATGTGCACAAGCTCACTTTTCAAAACCAACATTACTAAGATATTCTCATATAGTAGCATATATCAACTTTATCCATATCATATTCTATTCAAATTCATCCATTATACAAGCTTTTATGCAAGTAATATAAATGTTACGCTGCTTATACAAATAGTAAAATAAACTCTTTCCATCACTGATAGTCTCACTTATAAATTAGTGATATATCAATAACTACCACAAATAGAATTCGATCTGTATTGGAGTCTATAGTCACTGATAGACTCCTATTATTTGATAGAATCCTATATGTATTGAGGTATTGAAATATATTAGTGACTATAACCAATAAAATTATTTGGTCAATTAAATAATAGAAGTCTACTAGTGACTGTCATTGATGAACTTTTATCGTTGAAAGAATTATATATTTATTGAAGTCTATTAGTGATAATTATCAACGATAGACTTAATACAAATAGAATTTTATTTGTGATAGTCATTTATATACTTCAATAACTAAAATTTAATTCAATTTGAGCATTACTAATGTTTAGCTGATAGACATCATTGTGAGTGAAATTTATTAGTGATAGAAACATATTGCTAATAGACTTTAATCACAATTGTAATTATCACTGATTATTATCAGTGATTAAAGTCTATCATTAAATGGTATTCAGATTAGAGAAGGATTGAACAATGCACAAAATTAAAGTAATTTTGTATTCAATTGAATCAAATGTAATTGGTTCCTTCAAACTGAAATCCAAAACAAATTCATACACTCACACTTTCTATGAAAGTAGAGAAAGAAAAAGAGATGATTAAGGAATTTGAGACTAAAATCATGAACCATAATTTTCTGGGAGAAAATAAAGGAGGAATTAGTAAGGAAAAATACACATTTTCAACTGTAGGGTTGAGAGAGAGGTGATTGCGTGATTTTCCAACTGGGATGATTACTTGGGCTTTGGTGATTTTGATTGAGTGTGAGTTGTTGGTGTGATCTGTCTTTGACCAAAAGTGAGTTGGTTATGACGTGGGCTGAAGTTGATTCCTTAATATCATGTCTCAAACTGGTGGTAGTGGTTGAATGAACGCCAAGTTTGCTCCTTAGATCTTTGTAGGACAACTTGGGAAGTGGTTTAGTGAGTATGTCAGCCACTTGTTCTCGTGAAGGGACATTTAGTAATAGTGCTCCGACGGTGACCTTTTCTCGAACAAAGTGGTAGTCCAACTCAATGTGCTTAATTCTGGTGTGGAATACAGGGTTGATGGACATGTGTAGAGCACTCATGTTGTCACAGTAGAGGTGAGAAGTGTTGAGGATTGGAATTCCCAACTCATGTAGTGTGAAGCCTAACCATGTGAGTTTTGCCATTGTACTTGCCATCGCCCTATATTAAGCTTTTAAACTTGAGCGTGCAACTGTAGGTTGTTTCTTGGTGGAAAACACAAAAACCTGTGGTGCTTCATCTCATGAATGGAAAACCTCCCCAATCTGCATCACAAAAGGCATACAAGTTTAGTGAACTATGTTTATAGAAAGAAATATCGTAGTCTAAGGTGCCTTGAATATAATGTAAAATTCTTTTCACAACTCGATGGTCCTTCATAGTGGGTTGGTATAGATGTTGACACACACGATTTACTGCATATACTATATCAGGGCGCGTAAGTATGAGGTACTGTAGGGACCCTACAATACTCCGGTATTCTTTTGCAACGGTAAGTTGTGAGTCATTTGGTGAGTCTTGAGTTGAAGTGCTCATTGGAGTACTAATGGTGGCAGCCCGTGTCATTTTTAACTTGTGTAAGACTTCATGAGTATATTTTCCTTGAGATAACATTATGCCTTGTGGGTTGTATTTGACTTCAACTCCTAGGAAATAATGCAAGTTTCCCAGGTCCTTTAAAGCAAATTCCTAGCCAAGAACCTTGATAAGGTTATGTATATGCATTGAACTGTTACATGTGAGAACAATGTCATCAACATAAATAAGCATTAGTGTTAATGTGGGTTTCTCGAAAAATAAAAAAAGATGGATCAAAGTGACAAGTAGTAAAGCCAATGTGAAAAAGATAGTTAGCTAATCGATCAAACCACGCTCGTGGTGTTTGTTTTAGCCCATATAATGATTTATGCAATTGACAAACATGATGAGGTTTGAGAGGATGAATAAAACCTGGAGGTTGTTCCATGTAAACTTGTTCCTTCAAATAACCATGTAAGAAAGCATTCTTTACGTCAAGTTTCCTTAGTGGCCATCTTGCACTAGTAGCTAGAGATAGAATCAACCTGATTGTCGTTGGTTTTATGACAGGGCTGTAAGTTTCTTCGTAGTCTAGTCTTTCTACTTGTGTGTATCCTTGTGCCACTAATCTAGCTTTGTAACGATCTATGGTTCTATCTTCCTTCTGTTTTGTCTTGAATATCCACTTTGATCCCACTACATTGACATTTGTAGGCCTTTGAACTAGACTCCATGTGTGGTTTGTGTTAGAGCCATCATTTCTTCCTCCATGGCATCCTTCCAATGTGGTATGGTCATGGCTATTTTGTAGTTCTTAGGTTCAAAATCGTGAGTTGTGGCAATGAGTGATTTGTGATGATTCCTTGATCTGAGCTTATTTACTTCTTGCGTGAGTATAGGATCAAAGGTTGGATTGTTTAAGAGCTTGTTCCTTGTGATCATTCGGTGAGAGTTTGTTGATTCAGCTACTTTCGGTGTTATTTCTATTCTTGCATCAAAGTTAGGCAACTCAATATAAAGTTCATTACTGATACTAGGCAAGTTATCAAAGGAATTTAAAGGAAAATGAGTTAATTTTGTGTTTTGTTCTGTTGATGCTTCCTCACGACCTGAAGGTGATGGGAGTGAGATTGCCTTGTTTTTGTCTTGATTTTCAAGAGGAACTTGCTCATTGTGTTGTGTATGGGCTGGAAGTTTCATGTCTTGGTTCTAATGTTCATTGACTTTTTGCGTCAATTGCTTCAGTTCTTATCGCCTCAGCAAGTTCTGCTTCTCCATAAGACAAATTATCATGTCCAAATACATTTGGTGGATCATCATGTCTTAATTCATGATTTCCTTCTGTTTGTTCCCAGTTTGTAATTCCTTGAGATTCAAAATGAGTTGGTTTGTCTTGATTTATTAAACTCCTTGGAGCTTCATGGTTCTTCTCTAGATCTTCTGTTGTGTGTCTACCATGTAGGCTTGAGCCTTGATTGCTTTGTATGATGTTGCAACTACTTGAATTTTTCCTTCCCTCATATATTCTACTTGTGAAATTTGTAACTTCAAGAGAGCAACTAGGCTTGGTTGAGTTCTTAGTAACAGACTCATCAAACGGAAAAATGCTTTCATCAAATACAACATACCTTGATATATAGATTCGATTATTTGTAGGATCAAGACATCTATATCACTTGTTATCATTGCTATGGCCAATAAATATGCAAGGATAAGTTCTTTTAGTGAATTTGTTGTTCCTTGGGAGATTTCATAGATAAGGAAAACATCTACAACCAAAACTCTAATGTTGTTATAATTTGGTTCTTTTCCATATAACCTTTGAAAGGGTGTGTAGGCATTCTATTTATCAAGAATGTTGCAATTAAAAAAGCATCTACCCAATATTTTAAAGGCACGTGAGATTGAAATAAGAGAGTCAAACCTGTTTCCACTATATGTCCATGCTTCCTTTCCACAACTCCATTTTGTTGTGGTGTGTAAGGACAAGAGAATTGATGATGTGTACCTCTTTGATCAAACAATTGTTTTAAAGCTGAGGATTGAAACTCTCCACCACCATCGCTTTGAAAGATTTTAATTTTGCTTTCAAGTTGATTTTCCACTCAACATTGAAATTTGACAAAACAGTCAAAGAAGTCTGCTTTTCTTTTAAGAGTATAAAGCCAAACAAATCTAGAATAGTCATCAATAAAGCTTGCATAAAATTTTAAATGTTGACACGGCGAAATAGGGGGCAGGCCCCCATAAATCAAAGTGAATCTTTTCCAAAGGTTTTGAACTACGGTTTTCATTAACTTTAAATGGGAGTTTACAACTCTTGCCTAATTGACGACTAGTGCAAACATTTAGTTCCTTCTTCCAATTTGACACACTTATGAGCTTACTTTCAGATAGAAGCTTTAAGAAAGCATCATTTAGATGTCTGATTCGTTGATGCCAAATAGAAAAAGGAGCTTTATTAAGAGAAATAGAAGCATTAAAAGCAATAAATGTATTTGAGGAGTTTGACTTCAGCTTGCCAAGCTCATATAGGCCCTTCTTTTCATATCATTCAACTATTATTTGACCCTGTACATCCTTAATCACAAACTTATCAGCAAAGAATGATATGGAGCAATTATTGTCTCTAGTTAATTTGCTAACAGATAACAAGTTAGTTTTCATTTCAGGCACTACAAGCACATTGTTTAAGGCTAGCCGTCCATTTTTAGTGTTAACTCTAGTGTGGCCAGTGTGTATTATTTGTAAGTCCTCACTATTTCCTACATATAGTTTTTATAGCCCATAATAAGAATGAGTGGATTCTATTTTACCTGGGTCATTGACTATATGTGAAGTTGCTCTCGAATCAGCAAATATATTAAGTTTAGTCGTCTCATTGAAGTTTAGTGCAGCCAACGCCTTTGGAACTTCACTAGATTGGTACGCATGATCAAATCTACTCCAACAACTTATAACTGTATGATTGTGTTTTCCACATACTTTTCCTTCCTGTTTCTGTTCAGATGGCACATATGAGGAACTTGAAATGTTGTTGTTGAGAAAGGAAGTGTTACTTTGGGAGAGTTTTCCTTGGTCCTTGTAAACAGATTGTCGGCTGTGGGGAAATCCTCTTCCCCTGGAAGAAAAATATTTCCCTCTTCCTCTGTTTGTACCTCGATTGGAATAAAAAGCTTGATTCAAGTTTATGTGACTATTTTTCTCTTCTTCTTCTTCAGCAAGCAGTAACTGCTGATAGCGCGCATAACGAGCTATCTTTCCCGTTACAATTTGGTTAGTCTTTGAGTAATTCGTAACCATTTTATTGCTCTTTAATGTATATTTTATAGGAAATTGTTATGTTGAGCTTAATTGAGAAATTGGAGTCAAATGGAGTTCAATCCAAAAAAAAAAAATCGTAGTGTCGAGACGCTATGTGACTAGCGTCGCGACGCTAGGCGAACTTCCAGAATCCGTAATTTCGCGGTAGCGTCTTGATGCTACCTCGACAGCGTCGCGACGCTACGACCAATTTTTGCCTTATTTAAAGATTGCGATTAGGGCTTTTTGGGGGACTTCTTTTGGACACTTTGGAGCCGTAAAACAGAGGAAAAATAGAGGATTTGGAGCTGAACAAAGAGGAGCAAAGTGGAAATCAACCCATTGTTCGTGGAGATCGTGACGGGGATGTTCGGTCTCGGCCTACATAGAGTTTAATTCTTCTTTCCCTTACTTTAGTTAGTGTTTAAGGTTGTTTTAGATCATAGTTATATTGTAACGCATTGTATGATTAGCTAGGTCTTTACTCTTAGGGATTGATGTAGCCGTTGGGGCAATTATGGATTAATGTTATGGATTTATGTTGTTGATTTATTATGCATATTTGTGTCTTTAATGCTTTCAATTTACCGGCCATATATTGATTGATGTTTGTGCTTGAATCTAACTCGGGAGAGAGGATTTAGCTTAGAAATCATTATGCATAACTAGGATTTAGCTAGAAATCGGGAGATTATGGTTAATTCTAGAAATCATTAAAAAGGTTATCCTTATTGCCTTGTATGTTTATTGAATTTAGATAGGGATATCGGGTTCAATTGCATGTGGGAGAATTATGTATGCTCGGGAGAGGTATGTGTGATTTTAGTTTACCAAGATTTATGAATCTTAGCATGTGTTAATCCATTAATTAATCCATAATCCCAATTGGTGAAATCAAATCCCTAATACCATTATTTCCATTGGGTTGTCATTATTTGCATTGTTTTGTGTTTGACTTAATTTCATTCTCACTCAATTCGGTTCCCTAAATAAAATTGGTCAAGAGTATTTCCGGTAATTAAAATTGACTAGACACCAATCCAGAGGACGACATTCGAATTTCACATTCACTATATTATAACTTGACCCGTACACTTGCGAGTTGCAATTTGCACACCAACTGCTCATGAGTTCTTAAGGCAAGTACAAAATGATTATAAGAAGGATAAAGTGGTTTTGAGAGCATTGTTGTCCTAAATTCCTTATATTTGGTCCCTAGACCACTTGCTAAGTGAAAAACTTTGGTTAGATCATCTAGGGGTTTTTTTCATGGCAACAAGTTTATCACACAAAGTTTTAAACTTATGTATTCTTCAATCGATAAATTTGCCTTTTTTAGAGTAAGCAAGGATTCGTTCAAATGTATTTCATTTTCCTTGGTCATCGTTAACAAGAGATCTTCAAGAGATTTCCATACCTTATAGGCTGAATCCATACCTTCAAGCAATGCCAACACATCTTCGCCTATGATTCCCAATAACAATGACGTTAGTAGGCCATCATTTTTGTTCCATGTGTCTAGTTGAGCCTCATCAATCATGGTTGCATCTTTTTCCTCTGTCGTGGCTACATCGCTCACTTTGCTTTCTTTTGATTTTGGTGCTTCATGTTGGGTTTTATGCCCTGAAACTCGTAGATAGTGAATGTAACCGTTGACCTGATATTAATGAAATAATATTGATATATTTTCCATTAAATGTTATTAGTTATTTTATATTTGTCTTTGCTTAAAATAACCCTAATCCAATAAACTAGAAATCCTAGGCTGTAATATGAGTCTTGAACTACATATGGCGACATATGAGGATCACTGTTCAAGAAACAACCTAAAGGGTTTATAGTATAGGGATAAGACTGGGTGCCTTATCCTAGTGACACTATGGATACGACCCACTTTGTATTTGATACAAACACTATGATCCAACGTGTTCGTGTAGGAGACATGCGAGTGGGGGTATCCTATGCAATGAGTTTGCATAAAACCGGATCGCGAAATAGTAGCCACTGGTTATAAGACCGTTAACTAGTTGGTTTTCTATTTCACTTGGACGACCTAGACAACTTAGTCTTAATCCTGAGTTGATTATGGACTCCTGCTCATGAGGGATTGTCCTTTGATTTGTATGGGTGAGAATGACCAATACGCCGACTCAATAAGCCTACCATTTTGGGGACAAGATCGAATGGGGAGCTGGAAACATAATCGTCCAAGATGGAATTCACTCCTTCCCGACTTTAGGGAAGTAGATGAGTGTTCCCTTAAGTGGTGACTCCGAGTCTTGAATAAAGGACCCTACCTTCTCAATGGCACGATAGAGTTTTCTGTTTGATGGTTGGACCATAAACAGGTTGTTCATTAGAGGAGAACTGGTACTTAAGGAAATAGAAGTAACCCAGGGGTAAAACGGTAATTTGACCCAACTGGTGTTACGGACACTCGTGAAAGACTAACTAGTCGATATTGGTCTATATCCGTGGACAAAGAAAATATGTCTCTAGTGAGAAGAGTGCAACTGTGAGTCTATAGTGGAATGTACACATAGTTAACGAATATTGATTAATTTGGTTAATGAGTTTGACCAATTAATCTCACATCGTTGGAGCTTCTGACTGCAGGTCCATTAGGTCCCACTGGTAGCTCAATTTAATAAAGGAAACAATATAATATATATTGATATATTATTATGAGAGAAATTAATATTTGAAGAAATTCAAATATTAATATAAATTTGAGTCACATTAAATTTATGGAAGTTTGAAAGAGTTCAAATATGAATTAATTAATTGTAAGGCCTAAAATCCATTTGAGCAAAATTAATTAATTCAAGACCGAAAATTAAATATGTGATATTTAATTAGTGGTTAATTAATTAAAGAATTAATTAATCGGGAATTAATCAATTATGGAAATAATTAATCACTTATGGAAGTGATTAATCATTTATGGAAATGATCTAATCACTTATGGAAGTAATTAGTCATTTGTGGAAAAGATTAATCAATTATGGAATTGATTGATCTTGGATTGATTAAATAAGGAATAAGATTGAATCAATTTTGGAAAAGATTGATTTAATTGAATATTTTATTTATGGCCACTCTTCTATAAATAGAACACTAGACCTAATTGGTTTGGTATCTCTCTTGCTCTTAGACTCACAAGACAAGACCCTAGAATTCTCTCTAGCCTCCCTCTTAGAGAAAGACTCCCACAAGTCTTTTGCCTCCTAGACTTAGAGACATACCGATTTAACCTCTGTGGTTATTGTGTCTTTCAAGAAGAAATTTCCAGCAAAGAAATTACAAGAAGGTTGTTGCGTTTTTGTTCGTTGAAACGTCGTTGGCGAAGAACAGTCAAGTCTACAACGAAGGTTTGTAACGGTTCTTTCCCATTTCTTTAGAAAAGCATGAAAATAAATTTAAATTTAATTTTCAAGCATGTTTATAGAAATTTCCAGTAACTTTAAAGCATGTTTAAAGTTTATTTTGCCTTTTCGTAACAGTATTTTAATGTTAATTAATATATGACGTAAGGTCCAATCGATGCGCTTTCGCTGCGTAGGGGCTTTCATCCCCTTCACTTTATTCATGATATGTTGCTCAAGACCGAGTGTTCTTACCAGTGGCAGCACTTGTGATTTCCAGAGTAGGTAATTGGATGAGTTTAGCTTGATGGATATGAGATTGGCACATTGATGGAAGCTTTAAATCGTCAAGGGGTTTTCTTGCTTAGCCATTGCAGTGCAGTCTGATTTTTGTACCTCTCTTATTCTTTCCACCGTGGGCTCTGATACCATAAACGGTTTTCAGATTAGAGAAGGATTGAACAATGCACAAAATTAAAGTAATTTTGTATTCAATTGAATCAAATGTAATTGGTTCCTTCAAATTGAAAACCAAAACAAATTTATACACTCAGGGTTCTATGAAAGCAAAGAAAGAAAAAGAGATGATTAAAGAATTGGAGACTAAAATCTGAAGGTGTACATATTACACATGCGGAAGCAATTGAAGATCGAAAGCACTTAAGACATTCAATTTTACTCCTAAAGCATGCATGTTCTAGAAAAGACAGAATAGAGAGTTTAGAAAACACCAACCTTTGTAGCTCACTTATGTTGAACTCCTTGTGGTGTTTGCCTCTCCTATGCTCCTTGGACAACCTCTAGAGTCTTCCCCACTATACTCCGGGCCAAGAACGACTTGTGGGAATCTATATAAGATAGGGAATGGGAAGGGAATGCTTGAAGCATCAAACAATGGAGAAGAATGAGAGATGAGAGAACTTTGAGTCCAAATTCCAGCAGCATAACATTAAGGAAATGACTCTCTTATGTTTGAATATGATTCAAACTCCTTTTAAAGACATTCTCCATGCAAAGCCAAGCCTCAAGACACAAGACACATGGTGTATTTGCAAGCTCAAGTGGATTCTAGGTGTACATTACACAAGACATGCAACAATGCATGAGTGAGTTGTCTTTCCACTTTGAATGATCATGCATTAAGTGGATTTCCAACTAAATCCACTAAATTCAAATTGAAATAAAATTTCAAGCTTGCAAATTACCCCCAATTTCAATTCTAAATTGAAATTGATTGCTTGGTAATTAATTTGAAAATTTTCAAATTAATTTTGATATGATTAATCTAATTAATCTTTGTTATCTTGTGCAATTCCATATATATGATTCCTAATACATATATATAGCATTCAAAACACTTTTAAATACTTCATCTCTCATTTTCTAATTTAATTCATAATTAAATTATTGTGTCAAACACAATTTACGATAATACCCTTTTTCCCGATTTTGGACGATTCAAAGCTTCCTATCTTTTGTTCTAGGCTTAATTCCGATATGAGCTAGTAGGGGGACCTAATGGACCTATAGATCATGGGCTCCAACGATTCGAGGCTAACCGACTAATCTCATTGTCCAAGCTAGCCAACATTCGTTAACTATCGGGACACTCCACTATAGCCCGATAGTTGCACTCCCCTCACTATAGATATATTTTGGTCCACTTGATTTAACCATGATTAGTAAGTCGATCCTTCACAGGTTGTTCGTAGCTATAGCTAGGTCAATAAGCCGTTTTACCCCTATAGTACTTCTAGTTCCTTAAGTCCCACTGATCCTCTAATGAACAATTGGTTTATGGTCCAACCAATAAACTGAGTCCCTCTCGGGCCAATGAGAGGGCGGGATCCCTTTGTTCAAGCCCCGGAGTCAGCACTTAAGGGAACAACCTCTCTACTATCCCTTATTCGGGTAGGAGTGAATTCCTTCTTGCACGACTATGTCCCCAGCTATCTACCCGTTCCTATCCCTGAAATGGGAGGCTTATTGAGTCGGCGATACTGAGCCACTCTCACCTATGCAGATCTAAGGATAAGCCCAAATAAACAGGAGTTCATAGTTAGCTCAGGATTAAGATCGAGTTACCTAGGTCATCACATGAAATAGTCAGTATCGTCAGTAAACGGTGTTATAAAGCGAGAGCGACTTATTTCTCGGTCCTGGTCTTATGCAAACTCATTGCATAGGACACCCCCACTCGCATGTCTCTACATGGACGATTTAGGATCACATCGTCTATACCATCTATAAAGTGGGCCGCGTCTCATAGTGTCTCCAGAATAAGGTACCCAACCCTATTCCTATACTATAGACCGTTTTGGCTATTACTCAAGCTTGATCCACTTTTATGTCTCTACATAAAGCTCAAGTGTTCATCCTATAGCCATGGATCTTAGTTTATTGGATTTGGGTTATATATGTGCAATTTAATTTATTCAGTAATGACTTTTACTGAATCAATCTCGATAACACCTTTATCGCATAAGTATATAATTCGTTTAACATTCATTATCTACGAGTTTTAGGGCACCAATCCCAACAAAATCATGAACCAGAATTTTCTGGGAGAAAATAAAGGAGGAATTAGTAAGGAAAAATACACATCTTCAATGGTAGGGTTGAGAATGTTGGGTTTTATGCCCTAAAACTTGTGAATAGTAAATGTAAACATTTGATCGAACATTAGTAAAATGATAATTCATGTATTTGAAGGATTTGGAATTCCCAAATTCCGATAAAGCGGAAGCGTAATTGGGACTGATTCATAGTTAATTTTTTTATCCAAAAATACTATTACATTGGCAAAAAACATAGAACAAATTCTATACAAACTTAAGGCTAAGCATAAAAAAATTATTAGATCTAAATCTAAAGGGGAGAAGCAAACATACCGTCGTTGTCGTCTCTGAAATATCAATAACGCCTTTCTTGATTTCATAGGGACCAAACATCAACAATTGGGACACCACCAACTGATCTTCCCCGCTATGACTCTGAGATTAGGAACGTAGTTGTGGGACTACCTAATCTTGAACGGGAAAAACTCTAGAGAGAAAATTCTCCCTAGAGTTCTTGGGTTGAGATAATATGAGAGGGAGGCTAGAGAGAATGCAAGAGTGCATTCTGGTGGCCTTATGTTGTAGTACCTAAACCCTAGGGTTAGTGTTCTATTTATAGGAGAAAGGTCATGAATATAATATTCATTTAAAATCAATTATTCCCATAACTGATTTAATCTTTTCCATTGTTAATCAATTCCATAACCAATCATTTCCATAATTGATTAATCTTTTCCATAAATGATTGATCACTTCCATAAGTGATTAAATCACTTCCATAAGTGATTAAATCACTTCCATAAATGATTGATCTTTTCCATAAGTGATTGACCACTTCCATAAGTGATTAAATCATTTCCATAAATGATTGATCACTTCCATAAGTGATTAAATCATTTCCATAAATAATTAATTACTTCCATAAGTGATTAATCATTTCCATAATTGATTAATTTCCAAATTAATTAATTCTTTATTTAATTAATCACCAATTCAATATCATATATTTAATTTCAGACCTTCTATTAGTTAATTAATTAAGGGAAAAATACACTTTTAGTCCCTGAGGTTTGGGTTAGGTTACAGTTTGGTCCCTGAGTTTTCAAACTCAACATTTTCACCCCTGAGGTTTGCATTTCGTTACACTATTGGTCCCTCCATCCATTTTTCCGTTTAAAACTAACGGTTTGCTGACGTGGCACTATTTTTTTATTAAAAAAATTATTTTTGATTTTTTTTAAATAAAAATAAAAATAAAAATTATTATTTTAATATATTTTATTATTTCTTTTTTCTTTTTCTACATATTTTCTTTTCATCGTGTCTTCTTCTTCTCCAACAAGCACACCTCCATTTTTCTTTTTCAAGCACACCGGTTGGCTGCGGTGGTCGGCTGCCGTTGCTCGCCGGCGGCCAACTGCCTCCGGTGACTATTTTTTTCCTCTTTCTTCTTTTTTCTTTCTCTCTCCCTCACCATCTCATTCTCTCTCACCGTCCCTCTCGCTGGAAAACTCCCCACGCACACCGGAAAGAAATATCTCGCCACCCACTCCACACACGCTTAGATCTCGTTGGAAATCGAGGACTGAACGTCCCTCACGCCTAGATTTCTTTCTCTCCCTCACCGTCCCTCGCTCTCCAATCCACGTCGCCCAGATCGGAGACCCAGTCACGCTCAGAATCGAAGACTTAGAAATCGGTTTCAAATCCTCACGCCCAGTCACACTCAATTTCGTGCCTCCTCGGTTTCAGATCTCGAACACCCTCCTCGATTTCAAATCCTCACGCCAAGAAATCGAACGCCCTCGGTTTCAGACCCTCATGCCTAGAAATCGGACCCTCATGCCCAGAAATCGAACGCCCTCAGTTTCAGACCCTCACGACCAGAAATCGGACCCTCACGCCCAGAAATCGAACGCCCTCCTCAGTTTCAAACCCTCACGCCCAGATATCGGACCCTCATGCCCAGAAATCGAACACCCTCCTTGGTTTCAGACGGTGAGAGAGAGACACAACAAAGATCATTATGAATTGAGAGATACAGTCTTCAACATGTTGCTACCAGATCTGGTCTTTTTTTAAAATATAAAACAGAAAGAAAAAGGAGTAAGGAAGGAGAGGAAAAAAAAATGTCGGCTGTTGGCCGACGCGGTCAACGGCAGCCGGCGGCCGGCAGACGGAGTTTAGGAAGAAGACCGAATGCTGAAGTTGATGAAGAAGAAAGAGAATAAGCGAAAGAGAGAATGATTAAAAATATATATGATCTGGACAGAGAGGGAGAACCTCCTCCCTCCTCCTCTTGTTTATTTTTTAAAAAAAAATAGAGAAGAAAAATGGGGTAGGAGAGAAGAAGAAAAGAGAAGAAGAAAAGAAAAAAAAAATCACCGGCGACCAGCGGCGGCGACGGTGGCCGCCGATCGCCGGAGGTAGGAAGAAGAAGAAGGAAGATGAAGGAGATGGAGAAAAAGAAAGAGAAGAAAGAGGGTGGGAGAGAAAAAAATAAAAAAAGAATAAAATATTAATATTTTATTATTTTACTATTTTTATTTAAAAAAATAAAAATAAATAATTTTTTTTTATTAAAAAAATAGTGCCACGTCAGCAACTGTTAAGATTTAACAGAAAAATTGACGGCAGGGACTAAAATGCTCCTTATCTCAAACCTCAGGGGTATTTTTGTTGAGTTTGAAAACTCAGGGACCAAACTGTCACTTAACCCAAACCTCAGGGACCAAAAGTGTATTTTTCCCATTAATTAATTACCCAATTAAATATCATATATTTAATTTCAGGCCTTCAATTAATTAATTCTATAATATGAATCAAATTCATATTAAAATTGGAACTCCTTCCAATTCTCTTATATCCTATAAATTTAATATGAATCAAATTCATATTAATATTTGAAATTCTTCAAATATTTATTTCTCTCATAATAATAAAGTTTAATTTCAAATTTGACTTTACATTTTAATGTATCATTATGCATTGTATTAATTTGTATCTCATACAATTAACTTAATTCCCAATATGAATTTGAACTATTCAAATTCTCTCAAGATATAATTGTTCCTAATTACTCTTTACGAGCTAGCAGGAGACCTAATGGACCTACAGATCAGAAGCTCCAATGATATGAGGTTAACCGATTAAACTCATTAATCAGGTTAACCAATATTCATTAACTGTGGGTCATTCCACTAAAGACCCACAACTGAACTCTTCTCAATGTAGAATATTTCTGTGTCCACGGATATAGACCTATACCGGTAAGTCAATCCTTCACGAGTGTTCGTAACTACACTTGGGTCAAATTACCGTTTTACCCCTGTGTTACCTCTAGCTTCTTAAGTACCAGTGCTTCTCTAATGAACAACATGTTTATGGTCCAACCAGTAAACAGAAAGTCCCTCTTGGGCTAGTGAGAGGGCGGGATCCCTTTGTTCAAGACCCGGAGTCACCACTTAAGGGAACACTCATCTACTTCTCCTAGAAGTGGGAATGAGTGAATTCCATCTTATGTTGTCATGTCCCCAGCCCCCCACTCAGTCTTGTCCCCAAGAAGGTAGGCTTATTGAGTCGGCGTGCAGGCCACTCTCACCCATACTAATAAAAGGACAATCCCTCGTGAGAAGGAGTTCATGACACACTCAGGATTAAGACTGAGTTACCTAGTCATCCTATTGAAACAGTAACCTAACTAGTTAACGGTGTTACATCTAGTGGTTTACTATTTCGTGGTCCGGTCTTATGCAAACTCATTGCATAGGATACCCCCGCTCGCATGTCTCCTACATGGACGCCTTGGATCAATATGTCTGTATCAAATACAAAGTGGGTCGTATCACATAGTGTTACCAGGATAATATACCCAACCTTATCCCTGTACTATAGACCTTTTAGGTTGTTACTTGAACACCGATCCCCGTATGTCCCCACATACTAGTTCAAGTCACATGTAAACAACCTTGGATCTTAGTTTATTGGATTTGGGTCAAATTGTGCAATATTTAACAATAACACTTTATTGTAGAAACTCAATAACACTTTATTGAAACAAATATACAATTTGTTTACATTCACTATCTACGAGTTTTAGGGCATAAAACCCAACAGTATTATTGTTTGTATTGCGTATATCTTGCCTAAATAATCCTAATCCAATAAACTGAACATCCCAGGTTGTTAGTATGAGACTTGAACTAGTATGTGGGGACATACGAGGATCGTTGTTCAAGTTACAGCCTAGAGGGCTATAGTATAGGGATAAGGCTAGGTACCTTATTGTTGGGTTTCTAGAGTGAGTAAAAATATGGTATAAAAGACTCTAGAATTCCTGTGCAAGTATACACAGTCTGCAGCAAGTAATAGTATCAATCCGAGTCCTGAATTAGTTTCCACTCTACCTATTTTGTGTAACTTTCTAATGGTTTCAAAGATGGTAAAATGGTTTGGTTTTATAAGAATTATGCTGAGGCAAAATAAATGATAGAACAACGAGTAAACAAATAGATAGACAGATTAAAGACAGGCGCTGGTAGGATTTAGTGATTGCTCTAAAAGATGCTCTAGCAATATTATTGATCATGCATTTCTCGCAGTATTATTAGCGGATTCCTCCCGGAACTCCGGATCTTTTGGGATATGTTTCAAACCCAATGAAGTGCGACCGATCAAGCACTAGGCAACTGGCTATCCCCAGCTCAGTCACTGGCGTTCACCAATACACAATGATTGTAGTGTGGATAACTGCCACACACTCCCTAAATCATCCCTGAACCTAGAGAGAGCTATTCACACCGGCTGGCCAGACGGGCATAAAATGGTAATAAACACAACAATTAACCAAAATGCGATAGTCAATATATTACTAAAGATGAAGCACGACAATCACATTATTCCTACCAACACCTTAGCTACTTAGTTCATAATAGGCATGAAAATACGAATCACAATCTGAGTAGACATATCCATAATCACAAGTTAATAAAGAAAATAAACTCCTTAATTAGTTCGCGGTTGATGGTGTTCTTAATGATCTTCAATTTCTCTATCTTATTCGGCTTCCAAGGGAGAACATGGAATACTTTTGACTTTGATGGCTACTTCCTTTTATAGAAGGATGGGAGGCTTGAATTAGGTCAACTAGGACACATGTAAGACTCTCCTTGCTCCTTTATCCCGAAAATAACTCAATAGAAGTCGGTTCATGAAGTTGGCTAACACGCTGTGATGTGGCAGTTCTGTTCCCAGTTTTGCTTCAGCATAGAATTTGCTCCCTCCAGTCGCTCAGCAACATAATCTGCACAAAATGATTTCCAAAGCTTCCATTCTTCCAAATGGGTTAAATCATGTAATATCTATCCAAAACCAACCCTAATAAGCATAAAGGACACACAAATCCCTATATAATTGAGGACTAAATAACTACCTTTTGGGCAGTTATCACTTATCTTAGTGACACTATGGATACGACCTGCTTTGTATTATGATACAAACACAATGATCCAACGCGTTCGTGTAGGGGACATGCGAGTGGGGGTATCCTGTGCAATGAGTTTTCATAAGACCGGACCACGAAATAGTTAACCACTAACTGTAACACCGTTGACTAGATTAGGTTTCTATTTCACTAGGATGACCTAGGCAACATAGTCTTAATCCTGAGTGGATTATGGACTCCTGTTTACGAGGGATTTTCCTTTGATTTGTATGGGTGAGAGTGGTTTGCACGCCGACTCAATTAGCCTACCATTTTGGGGACAAGACCGAGTGGGGAGCTGGGAACATAATCACACAAGAAGGAATTCACTTCTTCCCGATATTAGGGTAAGTAGAGGTGTGTTTTCTTAAGTGGTGTCTCCGGGTCTTGAGCAAAGGGTTATGCCCTCTCTATTGCACGAGAGGGACTTCTGTTTGTAGGTTGGACCTCAAATGGGTTGTTCATTAGACGAGCACTGGGGGACTTAAGAATATAGATGTAACTCAGGGGTAAAACGGTAATTTGAGCTAGTTGGGGTTACAAACACACGTGAAGGACTGGCTTGCTGTTATTGGTCAATATCCATGGACACAGAAATTCTGCAGTGAGAAGAGTGCAGTTGTGGTTCTATAGTGGAGTGAACCACAGTTAACGAACATTGATTAATTTGGTTAATGAGTTTAGCCAATTAATCTCATATCATTGGAGCTTCTGATGTGTAGGTCCATTAGGTCCCACCGGTAGCTCATATAAGGTGTTGAGGTAATATTTTCTTAGGAAAATAATATATGAGGGAGAATTGTGTTGGGTTTTATGCCCTAAAACTCGTAGATAGTAAATGAAACAAATTAATCGATCTCAATAAAGCGTTATTTGAGTGATTCAGTTATTTAGTAATTGAATAATCGAGTTTGCATTAATAAACCCTAAATCCAATAAACTAAGATCCAAGGTTGTTTAAATGAAACTTGGACTAGTATGTACGGACATACGGAGATCGGTGTTCAAGTAATAACCTAAATGGTCTATAGTATAGGGTACCTTATCCTGGTGACACTATGTGATACGGTCCACTTTGTATTTGATACAGATGCATTGATCCAAATCATCCATGAAAGAGACATGCGAATGGGGGTATCCTATGCAATGAGTTTGCATAAGACAGGACCGCGAAATAGTAACCATTAGATGTAACGTTGTTGACTAGTTTAAGTTTCTATTTCATTAGGATGACCTAGGTAATTCAATCTCAATCCTGAGTCTGTTATGAACCCCTTTCAGGATGGATTATCCTTAGATTTACATGGGTGAGAGTGGCATGTCCGCCGACTCAATAATCCTACCATTTCAGGGGCAAGACCGAATGGGGGCTGGGAACATAACAGTACAAGATGGAATTCACTTCTTCCCCTATTGGGGTAAGTAGACGTGTGTTCCTTTAAGGGCTGATTCTAGGGCTTGAACAAAGGCGCGTCATCCTCTCTTGGCCCGAGAGGAACTCATGTTTAGTGGTTGGACCCTAAACAACTTGTTTATTAGATGAATTAGTGGTACTTAAGGATCTAGAGGTAACCTAGGGGTAAAACGGTAATTTGACCCAACTGGCATTACAAACACTCGTGAAGGATTAACTTACTGTATTGGTCGATATCCGTGGACACAGAAATATTCTACAGTGAGAAGAGTGTAGTTGTGGATCTTTAATGGAGTGACCCATAGTTAACGAATGTTGATTAACTTGGTTAATGAGTTTAGCCAGTTAATCTCGTATCGTTGGAGCTTCTGATCTGTAGGTCCATTAGGTCCACCTGCTAGCTCGTAACAGGTACTGAGATTATTTAGTCTTGAATATTAAGAGATTTAATATAATGTATGGGATACATTATAGTATAAGTTTATTTAGCGAATTAATGTAACGCCCCCAAATTCTTAAGAGACAGTCTAAGGGTACTATTAAACTTAGTCACATTACTCTTTAAGGTGCTACCGAAAATTCGGCAGCATAACAACGTACATAAGACTAACCCAATTTTTTTTTAACACATGTTAAACATAAAACAACACTTCTATATAACATTTCCAACCTACTCCACCATACTACAACTCAACGGAACTTCCACAACACAAATACCATACGAGTCAGGTCTCGTATTTACAACAACTCGACAAAACTGCAAGCTTACTCACAAAGGCATACAACATTGATTTATTTCAAAACAGATTAACTTCACTAAGTAAGGAAGAGTAAGAACTTCGTAACATATCCCATCTAAATACCTTGAATCAACTTATAAGTCTAATTCATAACACTAGCAAAGTACATAAATAAACATTCCTCTAACCATCTCTAGTCTAACACAATAAGATTATCTCCCCTAGCAACGCTTAAACAAACTAAATATATTAATAAAGTAAATCTAGGAATCTTGCTTTCTCAAGCCCGCTCCTCAGCATCACCAGACTCGTAGTATTCCTCAACACATGCAAGAATATGGTGGTGGATCAGTACAAAACAGCGGTACTGAGTAAGTGGCTCACACCTGAAGAGCCATCAAACAACGTGCAACATACAAGGCAAACATCATGCTTTTCAATACAATAACATGCCTTATATAAAAGGTGAGCAATCAACACATAGAACATACTCAACTAATACAATCGTGCAACAACCATGCACCTAACACATGAATTCCGCACCATGCCATGCATACTCAAAACACATGAATTTCGCATCATCCCATGCAACTCAAGCTCCTCTCAAGCTCCACGAGCTTGCTCAACACTTATAGCCCACAAAGCTCTCTGAAACTGACTCTTTCGAGTCACGCCGACCCCTGACCATATTACCCAGGGCCTTGACGTTTCTCTTCAGCGTTCAGCGTTCGACCCTTGACCATATTACCCAAGGCCTCGAACTATGCATCGCCTCTTGGCCATATTGTCCAAGGCACTTGATGACTTCAAATCAAACTGTACATCGCCCCTTGGCCATATTACCCAAGGCACCCGATGACTTTCACAATATATAGACTCATCACATCGCCCCTTGGCCATATTACCCAAGGCACCCGATGCTCCTCTTAATCCACTGGTGACATACCACCCCTCTACCATTTTTACCCGAGGCACCTGATATTCACATAACTTTCCTTTTTAATCACACAAGGCCCTTTGACCTCACAATCTCACTAGAATGCATGAATCCTACACATCAAGCTCCTAGACCGTGCATTATGCCATTGACATGCTCATTAATCCAAAATGTACATTCCACACATGCTTTAAGCCATAACAACACAAAACGAATAGCATGCTCTCAACATTATATTCATGTCTTTCAATCAACCACAACGAAACCACATACTTAACACAACATTTTCAACGTATCAAATCAACTCAGCAGTTCAACATGCTCAAACTCATCATGAACATATAATACATACCTACGTATACAACATATGCTAAAACCAAGCAAGTAATGTACACAACATGCTAGCACACAAGAAAAGAAACTCAACCAGTAGAAATCCACTTACCTAAAGTCCTAGCGCACTCCTAACAATTTAAGGAACGGTCCTAAGAACAATAGTCAAATTTTAGAAGTCAGAAATCAATCTAAAAGCTAACCAGGGAAATGAGTATTGCTTAACAAAGTTTCTCTTACCCATGACTTGGTTCGAATCTTATTGGGCACACAAGGATTGAATGGAACCTACGACAAAGAGTACCCAAAGCTTAGATACTAATTTACAATGCATAAACAGGTTCAAAAAGGGCATAATACTTGTTGTCCCTTACCCAAAACTGGCCAAAATCACCCTTGACTCTATTCAAGTTCCTTGGTATCGTCTTGAACCTAAAACAATTGATACTCAAGGTTAAGAACTTCTTTTACAACATGAGATCAAGTATGAAACCATTTATAGCTTGCTGGTACTTACCAAGAACTCACCAAATAGTCTTGGATCCTTGCCGTTTAGTGGTTGTAAGAGCCTAAAATTGCATAAACGGGGTCGTTAGCGAGTGGGTAACTCTAGATTGAAGCTGATTATGAGTGGGTGGGTAACCAACTTACCAAGAAGAGGAAGAACCAATGCTGCAGTTGGCTGGGAACTCAAACCGCGTGCAAGGAGGATCGGGGAAACACATAATGGTAAGGATCCTTGTCGAAATCGCGTGGGTCAAGTTGTGGACGGAGTAATTAATAGATAAATTAAGGGAGACACTTCGAAGAGACCAAAGTCACCAGAAAACTCACTAGAGGTCGCGGGTTTGCTTGCGCCTAGTCGAATCTGCGTTGGAGAGCTTGAGTTGCAGTGTCGTTGCACGACTGAAAGCGAGAGAGAGGAAAGGGAGCGGTGGCAGCGAGAAGGAGAGACGTGCAGGAAGGCTGCCGTCAAAGATGAACCGGCACGAGGGAGCTTGGACAGGGCTGGCGGGCGGCGGCTGCGTGAAAACGAGAGAGGGAGTTGGGATGCAGGCGACTTGGCGTGATGAAGAAGAACAAGGGGGGGGTTGTTGTGGCTACACGAGACAGAGGGGAGAGAGAGTAAAATCTTAGGATTCTTTTCTCATTCTTTAGAACATTTAAAATAAAAAGAACCAGTTTTCCTTCCAACCCAAATCCCTACAACCCGAATTAGGATCTAATTTCCTTTCTCAATTTAGAAAGTCTTGGAAAATAATTAATTTCCATAACCATAGATATCGATATCATCCAATTTTTTTCTTAATTAAAAAATTCCCATGACTAAAACAACGTAAATCCCTTCAACATAACTTCAATTTAAACCAATAATTAATCCAAAAATATCCTGAAAAGGCTTAAGTTCGGAACGTGGGGTGTTACAATTAAACTTTATAATTAAATTAATTTTGGATGTGATTCAAAATTAATTAATGAGAGAATATGAATTTAATTAAATATGTGATATTTAATTAATTCACGAATTAATTAATTAGAGAATTAATTAATTTAATTTAATTTGGTTAAATATGATTTAATCAAATTAATACCATAGTTTATAATTAATGTACATTTGTTGCACATTAAAACTATAGGTTAAATGAGAGAGATTTATTTGAATATGATTTAAATGTAAAATTAATTAAATGTTCGATATTTAATTAATATGGGAAGAATTAATTGAATGACCAATTTAATTCAATTGAATATGATTAAAAATTGAATTAAATACTTTATATTATAATTGATTTAATTAATATTGATTATAATTAATTAATTAATTATTATTTAATTGATTGATGGCCAGGATCATGTTGATCCAATCAACGACTAAGATTGATTAGGGAGTTATGGTAACTCCCTTCCCATCTTTGTCGTACGTGTAGGTGGAGGTTAGAGAGTCTCCCTCATTCGATTCCTCAGGTTTACACAGAAGAAAAATCTCTCTAAAAAATATTCTCTCCCAACTCTGTATTCCAGCATCCTCAATTGTTGAAATTCTCCCTTTACAAGACGATAGCGATCCCACAATCACGATGTTGAGGTAATTCAAGAGCGTAGCGGGTGTTCTCGTGTGGTGGTGTCCATTGGGAGATCAAGTAATTCCGTTTCGGAGCATAGTGCGGTGTTTTGGCCTCCGTTTCATGTAAGTTTCTTAAATCTAAAATAGTTTTAGATCTAAAATTGTGCATGCTTAATCTGTAATTTTATGGAAAATTGTTTCTGTTTTTTTATTGCCTTCATACTGGTATTTTATTCATAATTAAATCCTGAGATTGGATCCTCTGTATGTCTTCCGCTGCGTGGGTTTTTCATCCCATTAAATTGAATATTCGAAGGAGTTCAAATATTAAATATAAATATGAATTAGATTCATATTAAAACTATAGAAAAAAAATTAATGCGCATAGGATGCACATTTAAACTATAGATTATATGAGAGATGTAAATGAATATGTGATATTAAATTTAATGATTAATTAATTAATTGTTTTATTTAATTTAATTGGATTTAATTGAATTGCATTAAAACATTAGGTTATGTGAAGGATATTCATTTAAATGTAGTTTAAATGAATTGGTTAATTAATTTTGACTTAATTAACCATTATTGTAATTTAATTAGTTTTATTATTATTTAAATTAAATAAATTCAAAATGCATAACTGGAGTGATCAGTTAAGCTAATCATGCGTTAGACCCACGATTTTTCCTCCTTCACGCCAAAAAGAGAGGAGAAAAAGCCAAAGTTTTGTTTGGTTCATTCGCTAATTCTCCAAGATCTCTCTGACTCTCTGACTTCAGAAAAAAAATCACTCCCTCTCATTCCTTTACTGAAAGAGATTGCTCCCACAAGCAAAACCTCACACAAATCCCTAAAGAGAATATTGGTTGCTCCTACGTGGTGGTGATCATCAATTTTCCAACAAAGAAAGTGTCCTTTTGGTTGCTATACTTTTAGATCAATAAGCAAGATTTAGCGAATTCGGTCAAGTTCTTCCACGCTAGTAAGTTTCTTTAACCTTTACGTTGTTTGTGCTTAAATTCTCAATTAGATCTAGGTTCTTTAACTCGAAGTCAGCATGTTTAATAACCAATTTACAACTTTGAATGTGGTTTTTATTGCTGTAATTTTTTGGCCTTCGTATCGGTATTCCATACGTTATTTAATTTGAGTTTGGTCATCTGATCGTTTCTGCTGCATAAGGGTTTTAATCCCTACAGAGAGAGAGGTGATTGCGTGATTTTCCAACTAGAATGAGATCTTTAATTGATTTCCCAATCTCACGTAGTCTGATAAGGAAAGTGTATTTGGGCTTTCTATGATTGCTTGGGCTTTGGTGATTTATTGAGTGTGAGTTGTTGGTATGACATGTCTTTGACCAAAATTGAGTTGGTTATGGCATGGTGATAACTCTCCAAAAGGTAGTTATTTAGGCCTCATTTCTATAGTGATTTGTGTGTCTTTTGTGCTTAATATGATTGGTTTTAGATATATATTATATATTTTAACTCATTTGGAAGAATGGAAGCTTTGGAAGTTATTTTATGCAGAATGTATTGCTGAGCGACTGGAGGGAGCAAATTCTGTGCTGGAGCAAAGCGAGGAGCAAAACTGCCACGTCACAGCTTGTTAGCCAATTTAACAAACTGAATTATGTTAAGCTATTCTCGGGATAAAGGAGCAAGGAGAGCCATCCACTTGTCTAGGTCAACCTAATTCAAGCCTCCTATCCTTCTATAAAAGGAGATAGCTGCCCAAGTCAAAGACATTCCATCCTTGGGAGAAAACATTTCATTCTTGGAAAGTTACTTCCATCTTTGGGAGCCGAATAGAGGAGAGATTGGAGACCACCAAGAAGACCATCAATTACAAGCTGTTCAAGGGAATTAATCTTTTCTTGTATTACCTTGTGGTTATGGACATGCTTACTCAGATTGTAACGTGTGTTTCCATGCATTTTATGAACTAAGAAGCTTTAGGCGTTGGTTAGGAAACAATGTGATTGTCGTGCTTCATTTCTAGTAATAAATATTGATTAATGCATCTTGATTAATTGTTGTGCTCATTTCTATTTTGTGCCTGCCTGGCCAGTCGATATGAATACCTCTCTCTAGTTTCAATGATGATTTAGGGAGTGTGTGGCATTTAATCACACTAGATCATTGTGTATTGGTGAACGTCAGTGACTGAGCTAGGGATAGCCAGTTGCCTAGTGCTTGATCGGTAGTACTTCATTGGGGTTGAAACACATTCCAAAAGATCCGGAGTTTCGGAAGGAATCTGCTAATAAGACTACGACAGTTTTGTATGATCAATAATATTGTTAGAGCATCTTTTAAAACAATTACTAAATCCTGACCAGCGCCTGTTTCTAATTTGTCTGCCTATTTGTTTACTTTCTGTTCTGTCATTTCTTTTGCTTCAACATCTTATAAAAAACCAATCATTTTTACCACTTTTGAAACCGTTGAAAAACTAAACAAAATAGATAAAGTGAAAGCTAGTTCAGACCTTGGATTCGATAAATACTTATTACTTGTTGCAGACTGTGTATACTTGCACAGAATTCTAGAGTCCATTTATATCTTATTTCTTGTTACATTTTTACTCACTCTAGGAACCCAACACATGGGCTGAAGTTGGTTCCTTAATAGTGATAACTTAACTGATAAACTTTCAATACTATCAGTGATAGTCACTGATAACTTCAATATAGATAGAATTCTATATGTGATAGTCATTGATAGATTTCAATACAAAAAATTTAGTTTAATTTGAGTATTTTAATTTTGTAATGGCCCAGGTTTTTCAACCACTAGCCTAGTGACGTTACCGCAACTCTAGACTCTTAACCAACCAAAATCGAACCACTTTAAACTGTATGCATAAAAAATTTCGGCAGCATAACGGCGTAAAATGGACTATCCCAAAATTTTTCCTTAACTTGAAGAACAAATCCAACACTTCCAACATGCACAAAATCAAACTCCACCAAACTACAAGGAGATTTACAACCTAACTCCTCTATATGAGTTAGATATCATAACATCACGCATTAAACTAAAAGTCATGCTATATCACATATGTCATCTTATTAATAAGAACAACTATCCACTTAGCACTTGCTAACAAAAGAAAAGCCTTTATTATAAACCAACACTAACAACACTAGCTCTAAGTTTAAAAAAAACATAAACAATCTTAGGTGAATCCCTCACCGAATAGAAACAACGACAATTAACTTCTACTAGCTTACTCAAAGAAACTAAAGAAAATCATAACGAGAAAAAACCTGACACCCTAGAGATCCTCCTCATAGTTCTCCTCCTCGTCACCAAGGTTAGGATCATCTTCCATACCTGCAACATCTAAAATGTTGGGGGAGGTGGGGAAGGGGATATTAGTACAACCACGGTACTGGTAAGTAGTTCACACATGCTAGATCACAAGCATCAACCAATGTCAAACAACATGCTTCTCACACGCAAACATCATGCTCTAAAAGTAGTAAAACCACATCATGCCCACAAAACAATACATATCCATTATGCACATGCTTCCCACACTATGCACCCACACCCTACTAAACCTCACATGATTTACGTGTCATGCACCGCACCTAACACATGAATTACATGTCACGCTGCGCAAACCAACACATGAATTACGCGCCACACTGCGCACCTAGCCCACATGATTCCTGCGTCATGCCACGCTACAAACACATGTTTTTCACGACATGCTATGCTAAACAAATACATGTTTTTCACGACATGCTATGCTAAACAAATACATGTTTTTCACGACATGCTATGCTAAACAAATACATGTTTTACACGACATGCTACGCTAACCAAAACACATGCATTACGCGCCATGTTATGCACTAGAAAACACGTGAATTACGCGTCACGTTGCGCACCTACACATGAACTTCGCATCATGTAACGCAACTACTATACTCATGCTACACATCTCGTGTCAACATGCTAGCCTAACCAAACATGCTTAACACCCAAACATACCCATCTCAGCAATGCAAAAGATACATTACATGCTTTTCACAAGCAATAAATCAGTACATGCTCATCTCAAGCATTGCAGTACATATAAACATAGCAGATCATGTTTTTCACAAATACAAAGATAAAACAGGAAAATATACAACAGGCTTCACACAATCAAACAAACCTAGGAAGTAGAAACTACTTACCAAAGCACCTTTAAATTAAACCCACGCTTGCTGGAAATTACACAATCTCGCTCCAAAACGAACTTCCATCTACAATAAAACTACCAGCCATTAAAGGAAGTCTAAACTAGAGGATAGCACCCTAAAATATGATGTTAAGGGTAAAACTTAACCAATAATGGTTTATTTCCTTGCTGGACAACATCTAAACATAACCCAAATTGAAAACCCAAAGCCATTAGACCATGGCAACCATGTCTAAGGCATTACGGGCATTGGGTATTTACTGGATGTTGAAATTAAGGCTATACAGCCACTAGACAGCAAGCAACAACCACATATTTTCACATTCTATGAACTTCTAAGGGTTGGGAAACACTTTAAAGCCCTAAATGACTAATGGGTAACAATACTAAATGATTTTGAAACCAAAACAACAAGGTTTTCTTGCCCAACAACAAACCTGAAACCACGTCGAAATGGGTCTTACCAAACCAAGACAGCTCACTAAAGGACCTTTAAGCAGTGAGTCTCCAAACTTGAGTCAAAACGAACCTCAACGATTTCTAGGCAGCGCTGCATAACAGAATTAAAGCAAGAAATTCAATCCTAATTATGCCCAAAACGAGAAGGGTAATCCGTTCTTAGCACCCATCAACCTTGGGTAAAGCTTAAACTTACCAGAGAAGGAGATCCGAGGTCAAATCACCCGCTAGACAGAAGCAAAAACACGCAAAAATGAGGCTCGAGTTGCTGGACACGAGCGAATCTGACTGAACAAAGAGAAGGAAGGTTAGATCGAGCTTTAAACAAACTAGAACGAGGGAAAAGAGACTTACCCACAGAGTTTACCTTGTTGAACAACACACGAAAGGGAGAGATGGCTCGAACTGGACTCGACCAAAAACGTAGAGAGAGAGAAAGTCGCAAGAGGGAGAGAGAGAAAGACGCGCGACGGCGGCGGTTCGGGCTTCTCCGGTGAGGGCGACGACGTCTCGGCTTCACGGTGACGGAACGACGCCAAGAGGGAGACTCGTGTGACCGCTTCCATGCGAACAGTGAGAGAGAGAGAGAGGGGGGCCGACATGAAGAGGACGACGCAAGGAGCGCTGGGCGGTGGCTTCTCCAGCGACGGGTCTCCTGCTGCAGGCAACGGTGGCGCCACCCAGACGACAACGGAGCGCGACAAGGTTGTGGGGATGGGTCTTTTGGTGGTTGAAGCAAAACGACAGACAGGGGGTTGCACACGATAGAGAGAGAAAGAGGGAGGAGATGAGGGTTTTGAGAGATTTTTTCCTTTTCTTTAATTCACTTCTCTTTTAATTTTTTTTTTCTCATTTATCCAAAAAGCCAAGAATAACATTTTCTCAACAAAAACCCGAGTGTATAATTAATTTTTCAATGCTTAAACATCTCAACCAACACAGACCAAGCCAATTGAGTTTCAAGGAGAGATTAATTTTGTATAACGCTTTATTCCCTTAAAAACATTCACACGACATGATATTTATTTAAACTTCCAAAGTATAAGCCAGGCTAAAATTATATTAACCTTGGACTTAAATAGAAGAAATTAACAATATCAAAATGCTCGGGGCGTTACAAATTTCTTTTCATTTGGATTCCTCTTGCATTTGAATTTTTCATCGATGGTCATATAACAAAAAAAAATAAAATTCTAACAAATGATATCAGTTTATCAGTGACTATTACTGATAGAATAAAGGGCAAAATGAGAATAATAAAAATTTATTTAACAGATTTGTCATATTTACAATTTTTTTTCAATTTTGCTATATTTGCAAATATGAAAATTTAAATTGCTACTCATTACAAAGCCCCATTTGGGACCATAGCGTCAGAGTCTTTGGTAAATAATCCTCCTAGGACTATCCCTTAGTTTGTTCTATGTGGCCAAAAGGTACATCAATTATCATCTCAAAGATTGAGGGATTACGATTTCCATCCCTCCCATTTTTTTATATTTATTCCTCATACTTCCCATTAACATGACATGAGATGACTTTATTCAAATCCATACATTTTATTTTCGTTATATCATACTTGTTCCATTAACATATTTCACCATTTTTTCAAAAAAAAAAAAAAAAAACATTTGGATAAAGAAATATATATTTATAGAGTTTTAATAAATAGATATATTAATAGCAACAAAAAAAAAAAAATAGAAACATTAAAAACTAATCTTAAGCAAATCGAAATAACTCTAAAGAAACTGTTGAATCTCATTCACATTCCTTAGTTATGTCTTCCCTCTCACATCAGCCCATGGCCGACACCTCCACGCATCCTCAACACCAACCCTATCCTCACTGGATCCATCATCCGCCGCCACCACCGCCGCCTCATTATCGCTGCACCTCACCGTTCCTCCGAGCCTTCGCTGCCGGCATAGTCCTCATCCTCATCATCGCTGTCGTCGTCTACACTGTCGAATATCTCATCTTTGGTCCCCTCCTCCCCGACTTCCAAGTCGTTTCACTTCAACTTCTCAACTTCTCCGACGCCGCCCCGTCCCTCTCCGCCTTTTGGATAGTCGGATTTTCCGTCAACAACCCCAACAAGAAGCTCGCGATCTCATTGGACAACATCGAGTCCTCCATTTACTACAAAGATAAGATTCTCTCTCAGGCCCGGATCCACCGCTTCGCCGTCCCCCGAAGGAACTCGACGGCCGTCGTCACCCCTTTCGTCGCCGACTCCGCTGCCGACATGTCGGTTTTGAACGACATCAATGGCGACTTTGCTCGTGGAGCAATTAATTTCACAGTGGCGGTTCTTGGCCATGTAGCGTTCGAGACCGGCGTGTGGCGGTGGAGGGGTACATTTTTTCGGGCTGTTTGCAGCGATTTGGCCGTCGGAATCTCATCGCCGTCGAGTCCCGACGGCGGGTCCGGCGAGTTGGTTGGTGGCTCAAGGCAATGCAAGGTACGATGACGGATTTCGCCGGTGAACCTGAAGCATTTTGTCTATTTTTTTTTTTTTTTCCTTTTTTCTCGAAATTTTTTAATCTCTAGGTTTCTTCGATTTTTTGGGATGATTTTTTACAGTTAATATCTAGTAGGGAAATAAAAGGGAAATTTAATTAGAGCCAATTTTGAAATAGTATTAACTTCCAATATAGAATCAATTTTTTTTAGTACATTGAGTCAATAATTCAATTTTTTCTGCCCTAATAATCTTTTGATACAAAATCGATGTACTTTTCTCTCTCTCACATCCAACAGTGTAAAATTACCGATCTCATTAGATCGGAGAGCACCTAAAAATTTCTCTAGAGTAATGAATTTGATAATTCCGGGTGTCAAAATTGTAACAATAAGTTCCAAAAAAAATTGGGAAAATGTTCAAATTGTTGAAACAATATCCTAACTACTTGGACTAATTCAAATTCTTATGGAAACTTAAAGTTTTAGATTCTGTTTAGTAGAGATGGGATGGATCATGTATTAAACGAGTGATGGTGCTGACGTATAACAAAAATCAAGTTAGTTTGACTTTTAAATGCAATTTGAGTTCAATCTGACCTAAAATCTGGCAATCAAAAGAAAGATATCACTCAACTACTTGGTCACATTACCTTCAGAGATGAAAATAATTAAGAAAATTTGGAAAATGAAATATATATAGATGGTTACAAACACACCCTTGAACTTTCAATTTGATTGATATATTTTCTAAACTTGCAAAATTATTGCAATTAATTAGTATTGTTCCGACTAAACTTTTTTGTTTCCTTCAGGTAGTTCTAATCAAACTCTTGAATATTGAGATGGTTACCATCTAATCTTATATTTTATATCAAATTTTTATTTTGAGGTGACAACTCAACATCCATCTAAAACTAATTTCTTTTAATGATTAATATTATATATTTTATTTAAAAAAAAAAAAAACAATTAGGTTAAAACTTAACAAGTCTATAATTTAAGAGTTGATTTTAACCATCCGTGTCCTTGAGATGTTTTAGTCATTTTTACTATTTAAAAGTTAATAATATTATTTAAAAACAGGACATTTCTTCAGTTTCTTTTTTTTTTTTTTTTTTTTTTTTAACTCTAACCCTAATTTTCTAAATAAGAAAATAGTTATATAGACTAGAGATGAGGGCCTGCATGCCATCTCTATCTCATTTCCAAATTTCAATGATCATGCTACTCCTATTGGTCTCGTGGATGCATAAGATTCATAACTTGGACTAATTTCTCTAATCTCTATTATATCTGTTAATTGGATTGAAAACTATGCACACAGCAACTCTTACAATCATGGTTTTTTTTCTTTATAGAAAATTATATTTTTGGTCCTAGGGTATGAAATAGTTGCATTTTGGTCTCTAGTTTTCGAACTCTTTGAAAAATGGCCAACTGATTTATTTTATATTGAATAAATGGGCAAATAATTGTTTTATTTATTAAATATGAAATATCAAGTGATAAAAATATCCTCTAACAACCCATCCAACCAAAATCCTTGATGTCAAATCTAAGATTCAAATAAAATCAAATCAATTTATCTCCAAATGTCGGACAATAATAATAATTAAAAAAAATCTAGCTAGAAATTTAGAAAATTGCAAATTGAAATTAAACAACACCAAAAACCTTAATTTAAATGTATGTAAAAAAAGTGTTAGAAAAACGTGGAGGACAAATATGAATGTGCAGGACAAATATGAATGGGAATGATTTTTCATTCAACTAAGCATGCCTGTTCACACGTAACTTCGGGGATGGAGACACGTGGAATAAATAATATATTTGTATTGATGTTTGTATGCGTGTGGGTGTACAATCTCTAACTTTAATCCTCTGATTCTCTCTCTTATGTGTGTGGGTGTGTTTCACTCGAGGGCTGGAACGCTTGATCTCGAGTCTGAATCTTCAATGGATTCTTGGAGCTTGAAGTCTTCCAGTCTTGAAGGAGTCTTCAATCTTCAAGAAGTGTTGATGTCCTGAAGAGTCTTTGATCTTCAAGGAGTGTTGAAGTCTTGAAGGATGTTTGGTCTTCAAGGAGTGTTGAAGTCTTGAAGAGTGTTTGGTCTTCAAGAAGTGTTCAACACTTGGACTTGTGGATTGCAGAGAGTCTTCGGTCTTCAGACTTGGTGGAGTCTCTCTGAATTCTCTGGTTCTGCTTGAGAGCTTTGAAAACTCTGAACTCTTGTCTTTGTGAGAGTGTAGAATTTCTGAACCCTTGAAATGGTGGTGAACCCCTCTATTTATAGAGTTCCCGCAGGATGGGCCCTGGTAACTTTTGGGCCTAACAACTTGGGCTTGGGTTTTATTGGTCTTGGGCTGAACCATTTAGTCTTGGGTTTGGTTTATATTTGACCCAAAACCATATGACCCAGACATTTAAAAGACCCAAATTTGATCCAAATAATAATTATTTTTTAATTAATTGGTCAAATTAATTAATTTGATCAAAATAATTTAATTTTAATTAATTGATCAAATGGACATTTGGCCCTAAAAATTTATAATTGGCCAACTTTGTCTTTAAATTAAATTTGGGACACATGTCAATTTATAATTGGTCCCAAATTTAATTAATTATAATTTTGTCATTAATTTTAAATAATGACGTGGCAATTTGTCATTGGCCAAAATTTCTCCTCCAACAAATGCCCCATTTTCGAGAGTTAGTCACAAGTTATGTGTGAGTGAATCTCGAAAAAGATATTTTGGGATCAAAATGCAAGATATTTGTTCTTGATCTTGACTCCATTTGGTGTTTCAATTTAATCAAAATATGAATTTTGGTCAAAATTTTGATTTTTTTCCATTTGGCAACAAACTTTGATTTGAAGTTTGGGCAAATTTTGGTTTATACCCAAATTTCGATTTGAGGTAAAATCCTACCCAATTTTAATTCATATTTGGAATAGAATTTGAGGTTTTGACTTTGGTTCATTTGGGATAAAATTTGGATTATGCTCAAAAATTAATTTAAGTAAATTTAAGGCTGCATCCAAAATTTGGTGGGAATTTGGAATAAAATTTTCATATGGAACTTAGAAAATTTGATTTGGGATAAGAGTTTGATTACACTCAAATTCAGTTGAATTCAATCCAAATCTATATAGGAGTTTATCAAATCAATTTGAATTTATCTCCAATTTGATTTAAATCAAATCTCATACTTTGGACTAATATTTGAAACAAAATCTTCAAATTTTTTATTTTTCAATTTGATTTAAATAAAATATCATATCTTTGGGTTAAAATTTGAACCAAAGACTCTCGTTGGAGATAAGATTTATATTCGAACCCATCCCAAAATTGATGAAGATTTCCGTTGGAGATAAGATTTATATTTGAACTTATCCCAAAATTGATGAAGATTGTCGTTGGAGATAAGATCTATATTTGAACTCATCCCAAAATTGATGAAGATTTCCGTTGGAGATAAGATTTATCTATTTGAATCCAACTTTCCATTCTATAAATAAGGTTGAACCTCAGCAGGGGAGAACACACATCAATTGAGGGGAGCATTCAAGAAAGGATTCAAGTAGGAAACTTTCTTCTCTTTTTTTTTTTTTTTGAATTTTCATTTTTTTTCCTTTTTTTTCCATTTTTCGTTTTTTTTTAATTTTCGATTTTTTCCTTTTTTTTTTTAATTTTCGTGTTTTTTTTTTTACCTTGCCTATATTTCAATTATAAGCACAGTGCCTTCATCCACCATCAAAAAGGTAAGTACGTAGGTAAGTGATTTTTTTTTAGGTATACATATCCTTGTTTTCAATTTGCAGGTACAATGTCTTTCAGCATGAGTGCAAGGACGTGTTCCTTGAGTTGGGACATGTTCCTTGGACTTGTGTCGCCGCCACGCCTTTCAGCACGAGTGCAAGGACGTGTTCCTTGAGTTGGGACATGTTCCTTGGACTTGTGTCGCCGCCACGCCTTTCAGCACGAGTGCAAGGACATGTTCCTTGAGTTGGGACATGTTCCTTGGACTTGTGTCGCCGCCACGCCTTTCAGCACGAGTGCAAGGACGTGTTCCTTGAGTTGGGACATGTTCCTTGGACTTGTGTCGCCGCCACGCCTTTCAGCACGAGTGCAAGGACGTGTTCCTTGAGTTGGGACATGTTCCTTGGACTTGTGCCGCCGCCGCGCCTTCCAGCACGAGTGCACGGACATGTTCCTTGAGTTGGGACATGTTCCTTGGACTTGTGCCGCCGCCGCGCCTTTCAGCACGAGTGCACGGACATGTTCCTTGAGTTGGGACATGTTCCTTGGACTTGTGTCGTCGCCGCGCCTTTCAACACGAGTGCAAGGACATGTTCCTTGAGTTGGAACATGTTCCTTGGACTTGTGTCGCCGCCATGCCCTTTTCAGCATGAGTGCAGGGACAATTGACGTCTTTGGACTTTAGGAAGTAGCGCAACAATGTAGCCGAGCGTAGCATGAGGACCCTCGAACTTGGAGAAGGAAGCAGCGCAGCGTGAGGACAATTGACGTCTTTGGACTTTAGGAAGTAGCGCTGGAGTGCAGCGAAGCGCGTGAGAACCTTTGAACTTGGAGGAAGGAACTGCAGCGAAGTGCGTGAGAACCTTCGAACTTGGGGGGAAGGAACTACAACGAAGCGCGTGAGAACCTTCGAATTTGGGGGGAAGGAACTGCAACGAAGCGCGTGAGAACCTTCGAATTTGGAGGAAGGAATTGCACGAAGCGCGTGAGAACCTTCGAACTTGGGGGAAGGAATTGCAGAGCGAAGCGCGTGAGAACCTTCGAACTTGGAGGAAGGAACTGCAGCGAAGCGCGTGAGAACCTTTGAACTTTGAGGAAGGAACTGCAGCGAAGCGCGTGAGAACCTTCGAACTTGGGGGGAAGGAACTGCAGCGAAGCGCGTGAGAACCTTTGAATTTGGGGGAAGGAAATGCAGCGAAACGCGTGAGAACCTTCGAATTTGGAGGAAGGAACTGCACGAAGCGCGTGAGAACCTTCGAACTTGGGGGAAGGAATTGCAGAGCGAAGCGTGTGAGAACCTTCGAACTTAGAGGAAGGAACTGCAGCGAAGTGCGTGAGAACCTTCGAACTTGGGGGGAAGGAACTACAACGAAGCGCGTGAGAACCTTCGAATTTGGGGGGAAGGAACTGCAACGAAGCGCGTGAGAACCTTCGAATTTGGAGGAAGGAATTGCACGAAGCGCGTGAGAACCTTCGAACTTGGGGGAAGGAATTGCAGAGCGAAGCGCGTGAGAACCTTCGAACTTGGAGGAAGGAACTGCAGCGAAGCGCGTGAGAACCTTCGAATTTGGGGGGAAGGAAATGCAACGAAGCGCGTGAGAACCTTCGAATTTGGAGGAAGGAACTGCACGAAGCGCATGAGAACCTTCGATCTTGGGGAAGGAATTGCAGAGCGAAGCGCGTGAGAACCTTCGAACTTGGGGAAGGAATTGCAGAGCGAAGCGCGTGAGAACCTTCGAACTTGGAGGAAGGATCGCAGCGAAGCGATGTGAGAACCTTCAAACTTGGAGGAAGGAACTTCAGCGAAGCGACGTGAGAACCTTCGAACTTGGGGGGAAGGAACTATAGCGAAGCGCGTGAGAACCTTCGAATTGTGAGGAAGGAACTGCAACGAAGCGCGTGAGAACCTTCAAACTTGGAGGAAGGAACTGCAGCGAAGCGCGTGAGAACCTTCGAACTTGGGGGGAAGGAACTGCAGCGAAGCGCGTGAGAACCTTCGAACTTGGAGGAAAGAACTGCAATGAAGCGCGTGAGAACCTTTGAACTTTGAGGAAGGAACTGCAGCGAAGCGCGTGAGAACCTTCGAACTTGGGGGGAAGGAACTGCAGCGAAGCGCGTGAGAACCTTCGAATTTGGGGGAAGGAAATGCAGCGAAACGCGTGAGAACCTTCGAATTTGGAGGAAGGAACTGCACGAAGCGCATGAGAACCTTCGATCTTGGGGAAGGAATTGCAGAGCGAAGCGCGTGAGAACCTTCGAACTTGGGGAAGGAATTGCAGAGCGAAGCGCGTGAGAACCTTCGAACTTGGAGGAAGGATCGCAGCGAAGCGATGTGAGAACCTTCAAACTTGGAGGAAGGAACTTCAGCGAAGCGACGTGAGAACCTTCGAACTTGGGGGGAAGGAACTATAGCGAAGCGCGTGAGAACCTTCGAATTGTGAGGAAGGAACTGCAACGAAGCGCGTGAGAACCTTCAAACTTGGAGGAAGGAACTGCAGCGAAGCGCGTGAGAACCTTCGAACTTGGGGGGAAGGAACTGCAGCGAAGCGCGTGAGAACCTTCGAACTTGGAGGAAAGAACTGCAATGAAGCGCGTGAGAACCTTTGAACTTTGAGGAAGGAACTGCAGCGAAGCGCGTGAGAACCTTCGAACTTGGAGGAAGCAACTTCCATTCGCTGTGTTGCCCCCACTAGTGATGAATTTCCTCAATTTATATCGTCGTGCTTCAATATTTGTTGCACTTTCTTTTTTTTTGTTTGCAGAGACTGAACTTAAAGTTTTCTTTAAGCTGCCTACGTACCCTTTGAAGAAAAGGGATCAAGTCATAACGTAGTTCAAATTTTTTTTTTTTTTTTTTTGCACTCACCTTTTAAGCTCGTGTGGGCTAGGAGCATCATGCAGTTTAGGCTCTTGCGACAATGAGCTTTTACATTTTAAAAGCTCTTATCTTTATCATGGTCTTGATCAGATCCTTCACTTATAGGATTAGTAAAGACAATGAGATTTGGCTTCACCTTCAAGGAACCTTCTGTAGTTATGAGAACAGAGAATTTCCTCTTCATACGTGACGGGACGCTACTATGAAGCTTCTTGTCGCGGTTTACTTCATCGAAAAGTTTCACCTCCAAGTTGTCCATTTTTCTTTTAGGTTGACCGCTTGTTACTTTGAGGCGATCAAAAACAGATGTCGAAGGTTGACTTTTCTTCGATGTGGAGACACTTAGCCTTTGGAAAGCTGAAGGTCGAGTGGAGGTGGACATCGAACATTGATTTTCTTCCTCTGTCACGGCCATACTCATTCTTTGGAATACTGAAGGACGAGTAGTTGGAGGCTTGATGCGATCGAAGACAGAAGTCCTTTGTTCACTTTTCTTGGAATTGTCAACTTCTTCTACGTCGATGCAGTAGGAAGTTGCAAGGTTCTCTTTTTTCTTTTTGTGGAAAGTTTTGGAGAAGGATTTATTCAACATCACCAGTTGTTGATGTTGAGAAAACTTTTTACTTCTCTTCCTCTTGGGTTGAAGTTTCTTAGGATCCTTCTTTCTTTGATGTTTGTTATTTCCTTTGATTGTAGCAAGATTTGATTGGGCTACTTCATCAAGGTCGAGCTCGATTTTGCCTTCCTTAGCCAGCTTTAAAATTAAGTCCTTTAGGACGAAACATCTTTCCACTGGATGACCAATAACTCGATGATACTTGCAATACTTGGGATCATCGACTTTCTCCATCTCTTCTGGCCGTTTACACTTAGGAAGCTCTATCAGTTGCGCTTCCAATAGTTGTTCCAACATATCAGGGATGTCGGCATCAGGGAAAGGATATATTTTCTTCTGTCTTTCCTTTAAATTTAAGTGATGTGCTCCATTTGTTTGTCGCTTTTCTTTTGAAGACAACTTGGGAAGGGTTATGTTGACGACCATAGATTCTTCTATAGTCTCTTCGTCGTTTCTTCCTTCTTTTCTCATGTTAGGGAGGAGAATGTCTTGGTTTTCTCGACTAGCAATACTTAGCTCCATATCGTGGGCGCGAGTTGCTAGTTCCTCAAAGGTGCGAGGCTTTATACCTTTAAGGATGTAGAGGAGTTCCCAGTGCATGCCTTGAATGCACATCTCAACAGAAGAGAGTTCAGTGAGACGATCTTTGCAATCTAGACTCATGGCTCTCCAACGATTTATATAGTTAACAACGAGTTCACCTTTTCGTTGTTTAGTGTTTGTGAGCTCGAACATGCTAACGGTTCGTCTAGTGCTGTAGAAGCGATTCAAAAACTCTCTTTCGAGTTCCTCCCAACTGTCTACTGACTCAGGTTCTAGATCAGTGTACCAGTCAAAAGCATTTCCTTTAAGTGTTCGAACGAACTGTTTGACTAGTAGATCCCCTCGAGTACCAGCGTTCTCGCATGTCTCAACGAAGTGGGCAATATGTTGTTTAGGATTGCCTTTTCCATCAAATTGTTGAAATTTCGGTGGCTGATACCCGATTGGCATTCTCAAATTATCAATCCTCTTAGTATAAGGTTTGGAGTACAAGAGGGAATCTTGAGTAGGTCCACCGTACTGAGCTCTGATACAGTTTGTGATCATATCTTGGAGCTATTGGATGGATAGTGAAGCGACCGAAGCAGAACATTGTGGATGATCATCTTGCACTATAGACTTTCCTTTGTCGTGATTTTTTACGACTTGGGTTTGACTTGATTCGACGATATGTTGGTTCTCAATTTGGCTCTTTAGTTGCTCAATTTGAGAATCTTTTTCTTCAATCGCCTTCATCAAGTTGTTGATGTGTTCTTGCATCTCAGCCATTCTTTCTTCCATAGTTCTTGTCTCAGTCATCATAACAGTCACTACGTCAGAATCAGGTTCAAACAAAGGGTTATACTTGACAAAAAACTTGTCATTAGTATATGCCCCCTGCAAGGTTGTTTCTTGGCCTGCAACGACAGAAGCTTTATCTTCTTGCAACGTCAGTCCGTTGAAGCAACGATGGGCAGTAGAACCCATGTCAGACTTGTTCATGACAGCGACCATTGAAGAAGTTTTGAACGACATGTTTATACTTGTGTTTTGAGATAAGAGAGAGAGATGAGAGGTAGAGATGGTCCCACTGGGCGTGCCAATTTGTTCACACGTAACTTCGGGGATGGAGACACGTGGAATAAATAATATATTGTATTGATGTTTGTATGCGTGTGGGTGTACATTCTCTAACTTTAATCCTCTGATTCTCTCTCTTATGTGTGTGAGTGTGTTTCACTCGAGGGCTGGAACGCTTGATCTCGAGTATGAAGCTTCAATGGATTCTTGGAGCTTGAAGTCTTCTAGTCTTGAAGGAGTCTTCAGTCTTCAAGAAGTGTTGATGTCCTGAAGAGTCTTTGATCTTCAAGGAGTGTTGAAGTCTTGAAGAGTGTTTGGTCTTCAAGAAATGTTGATGTCCTGAAGAGTTTTTGATCTTCAAGGAGTGTTGAGGTCTTAAAGAGCGTTTGGTCTTCAAGAGGTGTTGAAGTCTTGAGGAGTGTTTGGTCTTCAAGAAGTGTTCAACACTTGGACTTATGGATTGCAGAGAGTCTTCGGTCTTCAGACTTGATGGAATCTCTCTGAATTCTCTGGTTCTGCTTGAGAGCTTTGAAACTCTGAACTCTTGTCTTTGTGAGAGTGTAGAATTTCTGAACCCTTGAAATGGTGGTGAACCCCTCTATTTATAGAGTTCCCGCAGGATGGGCCCTGGTAACTTTTGGGCCTAACAACTTGGGCTTGGGTTTTATTGGTCTTGGGCTGAACCATTTAGTCTTGGGTTTGGTTTATATTTGACCCAAAACCATATGACCCAGACATTTAAAAGACCCAAATTTGATCCAAATAATAATTATTTTTTAATTAATTGGTCAAATTAATTAATTTGATCAAAATAATTTAATTTTAATTAATTGATCAAATGGACATTTGGCCCTAAAAATTTATAATTGGCCAACTTTGTCTTTAAATTAAATTTGGGACACATGTCAATTTATAATTGGTCCCAAATTTAATTAATTATAATTTTGTCATTAATTTTAAATAATGACGTGGCAATTTGTCATTGGCCAAAATTTCTCCTCCAACAATGCCTTTATATTGGCTTACAAAAGTAACCATAAAATACCAATGGTTCAAAACTTTAAATGTGATAAAATGCTCATAACTCACCTAACTCCCAAAACTCAAAAGTCACCATTGGTTACAAGAAAACAAAAGCCAAAAGTCACAAAAACCAAAAGTCACACTAAATGCACAAATAAAGTTTAATAATGAAAACTTTTCATTTTCTCAACACCCCCTTAAACTTGATTTGTTACACCAAGTAAACTCCTCATTCTGATAAAAGTCTCCAACTTGAGGGGCTTTGTGAAAATGTTTGCCGCTTGGTCTTGTGACTTGATATATTTGAGTTCCACTTCTTTATTCGCAACGCAATCCTAAATGTAGTGAAATCGGGTATCATTGTGTTTGCTCCTCCCATGAAATACCGGATTTTTGGCTAAGGCAATGGCCGATTTGTTGTCAACAAAAATCTCCATTGGACCTTCCATTTGAAACTTCAACTCCTTCACTAAGTTTCTTAGCCAAATTGCAGGACATACACATGAAGTTGCCTCGACGTACTCCGCCTCGCATGTTGATAATGTGACTATGGGTTGCTTTTTTGACATCCATGTGAACGCCGTATCACCAATAAAAAACACAAACCCCATAGTACTCTTTCGATCATCCAATTCACTACTCCAATCACTATCACAATATCCAACAATATCAAAATTGCTAGAAGAGACATAGGAAAGATCATACCCAATCGTCCCTTTGATGTAGCGAAGTATCCTTTTTTTCATTTTGCAATGCGTAGTCATCGGTTCCTCCATAAATCAACTAATAATTCCAATTGAATAAAGAATATCCGGTCTTGTGCATGTCAAGTATCTCAAACTTCCAACCAAGCTTTTGAAATATGTAGAATCTACCTTCTCTCCTCCATCTTGCTTGGTGATTTTGACTCCACATTCCATTGGTGTTCCAACTAGATTAGCATCATCCATGTTGAACTTTTTGAGCATTTCTTTAGCATAGCCCTCTTGGGATACAAAAGTCTCATCCTCGCCTTGTTTGATCTCGATCCCAAGATAGTAACTCATGAGACCAATGTCCGTCATTTCAAACTCCTTTGCCATCTCTCTTTTGAACTCATCAAACATGCTAGGATTGTTTCCGGTAAATACTAAATCATCAACATAAACAAATGATTAGTATGCTTTAACCTTGCATTTTGATGTAAAGGGCATGCTCATAAGGACACTTCATATACTTCTTCTCTTGAAAATACTTGTCAATTTTTGAATTCCATGCTCTTGGTGCTTGCTTCAAACCATAAAGAGCCTTCTTCAATCGAAGCACTTTGTTTTCTTCACCCTTGACTTCATAACCCAATGGTTGCTCCACATAGACTTCTTCCTCAAGAATTCCGTTCAAGAATGCCGATTTGACATCCATTTGATGTATTTTCCAATGATTATGAGCTGCCAAAGCAATAATCAAACGAATAGTTTCAAGGCGAACAATGGGGGAAAATACCTCATCATAGTCGATGTCATGTTGTTGACTATACCCTTTCATCACTAGTCTCGAGTTGTGCCTTTCAACATCGCCATTGGCCTTTCTCTTTGTCTTGTATAACCACTTCACTCCGATCGGTTTGTGTCCTTTTGGAAGCTTGGTCAACTCCCATGTGTCATTTTTCTCTATCGCTCGAATTTCTTCATCCATTGCATCCTTCCATTTCTTGCTTGCCAGCTTCTTTGAAACTAATGGGCTCACAATCGCCAAAAAGACAATAGAGAATTATGTCATTTTGATTTTCATTTACCTCATTAAGTTCCTGTAGACTTCGGGTTCCACTTGTACCAATTTCATTCTCAGAATTGCTGGATGAACCTTTAGATGACGATCGATCAGTCGAATGGGATGGCACTAGACTAGGCAAAACTTCACCAATTTCATCTCTGGTTGGCTCATTTTCATCGTCTTCTTCAAAATATGGAAGGAAATCATACTCCTGCTCCTGTATATTCCAATCCCAAGATGCGTGTTCATCAAAAACAACATCACGACTGATAATTACCTTCCCATTCAAAGGATTGTAAATGCGATAACCCTTTGAACTTGCATCATAACCGATGAATATGAGTTTCTCACTTCGATCGTCGAGCTTGGTCCTTTTTTCTTCCGACACATGAGCATATGCAATACTCTCAAATACCTTGAAGTGACCAATTCTGGGCTTTCTTCCATTCCAAGCTTCTTAAGGCATCTTGTCAAGCACACTTTTGGTTGGTGCTCGATTTGTCAAATAGACCGCACAAGCTACAACCTCCGCCCAAAATTCCCTTGGCATCTTCTTTGTCTTTAGCATGCTTCTTGTCATGTTCAAGATTGTCCGATTCTTCCTCTCCACCACGCCATTTTGTTGTGGTGTCCATGGCATTGTTAACGGACGTCAGATGCCTTTTTCATCACAAAACTGTTTGAACTCATTGATGTGAATTCACCACCTCGATCGGTTCTCATGGCCTTGATTGTAAGATTGCTTTCATTCTCCACACGTGCCTTAAATCTCTTGAAGATTTCAAATACTTCCGATTTTTCCTTCAAAAAGTACACCCATGTTTTTCTAGAAAAATCATCAATAAACAGAATGAAGTATTTACTTTTACCATGAGACTCCGGTTTGATCATTCCACATTCATCAGCATGGATGAGTTTTAGAGGCTTCTTGGCTCTTGTCATAGACTCCTTCGGAAAACTACTTCGATGATGTTTGCCAAGTAGGCATTCTTCACACACTTGGTTCAGCTTGTGAATGTGCAGTAAACCTCGCACCATCTTCTTCTTCGACAAGTCTTCTAGACTTCCAAAATTGAGGTGCCCGAACCGTAGATGCCATAACCAGGAGAGATCCTCATAACACGTCTTCAAGCATTTTGGAACATCATTACATATATTCAAAGGAAACATTCGATTTTTTGTCATGGAAACTTTAGCAATAAGTCTCTCATGATTATCCCTCAAATACAAACAATTGTTTTTCATTTGAACTTCAAAACCTTTCTCTAACAATTGTCCTACACTCAATATATTATTTTTTATATTGGGAATGTAATAAAAATTTGTAATATATTGATTTTCTCCATTTTTTAACCGAATGAGAATTTTACCTATTCCTTTGATGGCAGCCAAAGAATTGTCTCCAAAGGCAATATTACCTTTCTTCATCTCGTTCAACTCCACAAACATCTGGCGTTTTCCACACATGTGGTTTGAGGCTCCGGTGTCAAGATACCACATACTATCTTGACTCTCTTCTTCGCCCTTTGAAACCATAAATAAGGTTCCATTCTCCTCTGCATAATTAGATTGCCCTTGGGCTTTTGATGTGCTGGCGGTTGATTGGTCATGATGCTTTCGATCACTTGATTCTGATTGAGATGAGTAACACTCATTTGCATAATGTCCATACTTATTACAATTATAACATTTTACCTGAGATTTATCTCTCCCAGATCTTCCACCACGTCTTCCACGACCTCGGCCTCCTCTTCCTCTTGAGGAATCACACGAATTTTGAGAAACATCGGTGTTGGTTTCACCTCTTCCACCACGGCCTCGACCACCGCGACCTCTTCCACGTCCACGACTATTCTCCTCCTTGAGTTTGAGTTGGAGAAGTTATTCAACGGTCTCTGTTTGCTCCATCCTCCTTTTCTTTTTCTCCTCATAGGCTTGCAATGAGCCCATAAATTGTTCAATTGTCATAATCTCGAGATCTTGTGTCTCCTCGATTGTCGTGGCAATAATCTCAAACTTTGTATTTAGGCTCCGTAGAACCTTTTCCATGACACAAACATCGGCGATTTCTTCACCGTTCCGTCTCAATTGGTTGACGACGGTCATTACTCTTGTGTGATATTCCGTTATCACATCTGTCTCCTTCATTTGTAATGATTCAAACTCACCACGTAAAGTTTGCAACCGTACCTTTTTCACACGACCGACTCCTCTATGAGTCGATTGGAGCTTGTCTCATGCCGCCTTTGACGTCTCGACATTGGCGATGGTCTCAAACGTGTCTTCGTCCACCGATTGGTACAAGATATAAAGGGCTTTCTTGTCCTTCTTTCTTGTCTCCTTTAACGCATCTCTTTCCGCTTGATCGGCTCCAGCTTCCGCCTCTTGGAAACCATTCTCCACGATCTCCCACACATCTTGTGCTCCTAGTAACGCTTTTATCTTGATGCTCCAATTGTCATAGTTGAGCTTGGAAAGCATCGGTAGTTGAAGCGAACTCATCCCACCGTTGGTCATTTCTCTCAATTTTTTGCTACTCGCTTTGATACCACTTTGTTAGAAAAAACGTGGAGGAAAAATATGAATGGAGATGATTTTTCATTCAACTAAGCATGCCTTTATATAGGCTTGCAAAAGTAACCATAGAATATCAATGGTTCAAAACTTTAAATGTGATAAAATGCTCATAACTCACCTAACTCCCAAAACTCAAAAGTCACCATTGGTTACAAGAAACCAAAAGCCAAAAGTCACAAAAACCAAAAGTCACACTAAATGCACATATAAAGTTTAATAATGAAAACTTTTCATTTTCTCAACAAAAAAGAACATCCGATTCTAATGAAATAATGCAAACCCATTGAGTTTGTTACCAAGTTTGATTGATAGAAGCAAATACAAATACATTGTATTCAAACAGTAAAAATCTTCTTCATACCCTCTTCTTTATAACAAACTTAATTAGTATGGTTCAACTTAGGACAAGATGTAAATCAATCATGGCTTTATACATTGTCCTCCTTTGAGGCATATAAATTCTATTGCAATTGAAGCCCGTATTGGAGAGTTGCATGCCGATGTTGGAGGAGCGAACCCTCGATGAAAGAGAGAGATGGTGGATAAGAGACGGGATTGAAAGCCATCTTTGTTGGAAAGATGGTTGGTTTGCTTCTATCTAGCGGTCTGGTATGAGTTTCCTCACCTTGGCATGTTCTAACTTTTTGGCAAGACTTTGATTCATTTGCTTGGCATTGATTCCTTTACTTTTGTGTTCATCTTTAAACTCCAATATAAAGCATTATCAATATAATCTAATGATGTATTTTAAGTGATTTTTCTCTTTTGTTGCAATTGTGCATCGGAATCCAACGAATCTATGGGTAGAAACCTTGATGGTAGAGTATCGGTTTTCCAAGTCAATAATGGAGGAAAAAAATCTGGCAAGGGAAAGAAGAATTATTGTAGTTTTTAGTTGAAAAATTGAAATAAAGAATTATGACTTTGCACTACACAATAAAGAAAATTGAAATTGTATGGATTACAAAAAGATGTCTAGATATCATATTCAACAAGATTTGAATTTTTAAATTTCATATCGAGAAGGGTTTGTACATATAAAATCTATATCTATATCTATAGATTTCTTAAAAACATTTTTAGACTATGAATACCCCTTTACATTTGAGATAATTACACAATTAGTTTTCTAATTCCAGAATCAAATTCATAATTTAATCAAATTCATAATTTAATAAAATTTAAAATAATATGTGATTTTATCCTTTAGTTTTTGTTAAGCTAACACGTTTCTTTCTCTCAACTAAGCACGTGTATTGCACCAAGAATGAACATGCAAATTGGAAGAACCTTCAGACAATCAATCAAAGAACTCACAGAGGATACACGACTCTTTCTCTCACGAAGGAAGATGATGATATCAATCAAAGCTACACACACAGAAGCAAGCATTCAAAGACGAGGAAGAAGAAGACAATTTTTAACGTGGTTCGGCAACAGAGGCCTACGTCCACGATGAGAAGGAAAGATTTTATTCAATATCATAGTTACAGAGCTTCAAGATAAAAACACTCTCACTGACTCTCGTATGTCTTTTTCACTCTTGTTCTATACTGCTCTCTCTTCATCTATTTATACTTGAAGAGTTTTTATTTTACTTCCTGATAATACAGGGTATTTGAGTATAGAGTTGGTTTCAACCGAACAAACAGGTGACATTCTGTTTCAATCTCCACCTTTGAAGCCAACGATCTGAACAATTTTTGCTTCCCTTCTCTTTGGTTAATGTATTCATCCTTTCTCTGGTAGGTGGAACCCTACCAATTCGAGGCACCTTCGAAATTTGGACTGAGACAGGGGCTTCGTTAAAATGTCAACCGCATTATCTAAGGTGTGTACCTTCACAACTTCTACTTCTCCTTTTTCAATTTGTTTGCGTATGAAATGGTACTTTATATCGATGTGCTTGGTCCTGCTATTGAACTGAGGATTTTTTGTTAGGAAAATCGTGCTTTGATTGTCGCAATAGATTTTTACCTTAGGTTGATGTAAACCGAAATTCTGTAGCATTCCTCTGAGCCATATCCCTTCTTTGATTGCTTCGGTTAGAGCAATAAACTCTGCTTCTGTTGTCGAGAGGGCAACTATGGATTGTAGAGATGCCTTCCAACTCAGCAGGTTTTGACCAAGTAGAAAGAAATAACCAGATAAAGTCTGAGTCGACATACCCAAAAATTTCATTTAGGGCTTGGTCATTTCTTTTGTCATGTAGAGTTGCTTCTTTAGTTCCCTTTAGGTATCGAAGTACCCATTTTACAGCTTCCCAGTGCCTTTTTCCAGGGGAGGCCATGTATCTACTAACTAGGCTTGTTGCATAGGTTAGATCAGGTCTAGTAGAGACCATTAGGTACATTAGGCTTCCCACTGCTTGTGAATAGGGGACTTTGCTCATAAAGGCTTGATGTTATGGTTCATCCTCTTTTGGAGCATTAGAGGCTGATAATTTGAAGTGATGGGCCAGAGGTATAGACACAGGTTTAGCCCCATCTATATTGTATTTTTTCAAAACCTTCCCACAGTAATTAGTCTGACTTATTTGAAGTACTGAGTCTTTCCTCTTTCGGTTTATCTCTACTCCCAGTATTCTTTTTTATTCTCCCAAGTCTTTCATCTCAAACTCGGTTTTCAAAAGTAGCTTCACTTTAGTCAGATCTTCTTTAACCTTCCCTGCAAGTAACATGTTGTCTACATATAAAAGTAGATAGACACAGTGACTGTAGGACTTCGAGTTTGTGTATACACAGCTATCGAATGAGCTTTTTTTAAAACCAATCTTGGATATGAATTCATCAAACCTCTGGTACCAGCAACGAGGTGATTGTTTGAGTCCATAAATGGACTTATTCAGTAAGCAGTATAGATCTTCACTTCCTTTTTTCTCATATCCTTTCGGTTGGCCAATGTATATTGTCTCTGTTAAGTGTCCATGGAGGAAGGCTGTTTTGACGTCTAGTTGATCTAGCTCTAAGTCATCTTGAACCACGAATGACAATAGCATCCTTATAGAGGTTAGTTTGACTACTGGAGAAAAATATATCAGTGTAGTCAATACCTTCTTTTTGGGTGTATCCCTTAGCCACTGGACGTGCTTTGAATCTTGGCTTGAGAACTCCAACTATGCCTTCCTTTACTTTATAAATCCACTTGGAAGCAATTGGTTTGTAGCCTCTAGGTAGAGTTTGTAAGGTCCAAGTCTCATTCTCCTCAAGGGACCTTATCTCCTCGTTCATAGCTGTTATCCAATCTCTTGCATTTGGGCCACCCACTACTTCTTCAAAGCTACTTGGCTCCTCAAGGATTGGAGAATCTACCACATTTAGGGCTAGAGAAATGCAATCAGCTTCGTTGTTGGTACCAGAGGTTTGATGAATTCATATCCAAGATTGGTTTTAAAAAAAGCTCATTCGATAGTTGTGTATACACAAACTCGAAGTCCTACAGTCACTGTGTCTATCTACTTTTATATGTAGACGACATGTTGCTTGCACAAAGAATGAACATGCAAATTGGAAGAACCTTCAGACAATCAATCAAAGAACTCACAGAGGATACACGACTCTTTCTCTCACGAAGGAAGATGATGATATCAATCAAAGCTACACACACAGAAGCAAGCGTTCAAAGACGAGGAAGAAGAAGACAATCTTTAACGTGGTTCGACAACAGAGGCCTACGTCCACGATGAGAAGGAAAGATTTTATTCAATATCATAATTACAGAGCTTCAAGATGAAAACACTCTCACTGACTCCCATATGTTTTTTTCACTCTTGTTCTATATTGCTTTGTCTTCATCTATTTATACTTGAAGAGTTTTTATTTTACTTCCTGATAATACAGGGTATTTGAGTATAGAGTTGGTTTCAACCGAACAAACAGGTGACATTCTGTTTCAGTTTTCAAATTTCATAATCAAAATTTGTAGTTTAGTAAAATTCAAAAGAATATTTAATTTTTGCAGGAAAAAAAAAAGAATATTTGATTTGAGTCCTATTTCCCGTTTAAATTCTAGAATTCGTAATTTAATAAAATTCAAAAAAATATTTGATTTGAGTCCTAATTTCGTTTATAAATTTTTCAGGTTCTCCCATTGGTTTTCACATCTACAACTATTTGTCTTCTTCTATTGTTTGTTTCAGGTACACCCCTTGAATTAATATTATTATTTTTTTTAATTTGTCAATTTAATTAGGTCATTTTCAAATAATATGGTTTGACTTTAAATTTTTCGCCTCTCAATTTATTTTCTTAATTTTTTTGGTCTAAAATTAATTATCTTCATTTTCTTTCTTTTTATTTTTTTTTATTTTTTTTATTTTCTCAAGTTAATTACATTGTATATTGTTCACACGTAACTTCAGGGATGGAGACACGTGGAATAAACTTTGATTTGTATTAATGTTGTATGTGTGTGGGTGTACAATCTCTAACTTTAATCCTCTGATTCTCTCTCTTGTGTGTGAATGTGTTTCACTCGAGGGCTGGAACGCTTGATCCCGAGTCTGAAGCTTCAATGGATTCTTGGAGCTTGAAGTCTTCTAGTCTTGAAGGAGTCTTCAGTCTTCAAGAGGTGTTGATGTCCTGAAGAGTCTTTGATCTTCAAGGAGTGTTGAAGTCTTGAAGAGTGTTTGGTCTTCAAGAAATGTTGATGTTTCTAAGAGTTTTTGATCTTCAAGGAGTGTTGAGGTCTTGAAGAGTGTTTGGTCTTCAAAAAATGTTGATGTCCTAAAGAGTTTTTGATCTTCAAGGAGTGTTGAGGTCTTGAAGAGCGTTTGGTCTTCAAGAAGTGTTGAAGTCTTGAAGAGTGTTTGGTCTTCAAGAAGTGTTCAACACTTGGACTTGTGGATTGCAGAGAGTCTTCGGTCTTCAGACTTGGTGGAGTCTCTCTGAATTCTCTGGTTCTGCTTGAGAGCTTTGAATACTCTGAACTCTTGTCTTTGTGAGGGTGTAGAATTTCTGAACCCCTGAAATGGAGGAGAACCCCTCTATTTATAGAGTTCTCGCTGGATGGGCTCTGGTGACTTTTGGGTCTAACAACTTGGGCTTGGGCTTTTATTGGGCTTGGGTCTGGTTTATATTTGACCCAAAACCATATGACCCAAATATTTAAAAGACCCAAATTTGATCCAATTAATTATTTTCTTTAATTAATTGGTCAAATCAATTAATCTGATCAAAATAATTTATTTTTAATTAAATGATCAAATGGACATTTGGCCCCTAAAAATTTATAATTGGCCAACTTTGTCTTCAAATTAAATTTGGGACACATGTCGATTTATAATTGGTCCCAAATTTAATTAATTATAATTTTGTCATTAATTTTAAATAATGACGTGGCAATTTGTCATTGGCCAAAATTTCTCCTTCAACAAATGCCCCCTTTTCGAGAGTTAGTCACAAGTTATGTGTGAATGAATCTCGAAAAAGATATTTTGTGATCAAAATGCAAGATATTTGTTCTTGATTTTGACTCCATTTGGTGTGTCAATTTAATCAAAATATGAATTTTGGTCAAAATTTTGATTTTTTTTTTATTTATTTGACACACTTTTATCGCCAATTAATCAAAATTTGAAGTTTAGTCAAAATTTTGATTTTTTTTTCTTATTTGGCCGCAAACTTTGATTTGAAGTTTGAGCAAATTTTGGTTTATACCCAATTAAATTTTGATTTGAGGTAAAATCCTACCCAATTTTAACTCCCATTTGGAATAGAATTTGAGGTTTTGACTTTGGTTCATTTGGGATAAAATTTGGATTATGCCCAAAATTTAATTTAAGTAAATTTAAGGTTGCATCCAAAATTTGGTGGGAATTTGGAATAAAATTTTCATATGGAACTTAGAAAATTTGATTTGAGATAAGAGTTTAATTATATTCAAATTCAGTTGAACTCAATCCAAATCTATATAGGAGTTTATCAAATCAATTTGAATTTATCTCTAATTTGATTTAAATCAAATCTCATACTTTGGATTAAAATTTGAAACAAAATCTCCAAATTTTTATCTTTCAATTTGATTTAAATCAAATCTCATATCTTTGGGTTAAACTTTGAACCCATCTCAGAGTTGATGAAGACTGTTGTTGGAGATAAGATTTATATTTGACCTTATCCCAAAATTGATGAAGATTGCCGTTGGAGATAAGATTTATATTTGAACTTATCCCAAAATTGATGGAGATTGCCGTTGGAGATAAGATTTATATTTGAATCCAACTTTCCATTCTATAAATAAGGTTGAACCTCAGCAGGGGAGAACACACATCAATTGCATGGAGCATTCAAGAAATGATTCAAGTAGGAAACTTTCTTCTCCTTTTTTTTTCATTTTTTTTTTCATTTTCGTTTTTTTTTTTTCGTTTTTTTTTTCATTTTTTTCATTTTTTTTTTTAAATTTTCGATTTTTTCATTTTTTTTTTAAATTTTCGTTTTTTTTTTTTTTTTTTTTTTTTTTTTTTTTTTTTTTACACCTTGCCTATATTTCAATTACAAGCACAGTGCCTTCATCCACCATAAAAAAGGTAAGTACGTAGGTAAGTGATTTTTTTTTTAGGCATACATATCCTTGTTGTCTTCAATTTGCAGGTACAATGTCTTTCAGTATGAGTACAGGGACATGTTCCTCACTTTGGGACATGTTCCTTGGACTTGTGTCGCCGCCATGTCCTCTTCAGCATGAGTACAGGGACATGTTCCTCGCTTTGGGACATGCTCCTTAGACTTGTGTCGCCGCCACGCCCTTTTCAGCATGAGTACAGGGACATGTTCCTCGGACTTGTGTCGCCGCCACGCCCTTTTCAGCATGAGTACAGGGACATGTTCCTCGCTTTGGGACATGCTCCTCGGACTTGTGTCGCCGCCACACCCTTTTTAGCATGAGTACAGTGACATGTTCCTCGCTTTGGGACATGTTCCTCGGACTTGTGTCGCCGCCACGCCTTTTCAGCATGAGTACAGGGACATGTTCCTCGCTTTGGGACATGTTCCTCGGACTTGTGTCGCCGCCACGTCCTTTTCAGCATGAGTACAGGGACATGTTCCTCGCTTTGGGGCATGTTCCTTGGACTTGTGTCGCCGCCATGCCCTTTTCAGCATGAGTACAGGGACAATTGACGTCTTTGGACTTTAGAAAGTAGAGCAGCAGTGCAGCCGAGCGTAGCATGAGGACCTTCGAACTTGGAGAAGGAAGCAGCGCAGCGTGAGGACAATTGACGTCTTTGGACTTTAGGAAGTAGCGTAGGAGTGCAGCCGAGCGTAGCATGAGGACCTTCGAACTTGGAGGAAGGAACTGCAACGAAGCGCGTGAGAACCTTCAAACTTGGAGTAAGGAACTGCAACGAAGCGCGTAAGAACCTTTGAACTTGGAGGAAGGAACTGCAACGAAGCGCGTGAAAACCTTCGAACTTGGAGGAAGGAACTGCAGCGAAGAGCGTGAGAACCTTCAAACTTGGGGGGAAGGAACTGCAGCGAAGCGCGTGAGAACCTTCGAATTTGGGGGGAAGGAAATGCAGCGAAGCGCGTGAGAACCTTCGAATTTGGAGGAAGGAACTGCACGAAGCGCGTGAGAGCCTTCGAACTTGGGGGAAGGAATCGCAGAGCGAAGCGCGTGAGAACCTTCGAACTTGGAGGAAGGAACGCAGCGAAGCGCGTGAGCGAAGCGAAGCGATGTGAGAACCTTCAAGCTTGGAGGAAGGAACTACAGCGAAGCGACGTGAGAACCTTCGAACTTGGGGGGAAGGAACTGCAGCGAAGCGCGTGAGAACCTTCGAACTGTGAGGAAGGAACTGCAGCGAAGCGCGTGAGAACCTTCGAACTTGAGGGGAAGGAACTGCAGCGAAGCGCGTGAGAACCTTCGAATTTGGAGGAAAGAAACTGCAGCGAAGCGCGTGAGAACCTTCGAACTTGGAGGAAGCAACTTCTATTCGCTGTGTTGCCCCCACTAGTGATGAATTTCCTCAATTTATATCGTCGTGCTTCAATATTTGTTGCACTTCCTTTTTTTTTGTTTGCAGATACTGAACTTAAAGTTTTCTTTAAGCTGCCTACGTACCCTTTGAAGAAAAGGGATCAAGTCATAACGTAGTTCAAAATTTTTTGCACTCACCTTTTAAGCTCGTGTGGGCTAGGAGCATCATGCAGTTTAGGCTCTTGCAATAAGGAGCTTTTACATTTTAAAAGCTCTTATCTTCCTCATGGTCTTGATCAGGTCCTTGACTTGTAGGATTGGTCAAGATAATTAGATTTGGTTTCACCTTCAAGGAACCTTCTGTATTTATGAGAACAGAGAACTTCCTCTTCATACGTGACGGGATGCTACTTTGAAGCTTCTTGTCGCTGTTTACTTCATCGAAAAGTTTCACCTCCAAGTTATCCATCTTTCTTTTAGGTTGATCGCTTGTTACTTTGAGGCGATCAAAAACAGATGTCGAAGGTTGACTTTTCTTTGATGTGGAGACACTTTGCCTTTGGAAAGCTTAAGGTCGAGTGAAGGTGGACACCGAACATTGATTTTCTTCTTCTGTCGCGGCCATACTCATTCTTTGGAATACCGAAGGACGAGTAGCTGGAGGCTTGATGCGATCGAAGACGGAGGTCCTTTGTTCACCCTTCTCAGAATTATCAACTTCTTCTACGTCGATGCAGTACGAAGTCGCAAAGTTCTTTTTTTTCCTTTTTGTGGAAATTTTTGGAGAATGATTTATTCAACATCACCAGTTGTTGAGGTTGAGAAAACTTTTTACTTCTCTTCCTCTTGGGTTGAAGTTTCTTAGGATCCTTCTTTCTTTGATGTTTGCTCTTTCCTTTGATTGTAGCAAGATTTGATTGGGCTACTTCATCAAGGTCGAGCTCAATTTTGCCTTCCTTAGCCAGCTTTAAAATTAAGTCCTTTAGGACGAAACATCTTTCCACTGGATGACCAATAACTCGATGATACTTGCAATACTTGGGATCATCGACTTTCTCCATCTCTTCTGGTCGTTTACACTTAGGAAGCTCTATCAGTTGTGCTTCCAGTAGTTGTTCCAACATATCAGGGATGTCGTCATCAGGGAAAGGATAGATTTTCTTCTGTCTTTCCTTTAAAGTTAAGTGATGCGTTCCATTCGTTTGTCGCTTTTCTTTCGAAGACGACTTATGAAGGGTTGTGTTTACAACCATAGATTCTTCTATAGTCTCTTCGCCGTTCCTCCCTTCTTTCCTCATGTCAGGGAGTATAAGGTCTTGGTTTTCTCGACTAGCAATACTTAGCTTCATATCGTGGGCGCGAGTTGCTAGTTCTTCGAAGGTGCGACGCTTTATACCTTTAAGGATGTAGAGGAGTTCCCAGTGCATGCCTTGAATGCACATCTCGACGGAAGAGAGTTCAGTGAGGCGATCTTTGCAATCTAGACTCATGGCTCTCCAGCGATTTATATAGTTAACAACGAGTTCACCTTTTCGTTGTTTAGTGTTGGTGAGCTCGAACATGCTAACGGTTCGTCTAGTGCTGTAGAAGCGATTCAAAAACTCTCTTTCGAGTTCCTCCCAACTGTCTATTGACTCAGGTTATAGATCAGTGTACCAGTCAAACGCATTTCCTTTAAGTGTTCGAACGAACTATTTGACTAGTAGGTCCCCTCGAGTACCAGCGTTCTCGCATGTCTCAACGAAGTGGGCAATATGTTGTTTAGGATTGCCCTTTTCCATCAAACTGCTGAAATTTTGGTGGCTGATATCCGATTGGCGTTCTCAAGTTATCAATCCTCTTAGTATAAGGTTTGGAATACAAGAGGGAATCTTGAGTAGGTCCACCGTACTGAGCTCTGATATAGTTTGTGATCATATCTTGGAGCCGTTGGATGGATAGTGAAGCAACCGAAGCAGAACACTTTGGTTGATCATCTTGCACTGTAGTCTTTCCTTTGTCATGATTTTTTATCACTTGGGTTTGACTTGATTCGGCGATATGTTGGTTCTCAATTTGGCTCTTTAGTTGCTCGATTTGAGAATCTTTTTCTTCAATCACCTTCATCAAGTTGTTGATGTGCTCTTGCATCTCAGTCATTCTTTCTTCCATAGTTTTTGTCTCAGTCATCATGACAGTCACTACGTCAGAATCAGGTTCAAACAGAGGGTTATACTTAACAAGAAACTTGTCATTGGTATATGCCCCCTGTAAGGTTGTTTCTTCGCTTGCAATGATAGAAGCTTTATCTTCTTGCAACCTCAGTTCATTGAAGCAACAATGAGCAATTGAACCCATGTAAGACTTGTTCATGACAACGACCATTGAAGAAGTTTTGAACGACATGTTTATACTTGTGTTTTGAGATAAGAGAGAGAGATGAAAGGTAGAGATGGTCCCACTGGGCGTGCCAATCTGTTCACACGTAACTTCGGGGATGGAGACACGTGGAATAAATAATATATTTGTATTAATGTTGTATGCGTGTGGGTGTACAATCTTTAACTTTAATCGTCTGATTCTCTCTCTTGTGTGTGAATGTGTTTCACTCGAGGGCTGGAACGCTTGATCCTGAGTCTGAAGCTTCAATGGATTCTTGGAGCTTGAAGTCTTCTAGTCTTGAAGGAGTCTTCAGTCTTCAAGAAGTGTTGATGTCTTGAAGAGTCTTTGATCTTCAAGGAGTGTTGAAGTCTTGAAGAGTGTTTGGTCTTCAAGAAATGTTGATGTCCTGAAGAGTTTTTGATCTTCAAGGAGTGTTGAGATCTTGAAGAGTGTTTGGTCTTCAAGAAATGTTGATGTCCTAAAGAGTTTTTGATCTTCAAGGAGTGTTGAGGTCTTGAAGAGCGTTTGGTCTTCAAGAAGTGTTGAAGTCTTGAAGAGTGTTTGGTCTTCAAGAAGTGTTCAACACTTGGACTTATGGATTGCAGAGAGTCTTCGGTCTTCAGACTTGGTGGAGTCTCTCTGAATTCTCTGGTTCTGCTTGAGAGCTTTGAAAACTCTAAACTCTTGTCTTTGTGAGAGTGTAGAATTTCTGAACCCCTGAAATGGAGGAGAACCCCTCTATTTATAGAGTTCTCGCTGGATGGGCCCTGGTGACTTTTGGGCCTAACAACTTGGGCTTGGGCTTTTATTGGGCTTGAGTCTGGTTTATATTTGACCCAAAACCATATGACCCAAATATTTAAAAGACCCAAATTTGATCCAATTAATTATTTTCTTTAATTAATTGGTCAAATCAATTAATCTGATCAAAATAATTTATTTTTAATTAATTGATCAAATGGACATTTGGCCCTAAAAATTTATAATTGGCCAACTTTGTCTTCAAATTAAATTTGGGACACATGTCGATTTATAATTGGTCCCAAATTTAATTAATTATAATTTTGTCATTAATTTTAAATAATGACATGGCAATTTGTCATTGGCCAAAATTTCTCCTTCAACATATATGATTTTAGGTAAATTATGTGAAATACATAAGGCAAAGATTTCTTAAAAACATTTTTATTCTTAGACTAGAATACCCCTTTAAATCTTTCACATCTATAGTTATTTGTCTAATCTTTCAAGTACCTTCCTTGAATTATTATTATTATTATGTTTTTGTTTAATTTTGTCAATTTAATTAGAAGAAAGTCATTCACAAACGTTATGGTCTGACTTTAATTTTCCCCCTCTCCCAATTCCTTTTCATGATTTTCATGTCTAAAATTAGTTTTCTCCTTTAGGTATCTCTCTTTTTTTTTCTTAATTTAATTACTACATTGTATATGATTTAATTATGTGAAATACATATTCTATATAAAGTACTACTTTTTTCTCGTTTCATGATTTGTGTTTGTCGGTAAATATTTCAATTTTTGTAATTTTTTTGAAAATCAAGTTTTATTAAAATTTCATTTTTTCAATTTATTATTATTTTTTGTTTCACATTTTGTGTCTAGATTTTGATTTTTTCAATTTTTTTTAAATATGGATTTTGTCATTTTTTTAAACCAAGTTCCATTAATATTTACTTTTATCAACTTTAATTTTTTTAATTTCATGTTTTGTGTCTATCGAGAAACATTTCGATTTTATCAATTTTTTTTTAAAAAAAATCAAGTTTCATTAAAATTAAATTTTTTCAATTTTTTTTTTTCTGTTTCACGTTTCTTGTATTGAAAATATTTCAATTTTGTCAATTTTCTTTTTTTAAGAAAAAAAAATCAAGTTTCTTTAAAATCGAATTTTGTTAATTTTTTTTTGTTTGACGTGTTTTTTTTTTCTACTGGGAAGAATTTCAATTTTGTCAATTTTGTTTTTTTAAAAAAAAAACAAATAAAGTTTTACCAAAATGGGATTTTGTCAATTAAATTTTTTTTCCCCACATTTTTGTCTCTATGGGGAACGATTTCGATTTTTCATTTTTTTAAAAAATAATAATCAAGTTTCATTAAAATTTGATTTTGTTAACCTAAATTTTTCTTGTTTCACGTTTTGTGTCTATAGGAAAATATTTCGATTTTGTCAATTTGTTTTTACAAAAAAAAAAAAAAAAATCAAATTTAAATGAAATTTGATTTTGTAATCAAATTTCATTAAAATTTAATTTTGTCCCCTTAAATTTTTGTTTGTTTCATGTTTAAGTTTCATTAAAATTCAATTTCTTCAATTAATTTTTTTTTGTAAACATTTTTTTGTCTATTGGGAATGATTTCGATTTTGTCAATTTTCTTTTTTTTAAAAAAATAATCTAGTTTCACTAAAATTTGATTTGGTCAATTAATTCTTTTTTTGTTTCATGTTTTTTTTTTAGAATATGGGAGGTGGGGGACTCGAACCACAAACCTCATGGTTATCAGTACATCTTTATGCCAGTTGAACTATGCTCTTGTTGGATTTTGTTACATGTTTTGTGTCTAAAAGATTTCGATTTTGTCATTTTTTTTAAATGAGTTTCATTAAAATTTGATTTTATCAATTAAATCTTTTTTCACGTTTTGTGTCTAGGAAGGATTTTCAATTTTGTCAATTTTCTTCTTGTTTTTTTTAAATCAAGTTTTATTAAAATTTGATTTTGTCAATTTTTTTTAAATCAAGTGTCATTTAAATATAATTTTGTCAACTTTAAATATTTTTTGTTTCATGTTTTGTGTCTAATGGAAAAAATTTTGATTTTTTAAATTTTCTTTTTTTAAAAAAAAAATTAAGTTTCATTAAAATTTGATTTTGTCAATTAATTTATTTAGGAAGAATACACTTTTAGTCCCTGAGGTTTGGATTAGGTTTCACTTTGGTCCCTGAGTTTTCAAACTCAACAATTTAGCCCCTAAGGTTTGGATTTTTTTTTTCCTTTTCTTTCTTTCTCCCCTTTTCTTCTCTCCTTCCTTTTCTCTTTCCTTCCTTTTCTCTTTCCTTTATTTCATTTTTTTTAATAAAAAAAGGGAGAGGGAGGAGGAGCTTCTCCCTCTTCCCATCGCCAGCACCGGGGACGGGAAGAGGGAGGACCCCTCCTCCATCTCGGTTTAAGATCTGAAACCGAGAGGGAGGAGGCCCCTCCTCCCTCCTGGTTTCAAATCTGAAACCGAGAGGGAGGAAGGGCCCTCTCTCCTCCAGTTTCGCGTCGGTGACGAGAGGAGGGGTCCTCCTTCCTCCTGTCGCTGGCGCCGGAGAGGGAGGAGCTCTTTTTTTTTTATTAAAAAAAAGAAATGAAGGAAAGAGAAAAGGAAGGAGAGAAGAAAAGGGGAGAAAGAAAGAAAAGGAAAAAAAATCTGGCGACCAGCCACCGGAGCTGAAGAAGAAAGAGACAAGGAGGGAGAAAGAATATGGATGGGAAAGAAAGGAAGAGAGAGAGAATTTAAATAAAATAATAAAATAATAATATTTTTATTATTTTAGTATGTTTTTATTTAAAAAAATTAAAAAAAGTATTTTTTTTATTAAATATAATAGTGTCACGTCGGCAACCGTTAGTATTTAACAGAAAAATAGACGGCAGGGACCAAAATGCTACTTATCTCAAACCTTAGGGGTATTTTTGTTGAGTTTGAAAACTCAGGGACCAAACTGTCACTTAACCCAAACCTCAGGGACCAAAAGTGTATTTTTCCTTAGTTTTTTTTTTCCATTTTTTAAATAAAAATCATAAAAATAATCATTTTTAATGTATTTTTAATTTTTTTTTTCTTCTTCTTCTTCAACCCTTCACCAGCACCCTCTTTCTTCTTTTTCAATACTCCCACCTCCCACCAGCGACCGCTCGCAGGCAACATTTTTTTTTAAAAAAAATTATTCTCCTTTCCTCCTTCTTTTCTTTCCCTCTTTCTTCCTTTCCTTCTCCTTGAAACTCTTTCGGATAATTAGCGATGATCACCCCTACCTCGAAGATCAAATCCTCGGCGAAATTGAGCACACCCGCGAAGCACAAATCCTACGCTAGCACAACCGCGAAGCACAAAAAAATTTCTCTCTCTCTCTCTCAGTCGTCTCTCTCTCCCTGTCGCACAAACACACCTCCATTGAAAGCTTGTTGCACGCCGAAGATGGTCGCCGGAGACAGAGAAACGAGACCCACGCGTTTTAGTGGAGGTGTTCTGGCGAAGATGGTTGCCAGATCTGGGCACGTTGCTTTCCACATTCCAGATCTGGGCACGCGAACACACCTCCCAGATCTCGACGCAAGAATGTGTGGGTCTCGCCTTCAAAACCGATACGAGTCGCCGCCAGAGTTCCACATTTCGCCTGCCGCTGCTCATGAATGAAGAAATGTTGGAACGAAGGGGAAACCCCCTTCATTCCAGTCGGATTCGAGGGGGTTTCCCTTTCCTATATTTAAAAAAAACAGTGAAAGAAGAGGGAAGGGAGAAGGAAGAAGAAGAAGGAGATGAGAGAAAAGAAGAAGAAAAGAGGAGAAAAAAAAAAGAGAAAAATGGTAATAGCGGCGACACGCGACTCCGGTGCCGACGACGACAGTTGGTGAAAGTGGAGAAGATGAAGTTGAAGTTGGAGGTGAAGGTGAAAGTGAAGAAGATGAATGAAGAAGAGGAGAGAGAGAAAGAATAAAAAAATAATATATTTTTATTATTTTAATATATTTTTATTTTTAAAATTTAAAAATAATTTTTTAATAAAAAAATAACGCCACATCAGCAAACTGTTAGTTTTTAACCAAATTTTAATTATCAAGCAATAAATAAAAAAAAATTAAACACTTGAGATGTCTGTTTGTCGGTCGATCGGTGTCGGTTTTGGGCTAAAACCGGCACCGACAACCGACAAGTTAGTTTTCATCGGTCTGGTGCAGGCCGACCGAATATGTGGTCGGTCGGTCGGTTTTTGTCGGTTTTTCTTTGACGAACAAAATTAAAACAAAAGGGAGAAAAGTAGAAGAAAAGAAAAAAACAGAGAGAGAACACAGCGTCGGTCCGGTCGTTTTTTCGTGGCTCCAGCGAACTAAAAAAAAAAAGAGAATAAAAGAAAGAAAAAAGGAGAATGAAGAAGAATGGAGAAGAAAAGAGAAAAAAAGAAAGAAAAAGTAGAGAAGGGAAGAAGCACAAGGTTGGGATGAGGAAGATGAAAGAATGAGGAAGAATGAGTGGAGAGAGAATAAGGGAGAGAAGTCAGACTTGGAAAACGTGAATGCATGGGAAAGGAAAGGAATGAGAGAGGAGAGGTGAAAAAAATTATTTGTTTATGTTAAAACAATTAGTGGTTTTAAGAAAACCATGGGCCTCTCATTAATGTTATTAATCAACATTAATGGCATTTAATGAGGATTGGAAGGAAACTTCAAAAAGTATTAAGTAGGTTTGTATAATTTGGTCGGTCGGTCGGGATTTTTCAAAATTTTTCTCCGACCAACAGACCGGTCGGTTTTGCATTATGCAAAAACCGACTCCCACCGATCGACGTCGGTTCGATCAGTTTCGGTCGGTCGAGTCAGTTTTGAGAACTCTTATGAACACCCCTGTTGAGATGTATCAATGGTCCACAATTTTAAACATTAAAGATTTAATCATCCAATATAAACCAACCATCAAGGTAAATATAAAAAAAAAAAGATTCATAAATAACTCATAGGCATTTAATCTAATAATCAATTACGTTCTACAATCAATCCAATTAAAATCATTGTAGATGGTAAATCAAAATTCAACAATTACAATATTTATATCATATAAACATTTCAATGAGGAGTTGGCTGTGTTCCTTTGGATGATTTGGAATGTGCGTAATCGTGTTTGGGTCTCTGGGGATCCTGGTTTAATTGATGTTGGTCAGCGAGCTGAAAAGTTTTCGGGAAGTCCAGTTGCATGTTCGGATTGCTTTGCCTCCTCGAATACCTAGGCTTGAGGTTCAACGGTGTCCTCTGGTTGCTCCATGGTTTAAGGAAAATTCTGATGCGGTCGTGGATCTTCAGCGGAAACGAGCGGGTCTTGGTGTTGTTATTCGCGATTCTCTGGGAAGAGTTATGCTAGTGGCGACAAAGGTGTTGGACTTTTGTGAGCAAGTGGATTGGGCTGAGGGTCTTGGTATCTTGGAAGGCTGGAGTCTAGCTCAACAGTCGGGTCTTCTCTTTCTCCATCTGGAAACTGATTCTGTAAGGGACGAGGACACGACACAGATCTCCACAATGGTATGATTGTTGGGTTTTATGCCCTAAAACTCGTAGATAGTGAATGTAACCGTTGACCGGATATTAATGAAATAATATTGATATATTTTCCATTAATTGTTATTAGTTATTTTATATATGTCTTTGCCTAATAATAACCCTAATCCAATAAACTAGACATCCAAGGCTGTAATATGAGTCTTGAACTATATGTAGCGACATATGGGATCATTGTTCAAGAAACAGCCTAAAGGGTCTATTAATAGGGATAAGACTGGGTGCCTTATCCTGGTGACACTATGGATACGGCCCACTTTGTATTTGATACAAACGCTGCGATCCAACGCGTTCGTGTAGGAGACATGCGAGTGGGGGTATCCTATGCAATGAGTTTGCATAAGACCGGACCGCGAAATAGTAACCATTAGTTATAACACCGTTAACTAGTTGGTTTTCTATTTCACTAGGACGACCGAGACAACTTAGTCTTAATCCTGAGTTGATTATGGACTCCTGCTCATGAGAGACTGTCCTTTGATTTGTATGGGTGAGAGTGGCCAATACGCCGACTCAATAAGCCTACCACTTTGGGGACAAGATCGAATGGGGAGCTGGGAACATAATCGTGCAAGATGGAATTCACTCCTTCCCGACTTTAGGGAAGCAGATGAGTGTTCCCTTAAGTGATTACTCCGAGTCTTGAACAAAGGGCCCTACCCTCTCAATGGCACGAGAGGGTTTTCTGTTTAATGGTTGGACCATAAACAGATTGTTCATTAGAGGAGAATTGGTACTTAAGGAAATAGAGGTGACCCAGGGGTAAAACGGTAATTTGACCCAGCTGGTGTTACGGACACTCGTGAAGGACTAACTAGTCGATATTGGTCTAAGTTCCGTGGACACAGAAAATATGTCTGCAGTGAGAAGAGTGCAACTGTGAGTCTATAGTGGAATGAACACACAGTTAACGAATATTGATTATTGTGGTTAATGAGTTTAACCAATTAATCTCACATCGTTGGAGCTTCTGATCTGCAGGTCCATAAGGTCCCACTGGTAGCTCGTAAAGTAATTTGAGGCAACTAAGTAATTAAATGTAAATTGAAAATGTTCAATTTACTAAGGGAAACAAATATAATATATACTGATATATTATTATGAGAGAAATTAATATTTGAAGAAGTTCAAATATAAATTTATGGAAGATTGAAAGAATTAATTAATTTAAGTCCTAAAAGTGTTTGGGCAAAATTAATTAATTCAAGGCCGGAAATTAAATATATGATATTTAATTGGTGGTTAATTAATTAAAGAATTCATTAACCATGGATTAATCAATTATGTAAATAATTAATCACTTAAGGAAGTGATTAATCATTTATGGGAATGATCTAAATACTTATGGAAGAAATTAGTCATTTATGGAAAAGATTAATCAATTGGGGAATTGATTGATCATGATTGATTAATTAAGGAATAAAGATTGAATCAATTTTGGAAAAGATTGATTTAATTGAATATTTTATTCATGGCCTCTCTTCTATAAATAGAACACTAGACCTAATTGGTCATGACACTTGACACTCTTGAAAGACAAGACCTAGAATTCTCTCTAGCCTCCCTCTTAGAGAAAGACTCCCACAAGTCTTTGGCCTCCTAGACTTAGAGACATACCGGTGTAACCTCTGTGGTTATTGTGTCAATCAAAGAAGAATTTCCAGCGAAGAATACCTTGAAGCGGCTGCTGCGTTTTCGTTCGTGGAGCTTCGTTGGCGAAGAACGGTCAAGTCTACAACGGAGGTTTGTAACGGTTCTTCCTCTTTTCTTTAGAAAAGTTTTAAAAATAAATTTAGATTTATTTTAGCATGTTTAAACCGATTTTACAGCGGCTTTAAAGTTAGTTTAAAGTTTTGTTTGAGTTTTCGTAACGGTTTTTAATGTTAATTAATATACGGCGTAAGGTCCAAACGATGCGCTTCCGCTGCGTGGGGACTTTTATTCCCTTCAATGATATTGTCCACTTTGGGCATAAGCCCTCATGGCTTTGCTTTTGGTTCAAGCCAAAAGGCCTGATACCAATGGAGACATTTGTCCTCCCTTATAAACCCATGATCATCCCCTTGTCTAGCCAATGTGGGACTTTGGTTGCACTCTCTAATTCCCAACAATCCTCCCCTCGAACAAAGTACCACGAACGAGCCTCCCCTCAAATAGTCATATATCCGTCAAACACTCCTTTACCAAGGCTTCACCAAGGATTTTGCTCTTATCTAGGCCAAATGCCTACCCAATAGAGCCTAATTACGGATCTCCACCAAGACTATGTTTTTCAAGGCTCACAAATTCTTTGTTCGACACACGAGGAATTTACGAAACGGCTACGTCAGGGGTATGGCTCTGATACCACTTGTAAGGGACGAGGGCACGACACAGATCTCCACAATGGTATGATATTGTCCACTTTGGGCATAAGCCCTCATGGCTTTGCTTTTGGTTCACCCCAAAAGGCTTCATACCAATGGAGACATTTGTCCTCCCTTATAAACCCATGATCACCCCCTTGTCTAGCCAATGCGGGACTTTGGTTGCACTCTCTAATTCCCAACAGATTCATTGTGGCTTTTTCAGGTACTTCAACAGGAGCGTCAAAATGTCTCTGAAATTGGAGTTCTTCTTTTTGATATGATGGCTCAAGGTTCCATGCTTAAGAATATCCAAGTGAGTTTTACATATAGGGAAGGCAATGTGGTTGCACATGCTTTGGCTAGGCTGGCATTATTGAAGAATTATGATGTCGTTTGGTTGGAAGAATGGCCAGAAGATATTTCTGCTGTTCTTGATGTTGATGGGTGTTCTTTTGTTGATTTTGTTTAAATTATTTTAGCATCTTTTGTATAAAAAAAATTATCTTACAAAAAATTCAAGATTATAAAATTCAAACTTAATCAACATATTTCAATAAATATATTTGTAAGCAAATCATAATTTCACTTCCAAACAATATCACAATATAGGGATAAAAATATTTCCATTCAAACAATTAAAAAAATATTCAAATTCAAAGGTAATATTATAAAATATCTCAAACTATCCCAAAAGAGCATTAATAGGAGAATCATAAATATGTTTCAAAATATATAAAAACATTAATTCAAACAATTCAAGAATTTCAAATTCAAATTCAAATTTAAAGAAGATATCATAGCACATATTCACATTATCTCACAATTCTTTTAAGAGATAAAGTTACAAAAGAAAAATGATTTATCCTTTTGAAGCACCAAGAGAGTTTTAAGCTTAGATTTGGATTTTGAATAGTTTCCTTTTGAAACTCATTCAATCTTTCAAATTTGAATCTTGGAGCACACATACTAAACAATTTAGCAAGTAGTTTTTGGTACCCATACTTGTTTGGGTCCATGTAGGTTAGTCTTAACTTTTGGAACCCATTTCTTTTTAGTTCCAACATTACTAGCATTCATTTTTCGCAAATAACAACTATTAAATTTATGACCAATTTTGCCACATGAATAACAAGTAACAGTATGCATAAAATTTTCACTCATATAATGTCTATGTTCTTTTTCACATAAGTGTTCCTTTTATAAGTATTTTGAAAATTTTCTTTATAAAGAACATTTTTCTTTCCATAATGATCAAGAGCATTTTTCAATTTATAGCAATTTGGTATAATATGACCTCTAATACCACAATAATGACATATGGGCACAAATTTTTGCATTATGCACAAATCTATCATTATGAACTAAATTAGACTTAGAATGAGAATGATTTGACACACATTTTGCTACATCATGCTTATGAACAAATTTTGGTACGTCATGCTTATGCACATTACATTTTAGCAAAACATTCGGCAAAACGTCACTAGGCATACTAGAAGATGCTTTAACAAAAATAGTTTTGAATTTGATGGAGTAACACATAACCAAAACCTCTTTTGTCATTTAATGGTTTACCCATGTCAATAATTTTATCCAATTTTTGTGCACCTATTGTCAATTTCTTAATAGATTCTTTAGCACAATTAAGCTCATTCATAAGATTTGATTATTTTTCTTTGAGAGCTTTAACACGTTCATGCAATTCAAAGGTATCATGCTCAAGAAATTTAATCTTATCTAGCAAAACACATTTTTCTTCATCACAAGAATTATCAACATCATCATGTTTCACAACACTAATTGCATTTAATTTCAAGCATTCATTTTCCTCAACTAATGATTGATTTTCAATAACTAAGGCATCCAAGTCATTTTTCAATTCTAAAAATGAGGAATTAATTTTCTCATTTTCTTCCTTCACACAATTAAACTCATTTAATAACTCATTATTTTGGTGAGCTAATTTTGTGTTCTTCTTTTTAACAGACATATATTTAGAGCACACTTTTTCAAAATCAATTTTAATTTCATTATAGGCATCCAGAGGGAGACTTTCGTTACTTACCTCTTCATCGTCACTTTCATCATCTGTGTGAGTCATCAAGCACCAATGAGATTCCTGAAAATCTTCTTTCTCCAATTTATGAAATTTTCCTTGATTTCTAGATTTATAAATTTCCTTCACATCAAGAAAATTATTAGAAACACAAGATGAATATTATAACACATTATTAACTTCTAATATTTGCCATAAGCTCAAACAATTAAGTTTTCTAGAAGGATAATTTTCAAAATGAATTTTAAGAGAAAAATAATTGTTGAAAATTTTCTTCTAAACACAACACTTTATAAAATAAAAGATTGAGCTACCCGCTCTGATACCAATTGTAGGATCGTATGGCAACACTAGAGGGGGTGAATAGGGTTGCTTAATAAAATTTAAAACTTTTTTCTTTTTGCTAAATTAAACTAACTTAATTTAATTTAAAATAATTTAATAAGCACTCTAAAATATGCAAGAAATATTTGACAATTTTTCTAGGCATACAATCTACTCATAAAAATAAAATAGTGGAAATTAAAAGAGTAGAGAGAGAGATAACACCAGAAAATTTTATAGTGGTTCGGAAATCCCTACTCCACTCCCCAAGACTCCTTCTTGGGTATTTTACTGCAATGACTCTCTTACGGGTGAGAACCAAACCGATTCTTTTTCCAGGTTCAAGAGTAAACCTCTACCGATCGTTTTACAGGTTCGGGACCCAACCTATACCAATCTTTTTAAACGGGTTCAAGATCAAACCACTGTGATCCTTTTAACCGGGTTCAGGATCAAACCACTACAAATCCTTTTTCAGGTTCAGGATTAAACCACTCACTCAATTCCCAAGGTGCACCCACACCTTATTACAAGTTCCCAGAAATAAATGAAAGAAGAAGCTCACAAAAATAAAATACCTCTTGAAGGCAAGATACACAAGAATGATCACTCACAATTCTCACTAAAAAATTCCTCACAAAATTGAAATAGACCGGATTAAGAATATGGGAGGATTTTTGAGAAAGAGAGTAAAAGACTTGAAGGCTTAAATTTGATAAATTAAGTGTATATTGGAGGAGAAGAGAATGGCTTAAATTTGATTGTCATTTTTTTCTTTTTTTAAAAAATCAAGTTTCATAAAAATTCGATTTTTTCAATTAATTTTTTTCCACATTTTGTGTCTACTAGGAAAGATTTAGATTTTTTCATTTTTTTTTTAAAAAATCAAGATTCATTAAAATTTAATTTTGTCAATTTAACTTTTTTTTTTTGTTTCACGTTTTGTGTTTATGGGGAAATGTTTCGAGTTTTTTCAATTTTTTTTTTAAAAAATAAAATTTAAGAAAATATTAATTTTGTCAATTTAATTTTTTTTGTTTCATATTTTGTGTAAGTTGAAAAAATTTCTATTTTGTCAATCTTTTTTTTTTTTTTTTTAAATCAAGTTCCATTAAAATTTGATTTTGTCATTTTTTTTTATTTCATGTTTTGTGTCTACTGAAAATGACTTTGATTTTTTTTTTTTAATTTTCATTTTTTTAAAAAAATGAATTTTCACTAAAATTTGAATTTGTCAAGTTAAAATCAAACATGATAATTTCATTTCAAATGAAGATAGATTCGATATTTTAATTTGATAAATATGGAATTAAATTCAAAATCTTGATGTCATGATTGTTTTTTGTGTGTATGTATTCTTTTTTTTTTTCAAAAAAGAGAAATTTTGATGGATAGGTTGTTTGAGATGCATATATACATATATGTCAATAGTTGAAGATTTTCAAGATTAGATTTCCAGTAGTTTTTTTACCATTATACCATTTTTGTCATAATTTAGTTAAATAAAATAATCCATATATTTGCCTAAAATATTTTCTCATGATAATTACTTTGTTTTAAAAATCTTTCACCTTCTTACTCTTAAATAACTCATTGATTCTCTCAAGATTTTCTCTCACATATCATCTCACACATTTAGGGAAAAAAAATTTCACCCTCCATTCACTCACGCTAATCACGCTTCTGCTTCACGCTCACGTCGGTTCCTCTTTCATGGAAAAAGTTATTTCCACCTTTCATTCACGCTCACATTGGTCATTCACTCTCACGACATCGTTCCCACCGTCTCATCCTCTGAGCGTTGTTTCAAGCTCCTGTCAACACATCTAACGCCTCTGCCGGTTTACGCTTCATCTTTTTTTTTTTGTGTGTGGTTTTTTTGTCATTCTTGTTTACACAGTCCATATTGTTTTGGTTGCTGTCGGTTGGAGTTCATTCACGGAAGGTATATTTGGGTTTGTTATGTGGTTCATAAAATATATACCGTTTGTTTTATTCTTTGGTTATTGGGTCATTGTTTACTTAGTTGTGGGTTTATAAAAATCATTCAAGGTTCTTACTCCAATAAATAATGGCTTATATATAACGAACAGATGGTTATTGTTTACTTATCTATGTTATTATTTTCTTAGTTGTGTCATTGGGTTTATATAATATATAATCTGCTTTATATACAATCATCTGTGTTATTGGGATATTGTTAACTTAATTGCATTATTGGGTTATTATTCTCTTAGTTGGAGCTTTATTGGGTTATTGTTCTCTTAGTTAAACTTTATAAACCATGTCTACTATATAAGGAGGTTTGTATAATATAATCTAAGTATATATTTATGATACAATATACAATCTGATATATATTTATCATTCTGGTGTTTTACTTATGAATTGAATACACAATGATGAATATATATTATATAATGAATTATGTATATTAATTATATATTATAATGCATGGTATATATTTATTATTTGAAGAAATACTACTGTTGGCATAGAAATTTTCTTCAAATAATTGTCTAAGTTCGTGAAAGTAGAATATGTTAATTTCATGAAATAGATTGAATTGGGTTCAATTTAAACCCGAATGCAATAATGTAATTGGGCCAGAAGTCCAAAATTTCAAGTCCAAGCCCATGGATGAGCCCAAAATGCCTTTCAGGCTCAAGCCCATGGATGAGCCTAAATGCAACCAAGCCCAAGCCCAAGCCCACGAAGGCCTTTGGGAAACTCTATAAATAGGAGGCATGGTCTCTCATTTGGGGGAGAGCAGAAAGAAAGGAAGAAGAGAAAGCTCTCAGAAGAAACCGAAGATTGAAGCTCCTTCTGCAAAATTGAAGATCAAAGCTCAGATCCTCATCAAATCCAATTGCAGAACTGAAGAACAATACTCTGATCATCTTCAAATCCCGATGCAGAACTGAAGAACGAAGTTTAGATCCTTTTCAAAGTCCACTGCAGAATCGAAGAACGAAGCTCAGATCCTCGTCAAATTCAGCTACAAAATTGAAGAACAAGGCTCAGATCCTTATCAAATTCAGCTACAGAACTGAAGAACGAATCTCCAATCCTCTTCAAATCTCGCTGCAGAATCGAAGATCGAAGCTCAGATCCTCATCAAATTCAATTGCAAAACTGAAGAACAAGGCTCAAATCATCTTCAAATCCTACTGCAAAACCAAAGATCGAAGCTCAGATCCTCTTCAAATCTCACTGCAGAACTGAAGATCGAAGCTCAGATCATCCAAATCCTCCTGCAAAACCGAAGACTGAAGCTCAGAATCTCCTGCGAACCTGAAGACTGAAGCTTACCTCAATCCATCCAAAAGAACTCAAATCCGTCGGAAGAACAAACCTTCAAGACTTTGAAGACTAAAGCTTCTTGAAGGCTTCTTGAAGATCAAAAAACTCCTTGAAGCTCACGAAGCCCTTGATACAACTTCAATCTCAAGAACAAGCTGCAAAGTCCTTGAAACAACTTCAATCTCAAGAACAAGCTGCAAAGCCCTTGAGACGACTTCAAATTCGAGAACAAGCGTTCCAGCCCTCGAGTGAAACACATTCACACACAAGAGAGAGAATCAGAGGATTATGTATTAGAGATTGTACACTCACACGCATACAACATCAATACAAATCAAAGTTTATTCCACGTGTCTCATTCCTTTGAAGTCTCGTGTGAACAACTACATTCTACAATCAATTGAGTGATAGTACAAAAAACTCACTTATTGTATCATACCCTACCGATAGTTCTCAATGCATATCATTTCCAAATATATTCATGATAGGTAGCAATACATTTATATCATTTCTAAATATATTATATATATTTAAGGATAGTTAATAATTAATAGAAATATACGGGTACATATATATACCAGTTCATATATATATATATATACACACAAAAATATATATTAAATAAACGCTATACTATATAATTATTATATATTTTATGTAGGAAATAATCTCGTTCATGTATGTGTTGTCGTTTGCACGATTAGAAAGAGATATGTTTTCCTTTTTTTGAGGTGCCGTTATGAAAAGTGAGGAAGTATTTAAAAAAAAAAATCATCAACAAAACGCAGGATTTCTTTTTGGGAAAAAGTTGCCAGATTTGAGGAGAGTTTCCTTTTTTTGAGGTGCGGTTATAAGGAGAGAGAAGTTTTTTTTAATCCATCCTTGAAAATATCATATATTGAAGGAAATGTGTTTCCTTATTTACTTTTTGTTATTATTTTTTTTTTTATTTAATAGGTAGAAGTCTCTATGAGGGCTAAAACGTAAAAGGATCCTGACTTTTGTGAAAAAAACAACTCTTTTATAAAATAAATGGGAAAGTTAGACATTTACAAAATATGAGGCTGGATTTAGGTTATCTATGTACTTATCACTTCAAAAAAATTAGGGTAATTTGCAAAAACAACCCTTGAACTATGAGGATTGTTGCAATTACACCCACCAACTTTTAATTGCAAAAACTAAACCCCTCAACTTAGTTAGATGTTAAAATTGGCCCCCTTCCGTTCAAGTATAAAGACTTCCGTTTGACGCCTTTCCCAATTCATCTCTAACCTATTTACTTCTCCACCTCGCGCAGTCAAGCCTTTCAGCGTCGAGTTCTCTTGTGCCGCCAACTGTGATCATCTCAGACCATGGATCATTGCCTAAGTTCAAGTTTGTCTATCATTCTTCATTAAAAATAAAATCGACACCACAAATTTTATATTTATTATCACATCACACAATGTAAAAAACACATGTCGATCAAACCCTATAAATTCGTCATGAAGGATTTCAAACAATTGTTGCTCATCATCACACCACAATGAATTAACCAGACAAGACAGATGACAACAATCACAATTTTATCCTTTGATTATTGTTTGTTGGGAATGACTTAATTTTTGCCTATTAGAAGTAAAACATGGAGTGGTTTGTCCCACATGGATAAAATTTGAGTTGTAATGAGTGTTTTTATAACATCACTCCTTCTTACCTTAGTAAATGTGGTTAAGGGTGAAACCAAGGCTTCTTCCCACATGTGAGCGTCGTTGCTGCCGGTCGGTCAGACGGGTCGGGTTCAGGTTCGGGTAAGTGCACTCACACGTAAGAAAGAGATGTGTTTTACTTTTTGGGCCAAAATATAGTTTTCCTTTATTTATTTATTTTTTATTTTTTATTTTTTACTTATCCCACTGATCGCCACGTGTCACCTGCTGATCGAGCTTCACGCTGCTGCCCGTGCACGTTGTTGACGCTGAATGAGCCGAGGCTGCTGCTACTGACTGTGACCGAATTGAACGTTTGAGTCGTTGGAGTTGCAAGCTGACCGGACACGTGGGCCTTTTCCCCATGATTGATCTCTTTGACTCCCCTTTTGATCCAAGCTTGGAATTTGGGCTTGATTGGCTTCATTTTGGGCATTTTTCCCCAAAATCCACAACTTTGCTCCTAAAGACCAAATAACCAAATACATTAAATATTTTCAATAAAAACACGATTAAAGCACAGAAAAGCCTAATAAATTGGGGCTAAAATAGCGACATTTCTGCTCCTTATCACACTCCCAAACTTAAGCTTTTGCTAGTCCCGAGCAAAATAAATTCTAAAGATGCATGAAATAGAATCGCTCAAGCCTCAATGATTTTGGAATTCTCAAGATAGAATGGAAAACATGCAAGTGGAATAAGCAAGTATCGCATACTCATGAAGAAATCTTAAACTAGTTTGAACTTAAGATTAATGAAATCTTAAACCTAGATTAGTCTTATGGCTTTCTCCATCTGTTTTCCCCCTACACTGGCTAAGAGCCCCTAATAGGTCGGAGTCCTTCTATCATGCAAAAAAAAGAAACTAGGGTGCCCATCTTTTTTTTCTTTTTCATGGGGGAGCAAAACTCACAAGTGATTTTTCTCTTTTCTTTTTTTTTTTTGCTGCTCCCCAAACTTGCATTTTGATATCTAATGGTACTAGCTTTCACACTACGATGCAAGGACCCTTAACCCAAATTTTATTCTCTGGTTGGCCTAACTGATCACACCGCAGGTAGCTCTTTTTACCCCTAGGCTTTTCTTTTGTGCAAGCAAAAATTTTCTTTTTCAACAGATTTTTCTTTTCTCTCATTTTCTTTTGTTGCTTTTGATTTTCTCTCAGCAGGCATAACATTTTTTTTTTACCTAGCTCTTTAGAACAATCAAGCATGAACTTCCTAATATTAGAAACTAAGCCTATCGGGGTGACAACAAACTTTAAAAACCATAATAAGAATCTAGATTTTCAAAGACGTCATTAGATAAGGCTATTGCATGTTTTAGACATCAAAGCTAAGTATCAAAAAAATTTTAAAATTTCACAATTTCTGCCGTGCTCCCAGATTCCACAACATATAAACCATTTTCTCCCAAAATTTCTAAAATCACATCCTTGGCTATCATAGCTATCTATTCATGCATCCAACAGAATTTAAATATGCTCAATACAGTGAAAGCCTCCCCCCCCCCCCAAAACTTAAACTAAACATTGTCCCCAATGTTTTGAAAACAGTAAAGCATAAAGAGAGATACTGAGACTTCCCTGAGCTAGGAGCGCTTCATCCTCCTCCTTTGGATCCAGAAAAATGGGATTTTTGGAATTTTGGGATTTGCTAAGGTGATCGTGCAAAACAAAATTGGATCACGTAGCAAAGAAAATTATTTACCGCAAAAACAACTACCTAAACTTTAATCCTTGGGTTGCCTCCCAAGTAGCGCTTTCTTTAACGTCTTTAGCTAGACGAGGCTCGGCACGCTTACGGAGGCTCGAAATAAAAGTTTTCACCATCCTCCGGTCCCTGCAAGAAATCACGCACCGAATTGCACACTGCAAACAGGGGAGAAAAAAAACTTTCCCCTGGCCCATCTTCACTAAAGAGATTGTTATAATAGCATTCCAGAAAATAAGTAGCCGCATCAAATCTCTTTTCTAAATCTCTATTCACAAAGCAATTGTTAACAGAGTCATCAAGCGTTATGATATCAACCGGTCTGGGATCTAAAGGTGGCCTATCAATTATGCCAGTCCATTCATCAGACTCCATATCTACATGCTCAGAAGATTCCTCAGACTCAGAATTAAAAAATGATTCAACTAGGCTATCATATGACTCACTATCAGAAGAATTAAAGAATTCAAGTATTTCTGGATCAGATTCTATACTATGCACAGATTCGAGTTCCTCTGGGTCAGATTCTATGCTATATACATCATCAGGACACGAACCAAAGGTATTAACATTATCAGGGTCCATGCATTCAGGAATATCAAGATCAAACTCGATAAATTCAGTGTTATCATGATCAAACTCAAAATTATCTATCAAGTGATCTTTTTTATACAATTCATGCTCATCCTCAATGTCAGGCAAATCAATATCATCATCAAAATCATCGATTTCAGGCAAATCCAATTCATTCTCAAAAGAAGTCAACTGCAGATATTTCATGCTTATAAGCAGGTAGGTTTAATTCATTTTCAAAGTCAGGCAATTCTAAATCATTCTCAAACAGAGGATCATCTAAATATGCATTATGATCAAAATCCCCATCATCCATAAGCACTTCTCCTAAGCCTAGGCCAAGATTATACTTTACCTCTTCATCATCGTCAGTCAAGTATTCAGGACCAATAGAAAAACATGTATGAAAACTACAAACAGACTCATCTTGGCCAAAAATACTAAACACGACTTTTTCATCATCAATATTCAAGGTAAGCTTACCTATATGCACACTAATCTCAGCCTTACCAGTCGCTAAGAAGGGTCTGCCTAGAATAATGGGCACCTCTCTGTCCTCCTGCATATCCAGTACCACAAAGTCTACGGGGAAGATAAATTTGTTGACTTTTACCAGCACGTCCTCCACTACACCCATCGAGTGGGTAATCGATCTATCAGCAAGCTGGAGAGTGACGTCGGTGTCCTTCATTCCTGTTAAACCAATCTTCCTGTAAACAGAATATGGCATTAAATTTATACTAGCACCTAAATCACATAAGGCCCTATTGAAAGATACTTCTCCTATAGTGCAGGGAATAGTAAAACTCCCTGGGTCTTTCTGTTTAGAAGGCATCTTTCCAGAAACAATGGTACTACTACTCTCAGACAATTTAAAAACTTCCTTTTTCAAACTTTTCTTCCTAGAAAGCATTTCTTTCATGAATGTCCCATAAATCACATAAGGCCCTATTGAAAGATACTTCTCCTATAGTGCAGGGAACAGTAAAACTCCCTGGGACTTTCTATTTAGAAGGCATCTTTCCAGAAACAATGGTACTACTACTCTCAGACAATTTAAAAACTTCATTTTTCAAACTTTTCTTCCTAGAAAGCATTTCTTTCATGAATTTCCCATAATTAGGCATGTTATACAAGGCATCTACTAAGGGAATATCCACAGACAATTTCTTAAACATTTCTAGGAATTTCTGAAACTGCTCATCAAATTTAACATTTTTAAAGCGTTGAGGAAAAGGTAACTCCATGTAGTCAAAGGTTGGACATTCGCCCCTCCGCTTGGGCGGGCTAATGTGCGAGCCTTTGTCATGATGGTTGCATGGAACCAGTTCTTCCTCGTTCAGTTTCTCTCTATGCCTGTCATCTTGCCTTTCATCTTTTCTTCCTGCAAAATTGTTAGAAAAATCACAATTCAAATTAATAGAGTTAGGAGGATGTTGGGACCTTTGAGAGGAGGTTATTTGTGCCTCAGCCCTTTCATCTTCGTCCTTGCTCTTTTCTTCTTCCTTCTTCTTTTCTGAATTGATCTACAGCTTCCTACCACTTTTTAGTGTCACCATCTTGCACTGCTCTCTTGGGTTAGGTTCAGTGTCGCTTGGAAATTTTCCCTTCTGAATGGCATTCACTGCTAAAGCGATCTGTCCTATTTGAACTTCCATGTTTTTCAGAGTTGTGTCGTGGTTATTAACTGCCATCTGGAGATTCACGTTCAACACTTTCTGCTCTTTAATAAACATAGCCACCATCTCCTCCAGGTTATTCTTCTTTTTAGGTGCACTGGATGATGCAAAACCTGATGGTGGCTGCAAAACATTCTTCGTATTCGAATATGAGAAGTTTTCGTGATTGCGCAGACTGGGGTGGTAGAAGTTTGGTACTCCTTGAGTGAATGGTTTGTTTCCCACGTACTGGACTTCTTCCACATCTTGACATTCCTTCTTTGAATAACCTTCAGCTAAGGTGGAAATGGATTTGACCACCTCAGATGAAGTCAGCTTATTCAGCGCATTGGTCAGAGATGCCATTTGTGCCTTCAACGAACTCGACTCATCCAATTCATAAATTCCAGTCTTCTTTGAAATTGCTCCCCTCTCGGTCGACCACTGATAACTGGTTGTCGCCATTTCCTCCAACAGATCTTTGGCTTCCGTTACTGTTTTGGAAAGAAAACTTCCTCCTACTAATGTGTCTAGGACTGTCTTGGTGGAGGGATTCAATCCATTGTAAAACAACTGCACCTGGAGCCAATCAGGATATCCATGTTGGGGGCACCGCCTAAGCATTTCCTTGTATCTCTCCCATGCCTCGTACAATTGCTCCTCATCAAGCTGCCTAATCGTTCCGATTTCAGTCCGGAGCATGGTAGTCTTGGCAGGCGGGAAAAATTTAGTCAGAAAAGCCTGGGCAAGCTCGTCCCATGTACTAATACTGCCCGTCTCGACTGATTGGAGCCAATCATTTGCCTTGTCTTGTAGAGAAAATGGGAATAACCTCAGTCTTATGGCGTCTGCCGGAACTCCGTTCATTTTTACCGTCCCACATATTTCCAAGAATGATCGCAGATGTGAGTGTGGGTCCTCAGAAAGATGTCCCTTAAAAGAGTTATCGCGCGCCATCTGAATCAATCCTATCTTTAACTCAAAATTGGTAGCTTGGATTGGGGCGTAAACAATTCCAGAATTCTCGATGGGAAGAACTGGCTGTAAGAAGTCTCTGATTGCCTTGGGAGCTTCATCTTGATGGGTCATTGCTTCTGCTAATTTTTTCTCTCTCCGAATGGTTCTAAGAGTCCTGTCAATTTCGAGATCTAGCGGAAGAAAATTAACCACTTTGTTCCTTCGCATACAATACTCCCAATCAATCAAAAGAACGAAACAAAAACAAAAATAAAATGATATTCACAAATTAATGACCGAAAAATATTTACACCAAATTACTATTTATCCATTTCTTTTCGATGTAAAGAAAAATTGATTTGCTTAAAAATCAAGCCTCCCCGGCAGCGGCGCCAAAAGCTTGTTGCTCACCGCAAGTGCACGGGTCGTCACAAGTAATATAAAACGGTAGGTAATACCGAGTATCGAATCCACAGGGAGGCGAAACGAAAATTAAGCAAAGCAAAAATCTCTTGAGCACTAAAAATAATTGGGAGAAATAATATTTAGGGAACAGCTCATGCAATTAAAAATGATTTAAAATCAAAGCAATTAAAGAAAATAATTTGATCAATCAAACATAATAAAATATGGAGAAAGGGTTTTCTTTAAATGGGAAGAGGGGTCTTGAAAATCAATTATTAGCTAAACATTTATTATAATTATCCTATCTCATTGCCCAACTAACTATAATCATAGAATCTCCGTTAATCACATAGGTTCTCCTGTCGGTTTCCCCTAATTGTAATTAATTCATTTTAACAACCTAAGTGTCCTTAGCGCCATTAAAAATCATTAATTATTACACTCTGATTCATTTTAGGAATCTAAGTTTAATCAACTAATCTCGGTGTCACGACATGCAATTAAACTAGTTGCATGGATTACGATCTATCCTAATTTCTCTTCGTCGAGTTTCCATTAAGAATCAGATCAATACACAATTGGCCAGATTGAGTAAAGCATTAAGCACATCCATACAAATAATTAGGACAAAGGGCAAGAGACAGGAAATTATAACAACATTTTGACTATAATTTCATTTCAAGACCCCAAATTGGGGTTTAGCTACACATAGCTAAAATATCCATAACATTTACAATGAAAAGCATAATTAAGAGCATAAAAGGAAAGGAATTGACCGTCGAAAAATCCCTTCGCTGACGCTCGGAGTCCCGCCGAACACTCCTTGAGCCTCCTAGGACGCTCCCCAAAATTCCCCAAAATTTTTCCCACTAAAGAAAGCTCTCAAAAAGGCTAGAAATCCTTGAGAGAGGCTCCAAAGGAGCCAAAGAAAGGAGAGAATGGAAGAAATGGGAATTGATTGATGGTAAAATGAGGCACCAAGGGGCGCCTTATATAGGCTCGGAAAGGGGGTAGCGTCGCAACGTTGTGACGTCATCGACTTGGCGCCCGTGCCAATTCCAGATTTTTCTGTTGCGTTTTGGGCTTCTTTTTGGGCTTCCACTTCATTCCTTTTGGGCCTTTTCCCCACGATTGATCTCTTTGACTCCCCTTTTGATCCAAGCTTGGAATTTGGGCTTGATTGGCTTCATTTTGGGCATCTTTTCCCCAAAATCCACAACTTTGCTCCTAAAGACCAAATAACCAAATACATTAAATATTTTCAATAAAAACACGATAAAAGCACAGAAAAGCCTAATAAATTGGGGCTAAAATAACAACATTTCTGCTCGCTATCAATCCACACAGTTCTAAGGAGGTTCAGACGGTCCCTAAAAAACCAAAGGGCAGTCATGACATTGATCTAGAAAAATTCGAGAAAGACAACAAGGCGGTTCGGGGTCATCTTCTGAACCACATGAAGGACTCACTGTTCGACCTGTTCGTTGTTCAAAAGTCAGCTAAAGTTATCTGGGAAACTCTGGAGTCCAGATATGGCGGTGATGATGCACGAAGAAAGAAGTACGTGGTCGGTAAGTGGATGCGGTTCCAAATAATGGATGACAAACCAGTGATGGACCAGGTTCACGAGTACGAGAATCTAGTGGCAAACATTCTGACAGAAGGTATGAAGATGTGCGAGATTCTCCAGGCGAATGTCTTGCTCGAAAAATTCCTTTCTTCATGGAGCGACTACCGCAATCATTTAAAGCACAAGAAGAAGGACCTGACGTTACAAGAGCTGATCAGCCACATGCGAACTGAAGAAGCCAACAGACAAAAAGATAAGTTGGAATCTAAGTCCTTAAATTCAGTTAATGCTAACCTAGTTGAATCTTCTGCTGCATCAAAAGACAGGTTCAAAAATAAAAATAAAGACAAATCCTCGCAGAAGAATAACAATCCATTCAAGTCTCCTAACGGGAAAATAGAGAAGGAGAAATCCAAGCTGATATGTTATGTCTGCGGAAAACCAGGGCACAAATCCTATCAGTGCAACCAGAGGAAAGGAAAACTAGATCGGAAGCCAGATGGTGCACAAGCCAACATTGTTGAAGCAGACGATATCATTGCTGCAGTGGTGGTGGAGGCTAACCTGTTGGAGAATAAATCAGGCCGGATTCTTCACACTGGTGCCTCAAGACACTTCTGCTCAAATCGAAGCTTGTTCCACGAGTTCCATGACACTGTTGACGGTGAATGCGTATACATGGGGAACTCGGTCGCTGCTGGAGTACTTGGGAAAGGGAAGGTTCTCTTAAAACTTACTTCTGGAAAGACTTTATCTTTGAATGATGTATTGTATGTTCCTTCATTGCGTAGGAATCTGGTGTCTGGAAGTCTGTTGAACAGGGCAGGGCTTAGAATTGTGTTTGAAGCTGACAAGGTTGTCGTCACTAAAAATGGTGACTTTGTTGGTAAGGGGAATCTAGCCGATGGTCTCTTTGTGTTAAACATTGTTTCTATTCCTGCTGAAATGAATGAAAGCACATCTCGTTCTGCTTACATTGTTGAATCTGTTGATGTGTGGCATGGTAGACTAGGTCATGTGAATTTCGCATCTATTAAAAGGCTTAAACAATTGCATCTTCTCAATGTATCTGAGACACCTGAAAACAATAGATGTTTTGTATGTGTAGAGGCAAAATTCACGAAAAAACCTTTTAAGCCTGTTACAACGAGATGTACTGGGCTGCTTGAGTTAATTCACTCTGATTTAGTTGATTTCAAAAATACTACTAGTAAAGGTGGCAAAAATTATTATATATCTTTTGTCGATGATTTCTCTAGATACACGAAATTATATCTTCTGAAATCAAAAGATGAAGCTAGTAGCATGTTTAGGAAATACAAAGCAGAAGTAGAAAACCAACTAGACAAAAAGATTAAAAGGTTAAGATCCGATAGGGGAAGTGAATACAGTGACAAGTCTCTCAAGGAATTTTGTGAATTAAATGGTATTATCCATGAGAGTACTGCACCATATTCTCCTCAACAAAATGGCATAGCCGAACGTAAAAATAGATCATTAAAAGAAATGATGAATGCTATGTTACTAAGTTCTGGATTGCCTAACAGTATGTGGGGGGAAGCTGTGCTTTCTACCTGTTTTGTTCTTAACAGAGTTCCTCACAAAAGACTGGATAAGAGACCATACGAGCTTTGGAAAGGATATTCGCCGAACCTGAGCTATCTGAAGGTATGGGGGTGCTTAGCTAAAGTGGCATATCCGATATTTAAGAAACCTACGGTAGGATCTAAAACTTTTGATTGTGTGTTTATTGGGTATGCTCATAATAGTGCTGCTTATAAGTTCATGTGTTTAAATGATAATTCAATTTGTGAATATAGAGATGTTGAATTTTTCGAACACATTTTTCCTATGATTAAAAATGAGCTAGATAATATCACACGATCTAGTCAGGTGTCTGTTTGTCCCTCATCTACTCCTGATGTTATGCATGAATTTGAACCTAGGAGGAGTAAAAGAAAGAGAACTGAGAAAGATTTTGGATCGGATTTCTTAACCGTTTTTCTTGTTGAAAACTCAGATAAAATTGATGATCAATTTGCATGCATGTATCTAATAGATGAGGATCCTAAAACCTACCAAGAGGCCTTAAAATCTGTAGATTCTAGTTTCTGGAAAGAGGCCATTAAAAGTGAACTGGATTCTCTAATTATGAATCAAACGTGGAACTTGGTAGATTTACCTAAAGGGATTAAACCTATTAGGTGTAAGTGGATTTTTAAAAAGAAAATTAGACCAGATGGCTCAATTGAAAAATTCAAGGCTAGATTAGTGGTTGTAGGCTATTCGCAAAAACAAGGTATTGATTACTTTGATACTTATTCTCCTTTAACTAAAATAGCTACTATTAGATGTTTGTTAGCTCTTTCAGCTATTCGTGGGCTGTTAATACATCAGATGGATGTGAAAACAACATTTCTCAATGGAGATTTAGAAGAGGAGATATATATGGCACAACCTGAAGGCTTTGTAATTTCTGGTAAAGAAGACAAGGTATGTCAGCTTAAAAAATCTCTTTATGGTCTTAAACAAGCTCCCAAACAATGGTATGAGAAATTTAATAATACCTTAGTAAACAATGAGTTTAGGGTAAATTCTTCTGACACATGTGTTTACTTGAAATTGTTTGGTGTTGACTATGTGATTATCTGCTTATGTTGACGACATGCTTATTTTCGGTACAAATTTAGAAGTAATAAATGATACCAAGTTATTTTTATCCTCACACTTTGAGATGAAAGATTTAGGTGAGGCTGATGTGATACTTGGTGTTAAGTTGAGAAAAACCAAAAATGGGTATTCATTGAGTCAATCACACTATGTTGAAAAGATGTTAAAGAGATTTGATTGTTTTGATGATACGCATGTAAGAACACCTTATGATGCTAGTATGAAACTTAAGAAAAATAAAGGAGATAGTGTCTCTCAATCTGAATATGCAAAAATTATAGGTAGTGTAATGTACCTAATGAATTATACTAGACCTGATATTGCATATGCTGTGAGTAGATTGAGTAGGTATACACATAATCCTAGTAAAAATCATTGGGTTGCACTTCGTCGTGTGTTGAGGTACCTTAAAGGTACAATAGATTACTTTTTGCAATTTAATAAATTTCCTGCAGTATTAGAAGGTTATTGTGATGCAAACTGGGTAACTGATAACGACGAAGTAAGTTCAACTAGCGGGTATGTGTTCGTTTTTGGTGGAGGGCTATATCATGGAAATCTGCAAAGTAGACGTGCATTGCGCGATCCACCATGGAGTCTGAGTTTATAGCCCTCGTGCTTGCAGGGCAAGAGGCAGAATGGTTAAGAAGTTTACTTCAAGACGTACCACTGTGGGGGGGCGTCAGTGCCAGTCTCTTTGCACTGTGATTCACAAGCTGCCATAGGAATTGCCAAGAGCAGTGTATATAATGGCAAGAGAAGGCATATACGCTTGAGACATGGAGTTGTGAAACAATTGATGAAAGGGGGAGTTATCTCCTTGGAGTATGTGAGGTCTGGGAGGAATTTGGCAGATCCTCTCACCAAAGGCCTAACAAGGAGAGTAATTCTAGAGTCCTCAGCATATATGGGACTCAAACTGTTGAAATGAGTCCATAGCCCTTTATCAGGGTGGTCCAAGTACGGACTTGATGGACACATTTTGGAAAGTCTTCATAGCTCAAGATTTTGAGTGGTTTACTGCGGTAGACTTGATGAAGCATGACATGATTGTGAAGGTGTAGCCGCCTTCCATGAAAGAGTGTAATGGATCTCTTTCTAGAGCTTTCACGATGACCCAAGGTGTTTGTGCATGGCCTTAAATAGCACTGGTTCTACTATTGTATCGCGGAATCAAGGGAAACATGAGGATTCAAACGTCTTGTGGGGGTCTAAACCATGATTATTGAAAGTTCAAAAGGTAATTTACTTTCTCTATGCTGGTTATTGCCTTGCTTCACTATGCATTAATTCAAATCGAAAGATATTAATGCTTAAGTTTATTTCCTCCTTTGCTCAGAAAATATTGTTTACAGTCATTCATGGGGGATTGTTCAGAATGACTTAATTTTGGCCTATTAGAAGTAAAACATGGAGTGGTTTGTCCCACATGGATAAAATTTGAGTTGGAATAAGTGTTTTTATAACATCACTCCTCCTTGCCTTAGTAAATGTGGTTAAGGGTGAAACCAAGGCTTCTTCCCACAGGCGCGCGCCGCCGCCGGTCGGTCGGGCGGGCGGGTTCGGGTAACCGCGCTCGTGCCTAAGAAAGAGATGGGTTTTACTTTTTGGGCCAAAATATAGTTTTCCTTTATTTATTTGTTTTTTATTTTTTACTTATCCCACTGATCGCCACGTGTCACCCGCTGACCGAGCTTCACGTTGTTGTCCGCGCACGTTGTTGACGCTGAATGAGCCGAGGCTGCTCCTACTGACCGTGACCGAATTGAACGTTGGAGTCGTTGGAGTTGCAACCTGACCGGACACGTGGCGCCTTCTCGTCCACACGTTCTATCAACCGCTCCTACAGTGACACGTGGCGCATTCTTTGTGGGAATTTTGTTGGCCTCCTTCACTATAAAAGCAATTTTGAGCAGAGTGGAAGATACATAATTCATTCTTTCTATCTTCCTACGTTTCCTTCGATTCCAATCCTCCTCTCCTGAGTGCACGAACTGAAGGAATTGAATCCTTAAGCGGAAGCGAATTGAATCGTGCGTGATTTAATTTCAATTATTTCGAATACCGGTACGTTGGGTAAAATTAGAAACTTATTTTCTTAACTAGATTAAGCATGCAATACTAATTCTAAACAATTTAGAATTTTAGGAACTTACTTGTTGCAGAACCAATTCCACAACACTATGCTCCTCAACGAACAATTCGTACTAAGTCTCTCCAACAAACACCACCATCAAAGAGCACCTGCTATTCTCTGGATCCACGAGGTAGAGATTGTGGGATCTCAATCTTCTTGGAAAGGGAATCACAGCAAGGAAGATTGCTGTGTTTTTGGTTGAGAGAGTGAGAGAGTTGAAAGAGAATTTTCTCTCTTTCTTTTCTGCGTGAGAATGAGAGAAAATGACTGATCAGTTGGGCAACTCCCTCTCCCCTGTACGATAAGTGGGGAGGGAGTTATTACCCTACTAGATCTCGATCGTTGGATCTAATCCAAACGATCTTGGTCGTCTATTAATTAAATAATAATAATCATTTAATTAATTAATTAATTATAATTAATTTAATTAAAACAATATTAATTAAATCAATTATAATATAAGGTATTTAATTCAATTTGAATCATATTCAATTGAATTAAACTGGTCATTCAATTAATCATATTAATTGAATCCACATTAATTAAATATCAAATATTTAATTAATTTTGTAATTGAATCATATTCAATTATATCTCTCTCATTTAACCTATAGTTTTAATGTGCATCAAATCTACATTAATATTAACTATAGAATTAATTTAATCAAATCACATTTAATTAAATTAAATTAATTAATTCATTAATTAAATATCATATATTTAATTAATTTACTATCTGAATCATTATTCAAATAATTCTCTCATATACTATAGTTTTAATATGAATCTCATTCACATTAAATTTAACCTATAGTTTCAATATGAATCTAATTCATATTTAATATTTGAACTCCTTCAAATATTTAATTCTCCCATTAATTAATTTTGAATCATATCCAAAATTAATTTATAATATAAAATTTAATTCATTAATTAAACTTATATTATAATGTATCTTTATACATTATTTTAATTGTATCAAATACAATAAAATTCCCTTAACGAATTTGAACACACTTCAAATTCTATTCAAGACTATTTAACCTCAGAACCCTTTACGAGCTAGCAGGTGGACCTAATGGACCTACAGATCAGAAGCTCCTGGGTTACCTCTGGATCCTTAAGTACCACTGATTCCTCTAATGAACAATCTGTTTATGATCCAATCAATAAACAGCAGTTCCTCTCGGGCCAGGAGAGGATGGGCGCCCTTGTTCAAGACCCGAAATCAGCCCTTAAAGGAACATACATCTGCTTACCCCTATAGGGGAAGGAGTGAATTCCATCTTGTACTGTTACGTTCCCAGCCCCCATTCGGTCTTGCCCCTGAAATTTTAGGATTATTGAGTCGACGAACTGGCCACTCCCACCCATACAGATCTAAGGACAATCCCTCCTGAAAAGGAGTTCATAACAGACTCAGGATTGAGATTGAGTTGTCTAGGTCATCCTATTGAAATAGAAATCTAAACTAGTCAACGGTGTTACATCTCTAGTGGTTACTATTTCGCGGTTCGGTCTTATGCAAACTCATTGCACAGGATACCCCCACTCGCATGTCTCCTACATGGATGCTTTGGATCATTGCATCTGTATCGAATACAAAGTGGGTCGTATCACATAGTGTTACCAGGATAAGGTACCCAGCCTTATCCCTATACTATAGACCATTTAGGTTGTTACTTGAACACTGATCCCCGTATGTCCCCACATACTAGTTCAAGTTTCATCTAAACAACCTAGGATCTTAGTTTATTGGATTTGGGTCAAATTGTGCAATTTTAGTAACAATAACTCTTTATTGTACAAACCTCAACAACAACGTACTGAAACAAGTAAAGAATTTGTCATCATTCACTATCTACGAGTTTTAGGGCATAAAACCCAACACGAACGAGGTGGGTGTTGTGTTAACCTTGGGGAGAACCGGCGAAAACGATTTAGCACCGTGGTCGTGCCGAAATTGCTTTCAAGGCAGTGGTTATCTCCACGACACAACAATTGTTTTCCATTTTTCTACCTACATTGTTAAATGTGAAAATTTTGGGAATGTTCGGTTCATTTTAACGTAATTGTCAGGGCCAAAACCCATATCTTGATCTTCACTTACAATTTGCTAAATTTCTCTTTGAAATATTTGACTCCATAGACTCAAGTAACGCCTACAGAATCGTAGTTTTGGATTATTTTTCTTCTTCCCAGTTTATTGCGTATAAAATCATCTAGAAGTTTTTTGCTCGTGTGGAAACAGAGTTGCAAAAGATGAAATCTCAGTTATTCTTCAACTGTAGAGGTTGAAGATGTCATTATGGGTCAGTCGAGTTCATAATCTTCTTCCACATTTTCTCCAAACCTCTTTTGGGATTAGCTTTTTTAAATGGGGGCCAATTTTAAAATGGCTCTTAGAAGAGGAAGCCATCAGAGAGATGAGAAAGTAGGTTAGAGATGAATTGGGAAAAGTGTTAAACAGAAATCTTTACGCTTTATTAACGGAGGGGGCCAATTTTAAAATCTTCCTAAGTTTAGGGGTTTAATTTTTGCAATTAAAAGTTGGTGGGTGAAATTGCAACAATCACCATAGTTCAAGGGTGGTTTTTGCAATTTACCCAAAAAATTATTATATCATCTTTTTTTTTTAATGAGATATGTTAATTGAAGAACTCAAACCTTTTGAGAAAGGTTGGAAGATTAAAGTGTTTGTCCTTAGAACATTCCCAATCCAACAATTCAAAACCAGAAAGGGAGATCCGGTAAGAATTATGAAATTAATTGTTGTGGACAATGAGGTATTACACATTTTGTTATTTTCTCCATGTTTAATATATATAGTTGCATATTTTTTAAACAAATATCTTATATGTAGGAAACATGTGTTCATATTACTTTGTTTAATGAACTCGTTGACAAATTCAGTGAAAAACTTGTAAAGGAAAAATAATATATGATGCATAACATTAATATAAAACCAGTAAATATTAGGTATTAAGATGCTCATGCAAGGATTGAGATCTCATTATCTCAGATTGGCTAAGATAGAAGAACTAGAAGGAGAAGTATACAACACAAATAATCAAAATTTGGTTGATTTTGAAATCCTAACGAATGATAAACAAGCAAAAACTCATATAGGTCGTTAGTAAAGATATATTACTTATGTTAGCACTATCCTAATATTTATTAATATTGATTTCATATTACAGATGTGGTGGGTGGAGTAATCCAAGTTAAACCAATATTTGTTAGAAGAACTAGTGTCAATCATTTAAAAAAGAGAGAGATTATATTGATGGACAATAAGTACGTATCAAAATGTGAATCTTCAACGTTAGTTAAACTTCTATAAGAATATATAGAATTAATCTTAATTAGTTTTAAATTCATTTTAGTTCAAAATATTTTACTCAAATTACTACACGTGCAACACACGTGGTGAAAACCTAGTAATTAATAAGAGGAGTAGGAGTGTATGAATCAATCTCTAAGATCAAAACTGGAAAACTAATGGAAGGGTGGAACACACTTAAGTCATCTGTGACAATTTTTATGTGATTTTTTTCTTGCTTTTCTCCAAAGGCGTCTAACGTGATTCATAACAAGAAGGGGGAGGACGGGTGAAGAAGAGATGGAAAAGAAAAAAATAAAAGGGCCTTTTAGGTTTCTTTATTTTTTTTTCCTTTTTTTTTTTTTTTACTTAATTTGTTTTCTTTCATTTCCTTTTCCTTTCTCTTCTTGTTACCTTTTCTCCTTCTTTCATTTTCTCTCTTCCTGAACTTTTCTTTTTATCTTCTTTTCCCTCTTCTTTTCTCCAATTTTGAAATCCCAAATAAACTCCAAAATGTTTGAATAAAACTCAAATGAACTCAGTTAAGCCAAATTTCCTTGGACTAAACCTTAAACAATAATTCTAAAAATGGTCAGATACACGCTATACACTACAAGAAAAATCACATACAATAGCATTCAAAAACGTTTTATGAAATGTTGTCATATTTGATGTTATTGAAAGTCTGAGACTTTTAATAGCATTTTTTCACCAACTATCTAAAACGCTATATAAAGTCTATTTTTATTGTGTTATTTTAATGCAATGAAAACCTTTTATAGCATTGGAAAAAACACTATGATTTCTCTTTCATACTATTTTTTATAGCAGTTGAAACAGTGCTACAAAAGACATATCATAGCATTTTTATCACATTGTAGTAGCCGATGTTATTGAAAATCTCTACTTTTTCATAGTGTTTTTTCAACAGTATAGAAAAAGCTATAAAAATAATACATTTTTTATTGCGTAATTCTAATGTTATGGAAAAATTTCACTGCGTTACAAAAAAAAAAACTATGATTGGTCGTCAAATACAGGTTTTTACAAAAGGAAGAAATGATATTGTTGGTTAGCTACGTGTGCAACCAACAATTTTTTTATTTAATACTGAATAAAAATGATGACAGACATTGCGTGTCATTGAAACATACAAAATGGATTTTCAATGTCGGACATTTAATATCGCAAATTTATTGTCGAACACTTTTAATGTCACACATTTAATGTCGGACGCTTTTGATGTCGCACATTTAATGTTAGATGCTTTTGATGTCATCACTTTTAATGTTGGGCAATGACTGACATAAAAAACAGACCGACATTAAAAGTGCCCTTTTAATGTTGGTCAACCAGCTTTGGCCAACATTAAAACACACTTTTAATGGTGGTCAAAGGCTAGTTGACTGACTTTTAATGTCGGGGAGTTTTAATTTCGGTCAAAGCTTTTAATGTCAAGCATTGCCTGACATTAAAAGCGACTGACATTAAAAGTCGCTTTTAATGTCGGTCAATGATCAACATTAAATACTTTTAATATCGGGCAATTCCCGACATTAAAAGTCAAATTTGTTGTACTGCTTGTACATCAAGATTGGCTTTCATGTGTTCATAAGAAGTTGGAAGTGACAAGATAAGCCTGAGTGCCTTATCCTCATCTTCTATCTTAACTTCTGTTATGACAGAAAACAGTAACAACGTAACAAGAATGAAAGGACGAAGAGAAACAACACACAGATATACGTGGTTCACTAACGGTGTGTTAGCTACATCCACGAGCAGAGGGAGAGAACGATCTTATTATGAGAGGAGTATTCAGAATACAGAGATTATGGCAAAAAATAGGTTAAGAGGGTTTATATATGGCACCACTCTTAACCCTAACATAATAGGCGCAAAATAAAAGCCCAAAACGAAAATCATATCTAATCCCTATACATAATTTAGCTTAGGGGGCGTTCGGAGCGCTTCATATCATATTCAAGACATATCAACAAATCTCCACCTTGACTTGAACTCTCTCACACATAACAGATGTACCAGATGTACCCACAGAAAAAAATACCAGATGCAACTTGAAAAGCCACCAGATTCTCCCTCTGCTTCATAAGGTCCCATAGGGACCACTTAGCAATTCAGAACATTTAGCAAGTCCAAACAATGTTGGAACTTGCCACTTGGAACTGGCTTGGTGAACATATCAGCGGGGTTATCAGTTGTCCCAACTTTCATCACCTTAATCCTCTTCTCATTTCTCAGGAAATGATATCTAACATCTATATGTTTAGTCCTCTCATGATGAACTTGATCCTTGGCTAAGCATATTGCACTCAAACTATCACAATATACAACAGCCTGATCGTGATGAAGACCAAGGTCACCAACTAGTCATTTCAACAATATTGCTTCTTTAGCAACTTCTGTTAGTGCCATATACTCAGCCTCAGTAGTAGACAAAGTAACTGTAGGCTGTAGGGTTGCCTTCCAACTAACAACAGAGCCACCAAGGGTAAACACATAACCAGTCATGGACCTTCTACTGTCAACATCTCCAGCATAGTCATAATCAGAATAACCAGCACTAAACATTCTGTATCACTTCCATAAACGAGACCAATATCAGATGTACCTCTAACGTAACGAAAAATCCTCTTCACAGCTTGCCAATGTTCCTTTCAAGGTTGCCTCATGAACCTACTGACAACACTCACAGCATGTGCAAGATCAGGCCTAATGCAAACCATAACATACATCAAACTTCCTACTGCACAAGCATATGGGACTCGAGACATGTATTCCTTCACAGCTTCAGATTGTGATGCAAGTACAGAAGACAAACGAACACTTGCAGCACTAGGAGTATCTATAGGCTTAGTTGAAGACATTCCAAACCTGGACAATATCTTCTGAATATATCCTTTTTGTGACAAGAAAAGCTTCTTTTTATCTCTTTCCCTATAAATCTCCATACCCAAAATTTTCTGAGCAGTACCCAAATCTTTCATCTCAAATTCAGCACTGAGAAGGTCTTTCAACTTCAGAATATCAGACTTGGATTTAGCAGCTATTAACATGTCATCTACATACAGAACCAGATAAATCTTCAATCCATCACCAAGCTCGTTGTGATACACACAACAATCATACGGACTTCTGTTGTAGCCTAACTCAATCATATAACTGTCAAACCTCTTATACCACTACCGTGGAGACTGCTTGAGCCCATATAAAGACTTCTTCAACTTGCAAACATAGTCTTCCTTACCAGGACACTGAAACCCTTCTGGTTGGGTCATATAAATCTCCTCTTCCAACTCTCCATGTAAGAAAGTTGTCTTCACATCTAGTTGCTCAAGTTCTAAATTCTAATGTGCAACCATGGCTAGAAGCACCCTGATGGAAGTATGTCTGACCACTAGTGAAAATATTTCATTGTAGTCAACTCATTCTCTCTGTGTAAACCCTCTTGCAACAACTCGAGCTTTAAACTTAATACCCTCTGTAGGTGAGATTCCTTCATTTTTCTTAAAGACCCATTTGCAAGTAACAATCTTTCTTTCCTTAGGTCGTTTGACTAGCTCCCAAGTCTGATTTTTATGAAGTGACTCAATCTCATCTCCCATTGCAGCAAGCCATTGAGCAGACTCAATACTCGAAATAGCTTTTGTATAGGTGGACGGCTCATTGGGATCCACCTCTTCAGCAACATGTAGTGCATAAGCAATCATATCCTCAAAACCATACCTCTGTGGGGGTCGAATGCCAACTCTCCTAGCTCTATCAAGAGTTATACTTGGCTGACGTGTTGTTTCTGAACTAGAAGACTTTGGCTCATCTGTTCTTGTACCTGTATCAACAACTGGCACATCAGTTTCTATAGCAGCATGTTGATCTTCTACACCTTGGTGTTACGATTCATCCTGACCAGAAGTGAATTGCAGCTCCACCTGCTTATCAACATCACTACTTTCTTCTGCAACAGCGGGCTTCACAACAGAGTTAAACATAGAATTTTCATCAAACACAACATTTCTACTAAGTATAACTCTATTTTCATAAGGTGACTAGATCTTATAACCTTTGACCCAACACCAAATCCCACAAATATACCCTTTTTAGCTCTAGGTTCTAATTTACCCTCATTCACATGATAATAAACTGAACAACCAAAAACTTTCAGCAAAGAGTAATCTGCAGGCTTACTAGACCACATCTCATAAGGTGTTTTGCAATCAATACCTGTATGAGGTCCTCAGTTAATCAAATAACACGATGTGCTTACTGCTTCAGCCCAAAATCTTCTAGGTAACCTAGCATTAGAAAGCATGCATCTTGCTCTCTCAAGAAGTGTTTGATTCATTTGTTCTGCCACCCTGTTTTGCTGTGGTGTATCTCTAACGGTGCGATGACGGGCAATCCCCTCATTCTTGCAAAACTCATTGAACTCAGACCCACAGAATTCCAAACCATTATCAGTTCGTAGCCTTTTGATCTTCTTCCCAGTTTGATTTTCTACTAAGGTCTTCCACTGCTTGAAATTCTTGAAGGCTTCACTTTTGTGTTTCATCATAAAAAAACTCGTCATTCTTGAGTAGTCATCAATGATAGACAAAAAAATATCTACTACCTCCAACAGATTCAACTTGAGAAGGACCCCAATAATCAGAGTGAACATAATCAAGTGTTCCCTTTGTACTGTGAACACCCTTTGGAAACTTACTGCGATGAAGCTTGCCAAGCACACAATGCTCACAAAATTCCAGATCCTGCACCTTGTGTCCACAAAGAAGATCTCTCTTTGACAAAATTTGCATCCCTCTTTCACTCATATGACCAAGTCTCATATGTCATAGCTTAGTCATATCATCTTTGCAAACTGTAGAGGATGCAACAACAGCAAAACCAGTCAGCGTAGAACCTGCCAGATAATACAGAGTTCCACGCTTGACACCTTTCAGAACCACCTTGGAACCCTTGCAGACATAAGTAACTCCACCTTCACCTCTGAAACTGAAACTCTTACTGTCTAAAACACTCAAATATATCAGACTTTTGGTCATTAGTAGAACAAGCCTAACCTCATCCAAAGTGCAGAAAAAATCATCATGTGTCCGTATCCTGACTGAGCCTATCCCAACTACCTTACAGACAGCATTGTTAGCCATAGTGACATTACCACCATCTACCTGCTGATAAGTTGAAAACCACTCTCTATTTGGACACATATGATATGACGCCCCATAATCAAGAACCCACAGATCTTTAAGACATGATTCTTCATTTACAGCTAGGGCTAAGTCATCATCTGAATCAGTATTAGCTTCTGCCATAGGGGCAGAACCTTCCTTCTTTTTATACCTATTACTCTTCTTTTTACAGTCATATTTCCAATGCCCCTTTTCTTTACAGTAATTACAGATGTCATTCGCTCTAGGATTAGTTTCATTAGGCTTCGAATTTTAACCATTAGACTTCTTTTTACCAGATTTCCTATTTACTACTCGAAATAACCAACCCAGATGCCTGATTTTCTGTAACTGAACCTGCTACTTTATGACGGACTTCTCTAGTGAGAATGGCAGTTTTTACTTCTTCTAGAGACAACTTATCTTTACCACTAATAAAAGAATCTACAAAATTCTCATACGACAAGGGCAAAGATACTAACAGAATCAAAGCAGCATCCTCATCATCTACCTTAACCTCAAGATTATGTAAATCCAACAAAATAGAGTTCAACTGATCTATGTGATCTCTAAGGGGCGTACCTTCCTGCATTCGCAGACTGAAAAACTGTTGCTTCAAGAGCAACTTCTTAGTCGAAGACTTCGTCATGTAGAAGCTCTCGAGCTTAGACCAAAGACCGGCGAAGGTATCCACATTCACAACCTCGATCATGACGTCATCAACCAGACATAACATAACCGTGGAATGGGCCTTCTCCTCTAAGGTTTTCCATTCTTCTTCATTAGCATCCGCCTGCTTCGTACCAGACAGCGGCGCCCATAATCCCTGCTGCTTTAGCAGAGATCGCATCTTGATCTGCCACAGACCAAAACTGTTCCTCCTAGTGAATTTTTCGATCTTCACGTTCATAGCTGACATCCTTGTACGCTGAAAAAATGTTGCAAAATAACACAAACCGTAGCTCTGATACCACTTGTTATGACAGAAAACAGTAACAACGTAACAAGAATGAAAGGGCGAAGAGAAACAACACACAGATATACGTGGTTCACTAACGGTGTGTTAGCTACATCCACGAGCAGAGGGAGAGAACGATCTTATTATGAGATGAGTATTTAGAATACAGAGATTAGGGCAAAAAATAGGTTAAGAGTGTTTATATATGGCACCACTCTTAACCCTAACATAATAGGCCCAAAATAAAAGCCCAAAACGAAAATCATATCTAATCCCTATACATAATTAAGCTTAGAGGGCGTTCAAAGCGCTTCATATCAGATTCAAGGCATATCAACAACTTCGATCACCTCCAACTCTGAAATGATGTCATTGAGAACAATCAGATGATATGAGATTTTCGTACCTTCCTCAATTCGTAGCGTGTAAAATTGCTCCTTCAAGTACAACCGATTTGAGATGCTCTTTGCCTCATACATTGCTTCAAGCTTCTCCCAAAGCTCTTTGGCTTTCAAAATTCCATGCACATTTGCAAGAATGTTCTTAGCCCAATTTTGTCTGATTACACTTACATCTCTCAAATCCATTTCCTCCCAATCTTCATCACTCATGTTGGATTTCTTAGAACCTCTACGAAACCACCAATGGACTCTACTGAACCACCATCACCGCTTAATCTTTCAGAAGCACCATCGCTTGGGTTTCCCTTCAATGCCTTGTGTAAGCCAAATTGTATCATCACATCTTGACTTGCACTTGTCACAAGCCGAAGTTCATCTTTCCATCAAATTTCTCCACGCCAATCTTCACTGGACTCATAAAGCTTGGCATATCTGTTTCACTCCTAGCTAATCTGCAAATAGTGAACGACCCACACTATTCACAATACCTAAGCTTATTTCTAGAAATCTTTTCTGATGTGGAAGGTCAGACAATGTTACAACCATAGAGCATACACAGAAATCAAGAAACTACAAACCTAAAGCTCTTATACCACTTGTTGGGAAAAAAGAAACTCAATTCTACTGCAGGAATAAGCAGAAAAATAACAGAGAAATTAAAATAAAGTAACAAAATAAGAAACACAAGAATTTACGTGGAAACTCCAAAGCGGAGAAAAAACCACGACCCACAGAAAGAAATCCACTTTGTCAAAAAAATTTACAATCACAAAGAATTCTCTCCTCGACCCCAATTACAAGAAACACTCTCTCAAAGCATTATGCCACTCACACTACTAGAGTTAGTATACCAAGCTTAAAGTGATTCTAAATGGGATGCTTTGAAGCCAAAGTCATAGGCTCCTTTTATAGTATTTGGAGCCTGATAAGTCAATTTATTATACACTTAGAATCTCCTAATTTGCTTATCTTAGTTGAATTCCTTGCGAAAAATGCTTTAAAATGAGTATAATATGTCTATAGGTCTTCACCGGAGCTTTGGAAGCAATTCGGGGCTTAAACGAGCGAAACTGGAGCGTAAAATGACAATTCTGCCCCTGGAGCCTCATCAGCGTCGAGACGCTCGTCATACAGAGTCGAGACGCTACAGGGTCGAGACGCTTGCCCCACAGCGTCGCGACTCTAGGGCAATCCGAGAAATATTTTCCAAAATTGAAGGGACAGCGTCGAGACGCTTGTTGCACAGCGTCGCGACGCTAGGCAATTTCCAGAATTGAAACTTTCCAAATTTGGCTGGAATTTTTTCCATGTTTGAAGACCCAATTCAACACCATTCTACCATGAATTGAAGGCCAAGAATTCCTATAAATAGAGGCATTTGGTGTAGGTTTAGAATTATCCCTCAATACATAATTCACTACAACATTGTAGTCCATCTCTCTCTCCCTTTATAAATTTCTTCTTAGTTTTTCTTGCTTTCCTTTATGTATCAAGCTTGTTCTTGCTCCATAAGAGACTAGATTCTTCATTCATGTAACCGGGAAGTCAAGAGTAAGTTCATATTCTATTAATGAAATTTCTTGTTTGAATTATAAAAGCATGTTTATGTGATTTTAGTTCTTTTTCTATAAATTTAGTTTGTGGTAGGAAAGATTGACAACCTTGATTGCGCCCTCTCTAAATTTACTTGCTAATTCTTAGTAGCATATAGGTTAACGTTATGTCCATACGCATGCGTCCCTAGAACTAAATGATTTAATCAATTGTAATTGTGGTTTGTTGCCTGTTGCATGTGAATTAATTCGGCTAGATCCCAATGCGGTTTAGATTAGTTAATTGGATAATTAATTAGTTTAAATTAGAATCAAACTTAGCGTTTGCATGTTTGTGATAGTGGATCATGATTCTCGGTTTGTTGCCGAAATACGCCGAGCTTAAACTTGTTTTGACTTATTAGTGAAATTGATGATTTAATTGAATTGAACTTACCATGACTATCCCGGTTGCATGACTTTTGAGGTATTGTTATTTCTCCTTAATTGATTTTCTTACTTTCCTTTTGCAATATTTTCCATAATTAGTTTTCTTTCCTTGTTTACTTTCTTTTCCAAATATAAAAAAACTCCCCATTAGTCCGATCATCACAATAAATCTAAGATAAACAAGTTATAATCATTCTCCCTGTGTTCAACCCCGGCCACTACTGCTACAAGTTAGCTTTAGAGGTTGTGGATTATAAATTTATTTGATAAGAGACCTCGTGTAACGCCCCAGGCCCAGGATTCGGAATCCGGATTCGGCACTTAAGACCCCGACATTCCCCTACGACCTGGCCATGTTACCATACTCGTCTTAAATTGCTTCCAAGAGTGAAGACTGTCCCCACAAACCAACACGGGGTCCTTTTAGCATGCTTTGTCCTCACTCACATGCTCCCTAGGAAAATTCCCAGGAGGTCACCCAACATAGAACTTCTCCAAGCCAAGCACGCTTAACTTCAAAGTTCATATGATTGAGCCACCGAAAAGGAAGGTGCACCTTGTTTGTATAGGTAGTATCTATCAATTCTTTTAAGCTTGTCTTGACCATACTTTCATGTCTTCAAGATCCCTCTCATTCGGATGTGGCCTCGGTTCCTTCATGTACCCCTCCTAACTCGAGTGTTACACCTCGACAATCTCTTCCACCAAATTAACTACAACATCACCCCAATATTGTCGAGCGTCTTGACGCTGATGAGGCTCCAGGGGCAGAATTGTCATTTTACGCTCCGGTTTCGCTCGTTTAAGCCCCGAATTGCTTCCAAAGTTCCGGTGAGGACCTATAGACATATTATACTCATTTTAAAGCATTTTTTCGCAAGGAATTCAACTAAGATAAGCAAATTAGGAGATTCCAAGTGTATAATAAATCGGACTTATCAAAGCCCATCACTTCCTTGAACTTTTCCGATGTGGGACAACACACTTCTAATATTTTGCCAAAAACCCGACATCAAACACAGAGAAATTGTGAAATAAGTTTAGAAGAGAGAAGAGGAAAGTTGAAGTAGAAATGTTTTCATGTCAGTGAATGACCAACATTAAAGTAATGTTGGTCATTAATTAGCTCAAATTTTTATTTTAATTTTCACACGTTTTCCTCTTGACCATCATAGTTCTTATGCATATTTTTCTAAACCATCATTATATGCTAAATTTATTGCAGTTAGGTCTAATAGTTGAGATGTGTCTATACGAACATGTCCTTCCATAGAGAACCACCTCTAACAGTTGGGTAATTGAAAAGTTTTAGTTCACATTATTTAGGTAGATTTTCAATATTTAAACTAAAATTATGTCAAAAATATAATAAGTAATAAGATAAAAATATAAAATTTATGCACATGAGTGATTACTACATCAACCTCAAGTTGGGGGCAACAAAGGTGTGCAAGAAACAAAAAAATAATAAATAAATAATTAAATAAATCGAGGAACTAGACCGAGTTGATCCAAACTAACTAGTTTTATACGATTATTTTGTAGAAAATGGTTTCCTCAATTTAGAATATTAATAAACCACAATATTTGGTTCAATTCACAGTTTGTAATTTTTTTTTATTAAATCATAAAAACAAAACCAAATCAAACCGGGAATATATAACTAAAATTATATGGGGAATTGTGGTAAATGGCTAGGAAAAAAACCATTTTGTTTTATGGCTAAAGTAGTTTAGTATTTGGGGCGATGGCTACCGTGATGTTAGGAACTGTCAACCGATCGATTTTTCCCCATTTTACCCTGGTATATACTTGGATACACAGACATCGTTAACAGCTTCCGTTATTGATAAGGGTAAAAAATATACCTATTTTACCCTTATATTTAGCTCATTATCTTGTCAAAACTATATGTCTTAGATCATATTTACTGTTCCCGAGCTCAAAATATGTTAAATTTGATAAGTTAGGTAGTTGAGAGTCACATTTGTCAAATTATGCTCATTTGTGCTTAAAAAGACTCAATTTGATGGGAATTTGACTAAGTTTGTTGCCGTGTAGAAAAAGCAGAGGAAGCTAGAATTTATCTCGCATTTCTGGGAAGGCAAAATGAAATGCGACTGCATTTCTTGAAAAACAGAGGCAGTTCCGAGTCTATCGCGAGTCGTTTTAAACGAGACTATTGCGCACCTAACCGGCTGTTTTGACCCCGAATTCATCTGGGCTACCTACCAACACCTATTTCGAAGCTTCTCAACCACTTCCAACACTATATAAGCTCGTGATTCGAAGTCAAATTCAAGCAGAACTCATTTGGAAGAAGATGATGGTGACAGAACCCTAGTTGACGCCTATGAGTAGGGATGCCCGAGGTCTTTCTTAGATGAATAAATTCTAACATTAGTTAGACATCAAACCTTAGGGTTTGTAGGGATTTTCACCCATTCCCACTTGTAAAAGCAAGAGAGTGGTGTGTCGAGCGAACTCTAGAAGGACTGGATAAAATAGAAAAAAAAAACCCTAGTATTTAGCTACTGTCATTATTTCCAGCTTGTGTTGCTTTTCATTTATCTGTATTCTTTACATCTTATTTTCAATGAAAAGGTATTCATTTGCACTTTATCTCACCATGAGTAGCTAAATTCCGTTGAAGGGTTCGATATGGTGAATTCTCTTATGGTTCAATAGCTTGAAAGTGTTTTATTTGCTTAAGTTTCTATTCAATGCATGTCATTCTTTATTGAATATCGTTTTGATCTTGCTAAGTTTAAATTGATCACTTAGACTTTGTATGCTATGTGAGTATGATCTCGAAAGGGACAGACGATATCGGTTCTCATAAAGGTGATATAGGAGAAAAAGCTCGAAAGAGATTGTTCGATGGTAAAGGGCAAGCTGCCTAAGGCACCCTATATCAACTATAGGGTTATAGGTTGCATTCGTGAATTATCTATGTCGGAGTCGAGTCACAGAAATGTGCATAACGGTACTCGCTTAGCCTTCTGACGGTTCTTGGGAGCAAGGCCAAATAGAAGTTAAATCTAACTCAATGCATTGAATAGGCTTAAGTTGAGTAATCCATGATTAAAGTTATTGCCTTTGGGATGAATCCATATTGAATACCTCGTTTTATTTATTATTGTTATTCTTTATTTATTCACTTGTGTTATTTATTTTTCAAAAAAATCAATCATCAATCATTTCTTTGGTTACCTATTCTAAGCAATCAGTTAAGCAGTTTCTTCTTCAAATCTGAATTTCCAATTTAGTCCTCGTGGAATCGATACCCTTGGAAATACTTCTAAGGTTTTTATTACTACGTGCAATAGTGTATACTTGCACTAAGGTTGACTGAATTTATCTTTATTATTATTTATCATCTTATCTCACATCCATCATTCAGCCTCTGCCACACCAGTTAAATATCCAAGTTTTTTTTCAATTTTCGTTTGATGCACGCCGATTTCCATGGATTCCATTTTCTTCTCTCTCTCCAACGGTCTAAAAGATTTTCCTTGTTTAAATATCATAACTTAATTTAAATCTTTTGTATATCATGTTCAAAATAGTGGCTGTCATTTTTTTTAATTAAAAGTTTGGTCAATCACACATGATGCCAGTACAACAGATTACGATTTTGTTCAGGGGTGTCTGGAATGTGAATGGCCTCTACAGTGACTTTAAGTCTGGAACTGTGGTTGTTGTTTATGATTCTAACCTCTCTCAAGTTAAAGAATGCATGGCGAACTACCTTCGCCTCTCAGACAGTAATAGTATTTCTCAGTTAACACTCGTCAGGGGCTGGTCGAACAATCCGATCAATATATTCCTTTCAGAAGATAAAGATATTTTTTGGATGATCGACTGCTTTCAGAATGGTACATACAGGTATTCTTGCGTAGTTGTGGACGTGCAGGGGTAGATACTGTTTGGTTTTATGTCCTAAAACTCAAAGTTTGTAATCCTTTTGCAATAAAAATGTTATTTAGTGAATTGTTTGTTTTCATACTCTAAATCCAATAGAAACATCCATGGTTATAATATGAAATACTCGAACTATATCGTGGATATGGACAGGGATCAAGTTCTAGTATATAACCTAAATGGTCTATAGTATAGGGATAAGGCTGAGTACCTTATCCTGGTAACACTATGGATGCGGCCTACTTTGCGAACGAGGCAAACGACGTGATCCTGGATCATTCATGTAGAGACATGCGAGTAGGGGCATCCTGTGTAAAAGATGTTTACACAAGACCAGACCAAGAAATAAGTCACTCTTACTTTCTAACGTCGTTTACTGTTAAGACTGACTATTTCATGCGATGACCTAGGTAACTCAATCTAAATCCTAAGCTTTCTATGAACTTCTGTTTGTTTGGGATTATCTTTTGATCTGCATGGGTGAGAGTGGCCCAACAGTGCCGCTCAATAAGCCTACCATTTTGGAGATAAGACTGGATGAATAGCTGGGGACATAGTATTGTAAGATAGAATTCACTCCTACTCGAATCAAGGATAGTAGAAAGGTCGTTCCCTTAAGTGCTGACTCCGAGGCTTGAACAATGGGCCCCACCCTCTCATTGGCCTGAGAGGAACTCTGTTTATTGGTTGGACCATAAACAAATTGTTCATTAGAGGACCAGTGGACTTAATGTAGGTGTTCATATGACAAATACGGAAGCAATTTTAGGATCGGAAACAATTAACCATGTCAATTTTAGAAAATGAAAACATGTTGTCTTTTAAACCAAAACAGAGAGCATAATTGTAACCAACCTTTTGGAGACCAATTGAGCAACTCCTTTTGTTTCCTTGGATCACGAACGGTGTGTGGAAAACCTCTAGTGTCTTCCCCGCTATCCTCCGGCCTTAAAACGACTTGTGGGAGTCTATGGTGATAAGGATTGGAAGGGATGTGCTTGAAGGTTCAAGCTCTAGAGAGTATTGAGAGAGTGAGTTTGAGTAGAAATTTTGGCAGCATAACATTACTAAAAAAAAAAAAATTCATCATTCTCCATCTTCCAATTCCCTACATATAAGGATTTTCATGCATCTTAGATTCACAAATGTAAGTCACATGGAGAGGAGAATGGCCTTAGTGGATTCTAGGTGTTCTATGGTAATAACATGCAAGATTGCATGTGGGAGGTGTTATTCCACTTTCTTCATCCATGCAAGAGTGGATTTATAGTTGTGTAATTCCACTATCTCCATCTCCATGCAAGAGTGAAATTTTACTCTTGGATTTAATTTAAAATGCAATTCTCAATTGTCTTTCAATTTATCAATTAATTGAACAATTTCAATTAATCATATGACATTAATCAAATTAATTCATATCACCTAATTCAATCCACTAATCTTGAATTTCCATAAATTCAAGATTGAAATCTCTATCTCAATTTTAATTAAAAAAACAATTTTTCAATTAAAACAATAATTAATTAAACAATTTAATCAATTATGTAATATTAATTTAATATCATATATCAAATTAATACTATGCACCTAATATGAATCCCTATTCATATATATTGTAGCTAAATCATATTTAAATACTTTACTCTCTCAATTAATAGTTTAATCCATAATTAAACTATTGTGTTGATAATATCGTATATAATCGACACTAATTCCCTAAATCGAATTTTGAACGATTCAAACTTTCTTATCACTATGTTCTAAGGTATAATCCGTATGAGCTAGCAGGGGGACCTAATGGACCTACAAATCATGGGCTCCAACGATTCGAGGTTATCCGACTAATCTCATTAACCTAGCTAACCAACATTCGTTAACTACCAGGACACTCCACTATAGCCCAGTAGCTGCGCTCCCCTCACCATAGATATATTTTTGTCCACCTGATATAACCATGATTAGCAAGTCGATCCTTCACAGGTTGTTCATAACTATAGTTGGGTCAAATGTCCGTTTTACCCCTATAGTACTTCTTGTTCCTTAAGTCCCACTGATCCTCTAATGAACAATTGGTTTATGATCCAACTAACAAACTGAGTCCCTCTCGGGCCAATGAGAGGGTGGGATCCGTTTGTTCAAGCCCTGGAGTTAGCACTTAAGGGAACAACCTCTCTACTATCCCTAATTCGGGTAGGAGTGAATTCCTTCTTGCAGGACTATATCCCCAGTTATCTACCTGTTTCTATCCCTGAAATGGGAGGCTTATTGAGTCGGCGATGCTGAGCCACTCTCACCCATGTAGATCTAAGGATAAGCCCGAATAAACAAGAGTTCATAGTTAGCTCAGGATTAAGATCGAGTTACCTAGGTCATCACATGAAATAGTCAGTCTTGTCAGTAAACGGGGTTATAAAGTAAGAGTGACTTATTTATCGATCCTGGTCTTATGCAAACTCATTGCATAGGACGCCCTCACTCGCATGTCTCTACATGGACGATTTAGGATCACATCGTCTGTACTATCTACAAAGTGGGTCGCGTCTCATAGTGTCCCAAGGATAAGGTACCCAACCATCCTATACTATAGACCGTTTTGGCTATTACTCGAGCATGATCCACTTTTATGTCTCTACATAAAGCTCAAGTGTTAATCTTATAGTCACATATCTTAGTTTATTGGATTTGGGTTATCTAATGTGCAATTTACTTATTCAGTAACAACTTTACTGAATGAATCTTGATAACGACTTTATCGAACAAGTATATAATTCATTTAACATTCACTATCTATGAGTTTTAGGGCACCAATCCCAACACTTAAGGAATCAAGATGTGCTATAGGGGTCAAATGGACCTTTCACCTAGCTTCAGTTACGAACGACCTATGAGGATTGACTTACTAATCATGGTTATATCGAGTGGACAGAAATATATCTACAATGAGGGGAGTTCAACTACTAGGCTATAGTGGAGTGACCCGGTAGTTAACGGATGTTGGTTAACTAGGTTAAAAGGGTTTAGCCGATTAAACCTCGAACCATTGGAGCCCATGATTTGTTGGTCCATTAGGTTCCCTTGCTAGCTTGAGAATAACCTTTGGAACAATATGATGGAAGGAATTAGAATATGATGGAACCATTGGAGCCCATGATTTGTTGGTCCATCATTTGGTTTTATATGTGATATTTATATGCATATAACAAGCACATAACACTCCCCACTATAGATTTATTAAAAATAAAAATAAAAAACGAAATTGAACCTAGTAAATCGAAAGTGAATTGGTTCTGTTCCAAACTAAAACTGCGCAATACTTCGATTTACTTGATTTAAGGAATTCATGTAACGACCCGACTTCTTAAATAATCTTTTTAGGACCGTTACAGCATGCATGCTTTGGAGGCCTTTTTAAATAAAAATATTTTGAAACATAAACACTTAATTTAAGTAAAAACTTTAAAACAAAACTTTTATTCGGGATCCCTAATTTTAAAGGTTTTAAATAATCGAAAATAATTTCTAAAATATAAATGTACATGGTCTCTAGAAAATTTCTCAAAACAAATTTACTATTCAAGTAAAACAGAATTCTTAAAGCGGAAGAAAAATAAAATATGAAATTCATGCCCTCTCATGGCTGCCTAACGGATTCTCATCGATCGCCTTTCATCTGCCATTGCCTTTACCTGAAAAAAAAAATATTTTTGAAAAGAATGAGTATTTTAAATACTCAGTAAGTGACCCTACTATTGAGGTTGGGTCACGCTTTAAAAACATTTTTAAAAAATCAACAACAAATATCTTTTTGGTGGCTCTAAACTTTATTTTAACTTTCTAATGAAAGATGATATACATCAATTTCATGCATATCCTATACACATCAATTTCATGTGTCTCCTACGGAGACTGTCAATTTCACGAAACCTCGTGGTCGTCAATTTCACGAACCTCGACTTAGGTACATCAATTTCATGTCTCTAAGCCCTATGTAGGCATCTCTGAATGTACATCAATCAATTGGTTTATGAGTTTGTGACCCATTGCAACAGGGTGATCATCTCCACTGCCGTCGAGGACGTCATATAAAGTGTCTCAAGCGCATTTTTTTCCTACAAATTTGCATCTAATCAGTAATAAAATGTAGTGCGGAATGCTTTCTAAATAGTTTTTATATAAAAAATTGTTAAAAGAATAGTTTGAATATTTCATGTGTTTGACTAAATATAAAGAAATATATTTTTTAAAAGAGAGTTTATCAGCTCACTTTATTCAAATTTCAATATTGCTGTAACTCTTTTTTATATATCTTTTTTTTTTAATTTAAAATCACATCAATAGCTCAAAATTAATCAAAACAACATTTCTTTTTGTACCAAGAGGAGACGGAAATTTGAATTCATAAAGGTTAATATGTTAAATAGTGAATTATGATTATGTTGACATTTAAATGGTAGTTTTTTAAAAAAAAAAAAAAACTTAAATGATAGTTAACTCAAATAACAAAAGTTGTTCAGTTAGTATTTCAAAATCAATCCAGAGGTGGGAAGGATAATAGTTAATTTTGAATATAATAAACACTAGTTAAAAACATTAACAACCGTCTTTGTAGCTAGATTGTAATTTCGAACAAAAATAATCATTACCTTCTTGTTTGAATGTAAAGGGAAAGAATTCAGACAAATTATCACAGAATGATGAGAATACTCAGCAAAGCCGCCAGAGCATAGTGCCTTCAATATATGGAGAAAATGTTACACGTGTAGCACTATGATAGGCGATACAAAAAGAGCACAGTGATAAACGATTACAGCAACAGTAAAAATAACTAACTCAGAGAATTATATTAACATCCCCCCTCAAGCAATCGAGGTTTAGAAACCAAAGATAGCTTGGTTCTAAGACTGATGAATAGTGGACTAGGCAACCCCTTTGTCATAATATCAGCAATCTGCTCCTCAGAGAGTAAAAACCGAACAACCAGCTGCTTGCGTGCGACCTTTTCGCGAATGAAGTGATGGTCCAACTCAATATGTTTGGTACAATGATGCATCACTGGATTAGCAGCAAGATATGTTGCAGATAGGTTGTCGCACAGCAGCAGCGGACAAGGAGATGCAAAGCCAAGTTCTCGGAGGACAGACTGTATCCAAGCAACCTCAGCAGCAGCGTTAGCCATTCCTCGATACTCTAACTCAGCACTGGAACGAGACACCACTTTCTGCTTTGAGGAGTTCCATGAGATCAAATTTGGACCAAGAAAGACGCAGAATCCGCTTGTGCTCCTTTGGTCGTCTAGGCAACTAGCCCAATCAGAATCGGTGTAGCTTGTTAATGCAACAGTGGACGAAGGAGAGAACAGACCAAGGTTGGAGGTGCCCTTGAGGTAACGAAGGAGACGCTTCACAACCTGCATGTGAGAGGAAGTTGGAGCATGGAGAAATTGGCACAGTTTGTTAACTGTATAGCTGATGTCCGAACGAGTCATTGTGCAATATTGTAGAGCACCAACTAGGCTTCGGTATTCAGAGGGGTTGGACAACAGATCACCATCATGAAGAGAAATGGGAGGGCCAGAAGCCATGCATGGGAGACGCCACAGGCCTGCAAGAATCAAGATGAGCTCGAGAGATCATATCAGAAATATAACGCTCCTGAGAAAGATGTAGGCCATTGGCAATCTTGGAGACTTGAATACCAAGAAAGTAGGATAAGTCCCCCATGTCTTTAAGAGATAAGGGAGGAAGAATTGCCAGTGACAAGAATGTCATCAACGTAAACCAGAAAAATAACAATACTCAATCCCACTCTATATACAAACATAGAAGAATCAGCAACAGAAGCCACAAAACCCCATTTCAGCAGACAGGAACTCAATTTCGAAAACCAAGCGCGAGGGCTTTACTTCAACCCATATAAAGCCTTACGGAGCTTCAAGACATGAGAAGGATTAAGAGGACACTCAAAACCAGTCGGTTGTTTCATAAAAACTTCCTCTTTTAGTTCACCATGAAGGAAAGCATTGTGCACGTCCAATTGACGAACTAACCAACCATGTGAAACAGCTAAGGATAATACAATCCGAATGGTTGTAGGCTTCACCACAGGACTAAAGGTCTCAAAGTAGTCGATACCAAAGGCTTGAGTATATCCTTGAGCCACTAATCGTGTTTTGTACCTCTCAATATCACCTGTAGGCTTCAACTTGATTCGAAAAACCCACTTGGATACCACAATTTTGCGATCTGGAGGTAAGGGAACAAGGGACCAAGTTTTGTTTTTAAGTAATGCATCATACTCTGCTTGCATAGCAGCCTTCCACTTGGGATCTTTCAAAGCAACCTTATAATTAGTTGGTTCAGTGACAACAGCTGAAGAGGAAACATGGGACGAGGCCAACCAAGCCTTTGGCTTAAAAATTCCATCTTTTGATCTTGTGATCATAGGATGGGAGTTTAAGGAAGGTGGTGGTCGACTGGAACATGGAATATGGGGAGAAGAGGCAACGGAATGAGATGGAGAGGGAGATGAATAAGATGATGCAATGGAGGTAGGAGAACAAGAATCATGAGGCAGAGGAGGTAGGGGCAGGTCAGGAGAGGGTGAGGGAGAAACTGCAGAGGAGATAGGGCGAATGGGTGAAGAAGTAGATGGTGAGGAGACTGGAGTAAGCACCCTATTTTGAGCAGGAGTAGGTGACCGTGGTAATGGTTATGACACTGGAACAGAGAGGGGGTTGGAGGAAATGGAATGAGGAATGGATTGAAGAAGGGAACCAAGAGGGTAAAAGTAATCAGTACGAACTTCCTTGACCGAAGGAATAGAAAAATTAGAGGGAGAGGAAAAAGGGAATGAGGATTCATTGAAAACAACATGATGAGATACATAAATTCGACCAGAAGATGGATCGAGACACAAGTACCCTTTATGCGAGGAACTATATCCCAAGAAGACACAAAGACAGGATCTAAATTGCAATTTATGGTTGTTATAAGGTCGAATATATGGAAAACACGCACACCCAAACGTTTTCAAAAAGGAGTAGTTAGGGAGCTTATTGTATAAAGAAAAATAAGGTGACTTGAATTGAAGGACAGGAGTGGGCAATCTGTTGATCAAAAAGGTTTCAGTTTGAAAAGCATATGACCAATAAATTTGAGGTAATGAAGAGTGAGCGAGCAATGCTAAGCCCATTTCAACGACATGTCTATTTTTCCTTTCAACACTACCATTTTGTTGGGGTGTGTATGGGCAAGATATTCGATGGATAATACCAGACTTAGCAAAAACAGGATAAAGAGGGCGAAATTCAGTACCCCCATCTGATTGAATGGATTTAATGGTTGTAGAGAATTGATTTTCGACCATACTTTTAAAGTTAAGAAAGACAGAAGCAACATCATGTTTAGATTGTAAGAGATAGAGCCATGTAAAAGGGGTGCAATCATCAATAAAAAGTATGAAATATCTAGCACCGTTAATAGAGGTAACAGGGGAAGGTCCCCAAACATCCGTGTGTACAAGATTAAAAGGAACAGAAGAGCGGGAAACAGACAAAGGAAAAGGTAATCGATGGCTCTTTGCGAGCTGACAGGAGATAGAAAATTTGCTCGCAAAAGAAGCTTTAAAAGGGAGATGGCAGTCTTTGAGAACTTTCTGAACAATGGAGACAGAGGGGTGGCCAAGCCGACAGTGCCATAGACTCATATCTTGAAGGGTGTTCATAAGAGCAGCAAAGTTTCCAGATGGCTTAACAAAATTACTGGATTTCGATGGATAATACCAGACTTAGCAAAAACAGGATAAAGAGGGCGAAATTCAGTACCCCCATCTGATTGAATGGATTTAATGGTTGTAAAGAATTGATTTTCGACCATACTTTTAAAGTTAAGAAAGATAGAAGCAACATCATGTTTAGATTGTAAAAGATAGAGCCATGTAAAAGGGGTGCAATCATAAAAAAAAGTATGAAATATCTAGCACCGTTAATAGAGGTAACAGGGGAAGGTCCCCAAACATCTGTGTGTACAAGATTAAAAGGAACAGAAGAGCGAGAAACAGACAAAGGAAAAGGTAATCAATGGCTCTTTGCGAGTTGACAGGAGATACAAAATTTGCTCGCAAAAGAAGCTTTAAAAGGGAGATGGCAGTCCTTGAGAACTTTCTGAACACCTAGGAGGACGGGGGAGGGCTGAGAAGAATTTTGCGAGGGCCATTGCGGACGACTAAGGACACTAGGGGCAGAGGAAGGAAACATACTAGGAAAGGGAGATGGAGGTCTGAAAGACTGATTTGGTTTTGAGTTTCTGTTGGACTTGTTGTTTTGGTTTCGACGGTGATTAGAAGGGAAAGAAAGATTGGCAAGGTTGGCCTAAACCATATTTAGTTGTTCAATCGAGGACTGTTTTTCAAGTCGAGCTTCATACGTAAGAAGAAGGCTACGAACATCAGCCAATGAGGGATGATCACTGCGGTTTTGGATTGAGGTTACAAAAGGGTTGTACTCAGTACCTAATCCCTCAAGAATATAGCCAAGGTGGTCTCTATAGGATAGCGATTCTCCAATAGCTGAGAATTTGTCAGCTATATCCTTGATTTGAGCTAAATACTCAGATACCGAAAGACTATCTTTGCGAATTTTCTGCAACTGAGACCTCAAACCCATAATTCTAGCTGTAGAAGAAGACTCATACACAACTTTAAGGTGTTCCCATATTTCAAAAGCAGTTGAACAACCAATAATCTCACCTATCTTATCTTCATTTAAAGAAGGATAGATCCAACTCATCAACGTGCGATTATACTTCTGCCAAATGGGAAAGATAAGGTTTACCTGAGTAGCAACAGCATCTAAATACCTGGGGGGAGCAGGGGTGCCGTCAATGAAGCTATCCATGTCAAAAGCAATAATATGATTCAGCAGCTGGTTCTTCCAAAGGAGGTAATTCGTATCTGATAGTTTGATATTGAGGGGAGGGGTAAGGGTAGGGTAAGGGGCCGGTGATGGCTGTTGTGGAAAAATGGGGTTGGGTGCAGCATAAGGTTGAAAATATGGAAGGGTAGGAGAAGTAAGGGGTGGAAATTGAAACCCAGTAGGTTGAGGGGAGTTAGGGAAAGGAAATGTCGAAGAAATTGGTGGTGGCTGCTGAAAATTAGATTGAAAAGGTTGAGTGTTAGGGTTTAGGGGGCGAGTGGTCGTAATCGATAGTGGAGTAGAGCCTCTGACTTGGTGGCGCTGAGAAGCAACAGGTGTAGCTATAGGAGTAGTGGTTATGGAGGTAAATGACAAGATTGATAGAGAGATGCCAGTAGAGACAGATGGAAGAGAAGGGAAAGGATCCTGAGCTGCAGACGAAGGCGAAGAGATAGACGACGAGGCCATGGAAGAAAAAATTTAGGTAGGATGAGCCTAGAGCTCTGATGCCATAAAAGGAAAGAATTCAGACAAATTATCACAGAATGATGAGAATGCACAGCAAAGCAGCCAGAGCACAGTGCCTTCAATATATGGAGAAAATGTTACACGTGTAGCACTATGATAGGCGATACAAAAAGAGCACGGTAATAAACGATTACAGCAACAGTAAAAATAACTAACTCAGAGAATTATATTAACAGAATGGTATATTCTAAAACAAACTCATAAAGACAAAATAAAAAATAAATAATAATTGTCGAAGAAAAAAATAATCACGTAATCATAATAAAAATTAGTCGGTGGATGACCTATAATTAATTAAGTAGTTAAAAATTATAGATAAGTGAATCAATCATTTATCCTTGAAGTACTCAATCTAGATAAATAATAGGGTTAGTTGCAAATACAATAAAATTGACCAAAATATTAACAAAAATGGCATCCTGCGAAAAGAATTACAAAAATGGCAAAATATTATACTCAGATGGTCTGAATTACTAAAATACCCTTTCTATCACCCATAGAATCTATCAGTGATAAAATTATATCACTGATAGAAACGTATCACTAAATAGTTTTCTATCAGAGATAGAAATCTAACTTTCTATCACATTTCTATCATTGATAGAAATCTTCTATCACTCTATCCGTGATAGAAATCTAACTTTCTATCAGTGATATCAGTGATAGAAATCTCCTATCACTCTATAACTAATAGAAATTCTATTAGTGATAGACTGATAGGAGATTTTTATCACTGATAGAAAGATGGATTTCTATCATCGATAGATTCAACTCACTAATTTACCTTATATTCTAATTATCTTTTAATAATAATCAATTAAATTTTAGAGATTTCGGTTCACATCCTTCAGATTCTCTTGCATTCTCTAACACCAACAATACAAATCTAAAGGTTTCTATCAGTGATAGAAATACTTATATCTGTCAATTACTTTTTACTGTACATTCTAATAAGATTAACCTGAAGAAAAAAAAAACATAATCAAAAAACATAAAAATATTATTTGAAAAACATCAAAGTATCACGATAGGTTTCTTTAGTGATAGAATCTATCACTGATTAGATTCCTATCAGTAATAGAGAGATATGTTTCTATCAGTGATAGAAGATTTCTATCACTGATAGACCTATCAATGTTAGATTTCTTTCAATGATAGAAATCTATAAGTCTATTAGCGATAGAAACATATCACTGATAGAAAGTTAGATTTCTATCACTGATAGAAAACTATCATTTTTGTTTCTAAAACCTATGTCTCTGATTTTGTTTTGATCTTGTTTAGATCTTGTTTTTATAAATGTCGAAGTAAGACAACATGGAAATTGAACTAGAAGAAAAGAAAAACACTAAGCGGAGAAGTTGAAATTTAAAGAAGGAGAAACCTCAACAAAACAAAACAAAAAAAGAAAAGAAAAAACAAAAGATATGTTGATGCCAAAATTTGGCCAAGGGACTCACCTGACCTCCACGTGACATCAACGGTGCATTTGTAGAAACTGGGGAAGACGTGACCTGCAAGACCAGCAAAAACCGATGCACACCGGCGTGGTGTAGGCCACACCGCCTCCGATGCTTAAGTCAGAAAACGGGAGGAAAGCAGGAAAGTAAGAGAATAAAGTGATCATTCAGTTCGGGTCCCCTTCTTCAGTGGCGAAGAGGGGTATATATACATGCTCATGCTCCTAGGGTTTTTTAGGAGTTCAGAGGCGTTTCGGGACAAATCAGACGAATCCAGGGCGACTGGAGGCTAGGCCGAGGCCGAGCAGGGGGTCTGGCCAAAAGCCCGACCCCTTCGGCCTTGGCCCGTCCCGCTCGTCGGTTTTGCCTCTTGGGTCCATCTTCAGGTCTGATTTCTGCTTGGTTGTCCTTGTCAACTCCTCGTGCATCTGGGTGGTCCAAAATTACCTATAACATTAAGCCCCCACTCTTGAATTGGGATTCAGGTGCGACTTAATGCTAAGCTGAGCTCCTTAAGCCCGATTTAAGAGTACGACTCTTGTCTCGTGTTGACTTATGTATGACTCATTTGTTATCAAAAGTGGCTGGAGGGCCTCTCTGGTCGGCCTCGGCCTCGGGAAGAGGCCGAGCACAGCATTTTCCATTTTAGCTTAGGGGGCGTTGCCCCCGAACCCCCACCGGGCGCTTCGCCCCTGGACCCCGACTCGCTGACCAGTCAGCGAGACCCCCGTACTTGGTCATTCTGAGTGCCTTTTCCAGATCCAGGGCTTTATCCACAATAAATGAGAGAAACAGAAAACTTCACAATCCTGCATTGAAGAGTTAATTTCTGTGAAAGAAGAATAAGGGAGGTAGCTAGGGTCGACCTCAACCTTAGGCCCCTATCAACTCAATACTTAGCCCCCAGCCGCCCCGCCTCCGATGCTTAAGTCAGAAAACGGGAGGAAAGCAGGAAAGTAAGAGAAGAAAGTGATCATTCAGTTCGGGTCCCCTTCTTCAGTGGCGAAGAGGGGTATATATACTTGTTCATGCTCCTAGGGTTTTTTAGGAGTTCAGAGGCGTTTCGGGACAAATCAGGCGAATCCGGGGCGGCTGGAGGCTACAGGGACCAAATGGGGCCCGACGGGCTCGGCCCGCACGAGCGGGCCGAGGGTCGGCCTCGGCCCATGGCCAAGGCCGAGCAGGGGGTCGGGCCAAAAGCCCGACCCCTTCGGCCTTGGCCCGTCCCGCTCGCCGGTTTTGCCTCTTGGGTCCATCTTCCGGTCTGATTTCTGCTTGGTTGTCCTTGTCAGCTCCTCGTGCATCTGGGTGGTCCAAAATTACCTATAACAAGATATGTACAAAATTATCATGTAATCAAATACACTATTGGTTTTTATCAAACATACTATTGATTTCTATTAGCGATAAATTTCTATAAGTGATAGAAATCCATCACTGGATTTCTATCAGCGGTAAATTTCTATCAATTTACCTTTTTGGTCCCTGAGTTTTGAGGAATATGTGTGTTTAGTCCATGAGTTTTCAAAATAGATCTTTTTAGTCCCTGAGTTTAGAGAAATAGGTTTAAAAGGTCCCTAAGTTTTCAAAATGAACTTTTTTAGTACCTGAGTTTTGAGAAATAGGATTAAAAGGTCCCTAATATTATTTTTTCAACTTTTTTTTAAATTAATATTTTTTTATTATTTTTTTAATATTGAATGGGTTTTCAAATTAAAAAAAAAATTAAAAGTATTGTTTTAAATTTTTGAAAAAATAATATTAGGGACCTTTTAAACTTATTTCTCAAAACTTATTAGGGACTAAAAATGTCTATTTTGAAAACTTATTAGGGACCTTTTAAACCTATTTCTCAAAACTCAAGGACTAAAAAAGTCTATTTTGAAAACGCATGGACCAAATGTACATGTTCTTCAAAACTCAAGGACCAAAAAAGTATTTTTTTTTTTTTTCCTAGATTCTATCAGTGATAGAAATCTATCACTGGTAGAAATTAAAACAGGGGCAAAACGAAAATTTAAAAAAAAAAACGATTTAAAATTTTGTTATATTTGCAATTTTTTATAAAAACTTGCTATATCTGCAATTAACCATTAGAATTAGCCACCCATTACAATTTTCCTAAATAATATATGGCATATTTTTGTAATTATTTCTCGTTTTACTTTTAAAATTGGCTTCTAAATTGCTACGTTGACAAATCTACCGCAAAATTATTTTATATATTAATAAACATACATGGAAGTTTTTTTCAATAGATTAGTTAATTTGAATTTAAGTTCATCAAATATTAGTTTTTTTTAGAAGATCAAATATTAATTTATTGAATGATACTATTTATTAACGTATTTAACTTTTATAATGAAGGCAATTATAGCTTGACTAGTTAAGATATATTATCTCAACTAAAAGGGGACAAAGATTAGATATATAATCTAGTTTGAGCATGTTCAAATGTTTTTTTAGGGGTGGGAGATTGAACTTCTAACCTCTTGGTTAGGAGTACAAGCTTTTTGCCAATTGACTCATGCTTTTGTTGACGAGCATGATCAAATGTTTGGACTTTGTTTATCATCGCATATCTAATGATTATGAGAGGATATGTCACAACTTATCTCCTCACCATTCAAAAAAAAAAAAATCTCGCAAAAAGAAAATAAATAATAGAAAAATACTTCCATACTAGATAGGAGGGAAAAAAACTTCCCCCACTCAGATTGAGTAGTAGACCACTAATTTTTTTACACATGTTTCGTTATTATTTTTCTTTTCGTTAAACAAAAGTCTTTTTTCTCTCTACCCCTCTCTTGCCCCTGGTAGTAAAAAAAATTAGGGCTCGTTTGATAATGACCATCGGCCGCCGTCGTCGACCTATGACGACTGTCCACCATCTACCTCCAACGACCGTCCACCATCGTCATCTTCGACTACCAACCATCGTCGACCACCACCGTCATCTCCGATTACAGGTCATCATCGACCTGTAGCCGCCTACCGATCATCATTGACTGCCACCATCATCTCCAACAATCGGCCGCCACCGTCATCTCTGACTATCGATCGTCGTCGACCTCCGACAATCAACTTCTACCGTCATCTTCAATTACCGATCATTGTCGACCTCCAACAACCGTCTGCCGCCATCGTCGACCACCAACTTCTAGCCGCCACCTACCAACCGTCGCGTTCACCACTTTCATCTCCGACTACCAGTCGTTGTCGACCTCCATGATTAACCGCTATCGTCATCTCCGACTACCGTCCGTCGTTAATCTCCGACGACCGTCCACTGCCGCCTTCGACCTCTGACTACCGATCGCCGTCTACCAAGCGTCATGACCACCACAGTCATCTACGACTACCGACCACCGACGATCGTTAGCCGCCTTCGCCTACCAACCGTCGTTGACCACTACCGTCATCTTCGACTACCAGCCGTCGTTGACCTCCACAATCGGCCGCCATCTATCGACTGTCGTCGACCTCCGACGACCGACCACTACCCGTCATCTCTGACTACCAAGTGTCGTCGATATTTGATGACCGTCCGCCGTCGCCTTCGTCCTCTAACTACCGACTGTCACCTACCAACCGTTGCGAATGCCACCGTCATCTCCGACTACCGACTACCACCGCCGATAACTTTTCCGATACTTTTTTTTACAACTCTTCGGTGAATTTTCTGGTGATCGCCGCTGCGGCAACAATTAAAAAAAAATCCCTCTTTTTTCTTTCTTTTCTTCTACCACTTTTCTTCTATTTTTTTATTTTCGGTTTTTATATTTGCAAAATGAAAATAAGAAGAAAAAAATTGATTGTCGAAAAAATCATCGGTCGGCGGAGGTCGACGGCGATGACCAGTCGTCGGAGGTCGATAGGAGCGGGTGGTCGGTAATAATTGTGGTAGTGGTGAAAAAGAAGAAGAATGAAGAAGATGGAGAAATAAAAAAAAATATTTTAAAAAATAAAAATAATTTTTTAATAAAAATTAGTGTTACGTCACTAATCCGTTAGTTATTAACAGAAATTGGACATAGAGACCAAAATGAATCCAAATCTAAACCGCAAAGGCTAAATTGTCGAGTTTGAAACCTCATGGACCAAAATGAAACCTAACCCAAACCTTAGGGTCCAAAAGTGTATTTTTCTCAATTTATTATTATTTTTATTTTGTGTTGGAGCTGAATAAATACTCTAAACTCTATATAATAGTTTTATATTTATTTTAATGTATGGTATATATAATTTTTATATTATATGTACTAAATTTTATTTAATTTCAACTAAAAAACAAGAAACGAGAAACAGTTATACAGTTATCCAACATATATCTATTTCTGTTTTTTTTTTAGAGAAATAAGAAACAAAAATAGTTATCAAACATGTTTCTATTTTTTAGTTCTTAAAAAACAAGATACAAGAAACGGGAAACGAAAAACAAGAACGTTATTAAACGAGTCCTTAGCGATACGAGTAATTATGTTTGCTTAGTCACCAAACATAAAGCATTACTCTTAATAACAATGACCAAATAAAAGTGGGAAAAGGGACGATTGGAATCACCATATATGCATATGGTTAGGTTTGTATGTGAAGTCATACGAGAACTTTAGAAGGTAGAGAGGAAGGAGGTTGGAGATGACATTAATAATTCTTCTTTTGCAACCACCATCATTTCATCACTCATATGTTTCTTCAAAGGAGATTTCTTTCTTTCTTTTTTTTTTTTTTCTTTTTCCTTCAAAGCAAGGAAATGAACCAACCTTTTTTTTCTCTCAACCCACCAAAATCACCTACTCATAACCACCGTTCTCAAAACAGAGAAATATTGCTCTTTAAGTTTCCAATCACTTATCATTATTATTGCCCATGATTTCAAAATCAATGACTACATTTTCAAGCTACCCCATTTTATTTTTCATCATATCCTATTTTCATTATTTTTTTAGGTTACGTTAAATCCTACCATTAAGTCTAGTTAGGTGATTATCCACTTAAAATCATGTTTACTGTATAATCAAATCATTGTCAAATACGAAATATTAAAAGAAGGATACCATGTACTTATTCAAGAAAAGGTATACTTAGGTTTGTAAGTGATCATTAATTTCAAATGGGATAAATTACCATGGATTATATTATATGATGTTATATGAAGTGGGTATATTTTCTCCGATTTCATGTATATGTCATCAAATAGAAGCATAGGTGTATTTCCAATTCAATTAATAAAACAATTATCCCAAATTTGATATTTTTCATATAGAAAATATATGTTTATTTTAATAGTTTATACAAGTGACTAATTTTAAAAGAAACAATTGACTTTAACCTCGCTTAAATAGTTAGTGAGCATAAAATTAAATTGTTGTTATGTTAGATAATATATTACGTGTGATTCCAAATATAATCATGCAATAATTGAATTTTGTACTTCCATTTGTTACCTAGTATAAATCTATCTTGTTTGTGAAGCCAAACAAAGAATATCCCATTCAAACTCTTTAACTTCACACGCCTCCATCCAAACCCCTTTCTCTCTCTCTCAACAATGACGGTAAAGGACTGCGACCACCACCACCACCACGACTGCGAGCGCCGCCGTCTCTACCGCCGCATAGCCTGCGTCATCTTTACCATTCTCCTCCTCATCGGCCTGGTGATCTTCCTGATCTGGGCCATCCTCCGGCCGACGAAGCCCCGCCTCATCCTCCAAGACGTCACCGTTTTCGGGCTGAACATCTCGTCGGTGGCGCCGGCCACCATCTCGACGACCATGCAGATCACCATCTCCTCCCACAACCCCAACGCCCGCATCGGCGTTTACTATCAGGTCATGGATGTCTACGCCGCCTACCGCGGCCAGCAGGTCACTCTTCCGACGCTATTGCCGCCGACGTACCAGGGCCACAATGATGTCACTGTTTGGTCGCCGTTCTTGTACGGTGAAGCTGTGCCGGTGGCGCCGGAGTTTGCTGAAGCTTTGAATGAGGATAATAATGTTGGAGCCATGCTGTTCAATATCAAGGTCAATGGACAGGTTGGTTCAATGTCCGCTCTTCTCCGACCCAAAAGTTCTTTGTTTCTTTAGATCCCATTTTGATAGCCAAAGTTTTAAGTCCTTTAATAAATAGGGTTTAAAAATGTTTGAAATTTTGGTTTTGGTCTTTGAGTTTTGTGATATATTTTATTTTGTTACTTAAGATTTTAAAATATTTCTATTTTAGTTTTTTAACTTCTAAATCCCTTTTTTTTAATTGATTCCCTAAATTCCTTTGATTACATAAATCTAGAAAACAAGAGTTTGAGTATATAATAAAGAACAAAACTTGTTTGCATGCCGTAGGGATCATCCTACGTATCTCATTAAAATCTTGACAAGTAAGAGATAGAGGAAGGGAGAAAATGAGAATTTTTTGTTATTCTCTTAGTTGTTAACGTTTTAATGGTGGTATGCATGGAGATCCCTATATACCGGTATGCAGGCAAGTTTTGTCCTATAATAAAACAACCAACACCTTTAAACTAGGTAGTTGAACTGAAACGGCCAACAAGAACTTAGCTCAACTAATATAACTTTGTACTGATAACCACAAGGTGTTCGAATCTCCCTCCCACGTATTGTCAAATATATATATATATATATGAGCAAATGTAATTTAATATTTAATATTTATTTTCTTACACGACAGGTTCGGTGGAAGGTTGGAAGCTGGATCTCCGGGCAGTATCGGGTGAACGCGAACTGTCCGGCGTATATAAAGTTCGGCGATCCAAAGCATGGAATTGCATTCGGACCGGCGATGAAGTTTCAATTTGTTCAAGGTTGTTATGTCGACATTTGACAACATCTCACTCATCTGAAGCCGACCCATCTTTGTTCGTTGTCTCGCGCCTTCTTTTATTCATCTTTCCATGTAGCTTAAAAGTCTATATATGGTAGTTGCCAACCGCAATCAAAATTTGTTGCGATATAATAGCTTTCAATTCCTTTTCTTACTATTCTGTATATTCTTCTCAACTTTTCTTTTTCTTTTATTCTATTAGTTTTTTTTTTTTTTTTTTTTGGGTTAAATTATAAAAAATAACCCTAAATTTTAGGGTTTGTTTCAATTATGCCCCTAGACTTTCAAAAGTTTCAATTATACCCTTGAAGTTTCAAAATTGTTTCAAAACTACCCTTGAAGGCTTTTTTTTGTTAAATTCATGGATGTAAAATGACGTGTTTGCATATATATTGTTGCTTATGTGAATAGATTTGAACACATACGTGGAAAAAACGATAAAAACACATGCAAACGCATCAATTTTTGTCGATAAATTTAACGGAAAATGTCTCCAAGGGTAGTTTTGAAACAAATTTGAAACTTCAAGGGCATAATTGAAACTTTTGAAAGTCCAGGGTATAATTGAAACAAACCCTAAAGTCGAGGGGTATTTTTGATAATTTAACCTTTTTTTTTTTGGTAAAATACCTTTTTGGTCCCTCATGTTTTGAGTCAGTTTCTAATAGATCCATACGTTTCAAAATCGAACAATCAAGTCCCTACTGTTCGGGAAATGTTTCTATTGAGTCCCTCTAGAGCTGACGTGGCAGTTTTAAATAATAAAATATTGATTTCTAATAAAAATAATATAATAATAATAATAATAATAATAATAATAATAATAATAATATATTTATTATTATTATTATTAAATAAAAAAAAAAACTTCTCTCCTCTTTCCCTCTCTTCTTCTCCCCGTCGACCCCACCTTCTCTCTCTTTCTCTCCGTCGTCGCCGCCGGAGCTACTCCAAGAAAAATTCCATGGCCGATTTTCACCTCATAAAGGCAACCCAAGTTGGGGTTCATTGCCCAAACTTCCACCTCTTTCAAAAGGAAAAAGAAAAAAAGAAAATCACAGAAGAGAGAGAATCTAGAGAGAGAAAGAGAAGGAAATTTCAGGTACTGATTGTTTAATTTGTTGGTGGATTTTGTAGCCTCTGTTCATTTTGTTCTAATTGTCTTCATCCAAAATTTCAGTTGGTCTGAAGTTTGATTTTGTTCCTGTTCGTTGCTACCTCATGGGAAATATTTCTTCCTTCTTTGAGTTCCTCACATTTTCAAGATTTTCCCTCAACTTTTCTCTTAATTTCAGGCCCCAACTTGTTCTTAACCAACCCCTCTGTTCTTCAAACCCAATCTAGAATACCCTCTGTTTTTTTGTTGATTCCTTTTTCCAATCATTCAAACCCAATCGAGAAAACCCCTCTGTTCTTTTGTTGATTTCGTTTTCGGATCATTCAAACACAATCGAGAAAACCCCATATTTTGTTTCTCTCATATTTTCTCAGCAGCCAAATATCTTTGCTCTTCTCGAGCAAGTTTTTTGCAGTTTCAATGGCGAAAACGCCATATCCCAGAGCTTGAAATTTCCGAACACCTTTCTTTCTCTAGAAATTTCCTTCTCTCTTTCTCTCTCTAGATTCTCTCTCTACTGTGATTTTATTTTTCCTTTTGAAAGAGGTGGGAGTGGTGGGGACAATGAACCCCAACTTGGGTTGGCTTGCCTTTATGAGCCGAAATATCGACCATGGCCCCTAAGTTTTTTTTGGAGTAGTTTCGACGGCGACGATGGGATGGGAAGGAGCTCCGGTGGCAGGAAGAAGAAGAGGGAAGGTGGGGGCGGCGGGGAGAAGAAGAGAGAGAAGGTGGGGAAAAAGGAGGGAGAGAAGCTTTTTTTTTAATGATAATAATTTTTTAAAATTTTTTTTTACTATTATTATGTTTTAATAATAATAATAATTATTATTTATTTTTTTATTATTATTATATTATTATTTTAATTAAAAATTAATATTTTATTATTTTAAAATGCCACATCAGCTTTAGAGGGATTCAATAGAAATATTTCCAAAACAGTAGGGACTTGATTGTCCGATTTTGAAAGGTAGGTACCTATTAGAAACTGACTCAAAACATGAGGGACTAAAAAGGTATTTTACCCTTTTTTTTTAGCATGTTCTCGTGTCTTGCCAGTATGTTTTAATATTTTTAAATAATCTACAATGATTTTAAAATTTTTAATATATATTGAGTTACTTGTGTTATTACTAATCTTAACATACATGTCTTGAATGAGAGGTTAGAAGGTCAAACTTTCCCACCCTACATGTTATTGAACTCTAAAAAAATAATTACCTAGTGTTACTTGGATTTTCTTCTTCTTCTTATTATTATTATTACAATGAAGTTAAAAATTATTCAATAGAATATATAAAATAGGAAAAAATACATTTTTGGTCCTTGAGATTTAAGTTAGGTTTCATTTTGATCTCTAAGTTATCAAACTCAGCAATTTAGCTCCTAAGTTTGGATTTTGTTTCATTTTAGTCCCTCCATGCGATTTTCTTTTAGTTACCAACGAAAAGATGACATGACATTTATTGGTTACTAAAAAAATATTTATTATTACTATTTTTTTTATTTTATAATTTTTAACTAAAAAAATCATTTTTATTTCTTTTTTAATTTCTCGTTCTAGCTCTTCCATCTCCTTCTTCTTTCTCCTCCCCATTTCTCCTCTTCCCTCTCCTTTCTCTTTATTCCTTCCATGGTCGTTGTGTTGGGTTTTATGCCCTAAAACTCGTAGATAGTGAATGTAACCGTTGACCGGATATTAATGAAATAATATTAATATATTTTTCCATTAATTGTTATTAGTTATTTTATATCTGTCTTTGCCTAAAAATAACCCTAATCCAATAAACTAGAAATCCAAGGTTGTAATATGAGTCTTGAACTATATGTAGCGACATATGGGATCATTGTTCAAGAAACAGCCTAAAGGGTCTATAGTATAGGGATAAGACTGGATGCCTTATCCAGGTGACATTATGGATACGATCCACTTTGTATTTGATACAAACGCTGCGATCCAACGCATTCGTGTAGGAGACATGCGAGTGGGGGTATCCTATGCAATGAGTTTGCATAAGACCGGACCGCGAAATATTAACCACTGGTTATAACACCGTTAACTAGTTGGTTTTCTATTTCACTAGGACGACCTAGACAACTTAGTCTTAATCCTGAGTCGATTATGGACTCCTGCTCATGAGAGATTGTCCTTTGATTTGTATGGGTGAGAGTGGCCAATACGCCGACTCAATAAGCCTACCACTTTGGGGACAAAGACCGAATGGGGAGCTGGGAACATAATCGTACAAGATGGAATTCACTCCTTCCCGACTTTAGGGAAGCAGATGAATGTTCCCTTAAGTGGTTACTCCGAGTCTTGAACAAAGGGCCCTACCCTCTCAATGGCACGAGAGGGTTTTCTGTTTGTTGGTTGGACCACAAACAGGTTGTTCATTAGAGGAGAATTGGTACTTAAGGAAATAGAGGTAACCCAAGGGTAAAACGGTAATTTGACCCAGCTGGTGTTACGGACACTCGTGAAGGACTAACTAGTCGATATTGGTCTAGATCCGTGGACACAGAAAATATGTTTGCAGTGAGAAGAGTGCAACTGTGAGTCTATAGTGGAATGTACACACAGTTAACGAATATTGATTAATGTGGTTAATGAGTTTGACCAATTAATCTCACATCGTTGGAGCTTCTGATCTGCAGGTCCATTAGGTCCCACTGGTAGCTCGTAAAGTAATTTGAGGCAACTAAGTAATAAAAGTAAATTGAAAATGTTCAATTTATTAAGGGAAAAAAATATAATATATATTGATATATTATTATGAGAGAAATTAATATTTGAAAAGTTCAAATATAAATTTATGGAAGTTTGAAAGAGTTCAAAATAATGAATTAATTAATTTAAGGCCTAAAATGTGTTTGGGCAAATTAATTAATTCTAGGCCGGGAATTAAATATGTGATATTTAATTGGTGGTTAATTAATTAAAGAATTCATTAACCGGGAATTAATCAATTATGGAAATAATTAATCACTTAAGGAAGTGATTAATCATTTATGGAAATGATCTAATCAGTTATGGAAGTAATTAGTCATTTGTGGAAAAGATTAATCAATTATGGAATTGATTGATCATGATTGATTAATTAAGGAATAAGATTGAATCAATTATGGAAAAGATTGATTTAATTGAATATTTTATTCATGGCCTCTCTTCTATAAATAGAACACTAGACCTAATTGGTCATGACACTTGACACTCTTGAAAAGACAAGACCTAGAATTCTCTGTAGCCTCCCTTTTAGAGAAAGACTCCCACAAGTCTTTTGCCTCCTAGACTTAGAGACACACCGGTGTAACCTCTGTGGTGATTGTGTCAATCAAAGAAGAAATTTCCAGCGAAGAAAAGCAAAGGCGGCTTCTGCGTTTTCGTTCGCGGAGCGTCGTTGGCGAAGAACGGTCAAGTCTTCAACGAAGGTTTGTAACGGCTCTTCCTCTTTTCTTTAGAAAAGTTTTAAAAATAAATTTAGATTTATTTTAGCATGTTTAAACCAATTTTACAGCGGCTTTAAAGGTTGTTTAAAGTTTTTGTTTGAGTTATCGTAACGGTATTTTAATGTTAATTAATATACGGCGTAAGGTCAAATTGATGCGCTTCCGCTGCGTGAGGACTTTTATTACCTTCACGTTGCTGATATTGCGGTCGCCATCGTTGTCCGTCGATATTGCCACCACCTTTTTTCTTCTTCTTTCTTCTTTCTTCTTTCTTCTCCTTCCCTTTTCTTTTCTTTTCACGTCTCCTTCTTTCTCTCTTTATTCCCCTTCTTTCTGTTTTATTTAAACAAATAAATAAATCTGAAATGAAGACGGTTCAAGTCTAAATCTGTTCGTCGGCGGTTCCCTAGATCTACGCGTTGTGAAGGATGTTTCCCCAGATCTGTGTGTTGCGGTTGATGATAGGTATCGCTCCAAAGAAAAAGACCGCTCGAATCAAGATCTGTGTGTCGACAATTCCCTAGATCCGTGTGTCGCAATTGGTGATAGGTGCTCATGTCGGAGAAGACCGCTCGAGTCCATCGTCGTGTGGGTTACTCCACACACATTGTCGCTGGTTTAGGTCACAGGTCGAAGGAGTAGCTCGGAGGTTTCAAACTTGGAAATGAAAGGCTTCCGTGTTTCGACTCGGAAAAGCTTCCTCCTCTCCCTCCCCATCTTTTCTATTTAAAAAAATAAAGAGAAATGAGAAGAAAAGAAGAAAGAAATGATAAGAAGAGGGGTAAAAAAAGAGTTGTTGTCGGTGAGCGGCAGTCGATGGTGGCTGGTGGCTACCGGCGACAGTAGCAGGTTGGGTGGTGGTGGTGATGGTGGTGGTGGTGGTGAAGAAGAAGAAGAAGAGGGGAAGAAATAAATATATTAAAAAATAATAATGTTTTTATTATTTTTTAAAAAATAAAAACTAATTAGTGCAACATCAGCAATGTTAATTATTAATGGAAAATTGGACGGAGGAACCAAAATGAAACGATATCTATACCTCAGGGGTTAAATTGTCGAGTTTGAAAATTCAGGAACCAAAATGAAAACTAACCCAAACTTCTAGGACCAAAAATGTATTTTTCCATATAATTTAAAAAATGCATAATTTTCAAATAGTACTTATTTCTTTTAACTTTGTTTTTCTTTTAATATGAAAAAAAACAAAAAAGAAATCTTATCTATACTTACTATATTAAAAGGCCAGGATTCCTGAAAAACATTTTAGACCAGAATATCCTTTTAAATTTTCAGATAATTACATAATTAGTTTATATTTTCCAATTGCTCCACCGGAGTCATATAATTCAAATCCTAGAGAACTATATTCGATCAAATTATAGAGATCTTTAATTATATGGATTAAAACAATCAGGGCGAATGTGGTATAATCGCCTGAGTGAATATTTATTATTGAAAGAAGGGAATCAAAATAACACAATTTGTCCATGTGTTTTTATAAAGAAATCACAGTCAGGATTTGCTATCATTATTGTATATGTTGATGATTTGAATATAATTGGAACTCCTGAAGAGCTTCCAAAGGCAATAGAATATCTTAAGAAAGAATTTGAGATGAAAGATCTTGGGAAAACAAAGTTTTGCCTTGGCTTACAAATTGAGCATCTAGTAGATGGAATATTTATTCATCAATCAATTTATACAAAAAAGATATTAAAGATATTTTACATGGACAAAGCACATCCATTGAATATTCCAATGGTAGTTCGTTCACTCGATTTAAAGAATTAAAGACATCTTCCGACCTCGAAAAGAGAATGATGAGCTTCTTGGTCCATAAGTACCATATCTTAGTGCAATTGGTGCACTTATGTATCTTGCTAATAATACACGACCTGATATAGCATTTTCAGTAAATTTATTAGCTAGATATAGTTCTTCTCAACAAAAAGATATTGGAATGGAGTTAAACACATCCTCTGTTATCTTTGAGGGACAATTGATATGAGTTTATTTTATTCTAATAAATCAAACTTTGATCTAGTTGGTTATGCAGATGCAGGTTATTTATCTTACCCACATAAAGCTAGATCTCAAACAGGTTATTTATTTACATATGGAGGACTGCTATATCATGGCGATCTATGAAACAGACAATAACAGCTACTTCCTCAAACCATGCTGAGATCCTGGCAATTCATGAGGCTAGTCGAGAATGTGTATGACTAAGATCAATGACTCAACACATTTGTGAAACATACGGATTGTCCTCAAACAAAGGTTGTCCAACAACGTTATATGAAGATAATACAACATGCATAGCCCAAATCAAAGGAGGATACATTAAAGGAGATAGAACGAAGCACATCTCACCAAAGCTCTTCTACACTCATGATCTTGAAGAAAATGACGATATCATTGTTCAACAAATTTCTTCAAAAGACAACTTGACAGACTTATTTACGAAGGCATTACCTACTGCAACCTTTGAGAAATTGGTGCACAACATTGGAATGTGACGACTCAAAGATCTCAAATGATGTTTTCATGAGGGGGAGGGAGTAAATACACTGCATTTTTTTTTTTCCCTTCGCTATGGTTTTTCCACTGGATTTTCCTAGTAGGGTTTTTAATGAGGCAGTTGTTAATGTGTATAAATATAATGTAGGCTAAATTATAATAAATACCCCTGAACTATGGGGTTTGTTTAAAAAATGCTCATGAACTTTGAAAAGTTTCAAAAATACCCCTGAACTTTGAAACATGTTTCAAAAAAACCCCTACCGTTAATTTTTGGATGGAAACCATTAGAATTTACGGTGAGATGAGGAAAAAAGAAGAATCATTTTTCAATAAGGGCATTTTTTTTTTTAGAGTTTAAGAATATTTTTTAAACTAAAACTTTAACGGTTTTCATCCAAAAATTAATGGCAATGATATTTTTGAAACATTTTTCAAAGTTCAAGGGTATTTTTGAAACTTTTCAAAGTTCAGGGGCATTTTTGAAACAAACCTCATAGTTCAAGGGTATTTTTTTTTTATAATTTTAGCCTATAATGTACTCTTTTTCCTTCACTAGGATTTTTCCCATTGGGTTTTTCCTAGTAAGGTTTTAACGAGGCATATATTTTATATACAATGGATATCTAAGGGGGAGTGTTGTAAATATATATACCTGGTATATATAGGTATATATTAGATATCCATATTACTAATTGAGTTTTTGGTGTAGCCGAAACTAGAAGTTATAATAATGAATGAATGATCTTTATTAAAGAGCTTCATCCTTTAAATAGGCATGGAGACTAACTAGAATTAGTTACAACATGTGCTAAGCACATGACTTAACTAAAATAGAGAAATACATAGAATAGGCTACACCAAATATCCCTCCCAAAAAAAAAAAACTCGTCCTCGAGTTATGGTGCTAAAGTAAACTCATCCGGGGGGTGAAAAGAATACAGGTCAGCAACATTAAATGTAGGATTAATGTTGTATTCTTCTGGTAGTTTGATTTTATAAGCATTTTCGCCATATCTTTCCAATATAGGGAATGGCCCAAGCTTTCTTTTCTTGAGCTTGTTGTAAGTTCCTGCTGGGAGCCTGCTTTTCCTCAAATGTATCATCACGAGATCTCCAACTTCAAACTCTTTGAATCTCTTCTTCCTATCTGCAGCTTCTTTGTACTTAGAAGTTTGCTCTTGAATGTGGTTTTGGACTTGGTTATGCAACTCTGTGATTCTGGTAGCCATCTCCTCAGCTTCAGTACTAAGATCAACCAAAGAGGGAATATGTATTATATCAAATGTTAGTCTAGGAAGTTTTGTATAGACAATTTCAAATGGAGACTTCCCTGTCGTTCTGTTCCGCATGTGATTGTAGGCGAATTGGGCTTGTGCCAATGACATGTCCCATTGCTTTGGTTTGTCCCCGCTTAGACACCTTAATAAATTGCCCAACGTCCTGTTTGTTACTTCCGTTTGACCATCGGTTTGAGGATGGCTGGTAGTGCTGTACTTTAGTTTTGTATCGAACTTTTTCCAAAGGGTTTTCCAGAAATGTCCTAGGAATTTCACATCCCTATCAGAAACAATGGACTTTGGAATACCATGAAGTCGGACTATCTCTTTGAAAAATAGGTTGGCGATGTATACAGCATCTGACGTTTTCTTACAGGGCAAAAAATGAGCCATTTTGCTGTATCGGTCTACCACCATAAAAATAGAGTCATAGCCACGTTGGGTTCGTGGGAGACCGAGGATGAAATCCATGGAAAGGTCTTCCCAAATGTTTTCGGGAATGGGAAGAGGTGTGTAAAGTCCTGTATTTTGACCATGTCCTTTAAAACTCTGGCAAGTGTAACATCTGGCTACAAAATTGGTGACATCCCTTTTTAATTGCGGCCAAAAATATCTAGTCTCTAGAATTTGTAATGTCTTGTCTCGTCCAAGATGTCCGGCTAAACCTCCAGCATGAGCTTCTCGAATTAGTGCTTCCCTTAAAGATGAATGTGGAATGCATAAGACACCCCCCTTGAAGAGGAATCCATCCAAGATATGGAAGCCACTGGCTGGAGTATGGTCTACACAGTTTTTCCATGTGGTGCCAAAATCTGAATCATCAGCATATGTTTCCGGTAGGTGGTCCATAGCTATGATTTCTCCTTTTAAAATGGTCAGAAGACTTTCCTTTCGGCTTAATGCATCTGCTACTTTGTTAGTAATACCGGACGTATGTTTGATCACAAAATCAAATCTTTGAAGAAATGATAACCACCTAGCATGCATTCTACTTATGGTTTTTTGAGAGTTTAGGAATTTTAAAGAAAAGTGATCTGTAAAAAGGACAAATTCCATGTTTAAGAGGTAATGTTCCCACTGTTTCAATGCTCTTATCAAGGAATATAACTCCTGTTCATATGTGGACCAGTTTTGTCTTGAAGGGCTTAGTTTTTCACTAAAAAATTCGATTGGATGGGAATTTTGTGATAAAACAACTCCTACACCTATGCCTGAAGCATCAACTGCTACTTCAAAAGGAAGATTGAAATTTGGGAGGGCTAATACGGGGCTGCTGGTAAGTTTTTCTTTGATAACACCGAAGCTCTTTTGTTGTTCAAGTCCCCAAAGAAATTTCCCTTTTTTAAGCAGTTAGTTAGGGGTGAAACCAAAGTACTAAAATTTTTAATGAATTTTCGGTAAAAGGATGCAATGCCTAAAAAGCTCTGTAATTCCTTGATATTTCTAGGTTCTTCCCATTCGTTTATCGCCCTAATTTTATTAGGATCCATACTCAATTTATTATGCCCTATTATATACCCTAGAAATGAGATTTCTTTGGTAGCAAACAAACATTTCCTCAGGTTTATAACCAATGAATGTTTCTGTAATGTGGCAAATAATGTTGCTAGGTGTTTTAAATGGTCATCTAGAGTGATGCTATAGACAAATATATCATCAAAATATACAACAATGAATTTATTTATAAATGGTAGTAATACCTGGTTCATTAGCCGCATAAAGGTACTTGGGGCATTTGATAATCCGAAAGGCATTACAAGCCATTCAAAGAGACCTTCATTGGTTTTGAATGCCGTTTTCCACTCGTCTCCCGGTCGGATTCGGATTTGGTGGTAGCCACTCTTTAAATCAATCTTCGAAAATATTGTTGCCCCTCCCAATTGATCTAGTAAGTCACCAATCCTTGGAATTGGAAAACGGTATTTCACTGTAATCTTGTTAATAGCTCGGCTATCCACACACATCCGCCAGGTGCCATCTTTTTTGGGAGTGAGGAGGGCAGGAACGACACAAGGGCTGAGGCTTGGTTGAATATGTCCCTTATCCAGCAACTCTTGTATTTGTTCATGAAGTATTTGATATTCGGTTGGGCTCATCTTATAGTGTGGAAGGTTGGGGAGTGTAGCACCCGGGATGAGATCAATAGAATGCTGGATATCTCTTAAAGGAGGAAGTTCTGTTGGGCCGTCGACGATGGTCTTGTGTTGTTGTAGCAATGTTTGTACCTCATTCGGAATACCATGGTCAGAGATGGAGGTATCAAAATGTTTAACAACAAAGCCAATAATATGTTGCTGTTTTTCACAGAGAAAGTTTTTCCCAGAAGATAAAGTGAATAGCTGACCTTTTTTGGTTGCTGAGGTGTCATTTGCAATTTGCTTTGCTGGGTTAAGTGGGAGGAGCACGATTTTCTTTCCCATCCAAAGGAATTCATAGGTGTTATCACGACCCTTGTGTATTGCTTGGACATCATATTGCCACAGTCGGCCAAGGAGGATATGACAAGCATCCATGTCTAAGACATCACAAATTATTTGGTCATTGTAGCTTGCTCCAATAGACAAAGGAATAGTGCTGGTATCTGTCACTTGAGCCTCACCCCCTTTCTTGATCCAACTCACCTTGTAAGGTGCTGAATGAGGATGTAAAGGTAGGTTTAAGGAGTTCACTAATTTGCTTGCCACAATGTTCTCGGTACTCCCACTGTCAATGATAACGTTGCAAATTTTTCCATTGATGGTGCATCTTGTTTTGAAAAGAGCATGCCTTTGATAACTTGGATCTTTCTTGGGTGCTAGCAAAAGTCTTTGGACTACTAAGGATACCGATTCTCCTTCATCTGGTTCAAGGAAGTCGGTGTTTTCTTCAGAATCAGTGTCATCCCTTTCTTCCACATATTCGACATTGTCTGCAATAGTGAGAGTTCTTCTCTGTGGGCATTCGTTTGATAAATGACCACGTTGGTTGCATCGAAAGCACTTTCCCAGAGTTGGTCTTGAATATGTATTTGAAGACCTTTTTGGATTTTCTTGATTCTTGACATCTTTATTTGATCCGTTGTCAATTTGCTTTCCCTTTGAAATTGCCGAAGAGGTCTGCTGTGGCATCCTTTCACCCGAGGTAGATTTGCCGAATGGATTGGTCTGTTCACTTGTAGCTCTTCTTGAGCACGTTCTTTTAAAGCGATTGGCTATTTGTTCTTCAATTACAACCGCCGCTGAGATGGCTTCATTTAGATATCCAATAGGCTGTAAAGAAAGTTGTTCTTTGATGTCATTTCGAAGACCTCCTTTGTATCTTGCAACTAAATATTGTTGGCTTTCTCCAAGATTCGTTCGTGCTCCTAATCGATGGAATTCTTCAGTGTACTCCATCACCGATCTTGTACCTTGCTTACAATTTTGGTATTGATCATATAGGATTTGTTCGAAATTCATGGGCAATAACCTTTCTTTCATCAATCTTTTCATTCTTTCCCATCTTCGTATTGGCCTCTTACCATATCTTTGTCGGTTGAGTTCCAATTGATCCCACCATGCTTGGGCTCCCCCCTTTAATTTTAAGGCCACTAACTTTACCTTTTTAGTCTCGGGCGTATTCATGTAGTTGAAGAAATTTTCAACATGTCGAACCCATTCTAGGAAGGCTTCGATCTCCATCTTCCCACCGTAAGTTGGTATATCAATCTTCATTTTAAAATCATTGTCTTGCTGTGGTTGGTGTCGATGATACTGCTGCTCTTCTCTTGGTACTACTTGCTGATATTGATGTTGGAAGTGTTGTTGATCTTCCCTCGGCTCTTCTTGCTTATTGCTGGTAATTTTGTTGGCCTTGCTTGAATCTGTCTTGGTAGTCATAGTCTTCTCCACTAGAGCTATCATCATTCCAATCAACTTGCTTTCGGAACAGGGGATTATATTTGACTTCTTGCTGCCCCATGCGATGTTCTTGAAAGAATCTTGGTGCAAAATTGGTTTCTTGAACGAATCTTGGTTCCATAGCTTGCCTTTCTTGCCATTGCCTCGGTTCAACTTGCTTTCGGAAGTCTTCTCCTTGGTGATCTTGCTGTCTTCTCTCCATATTTGTGTTAAATCTTGGTTCCAACGTTTGCTGGCCCGAACTGCAGCCCATCCTTTCGCAAATCATTTCCAAAATCTTTTTAATCTCGCCCACGTCGTTCTTTACATCTTTCATATCTTGTTCAACTGACAGCAAGCGTACAGTTGTTGATCGTGGTGAGAGGACGGTGGTAGGATCCGTCTCTTTTCCAGCCGAGGAAGAGTCGCCCACAACGTTGGTCGACGCTTTCTTGGTTGCCATAAGATTGCCCAAAATCTTATCGCTCTGATACCAAACTTGGTGTAGCCGAAACTAGAAGTTATAATAATGAATGAATGATCTTTATTAAAGAGCTCCATCCTTTAAATAGGCATGGAGACTAACTAGAATTAGTTACAACATGTGCTAAGCACATGACTTAACTAAAATAGAGAAATACATAGAATAGGCTACACCAGTTTTAGTCAACCCATAAATGTAGCAATTCTTCCCCATGACTCTCCCTCTCCCTTAGGAATAGCCATGAGACTCTCACTCTCTTCTATTTTGAGTATTTTGAAGTTGTAACCTACCCCATTGCATTAGTATAAATAGGGGTTGTATGAGATATGAAAAACACACTTGAATGAAAAAGCATTAGCTCTCTCTTTTCTCTCTACTTTGGTCTCTCAAATTCTCTCTTAGTTGTTTTATTGCTCTTCACGTTTTATAACAAATAATAATATATTTTTTATTATTTTAATATATTTTATTTATAAAAATTGAAAAATAAATTTTTTTATTAGAATAATAGTGCCACGTCTGCAACCTGTTAGAGTTTAACAGAAAATTGGATGGAGGGACCAAAAGTGTAACGAAATCCAAACCTCAGGGGTAATTTTGTTGAGTTTTAAAACTTAGGGACCAAAGTGTAACCTAACTCAAACCTCAGGGACCAAAAGTGTATTTTTCCCAACTTTTTTTTTGAACAATTTTGTCCTTTATTTTTAATTTAATACCTTATTTGTCTTTATACACGTTGTTAATGACCAAATGAAAGTCATGAAAGTTTTAGAAAGTTAAAGCATAAGTGAACACATGACATGTAAAACCAATATTTAATGTGCTTATTAAAGAAGAACTGTTTTAAACATGCACAAAGGAACTTGAAAAGAAACAAAATTGGAGTCTCCTCTTCTCCCTCCATTTCATTTTTCCTATATGTACCGATTTTTCCATTAGCACAGTGGTGGATCGAACTAATTTTTATCTCACGTCCAATTCAATCTGATCGACTTTTAGTGAGCCAATTTCTTCGACGTGAGTGAATTTTGGAGCAAACATTGCCGACTCATTCTGTAACGTCACTAAGCTAAGGTAAATGTCAATTTTCCAAATTATTGATTGAGTTGAGCAATTTTGATTAATTATTGGAATTAAGGGCTCAATTAGAAGATTAGTTAGAGTTTATTTGAAGGGAAATCCTTGGAAATGACCAAAAATTACAGGGTACTTTTTGAAAAATGGCCAAACCGGATTTTTTTAATGAAAAATGGCCAAACCAGATTTTCTAACCTATTTTCGTGCGATACCAAATATCATTTTTACCCTTCAGTCATCCCTCACGTCTCTCCTATATTTGTGCAGTCGTATCTGATTATTTTTTTAAAAAATAAATCTGTAACCTCTAATTCCATGAATCAAGAAACTAATAGTTACAGGATCAATTTTCTCTCTCTTCCATCTGCAATCTGTTTTCCAGAAGATTTTTACAACATCAATTCTCTCTCTTCATCATCCATCCGAACAAGGTTGATCGAACACCGTTGGGCGACCATAGAAAAATGGTCAGATTTACACTGTATTTTTGAAAAATGATCAAACAGATTTTTTCAATGAAAAATGGCTAAATCGTTTTTTAACCTATTTTCGTGCTTGAGTCAAGTTTCACGTTCACACCCTTTTTATGATGCCACTATCTGATTTAATTATATACAAAAAAAAGTTTATCCTTAAATCAATGAATTACAATATCTATTTCTCTCCCTTACCTCTCAAAATTCAAAATCAGATTTTATTTTTATTAAAAGTGAAAGATTACATAGAAATTAGGTTTTCATTTTTAATTTTCAATTAGATTCTTAGATTTTAATTATCTAATCAACATCTTCATCGTTTTTTCCAACCTTTTGTCCATCCATCGATTGTTTGCTCTATCGTTCATATCACCATTGAAAGGGTTATTGATGCACATCATAGGTATGTTAAATATTGTATTTGTATTTATCTATCATTATTTTCCTCCTTGTATCTTATTTTTCAACACAAAGTATTTTTTTTAATTTTTTTTTAAAGTCTTCAATGGTTTCCAAATGAAAGCTTTTGGAGGAAGAATAGAATGAAGAAAAGTGCCCAAAAGAAAATCGAAGGTTTCTCAAGAATTTCGTTTGTAATGGTTGGAAGAAGATGAGAATGAGAAAGACCGCACAAACCGAAGAAAATTGGGAAGAATCTCGAGGATTTCATATATATTTTTTTAAATAAGGTGAATACTACATCTCAATTTTCGAATTAAGTTGAAGGGAAATAGTGAGTAATGATTTCTTCTCGTTTTTTAAATGATTTAATTTTTACCATAGTAAATTATTTGCATGTTGTCTAATATGTTAGTTTACTATATACACTATATTTGCATAATTTGTTTACTGAATATACTGTATTTGCATAATTTGTTTACTGAATATACTGTATTTGCATAATTTTTCTTTTTATAAACTTGAATGTTTTTTATTGTTCTAGTAATGAGTAATGATTTCTTCCCATTTTTCAAGATTGAAATCATTTGCAAGTTTAGTGATTACACTTTGAAGTTAGGTTATTGAGGGTTTGGAAAAGAAAATAGGGTTTTTGTGTGTACGAATTTAGTAATTTAAATACACACTAGTTGACCGATTCAATCATTTTTCGTGCACTCCCTATTTTTAAGGTACGAGTTAACAGATTTATTTTTTTAAAAAAATTCTACGACTCCTTGATTTGTGCTAATTGGTTCATGTTTGTTATCTTATTTGTTATGTATTTGTATTTATAATTCACTGCAATTATGCTGAATTTATCGGTTCATTGGATTTAGATTTCGTTTAGGGGCATTTTCGTTCAATTCGTTGTAAAAAAAACCTACTAAAAATAGCAATTAGCCAATTTTCAAATGAAAAAAATAATATGACCATTTTTCAAAATGCCCAATTAAAAATAGCCATTTATCTTGCCCCTTATTTGAATTATAAGGGGCTGTTTGACCCGGTCTGAAATGGTGTGAGTTTGGAATGAAATGGTGGGGATGTGGATGCCAACCCATTCCCACATTTTGGTGGATCCTACTATTTATCTCTCCATTTTTCTTCATAATTTTAATGGGACCCACCATTTCTTTTTCTATTTTAACCACATTTTGGTGGGTCCCACTATTTCTCTCTCCATTTTTTCTTCATAATTTTGATGGGATCCACCATTTCTTTTTCTATTTTCCTTATAATTTTGTGAGTCCCACTATTCCCCTCTCCATTAATTCAAACTCAAATCAAATTCACCAAACACATGCATGAAAATCATTATTCCAACAAAATATTTTCATGGGAATCACATACCATTCCATTCCAATCAAATTCCGGAGCACTAAACGACTTCTAAGGGCCCGTTTGGTACAAGGTTTTTGGAGATGGGAATGGGCAAGGGTTTTTAATACCTTTGTTTGTTTCAAGATTTCTGTGGTGGCCCCAGAAATAACGCATTCCCAGGCATCATTTATGCCCATAAGCAAGGGTTTTCTATGCCCTTGCAAAAGCATGGGTTTTCTCTTTTCCCATCTTTTTTTTTTTTATTTTTATATGCAATTTTATTTTGAATATAGTTAATTAATTAACTATTGGATACTAAATTAAAAATAATATAATAAATTATTTAATTAGATTAAATAATAATTTGTCAAGAATTTCATTTTTTTAAACAAATACTTTTTTCTAGGACTTTTAAACAAATACTTAGTCCGAGTTTATTAAAGGGATGTAATTACATATTTACTAAAATTATAATTAATTAGTCAATATTATCGAAAATATATTTAATTATTGAATTAAAATCATTTAAATGAATTTATTATAAAAATTCATTTTTCAATAATTATAATTAATTACTTATCGATTATTTATAATCAATTAATTACTTTTTTAAATTTCCTTATAATAACTAAATAATCATATTATTATTAAATATTTGTCTTATTAATATTTATAGATACAATATATTAAATTATTGTAGTTAAAGATATTATTTCATTAATTTTTATTAATAGTTTGAATTAATTTTGATTATTTTATTGATTAATTTATTAAAATTACATAAAGTTTACCTGATTAATTCTAAAAAATAAATACAGACATAATTTGTTCTCATAAAATCCTGATGACATTCCCATGAACAACCAAACACAGTTATCTTTGATTCCCAGCAATCTTATTCCGAGGCATAATATTCCCAGGCATCATGTATTTCCAGGCATCTATAAAACCTTAAACCAAACGGCCCTAAAGGTTTTTAGTGGGCTGATGGCAATTTCGTAATTGAGTGGTCAATGAGCCATGCCAGACCCTAACTCCTTTTGCACGATTTTCAGCCCTCCTTCCTCGAGTTTTATTATATTATATTTTTCCTTTTTCTCTTTTCTTTTTCCCTCCCTCACGGCAGCTCACCCTCACCAGCCATTTTTTTTCGTTTTCTTCAGCCGCTGGCACTGGCAGCACTTTTCTTCATCATCTCCGGCACCGACTGCTAGCGTCCCTCCGACAAGCACCAGACCCACGGCGGCAACAGCACGATAGCAGTTTGCGGGGCCGATTTCCGACGGTTCTATAGTGGATTCACGAGCAGTCTTCAAGCGCGGGCAGTAGGTATTCTTCTTCTTCGATTTTCGCCTCTCTTATGCCCGATCTCGCTCCCACTCGTTTCTGGTTATTTCCGCGAGCAGGGGTCTCCGGCGAAGGTGTTCAGCAGCAGATTTCAGCCAGATTGGACGTGATTCAGTGAGCTTTTGCATGGGCAGCGTCGTTTTGGGCGTTTCAGCGTGTTCCCGACAATCTTTAGGATTGGGTAAGAGAATTAAGTTAAGTTTTGGTGGATTTAAATGTTTCAGAAGAATACCCATTGATGTTAGCTTTCAATTTCAAGTTACCCATTATATTTGGAGGTTTAATTGTCAATTTGGAGCGAAATTGGATCTCGGACAGCAAGCCTAAGTGTCTGTTTTGGGTGTTAAATTTCTCCCAAAATTATTTGGCTCCTAGTTCTCAATTGGTTTAAAAGGCTATGGTTTTTAAGAAAGTTTTTCCCCTTTTTGTGTAGCTTGCATAGATCTTGGAATTAAAGGAATTTTGATTATTCTTTATCTTCTGCTTTTGCACTTGTTCCGCAGCTCTAGATTTGGATTTCATTTTCTTTGTCTTCTTCAATTTCATTATTGCAAGTTCAGTGATAATCTCCTCTGGATTTTTTTTTTCTCATTTCCACCCGTGTTGTCCTAGACTCTGAATCCATATCAAACTGCTGTTGACCAAATTGGTAGGATCGAAGGATCGGAATAGAAATTGTACTGAAATACTTGAATAACAAAAATATACCTTCAAAATATCCCATAGCAACTTATAGAGATATCCTGCTGAGCAAAGTTGAAGCCAAAACAACCAAGTAATTACTTACTTGCCTTCACTCCTCTCAGTTACTCTATTTATAACCACTCCACTAAGAAACTACATCATTAAAAACTTTAATACCGCCAATATCCTAGTAATATTTCTAATTTTCCCTAATTCTTAACATGCTCCTTTCTTTCATTTAGCGCTCACATTGGATGATGTGAGTTAGGTGTCTGAGGCATTCAGTCATTTTCTGTCTGTATAATCTTTCCTTGAAGAAAATTGGTGTTTAATATGGAACAATTTTTTGTATCCTTTATGCATCAATGAGTTACATTCAAGTTTTCACAGGAACAGTTAGAAGACAGTAAAAATGAGCAAGTATGGCCTGCAGCTTAGGGTTAAGCCATCACAACAGAAGCAGCCTACAAGACCACCCCTTCCTGCTCCTCTTGGATTTCAAGATGATGATGATAATGATGTTGAGAGAGAGATATCTCGCCAAGCTTCTAAGAATAAGGCACTTAAGGATGTAAGCTCGCCTGTATATGACTATTTTTTCTCTGTGTGTTTGTACTTTTTCCTTTACTGTTGGCTATTTATTGAGCAAAGATAATGTCATTTACAAGAATTTCAAGGTTGTATGCTAGCCTTATTTTATTTTCCCCCCCTGAAAAATCAATTTAGATTGAGGAGCAACACAAGAAAGCACTAGAGGAGGATCCGTCAGTTTTTGACTATGATGGAGTCTATGATGAAATGAAAGAAAAGGCTGTTCAACCTAGAGCACATGATCGTGAAGAGAGAAAGGTATGTTCATATTTGGAAATTGGGATAATTGATGTAACGGCTTTATTTAAAATAAATGAACGTAACCACAACTTTGATTCCTACTAGATTTCAACTAGGACTTATAATCCAATTAGAATTAGAATTTCAAAAAGAAAAAAAAATCCTAAACTTAACGACATATAAAAATGAAGTCTTATAGAAAATCAAATATGTACAAAAATACATAATCACCCTAATCTAATCCTACCACTCTAGTGAAAACACTTATTTGGCTCACTGCTTTTCTGTTGCAGCCAAAGTATATTCAGAATTTGCTTAAAAAGGCACAAGAGCGAGAGAGAGAGCAGGAGATCATATATGAAAGAAAACTGGCAAAGGAAAGAAGCAAAGATGATCATCTCTATGCTGGTAAGGACAAATTTGTCACTAGTGCCTACAAAAAGAAACTTGCAGAACAAGCAAAATGGATGGAGGAAGAGCGTCTCCGACAACTTCGGGAGGAGAAAGAGGATGTATGTTTGATTTTTTCACTGTCTTTTTCTTTTTCTTTTATAATTTAATAAATCTTAGTATTTATGAAATGACTTCTATAGTGTCAAAATGAGCAAGTGTTATGTTTTTATCATTTATTTTTATGAGAAAGTGTGAATTTTATCATGATTTCCCTGATTTTGGTAACTGCTAGTTTGACGATGTTCACATGTCATCTTATCTATGGTCTTTGTTTGGTACTGTAATATCCCACCCTTAGGCTATAGACGACATATCCCATATTTATCTTGTATGCTGAAGTACTCAAAATCCAACTGGTTTCTATTGCATCCTCCAAGATTAAACCAGGTTATTTTACTTGCTTTTTCACCATGCTGAACATGCTGATAAAATAGTTTATTGCAAGTTTGTTTAGAAGCATAGGCTTTGGTGATTCCATCATGAAACCAATGCCTTGTGGTACAAGATTATTGTTAGCAAGTATGTGCCTCCCATATTTATCGTTGGTGGGGTTAAAAGCACTTCCAGAAACCCATGAAAAGATATTTCAGTCGAGTACCCTATTTTTTCTCAATTTGTCCATAACGTGGTGGGTGATGGGAGGGATATTTATTTTTGGGGGATGTTCTCCTTTGCTCTTTGTTTCCTTGTCTTTATCCACCCTTTCGCGAGAGAGCGCGCTTTTTGTGGCAGGCTGGTGTGTGCGATCTTATGGGGTTTTGGGGGGGAGAGAAACAACAAAATCTTCAAAGGGTGTGATAGCTATTGGAGCGATGTTTGGTTCCTTATTAGATTCTATGTTTTCTCTTTTGATCTTGATGTCTAAGCGCTTTTGGAATGTTGGGTATCCAAACTAAGAAAAGACACCAAATACTAATATATTACATTGCAATATCGAAATGAAGTTACAATATAAATAACCGATAGCTTTTCGAGAGGGCTAACACTCTCCCAAAGCCTCCCTATGAGACTACACTCAAAATTCTCCCCACCCCTAAGGCTCCATAAACTTCCCTATTTATAACCAAGGCATAACCAAGGCTCCCTAGCTATTTACTATTATACCCTTACCATCCTTCTAATACTATTCCCTTCCCCATAGATACCATACTAGTACCCTTACATTACTCCGCCCTTCAAAGACACCTTGTCCTCAAGGTGTGCTTACAAAACACAAACTTCAAAATAGGGCAACTATTCCCTTTTTCCAAGAAAACGAAAACACATGACCAACATTCTTCCAAAAGAAAAAAAGGTAAACATTCTTAAAGACAAAACCCAGTTGGACGTCGCTTCTTCATTCCTGTGTGATGGCTGGTGGTTAGCAGTGGTGATTGGTAGTGACAGAGAAGGAGTTAATAGTTGGTGATGTACAGAAGAGACGATGGCCAACAGTGAGCAACGTAAGTGGAAAGCCTATTTGGACGTTCTTTGTGGCGGTAGGGTTGGCATTGAACTTCACCTGGGCCTATTAGTGTCCTATTGGGCCAGCTGTTGGAGTGCAACCAGAGAACAACCCAACCCAAAGAAATCATGTTGCATGCCCTTATTAATTGCTTCCGAAATGAAATAGGCTTGTTATCCAATTGATTCAAGAACAACCCACGCTTAATAAGCTCATAGCCCCACATGCTTCCGGAATCATCTTCATCCCCACGATAGTCCATATTAGGGTTTAGAAAAATGAACTCGGTGGCTGTTAATGGAACGTAGTGGGTAGGGTTTTGCCATTTCGGGTCGGGTTTTGGGCTTAAAATAACAAACAACCCGGTCCAAAATCCATCAGGTAAAACCATCCAACTTTCTGCCATTGAAAAGGAATGGGGCTCCTCCAAGCTGTTTACAACCAACCCATTAACATTCAACCTATCAACCCTCTGCCCAAGATGCCTAAGGTCCCCACCCTTTCCAGACCCTTTTGATTGAACGTGATTAGGGTTAGGGTTTAACAATTCACCCACCTGACTCCTCGATGTGGTCCTTACCAGTGCACGCCGTTTCCATCGAATTTTTCCCCACGACTTTGTCTTCGACCCCGTTTGCTTTCGCCGTCGATGATGGTCTCCTTCACGAATCTCTTCACGACAGTCTCTCTCAATTTCTTCCACCATCTCTCCACAACATTTGAATGGGTGCCTCGAGGATTGCTTCTCCGTCCAAACCAGAAAATGCTGCTGGCGATGGACTCTGTCAGTCTCCCCCGTTGTTCGTTCTCCCTTCTTCAATCACTGTTTTAGCCATGGCTTTGCCGTCGATCCTACAAGTAATTATCGATAATCCCTTTCTCTTCATCTCTTTTGAGCCTTACGTCTGCTGAAAATTACGCTTCCAAAATCCAGCATTCGATATTCCAAAAAACTCTCTAGCCCGCTTGCGCATGATTTTCGCACTCTGACAGATTGCACGACCTCCCCTCTTCGAACCACAACAAACTACAATTTGGCCTGCCCTTAATCGCTTGCATTCAGCCTGATTCCTTCTCGAATGTAGCATTAGCTTCGTCGTTGCGCTTCTCCTTTGCCGCGGTCGTTGAAGACTGGACAGAACTTTGTGCTTTTTAGCCCCGATCAACTTGTGTCTTTTGCTTCCTTCTCCAACTCTCTTGCACTGAGATAACTCTTCCTCAATCGTGTCTATCGCTTCCATTGTTTCTCCCTTCCCTTCTACGACCATCGAATCCAAAGCTCCTTCAATTTTTCCTGCCATCTTTTGTTGCTAAGACAAACTTGTTGTGATGGAAAAATTTTAACCCAACCTTTGAAAGCTCAGACGCCATCCTAATCATGGCTCTTTGATTCTCTATTTCGACAAATAACAATTCAATGCTCTTGGCCACTCTCTGGATAACTTCTCTGATTTCAACCATTCTCTCTTTCAATTTTTTTTAACACTTTCCATGATGAACGTGCTCTGATACCAATTTGTTAGGTATCCAAACTAAGAAAAGACATCAAACACTAATATATTATATTGCAATATCGAAATGAAGTTACAATATAACCGATAGCCTTTTGAGAGGGCTAACACTCTCCCAAAGCCTCCCTATGAGACTACACTCAAAATTCTCCACACCCCTAAGGCTCCATGAACTTCCCTATTTATAACCAAGGAATAACCAAGGCTCCATTACTATTATACCCTTACTATCCTTCTAATACTATTCTCCATATATACCAGTGTTTTAAAAGGCGCGCCCGGGCGCGCGCCTAGGCGCAAGGCGCAACGTTAGTGCCTCGTTTCAAAGAAGCTAGGCGCGGCCAAGGCGCGCCTAGGCGCAAGGCGCAATGTTAGCGCCTCGCTTCGAAGAAGCGAGGTGCAGTGAGGAAGGCGCGGCCAAGGCGCACGCCTTCCTCGAAGCCCCTGAGGCGCGCGCCTTAGGCGCCTCTGGGGCTTCACATTTTTATACATGTTTTAAACCTTTTTAAGCCAAAATACTTGTTATGAAGCTAATTGGAAAATCAGCGAGACCCTCGTACTTGTCGTTCGGAGTGTCAAATATCATATTCAAGGCATATATTTTTTGTGGAGTATTGACATCATCATACTTGGTCGTTTGGAGTGTCAGAAGGCATATTAACAATACTAAACTCACTGTTTTTTTTTGGAGTATTGACATTTGACTCTATGTTGGAAGACTAATATTTGAACCTTATTTATCTTTTATCTATTTTTCTTGGTTAAAAACTTCATTACTTGCCATGAAAGTGTTTTATATACATGTATATATTTTTGTAAGTTTTTTTTCTATATAGTGCGCCTTACAGAAAAAAACCCGCGCCTTTTTGTGCGCCTTGCGCCTATGCCCCAGGAGGCCATTGCGCCTTAGTGCGCCTTGAGCCTTTTAAAACACTGGGTGCGCGCCTTCCTCGAAGCCCCCGAGGCGCGCGCCTTAGGTGCCTCTGGGGCTTCACATTTTTATACATGTTTTAAATTTTTTTAAGCCAAAATACTTGTCGTTCGGAGTGTCAAATATCATATTCAAGGCATATATTTTTTCTGGAGTATTGACATCATCATACTTGGTCGTTTGGAGTGTCAGAAGGCATATTAACAATACTGAACTCACTGTTTTTTGTGGAGTATTGACATTTGACTCTATGTTGGAAGACTAATATTTGAACCTTATTTATCTTTTATCTATTTTTCTTGGTTAAAAACTTCATTACTTGCCATGAAAGTGTTTTATATAAATGTATATATTTTTGTAAGTTTTTTTCTATATAGTGCGCCTTAGAGAAAAAAGCCCGCGCCTTGGCCCCAGGAGGCCATTGCGCCTTGGTGCGCCTTGAGCCTTTTAAAACACTGATATATACCATAATAGTACCCTTACATGGAATTACACTCTAGGCCTTTTTTGCTTGATATATACCATATAGTTCAACTCCCCTTTCTTTTTTGTGGGCTTTTCTTTTGTATGTCCGTGTATTCTTTCATTTTTTCTCGATGAAAGCTTAGTTTATTATTAAAAAAAGTTTGTTTAGAAGCTAGTAGCGCACCCAAGGTTTTCTTTAAGGCTCTGTCCACCTTTTTTGAGAAATAAGCATTGGGTCAGGAAACAGAAGGTGCATTCAGAAATTTAAACGGGCAGTTCTGGCAGTGGCTTTGTCCAAGTAACCAACACATACTTCAATTTATTGGAGTTGGGATTTTTGACCCATAAGACTCACCAACAGGCTCATCTATTTCTTAAATTATGTAGTCCCAGTCCCCATATTTAGTCTGTTTTATTTTTTTTTGATAGGAAACAATTTCATTGATGAATAAAATTACAAAAGAAGGCCAAAGCCCAAACCAATGGAGTTATGAAAGATTTTTCCAATTGGTCAAAGGAAAGGAGATTCTATATAAGAACTAAAATGAGAGGAGCATTTACACCAAGACATAGCAAGGAAGATGATTTGTTCAAAATAACTAACTAAAGTACTCTCCTTCTCCTTGACGAGGCCAGCAATTAATAATACATATGTTAGGAGGAATAAGGGAGAAAATAAGCGATAGTTTGTTGAAAATATCAACAAACAATAGGCTATAATTAAATAATTCTGGCTGTTAGTATTCTATATTTTTGTATTTTAGGCTGCTAGTAATTGGGAAATTAATCCCATGTCTTGATGATTGCATCTTGGGTTTGGGAAGAGTCATTTAGTAATTATGTTGTCTTGAAAATGATTGAGTTTGTCTATTTAATAGTAAGAAAGAAGGGATGTGATGTGAGGATCATGGAAAATACTGGGTAAGACGTTTGTCTTGTGTCTTGGAGAGAATTCAGCCCTCTCGAATTGGCTGATTATTCAGTAAAGAAAGAACCATTATTTCCTAGCTCTTTCTGTTATTCAATTATAAGAAATACCTTACAAGGTGGTTGTTTCTTTCATTCCAAGTAGTTCATAAGAGAGCCCGAATAAGGTGCATCCAAATAATCCTTTTGTCAACGGTAAATGGGTGACCAGGGGGGGGGGAGGGGGTGCATATAAGGAGATTGTTAATCTCAATAGGTAGCGTTGTGGACCATCTAAATGATGTAGTTAACTCCCTCCAGAATCTGTCGGCAAAATGTCAAGTGATGAACATTTGACTCTGAGTTCCTGAGCTGTTTTACAGATAGAGCAGCAATGTGGGGACATTGGTTAATAGGTTGTTGTGAGATTGTTGTCCATATCAATCAGTAAAGATTTTGTGGTGAAAAAAACTTGTGTTTAGACTCCATGCCCACTGGTCCTTGTTGAGGTTAATTTGGATATTGGTTAATAGATCCATAAGCCTAACCCTCGTCATCAGTGAGGTTTCTCCTTGAGAAAAGATTTCATCCCTGATGTTGTTCCATCCATGAGCCTTGGACGGAGATGTCTTTTTTTAGTGACAAGCAAATAAAGACAAGGAAAAGGTTCAGCTATTATCCCTTCTCTCAAGCCAATGATCATGCCACAATGAAGTTTTAGCCCCATTCCCCACTTTTTGTGTAACTGTCTCTCTGATGAGGTCCAACTGTTGTAGTATAGACCTCCAAAGCCCCTTAATGTATGCTGGAAAACTATCAATATCATTTGGCCATGAGTTCATTTGGCCATGAGTTCGTGGGGCTTTACCATGTTTATCATCAATCACTTGTTGGCAAAGAGATGCTTCTTCATGGTAATATCTCAAAATTCACTTTGCTAAAAGAGTTCGGTTCTTTTCTCCCAAACCTTGATGGGTCTAATGACTTTCTCCCACCTGGCAAGGTGTGTGCCAGGTTGAGAAGAGCCTCCTTTACAAAGGAATTTGCAAAAAGGCTTCTCAATATTCAAAACAACTTTTCAGGGGATCTTAAAAAGGGACAAATAGTAGGTAGGGAATTTTGATAATGTGGTTTGTAAAAGCATCAAGCAACCCCCTTTGGATATATGAGATGAATTCCAAAAATGGAGCCTCTCGACAGTTTTCTTGACAATAAGGTTCCAAAAGGACATTGTTCTGGGCTTACCAAATAAGAGGAGACCTTGGTAAGTGTTTGGTCATTCTCCTTGTCTACATCCAAATTTATTAGCAACCAAATCGACCTCCTCATGATTAATGTTAATCCCCAAAATCTCTGATTTTTTATGATTGATATTTAGACCAGAAGCATTTTCAAAGGTATCAACAAGGCCAAAAAGATTGTGAAGAGCTAAAACATCCATGGAGGAGAAAAGAATAGTGTCGTCTCCAAAAAGGAGATGGTGAATTTGAAGAATCCTTTCCAACCCCTATGCATTTGATAAAATATTAGCAATAACTTCAATCATCATTCTACTAAAACAATCCATATCGATCGAGAGGGTCACCTTGGCAGAGACCTCTCGTGGCATGCAATTTCCTTCTAGAACGACCATTTATAATAATAGAGAAGTTTGGTGAGGATATACACCCTTTGATCCATTTTCTCCATGTATCACCGAATCCCTTAGCCACACGGATTAAATCAAGAAAATCCCAATCAACTTTGTCAAAGGTCTTCTCAATGTCAGGTTTAATCACGATGCCCCTTTTCTTCCTTCTGTCACATCCCTCCACAACTTCATTGGCAATCGAAGATGCGTCAAGAATTTGTTTACCTTCCGCTAACAAGAGCATAACTCGACTGGCATAAAGTTGTACTAATGACCAAGAGGTCTGTGGTTCGATTCCTCCCACCCCACATTTTGTCAAAAAAAAAAAAAAAAAAGAATTTGTGTACCTTCCCAAAGGCTGATTGATACTTGGTAATGTGGAGGGGAGAACTTTTTGAGTCTTTCTGAAAGAACACGAGCTATAATCTTATATAGGAAAGTGATAGGCCTCAGCCACCAATTTTATTTATCAAACAAAAATAGGGAGATTTCAAGAGCTCCCCTTCTCTCCCTAGTTTTCCCTAGAGAATACACACAAAATGAAAATCCAAAAAGATACCCGCTCCCCAAAACGTGCCCTCCTTATAACCACTCTCTCTCACAGTATTCCCCTCATACAACATTCTTGAGGGACCCACAAGGTAAAACTACCCAAATACCCCTTTACACATTCTCTTTTTTCTTCCTCACTCGTCTACGCTCATACACCTTAGTAATCCGGGGTTTATCAATACCCGCCCCCCCAAAAAACCACCTTGTCCTCAAGGTGAAAAGCTGGAATTGAGCCTTAATATCAACGACCGCTTCCCATGTTGTGTCCTCCTTTGAAGCATGCTCCCAACGAACTAAAACCTCCAAAGTTCCATCACCAATTGGGGATTCACGTAGACCCAACAACTCTGCTGGCTGAATTTTCACAGTAAGATCACCTTGCAAATACGGAGGTAACGGATATATGGGCAAGTTATGAACCACGACCTTTCGAAGAACCGAAACATGAAACACAGTGTGAATTCCCGAAGCTTCTGGCAAAGCCACCCGATAAGCTATAGCACCAATACGTTCCAACACTTGAAAAGGCCCAATAAAACGTGAAGCTAATTTGGGGTGTTTGAAACGACCCAAAGAAGTCTGGCGATATGGTTTTAACTTGACATACAAAACAATTAGCAACAAATGTATGAATCGCAACTTTCATTCCCCTCCAATAGACCTCCTTTGCTAAACGCTGATATGTTTTTAACGCACCATGGTGGCCACCCACGGGACTATTATGGAATTCTCGGAGAATAAGAGGAATTGTTGGGGAATCAGTAGGCAACACTAACCTTCCATGGTAAAAGAGCAAGTTCCCACGCAATGTAAAATCCACCGGTGAGGCTTCTTGATTTTGAATGGCCTGTCTAATGCCATCAAGCGTGCTGTTGGCACCAATTTGCTCCTCAATCACAGCTTTGTTCAGGCCCTCTACCACACTAAGAAAGCTGAACTCCATTGCTGGTGGTAAACGGGACAATGCATCCACAGCTTTGTTGTCGAGGCCCCGTTTGTACACAATGCTAAAATCATAGCTCAATAATTTCGCTATCCAACGCTGGTAATCCCCCGCAATAACACATTGCTCTAATAAAAATTTCAAACTCTTCTTATCTGTCCGCACAATAAACCACCAACCCAAAAGATATGGTCGCCATTTTTGAACCGCAAACACAATGGCCATTAACTCACGTTCGTACACAACCTTATGACGATGGGATGGAGGTAGCGCTTGACTAAAAAATGCCAATGGCCGTTGATTTTGCATTAAGACCGCTCCTACCCCTACTCCCGATGCATCAGATTCAATGATAAACGTTTTAGAGAAATCAGGCGACCGTAAGACGGGAATAGAAAGCATAGCGGACTTCAACCGTTGAAAGGCCGATTCTGCATCCGGATTCGAACTTCGCCGGATCCACTGCGACACCTTCAGCTGATACCATATGGCCCAAGTACTCAATCTTGGCTGCCCCAAATTGGCACTTCTTCAATTTAGCAATAAACTGGTTTTCCAGCAAGATTGTCAACACCTTTGACAAATGGGCAGTGTGCTCTTGTTGTAAGTTGGTCCTATAAATGAGGATGTCGCCAAAAGATACCCTTCCCCCAAAATGTGCCCTCCTTATAACCACTCTTTCTCACAGTATTCCCCTCATACAACATTCTTGAGGGACCCACAAGGTAAAACTACCCAAATACCCCTTTACACATTCTCTTTTTTCTTCCTCAGTCGTCTACGCTCATACACCTTAGTAATCCGGGGTTTATCAGTTACCTTTAGTAATCTCTGATACACTGAAAGAGGGATCGTTCCAAATGTTGAGAATGCCTGCAGAAGAGCTATTAGCCTCAAGAGCTGTCCAACCGTGTGTGTTCCATGAGATCCAAATAGATTTTATAAAGAGCTGGTCAATCCACATAGTCTTTGTCTCTTGGAGAATAACGATGGTGGGATTGTGTTTGACAAGTTGTTTTTTTATGAGTTCTCGTTTTTCCCAATCCACCATGCCTCTTAACATTCCATGAAATTATAATCATCAGATGGAAATTATGAAAATTGTAGGACTTTTGTGAAGAATAGATAAAAATTGACTAAATTCTAATAGAAAATGAAGTGGTGGACCAGAAAAGGAGGTAAAAAGAGGAGCTTCATAAACTAGATTTTAAAGGGCCAGATTTTCTAGGGCCTATAACTATGTGCACTGGATTTTCTTGAGGTTCTCTTCCTCTACCTCCCTCTAAACAAAGCCTTTGGTAGAGATATTTCTAAAATGATTGATTTATTTTATTATTATATTTTTTTGAATGGGGTAAGAATATAGATTATTTTATAATTATATTTAACTATGCTGCAATGCACATCTCCGTTATCTTCCTTTTGTCTTTAGGAAAGCTTTATATCAATGTGTGTTTTCCATGGACAGCCAAATAGGTGATTGTTCTTTTTGTACTAATTTGAAGGTAACCAAGAAGAGCGACATTAGTGACTTTTACTTCAACCTTCAAAAGAATATTGCCTACGGTGCCGCAAATGCAGTCAAGCCAGGGGAACCTCCGAAGAAGCTTCAGCCAGAGAAGCAAGAGAAGCACACTGAAGTCCCGAAATTGGAGAAGCATGAAGAGAGTGCTAATGCTGATGATGCCTTTGATAAGCATCAGTCGTTGAAATACTCCAATTTACCTTCCCAGTCAGCCAAGACGTTAGAAGAGCATCCTCATTTTGAAGAAGAAGACCTTTCAGTTTCAAACAAAACAACACCATCTGATGTACTGCGAGGTACTAGCCCCCCTTCATTACATGATAAAACTTCAGTTCAGGAACAACCCAAGCAGGACGAAGGTGAACAACAACCAAAGCGCGACCATCATAAAAGAAGTGAAGATGCTGTTGCTGCTGCTAAAGAGCGCTTTTTGGCTCGAAAAAGAGCAAAGGAGGTGTGAAATACTTGTTGATCTAGATTAAACTGAGGACAAATATGTAAATGTTACTGTTGTATTGAGGATAGTTGATAATTATGTTCTTAATGGTGAAGTTCATCTTTGAGCTTCGGCTGTGACTTACACATTTATTCACTGTGGTCCATGTGAGAGATTCCTTGTGTTGATGACTAGGAGACCTACAGAGGAAGCCCGAAGAACTAGCTGCTCAAAGTTGGACATTTGTGTCATCAATGGACAAATGCTATAAATTTAGGTTGTTAAATGGCCCCCACACCAGTTTTTTTGGCTCACATTTCCTTGAAACTTGCACGTGATGATTGCACAGGATGCATGAACATCCAAGCGTGTTTTATTCTTGCATTAAATGAAGTTGGACATTGGACATAATCTCCTGCCTAGCACGCCGATTTCATAAAGTAGGGAGCAAATCGAATAAGCTAGATCTACCCAATTTTATGCTCAACCAACCCTTAATCCTATCATCACAATATGGAAAGATTCTCTTCTTCGTCAGTACTCAAAAACTTGTTGAGAATAACTTTCCACTTCTACCATAAGAATAAACAGAAAATAACTGAGAAAATAAAAAGAAAACTACTGGAAAAACTGCAAGAATTTATGTCAAAATTCCCAAATCGAAGAAAAACCACAACCACAAAATGCCTTAATATACATACATAAAACTTTGATTTGTTTGGAAGTCCATCTTTTGCAAGGAATGTGTTATTCGTTTGGTGCATTAGTGAACCCAAAATGGTTCAATAACACCATGTCTCTAAACACTTTTTCAAGGAATTGTCTGTTCAAGGTCCAACCTATATGCTGATGTTTAACTCACACAACTATATGAGGTCGGTGTATATATATATACATATATACATACATATGAATGAGGTTGGTTGTGAAGTAACAAGAGTTTGACTTAACAGTTATTTCATTACTCAATTTTATCTATTCTTCGTCCTATAAATCCCTTTTTTTATTCTTTTTTTTGTTTTCCCTTTTTGTTTTATAGTGATTTTGAAACAAGTAGAGAGATGAAAAAAAGAAAGAAAGAAAGACATACTAGAGAGATGAAAAAAAGGCCTTAGGGACACGAGCACCTTTAACAAACTTACATTATGTCAATTATATGGAGGAGAAATAAGGAGAGAATGAATGGTATGGAAAAAAGCAACAAGTAGTTTTTTGAACACGACTTTTCTGAGGCCGAATGAGATTTTTCTCTTTCTTTTTTTTGAATAACTTAAGGAAAAAAAATTTGAACATAAGTTGGAGAAGATGGAACTTAGGCAATGAACTAGAGTGTGATTTTGATTTTGTTGATGTTATGATTGGTGGTAGGTCACTGAACTTGATAGCGTTGACAAGTCAATGTCATAAACTTGTGGATTAAAACTTTAGAAGCCATATGAATCCAAATCAAAGTAGTTAATGAGATGATTTTCAAAACCAAGTTGGATATTCCTACCGCCAAAACGTAAAGGTCAATGTTCAAACTTTGTATTAAATGATAACTTAGACCTTCTAATTGTTTACTCCACACCACCCTTTTAAATAATAATATAATCTCATCATTACAAAACACAACATTTCCTTTCTTCATTTCTTCCTTTCTTCCTTTCTCCATTCCATTCCACCATTGAAGATCTCTGAGTGAGTCGTTATGGGTCAAAACTTCAACAATCCAAAGTCGGAACCGCAAGATTTGTCGTTGGCGGTGTCTAACTCGACGACCGAAGACGCTACGACGTCGGCCATGGTGCTGTTGGGGTGCACTCGATGCCTCATGTACGTCATGTCGTCTAAGTTAGATCTCAAGTGTCCCAAATGCAACAACACCACGCTGCTTGATTTCTTCAATTTGGAAGAACAAGCATCATCATCTCGGAGAAATCACGTTGGTAAATGAGATATGGGATTTATCGACATGTGGATCATAGTTACCTTGTTTTAGACATACTCTTTTTTACTTTCGTTTCTGAATTTGCTTGGTTGTCTTCTTGTCTTTTCTCTTTTTCCTTTCTAATTCAATTCTTATTGTAATCATGCATGCTATGCCAGTTTCAGAGTAGTATATGTTTATTTTGAACATATTCTTTCCATGTCTTTTTGAACATATATGGCTTATTTATTTGAGAAATATCATGCCAATTGATAGTTATGGCTTCATTTAGTTGTTTTGACCAATAAATATATATATTGACATTTTCAATTCTATAAAATTTTAAAACAAAATTATTTTCAGAAAAATTCTCAACTTTAGTCACTATCAATTTAGTTCCATTTTTCAAAATGTTGGTTGTGGGTTAAGTAAAGAGAGAGCAGAGGGAAGGAGAATGAGGATAAAGTAGAGAGATAAAGAGAGAGAAAGAGTAGGAGTGTTTAAGAAAAGTAAACCAAAAATTGAAAATAATTAGAAAAAACTGGTAATCACAAAACTATTTAGATAAAGAAGAGGCGCCACACGGTACTTTCCGTCTTTTCTTTATTTTTTTTTAAAATTTATTCATTTATATTTATTATTATTTGTTTAATGATCTGCTATTTTTTTTTTTAAATATTAGTTTTTTCATTTCCTATTCCAAATAATGAAGATAGTGGTTACATTTTTTTTTATTTATTTTTTTTCCTTTTATCTTCTTTCCTCTTTTTCTCTTCTTTCTTTTTCTCTTCTTTCTTCACTGATTTAAAAAAAAAAATTTAAAAAAAGCCTCCTCCCTCCCTCGTTCCCTTAATGCAGGGAAGAAGAAAGAAGAGAAAAAGAGGAAAGAAGAAAAAGGAGAAAAAAAAAAATCGCCGGCGGCGGCGAGCGGTGGCCGCCGGTCGCCGGTCGCCGGACATAGGAAGAAGAAGAAGAGGAAGGAGAAGGTGGAGAAGATGGAGAAGATAGAAAAGAAGAAGAAGATGATGAGAGAGAAAGGGAGAAAGAATAAAAAAATAAAAAAAATATTAATATTATATATATTTTAAATATTTTTTATTTAAAAAAATTAAATAAATAATTTTTATATTAAAATAATAGTGTCACGTCAGCAACCGTTAAAAGTTAACAGAAAAATTAACGGCAGGGACCAAAGTGCTCCTTATCTCAAACCTCGGGGGTATTTTTGTTGAGTTTGAAAACTCAGGGACCAAAGTGTCACTTAACCCAAACCTCAGGGACCAAAAGTGTATTTTTCCCTTTTTTTTAAAATCTCAAATATGTTTAACTTGAGAATGATATTGCTAAAAGACTTATAACAACTCACAAGTGAATTGATTGACAATTATTAAATTAATTGTACTTGAAATTGAATTGAAGATGTTTAAGGATGATTAATTTTTAAAATGTAATTGTGTGTTCTATGTATACATAAATTTAATTATATTTTAACTATATAAAGTTTTATCAAAAAAATTTAAAACTAATGTACAATAATTTCCGATAAATCAATTTGTAGTATTAGTTGAATTTAATATGTGGTGTTTTGTATTATAAAAATGCTATAAACAACAAAAAAAAAAAAAATGTAAACTTCAAAACATCTCAATTATATATATATATATATATATATATATATATATATATATATTAAAAAGGAATGTAAACTTTAAATTTTTTTAAAAAAAGATAAAAAAACGTAACCACTATCTTCATTATTTGGAAGAGGAAATGAAAAACTAATTGTTGAAGAAGAAATTTTGACTAATATTTATAAAAAAAAAATAAACATAATCATTAAACAAATAATAATAAATATAAATGAATAAATTTAAAAAAAATTAAAGAAAAGAAGGAAAGTACGTGTCGCGCAGAGGCGCGACACTCTCTTTATCTAAATAGTTTTCTTGATTACCAGTTTTTTCTAATTTTTTTCAATTTTTGGTTTACTTTTCTTAAAAACCCAACAAGTAGAGAGCAATGGCTTCAACAAGAAGAAAAGTAGAGAGAAGAAAGGTTATGTAGAGAGAGAGTAGAGAAAAAGAAAACTAATAAATAGTTATATAATATAAAATCAATAAATCATGCTTTAAAAGTGGCAGCATAAAGCAATGCAATTACATTATTATATGAGAGGTTGAATTAGCTTTTTGTTTGTCACTTATAGACATTTAAAATCATTTCAACGCTAAATAGAAAATAAATTTTTAAGCTTTACTATAACAAAAAAAAAAATGTATTGGTAAAACAATAATTTTAATCGATTCTTGAACATTTAGAGTTGTATTTTAGTTAATATAAAATTGTGGCACGTTGAGTGCGAGGGACTAGTTTTGAGTGGATTTAAGTGTTTGATATCTTGAAAAAAAAAAACGGAGGTATTTAGTATTTTTGATAGGTTGATATTTTCAATTTAACCATCCTGGTTCCTACATACTTCCCTTCTCCAAAGAAAACAATAAAGCGCAAAATTGGAAGTTCTAAATTGATGCAATCTTGAAAATTCTATACATTTTACAGTGACCAAGGAAAAAAGGAAATAACAAGCTAGCAACTATAGCCAGATGTTTTACTCTCTATCCATATTGTTGGTACACACAATAGTTGACCTTCCAATCCTCCACAACCTATATTTTCTATCCAATCATAATCAAACATATTCATACAAGCTTAATATCTTAGCCAACATGAGCATAGATCGACTAACATATAAAACTTGTACTAATGACCCAAGAGGTCTGAAGTTCGAATCCCTCACCCAACATGTTGTAAAAAAAAAAAAAAAACTTAATATTTCTCTTATACACCAATCCTATGAGACGACCCCACTTACACGATTTTTTTTTTTTTTTGACAACATGTAGATTGTGGGGATCCAAACTAAAGAACTCTTGGTTATTAGTACAAGTTTGTTACCAATTAAGCTATGCTTATATCGGCACCCATTCACAAGATTATCCCACTCTAGATAATAGTAAAAATATTAAAGAAGTAATAAATATAGTGTAAAGTCCAAGACACAAGTAGGGATGTATGTTTTCTGTGCAGCGATCCATCCAATCTAATGAGGTGGGATATATATATTGTTGATGGTCAAATTTGGTTAGAAGGAACTCACCTGACCTTTACGTGCCACCAACGGTAAATTTGTAGATGAGGGGGGAGACGTGACCTACAAAACGGTAAACCTGCACATCGGTGGGATGCTAGCCACACCGCCTCTTATGCTTAAGTCAGAAAACGAAAGGAAGGGCTAAGAGCAAGAGAGATCAGAGAATAGAGTTCGCGTCCCTTTCTTCAGTGGCGAAGAGGGGTATAAATACCTGCTCATGCTCCTAGGGTTTTTAGGAATTCGGAGACGTTTCAGGACAAACCAGGCGGAATCGGGGCGGCCAGAGGTGGTAGAGATCCAACAGAGCTGAACGAGCTCGGCCTCGGGCCATGGTCGAGGGTCGGCCTGGGCCAAGACCGAGCAGAGGGTCGGGCCAAAAGCCTGACCCCTTCGGTCTTGGCCCTTCCCACTTGCCGGTTTCGCCTCTGGGGTCCATCTCCCAGCCCTATTTTTACTCGGTTGTCCTCGTCAGTTCCTTGTACATCGAAGTGGTCCAAAATTACCTATAACATGTATGTATGTATGTATTAGGATGTTTAAGAATTTTATAATTTTTTTCTTTCAGAAAATTAACAATTTAAATGAATATTTTTCGATTTGATAAAAAAAATGAATATTTTCGATGAATAATTAACTATTAATTGAAAATTTATCAAAATAATTATTTAATTAAATTGAAATTAAAAAAAAAAAAGAAAAGAAAAAGGTAAAGGGAGAATAATTGGCCACAAAAAAATCCGATTAAAAAAAATTTGAGAGGGAGAATACTTGGAGATGGATGTGCACAGAATTTGAAGGGCAATTTGGCAGAAGTGGAGATTTAAATGGGGTGGGGACATGGACGCTTCTGTTTAAAGGGTAATTGCCTTGCCCCCATCAACATCCCTACACACCAATTATTTACAGCTGCTTATGTTTGCACCTCATCTTGTTAAACAACACACAATAAAACTCTTCAAACCAAGGAAGTGGTGCCATGAAAATCCTAGTTGGGACGGATGAAATGTAACCCATACAAGAGCCAAATGATCCGGTTATAAAAAGGGGAAAATAGCCTTCCAATGCCACGTACATCCATCTAGTCATTTGAATGACTGAGTACCAAATATAATATGTTTTTAAAATAATATCAAACATCAAATTTCCCACGTTAAAATTGCCTTCATTTAATTTAAACAAAAAAGAAAAGGAATAAAAGTGAATAATAATTAATAAATAAGCAAAGGCAAACCAATGAGAAGATGGATAACACCGAACGAACGAGGAAGGTGGCACGAACACAGAAAAAGTAGGCCCACTAACAAATTTCTTACCCATCCACTACTCCAAAGCAAACCCACTATTTAATTTATTCTTACAAAATTAAAAAAAAAAAAAACACAAAAAAATGTCAGGCAGAAGCCATTTTGGACCGAGTCGCCTCGCTTACTCTCCGAGTCAAACATTCAAAACGCGTTCCTCAAAATACACTGTACTCTTCCGCCTTTTCCCTCTCCATCCTCGCACCTTCCATAAATCCCTCACTTTCTTCCCTATCAATCTCTATAAAACTCCTTTTTCTTCCTTCTCTTCTCTTATCCATCCATTTCTCAAATCAACACCGTTCCCATCCGATCGCATCTCAACATTTCCGCCATGGTTAACCAAGATCTCAAGAACAGCAGTAAACCCATCAAAATCAGACAAGTTTGGGCCTCGAATCTCGAATCTGAGTTCGAGTTGATCCGCGATGTCATCGATCACTTCCCTTGCGTTTCAATGGACACCGAGTTCCCCGGAATCGTCTTCACCGACCCGGCCAGACCCTACAACGCTCAGAATCGCCCCTCCGATCACTACAGACTCCTCAAATCCAACGTCGATGCTCTCAATCTCATCCAGATCGGCATCACTCTCTCCGATTCCGACGGCAACCTCCCGGATCTCGGCACCGACGACAGCCGTTTCATCTGGGAGTTCAACTTCATGGACTTCGACGTGGCGCGTGACTTCCACGCGCCGGACTCCATCGAGCTTCTCCGCCGCCAGGGCATCGACTTCGACCGGAACCGAGTCGAAGGGATCGACTCGTGCCGGTTCGCCGAGTTGATGATGTCATCCGGACTCGTTTGCAACGACTCAGTGAGTTGGGTGACCTTTCACAGCGCCTACGATTTTGGATATTTAGTTAAGATTTTGACTCAACAGAGCCTTCCGAATCGGCTAGAGGAATTCCTCGGCCTTCTCAGGGTTTTCTTCGGCGATTACGTGTACGACGTGAAGTACATGATGCGATTCTGTAAGAGCCTCTACGGCGGTTTGGACCGGATCGCGAAGATTTTGAATGTGAACCGGGCGGTTGGGAAGTGCCATCAGGCCGGTTCGGATAGTTTGTTGACGTGGCATGCGTTTCAGAAGATGAGGGATACGTTTTTTGTACAGGAGGAGGTGGAGAAACATGCTGGCGTGTTGTATGGATTGGAGGTGGAGGTCGTGTAAAAATAGAAAATGAATTAAATAAAAAATTTAATTTATTATTTATTTAATTGCTAAATCAATGGGCCAACCTATTGACTTTTCTTTTTCTTTTCTTTTTAACTTTTTAAAAGATAATTCTATTAAAATTGGAGCTGATAGATGCGAACCATTTTGTCACCAGTAATTTTCAAACCATAACTTGATAGGCTTAGCTCATATTAAATCAAGGTTGAAAATATCACTACTGATATAGGTAACTCAAATTTATAGATATATCAATGAATATTCTATAAAAAATTATGGATATTACAAAAACTTATAAATATATTGTGATTTTTTTTTGTTAAACTTTAGAATAAGCCTATTTAAGTAATGTTATGGGTAATTTGGGCATAACAGAAATTCCAGAAGAAAACGGCTTTGGGCCCAATCTAAACTGGCCCATGAAAAGGAAGAAGCCCAAGAGGAGAGCAACCATTCTCTTCGGCTTCGGCACTGGGCCGAGGCCGAGGAGGCTGGTCGGCTTGAGGCCGACCAGGCTTCAAAGCCTAGATGCCACCTAGGTCATGTAGAGGGTCCTCCTAGGCCCGAGAGGGCAGAGTTCGTTGAGCAAGGATCAATCTACAACGGGAAGAAGAGGAAAACCCTAATCTAGAGGGAGATATAAAAGGTCCTTTGGGGACCCAGGTAAGGGGTTCGGAAATTGAATTCCTAACTCTATTCTTTGACAGAACTTCTATTGCTTTGTCAAATTCCTTCTGATCACTGACTTAAGCATCGGAGCGTGTGTGGCAAGCACCACACCGGTGTGCAGTTTTTGTTTCTTATTTGCAGGCCACGTCTTTCCCAGATTTAATAAATTCACTGTTGGCGTCACGTGGAGGTCAAGTGAGTGCTTGACCGGATTTTTCCATCAACAGTTGGCGTTGTCTGTGGGGAAGAAAGTTGGCTTGAGCACTGCACATTGGTGTGAAGGACAACTAGTAGAAGAATGGAGAAGGAGAATCCAGAGGGAGAGGGAGATTCTCGGCCTCAGGCTTATGCTCAAGAGATGGAAATAACAGTCCTCAAGGGAAGAGTGAATGAGATGGGGCAGAGCTTAGCCCAGATTCTGAGCATCTTGAAACGCCCGAATCCCAGCGTGAGGTACCAAAAGAGCTTCCCACGCGATAAAGAGAAAGAAAAAGAGGTATTGGGAGAAGAAACAGGGGAAACATACAGCGTTACCAGCAAGCTGTAGAAACCAGGGGGTAACAAGGAATTGGATTTGAAGGATCAAGGGCCGAGCAAACGGGGGGATCATAAGGGTGCACTTGACGCTCTAGATGAAACCAGTACAGTGGGTTGGCGCAAGATGGTCGAGGTCGAGGCCAGAATTGGGGCAGAGATTGAACTTGAGACAAGAGTCCGGGTCGAAGTTGAGGCTAAGGTGAGGGTAGAAGCCGAAGTTGCAACCAAAGCTAAGGTCGAGGTCGAGGCCGAGGCCAAAGTCAAAGCTAGGGTTCAAGCAGAGATGACCAGAGGAGGTCCCACCTGGGGGCTAGAGATTCAGGGAAACACACAGCCCATGGATGCAGACAAAGAGAATCTAGAGGATCTAATTGGGCAAGCCAATCTGTCGTTTACTGATGAGATCATGCAGGCAGAGGTTCCGCACAAGTTCAAGTTGCCAACTTTCCCGCAATATGATGGGAAGAAAGAACCGGTTTAGCATCTAGACACTTACTGATAGTGGATCGAGTTTCATGGGGCTTCCGAGGCGACCAAGTGTCGTGCTTTCTCTCTAACCTTGATGGGAATAACACAGTAGTGGTACAACAAGTTGCCACAGAAGTCCATTGGGTCGTTCAAAGAGTTATCGCGAATTTTTGCCACACAGTTTTTAGGGGCAAGAGATCGACAAAAACGACAGTTCAACTTACCGGCCATCAAGCAGAGGCCAGGGGAAAGCTTAAACGAATATATCACACGCTTCAGTAATGAGGTGCTACAGGTAGAAGGGTACGATGAAAGTGTGGCTCTAACTACAGTTATTTCAGGATTGCAGGATGAAAAAATGTTGAATTCCATTGGAGAAAACCAACCGTGCACATATGTCGAGTTCGTCTCCAGAACACAGAAATACATAAATGTGGAAGAGCTGATGAAATCCAAGCGTGCAGAAAGGGAAGCGCAGAGGGTGACTACTATTGATAAGGGTAGAAGGAAAGAAGAAAATGGGAAGAGGCCTTGGGGGAGGATGGAGGTCGAGACCGTCACAGTTAATCCTCTAGCCGAAGCCGTGCCGAGCAGGGGGATGGTCAAGGTCGACCATATCCAAAGGGTAAGTTTCAAAGGTATACTCCAATTTCTATCCCACTTGACCAGGTTTTGGTAGCAGTGCAGCACACAGACTTGTTGATGTTGGGTTTTATGCCCTAAAAATCGTAGATAGTAAATGTACTTTTGACCGAACATTAATAAAAGTGATGAATTATTCATTTGATCTATGTTTGTATTATATCTTGTCTTATTAATCCTAATTCAATAAACTAAACATCCAAGGCTAATAGAATGAGACTTGAACTAGTATGTAGGGACATATGGGGATCGATGTTCAAGTTTTAGCCTAAAGGGTCTGTAGTATAGGGATAAGGTTGGGTACCTTATCCTGGTGACACTAGGGATACGACTCGCTTTGTATATTGATACAAACGTAGTGATCCAAGATGTTCATGTAGTTGACATGCGAGTGGGGGTATCCTGTGCAATGAGTTTGCATAAAGACCGAACCGCGAAATAGTTAACCACTAACTGTAACACCGTTAGTTAGCTCGGTTTCTATTTCACTAGGATGACCTAGGCAACTTGGCCTTAATCCTGAGTGGATTATGGACTCCTGTCCATGAGGCATTCTCCTTTGATTTGTACGGGTGAGAGTGGCCTATTCGCCGACTCAATAAGCCTACCATTTTGGGGACAAGACCGAGTGGGGAGCTGGGAACATAGTCTTACAAAATGGAATTCACTCATTCCTAACTTTAGGGTAAGTAGAGGTGTGTTCCCTTAAGTGGTGTCTTCGGGTCTTGAACAATGGGCCCTACCCTCTTTATTGCACAAGAGGGACTTCTGTTTGTTGGTTGGACCTCAAACAGGTTGTTCATTAGAGGAGCACTGGTACTTAAGGACCAAGAGGTAACCTATGGGTAAAACGATAATTTGACCTAGCTGGGATACGAACACACGTGAAGGGCTAATTTCATATTGACGGTCGATATCCGTGGACACAGAAATATATCTACAGTGAGAAGAGTGCAGCTGTGGTTCTATAGTGGAGTGAACCACAGTTAACGAATATTGATTAACTTGATTAATGAGTTTAGCCAATTAATCTCATATCGTTGGAGCTTCTGATCTGTAGGTCCATTAGGTCCCACCGGTAGCTCACTAGGGGTGTTGAGGTGAAATTCTAAGGGAGAATCGAATATTCGAAGGTGTTCGAATATTAAACTTAAATATGAATTTGATTCATATTAAAACTATAGGTTATAATTAATGCACATTTGATGTATATTAATACTATAGTTTAATTGAGAGAGATGTAGTTAAATATGTGATATTTAATTATAATATTAATTAATTGTTGAATTGATTAATATTTTGTTTAATTTAATTTAATTAAATTTGATTGAATTAAATTACTTTAAAACTATGGGTTATGTGAGTATGTTTATGTAAAATATGGTTTACATAAATGATAATTAGTTTAAGCATTAAATTAATTATTATTAATTATTAATATTAATTTTTTATTAATTAATATTAATATTTATCAATCAGTTAAAATAACTGATTGATTTTTTCATTCCCACTACTCAGTACACGTTGGGAGTGAGGGTTTTAAGGGAGTTGGGTCAGTTTTTGCGTAACATCCCAGAATCCTCTCTAACCTCTTAACCCTAATGGCTCTCTCTCTCTCAATTGATTGAGATCTATCGTTCTTTTTGCTCTCTAGCGATATAGAGACTTTTCTCCCTAGAAATTCCTAGAATTTTACCTTGCTCCCACAAGCAATCAGCGATTTTCCCTGTGAGGATACCAGTGCTACTGCGTGGTAGTGTTCGTGGTAAATTTGCAGCATTAAAGAAAGATTTTTCTACTGGAATTTTCTGTCTTCGGAAAGGTTTCATTGGCGAATCGATCAAGAACATCTTCCAAAGTAAGTATTCTTGATCTAGGACCATTAGGGTCCAATCTAGATTAGATCTAGAGTTTTTTTTGAGTAAATTTAGCATGTTTTATAATTGATTTACAACATGTTTTATTTAATTTACTTGCTGTGATTTAATTTGCCAACGTACGGTATTTTAATTTATATTAAAATTTGAGTTAAGGTTCTGTATGTTTCCGCTGCGAAAGGGCTTTTATCCCTTTAGTTGAAACGTCCAGACAGGCTGAGAACGGATCCCGACAAGAGAAATAGAACAAGTACTGCATGTTCCATCGAGACCATAGTCACACAACGCGCAATTGCATATAGCTGCGGGACGAGATAGAGAGCTTGATCAAAGAGGGATATCTGAAAGAGTTTGTCAAAGGAGAAGGGAATAAAAGGCCGAGGCCGATCGGAGAGGAACGCGATGGAGAAGATAATGACCCACAACTAGAGATCAAAACTATTCTGGGGGGACCAGCAGGGGGAGAATCAAATCAAAAAAGGAAAGTGAAGGGATAAGAACCCTTGCGCAGTGGAAACATATCAGAGACCTTTTTCCCAAAACAAACCATAATTGGAATACCGATACGTTGGCAAAAAATTAAATATTTTACAGCAAAAAACAAATACAAACATGCTGTAAAACACATGAAAGCATTCTGAAAAAGAACAAAAAAAAATCTAGATCTAATCTAGAATTAGATCCTATTGATCCTAGCCCAAGAACCACTTACCCTTGAAGAGATTCTTGATCGTTTCGCCAAATTTTCTCCGAATTGTTCTAAAAAACAGCAGCAAGAGATCCTCAATCTCGCTGGAAAAAAATGCCACGAACACCACCACTTGATTACACCGGTATCCTCGAAGGGGATCACACGTTGGGAGCTTGTGGGAGCAAAACCTCTAAGGGAATTAGGGAGATTTTTTGTCTCTGTACACTTAGGAAAAGAATTGCAGAGAACTCTAGGGATGAGAGAACTTTTCTGTGGGTTTCACCGAGAGATAGTAACTGAATCAAATTCTCCTGTGTAAAGAAGCCAACTTTTCCCTTAAACACCTCTCAACCCACGCATAAAAAGAGGAAGACACGTTCCCATCAGTTAGGTTAACTGATGGGAAAAAAATTAATTAATAATCAATATTAATTAATCTTTTTAATTAAATTAACTCTTAATTTAATATTAATGTGTTTTTGTATAAACATCTTTATACAAACCTTCCTTTTATCCTATGGTTTTAATTGAATTTAATTAAACAAAATTTAATTAAATTAAATTAAAACGGAAATATTAATTAATTCACCAATTAACTAATATTACAATTAAATATCATATATTTAATTATACTTCTCTCTTATAAACTATAGAATTAATATACATCATATGTGCATTAATTATAACCTATAGTTTTAAATATGAATCAAATTCATATTTAAGCTTAATATTCGAACACCTTCGAATATTCGATTCTCCCTTAGAATTTTACTTCAACGTCCCTAGTGAGCTACCGGTGGGACCTAATGGACCTACAGATCAGAAGCTCCAACGATATGAGATTAATTGGCTAAACTCATTAACCAAGTTAACCAATGTTCGTTAACTGTGGTTCATTCCACTAAAGAACCACAGCTGCACTCTTCTCACTGCAGATATATTTTTGAGTCCACGGATATCGACCGTCAACAGCAAGTTAACCCTTCACGTGTGTTCGTACCCCATCTAGGTCAAATTACCGTTTTACCCCTGGGCTACCTCTTGGTCCTTAAGTACCAATGCTCCTCTAATGAACAACCTGTTTGAGGTCCAACCAACAAACAGAAGTCCCTTTCGTGCCATAAAGAGGGTAGGGCCCATTGTTCAAGACCCGGAGACACCAGTTAAGAGAACACACCTCTACTTACCCTAATATCGGGAATGAGTGAATTCCATCTTGCAAGACTATGTTCCCAACTCCCCACTCGGTCTTGTCCCCAAAATGGTAGGCTTATTGAGTCGACGAATAGGCCACTCTCACCCGTACAAATCAAAAGACAATCCCTCATGGACAGGAGTCCATAATCCACTCAGGATTAAGGGCCAAGTTGCCTAGGTCATCCTAGTGAAATAGAAACCGAGCTAACTAACGGTATTACAGTTAGTGGTTAACTATTTCGCGCTCCAGTCTTTGTGCAAACTCATTGCACAGGATACCCCCACTCGCATGTCAACTACATGAACGCGTTGGATCAATACGTTTGTATCAATATACAAAGCGGGCCGTATCCATAGTGTCACAAGGATAAGGTACCAAACCTTATCCCTATACTAAAGACCCTTTAGGCTAAAACTTGAACATTGATCCCCGTATGTCCCTACATACTAGTTCAAGCCTCATTCTATTAGCCTTGGATGTTTAGTTTATTGGATTAGGGTTAATAAGACATGATATAATACTGACATTGAATAATACATTACTTTTATTAATGTTCGGTCAAATGTACATTTACTATCTACAAGTTTTATGGCATAAAACCCAACAAACTCCCACTTGAACTAAAACTCAAGTTTAAGGGAAAGTATATACAATATAATCCAAAGCTGGAAATGGTACATGTATGTTGTACATTACATGAAAAGTAAATATACAAAATACAATAAACTAGGGCATCCTCACACCCATTACACATCTCCCACTTGCCCTAGATTACGCTATATACATGTCTCGTAGACCTAGACTTTCTAGATGACACTCGAACACTTTAGCCGAGAGGGCCTTTGTAAACGGATCAGAAATATTGTTCTCGGAAGCGATCTGGGTCACGACCACATCTCCTCTTTGCACAATCTCACGAATCAGATGATACTTCCTCTCTATGTGTTTACCTCATTTGTGGTTGCGAGGTTCCTTTGAATTGGTTACAGCCCCACTGTTGTCACAGTATAACGTAATGGGCAAGTTCATATTTGGAACAACTTCCAAATCTGTCAAGAACTTCCTTAGCCAAACAGCTTCCTTAGCTGCTTCTCAAGCCGCTACATACTCAGCCTCCATCGTGGAGTCCGCTATGCATCCTTGCTTTATACTCCTCCATACTACAGCTCTCCCGTTAAGGGTGAACACTGACCCGGACGTGGATTTTCTAGAATCCTTGTCAGACTGAAAGTCAGAGTCAGTGTATCTAGTGAGAACTAACTCATTAGCCCCAAACACCAGCATGTAGTCCCTCGTTCTCCGAAGATACTTGAGAATTCCTTTAACGGCGGTCCAATGGTATAACCCTGGATTTGACTGATATCTGCTGACAATCCCTACAGCATAACAGATGTCAGGCCTCGTGCAGAGCATGTCATACATTAAGCTACCTACTGCAGAGGCGTAGGGAATCCGTCTCATATCCTCAACCTCTTGAGGTGTCTTAGGAGACTGTTCCTTAGAAAGGTGAACCCCATGCCTGAAAGGCAATATGCCCCTCTTGGAGTTCTGCATCGAATATCGAGCCAACATCTTGTCGATATACGTTGCCTGAGACAGAGCTAGCGTTTTGTTCTTTCTATCCCGAATAATTTGGATGCCAAGAACATACTGGGCCTCACCCAAATCTTTCATTTGGAATTGAGCTGCTAGCCATTCTTTTACGTTAGACAGGTACCCTGCATCATTCCCAATGAGTAGGATGTCGTCAACATAAAGTACGAGGAAAGCTACTTTATTCTTGTTGATTTTCTTGTATACACAATGGTCATCAACATTCTGGTCAAAGCCAAAAGATTTGATCGCTGTATCAAATATGATATTCCAAGATCTGGAGGCCTGTTTCAACCCATAAATGGATCGATTCAGTTTACAAACCTTTTGCTCCTGACCTTGGGTTATGAACCCTTCGGGCTGAGACATAAAAATACTCTCGTCAAGGTTGCCATTCAAAAAAGCTGTCTTGACATCCATTTTCCATATTTCATAGTCATAAAACGTGGCAATGGATAAGAGAATTCTTATGGACTTAAGCATAGCAACTGGAGAAAAAGTTTCTTCATAGTCCACCCCTTCTCGTTGGGTATAACCCTTTGCTACAAGTCTGGCTTTGAAAGTCTGTACTTTCCCAGCAGCATCTCTTTTCCTCTTATAGATCCATTTACACCCAATGGGTTTGACCCCTTCAAGTGGATCTACAAGTTCCCAAACTTGATTGAAGTACATAGACTTCATTTCAAGGTCCATGGCTTTGGCCCACTCATCTTTATCTACGTCATTCATTGCCTGACGATAAGACAATGGATCTTCTACGCCGTCATCAGGTATGACTACTTGTGTTTCCGTTAAACCCAAGTAGCGGTTAGGTTGTATCACAATCCTCCCACTACATCGAAGCTCTCCCACTACATGAGGAGGACTAGATTGACGAGAAGAACTCGATTCTCCAACAACTCTTGTTGAAGGACCAGGTTCATCAACAACTCTTGTTGATCCTTCTGTAGCTTTTCTTAATACTAACTTACTTCGTGGTTTATGATCTCGAATGTGGTCTTCCTCCAAGAAAGTTGCATTTGTTGATACAAATACTTTATTATCTTGAGGGTCGTAGAAAAGACCACCTCTCGTTACTTTTGGGTATCCAACAAATTGGCATATTCTCGTACGTGGTTCCAATTTCTTAGGATTAGTCACTAACACATGTGCAGGACAACCCCAGATATGGAAGTAACGCAAACTAGGTTGTCGCCCCTTCCATAACTCAAAAGGAGTTTCAAAAACACTTTTTGAGGGAACATTGTTAAGAATATGTACTGTAGTCGCTACTGCATACCCCCAAAACGAGCAAGGCAACTGAGCATAGCTCATCATAGATCGAACCATGTCTAACAAGGTTCTATTTCTCCTTTCTGATACACCATTCTGCTGAGGTGTACCAGGTGCTGAGAGTTGGGATTGGATTCCATGTTCTATCATATAGTCTTGAAATCGTTGATCCAAATACTCTCCACCTCGATTCGATCGAAGCGTTTTAATTGTTTTACCCAATAGGTTTTCTACCTCAGCCTTAAACTCTTTGAACTTCTCAAGAGCCTCAGACTTATGGCCCATCAGGTATAAGTAACCGTATAGAGAATAATCATCTATGAAAGAGATGAAATATTCATAACCACCTCGAGCCTTTACATTCATTGGACCACAAAGATCCGAATGTATCAGTTTAAGTGGTTCTTTGGTCCTATAACCTTTTCCAGTAAAAGGCCTCTTGGTCATTTTATCCTCGAGACACGATTCACAGGGTGGTAAAGATGTATCTTCTATATCAGTTAGAAGTCCATTTTTTACCAAACAATCGATCTGATCGATGTTAATATGACCAAGATGAAGGTGCCAAAGATACGTATTGTTACTTAGAGGAGAAATCTTTTGCCTTTTATTTTGCGTTTCGACCGTTTTAAACATTTCATGACTTAAAATAGCTTTAGCATCAGTAGGTCTTAACACAAACAAATTATTCTCACGCTGAGCAGAACATATAAAAATACCATTCCTTGAAATAATTGCTTCATTAAGCTGAAAAGAAATAGAGTATTAATGTTCTAACAAAGTAGAAACAGAAATAAGGTTCCTTTTAATTCTAGGAACCAAAAGCAAGTTCTCTAAAATTAAAAACTTATTTCTAAAGAATAATTTTGCAGCTCCCACTGCACGAGCTGAAATGACCTCTCCTGTTCCAACCTTGAGAGTCAAACCGTCTGCCAGCTGCTGGAAATCATTTCACTGAAAAGAAGAGCAAACATGATTAGTGGCTCCCGAATCCAGTATCCAGGCGAACTCATCATGTTCGACGAGACAAGTCTCTAATACAAGTAAATCGAATTTACCTTATTTTTCTCTCTTCTTCTCAGCGAGGTAATGGGGACAGTTGCGCTTCCAATGACCATCTGTGTTGCAGTGGAAGCATGCCTTTGTCGGCCACGACCTTGGCCTTTCCCTTACCTTACATAGCTTGTGCAGGAGCCTTCCCCTTGTCTCCCTTCCTCTTCTGTATTTGCTTCGACGAAGAAGCCTGAGGTACAGATTTAGTCCCTGAGGATGAACCCTTCAGGAACTTCTTTTTGGAATGGGCCACATTGGCCTCTCCTTTTACTACATTTTTGCCCTTGCTCTTCTTCAAGGAATCATAAATCTGTAACTCCGAGAGGAGGATAGTCAGGTTGAACTGAATCTTATTCATGCTCGCGTTTGTCCTAAAAGACAGATAGCTCGCTGGAAGCGAGTGAAGGATGAACGCAACCTGACTGCGCTCGCAGACTACCCCACCACTTGCCTCAACAATATTGAACCGGTTAATCATGTCTAGGACATGTTTCCGAACAAATTGACCTTCCTGCATCTTTGCATTGAAGACGTTCTTCAAGGCATCGTGGTGGAGCTAGTAGGACGGGAGTCCAAACATCTCCTGCAGGGAATTCATAATCTCTCTGGCAGTTTCCACGTTCTCGTAACGCTAGGCCAAGACTTCAGACAAGCTGACCAATATATAGACTTTGACCTTTTCATTGGCCTTAGTCCAGCGTTCGTAGGCATCTTTTACTGCTTGAGCAGTAGTGCGAGGGGGAACGAGAGGACATTCCTCCGTCAAGACGAAGCTCAGATCCTCTACCACGAGAATGGTATTAAGATTCGATTTCCATTGAGGAAAAATTTCACCCGTTAATTGTTCGTTTTTAAGCAAGGAGATAATGGAGGAAGACATTACTGAAAAGAAAAACAAACAATTGACCGTATTAGTTATCTTTGCCTTAACCCATCACACAAGCAATACAAACAATTGCATACATCCAACCAATTTTGCAAACAAGCAATCAAAGAACCCTAATAAAACTATGATTGTGTTTCGCAACGATGCTTTAGAGGTTTAGAAGAACAGCCACCGAAGGGTGATTAGTTGTTCTCCTCTAAAATGAGACTCTTCTCAGTTAATTTCTAATACCAGAATAACTCATATTCCATTAGATATTAACCACCGTTGTTCGGTCAAGGATTTGTTAACAATTAACTCCTCCTCGTAAGTGTAACCCTCCCACTTTCAGATCTCAGAGGCACGGACCAACAGGCTACCGTTAGGAAAGACAACTGTTGGTAATTAGCCTAAGCGATCCTATCCTATTCAGGAGTTCACGGTGTTCCGAATCCTATGATCAAGCCCTCCGAAGGGATGGTTGCTCCAGGGCAACACACCGACGGATCACAGGAATCTCACGTTGTGACCTAGGGGTGGAGATCGAAGGATACGTCGACACGCGTCCCGCTCCCACTTACTATGGTCACTTTCCCCATTCACTTTGGTATTGATCCATGCAAACACTTTCCGAAGGGAGGCCGCTCTAAGACGACACGAAGCCGAGGATGGATCTCACGGTGTGAACTATACAGGGACGTAGGAGCAAAACTCGATTTAAATCAAGTTTTGTAATTTTCCTCCCACTAAAGTAACTTATCGAGTATTTTAGGGTTTGATTAGACCTAGATAAATTCAGCTAAGTCATTTATCTCAGTCTAGTCTCATTAAAACTATTTTAAAACTAAGTAAGAATTTCCAATCCTATTAGAAAATGATCTTAGGTCTAATTAATTTTAACACATTAAAATTAATTCATTTAAACCTAAGATCCTAAGTGAGCATGCATATCTTGATTATAGATTGACGGTTTCTAATCATAAGTTTTAAACTATTTCAAAATTTTAATGATTAGCCCTATAATCATGCATACTATAGTTTAAATCAATTAACAATCATATTCAAATTAATCAAATTTAAACTATACAATTTTGCTTTGCATGAAAATTAATATAACTTTTATATTAACCTATGGATGTTTCATGCTCAATGCAACTGGATTTCCATTTTTAATAAATTAACACTTAATTATTGTAAAAAATGGTAAATCAAATTAGCATGCTGCAAACAATTCATTTTAATATAACTCTTATATTAAATCTATGTAATTGCATGCATCATACTTCTCCATTTTCATGATTTTAATATAACTCTACTATATATTAAAACAATCATGAAAAACCCTGCATTATACCATACATCATAATCATATTATAACATACATAATGCATGAGCATGCTTTATATCCTAAGGTGGGATTATAATTTAAATGACATCCATAAAGCATTTAAACAGCGAATAAACCGATTTAATTGGCCCCTAGGATAGATTAATGCAAAATTACACTAATAAAGCAATAAATCTATCCTATTACAAAAAACTGCAGCTACAAATCCGGTCTAGAGCCCTCGAACCGACCCGAACCGCTTCGAACCGGACCTAACCGGGTCAAACCGGACCAAACCGGTCCCAGCTAACCCAAATTGACCGAACTGAATCGACGGTTTTAGGGCACCACGCACGTCTCTATGGAAATCTGGCGCCGCACAAAATCGAGACAGCGTCGAGACGCTGAGGAAATAGCGTGGAATCGCGACAGCGTCGAGACGCTCTAGGCTAAGCGTCCCGACGCTGTTACGCCTGGAACTCGTTTCTGGGCAAAACAACGACTGTACTCCACGAATTTCGTCGATTTCTTCTGCGATTTTCATCGATCTTCAAGCCTAAACTAGACCCGGACTGTACAAACTTGATATTTATGATTTAATGCCAAAAAACACAGGGGCCTTTACAATTGATCGCATAAAAAATCATAAATTCTAAGGCCAATTAAACCTAAACAGTTTATCACAAAATTAAACATTCATAATGCAAATTCCACCTAAAACCAACGGAAATTCCAGATCAAGGGTTAAGAATTTGAGATGGCTCTGATACCAATTGAAGGGATAATAACCCTTGCGCAGCGGAAACATATCAGAGACTTTTTTCCCAAAACAAACCATAATTAGAATAACAATACGTTGGCAAAAAATTAAATATTTTACAGCAGAAAAAAAAATATAAACATGTTGTAAAACACATGAAAGCATGCTGAAAAAGAACAAAAAAAAAATCTAGATCTAATCTAGAATAGGATCCTATTGATCCTAGGCCAAGAACCACTTACCCTTGAAGAGATTCTTGATCGTTTCGCCAAATTTTCTTTGAATTGTTCTAAAAAACAACAGCAAGAGATCCTCAATCTAGCTGGACAAAAATGCCACGAACACCACCACTTGATTACACCGGTATCCTCGAAGGGGATCACGTGTTGGGAGCTTGTGGGAGCAAAACCTCTAAGGGAATTAGGGAGATTTTTGGTCTATGTACACTTAGGAAAAGAATTGCAGAGAACTCTAGGGATGAGAAAACTTTTCTGTGGGTTTCACCAAGAGATAGTAACTGAATCAAATTCTCCTGCGTAAAGAAGCCAACTTCTCCCTTAAACACCTCTCAACCCACGCATAAAAGGAGGAAGACACGTTCCCATTAGTTAGGTTAACTGATGGGAAAAAAATTAATTAATAATGAATATTAATTAAACTTTTTAATTAAATTAACTCTTAATTTAATATTAATGTGTTTTTGTATAAACATCTTTATACAAACCTTCCTTTTATCCTATGGTTTTAATTAAATTTAATTAAACAAAATTTAATTAAATTAAATTAAAACGGAAATATTAATTAATTCACCAATTAACTAATATTACAATTAAATATCATATATTTAATTATACTTCTCTCTTATAAACTATAGAATTAATCTACATCATATGTGCATTAATTGTAACCTATAGTTTTAAATATGAATCAAATTCATATTTAAGTTTAATATTCGAACACCTTCGAATATTCGATTCTCCCTTAGAATTTTACCTCAATGCCCCTAGTGAGCTACCGGTGGGACCTAATGGACCTACAGATCAGAAGCTCCAACGATATGAGATTAATTGGCTAAACTCATTAACCAAGTTAACCAATGTTCGTTAACTGTGGTTCATTCCACTAAAGAACCACAGCTGCACTCTTCTCACTGCAGATATATTTATGTGTCCACGAATATCGACCGTCAACAACAAGTTAGCCCTTCACGTGTGTTCGTACCCCAGCTAGGTCAAATTATCGTTTTACCCCTGGGCTCCCTCTTGGTCCTTAAGTACCAGTGCTCCTCTAATGAACAACCTGTTTTAGGTCCAACCAACAAACTGAAGTCCCTCTCGTGCCATAAAGAGGGTAGGGCCCATTGTTCAAGTCCCGGAGACACCACTTAAGAGAACACACCTCTACTTACCCTAATATCAGGAATGAGTGAATTCCATCTTGCAAGACTATGTTCCCAGCTCCCCACTCGGTCTTGTCCCCAAAATGGTAGGCTTATTGAGTCGGCGAATAGGCCACTCTCACTCGTACAAATCAAAAGACAATCCCTCATGGACAGGAGTCCATAATCCACTCAGGATTAAGGCCAAGTTGCCTAGGTCATCCTAGTGAAATAGAAACCAAGCTAACTAACGGTGTTACAGTTAGTGGTTAGCTATTTCGCGGTCCGGTCTTTGTGCAAACTCATTGCACAGGATACCCCCTCTCACATGTCAACTACATAAACGCGTTGGATCAATACGTTTGTATCAATATACAAAGCGGGCCGTATCCATAGTGTCACCAGGATAAGGTACCCAGCCTTATCCCTATACTACAGACCCTTAGTCTAAAACTTGAACATTGATCCCCGTATGTCCCTACATAATAGTTCAAGCCTCATTCTATTAGCCTTGGATGTTTAGTTTATTGGATTAGGGTTAATAAGACAAGATATAATACTAACATTGAATAATACATCACTTTTATTAATGTTCGGTCAAATGTACATTTACTATCTACGAGTTTTAGGGCATAAAACCCAACAGAAAGCAGTAGCTCGAGAGGTAAGATTTGAATTGGAAGGACAGGGTATGTACTCAGTCCGAATCTCAAAGGATTTGCCACCAATTGAGTTTACTGAATTATAGGCTTCCAACATTCATCAACCCCATAATGACGCATTGGTAGTAAGCTTAATGATCGCCAACGCAAGGGTTCATCGGGTTCTGATTGATGGTGGAAGTTCTGTAGACGTTTTGTCTTCCAAAGTGTTTGAGGCCATGAAGTTGGGGAGAGAGCGACCGAGACCGAGTGTAGCACCTTTAGTGGGCTTCGAAGGAGAGAAAGTGATGCCAGAAGTTAGTATTGAGTTTCCAATAACCTTTGGAGAAGGTCATAATGTGGTGACAAAAATGATTAACTTCTTAGTGGTAGACTATAATTCAGCTTACAACGCCATATTAGGAAGGCCAGCGCTGCATGAGTTGAAGGCTGTTGGATCGACCTACCATCAGATGATGAAATTCCTGACTGATAAGGGAGTAGGGGTAGTGTGAGGGGAACATAAAGCTTTCCAAGAGTGTTACTTCACTACGCTTAGAGAAACGAGCAGGCAAGCACGCACTGACCCATGGGCAGGCCAAGACCGAGGCTGACCAGGTCGAGGCCGAGCAGAGGAACATCGTTCCCTCATGGAGACTGATAGCCAGTCTTTTTTTTTTATTATGTTCTGCATTGATTAGTTGTTTTTCCATTCTGTTTTTGGCATTTACATTTGTTGGTGTAGGAAATTCAAAACGATTATTTGCGCTATCTCTAATAAAATTCCTTAGTTGATTCTGTTATTGCAGATGACCTAGTATAGCGTGCGAAAATGTCCTTGGTAGAGTGAAAACCCCAATACTCTCCAAGGAAAACAACATGGAAATGTACTTGGTGGAGTGGAAACCCCGATACTCCCCAAGGCAAACGATAGGCGGAAATGTCCTTGGTAGAGTAGAAACTCCAATACTCTCCAAGGCAAACGACATGGAAATGTCCTTGGTGGAGTGGAAACCCCGATACTCCCCAAGGAAAACGACAAGCAGAAATGTCCTTGGTAGAGTGGAAACCCCAATACTCTCCAAGGCAAACGACATGGAAATGTCCTTGGTGGAGTGGGAACCCCGATACTCTCCAAGGCAAACGACATGCGGAAATTTCCTTGGTAGAGTGGAAACCCCTATACTCTCCAAGGCAAACGACATGGAAATGTCCTTGGTGGAGTGGAAACCCCAATACTCCCCAAGGCAAACGACATGCATAAATATCTTTGGTAGAGTGGAAACTTCGATACTCTCCAAGGCAAACGACATGGAAATGTCCTTGGTGGAGTAGAAACCCCGATACTCCCCAAGGCAAACGACAGCCAGAGCATTCCCGGAGTTGGAGCCAAGGTTCGGATCAGAATCATACCAATAGAGAAGGTGCAGAGACGCTAAAACTTTGAGGTATAATGAACTACCTTGCAAGCATCTTTTACTCAAGTTTAATCTTTAAATTCAAAATAACACTTGAGTAGGGGGTTGAGAAAGGTAGACTATCGTTTGATTAATGATTAAAAGCCTGTCTAGAAAGAATATGTCTAGATGGCTGAGGCCGACCAGGCTGGATTAAGTCATCACTTCTTCCTTGTTATCTTTTATCATGTATGTTGTTGTAGTTGTTCAATTTTAATCATGCCCATGTTTTTTCTCTTGCGAATTGGTAACTGTTTGTCTTGGTGCGAGCTCAAGGGCGGTATGGCCAAGTGCAAGACCGACAAGGTCAAGTGTATGCTTTTTTCCTTGTATCTTCTGTGCAGGAAAGATGATGTTTAGCCGACAAAGCCAAGTGTATGCTTGTTTCCTTGTGTCTTTTGTGTAGGAAAGATGATGTTTAAATCATTATGGTTATAGGCCGAGGCTGATCGGGCCAAGTTTATATTTTTTTCTTTTTCTTAAAATGTCACCTTATTGGGCAGGAAAGCTGATGCTGAAGTAAAGTTTTCTACTCAACTAGTACATAGCATTTCAGTAAGAATGTTGTGTTTTTGCTTAAATTAGGCCAAGTTTGTGGTCGGCCTTGGTATGCAGCCGAGGCCGACCAGGCTAATCCATTTTAACTAATCTTGCTTAAATTATTTGTGAGTAAGGAGAGCAAGAATAATTGTAAAAAAAAACCATCATGATATTTCCATTTGATAAGAAAAGGGAAATTACATAGTGGTGGGTAAAAAGTACAACAAAAGAAAGGAAGGATGATCGTAGCAGCAATAATGTTGGAGGCCCGGGTCCCAAATCTTCAGAGATCCATGTGATCTCTACCGCCAGAAGGCTCGTGACGGAAGAGATTGTCGCGGTCTCTTGTCAAATAAATTTATAATCCACGATTCCTAAAGCTAACTTGTAGCAGTAGTGGTCGGGATCGATCACAGGGAACAATCGATTTATTTCTAAATTCTTTTGTGTTTTTGAGGTAACCAAAAGGGGGGGTTTTATAGATAAAAGGTTAAGACATAAAGTAAAGGCGGGAAAATAAATAAGGAAAATTAAATGCAAGGAAAGGTTAATTGATCCATTAATGCCTAAGTGAGAAAAAAAAATCATAAGTTTCCTTTCCGGTACTCCTTCTGCATTTGGCATAAAACTATCAATTGGTTATTTGGCTAGTTCATGCGTGGGGCTTAGTTCTCTAATACTTACAAGGGATTGTGTTAGTCTTAATGCAATCAAAGCTCATGCATGCACTATCTTTTAGCAGTAGTATTTTCATGCTACCATTGTTCTACTTAGAGATATCTGCAAGCATTACCTGTCAGGGATTTAGCATACTGCTACCGTATCCGGTTGGCCAAGCGGGAGTTAGTAATGGAAATAGTATTGCAACTAAGTAGAAGGCAATTAATGTTTCATTAAGTCAAAATGTGCGCTTACAAAATATACTTATCACCACATGAGGTGCTTGCGCTAAGCCTTGAAGATGAAAATTAGCTATTGCGAGCAAAACAATACATCATGCAACAATACATTGCAAACGCAAGTTTACTCTAAATCACAGCTCTCTATGATTTCACTTTTTCCTTGATCTTCGTCCTCTACTCCCGTTCCTCGATTCTTCTCAATCTCCTCGATCTTCTGAGCAGGTGGCTTCTATTTATAGGCGAGGGAAGCTAACTTCTCCAAGTAATTAGCAACTTGCTTCGGACATCATTAGCCAACTTGCAACTTTTCAACCCTTTTTCTTCAACCCACTTGCGTTGGTTATATAAGTTGTGTCAGCGTTGTCTTTTCATCCATCGAATCTTTCTTGTAATCATCTTGGGATGTGTGCCTGCGCTGAGAAGAAACTTTGGAAAACAACTTGATTAGTTGCGTTAGCGCCCTATATTTTATAATTTCTCACCGCATACATGAATATAGCCTACCACATAAAATTATCACATTTTCCTTTCTTATTGCGCTGAAGCAACGCATCTTTGTTTCTTTTGGCCTTGTTTTAGCTTAAGTTTAAAGGATAAATAACTTGCTTTTTGCAAGTTATCAGACAAAGCAACCAATAAGGTGGCACCACCCATTCGGGACAATTTGAGCGGGGGCTAAACTTGTACATGTGGGGTTTTATGCCCTAAAACTCGTAGATAGTAAATGAAACAAATTAATCGATCTCAATAAAGTGTTATTTGAGTAATTCAGTAATTTGGTTATTGAATAATCGAGTTTGCATTAATAAACCCTAAATCCAATAAACTAAGATCCAAGGTTGTTTAAATGAAACTTGGACTAGTATGTGGGGACATACGGGGATCAGTGTCCAAGTAACAACCTAAAAGGTCTATAGTATAGGATAATGCTGGGTACCTTATCCTGGTGACACTATGTGATACGACCCACCTAGTATTTGATACAGATGCAATGATCCAAAGCATCCATGTAGGAGACATGCGGGTGGGGGTATCCTATGCAATGAGTTTGCATAAGACCGGACCGCGAAATAGTAACCACTAGATGTAACGCCGTTAACTAGTTTAGGTTTCTATTTCAATAAGATGTCCTAGGTAACTCAATCTCAATCCTGAGTCTGTTAGAACCCCTTTCAGGAGAGATTGTCCTTAGATTTGTATGGGTGAGAGTGGCCAGTTCGCCGACTCAATAATCCTACAAGTTTAGGGGCAAGACCGAATGGGGGCTGGGAACATAACAGTACAAGATGGAATTCACTCCTTCCCCTATTGGGGTAAGTAGATGTGTGTTCCCTTAAGGGCTGATTTCAGGGCTTGAACAAAGGCGCGTCGTCCTCTCCTGGTCCGAGAGGAACTCCTGTTTAGTGGTTGAACTCTAAACAACTTGTTCATTAGAGGAATCAGTGGTACTTAAGGAACTAGAGGTAACCCAGGGGTAAAACGGTAATTTTACCCAACTGGTGTTACGAACACACGTAAAGGATTGACTTACTGCTTGGTCGATATCCATGGACATAGAAATATTCTACAGTGAGAAGAGTGCAATTGTGGGTCTTTCGTGGAGTGACCCACAGTTAACGAATGTTGACTAAACTTGGTCAATGAGTTTGGCCAATTAGTCTCGTATCGTTGGAGCTTCTGATCTGTAGGTCCATTAGGTCCCATTGGTAGCTCGTAAAGAGACTTGAGACAATTAAGTATAAATTGTAAATTGAAAGTGTTCAATTTATTTGGGGAATCGTATAATGTATATTGATGCATTATAATATAAAGTTTATGAAACTTTATAATATAATTTTTTCAATTAATTTCAAAAATTAATTTTTGAGAGAAAATATTTGAAAGAGTTCAAATAAATTTAATATGAATTGGATTCATATTAATTTGAATTTTAATAAAATCACTAAGATTAAATATATGATATTTAATTGGGTAAATTAATTAATTATGAAATTAATTTATTATTTATTAAAATTAGAGACATTTTCCTATTAGGAAAAGGTCTTCCTTTTCCTATTAGGAAAAAGGTCTTGGCCTTTACCTATAAATAGGACCACTGAGGTGGGGTGAAAGGCATCCCATTCATTCTCCTTCTCTCAGAGAATTCCCCTCAAGGCTTCCTCTAGACTCCCACCAGTCTCCTGCCTCTAGAAGTCTCAGAGTCATACCGGTGTAGCCATAGTGGTGGTGTTCACACTAGTTCGTGATTAGTTCACATGCAGTTGGTGAATTTAATCTGAGTCGTCAACGAGAGTAAGTAATTTGTTACTTTATAAATTAGATTTAGATCTAATATTTTTGTATGCTTAGCCTTAATATATATTTAGAATAGTTCTAATATTATTGCCAATGTATTGGTATTTTAGATTAAACAAAATTAATTACGAATCGGTCCTAATTACGCTTCCGCTTTACGAAATTATGGAATTCCAATCCTATAGTACAGACTAAAAATCCTGTAAAAATAATGGAAGAGGTAGACGAATGCCGAATCTAAACATGGCGTGGTAAAACGTAACTTCTCCGTCGGAGGGGTTCTCAAAACTTTCATCAGCATTAGGAAGCCGAAGATGCACATCCTCAGGAATATCATACTTGCGCCGCAAAAACTCTAGTTGAGATGCGGTCAACGAGGATGATAAATCTAAGGAGTGTGTAGGAGGCTCCCTATCACTACTATTGGAAAGTTTCAGGTCTACAAAATGTTGGGATTGGTGTCCTAAAACTCGTAGATAGTGAATGTTAAACAAAATTATATACTTGTTCGATAAAGTCGTTATCGAGATTAATTCAGTAAAGTCATTACTGAATAAGTAAGTTGACATTAGATAACCCAAATCCAATAAACTAAGATCCATGGTTATAGGATGAACACTTAAGCTTTATGTAGAGACATAAAAGTGGATCAAGCTCGAGTAATAGCCAAAATGGTCTATAGTATAGGGATAAGGTTGGGTACCTTATTCTAGGGACACTATGAGACGCGACCCACTTTATAGATAGTATAGGCAATGTGATCCTAAATCGTCCATGTAGAGACATGCGAGTGGGGGCGTCCTATGCAATGAGTTTGCATAAGACCAGGACCGAGAAATAAGTCGCTCTCGCTTTATAACACCGTTTACTGATGAGACTGACTTTTTCATGTGATGACCTAGGTAAATCGATCTTAATCCTGAGCTAACTATGAACTCCTGTTTATTCGGGCTTATCCTTAGATCTGCATAGGTGAGAGTGGCTCAGTATCGCCGACTCAATAAGCCTCCCATTTCAGAGATAGGAACGGGTAGATAGCTGTGGATATAGTCGTGCGAGAAGAAATTCACTACTACCCAAATTAGGGATAGTAGAGAGGTTTCTCTCTTAAGTGCTGACTCCAGGGCTGGAACAAAGGGATCCCGTCCTCTCATTGGCCCGAGAGGGACTCGGTTTATTAGTTGGACCATAAACCAATTGTTCATTAGAGGATCAGTGGGACTTAAGGAACTAGAAGTACTATAAGGGTAAAACAGTCATTTAACCTAGCTATAGCTACGAACAACCTGTGAAGGATCGAATTATTGAACATGGTTAAATCAAGTGGACGGAAATATATCTATAGTGAGGGGAGTGCAACTACCGGGCTATAATGGAGTGTCCAGGTAGTTAACGAATGTTGGTTAAGCTTGGTTAATGAGATTAGTCGGTTAGCCTCGAATCGTTGGAGTCCATGATCTATAGGTCCATTAGGTCCCCCTACTAGCTCATATCAGAATAAAGCATAGAACAATAAGATAGGATTCTTTGAATTGTTCAAAATTGGGAAAAGGGCATTTTCATAAATTGTGTTTGACACGATTTTTAATTATGAATTAAATTGGAAAATGAGAGATTATGTATTTAAAAGTGTTTTAAATACTATATATGAATTAGGAATCATATATAATTAGATTGTACAAAGTGTCAATGATTAATTGGATTAATCATAACAAATTAATTGGAAATGTTTCTAATTAATTGCCATGAAATCAATTTCAATTTGGAATTGAAATTTGAATTAGAATGCAAGCAAAATATGATTGAGGATCAAACTTAGTGGATTTATATGAATTTCCACTCTTGCATGTTGATACAAAGTGGAATACAACACATCCATGCACTTGTTGCATGTCTTGTGACTTCAACACCTAGAATCCACTTTTGCTTGCATTACCACCATGTGTCTTGCATCTTGAGGCCTTTCCTTGCATAGAATATCTCTATAAGTAGATGCAAAATCAGATTAAGAGAAAAGAGAGCCATTTCCATATTGTTATGCTGCTGGATTTTGGTCTCAAACTCACTCATCTCCATATATCTCTCTAGTGCTTGAACCTTCAAGCATTCCCTTCCTATTCTCTATCTCTATAGACTCCCACAAGTCGTTCTTGGCCTGAAGAATAGTAGGGAAGACACTAGAGGTGGTCCACACACCGTTCGTGATCAAAGGAATCAAAGGGAGTTGTTGAGTCGATCTCCAAAAAGGTTGGTACAAATTCTGCTCTCTGTTTACGGTATTCAGACAACATGTTTTCATTTTCTAAAATTGATGTAGTTAAGTGCCTCCTATCCTAAAATTGCTTCTGCATGTATTATATGAACACCTTCACAAAATAACTAGAGTTGGAAGGACCATCGTTAGAGTAAGATTCTCCCACGTCCAGAGAAGTAATCGAATCCTCACTAGCCATGAAGTAAAATAAAAGAAGAAGAGAGACAAATTTTTACTAAAATATACCTTTTGAAACTAAAACCAGGGAGAAAGCAAGCAAGGGAGCAAGGGATTTTGTGAAGAGAATAGGGAGTGGAAATGTGATATTTATAGGCGAAATCTGAGAAGAATCGGTGGGGAAATTTGAAATTCAAATTTCAAATTAAAAAAAAGAAAGCCGAGGCCGAGGCGCGCCTGCAGTGCAGCAGGTGCGCCAGGCGTGCCAGGCACGCCGCCTGACACCCCAGGCCGAGGCTGACGTGCCTCGGCTAGCCCCCCCAATTCCGTCTTTTTCCTTCTTTCGTCTTTTTCCCCTCAAACTACTTCCCCAACAACAACCTAAGTTTCCTGGTCCAAATCCAACTTGCGTAGTCCAAACCCAATCGGGAATGTTTCCCAAATTCCCACCCACGCACATAATGTTGAAAACAAAACTTATAAAACAAAAAATAATAATAAAATAAAACATACAATAATAAAAAAATAATAATTTGGCAAAATGTAAACTAAAGCTTGTGATTTTTTACAAAAGGAAAAATCCAAGGAAGCCGAATTGCTAAAACTGAACATTTTACTCTCTAATTGGGTCTGCAGATTAATCTAATTGAAGCAAGTAGCATGGCTCCAAACCCCAATAAGATAGTGAGTGCTTAATGTTATGAGTAATTTTGGCAAAACGGAAATTCCAGAAGAAAGCGGCTTCGGGCCCAATCTAAACCGGCCTACGAAAAGGAAGAAGCCCAAGAGGAGAGCAACCATTCTAAACCTTGTGGTCTCAAAGACACTTGAGAAAAAAAGTTTCAATATCTAGGAATGTCAATCAAGATTGTCAGCCAAAAGAATGTCAAACCTAGATAAAATTAAATGGGAAATCCTCAGAAATAGCCAGAAATTACAGTGTAGTTTCGAAAAATGGCCAAACCGTATTTTTTAATGAAAAATGGCCAAACCAGTTTTCCCAGCCTATTTTCGTGCTATATAAACTTACTTTTTTTTTCCCTTCAACCACCCCCACGTCTATCCTATATTTGTGCAGCCGTATCTTTTATTTTTTTTTAAAAAAATAATCTCTCATTCCATGAATCAAGGGATTTTTAGTTACATAATCATCTCTCTCCATCTTCATTTTATTATTCAACGGTGGGTCCTAGTTGTAAGGAAAAAATGTTACATATCTATATAAACAGAAAAAGGATCCATACTTTATCGTTTTTCATTTTATTTATTCAACGGTGGGTCCTAGTTGTAAGTAAAAAATGTTCCATATCTATATAAACAAAAAAATTTAGCAGAAATTGAAGCATCCTGGATGTCGACAAAACTCAATCCTAGATGTCGACAAAACTCACTCAAGCTTCTCTGAATGTTCTTCGACTGTCCATGTAGATACAGTGTAATCTTGTCGAGAATCTTGGTTATGAGACGAAGCTTGAAGGCGTCTGTAAAGAAGATGACTGATGGTAGAACGATGGAAGGGTTTGTCTCAGAGGTTCGAATGATGGAGGAAGGGGAAGGGGTTCTCTCGCGAACGGTAAGTTGGAAGGGTTGAAATGAGGGAGGGGAAAGGGTTTTTTTTGGAACGTGAGTGTGTTCCCAAGTGAGTAATTATGCCTTAGGGTTTTTTCCAAGAAGCTATCAATCTAGAGGTTTGTTTGAAATTGTGTATCAATTTTTTCATTTTTTTTTCTGATTATACTTTAATTATGATATTTTTGGTGTTCATCCCATATTTTAGGTGAATCTAGATTTTTTTTCTGATTATACTTTAATTCTGATTATACTCTAATTCTTCTTTGAATCTGGAATTTTTTTTAATTGAAGTTGTTCTTCATTGTTATTGAATTTGGTAAGTTCTTCCATTTTTTCTTTTGATATACACTTTTAAATTTAAGTCCTCCTATTTTTTCTATCTTTTTGATTTCAAATCTCTTTGTTTTAAATTTAGGTTGTCAGATTTATATTCAATTTCATTTGAATTTCGATTAGTTTTGATTTGCTAGATGAATCCATGGGTAAGGAAGCCAGATTTGATTGTTTGAAATTGTGTATAATTTTTTCATATTTTTTTCTATTATACTTTCATTCTGATATTTTAGGTTTTCATCCCATATTTTAGGTGAATCTAGATTTTTTTTTTCTGATTATACTGTAATTCTGATTATACTTTAATTCTTCTTTGAATCTGGATTTTTTTTTAATTGAAGTTGTTCTTTCATTTTTTCTTTTGATATACACCGATTAAATTTAAGTCCACCTATTTTTTCTCTCTTTCTTTTAATTCAAATCTCTTGTTTTAAATTTAGGTTGTCAAATTTATATTCCATTTCATTTGAATTTCTGTTAGTTTTGATTTGCTAGATGAATCAATGGGTAAGGAAGCTAGATTTTCTCCCTTATTTATAGTGTATTTGTTTTGTTTTATTTCCAGATTTCAGATTTGTTAAAGGGTATTTTCGTCCAATTTCATGCCAAAATAGTTTACTAAAAATAGGATTTGGCCATTTATCAAATTGGAAATACAATTGGTCATTTTTCAAATCAGCTATTTTTTTTTGGCCATTTATCTGGTTGCCCCAAATTAAATTTACAATCGTGGGCCATTAATTTTGGTAGGTAAGTGGTTGAAAATTGGTGAAAAAAAAATTAAACTCCCATTCTATTTAACAGGCATAACAATAGTTTTGGTTGCTGACATCACAATCATCAATAAGGGGTAAAAAAAACAAAAATTTGAAAATGTGCCTCCTTTTCAAACTAAGAACTTAAAAGGCCCAAAACTTAATTTTCCAAAAGTTTGAAGTACCTCATCAGGATCGTCAAGATGGTAGAATTTTTCATTTTTTTTTACTATTTCTCTGTTAGGTAGCACTCATTAAGTATTCATGCTATATATATTTATACTGGTTAATTTTAATATTTACTAATATAAATTATATAATTGAAAATGTTAAAACATAATAAACTCAATTGATTTTTTTTAATAATAGAAATTAAATTGAAAAACATCAAAATACTATGAACGAAAATATATATTTAACCAATACACAATGTTGCTAATAAGAGCACAACTCAATTGACATATAGTTGTATTAATGACCATGAGGTCTATGGTTCGAATCTCCCACTCTCACATATAAAAAAAACCAATAAACAATGTCGTACCATTTTATAATTATGAAAATACTTGTCATTCTAATAATCGATAATAGTAAGAATTTATTTTATTGTATAATTGCTTCCATAGCATAGTGGTAGTGCGTTCGCTTCGTAAGCGAAAGGTCGTGAGTTCAATTCTCGCTGGAAGCTTATTTTTTAAAAAAAATTTAAAATTTATAAGTCGATAGAGTGGCCGAGACTGCTAGGTTCCAAATAACCAAGGATAGAGACCATCTTCAAATTTTTTTCCTTTTTTTTTTTGGAAATAGATCTTCATTACACAACCAATTTAGGGTCCGTTTGAAATACCTTTTAGTTTAAATGTTTTTTAAGAATGCATTTTATTTTAAACATTATGTATAAAAATTGTTTAGAATTTAAACACTCATGTGTTTGTTTACATTTCTTCATAAGCGTTTTTATACACAAGTTACCATATACTTTAAAACTCTTTTAAAAAAATTTGCTTTCAAATGTTTCTCTCAAAATGATTTATTTCTCAATCTCGGGAAACCAGACTCCCTACAAAGAAAGATTTCTTCTCCCAAAGAGGAAGAAGGGCCTGATCAAAAGTGTATTAAAAAATCGCCCAACAGGAGATTACGGATCCGTTTGGATTACATTTTAATTTAAATGTTTTTCAAGAATGCATTCTTTAAAAAACATTTTGTTTAAAAATTGTTTAGAATTTAAACACTCATGTGTTTGGTTACATTTCCTTATAAATGTTTTTACACACAAGTTATTGTATACTTAAAAATTCTTTTTTAAAAAGTTGGTTTCAAGTGTTTCTCTCAAAATGATTTATTTCTCAATCTCATTTTCTAATAAGTCATTTTTAGTGGTTGCCAAACACTACAATTTTTTCCAAAATGTATATTTTTTTTTTCAAAATTAAACACTTGAAAAGTTAAATCAAACACACCCTAATAACTTCTACCGTCAATGTTGATCGAAGAAGCATCTACCTTCCATTTGAGACAATTTTCTAGTTTGCAATTGCTCTTCTGCGCTTCTGTTGATGGCTCTGATTAAGTGCTAGATGTTGCCTTTATCTCCACTGAAACTATATATCTTATTAGAGTAAATCCAAATGTTCCAAAAGATAATAGTTGCCTTGTTAGTTTCTTTTTTGTCCAAATGTCCAAATATCTCAAACATCAAAACTTATTAATGACATCTTTATATGATATGATATTTAACAAGTTGGAAAAAAAATTAAAAGATAAATTGTGTCATTATTAAGAGAAGAAAATTTCAAGTTCCTTATCTATATTTTTTAAAAGAAAGATTTCAATCTCTTTTAGACTGTCTTAATTTCTCCTATAAATATCTACCATCGTGCTATATAACTTTGTTCCTATAAATATCTACCATCGTGCTATATAACTTTGTTGCTAGTCAATTTTAATATTTACCAATGAACATTATTAAAACATAATAAACTAAAATTGAAAACTTGGAACACTTGGAACTAAATTATAAACATCCAAAAAAAAAAAAAAAAAACTAAAACATATATTTAATCCTATCGTTCAATAACTTTGAAAATACTTGATTAATTTAGTGTAATTGCTTCCATAGCATAGTGGTAGTGCGTTCGCTTCGTAAGCGAAAGGTCACGAGTTCGATCCTCGTTGGGAGCTTTAATTTCTTTTATTAAAAAAGAAAAGCAAGGAAAAAAAAAAAAAAGAAACATATGTTTCTTTTTTTTTTCTCAGTACATCAACATTTGGGGGTGGGGGAATTTGAACCTTTGACCATAATTACCGTTGAACTAAACCCACTTTGACGAAAAAACATTGAATTCTCAAGGGAAAATTTATCTTATAAAATAGTTCATTATCTCATCTTGAATAAGGTAATCTTTATAATCTAAATATCATTATTGTAAAAAAAAAAAATTCACACTTCTAAGCTAAGACAATCTATGGCCCTTGGAGTCCATTGTTGGTCTTGCCCAACAACAACCATTATTGAAATCTCTGTCTTTTCTCTATCTCTAATGATTTACTCATCATCTTATGCTCTCTTCCTTGCATTATCAAAATCCATTTGATTGTCTCTTCATATTTTTGACGTTTTAAATATTGACTTTTCATTTATCAATCTTTAGAATGAATTATTGTATTAAATTATTTATTACTACTTAAAGAAATTATTTTTTAAATAATATAATATCGATCAAAAATTTCAAGAGTAAGAAGAAGGATTAGAATGAGAGAAAAGCATGATTGGAAAGGTAGAATAGACAACATGTTATAGGTAATTTTGGACCACCATGACGTACAAGGACAACCGGGCAGAGGCAGGACCAGTGATCGACTCAGAGGAAGACCGGACCAAATGGGTCGGGCCAATTGGACCTGACCCACATGGTCGGCCTCCTATCGGTCCCTACTGCCTCCGTCTGCCCCGATTTTGCCTGGTTTGACCTAAAACGCCTTCGAATCCCTAAAAACCCTAGGGGGAGGAACATGTATTTATACCCCTCTTCGCTACTGAAGAAGGGGACCCAAACTCTCTACTCTCTTCTCTTACTCTCTAGCCCTCGTACTTTCGTTTCCTAACTTAAGCATCGGAGTCGGTGTGGCTAGCACCACACTTTTGTGCAGGTTTTTCGTCTTGCAGGCCACGTCTTCCCCCCTCATCTACAAATTTACCGTTGGTGGCACGTGAAGGTCAGGTGAGTTCTCTCTGACCAAAATCGACCATCAACAGTTGGCGCTGTTTGTGGGGAAGAAAGCTTGCCAAATCTGCGCACCGATCATTCCATAAGTAAGGGGATGGAGAAAAAAGACCAAGACATAAACACAGGGAATTCAGATGGTGACCGCCACCAGTGGAGGTCACGGGACGATGCTAACATCCGGGGGTCACCGAGACGAGCAGGCTGAGGAGCCGAGGCCGAGGGGTCGAGGCCGAGCCGAGGATGCTGACGCCAAAATTGCCACCCTTGAGGATGAGGTGAAGGGAATGAATCAGAGTTTGTCCAGAATACTCCAAATCTTGGATAAACCCGGCCCTAGCACCAAACTCCATGAGAGGAGCTTGATTAGAGACCTGAAGAAGGGGAAGGAGCCAGTCGAATACGTGGATGAATCAGAGACAAAATCCAAAGGAAAGAAGACCAACAGCGCAGCCAGCAAGGTCAGGGGGCTGAAGCATGCAGAACGCACAGTACTGAGGAGCCCTGAGCCAAGTACCAGCAGTAGAACAGACCTGGGAAATCTGATCAAGGAAAAGTGCAGAGTGGCCAAAACTGCCGAGGCCAAGGCCAGGGCAGCCGATGCCGAGGCTAGGTTGGCCGAGGCCGAGGCTAAGAAAAACCATCTCCCTTGGAAGACTGAGCTTCTAAACACCCTAAAGGAGCTTGGAAATCCTCAGGGAGACCTGCAGAAGTTGAAGGACTCGAGAGGGCAAGACATGGAAGAATTAATCGACCAAGTCGACCCACCCTTCACAGAAGAAGTCATGAAAGCCGAGGTGCCCCAGAAGTTCAAGGTACCTACATTCAAGCCGTATGATGGCAAGAAAGACCCTGTCCAGCATCTAAATGCCTACAAAAGCTGGATGGACTTCCATGGCGTCTCAGATGCAATCAGGTGCCGTGCATTATTTTTCATCCTAACAGATTAGCCAGGCATTGGTTTGAGAGGCTGAAAAGGAGATCCATCAGCTGTTTTAAGGATTTAGCCCGAGCGTTCCTTGCACAGTTCATGGGAGCCAGAGAACAACGCAAGCCTCACATCAACCTTTTAACAGTCAAACAACAGCTGGGGGAGAGCTTGCGTGATTACATAACGTGCTTTAACGACGAAGCACTGCAGGTTGAGGGATACAGTGAGGGAGCGACCCTAGTAGCCATCACAGCCGGACTGGAAGACGAAAGAATACTCAACTCAATAGGTAAGAGCCAACCTCGAACCTATGCAGAGCTCGTCTCCCGGGCACAAAAATACATGAGCACAGAGGAGTTGCTCAAGTCAAAGAAGACGAAACGAGAGCACAAGAGATCTTCTTCATCTAACTACGACATTAGGAAGGACAAAAGGCAGCAGACCGACGAGGGAGGCCAAGGCCGAGCAGACCATGGCCGAGGCCGACCAGACCAAGGAGGCTACTTGAACAAGTTTGAAAAATACACCCCTACTTCAATCCCACAAGAGCAGATCTTGATGGAGATAAGGAACACAAACCTACTCAGCGCACCCCGGAAGCTGAAGTCAAATCCTGACAACAGAGACAAAAGCTAGTATTGTCTCTTCCATCGAGATCATGGACATTCAACCAAGAACTGCATTCAACTGAAAGACGAGATCGAAGCGTTGATCCGAAACGGATACCTGAAGGAATTCACCACAAAGGCCGAGGCCGACCAGAGATGGCCGAGGTCGACCAGAGATGACCCGGGAAAAGAGGGTGGTGGACCTCTTCTGGAAATTCGTTGAGGACCGAGACAGACTCTCCTATGGCCAAGGCTGAGGCCGAGCCTTACCACACCTCTTGCCAAGGTCAAGGGCAACATTATGGAGAGCACACTAAGCCTTAGTTTAGGGAATTCTAGTTTTCTTTATTTGCACATTCATCATGTAATTAGAGCATTGTCACTCATTTTACTTTTGGTAGGTAGGAGTAGACTTTTCCCTTTTGCTTTACCATTCAATGTAAACATTAACATTAATGATAGGACCTAGATTTTCCCCTTTCAAGGCTTAGAGTGTGTTCCAAGGAATGTATCAAGACGACATGCGAGCCTAAGCTTATTGCTTAGTGCCCACGCTCAACATGCGAGCCTAAGTTTATTGCTTAGTGCCCACGCTCAATATGCGAGCCTAAGCTTTTCAGTTTAGTGCCCACGCTTCACATGTAAGCCTATAGAGCCCACACATCATGCGAGCCTATAGTGCCCACGCCTACCTTGCGAGCCTATAGAGCCCACACTTACATGCGAGCCTATAGTGCCCACGTATCCATGCGAGCCTAAGCTTTTCAGCTTAGCGCCCACGCTTACATGCGAGCCTATAGAGCCCACGCATCATGCGAGCCTATAGTGCCCACGCTGTTGGGTTTAATGTCCTATAAACTCGTAGTTTGTAAATCATTAAACATATTCTATTTCCAATAAAGACGTTATTGAGGTTATTCAGTAAAAAATGTTATTCAATATGTAAATTGCGAATGATTAACCTAAATCCAATAAACTAAGATCCTTGGCTATAAAATGAATACTTGAACTATATGTAGGGACATATCATAGGATCAAGTTCAAGTTTATAGTCAAAATAGTCTATAGTATAAGGATAAGGTTGGGTACCTTATCCTGGAGACACTATGGACGCGGCCCACTTTGTATTAAGTACAAACGATGAGATCCTAAATCGTTCATGTGGTGACATGCGAGTGGGGGCGTCCTATGCAATGAGTTTGCATAAGACTGGACCACGAAATAAGTCACTTTCTCTTTATAACACCGTTTATTGAAGAAACTGACTATTTCTCATAGATGACCTAGGTAACTCGTTCTTAATCCTGAGCTATCTATGAACTCCTGTTTATGCGAGATTATCCTTTGGTCTGCATGGGTGAGAGTGGCCAGCATCACCGACTCGACAAGCCTACCATTTTGGGGATAAGATTGAATAGATAGCTGGGGACATAGTTTCGCAAGACGAAATTCACTCCTACCCATTTCAGGGATAACAGAGAGGTTTTTCTCTTAAGTAATAACTCCAGGACTTGAACAAGGGGCCCCACCCTCTCGTTGGATCGAGAGGAACTTCGGGTTTGATGGTTGGACCGCAAACCGATTGTTCATTAGAGAATTAGTGGAACTTAAGGAACAAGAAGTACTATAGGGGTGTAACGGTTATTTGACCTAGCTATAACTACGAACAACCTGTGAAGGAACGACTTACTAAACTGAAGGGAATAAAAGTCCCCACGCAGCGGAAGCGCATCGATTGGACCTTACGCCGCATATTAATTAACATTAAAATACCGTTACGAAAACTCAAACAAACTTTAAACACTCTTTAAAGCTGCTGGAAAATTGGTTTAAACATGCTGAAAAAATAAATCTAAATTTATTTTCATGCTTTTCTAAAGAAAGAAGGAAGAACCGTTACAAACATTCGTTGTAGACTTGACCGTTCTTCGCCAACGACACTCCACGAACGAAAACGCAACAACCTCCTTTTCTTGTGATCGCTGGAAATTTCTCCTTTGAATGACACAATAACCACAGAGGTTACACCTACATGTCTCTAAGTCTAGGAGGCAAAAGACGTGTGGGAGTCTTTCTCTAAGAGGGAGGCTAGAGAGAATTCTAGGTCTTGTCTTGAGAGTCTAAGAGCAAGAGCAAAGTGTCAAGTGTCTTGGACATATTAGGTCTAGTGTTCTATTTATAGAAGAGAGGCCATGAATAAAATATTCAATTAAATCAATCTTTTCCAAAATTGATTCAATCTTATTCCTTACTTAATCAATCATGATCAATCAATTCCATAATTGATTAATCTTTTCCACAAATGTCTAATTACTTCCATAAGTGATTAGATCATTTCCATAAATGATTAATCACTTCCTTAAGTGATTAATTATTTCCATAATTGATTAATTCCCGGTTAATGAATTCTTAAATTAATTAACCACCAATTAAATATCACATATTTAATTTCCGGTCTTGAATTAATTAACTCGCCCAAATAGATTTAAGGCCTTAAATTAATTAATACATTATTTGAACTCTTTCAAACTTCCATAAATTTATATTTGAATTTCTTCAAATATTAATTTCTCTCATGATAATATATCAATATATATTATATTTGTTTCCCGTAGTAAATTGAACATTTTCAATTTACATTTATTACTTAGTTGCCTCAAATTACTTTATGAGCTACCAGTGGGACCTAATGGACTTGCAGATCAGAAGCTCCAACGATGTGAGATTAATTGGTCAAACTCATTAACCACATTAATCAATATTCGTTAACTGTGTGTTCATTCCACTATAGACTCGTAGTTGCACTCTTCTCACTGCAGACATATTTTCTGTGTCCACGGATATAGACCAATATCGACTAGTTAGTCCTTCACGAGTGTCCATAACACCAGCTGGGTCAAATTATCGTTTTACCCCTGGGTTACCTCTATTTCCTTAAGTACCAGTTCTCCTCTAATGAACAACCTGTTTGTGGTCCAACCATCAAACAGAAAACCCTCTCGTGCCATTGAGAGGGTAGGGTCCTTTGTTCAAGACTCGGAGTAACCACTTAAAGGAACACTCATCTGCTTCCCTAAAGTCGGGAAGGAGTGAATTCCATCTTGCACGATTACGTTCCTAGCTCCCCATTCGGTCTTGTCCCCAAAATGGTAGGCTTATTGAGTCGGCGTACTGGCCACTCTCATCCATGCAAATCAAAGGACAATCTCTCATGAGCAGGAGTCCATAATCAACTCAGGATTAAGACTAAGTCGTCTAGGTCGTCCTAGTGAAATAGAAAACCAACTAGTTAACGGTGTTATAACCAGTGGTTACTATTTCGCGGTCCGGTTTTATGCAAACTCATTGCATAGGATACCCCCACTCGCATGTCTCCTACACGAACGCGTTCGATCGCAGCGTTTGTATCGAATACAAAGTGGGTCGTATCCATAGTGTCACCAGGATAAGACACCCAGTCTTATCCCTATACTATAGACCCTTTAGGTTGTTTCTTGAACAATGATCCCATATGTCGCTACATATAGTTCAAGACTCATATTACAACCTTGGATGTCTAGTTTATTGGATTAAGGTTATTATTAGGCAAAAACAAATATAAAATAACTAATAACAATTAATGGAAAAATATATAAATATTATTTTATTAATATCTGGTCAACGGTTACATTCACTATCTACGAGTTTTAGGGCATAAAACCCAACAAACTCCCACTTGAACTAACACACTAGTTAGTGGGATGTAAATGTAATAATCTAAAGCTGGAAATGTCATGTATATTAAAATAATACAATGAACTAGGGCATCCTTATACCCATTATACATTTCTCCCACTTGCCCTAGATTAGATGGCATACATATCTCGTAGACCTAGACCCTCTAGATGACCCTCAAACACTTTAGCCGTGAGAGCCTTCGTAAATGGATCAACGATGTTGTGCTCCGAGGCGATCTTAGTGACGATCACATCTCCTCTTTGCACAATCTCCCGTATCAGGTGATACTTCCTCTCGATGTGTTTACCCCGTTTGTGGCTTCGAGGTTCTTCATGTTGGGTTTTATGCCCTAAAACTCGTAGATAGTGAATGTAACCGTTGACCGGATATTAATGAAATAATATTAAAATATTTTTCCATTAATTGTTATTAGTTATTTTATATTTGTCTTTGCCAAATAATAACCCTAATCCAATAAACTAGACACCCAAGGTTGTAATATGAGTCTTGAACTATATGTAGAGACATATGGGATCATTGTTCAAGAAACAGCCTAAAGGGTCTATAGTATAGGGATAAGACTGGGTACCTTATCCTGGTGACACTATGGATACGACCCACTTTGTATTTGATACAAACGCTGCGATCCAACGCGTTCGTGTAGGAGACATGCGAGTAGGGGTATCCTATGCAATGAGTTTGCATAAGACTGAACCGCGAAATAGTAACCACTGGTTATAACATCGTTAACTAGTTGGTTTTCTATTTCACTAGGACGACCTAGACAACTTAGTCTTAATCCTGAGTTGATTATGGACTCCTGCTCATGAGAGATTGTCCTTTGATTTGTATGGGTGAAAGTGGCCAATACGCCGACTCAATAAGCCTACCACTTTGGGGACAAGACTGAATGGGGAGCTGGGAACAAAATCGTACAAGATGGAATTCACTCCTTCCCAACTTTAGGGAAGCAGATGAGTGTTCCCTTAGGTGGTTACTCCGAGTCTTGAACAAAGGGCCCTACCCTCTCAATGGCACGAGAGAGTTTTCTGTTTGATGGTTGGACCACAAACAGGTTGTTCATTATAGGAGAATTGGTACTTAAGGAAATAGAGGTAACCCAGGGGTAAAACGGTAATTTGACCCAGCTGGTGTTACAGACACTCGTGAAGAACTAACTAGTCGATATTGGTCTAGATCCGTGGACACAGAAAATATGTCTGCAGTGAGAAGAGTGCAACTGTGAGTCTATAGTGGAATGTACACACAGTTAACAAATATTGATTAATGTGGTTAATGAGTTTGACCAATTAATCTCACATTGTTGGAGCTTCTGATCTGCAGGTCCATTAGGTCCCACTGGTAGCTCGTAAAGTAATTTGAGGCAACTAAGTAATAAAAGTAAATTGAAAATGTTCGATTTATTAAGGGAAACAAATATAATATATATTGATATATTATTATGAGAGAAATTAATATTTGAAAAGTTCAAATATAAATTTATGGAAGTTTGAAAGAGTTCAAATAATGAATTAATTAATTTAAGGCCTAAAATGTGTTTGGGCAAATTAATTAATTCTAGGCCGGGAATTAAATATGTGATATTTAATTGGTGGTTAATTAATTAAAGAATTCATTAACCGGGAATTAATCAATTATGGAAATAATTAATCACTTAAGGAAGTGATTAATCATTTATGGAAATGATCTAATCACTTATGGAAGTAATTAGTCATTTGTGGAAAAGATTAATCAATTATGGAATTGATTGATCATGATTGATTAATTAAGGAATAAGATTGAATCAATTTTGGAAAAGATTGATTTAATTGAATATTTTATTCATGGCCTCTCTTCTATAAATAGAACACTAGACCTAATTGGTCATGATACTTGACATTCTTGCTCTTGCTCTTAGACTCTCAAAGACAAGACCTAGAATTCTCTCTAGTCTCCCTCAAAGACTTGAGGGAGACTAGAGAGAATTCTAGGTCTTGTCTTTGAGAGTCTAAGAGCAACAACAAAGTGTCAAGTGTCTTGGACCAATTAGGTCTAGTGTTCTATTTATAGAATAGAGGTCATGAATAAAATATTCAATTAAATCAATCTTTTCCAAAATTAATTCAATCTTATTCCTTATTTAATCAATCATGATCAATCAATTCCATAATTGATTAATCTTTTCCACAAATGTCTAATTACTTCCATAAGTGATTAGATCATTTCCATAAATGATTAATCACTTCCTTAAGTGATTAATTATTTCCATAATTGATTAATTCCCGGTTAATGAATTCTTAAATTAATTAACCACCAATTAAATATCACATATTTAATTTTCGGCCTTGAACTAATTAACTCGCCCAAATAGATTTAAGGCCATAAATTAATTAATTCATTATTTGAAATCTTTCAAACTTCATTAAATTTATATTTGAATTTCTTCAAATATTAATTTCTCTCATGATAATATATCAATATATGTTATATTTGTTTCCCGTAGTAAATTGAACATTTTCAATTTACATTTATTACTTAGTTGCCTCAAATTACTTTATGAGCTACCAGTGGGACCTAATGGACTTGCAGATCAGAAGCTCCAACGATGTGAGATTAATTGGTCAAACTCATTAACCACATTAATCAATATTCGTTAACTGTGCGTTCATTCCACTATAGACTCACAGTTGCACTCTTCTCACTGCAGACATATTTTCTGTGTCCACGGATATAGACCAATATCGACTAGTTAGTCCTTCACGAGTGTCCGTAACACCAGTTGGTCAAATTACCGTTTTACCCCTGGGTTACCTCTATTTCCTTAAGTACCAGTTCTCCTCTAATGAATAACCTGTTTGTGGTCCAACCATCAAACAGAAAACCCTCTCGTGCCATTGAGAGGGTAGGGTCCTTTGTTCAAGACTCGGAGTAACCACTTAAGGGAACACTCATCTGCTTCCCTAAAGTCGGGAAGGAGTAAATTCCATCTTGCACGATTACGTTCCTAGCTCCCCATTCGGTCTTGTCCCCAAAATGGTACGCTTATTGAGTCGGCGTACTGGCCACTCTCATCCATGCAAATCAAAGGATAATCTCTCATGAGCAGGAGTCCATAATCAACTCAGGATTAAGACTAAGTCGTCTAGGTCGTCCTAATGAAATAGAAAACCAACTAGTTAACGATGCTATTGTTGGGTTTTATGCCCTAAAACTCGTAGATAGTAAATGTACATTTGACCGAACATTAATAAAGTGATGTATTATTCAGTGTTTGTATTATATCTTGTCTTAATAACCCTAATCCAATAAACTAAACATCCAAGGCTAATAGAATGTGGCTTGAGCTTGTATGTAGGGACATACGGGGATCAATGTTCAAGTTTTAGCCTAAAGGGTCTGTAGTATAGGGATAAGGCTGGGTACCTTATCTTGGTGACACTATGGATACGACTCGCTTTGTATATTGATACAAACGTAGTGATCCAACGCGTTCATGAGGTTGACATGCGAGTGGGGGTATCCTGTGCAATGAGTTTGCACAAAGACCGGACCGCGAAATAGTTAACCACTAACTGTAACACCGTTAGTTAGCTCGGTTTCTATTTCACTAGGATGACCTAGGCAACTTGGCCTTAATCCTGAGTGGATTATGGACTCCTGTCCATGAGGGATTGTCCTTTGATTTGTACGGGTGAGAGTGGCCTGTTCGCCGACTCAATAAGCCTACCATTTTGGGGACAAGACCAAGTGGGGAGTTGGGAACGTAGTCTTACAAGATGGTATTCACTCCTTCCCGATATTAGGGTAAGTAGAGGTGTGTTCCCTTAAGTGGTGTCTTCGGGTCTTGAACAATGGGCCCTACCCTCTTTATGGCACGAGAAGGGTTTCTGTTTGCTGGTTGGACCACAAACAGGTTGTTCATTAGAGGAGCACTGGTACTTAAGGACCAAGAGGTAGCCCAGGGGTAAAACGGTAATTTGACCTAGCTGGGGTACGAACACACGTGAAGGGCTAACTTGTTGTTGACAGTCGATATCCGTGGACACAGAAATATATCTGCAGTGAGAAGAGTGCAACTGTGGCTCTTTAGTGGAGTGAACCACAGTTAACGAACATTGATTAACTTGGTTAATGAGTTTAGCCAATTAATCTCATATCGTTGGAGCTTCTGATCTGTAGGTCCATTAGGTCCCACTGGTAGCTCACTAGGGGCGTTGAGGTAAAATTCTAAGGGAGAATTGAATATTCGAAGGTGTTCGAATATTAAACTTAAATATGAATTTGATTCATTTTAAAACTATAGGTTATAATTAATGCACATTAGATGTACATTAATACTATAGTTTATTTGGAGAGAGATATAATTAAATATGAGATATTTAATTATAATTTTAATTAATATATTAATTAGTTGTTATATTAATTGATAATTAGTTTTAATAACTTTGATTAAATTTGATTTAATTGAATTTTATTAAAACTATGGGTTAAGTGGTAATATTTTTATAAATATGATTTATATGAGTATTAATTAAATTAATTGTTAATTTGATTAATTAATTATTAAAATTAATAATTAATTATCTTATGAGTATATCTGATAAGAAAAATTCAGCCCATTAACTCAGGGTTATGCGTGATTAAGAGGTTCTTTAGGAGGGAGTTTCTCCATCAGTTAGATAACTCCCTCATCGTTCATTTAATACGTGAGTTGTTTTGTTATGAAAAAAAGATCATGCTCTCTCTCTCAATTTTTCTCTCCAGAACTCTCTACAAACGATTTTCACAAGATTACAGAGAAGAGGACACTTCCAACCCTTTAGAATTTTTGGTTCCCACAAGCCGCTCAACACGAGTACCAAGGAGAATACCAGTGCAACCTTTTGGTGGTGTTCGTGACTGTTTTTCCAACAAATAGAAGGTGACGTTGTTGCTGTATTTGGGTGGAGAACCAAGGAATTTTGGTGAAACAATTCAAGAACGTCTTCAAGGGTAAGTCATTCTTGAACCTTAGGATCAATAGAATCCTTTTATAGATTAGATCTATTTTTGGGGCTGTTTTAGCATGTTTTATATCTGTTTTACAGCATATATTTTATTTATAATGCTTGCTGTAAAATATATTTGTTTTGCCGTTGTATTGGTTTCCCAATCGATTTTCAAACCGATAAGGTCTCTGATCGTTTCCGCTGCGCTAGGGCTTTGATAACTGCCCAAAAGGTAGTTATTTAGGCCTCAATTATAAAGGGATTTGTGTGTCCTTTATTCTTATTAGGGTTGGTTTTGGATAGATATTACATGATTTAACCCATTTGGAAGAATGGAAGTATTGGAAATTATTTTGTGCAGATTATGCTGCTGAGCGACTGGAGGGAGCAAATTCTATGCTGCAGCAAAACTGGGAGCAGAAACTGCCACATCACAGCTCGTTAGCCAACTTCATGAACCGACTTCTGTTGAGTTATTTTCGAGATAAAGGAGCAAGGAGAGCCCTACACGTGTCTAAGTTGACCTAATTCAAGTCTCCTGTCCTTCTATAAAAGGAAGTAGCCGTCAAAGTCAAAGTTATTCCATGTTTTCCCTTGGAGGCCGAATAGGATAGGGAGATTGAAGATCATCAAGAACACCATCAACCGCAAGCTGATTAGGGAGTTTACCTTCTTTATTAACTTGTAGTTATGGACATGCATACTCAGATTGTAATTCGTATTCCTATACTTATTATGAACTAAGTAGCTTAAGGTGTTGGTTAGGAATAATGTGATTACTGTGCTTCATCTCTAGTAATATATTGACTATCACATTTTGGTTAATTGTTGTGCTTAAACTCATTTTATGCCCGCCTGGCCAGCCGGTATGGATAGCTCTCTCTAGTTTCAGGGATAATTTAGAGAGTGTGTGGCAATTATCCACACTACGATCATTGTGTATTGGTGAACGCCAGTGACTGAGCTAGGGATAGCCAGTTGCCTAGTGCTTGATCGGTCGCTGTTGCACGATTTTAATCCGCAAGCGAACGGGTCGTCACAAGTAATATAGTGATTTTGAGTATAGAGTATCGTCTCCACAGGGATTGGATTTATTCAATTAAGTACCGCGAATAATCTTGCTTAGCTTTATTTAGAGAACAAAATCTAATGCCGAAAAGAATAATAAAAAGCTAATCTAGAAAGCAAAAGATAAATGGAGACACAATTTGATGGGATAATTCTAGAGTTCTTGATTTCATCAATTGGACCTTTAATGCATAATCAAATAACTAATATGGATTAACAAATCATTTGATTCATAAGTCTAGAAGTCTAATTTCAAGGACTCTCCTGTCGGTCTCCTCCTATCTCATACCTTTCAATAAAGAGTCTCCTTTCAGTCTCATCTTTATTTACTTAGTATGGCATTACGACCCTTCAGTACAACCTCTAACGTTATTTATTTTATCCCGTGTCACCCGGGTAAATAACCGTTAGTCATGCATTCAGTTCTAGTCTAAGCTTCTCTCCGTCGAGTTTCCACTTAGTAACGATTCATTTAATCAGTGATCAGTTGATTAAAAGCATTAAGGACAAAATGCAAAAATGAACAATAACGACAATTAAACCACATCAATTCATTAATCGAGCAAAGGTTCAACATATTAAATCAAACTCATAGAATTTAGGAATTAACTACTCATAATCACTAAAATTCAATAATTCCTAATCACAACAATTCTAGAAACTAAAACATAAAGGAAAAGGGAAGAGAAATGCTCATAAAAGTGTCGATCTCCTCGATCCTGCGCCGACCTCCTTCGATCCCGAGCTCCAAAGATCTTCAACAAAGCTCCAAAACTCTCCCAAAAATCCCAAATTTTAGTGTAGACTCTAGAATGGGGTGAAAACCCATAAATTGGCACACAAAATATGGATGCAAAAGGCACCTTTTATAGGCTCCCAGCAGGCGTAGCGTCGAGACGATACAAGGACAGCGTCGAGACTCTCTGACGTCATCTTTTCTTGGGCTCCAAGACGTCACAGCGTCGAGACGCTACTTGGACAGCGTCGCGACGCTCTCGCGATTCTGGATTTTTCCACGCAGCTGCCTAGCGTCGAGACGCTAAGCCCTGAATCTTCAATAAAGGCCCGATTTTGACTCCATTTTTGGGCCTCCAACTTTCTTTTGGCCCAAATACTTCTTGTAATGGATTTTGGGCACTTCTATTGACCCAAATTGATAATTTTAAGGCTTGGACTTCATGAATTTGGGCTTCTAATTCATTCTTCTTGGCTTTTTGGACTCGGATCTTCAATGTTATTCTCCAAATTGCTCAAAAAGTCTCCAAAATCATCTAAATTCTCTCAAAATTCCGATTTTACTTCTTTGGCTCGATTTTTTGAAATTTAAACAGAAAATAGCATTAAAGTACACAATTCAAGCACAAAACTAGCTTAAATTAATAGGAAAATGATGACATTTTTGCATGTCATCAGTCGCTTTTCATTGGGGTTGAAACATATCCCAAAAGATCCGGAGTTCCGGGAGGAATCCGCTAATAATACTGCGAGAAATGCATGATCAATAATATTGCCAGAGCATATCTTAGAACAATCACTAAAGCCTAACCAGCGGCTATCTTTAATCTGTCTATCTATTTGTTTACTCGTTGTTCTGTCATTTATTTTGTTTCAGCATAATTCCGATAAAACCCAATCATTTTATTATCTTTGAAACCATTAGGAAGTTACGCAAAATAGATAAAGTGGAAGCTCATTCAGACCTTGGATTGATAATATTACTTGCTGCAGACTGTGTATACTTGCACAGGAATTCTAGAGTATTTTATACTACATTTTTACTCACTCTAGGAACCCAACAAGTTTTTGGCGCCGTTGCCGGGGACTTGAATAAGTTTTTATCTGATCTGTTTTGTGTATGTGTTTTAGTGGTTTGGTGCTAGAATTTTTTTGATTGTTTCTTTGATTTTTGCAGGTGTGATTTTGGTGCATGAGCGATCTGCCTGGGGTACGGTTTGAGCTTGATCCAGAAATTTAAAGGACATTTAGGAACAGAAAGAGGGAGCAGCGCAGAAACCAGATGGAGAACGCCCCGCAACTTCCACAGGTTCATGAAGGTCCAGCAGCAGTGAACCCCCAGCAGAATCCGTTGCTGCAGCAAAACCCACTTTTTGAGCAAAATGAGCAGCGGAATAATCAGGCTGAGAATCCTATCTTGATAGCGAACGATAGGACCAGAGCCATTCGAGCATATGCTGTCCCGATGTTTAATGAGTTGAATCCAGGGATTGCACGTCCCCAAATCCAAGCGGCAAATTTTGAAATGAAACCGTTAATGTTTCAGATGTTGCAAACCGTGGGGCAATTCCATGGTTTGTCATCTGAAGACCCTCATTTACATCTTAAGTCTTTCCTAGGAGTTAGTGATTCTTTTGTAATTCAAGGAGTGCCTAGAGATGCTCTTAGATTAACTTTGTTCCCGTATTCTCTTAGAGATGGAGCAAAGTCATGGTTAAACTCTTTTGCTCCAGGATCAATTAGGACATGGGATGAGTTAGCTGAAAATTTTTTGAGTAAATATTTCCCACCTAATAGAAATGCTAAATTAAGGAGAGAAATAGTAGGGTTTAGGCAACTTGAGGATGAGACTTTTAGTGAAGCTTGGGAGAGGTTTAAGGAGCTTTTACGAAAGTGTCCCCACCATGGGTTACCTCATTGTATTCAAATGGAAACATTTTACAATGGTTTAAATGGAGTAACCCAAGGTATGGTCGATGCTTCGGCTGGAGGGGCCCTTTTGGCAAAAACTTTTGATGAAGCCTATGAAATTTTAGAAAGAATATCTATTAATAGTTGTCAGTGGTCGGATGTTAGATGCACAAATAAAAAGGTTAAGAGTGTATTAGAGGTTGATGGTGTGTCCACCATTAGGGCTGATCTTGCTATGATTGCTAACACTCTTAAGAATGTGACAGTGATTAGTCATCAGCAGCCACTAGCTATGGAGCCTGCAGCAGTGGTGAATCAAGTCACGGACGAAGCATGTGTCTATTGCGGTGAAGACCACAACTACGAGTTTTGCCCCAACAATCCAGCTTCTGTGTTTTTTGTAGGTAATCAGAGGAACAACCCTTATTCTAACTTCTATAATCCAGGTTGGTGCAACCACCCCAACTTCTCATGGGGAGGTCAAGGAAATAACGTACAAGCACAACAAAAGATGAACCACCCGGGATTTGCTAAAGCGCAGGTAATGCCCCAGCAAAATAAGCCGGCTTTGCCCCAGAAAAATTCGGGAAATTCTCTCGAGGCGATGATGAAAGAATTTATGGCTCGCACAGACGCTGCAATTCAAAGTAATCAAGTTTCGATGAGAGCCCTGGAATTGCAAGTGGGTCAGCTAGCTAATGAGCTCAAGGCAAGGCCTCAAGGGAAACTTCCATCAGATACTGAACACCCTAGAAGGGAAGGTAAGAAGCAGGTAAAGGTAGTTACTCTTAGGAGTGGTAAGCCATTAGAAGAAAGAATTGAGCCTAGTAAAACCCAGGTTATAAATAATAATGGTGATAGAAATAATAATGTTGTTGTTGAGAAAGAATTGGAGTCTGGTCAGGGTGCTGGAGGCAGCAAAGAGAATGCTGGAGCATCTGGTTCTGTGCCAGATGTAGAACCACCATATGTGCCGCCCCCACCTTATGTACCACCTCTACCTTTTCTACAAAGGCAAAAACCTAAGAATCAAGATGGTCAATTTAAAAAGTTTTTAGAGATTCTTAAGCAGTTGCATATAAATATCCCTTTAGTAGAAGCTATTGAGCAAATGCCTAATTATGCTAAACTCCTTAAGGATATTTTGACTAAAAAGAAAAGGTTAGGTGAGTTTGAAACTGTATCTCTTACTGAGGAGTGTAGTGTTATTCTCAAGAATGGGCTACCCCCCAAGGCTAAGGATCCAGGGTCATTCACCATACCTATGTCTATAGGTGGAAAGGAGTTAGGTAGAGCACTCTGTGATTTAGGTGCGAGCATTAACCTTATGCCTCTTTCGGTCTATCGGAAGTTGGGTATTGGTGAAGCTAGGCCTACCACAGTTACACTCCAATTAGCTGATAGGTCTATCACATATCCAGAGGGTAAAATTGAGGATGTCGTAGTAAAAGTTGATAAGTTCATATTTCCTGTTGATTTTATTATTTTAGACTATGAGGCTGATAAAGATGTCCCAATTATTCTAGGTCGTCCATTTTTGGCTACTGGTAGGGCATTAATAGATGTTCAAAAAGGAGAATTAACAATGAGAGTCTGTAATGAGGAAGTGAAATTTAATATGTTTAAAGCCATGAAATATCCAGACGAAATGGAGGATTGCTCCTTCATCAGGATTCTGGCGAGCACAGTTATTGAGACAGCAATACAGGATTCGGCTGATAAGCATTCGGAAAAGCATGGAGAGGTTAGTGTAGAAGATTTTGAATTTTGTTCTTTAGATAGAAAAAAAGAAAAAGAATTATTTAGGTGTGAGGATGTTTAGGGTCTTTAGATTTAGATCAAAGAAAGGCTCCCCCAATTAAGCCATCCTTAATTGAGGCACCTACTTTAGATTTGAAGCCTTTACCGGATCATCTAAAGTATGTGTATCTTGGGGAAAGTGAGACGTTGCCCATTATTGTTGCATCAGATTTAATGCCAGAGCATGAGGAGGCCTTAATAAAATTGCTGCAGCAATACCGCAAAGCTATAGGTTGGACATTGGCTGATATTCAAGGGATTAGCCCATCTTTTTGTATGCACAAAATCACTCTAGAGGAGGGATCCTTTAGGAGTATTGAGCAACAAAGAAGGCTTAACCCTGCAATGAAAGAGGTTGTTAAAAAGGAGGTAATTAAATGGTTGGATGCTGGGATCATTTATCCAATTGCCGATAGCAATTGGGTAAGCCCTGTCCAATGTGTTCCTAAGAAAGGAGGTGTCACTGTGGTGAGCAATAAAGATAATGAGTTGATCCCCACAAGGACAGTAACTGGCTGGAGGGTTTGCATGGATTACAGAAGGCTTAATAAAGCCACCCGAAAGGATCATTTCCCTCTGCCATTTATCGACCAGATGTTGGATCGATTGGCTGGTCAGGCCTATTACTATTTCTTGGATGGTTATTCTGGGTATAACCAGATTACTATTGCTCCTGAAGATCAGGAAAAAACCACTTTCACTTGTCCTTATGGGACGTTTGCTTTCAGGAGGATGCCTTTCGGCCTCTGCAATGCTCCAGCAACATTTCAGCGGTGTATGTTAGCAATTTTTTCTGATATGATTGAGTCCACTGTTGAAGTCTTTATGGACGATTTTTCAGTTTTTGGAGGGTCTTTTCAGAGTTGTTTAGAAAATTTAGGAAAGGTGTTAAAAAGATGTGAGGATACCCATCTAGTTCTTAATTGGGAGAAGTGTCACTTCATGGTGAAGGAGGGCATAGTGTTAGGCCATAGGATTTCTAAGAATGGTCTAGAAGTTGATAGAGCAAAAGTTGAGGTTATCGAAAGACTAGAGCCACCGAATTCAGTGAAGGGAATTCGAAGTTTTTTAGGACATGCTGGATTTTATAGGAGGTTCATAAAGGATTTTTCCAAAATCAGTAAACCTCTTTGTAACTTATTGTGCACTGATCATGTTTTTGACTTTAATGCAGATTGTAGGAAGGCTTTTGAAACATTGAAGGCTGCTTTAATCTCAACACCCATTCTCTGCGCACTTAATTGGAATTTACCATTCGAGGTAATGTGTGATGCGAGTGATGCTGCGGTAGGTGCGACGCTGGGGCAAAAGCAAGCAAATTTATTCATCCTATATATTATGCAAGCAAGGTTTTAAATGAAGCACATGTCAACTACACAACTACTGAAAATGAGTTGTTAGCTGTTGTGTTTGCTTTTGAGAAATTCCAGCCATATTTGGTTGGATCCAAAGTCACGGTTTTCACGGATCATGCAGCAATAAGGTATTTAATGTCAAAGAAAGATGCAAAGCCTAGATTAATTTGTTGGATTTTACTATTGCAGGAATTTGACTTGGAGATAAAGGACAAGAAGGGATCAGAGAATGTCATTGCAGATCATTTGTCTCGTCTTGATCCATCATCATCTTTGCTGAAGCAATCTGCCATTTCCGATTCTTTTCAGATGAACAACTTTTTGCTGTTCAGGTAAAGGTAGTCAGGGATGTCCCTTGGTATGCTGATATTGCCAACTTTTTAGTGAAGGGAGTCACCCCTATTGATATGGATTGGAGGCAGAAGAAAAAGTTTAAGCATGATACAAAATTTTTCTTTTGGGATGAGCCATTTATGTATAAGCAATGCTCTGACGGTATTATTCGTAGGTGCGTTTCAGGTGCTGAAGCAAAGGAAATCCTGGAGCAATGTCACTCTTCGCCGTATGGAGGTCATTTCAGCAGTCAGAGGACGGCTATGAGGATTTTGCATTGCGGATTTTTCTGGCCTACGTTATTCAAGGATGCCCACTGGTTCTACAAGCAATGTGACGCTTGCCAAAGGAGAGGAAACTTGGGACCTAGAGATGAAATGCCTCTTACTTACATTTTAGAAGTTGAATTATTCGATGTATGGGGTATTGATTTTATGGGGCCATTTCCCCCTTCTAATGGCAATGTTTTTATCTTATTGGCAGTTGATTACGTGTCCAAGTGGGTGGAGGCCATCGCATGCCATCAGAGTGATGCCAAGACAGTTGCAAGGTTTCTTCAATCGCACATCTTTGCCCGGTTTGGGACACCTAGGGCTCTGGTGAGTGATGAGGGTACACATTTTGTTAATAATATCTTAACTAAGCTTTTAGCTAAGTATGGAATCAAACACATGATAGCTACCACCTATCACCCACAGGCTAATGGTCAAGCTGAGATAAGTAATAGGGAAATTAAATCAATTCTAGAAAAAGTAGTCCATCCATCTAGAAAGGATTGGTCCTTTAGGTTGGATGGGGCTCTTTGGGCTTATAGGACAGCTTATAAGACTCCTCTAGGTATGTCTCCCTATAGGTTAGTATATGGGAAAGCTTGCCATTTACCATTAGAACTTGAGCATAAAACATTTTGGGCTTTGAAAAAGTTAAATTTTGATCTGAGTCGTGCAGGAGCAATAAGAATGCTGCAGCTTAATGAGTTAGAAGAATTTCGTCAATTCTCTTACGAAATTGTGAAAATGTATAAGGAGAAGACTAAGCTGTGGCATGACAAGAAAATAAAGTCCAAAGAATTTGTCAAGGGTCAGAAAGTTTTGCTTTATAATTTTAGATTAAAACTATTTCCTGGAAATTTGAAATCTAAATGGTCAGGACCGTTTATTGTGATTGAGGTTTTTTCCAATGGAGCAATTACTTTGCAGGATGAAAAAGATGGGAGAGTGTTCAAGGTGAATGGACAGCGTGTGAAAAATTATTGGGGTGAGGAATTTCAGGCGAAATATCCTTCCCTAAGGTTGGTCGATGTTTGAGAGAGCAGGATTTTTGCGGGAGCATTTCACAGAGCAAAACTTTGAGCTCCCAGAGTTTGTATTGATTTTATTTTTCGTTGATTTGATTTTGCGGTTAGGATAGATTTGATTTTGCGTGATTTATTCAATTTTGTTTTTGAATATTTGATCAGATCTTATCTATTTTGTTTTGAATTTGATTTGATTTTATTTTCTTAGATTATCTTTGTATTATCTTTTAAATGGTTTTTATTAAGATTTTATTTTTAGTTATTTGAATTTTAGTTTTAATTCATAGAGATTTTCTCTAATTTATTCGGCTTCTTTTGAAAATAAGAGATTGGGATGATTGGTTAAATTTTAATTTAAAGAAAAAATCTTTGATTTTTCTGTTTTTTTTTTGAAATTCGACTTCCGTATCTAAGATTCTTCAGGACCAGCAGATTGTTGCGGCAAAGATATTGCTGGAGCAAAATATTCCGAGTTAGAAGGGTTTCCGTTGGAATTTATTATTGTTACCGTTAGATTTAGCTTTGAATTCTTGCAGGTAAATGTGCGTGCATCATCTGATGAGGCCACGTGTCGCAGAGCAATTATCCGAAGGCTGCAATGATGACAACACATTGATTTTTACCACGGGCGTTTGGAATCCACGAATTTACCGTTGATAATTTTTGAAATTCAGGTTTGCATTTTTTAAATTAAAACGGTAATATTAGTTATTGCAGGGCAAATCTTTTCGGTTAGGATTCTCTTTTGCTAGAGCCTTATTTATTTGCAACTGCTGGTAAGTTCTCTCCACTTCATCTTTTTTATCACATTTTTTGCCGTCTGCGTTCTTTCTTTTTCCTTCCCATTCTCTGTAAACCCTTTGAGTTATCCATGGCCAAAACAAGAGCAAGGAAGGAAAGAGAGAGGGAGAGTGAGAAGGAAGAGATACCCGTGACACCGGAAGTACAGAAAGGAAAAACTAAGAAAAAGAGAACGCCAGAAGAGAAGGAGGCTAAGCGAAGAAGACGACAACGGAGGGTTGAAGAACAAGAAAGAGCGAGAGAGGAGGAGGTTATTGCAGAAGAAGAAGAAGACCCAAAAGAATCTGGAAAAACGAATCAAGAAGAGGATGGACAGGAAGTGGCAACTATAGAAGAGGCTCGAGAGGAAATTCAGGCGAAACAGAGTGAGGTTATGCAGTCGGAGGCTGTAGAGGAAGAAGACAGAGAGCCAGTTCAGGAGGCTCGTGTGGAGGTTATCATGCCTGAACTGCCCAAGCGCCGCCGCATCAAGAGGAAGGCGGGTTGTGTGAGGGTGATTCGGAACACTCCATCACCTCCGACGTCAGACTCTGAGGAAGAAAAAAGGGAAGCTTCGAATAAGGAAAAAGAAGAAGAGGCGAGAAAGGCAGAAGAAGAGGCGAGAAAGGCAGAAGAAGAGCGTTTGCGTGTACAGAGAGAAAGCAAGGGCAAAGGAATTGCCAAAGCATCGCGAGAAATTGAGGAGCCGAGGGCACCATTCATTCGCTTCGTCAACGATCTTGCCCAAGCAAAATACCAGGAGGTGCTGAAACGAGACTTCTTGTTTGAACGAGGGTTTGGTAGTGATTTGCCTAGGTTCTTGGAGTCTGGAATAGTGAACCTCGGATGGAGGCAATTTTGTGCGAAACCAGAACCTGTCAATTCCAACATTGTTCGAGAATTTTATGCCAATCTTGATGTTAAGAATGATTTTGAGGTTATCGTTCGAGGAGTGCCTGTACAATGGAGTCTTGAGGCCATTAATGAATTGTTCGATCTCCAGGATTTTCCACATGCCGTTTTTAATGAGATGGTGGCTGCACCATCTAGTGATCAACTGAGTGCGGCTGTCCGGGAGGTAGGCATTGAGGGGGCTCAATGGAGGGTGTCACAAACGCGGAAACATACGTTTCAAGCTGCTTATTTGAAGAGTGAAGCCAACACTTGGATGGGTTTCATCAGGCTACGCTTGCTGCCGACAACACACGACTCCACAGTATCTCGGGACTGGGTATTGCTTGCTTTTGCCATTCTTCGCTCGATGAGTATTGATGTAGGAAAAATTATTTCTTCTGAGATTGTTGATTGCTGGAAAAAGAAGGTGGGGAAGCTGTTCTTTCCGAACACGATTACGATGTTATGCAGCAGGGCAGAAGTGCCCACGGTTCCAGAAGATATGATCATGACTGATAAGGGAATCATTGACACACCTAATCTGGCGCGGCTTCAGCGTATGCAAGAGGTTCGCCAGGGTGGGCTTGTGTATGGCGTTAATCAGATCATAGAGCAACTGTCAGTGTTGGCCAGTCGGTTAGAATTTGCTGAAAGGCAAGCTCAGACCTACTGGACTTATGCTAAAAGGAGAGATGATGCGCTCAGGGGGGCCTTGCAAACCAATTTCTCAACACCGTATCCGACTTTTCCAGTGTTTCCCGATGATTTGTTTAATCTTTGGATACCACCCCCGCCTGTTGAACAAGAAGAGGATGTTGATGAGGAGCAGGGTCAGGAAGACTGACTGATGGGATGACCTGGAGCGAGCATTACTTTTGTTTTTCCATTTTTGTTTGCTCACGCATATTGACCCTGCTCACTGTTATAACTGCTTGTCTTGTTTCTTTTTAATTTTTCTACATTAAAAATATATCTTTGCTTTGTAATGTTTTTCTATGATTTTAATGAAATTTCTGAATGTTTCTATTCCATGAGCACTGACTAACTCTAACTTAACTAATTTTCTTCTGAATTTTTGAAGCTTGGACTGAGTACGCTTAATTAGATCAAGGTATTCTGATCTCCAGAAACCTTTTGCTTGAGCATTTCTTCTAGCCTGGACTGTTGCTGCGGCAAGAAGATTTTGACGGTAGTATTGACTTTAAGCTTAATCCTAGTCCCATGTTTAGTTTAAAAATTCAGATAGAAAACTTTAAGTTTGGGGGTATAATTGTTTAATTAATGATTCATTGGGGACAATGAATAATTCAAGTTTGGGGGACTTTTTGCTACTCCAATTATTTTGCTCGAGCATTCCTCTCCTTCAAAATGAAAATTTTCTAGGTTATTGAGTAACCGGGGACATTTGTGATACCCACAGTTTGTCTTCGCGTCAAAAGATGACCTAGGAAATGTAAAAAAAATGATGAGAAAAATTATTTGCTGAAAAATTATTTGTTGAAGGTTTTGCTGAAAAAAATTGACAGAGCAAAAGTTTTGAGGGATGAATGATGATCCAGCAGTTTTCTGTCTTCCAGAACTTAGGTGAGCTTCATCATAAAATGTCGCCATTCTGAGGGGCAAGAGATGGAATAACTAAGGATTTTTTAGCTTTATAATTAGTATTGAGTCTAGTTGGTGATGAGCTTGAGGCAAGGGTATACTGCACCATAAAGTGGGTCATCCCATGCTTAAGAGCTTATGACTGTAAGGCTGCTTTAAGTCTGATAAATAATGAAATAAACCCTTTTAAAAATATGTTTTGAAATGTCTGATAATAGAGCTAGGCTGTGGTGAGTTCTTAGAATTAAGTTGAAAAGTGGTGATTATTTGTCCCTGCTGAGGAATCATTTTGCTGCAGCAGAGCTTGGTTTTGCAGAGTGCTTAGGTAAAGGTTAAAGGTAGTGTCGGACTGTCTGGTTTGATTAAGCTAATTCTTTGTCTAATGTTTTGAAATTCTTGAAGGAAGGTTGGTTAGTATTGCTCGGGACACGCAATAGTTCAAGTTTGAGGGTATGATAACTGCCCAAAAGGTAGTTATTTAGGCCTCAATTATATAGGGATTTGTGTGTCCTTTATGCTTATTAGGGTTGGTTTTGGATAGATATTACATGATTTAACCCATTTGGAAGAATGGAAGCATTGGAAATTATTTTGTGCAGATTATGTTGCTGAGCGACTGGAGGGAGCAAATTCTATGCTGCAACAAAACTGGGAGCAGAAACTGCCACATCACAGCTCGTTAGCCAACTTCATGAACCGACTTTTGTTGAGTTATTTTCGGGATAAAGGAGCAAGGAGAGCCCTACACGTGTCCAAGTTGACCTAATTCAAGTCTCCTGTCCTTCTATAAAAGGAAGTAGCCGTCAAAGTCAAAGTTATTCCATGTTTTCCCTTGGAAGCCGAATAGGATAGAGAGATTGAAGATCATAAAGAACACCATCAACCGCAAGCTGATTAGGGAGTTTACCTTCTTTATTAACTTGTAGTTATGGACATGCATACTCAGATTGTAATTCGTATTCCTATGCTTATTATGAACTAAGTAGCTTAAGGTGTTGGTTAGGAATAATGTGATTACTGTGCTTCATCTCTAGTAATATATTGACTATCACATTTTGGTTAATTGTTGTGCTTAAACTCATTTTATGCCCGCCTGGCCAGCTGGTATGTATAGCTCTCTCTAGTTTCAGGGATGATTTAGAGAGTGTGTGGCAATTATGCACACTACGATCATTGTGTATTGGTGATCGCCAGTGACTGAGCTAGGGATAGCCAGTTGCCTAGTGCTTGATCGGTCGCTCTTCATTGGGGTTGAAACATATCCCAAAAGATCCGGAGTTCCGGGAGGAATCCGCTAATAATACTGCGAGAAATGCATGATCAATAATATTGCCAGAGCATATCTTAGAAAAATCACTAAAGCCTAACCAGCGCCTGTCTTTAATCTGTCTATCTATTTGTTTACTCGTTGTTCTGTCATTTATTTTGTTTCAGCATAATTCCGATAAAACCCAATCATTTTATTATCTTTGAAACCATTAGGAAGTTACGCAAAATAGATAAAGTGGAAGCTCATTCAGACCTTGGATTGATAATATTACTTGCTGCAGACTGTGTATACTTGCACAGGAATTCTAGAGTATTTTATACTACATTTTTACTCACTCTAGGAACCCAACAGCCTTTAATCCCTGCAGTTATAACCAGTGGTTACTATTTCGCGGTCCGGTCTTATGCAAACTCATTGCATAGGATACCCCCACTCGCATGTCTCCTACACGAACGCGTTGGATCGCAGCGTTTGTATCAAATACAAAGTGGGTCGTATCCATAGTGTCACCAGGATAAGGCACCCAGTCTTATCCCTATACTATAGACCCTTTAGGCTGTTTCTTGAACAATGATCCCATATGTCGCTGCATATAGTTCAAGACTCATATTACAGCCTTGGATGTCTAGTTTATTGGATTAGGGTTATTATTAGGCAAAGACAAATATAAAATAACTAATAACAATTAATGGAAAAATATATCAATATTATTTCATTAATATCCGATCAACGGTTACATTCACTATCTACGAGTTTTAGGGCATAAAACCCAACATAAACATGGTTAAATCAAGTGGACGGAAATATATCTATAGTGAGGGGAGTGCAACTATCGGGCTATAGTGGAGTGTCCCGGTAGTTAACGAATGTTGGATAACTTTGATAATGAGATTAGTCGGTTAGCCTCGAATCGTTGGAGCCCATGATCTATAGGTCCATTAGGTCCCCCTACTAGCTCATATCGGAATAAAGCTTAGAATATTTTGATAGGAAACTTTGAATCGTTCAAAAACGGGAAATAGGGTTTTATCGTAAAACGTGTTCGACAGAATGATTTAATTATGAATTAAATTAGGAATTGAGAGATGAGGTATTTAAAAGTGTTTTAAATACCATATATATGTATTAGAAATCATATATAATTCATGGCATTAGGTGATAAAGATTGATTGGATCAATCATATCAAAATTACTTGGAAATGTCCCAATTAATTGCCTAGAAATCAATTTCAATTATGAATTTAATTTGAAATGAATTGAAAGTTGAAAATTCACAATTAGGATTCAATTCATAGTGGATTTAGTGGTTTCTCCACTCTTGCATAATGATACATAGTGGAAAACAACACAAACATGCATTAGATGCATGTGTTGAGAAGTAGACACCTAGAATCCACTTTGAGTTGCATCTTGACCATGTGGCTAAGTGTCATGAAGCTTGTCTTTGCATGGGAGAGTTCTATAAAAGGGGCTTGAATTAGATTCAAGAGAAGCAAGCTTTCATTTACTGTTATGCTGCAAATTTTCTCCCTCAAATTCTCTCTCATTTCATCTCCTTCCAAAAGCTTGTACCATCAAGCATTCCCTTCCTATTTCTTTCTTCTATAGACTCCCACAAGTCTTTCTAGGCTCAAGAGAATAGTAGGAAAGACACTAAAGGTTGTCCAAGAGAAGTTGGAGAAAGATAAAATCACAAGGAGTTCCTTACAAGTGAGCATCAAAGAGGTTGGTACTCATTTACTCTCTTTTCTACCCTTTCTAGAACATGCATGCTTTAGGAGTAAAATTGAATGTCTTAAGTGCTTTCGATCTTCAATTGCTTCCGCATGTGTTATATGAACACCTTCACATGCCTACCTTGCGAGCCTATAGAGCCCACGCTTACATGCGAGCCTATAGTGCCCACGCCTACCTTGCGAGCCTAAGCTCTTCAGCTTAGAGCCCACGCTTACTTGCGAGCCTAAGTCCTCAAGCTTAGTACCCACGCTTACATGCGAGCCTAAGCTTTTCAGCTTAGTGCCCATGCTTAGAGTCGACGCTACTGCTCACGATCCTGGACTACCAAGTCTACCTCACCTCAAAGCTCAAACACTTGATATAAGTCAAGCTCACGCTAGAGAAGCCAGGACCGAGCACCTCTTGCCAAGGCCGAACAGCTCTTGCCGGGGCCGAGCACAAACTTTAAAGGTATTCTCCTATTTACTCAACTATACTTTATATTTCAGTGAAGTTCTACTTGAGATTGGGGGCTACAAAGGGGATATGCACTCCCTATTAAACAAAAAGCAAGTAACAGGGGATATGCACTCCTTATTAAACAAAAAGCACACAGGTTTCACATGTTTTACTAAAATTTGCATGTCCAAACCTATTCTCTTACTATTTTTCTACGAGGACTTATATATGGATGCAGGAAACCAAATTTTAGGCTAACAGGGGTTTGAGGCCGAGGTCGACCCTAGCCTTTTCCCTAACTTCTCTCTTGCAGACTAGAAACTGGATTGAGGCACTCCGAATAACCAAGTACAGGGGTCTCGCTGAATAACCAAGAGTGGTATGCTCGATCTCTTCCCGAGGCCGAGGCCGACAAGAGTCATTCTTGTAGTCCCGCACCTTTCTCTTTTCGTTTCACCTAACCCCTATTCAGGGAGTTACTATTTTGTCCAGTTTGTCCTATCTTGCAGGATAACAAGGAATCCATACATAAGTCGGCGTGGAACGAGAAGCTATACTCTTAAATCGGGCTTAAGGAGCTAAACCGAAAGCACTAAGCTGCACCTGAATCCCAATTCAATAGTGGGGGCTTAATGTTATAGGTAATTTTGGACCACCATGACGTACAAGGAGCTGACGAAGACAACCGGGCGGAGGCAGGACCAGGGATCGACTCAGAGGAAGACCAGACCAAATGGGTCGGGCCAATTGGACCTGACCCACATGGTCGGCCTCGACCCGCTTGCGTGGGCCGAGCTCGTTAGCCTCCTATCGGTCCCTACTGCCTCCGTCTGTCCTGGTTTTGCCTGGTTTGACCTAAAACGCCTCCGAATCCCTAAAAATCATAGGGGGAGGAGTATGTATTTATACCCTCTTCGCTACTGAAGAAGGGGACCCGAACTCTCTACTCTCTTCTCTTACTCTCTAGCCCTCGTACTTTCGTTTCCTAACTTAAGCATCGGAGTCGGTGTGGCTAGCACCACACCGGTGTGCAGGTTTTCCGTCTTGCAGGTCACGTCTTCCCCCCTCATCTACAAATTTACCATTGGTGGCACGTGAAGATCAGGTGAGTTCTCTCTTACCAAAATCAAACATCAACACAACACATGAGAAGTAGAAGGACGATCTCACACTAAAATAGAAAAAGAAAAAAATATAAAAAATGGGGGATGGGGGATTTTCTTTAGGAAGAGGGAGGGGGATAAAATGGAAAAGCGAGATGTGTAGCGAAAGTGTATGAACTCTTAAAATAATTTATAATTGGCAAAATATTTAATAGTAAAGGCTTAGAGTGTATATATATGTATATATAAATGTATCTATATATATGTATATATAGATGTATGTATATATGTATTAAAGTGTACCAATATTCATTTTTCAAAAAAAAAAGTGTACTAATATTCATTTTTTAAAATATTAATTTTGGAGAAAAATTTTCAATATATTATATATCAAAAATAAAAGGAATGAGAATAAAGTAATAAACCGTGAAAAATATTGTATGAAAAAAAAGACTTGGAAAGAATCAAGAGATTTTGGGATATAATACTTGATTATCTAAAATTTTGAAAATGAATATATGAAATCATTCATTTGAATTTAGTTTTAATGATATTTTAGATTCAAATCTTTTATTTGGTTCTAAAACCAATTTTCTTAATTCGAAATTTGTAGTTTTTAAATCTTTTTCAACATCTTTTAAACTCAAAATTTTTTACTTGGTCTCATGAGAATTCAATTATAAAATTCAAATAAAGTAATTACATAAATAGGGAAATAAAAAAATTGTTATTGTGTATATGGGAACAACATTTACAACTAACACGCTTCAAAAAAAAAAAAAAAAACATTTACAACGAACAAATTGACAAACAATTTACCATGAAAGGGCAAATATGGTAAACAAAGTTTCTCTTAGTGTCTTGACTAGTTTGTATTACGGGTGCATGTGTTTTTAATGTTTTAAAATGATCTTTGATGGTAAGATTAAAAATTATTTGATACAGTATAACAAATAAAAAGCAAATATAGTTTAGTAAAAAAGAAACATTACAAAATTTTAAGTTAAAATTAAAGTACAAAATGAAAATATAAGAGCGATCTTCAATTCCGGTATTTAATTTAAGAAAAATCATAATAATAAATGAGAAGAAGAAGAAAGCAAATATAGTTTAGCAAAAAATAAAAAAATAAAATAAAAAAAATAATAAAAATAAAAAAAAATATACACAATTTAAGTTAAAATTAAAGTAAAAAATGAAAATTGACCTTCAATTTTGATATTTAATTTAAGAAAAAACCAAAAAAATAAAGGAGGAAAGGAGAATATTTCAAAAAAAAAAAAAAAAAAAAGGAGGAGAGGAGAAATATGACAAATAAAGAATTTAAATAATTCTTATATATTATCTATCTTATTTTACATTTTAATTAAATTATAATAGATATACTATCTTTAAATACCTTGCAAGTTACATAGTGTGAGAATGTGAAAAGGGAATAAGCCACTAATATATTTATTTAAATTATAATCAATATCATCTCTCACTTATTTAATACTTATAATATAAACGACACTTGTGTTGATGATGAAGGGATAAAAGCCCTTTCAGCCGAAACGATTATAACCTTAACTTAGTTTTAATTCGGATTAAAATACCCTTACGTTGGAAAATTAAACACAACAGTAAAATCATAATTAAAGTACTGAATTTTACGAATAAAGCATGCATTATTAACAATTAAATACCCTAGATCTAATCTAGAATGAATCCTAATGATCCTAGATCAAGAACCACTTACTTTAGAAGGAGTTCTTGAACGTATTGCCAAAAATCCCTTGAATGCACGCAAAAACTAGCAACAAAAAGATCTTGATCTTGCTGGAAATTCGTCACGAACACCACTACCAAGGTTGCACCAGTATTCTCTTGAAGGATGTGCGTTAGGGGCTTGTGGGAGCGAGATTTCTAAGGGTTGATTGGTGAGAATTTTAGTCTCTGTGTTCTTTTGTCAAAGAAAACGTAGAAGCACATTGAGAGAGAGAATGCGCGTGAGAGGTCTGAGAGAGAGAGCAATCAAGTGAATTATCGTGATTAAACTGAGGGAGTGGTTATTCAACGGATGAAAACTTCAACTCCCTAAAATTTCTCCCTATCAGGCATAAACCCTAGGTTAGTGGATGAATAATTCCGTCAGTTACTTTAACTATTGGACTAATTAATTTAATAATAATATTAAATTAATTAAATTAATTAAATTAATTAAATTAACATTTAATTTAATATCTATATAAACCCTTTTATAATAATTCCACATAACCTATTGTTTTAATAAAAATTCAATTAAATCAAATTTAATTAAATCAAATAAAACAATACAAATTAATTAATTCACTAATTAATTAATCTTATAATTAAACATCACATATTTAATTATATTTCTCTCAAGATAAACCATAGTATTAATGTACATCTAATGTGCATTAATTATAACCTATAGTTTTTAATATGAATCAAATTCATATTTGAACTTAATATTCGAACCCCTTCGAATATCCAATTCTCCCTTAGAAATTTACCTCAACGCCTTTATAGAGCTACCGGTGGGACCTAATGAACCTACAGATCAGAAGCTCCAACGATGTGAGATTAATTGGCTAAACTCATTAACAAAGTTAATCAATGTTCGTTAACTGTGGTTCACTCCACTATAGAACCACAACTGCACTCTTTTTACTGCAGATATATTTCTGTGTCCACGGATATCGACCATCAACAACAAGTTAGTCCTTCACGTGTGTTCGTACCCCAGCTAGGTCAAATTACCGTTTTACCCCTAGGCTACCTCTTCATCCTTAAGTACCAGTGCTCCTCTAATGAAGAACCTGTTTGAGGTCCAACCAACAAACAGAAGTCTCTCTTGTGCTATAGAGAGGGTAGGGCCCATTGTTAAAGACCTGAAGACACCACTTAAGGGAACACACCTCTACCTACCCTAAAGTTAGGAAGGAGTGAATTCCATCTTGTATGACTATGTTCCCAGCTCCCCACTCGGTCTTGTCCCCAAAATGGTAGGCTTATTGAGTCGGCGTGCAGACCACTCTCACCCGTACAAATCAAAGGACAATCCCTAATGGACAGGAGTCCATAATCCACTCAGGATTAAGCCTAAGTTGCCTAGGTCATCCTAGTGAAATAGAAACCAAACTAACTAACGGTATTACAGTTAGTGGTTAACTATTTCGCGGTCCAGTCTTTGTGCAATGTCATTGCACAAGATACCCACGCTCACATGTCAACTACATGAACGCGTTGGATCATTACGTTTGTATCAAAATACAAAGCGGGTCGTACCCATAGTGTCACCAGGATAAGGTACCCAGCCTTATCCCTATACTACAGACCCTTTAGGCTAAAACTTGAACATTGATCCCCGTATGTCCCTACATACTAGTTCAAGCCTCATTCTATTAGCCTTGGATGTTTACTTTATTGGATTAGGGTTAATAAGACAAGATATAATACAAACATGAATAATACATCACTTTTATTAATGTTCGATCAAAAATAAATTTAGTATCTACGAGTTTTAGGGCATAAAACCCAACAAATGAACCATGATATGACATTGTGGTGTGGTATTTGTTGATGTCAGAATCTAGACAGGCAGCCAAAGCGAGCCTAGCTCAACGGTAATTGGCATGTACCCTCCACCATGAGGTCAGAGGTTTGAATCCCCCCACCCTCAAATGTTGATGTACGTAAAAAAAAAAATCTGGATAGACAGAACTCACTTGACCTTCATGTGACACCAATAGTGAATTTGTTTGAAGAGGTAAGAGGAGAGTTTCTAGGCTTTTGGAGATGATTTGAGCTGAACTAAGTGGAACTGGGGCGTCTAGGGGCACCAAGGACCAAATGGAGGAGAAAGGACTCGACCCGCACAAGTGGGCAAAGGTCAGCCTCAGTCCAAGGCTGAGATTGAGTAGGGGGTTGGGCCAAGGCTCGATCCCTCTGGCCTTGGCCCAACCCTCTGGCCTGTTTTTCCTCTGGGGTCCATTATTTGGTCTTATTTTTGTGCTTGGCCGTGTTTCCTAAATCTGCTTGAAATCAAGAGTGGTCAGAATTACCTATAACATTAAGCCCTTACTCCTGAATTGGGATTCAAGTGAGGCTTATCGCTATATGTCGAACTCTTTGAGCCCAATTTAAGAATGTCTCTCCCCATGTGTTGACTTATGTGCAGATTTCTTGTTATCCTGCAAGATTGGACAAAACTAGACAAAGTAGAAACTCCCCAGTTAGGTGAGAGAAAAAATGAGAGAAGTGTGGGGTTGAAGAAATAATCCGGCCTTGGCCTCGGGATGAGGCCGAGACTAACATCTAGAGCGAGTCCAAACTTTTGTGATTTTTGCCCCTCATTTTGGATGTTTGTTCAGTCCATTCCTCTATTTTGAAGCCCCCTGTGTGAGTGCTTCTCATGTGGTAAGACCATAGGGTCGGCCTCAGTCCCAACCAGATGGCTTGGCTTGACTTTGGTCTTGATGTTAGTGTGGGTCATGTACTCAATGTCTCGCGCTCGCATGTAGTGGCATGGGCTCTAAGTATGGAAGCTTAGGCTTGCATGTAAGCGTGGGCACTAAGCTCGAAGACTTAGGCTCTCGTGTAAGCATGGGCTCTAAGCTGAAAAGCTTAGGCTCGCCTGTAGGTGTGGGCTCTAGCTGGAAAGCTTAGGCTCGCATGTAAGCGTGGGCACTAAGCTGGGAAGCTTAGGCTCGCATGTACGCGTGGGCACTAAGCTGAAGAGCTTAGGCTCGCATGTAAGCGTAGGCTCTAAGCTGAAGAGCTTAGGCTCGCATGTAGGCGTGGGCACCAAGCATGGAAGTTTAGGCTCGCATGTCAGCGTGGGCTCTAAGCTGAAAAGCCTAGGCTCACATGTGTGCGTGGGCTCTAAGCTGAAGAGCTTAGGCTCGCATGTTGTCTTCATACATTCCTTGAAACACATTCTGAGTCTTAAAAGTGAAAGTAATAATTTTGACATATTCAACTTTAAAGGGTAAAACAAAAGAGAGAGGTATACTCCTACATACCAAAAGTAAAATGAGCAAACACTACTTTGATTACATGATAAATGCACAGTAAATAAAAGAAAAATAGAACTTCCTAAGCTCAGATTTAGCGTGTTTTCAAGAATGTTGTCCTTGGCTTTGGCATGAAGTATGGTCATGCTCGACCTCAGCCTTGACTATAGAAGAGTCTGTCTGGCCTTCAACAGATTTCTAGAAAGGGTCCATCATCGTCTTTGCCTGGATCGTCTCTTATCGACCTCGACCTTAGTGGTGAACTCCTTTAAGGTACCCGTTTCGAATCAATGCTTCAATTTCGTCCTTCAGTTGAATACAGTTCCTAGTTGAATGCCCATGATCTCGATGGAAGAGACAATACTGGCCTTTGTCTCTTTTATCAGGATTTGACTTCAGCTTTTTGGATACATTAAGGAGGTCCATATTCCGAATTTCCATTAAGATTTGCTCCTGTGGGACTGAGGTGGGAGTGTAAATTTCAAATTTTCTTGTGTAGTCTCCTCGGTTTGGTCGGCCTCGGTCAACCTCGTCTGTTCGCTGCCTTTTGTCCTTCTTCTGGTCTCGGTCGAATGAAGAATACCTCTTGTGTTCTGACGTCGTTGATCTAAGCAACTCCTCTACACTCATGTACTTCTGGGCCCTAGAAACAAATTTAGTATATGATATGGAAATAAGCTATCAAGGAGATCAAAAGAGAAATTTACCAGAATTCCAAGTTCAACCAACTCAATCAAGCTCGAATGAAGCTCCATGGGTGTCAACTCCAATTCAATCCAATCATGAGGTAATCATTATGACACAAGCTCCAATGACAAGAGCTAAAGCTAAAAGATTACAAGATGCATTAAATGGTAACTTCAAAGCTAAGGTGACTATCCATGACCAAGAGTTGCATCCATTCAAGCTTGGAAAGATACCTATTCAACCAAAAGACACAATGAATCTAAAATTTTAGATTCATTCACATATTTAATGCATTATGTATCTTTTGAATTCATGAATTTGTATTTATGAAGGTTCATGAATGGATTTGAAAGGTTAGGGGCTGAATTTAGACCACATAGATGAAGGGTTGTGTCCTTTCATGGTGTCTTTTCAATTAGTATAAATAGGGATGTAATTTGTCATTTGAACACAAGTTGAATTTGATTGAAATTTTAGATTGAGTTAAGTCTCTCTCAAGCTTTTATGCTTTCTTTGTGTTCTTGTGTTTATAATGCATGCTTAGAACTTTCAATCTAGTCTGATCAATTAGATTGTGAAGAGTTCAAAATCTTAAAGTTAGGAACAAGTTCTCTTTTCTTCTTAATCTTTGATCGTCATTCAAAGAAAAATCTGTTTAACTTTCTTGGGGTTGTGATAGCGAACAGAAATGTCGCTATTTTAGTCCTAAATTATTAAGCTTTTCTGTGCTTTAATCGTGTTTTTAATGAAAATATTTAATGAATTCTGTTATTTGGTCCTTAGGAGCAAAGTTGGTTGTTTTGGGAGAAAAAGTGCCAAAAATGAAGCAAATGAAGCCCAAATCCAAGCTTGGATCAAAAGGGGACCCAAAGAAGACAATCATGATGAAAATGCCCAAAAGAAATGAAGAGAAGGCCTAAAAATCAGCTCAAAACCGAAGCTGGAAATTCTGAAAATTGGGTCATCATCGAGACGCTGTGTAGATAGCGTCGCGATGCTATCCATTTCTTGGGCAACAAGATGCGTGCATAGCAGCGTCGCGACGCTGAGCAATGTAGCGTCGCGACGCTACCCCCAATCCGGGCCTATAAAAGGGCACCCTTTGGTGCCTCATTTGTCATCAATCATTCACCAATTCTTTCCTTTCCTCCCTCCCTTGGCTCATTTGGAGCTTCTGTCAAGGCTTTCTAGCCTTTTTGGAGAGATTTCTTAGTGGGAAATATTTTTGGGGAACTTGGGGAGCATCTTAGGAAGCTCAAGGAGTAGTCGGTAGGGCTCCAAGCGTCAGCGAAGGGGTTTTTCGACGGTCAACTCCTTTCCTTTATGCTCTTCATTATGCTTTTTGTTGTAAATGTTGTGGATATTTTAGCTATGTGTAGCTAAACCCCAATTTGGGGTCTTGAAATGAAATTATAGTTCAAATATTGTTGTAATTTCTTGTCTCTTGCCCATGTCCTAATTATTTGTATGGATGTGCTTAATGCTTTATTCAATCTGGCCAATTCTGTAATGATCTGATTCTTAATGGAAACTCGACGGAGAGAAATTAGGATAGATCGTAATCCATGCAACTAGTTTAATTACCCGGCGTGACACCGGGATTAGTTGATTAAACTTAGATTCCTAAAATGAATCAGAGCGTAATAATTAATGATTTTTAATTGCGCTAAGGACACTTAGGTTGTTAAAATGAATTAATTTCAATTAGGGGAAACCAAGAGGAGAACCTATGTGATTAACGGAGATTCTAGGTTTATAATTAGTTGGGCAATGAGATAAGATAATTATACAATTATTTAGCTAATAATTGATTTTCAAGACCCCTCTTCCCATTCAAAGAAAACTCTTTCTCCATACTTTATTTTGATTGATCAAATTATTTTCTTTAATTGTTTTGAATTTTAAATTCGTCTTTATTGCATGAGCTATTCCCTAAATATTATTTCACCCAAGTATTTTTAGTGCTCAAGAGATTTTTGCTTTGCTTAATTTTCGCTTCGCTTCCCTGAGGATTTGATACTCGGAATACTTTCCGTTTTATATTACCGTTGACCCGTGCACTTGCGGAAGTAACCACCAACAAGTTTTTGGTGTCGTTGCCGGGGAGGCTTGATTTTTAACAAATTTAATTTTTCTTGACATCGAAAAGAAAGGGATAAATAGTAATTTAGGTGTAAATATTTTTCTTTTATTTTTTTGTGAATATTATTTTATTTTGTTGTTTTTGTTTGGTTCTTTTAATTGACTGGGAGCATTGTATGCGAAGAAACAAGGTGGTTAATTTGTTTCCGCTAGATCTTGAAATTGACTGGACTCTTAGATCCATTCGAAGAAAGAAAAAATTAGCAGAATCAATGGCCCATCAAGAGGAAGCTCCCAAGGCAATTAGAGATTTCTTACAACCAGTTCTTCCCACCGAGAATTCTGGAATTGTCTACGCCCCAATACAAGCTACAAATTTTGAGTTAAAGACAGGATTGATTCAGATGGCGCACGATAACTCGTTTAAGGGACATCCTTTCGAGGACCCCCACTCTCATCTGCGATCATTCCTAGAAATTTGTGGGACGGTGAAGATGAACGGAGTTCCGGCAGACACAATAAGGTTGAGGCTGTTTCCATTTTCTCTACAGGATAAAACAAATGAATGGCTCGAATCAGTCGAGACGGGCAGCATTAGTACTTGGGACGAGCTTGCCCAGGCTTTTCTAACGAAATTCTTCCCGTCTGCCAAGACTACCAAGCTCCGGACTGAAATCGGAACGTTTAGGCAGCTTGACGAGGAACAGTTGTACGAGGCGTGGGAGAGATACAAATAAATGCTTAGGCGGTTCCCCCAACACGGATATCCTGATTGGCTTCAAGTACAATTGTTTTACAATGGATTGAATCCCTCCTCAAAGACAGTCCTAGACACATCAGCAGGAGGAAGTTTTCTTTCCAAAACAGTGACAGAAGCCAAAGATCTGCTTGAGGAAATGACGGCAACAAGTTATCAATGGCCGACCGAGCGGGGAGCGATTACAAAGAAGGCTGGATTATATGAATTGGATGAGTCAAGTTCACTGAAGGCACAGCTGGCATCTCTGACCAATGCGCTGAACAAGCTGACTTCATCTGAGGTGGTCAAGTCCATTTCCACCTTAGCTGAAGGTCATTCGAAGAAAGAAGGTCAAGATGTGGAGGAAGTCCAGTACATAGGAAATTGACCATATGCCCAAGGGGTACCGAACTTCTACCACCCTAGTCTGCCCAATCACGAGAACTTCTCATATTCAAATACGAAGAATGTTTTGCAGCCGCCCCCAGGTTTTGCATCATCTAATGTGCCTGAAAAGAAAAATAACCTGGAAGAGATGGTGGCTCTATTTATTAAAGAACAAAGAGTATTGAACGTGAATCTCCAGACGACAGTAAATAACCACGACGCAACTCTAAAGAACATTGAAGTGCAAATAGGACAGATCGTTACAACAGTGAATGTCCTTAAAAAGGGAAAATTTCCAAGTGATACTGAGCCTAACCCGAAAGAGCAGTGTAAGATGGTGACACTCAGAAATGGTAGACAACTGGAGAACGGTTCAGAGAAGAATAAGGAAGAAAAAAAGAGAAGGGATGAACATGAAAGGACTGAGGCACAAAAAGCCTCCTCTGAAAGGTTCCAACATCCTCCCAACTCTATTGATTTGAATTGTGATTTTTCTAACAATTTTGCAGGTAGAAAAGAAGATGAAAGGCAGGATGATAGAAAGAAACTGACTGAGGAAGAAGTGGTTCCATGCAACCACCATGACAGAGGTTCGCATATTAGCCCGCCCAAGCAGAGGGGCGAATGTCCAACCTTTGATTTCAGGGAGTTACCTTTTCCTCAACGATTTAAAAATGTCAAATTAGATGAACAGTTTCAAAAGTTTCTAGAAATGTTTAAGAAGTTGTCTGTGAATATTCCCTTAGTAGAAGCCTTATATAATATGCCTAATTATGGGAAATTCATGAAGGAAATGCTTTCTAGAAAGAAAAGTCTGAAAAAAGAAAATTTTAAATTATCTGAGAGTAGCGGTACCATTATTTCTGGAAGGATACCTTCTAAGCAGAAAGATCCAGGGAGTTTTACTGTTCCCTGCACCATAGGAGAAGTATCCTTCGATAGGGCCTTATGTGATTTAGGAGAAAGTATAAATTTGATACCCTATTCTGTTTACAGGAAGATTGGTTTAACAGGTATGAAAGACACCGACGTCACTCTCCAGCTTACTGACAGATCGATTACCCACCCGATGGGTGTTGTGGAGGACGTGCTGGTGAAAGTCAACAAATTTATCTTCCCTGTAGACTTTGTGGTATTGGACATGAAGGAGGATAAAGAGGTGTCCATTATTCTAGGCAGACCTTTCTTAGGCACTGGTAAGGTCGAGATTAGTGTGCATACAAGTAAACTCACCTTGAACATTGATGATGACAAAGTCGTGTTTAGTATTTTTTGCCAAGATGAATCTGTTTGTAGTTTGCATACATGTTTTTCTGTTGGTCCTGAATACTTGACTGATGATGATGAAGAGGTAGACTATAATCTTGGCCCAGGCTTAGGAGAAATGCTTATGGATGATGGGAATTTTGATCATAATCCATATTTAGATGATCCTCCGTTTGAGAATGATTTAGAACTGCCTGACTCTGAGAATGAATTAGACTTGCCTGCTTGTGAAAATGAAAGATCTACAGTTAATGATTTACCTTCCTTTGAAAATGAATTAGATTTGCCTGAATTGGATAATTTTGATGATGATATTGAATTGCCTGACATTGAGGATGAACATGAAATGCATAAAAAAGATTGCTTAATAGATAATTTTGAGTCTGATCACGATTACACTGAATCTATTGAGTCTGATCTTGACATTCCTGAATGCATGAACCCTGACAATGTTAATACCTTTGATTCGTGTCCTGATGATGTATATAGCATAGAATCTGACCCAGAGGAGCTCGAATTTGTGCATAGTATGGAGTCTGATCCTGAAATTCTTGAATTCTTTAATTCTTCTGATGATGAGTCATATGACAGCTTAGTTGAATCATTTTTTAATACTGAGTCTGAGGAATCTTCTAAGCATGTAGATATTTTTTCTGATCAATGGACTGGCATGATTGATAGACCATCTTTAGATTCTAGACCGGTAGATATCATAACGCTTGATGACTCTGTTAACAATTGCTTTGTGAATAGAGATTTAGAAAAGAGATTTGATGCTGCTGATTATTTTCTGAAATGTTATTATGATAATCTCTTTAGTGAAGATGGGCCAGGGGAAAGTTTTTTTTCTCCCATGTTTGTAGTATGCAATTCGGTGCGTGATTTCTTGCAGGGCCCGGAGGATGATGAAAATTTGTATGTTGAGCCTCCGTAAGCGTGTCGAGCCTCGTCTAGCTAAAGACGTTAAAGAAAGCGCTGCTTGGGAGGCAACCCAATGATTAAAGTTTAGATAGTTGTTTTTGCGGTAAATAATTTTCTTTGCTCCATGATCCAATTTTGTTTTGCAGGATCACCTTAGCAAACCCCAAAATTCCAAAATTCCCATTTTTTTGGATCCATAGGAAAAAGGATGAAACGCTCCTAGCTCAGGGAAGTCTCAGTATCCCCTCTTTACGCTTTACTGTTTTTTTAAACATTGGGGACAATGTTTAGTTTAAGTTTGGGGGGACGCTTTCGCTGTGTTAAGCATATCTAAATTCTGTTGGATGCATGAATAGATAGCTATGATAGCCAAAGATGTGATTTTAGAAATTTTGGGAGAAAATGGTTTATATGTTGTGAAATCTGGGAGCACGACAGAAATTGTGAAATTTTAAATTTTTTTGATACTTAGTTTTGATGTCTAAAACATGCAATAGCCTTATCTAATGACGTCTTTGAAAATCTAGATTCTTATTATGGTTTTTAAAGTTTGTTGTCACCCCAATAGGCTTACTTTCTAATATTAGGAAGTTCATGCTTGATTGTTCCAAAGAGCTAGGTAGAAAAAAATGCTATGCCTGCTGAGAAAAAAACAAAAGCAACAAAAGAAAATGAGAGAAAAGAAAAATCTGTTGAAAAAGAAAATTTTTGCTTGCACAAAAGAAAAAAGCTTAGGTGTAAAAAGAGCTACTTGCGGTGTGATCAGTTAGGCCAACCAGAGAATAAAATTCGGGTTAAGGGTCCCTGCACCGTAGTGTGAAAGCTAGTACCATTAGATATCAAAATGCAAGTTTGGGGGAGTAGCAAAAGAAAAAGAAAAGAAAAAGAAAAATCATTTGTGAGTTTTGCTCCCCCATGAAAAAGAAAAAAATGACAGGCACCCTAGTTTCTTTTTTTTTTTTTGCATGATAGAAGGACTCCGACCTATTAGGGGCTCTTAGCCAGTGTAGGGGGAAAACAAATGGAGAAAGCCATAAGACTAATCTAGGTTAGTAAAAGAATCAATAGATAAGTCTTGAGCATGCTATTCATTAATCTTAAGTTCAAACTAGTTTAAGATTTCTTCAAGAGTATGCGGTGCTTGCTTATTCCACTTGCATGTTTTCCATTCTATCCTAAGAATTCCAAAACCATTAAGACCTGAGTGATTCTATTTCATGCATCTTTAGAATTTATTTTGCTCGGGACTAGCAAAAACTTAAGTTTGGGGGTGTGATAGCGAGCCCAAATGTCGCTATTTTAGTCCCAAATTATTAAGCTTTTCTGTGCTTTAATCGTGTTTTTAATGAAAATATTTAATGAATTCTGTTATTTGGTCCTTAGGAGCAAAGTTGGTGATTTTGGGAGAAAAAGTGCCAAAAGTGAAGCAAATGAAGCCCAAATCCAAGCTTGGATCAAAAGGGGACCCAAAGAAGACAATCATGATGAAAATGCCCAAAAGAAATGACGAGAAGGCCCAAAAATCAGCCCAAAACCGAAGCTGGAAATTCTGGAAATTGGGTCAGCGTCGAGACGCTGTGTAGATAGCGTCGTGACGCTACCCATTTCTTGGGCAATAAGACGCGTGCATAGCAGCGTCGCGACGCTGAGCAATGTAGCGTCGCGATGCTACCCCCAATCCTGGCCTATAAAAGAGCACCCTTGGGTGCCTCATTTGTCATCAATCATTCACCAATTCTTTCTTTTCCTCCCTCCCTTGGCTCCTTTGGAGCTTCTCTCAAGGCTTTCTAGCCTATTTGGAGAGATTTCTTAGTGGGAAATATTTTTGGGGAATTTGGGGAGCATCTTAGGAAGCTCATGGAGTAGTCGGCGGGGCTCCAAGCGTCAGCGAAGGGGTTTTTCGACGGTCAATTCCTTTCCTTTATGCTCTTCATTATGATTTTTATTGTAAATGTTGTTGATATTTTAGCTATGTGTAGCTAAACCCCAATTTGGGGTCTTGAAATGAAATTATAGTTCAAATATTGTTGTAATTTCTTGTCTCTTGCCCATGTCCTAATTATTTGTATGGATGTGCTTAATGCTTTATTCAATCTGGCCTATTGTGTAATGATCTGATTCTTAATGGAAACTTGACGGAGAGAAATTAAGATAGATCGTAATCCATGCAACTAGTTTAATCGCCCGTCGCGAAACCGGGAGTAGTTGATTAAACTTAGATTCCTAAAATGAATCAGAGCGTAATAATTAATGATTTTTAATAGCGCTAAGGACACTTAGGTTGTTAAAATGAATTAATTTCAATTAGGGGAAACCGACAGGAGAACCTATGTGATTAACAGAGATTCTAGGTTTATAAGTAGTTGGGCAATGAGATAAGATAATTATAGCAATTATTTAGCTAATAATTGATTTTCAAGACCCATCTTCCCATTCAAAGAAAACTCTTTCTCCATACTTTATTTTGATTGATCAAATTATTTTCTTTAATTGTTTTGAATTTTAAATTCTTCTTTATTGCATGAGCTATTCCCTAAATATTATTTCACCCAAGTATTTTTAGTGCTCAAGAGATTTTTGCATTGCTTAATTTTCGCTTCGCTTCCCTGAGGATTCGATACTCGGAATACTTTCCGTTTTATATTAGTTGTGACCCGTGCGCTTGCGGAAGTAACCACCAACAGGTTGTCTTATCATCTTGTTAATGGGGTTATTCTTATTATTGTTGTGGGGGTTCACCTAAAATAAGGGGAGTGCTCAAACGTAATTGAGATAGTTCCTTTATCAGCATAGGTTCAAGGTTGGCTCTTACCTATCGAATTAAGCAGTCTCTCGTCTTCCAGTCCGACAGTTCTGGCTATCAGGGCTTCTCGCTCAATGTATCCCTCCACCTGCAGTTTTTCTTCGTTAAAACGTGTTATATAATCACACAAACTCTCACCTGGCTGTTGTTTCACAGTTAGGAGGTTGATGTGAGGCTTGCGTTGTTCTTTGGCTCCCATGAACTGCGAGAGAAATGCTCAGGCTAATTCTTTGAAAGAGCTAATGGATCTCCTTTTCAACCTCTGAAACCATTGCTTGGCTGATCCCGTCAGAGTGAAAGAGTAAACGCGACACCTGATTGCATCTGAAACGCCGTGGAAGTTCATCTAGTTCCTATAGGCGTCTAGGTGTTGTACGAGATCCTTCTTGCCATCATACGGTTTGAATGTAGGTACCTTGAACTTCTGGGACACCTCGACTTTCATGACTTCATCAGTGAAGGGTTGCTCAACCTGGTTAATCAGTTATTCCAAGCCTTGTTCTCCAGAATCCTTTGATTTTTGCAGGTTCCCTTGGAAATTTTTGAGCTCCTTTAGTGTGTTCAGAAGCTCGGTCTTCCAAGGGAGATTGTCAATCTTGGCCTCGGCCTTGGCCACTCTAGCCTCGACCTTAGCTGCCCTAGCCTCGACCTCGGCATCTCTAGCCTCGGCCTCAGTAGCCTTGGCCTTGGCCTCGATAGCTTTGTCCATTCTACACTTGGTTCTCGGCTCCTCAGAATCGTGCGTTCCATAGGTTGCTGGTCGCACTGTTGGTCTTCTTTCCCTTCGATCCCGTCTCTGACTCTTCAACGTATTCAATTGGCTCCTTTCCCTTCCTCAGATCTCTAATCAATTCCTCCCCATGGAGTTTGGTGCTAGGACCAGATTTATCCAAGATATGAAGTATCTTGTACAAACTCCGATTCATTCCACTCACCTTATCCTCTAGAGCGCAGCAATATAGGCGTCAGCCTCTTCTCCTCTACCTCGGCTCCCTGGCCTGTTCGTCTCAGCGACCTCCGTGCTTGTAACGACCCTACATTTCATGTCTAGATCCTAGGGCCATTACCACATGCATTTCATTTTACTTTTAAAGAATGACGATGAAACAATATTTAGAGTAAAACATGATTAGAAAATCAGTGAGACTTTTAGGCCTGGGATCCTAGTTAAAAACAAATCAATAAGAAAATTTTTGCCATTCCAACAAAAAATCTCAAAACGGAATAAGTCCTAAAACATCACATATCAAATGCAAAACAAGAAGTTCGAAAACATAATAAGCGGAAGTCTATCCTATGGAAATCCATGGCTCGTCTAGCTGCATTTTGTCACGTATTCTGTACACCTTTGCCTTTACCTGCAATTACATATTAGGGAAAAGAATGAGTATTTAAAAATACTCAGTAAGCAACAATACCACTAGTCATGCATCAACACGAGTGACATGAGGTAAAAATCAGCTAAGGGTTTAATGGTCATTTCATGGCTTTTCATTTCATTTCATTTCATTCAACGTGTTGTTTGGGTCACATGGTCAGTTAATTCTCCTAACATATACATGCCAACTCACTGGAGGTGCACATGAAAGAATCAAACAAGATCTCAACTCCTACTGATGGTAGAAGGCACCCAGTCAGTGGAGTCGAGTCTCATTCGTCAGGCACCTAAGGGAGCACAACGCCCTAACTACCATCTCGCTGGTGGAGCATCCATGGGTTTTTGTTAGACTTTACTTCCACAGTTAGTAGATGACACCTAGTTTGCAAAGCCGAGTCCCACCCATTTAACTCTTCATCTCAGTCAATAAACATCTCAGTCTTAGGAGATTAATTACCACGACCCCCACTAGGATAAAAAGTTCAGTCTTTTCCCTTTTAGGACCCTTTGCACCTAGCGTGACTTAATTTCATCTAACCTACCAGTTCGATCTCCCAAAGTGTTATGAAGACTAATCCCATAGGTTTATACCACAACACATCTCATCTCATACAAATCACACAAAAAGCCAAGATCATGACTAGCGTTCAGAATACCGAGCAGAACAACACTATCTTCCTGCTGCCAACATTCAGCCCTTAGCTACCCATAATACACAACAACCATGCATTCACATAAACTTTGTACTATAACATGGTACAATCATTTTTCTTGATTGCAGTCACACTAATACTTGCAAATCATGCAATATTCAAATTACTTTATCCTCAGCAATTCAGCCCAACCAACAAGTAGTAATACATATGCTGGAAACTCAACCATCCAAAGCAATATACAACTATAGTCCAAAGTAGTAAGCTATTTACCATGTGGTAACTAAAGCTTGCTTGAATAACACTAAATAATTCGATATAGCGTCGACCACGCTATGCAAAAAGGTAATCTAATAACAAACCCACAAGATTCTCACATTAGAGGCATCCAATTCCAATAATTTTCCTAAGAACACATGATTTAAGCAGATCGAAAACTCACCGAACGAAACTAATGCTTGCAGCCAATGTTGAATTTTCGCTCCGCCTTTCAAGATTCGACCAATAATTACATTGGGTACCTTAGATTAATATAAGACATCAATTGGTGTCCCATTTAAGGCACAAAAGACCAATAGATCTAAACTTACAAACTCCTTACCCACTAGCTGAAATTGTCGAACGTTTAAGAGGCGTATGACAACGACGATCAGATCTGAGCGATAGAAACAAACAGATCTAGATGATGGTAGCGTATAGATTCGTGCGGCTGGCAGGCTGAAAGTGGCAGCGACGGCTTGCACGATGCAGCGACGGAGCTGCAGATCTACCACAGAGAGAGAGAGAGTAAGGCAAAGAGAGAGAAGCGAGAGCGAGAGAGAGAGAGAGAGAAAACTCACTAGCAATGATTCGCAACGGCGAAAGGAGACGATAGTGCACGACTAGCGTGAATGAATGAGGGCGGTCTTAAGGTGGCGGCTCGTGTGCTGCAGTCGAGAGAGAGAGAGAGTTGAAAGTTGGAGATGAGGGCATGTGACCGAGAGAGAGAAAATAATTAGTCTTACCGAGGGAGCTCACGGCGGCGACGACATAGTAGACGGCGGCATGTGACGATCGATGACGGTTGTGCGCTTAGGTGACAGAAGAAGGCGACAACGATCTAATACGGAGAGAGAGAGAGCTAAGAGAGAGAATACGGGCGAGGGAGAGAGATGAGCTGAGAGGGAGAAAATCTCTGATTTTTTTAAACGATCCTTTAACCGATTTTTTTGGGGGAAATTTCCCCCTTTCTCCATTTTGACCGGGTCATTATAAACCCAGTTTCTTTCTTTTTTTTTTTTGGGCTGTTACATCATACTAACCTTAAAAGAACTTTCGTCCTCGAAAGTTGCTAGCCCTGGAACAACTCTGGATATTTGGCTATCATTTCATCTTCTTTTTCCCATGTTGCCTCTTCAGAGAAATGGTTTCACCAAAGGACCTTTACGAGAGCTATCTCGCGATTACGTAGGACTTTCACCTCTCTATCAAGAATTAGCATAGGTTCCTCCTCATATGTCAAGTTCTTGCTCAGTTGCAAAGGTTTGAAGTCCACTCTGTGGGTCGGATTTGCCAGATACTTTCGTAGCATAGAGACATGGAAAACATTGTGTACCACCGAAAGAGAAGGCGGCAACGCTAGGCGGTAAGCTACCGAACCAATCCGTTCTAAAATCTCAAACGGACCGATAAAGCGTGGGTGCTGAGCTTCCCTTTCCTTTTGAACCTCAAAACTCCCTTCATTGGAGCTACTTTCAAGAAAACATGATCGCCTACATCAAACTCTAAATCCCTTCTCCTTGTATCTGCATAACTCTTCTGTCGGCTTTGAGCCGTTAGCATCCTCGATCTGATTGTGCGAATAGCCTCACTGGAGGCTTGGATCAATTCAGGCCCCAACAACTGACGATCTCTGACCTCATCCCAAAAAACAGGGGACCTGCATCTTTTCCCATAATGAGCCTCAAACGGTGACATACCGATGGTTGCTTGATAACTATTGTTATAAGTGAATTCCATTAACTGTAGGTGAGCATCCCAGCTACCTGAGAAATCCAGAACGCATGCTCGCAACATATACTTTAATGTTTGGTTCAATCTCTCAGTTTGACCATCTGTCTGAGGGTGAAAAGTGTTGGGATAGGTGTCCTAAAACTCGTAGATAGTGAATGATAAACGAATTTTATACTTATTCGATAAAAGCGTTATCGAGACTAATTCAGTAAAGTTATTACTGAATAAAGTAAATTGCACATATAATTACCCAAATCCAATAAACTAAGATCCATGGCTATAGGATGAACTCTTGAGCTTTATGTAGAGACATAAAAGTGGATCAAGCTTGAGTAATAGCCAAAACGGTCTATAGTATAGGAATAGGGTTAGGTACCTTATTCTGGGGACACTATGTGACGCGACCCACTTTATATATGGTATAGACGATGTGATCCTAAATCGTCCATGTAGAGACATGCGAGTGGGGGTGTCCTATGCAATGAGTTTGCATAAGACCAGGACCAAGAAATAAGTCACTCTCGCTTTATAACACCGTTTACTGACGAGACTGACTATTTCATGTGATGACCTAGGTAACTCGATCTTAATCCTGAGCTAACTATGAACTCCTGTTTATTCGGGCTTATCTTTAGATCTGCATGGGTGAGAGTGGCTCAGTATCGCCAACTCAATAAGCCTCCCATTTCAGGGATAGGAACGGGTAGATAGCTCGGGACATAGTCGTGCGAGAAGGAATTCACTCCTACCCAAAATAGGGATAGTAGAGAGGTTGTTCCCTTAAGTGCTAACTCCGGGGCTTGAACAAAGGGATCCCACCCTCTCATTGGCCTGAGAGGGACTCGGTTTATTGGTTGGACTATAAACCAATTGTTCATTAGAGGATCAGTGGGACTTAAGGAACTAGAAGTACTATAGGGGTAAAACGGCTTTTTGACCTAGCTATAGCTACGAAAAACCTGTGAAGGTTTGACTTACTAATCATGGTTGAATCAAGTGGACGGAAATATATCTATAGTGAGGGGAGTGCAACTATCGGACTATAGTGGAGTGTCCCGGTAGTTAACGAATGTTGGCTAGCTTGGATAATGAGATTAGTCGGTTAGCCTCAAATCATTGGAGCCCATGATCTATAGGTCCATTAGGTCCCCCTACTAGCTCATATCAGAATTAAGCCTAGAACAAAAGATAGGAAGCTTTGAATCGTTCAAAAATCGGGAAAAAGGATATTATCGTAAATTGTGTTTGACACAATAGTTTAATTATGAATTAAATTAGAAAATGAGAGATGGAGTATTTAAAAGTGTTTTGAATACCATATATATGTATTAGGAATCATATATGATTTATTGCACAAGATTAGATTGATTAATTGGATTAATCATAAGAAATCATTTTGTAATGCCTCGAAATCAATTACCTAATGTTAAATTCAATTTGGAATTGAAATGAACACTAAATTGCAAGCTTGAAATTAGATTTCAATTTGTATTTGGTGGATTTAGTTGGAAATCCACTTATGCATGAACATTAAAAGTGGAAAGACAACTCACTCATGCATTGTTGCATGTCTTGTGAGATGTACACCTAGAATCCACTTGAACTTGCAAATACACCATGTGTCTTGTGTCTTGAGGCTTGGCTTTGCATGGAGAATGTCTTTAAAAGGAGCTTGAATCAGATTCAAAGCTATGAGAGCCATTTCCTTAATGTTATGCTGCTGGAATTTGGACTCAAAGTTCTCTCATCTCTCATTCTTCTCCATTGCTTGATGCTTCAAGCATTCCATTCCCATTCCCTATCTTATATAGACTCCCACAAGTCGTTCTTGGCCCAGAGTATAGTAGGGAAGACTCTAGAGGTTGTCCAAGGAGCATAGGAGAGGCAAACACCACAAGGAGTTCAACATAAGTGAGCTACAAAGGTTGGTGTTTTCTAAACTCTCTATTCTGTCTTTTCTAGAACATGCATGCTTTAGGAGTAAAATTGAATGTCTTAAGTGCTTTATTCTTCAGTTGCTTCCGCATGTGTAATATGTACACCTTCAAAAAGCTGTACTGAGATGCAACTGAGTACCCAAGGCTCTTTGCAAACTCCTCCAAAAGTTAGACGTGAACAAAGGATCTCTATCTGAAATGATTGATACCGACACCCCATGAAGCTTGACTATCTCTGTCATATATAATTGTGCCCACTTTTCAACAGTATAAGTAGGCTTCCTACGAAAGAAATGCACTGACTTGGTGAGTCTGTTGATAATGATCCAAATCACGGTGTAACCCTTGGCCGTTCTAGGCAATCCTGTAATGAAGTCCATGGATATATGCTCCCACTTCCACTCCGAGACACTCAACGACTGTAACAAGCCCGCTGGTTTCTGTCTCGGGGCTTTCACTTGCTAGCAAACAAAGCATTTACTGACAAAATCCACTATCTCTCTTTTCATGTTTTGCCACCAGTAGTGCTGTTTTAAGTCATGGTACATCTTCGTACTTCATGGATGGATTGAAAATGGTGAAATATGTGCCTCTACTAATAACTCCTGTCTGAGGTCGACATCCCCGGGCACACATAAGTGACCCTGGTAACACAAGCCGAGGTCCGAAGATAAGGAGAACTCATTTACCTGCCCTGCCTCCACTTGACTACGCTTAATAACAAGGTCAGGGTCACTTGGTTAGGCATCTATGATCCTCTGTCTCATGCTTGGATTAACTGTCAAATGAGCTAGACGTACCGTAACTGCGCCCACTGCAACTATAATCTCTGCACGTTCCAAGTCATCCAATATACGAGCTTGAGTAGTAATCAAGGTAGACGTATGAGCAGTCTTCCTACTGAGGGCATCTGCGACCACATTTGCCTTACCTAGGTGATACTGGTTGTCACAATCATAGTCTTTCACTAATTCCAACCATCTCCGCTGCCTCATATTCAACTCCTTCTGGGTGAAGAGGCATTGCAGACTTTTGTGGTCTGTGAAGATTTGAATTTTCTCTCCGTATAGATAGTGCCTCCAAATCTTCAAGGCAAAGACCACAGCTGCCAACTCCAAGTCATGGGTCAGGTAGTTCTTCTCATAATATTTCAGCTGACGAGACGTATAAGCAATAACCTTACCATGCTACATTAACACGCAACCTAGCCCATTCTTTGAAGCATCACTGTGAATAACAAATTCTCCTGAACCATCGGGTACTGTGAGTACTGGTGCTGAAACCAGCCTTCGCTTAAGCTCTTGGAAGCTTGCCTCACACGCTTCATTCCACACAAATGGAGTACCCTTTCTAGTCAACTGAGTTAGGGGTGCGACAATACTGGAAAAGCCTTGCACAAAACGATGGTAATAACCCACTAACCCCAAGAAGCTCCGTACCTCGTTGACTGAAGAGGGTTGTGACCAATTAGTCACTACTTCTATTTTGGCTGGGTCTACCGTGACAACTTCCTTCGACACCATGTGCCCTAAAAAGGAAACTCGTTGTAGCCAAAACTCACTGAAGGTGTTCATATAACACATGCGGAAGCAATTGAAGATCATAATCACCTAACTACATCAATTTTGGTCCTAAAGCGTGCTTGTTCTAGAAAAACAGAACAGAGAGAAAGTAAACATCAACCTTTTTGTAGCTCAACTTTGTGATGCTCCTTGTTGTGTTTTCTTCTCCAACCTTTCTTGGACAACCTCTAGAGTCTTCCCTACTATCCTCTGGGCCAAGAACGACTTGTGGGAGTCTATATAAGATAGGGAATGGGAAGGGAATGCTTGAAGGATCAAGCTATGGAGAAGTATGAGAGATGAGAGAGTTTGAGTCCAAATTCCAGCAGCATAACAGTAAGGAAAAAGGCTCTATCCCTTTGAATATGATTCAAAACCCTTATAAAGACATTCTCCATGAAAGGAGTAGCCTCAAGACACAAGACACATGGTAGTTCTTGGGTTCCTAGAGTGAGTAGAAATATGGTATAAAAAGACTCTAGAACTCTGTGCAAGTATACACAGTCCGCAGCAAGTAATAAGTATTTGTCAATCCAAGGCCTGAACTAGCTTCCACTCTATCTATTTTGTATAACTCTTTAATGGTTTCAAAAATGGTAAAAATGATTGGTTTTTAAGAATGCTGAAGAAAAAGAAATGACAGAACATAAAATAATCAAATAGGCAGACAAATTAGAAACATGCCTGTCAGGATTTAGTAATTGTTTTAAAAGATGCTCTAGCAATATTATTGATCATGCAAAACTTTCGCAGTCTTATTAGCAGATTCCTCCCAGAACTCTGGATCTTTTGGAATGTGTTTCAACCCCAATGAAGTACTACGGATTAAGCATTAGGCAACTGACTATCCCTAGCTCAGTCACTGGCGTTCACCAATACACAATGATCTAGTGTGATTAATCGCTACACATTCCCTAAATCATCCCTGAAACTAGAGAGAGGTATTCATACCGGCTGGCCAGGCGGGCATAAAATAGAAATGAACACAACAATTAATCAAGATGCATTAATCAGTATTTATTACTAGAGTTGAAGCACGACAATCACATTGTTCCAAACCAACGCCTAAGCTACTTAGTTCATAAGATGCATGGGAACACAAGTTACAATCTGGGTAGGCATGTCCATAATCACAAGATAATAAAAGAAAATATTAATCTCCTTAATCAGCTTGCGAATGATGGTTTTCTTGATGGTCTCCAATCTTCCCTCTATTCGGCTCCCAAAGATGGAAGTAACTTTCCAAGAATGGAATGTTTTCTCCCAAGAGTGGAATGAATTTGACTTAGGCGGCTACTCCCTTTTATAGAAGGATACGTGACTTAGGTCAACCTGGACACGTGTATGGCTCTCCTTGCTCCTTTATCACGAAAATAACTCAACAGAATTCTATTTGTCCACTTGGCTAACAAGCTGTGACGTGGCAGTTTTGCTCCCAGTTTTGCTGTAGCACAAAATTTGCTCCCTTCAGTCGCCCAGCAACACATTCTGCATAAAATAATTTCCAAAGCTTCAATTCTTCCAAATGGGTTAAAACATATAATATCTATCTAAAACCAACCCAATTAAGCACAAAAGACACACAAATCCCTATATAAACGAGGCCTAAATAACTACCTTTTGGGCAGTTATCAGTAGTCTTGCAAGCCAAAGTGGATTATAAGTGTCCATTTTAAAAGACATGCAACTATTGCATGAGGTGAGTTGTTTTCCACTTTGTATCTTCATGAAAGAGTGGAAATCCATCTTAACCCACTAACTACACCTTTGAAATCTGATTTCAAGTTTGCAATTTAATGTTGATTTCAATTCCAAATTGAATTTAACATTAGATAATTGATTTTGAGACATTTCAAAATGATTTCTTTTGATTAATCCAATTAATCATACTAATCTTGTGCAATTAATCATATATGATTCCTAATACATATATATGGTATTCAAAACACTTTTAAATACTCCATCTCTCATTTTCTAATTTAATTCATAATTAAATTATTGTGTCAAACACAATTTACAGTAATACCCTTTTCCCAATTTTGAACGATTCAAAGCTTCCTATCTTTTGTTCTAGGCTTTGTTTCGATATGAGCTAGTAGGGGGACCTAATGGACCTATAGATCATGGGCTCCAACGATTCCAGGCTAACCGACTAATCTCATTAACCAAGCTTAACCAACATTCGTTAACTACCGGGACACTCCGCTATAGCCCGATAGTTGCACTCCCCTCACTATAGATATATTTTCGTCCACTTGATTTAACCATGATAAGTAAGTCGATCCTTCACAGGTTGTTCGTAGCTATAGCTAGGTCAAAAGTTCGTTTCACCCCTATAGTACTTCTAGTTCCTTAAGTCCCACTAATCCTCTAATGAACAATTGGTTTATGGTCCAACCAATAAACCGAGTCCCTCTCGGGCCAATGAGAGGGCGGGATCCCTTTGATCAATCCCCAGAGTCAGCACTTAAGGGAACAACCTCTCTACTATCCCTAATTTGGGTAGGAGCGAATTCCTTCTCGCACGACTATGTCCCCAGCTATCTACCTGTTCCTATCCCTGAAATGGGAGGCTTATTGAGTCGGCGATACTGAGCCACTCTCACCTATGTAGATCTAAGGATAAGCCGAAATAAACAGGAGTTCATAGTTAGCTCAGGATTAAGATCGAGTTACCTAGGTCATCGTATGAAATAGTCAGTCTCGCCAGTAAACGGTGTTATAAAGCGAGAATGACTTATTTTTCGGTCCCAGTCTTATGCAAACTCGTTGCATAGGACACCCCCACTCGCATGTCTCTACACGAATGATTTAGGATCACATCGTCTATACCATCTATAAAGTGGCTCGCGTCTCATAGTGTCTCCAGAATAAGGTACCCAGCCCTATCCCTATACTATAAACGATTTTGGCTATTACTCGAGCTTGATCCACTTTTATGTCTCTACATAAAGCTCAAGTGTTCATCCTATAGCCATGGATCTTTGTTTATTGGATTTGGGTTTATTAAATGTGCAATTTATTTGATTCAGTAATTACTTTACTGAATTAATCTCAATAACGCCTTTATCGAATAATTTTGTTTAACATTCACTATCTACGAGTTTTAGGGCACCAATCCCAATAATCTCCCACTTGAACTAAAACTCTAGTTTAGTGGGATGTACTATAATCCATAACAGCAGTGGGTGTATAAAATACATGTATATTACATAAAACGTATTACAATGTATAAATACAATAAACCAGGGCATCAGATACCGGTTACAATTCTCCCATTTGCCCTAGATTATTTTCCATACAAATCTCGCAGACCTAGACCTTCTAGATGACTCTCGAACACTTTAGCCGTGAGAGCCTTCGTGAATGGATCAACTATGTTGTGCTCCGACGCTATCTTTATGACAATCACGTCTCCTCGGTGCACAATCTCCCTGATGAGATGATATTTCCTTTCGATGTGCTTGCCTCTCCTATGGCTGCGAGGTTCCTTTGAGTTTGCAACTGCGCCGCTATTATCACAATACAAGGTGGTAGGAAGATGCATATTCGGAATGACTTCCAAGTCCAATAGGAACTTCCTGAGCCATATTGCCTCTTTTGCTTCTTCGCAAGCGGCTAGATATTCGACCTCCATGGTCGAGTCTGCAATGCATCCTTGCTTGATGCTACACCATACTATTGCTCCTGCATTTAGAGTGAATACTGACCCCGATGTAGATTTCCTCGAATCTTTATCGGTTTGAAAGTCAGAATCAGGGTATCCTGTAAGGATCAAATCCTTCGAACCATACACGAGCATATAGTCCCTCGTTCTCCTTAGATACTTGAGGATATTTTTAACGGCTGTCCAGTGATCGAATCCTGGATTGGATTGATATCTACTGACAATCCCTACTGCATAACAAATGTCAGGCCTTGTACACAACATGGGATACATTTGGCTGCCTACTGTAGAGGCATAGGGAAAACGTCTCATGTCCTCAACTTCTTGAGGTGTATGAGGACATGGTATAAGACGCTTGAGACAGGGCTAGCATTTTGTTCTTTCGGTCTCGAACAATTTGGATCCCTAGAACAAATTGTGCCTCACCCAAATCTTTCATTTGAAATTGGGTTGCTAGCCATAGTTTAATGTCAGTGAGATAACCTACATCATTCCCGATGAGTAGGATATCATCCACATACAATACTAAGAAAGCTACAGAGTTGTTGATGATCCTTTTGTAAACACAAGGCCCATCAACGTTTTGTTCAAAGCCATAAGATTTGATTGCAGTATCAAATCTCATGTTCCAGGATCTAGACGCTTGTTTTAACCCATAAATGGATCGTCTAAGCTTGCAAACTTTTTGCTCTTGATCCTGAGTAATGAACCCCTCTTGCTGAGACATGTAGATACTTTCTTCAAGATTGTCGTTCAGAAAGGCAATCTTGACATATGTTTGCCATATTTCATAATCATAAAACGTGGCAATGGATAAAAGTATCCGGATCGACTTCAACATGGCAACAGGGGAGAAGGTTTCTTCATAGTCAATCCTCTCCCGCTGGGTAAAACCCTTTGCCACAAGTCGTGCCTTAAAGGTCTGTACCTTTCCAGCAGCGTCTCGTTTTCTCTTGTAGATCCATTTACACCCTATGGGTCTAACCCCTTCAGGTTGATCTACAAGATCCCATACTGAATTAAAATACATAGACTCGATTTCTAAGTCCATGGCTTTAATCCACTTGTTCTTGTCAACGTCACCCATTGCCTGTTTAAAGGTCAATGGATCCTCGTTTTCGTCATCAGGTATGATGACTGGAGTTTCAGTTAAACCCAAATAGCGATCAGGCTGTCTAACAACCCTCCCACTACGTCGAGGTTCTCTTATTTCTTGAGAAGGACGCGATTGACTCGATGTGCCAGCATCATCAACAACTCTTATTGATGTTTCTGTAGCTTCGTTAGATAGTTCACTTAAAACGACTTTACTTCGTGGCTTGTGGTCTCTGAGGTGGTCTTCTTCTAGGAATGTAGCATTTTTCGATACAAGTACTTTATTTTCCTCTGGATCGAAGAAGTATCCACCCCTCGTTTCTTTGGGATAGCTGATAACTGCCCAAAAGGTAGTTATTTAGGCCTCAATTATATAGGGATTTGTGTGTCCTTTATGCTTATTAGGGTTGGTTTTGGATAGATATTACATGTTTTAACCCATTTGGAAGAAGGGAAGCATTGGAAATTATTTGGTGTAGATTATGCTGCTGGGCGACTGGAGGGAGCAAATTCTGTGCTGCAGCAAAACTGGGAGCAGAAACTGCCACATCACAGCTCGTTAGCCAACTTCATGAACTGACTTTTGTTGAGTTATTCTCGTGATAAAGGATCAAGGAGAGCCTTACACGTGTCCTAGTTGACCTAATTCAAAGCCTCCCATCCTTCTATTAAAGGAAGTAGCCATCAAAGTCAAATTCATTCCATGTTTTCCCTTGGAAGTCGAATAGTATAGAGAGACTGAAGATCATCAAGAACACCATCATCCGCAAGCTGATTAAGGAGTTTATTTTCTTTATTAACTTGTGATTATGGATATGCCTACTGAGATTCTGATTCGTATTTTCATGCCTATTATGAACTAAGTAGCTAAGGTGTTGGTAGGAATAATGTGATTGTTGAGCTTCATCTTTAGTAATATATTGACTATCGCATTTTGGTTAATTGTTGTGCTTATTACCATTTTATGCCCGCCTGGCCAGCCGGTGTGAATAACTCTCTTAGTTTCAGGGATGATTTAGGGAGTGTGTGACAGTTATCCACACTACGATCATTGTGTAGTTTATTTTGCCTCAGCATAATTCTGCCTCAGCATAATTCTTATAAAACCAAATCATTTTACCATCTTTGAAACCATTAGAAAGTTACACAAAGTAGGTAGAGTGGAAACTAATTCAGGACTCGGATTGATAATATTACTTGCTGCAGACTGTGTATACTTGCACAGGAATTTTAGAGTCTTTGATACCATATTTTTTCTCACTCTAGGAACCCAACAATAGCCTACAAATAGGCAAAATTTAGAACGAGGTTCTAATTTCTTTGGGTTTGCTTCAAGCACATATGTAGGGCATCCCCAAATTCTGAAATGTTGTAAACTAGCTTTACGTCCTTTCCAAAGCTCAAACGATGTTTCAGAAACACTCGTTGAGGGAACTACGTTCAAAATATAAACTGCAGTCTCTACTGCATAACCCCAAAACGAGTTAGGCAACTGAGCATAATTCATCATCGAACGAACCATGTCCAACAAGGTTCTGTTTCTCCTTTCTGATACACCGTTTTGCTGAGGTGTACCAGGGGCTGAGAGTTGGGACGTAATTCCATACTCTATCAAATAGTCTTGAAAACTTGAGTCCATATACTCTCTACCTCGATCGAATCGAAGTGTTTTTATCGTCTTACCTAATAAGTTCTCAACCTCGGCCTTGTACTCTTTGAACTTTTAAAAAGCTTCGGACTTATGATGCATTAGGTAGAGATAGCCATACCTCGAATAATCATCAATGAAACTGATGAAATATTCGTACCCTCCTCGATCTTTAATGTTCATTGGTCCACAGAGGTTCGAATGAATGAGCTCTAGGGGCTCTTTGGCACGATAACCTTTTTGGGTAAAAGGTCGTTTTGTCATCTTGCCCTCAAGGCTTGACTCAAAAGGAGACAACGAGTCGTCTTCTAACTTGTTTAGAAGTCCACTTTTGACCAATCACTCAATCCTATTGAGGTTGATATGGCCTAACTGTTGGGTTTTATGCCCTAAAACTCGTAGATAGTGAATGTAACCGTTGACCGGATATTAATGAAATAATATTGATATATTTTTCCATTAATTGTTATTAGTTATTTTATATTTGTCTTTGCCTAATAATAACCCTAATCCAATAAACTAGACATCCAAGGCTGTAATATGAGTCTTGAACTATATGTAGCGACATATGGGATCATTGTTCAAGAAACAGCCTAAAGGGTCTATAGTATAGGGATAAGACTGGGTGCCTTATCCTGGTGACACTATGGATACGGCCCACTTTGTATTTGATACAAACGCTGCGATCCAACGCGTTCGTGTAGGAGACATGCGAGTGGGGGTATCCTATGCAATGAGTTTGCATAAGACCGGACCGCGAAATAGTAACCACTAGTTATAACACCATTAACTAGTTGGTTTTCTATTTCACTAGGACGACCGAGACAACTTAGTCTTAATCCTGAGTTGATTATGGACTCCTGCTCATGAGAGACTGTCCTTTGATTTGCATGGGTGAGAGTGGCCAATACGCCGACTCAATAAGCCTACCACTTTGGGGACAAGATCGAATGGGGAGCTGGGAACATAATCGTACAAGATGGAATTCACTCCTTCCCGACTTTAGGGAAGCAGATGAGTGTTCCCTTAAGTGGTTACTCCGAGTCTTGAACAAAGGGCCCTACCCTCTCAATGGCACGAGAGGGTTTTCTGTTTGATGGTTGGACCATAAACAGATTGTTCATTAGAGGAGAATTGGTACTTAAGGAAATAGAGGTGACCCAGGGGTAAAACGGTAATTTGACCCAGCTGGGGTTACGGACACTCGTGAAGGACTAACTAGTCGATATTGGTCTAAGTTCCGTGGACACAGAAAATATGTCTGCAGTGAGAAGAGTGCAACTGTGAGTCTATAGTGGAATGTACACACAGTTAACGAATATTGATTATTGTGGTTAATGAGTTTAACCAATTAATCTCACATCGTTGGAGCTTCTGATCTGCAGGTCCATAAGGTCCCACTGGTAGCTCGTAAAGTAATTTGAGGCAACTAAGTAATTAAATGTAAATTGAAAATGTTCAATTTACTAAGGGAAATAAATATAATATATATTGATATATTATTATGAGAGAAATTAATATTTGAAAAGTTCAAATATAAATTTATGGAAGATTGAAAAGAATTAATTAATTTAAGTCCTAAAAGTGTTTGGGCAAAATTAATTAATTCAAGGCCGGAAATTAAATATGTGATATTTAATTTGGTGGTTAATTAATTAAAGAATTCATTAACCATGAATTAATCAATTATGTAAATAATTAATCACTTAAGGAAGTGATTAATCATTTATGGGAATGATCTAATTACTTATGGAAGAAATTAGTCATTTATGGAAAAGATTAATCAATTGGGAATTGATTGATCATGATTGATTAATTAAGGAATAAAGATTGAATCAATTTTGGAAAAGATTGGTTTAATTGAATATTTTATTCATGGCCTCTCTTCTATAAATAGAACACTAGACCTAATTGGTCATGACACTTGACACTCTTGAAAGACAAGACCTAGAATTCTCTCTAGCCTCCCTCTTAGAGAAAGACTCCCACAAGTCTTTGGCCTCCTAGACTTAGAGACATACCGGTGTAACCTCTGTGGTTATTGTGTCAATCAAAGAAGAATTTCCAGCGAAGAATACCTTGAAGCGGCTGCTGCGTTTTCGTTCGTGGAGCTTCGTTGGCGAAGAACGGTCAAGTCTACAACGGAGGTTTGTAACGGTTCTTCCTCTTTTCTTTAGAAAAGTTTTAAAAATAAATTTAGATTTATTTTAGCATGTTTAAACCGATTTTACAGCGGCTTTAAAGTTAGTTTAAAGTTTTTATTTGAGTTTATGTAATGGTTTTTAAAGTTAATTAATATACGGCGTAAGGTCCAATCGATGCGCTTCCGCTGCGTTGGGACTTTTATTCCCTTCACTAACCTCAAGTGCCAGAGATGGGTATCTTGAGAAACTCTTCGCTTTTTAGGTTGAGTCTCAGCAGTTTTAAACATCTCGTGATTTAAAATAGCTTTAGACTCAATTGGTGTCAAAACATACAATTTATTCTTCAAATTTGCAGAGCAAACATCAATACCTCTTTTAGTTATGAATGCTTCATTAACAGAAAAAGAAATTGAATAACCTTGTTCCAATAAACAAGATAAAGAAATCAAATTTCTTTTAATTTTTGGAACTATGTACACATTATCTAATATCATGTAACGTTCCTTGGTGAAGAATAATTTTATGTCTCCCACTACAGTAGCCGAGATGACTTCTCATGTTCCAACTTTAAGAGTCATCTCTCCAGCTCTTAGTTGTTGCCAGGAACTTATTCCTTGAAATGAAGAACATATGTGATTAGTGGCACCTGAATCGAGTATCCAGGCAGAATCATCGTTTTCCACTAAACACGTTTCCAAGACTAATAAATTGCATTTAGAGTCGTGGATCATGTTTTTCATGGCTAAGTAGTTAGTTTGAGGACTTTCCTCAGTTGAGACCAAAACCTAAAATGTTTGCCACGTGTTTAGCGTTTAAGTAAGTATTCTTAGTCGTATGTACTAAACCGTTTAATTTGGCATTTGACAAAGCACATACATTTTTTGACATATTTGCTGAAACAAACAAATTAATCTCTATTAGAAACTTGCACTAAACCCATTATACACATATATCCAATCAGATTTAGCAAAAGCAATCATCGACCCATATACATAATAGATTTATTTTGCAACGATACTTCAGGGGTTTAGAATAATCGCTACCGTACGGCAGTCAACTACATCTCCTCTGAATCGTGACAATCTCGGCCAAATACTATTCCGAGAATAACTCTTACTCCAATAGTTATTAGCTAACGTTAATTTGGTCAAGACCATCTTGTAAGTGTTACCCATCATTTTCAGATCGCGGAGGGCGGCCCCAACAATGCCACCGTAGGGAAGAGCTAATGTTGGGAATGGCCCTAGGAAACCCTATCCATTTCTGGAGTTTGCGTTGTTCCGAATCCCATGCGCAAGCCCTCCATAGGGTGATCGTTCCAGGGCGACTCACAGGCAGTGCATAGGAATTTCACGGTGCAACCTAATGATGGAGACCGCAGGATATGTTTGACACGTTTCCTTCTCCCACTTACTATGAACACTTTCCCCATTCACCTTGATATTAACCCATGCAAACACCATCCGTAGGGGGACGCTCTTAGGGCGCCTTGAGGCTAAGCATGGATCTCACGGCGAGAACTCAGGGGGACGTGAGAGTAGAAACTTAATATGAATATTTCGTTTCTATACTTTTCCTCCCAGTAAAGTGTCATAAGGTTTTAGGGTCTATTACTTAGGTAAATTCTGACTAAATGAATCTATCTAAGTCTATGCCTTTTTAAACAAGGTCTTTACACTAAATGTCTAGGTGAATTAAACTCTTTTAATAACATAGTGACATTGCATGCTAGTAAGACTATGGTTAATTCAACTTAGGTTCCGAACCATTTGCCGGGAGAGTTCCCTTATAACCAAGGTCTTATGTCCTACTTACTCGAATTTTAAAACTATTTAAAAAATCTAAGTAAGACATCTTTCTAAACCTATTAGAAATGGCGATCTTAGGTCTATTTCATTTTAAACCATTTAAAGAATGACAAGATCCTAAGATCCTATGTGAGCATGCAACTCTTTGTTATAGGTTTTACGGTTTCTATTCATTAACAATTATAACTCTTATAACTTCTAATGAATTAACCCTATAACATGCTTTCTAATGAAGTTTTAAAGCATATAACAATCAATCATTCAAGTTATAAACAAAACACCATTTAGAAACAACCTATGTCTAGGTGTGTATAACCCTTTATACTACGATGTCTAGGTGAAAACACTTTAAAACCTCACATCGCTCACGCATGCTCATAAAACTCGAGTTAACTTAACTCAAGAATCGACTCGATGCCCAAGTAGGAGGTGTTCCGTAAACCGTCAACTTAAAAACCTCCAGCCTTAGACAACATCTTGTCGGGTGAGTTCTCTCGTAACCGTTGTTTTACAAGATATCGACCTAAACTATGCAAGTGGATCGATTTGTTGGTTCATTAACCTAAGTGAGCATGCTCATTATCTTGTTATAGATTTTAGATTTCTATCTCTTTTATAACAATTATAAAACCAATCCATAACAAGCCTAATTTGAATATAATACTTATAAACAAACTAAAGAAATTTCATACTTCATGTTTGGTTAATTTTATCCTTTTAATAATTATAACTATTATAAGAATTAATCAATTTGAAATTAACCATTCAAGCATGAATTTCCCTAAATTAATATAACATTTATATTAATTAACAAGAAATTTCTTTTATGCATCAGTAATTATTAATAACTCTTATAATAATTGAATTAATGCATGATCATGCTTTCCTATGGTGGGGTTTTAAACTATATGGCATGCTCAATAATGCACATACAATTATTCAATTTAATCATACATTCACAATGCATAAAGAAATTAAATAAATCTAAAGTGGATTGGTTTGGCAATTATAAACAAGCAATTAACTAATTATTACAATAATAATTATTAAGAAAAGCTTGTAATGATCCCGAGCATCTCGAAATGACCCGAACCGACCCTCCAAGGATTGAACCGGATTTGAAATGAGTCAAAAGAGGCTGAACCAGCTTGCTCCAGACCGAATCGGACCCCAAAAAAAATGCTAGAACCGAACCGGATTCTGGAAAAACAGCGCCTGGAAAATTTATTCAACAGCGTCGGGACGCTACTTGAAGAGCGTCCCGACACTCTTGCGACCAGCAGCTTCTGGTTCTGTTTTCTGCTTGCGTCTTCTCCAGATTTCTTCGATTTTACAGCCTATATGGACTCTATCGACTCTATAAAAATTACAGACCCTAGAACACACATTAATGCTCTTACATTACCGAGAAATTACAATTTCATGAAGAAATGAAAGCTCAAAAAATTGCGAAACCAGAAAACTCCACTTTAGCACACAGAAAAATTCATTTTCAAAATGGTACCCACCACAACAAAATTGAAGCAAATTAAGTTCTCTAATCATGCTCTGATACCAATTGAAGGTGTTCATATAACACATGTGGAAGCAATTGAAGATCGGAAGCACCTAAGTACATCAATTTTAGTCCTAAAGCATGCTTGTTCTAGAAAAACAGAACAGAGAGAAAGTAAACACCAACCTTTTTGTAGCTCAACTTTGTGATGCTCCTTGTTGTGTTTTCTTCTCCAACCTTTCTTGGACAACCTCTAGAGTCTTCCCTACTATCCTTCGGGCCAAGAACGACTTGTGGGAGTCTATATAAGATAGGGAATGGGAAGGGAATGCTTGAATGATCAAGCTATGGAGAAGTATGAGAGATGAGAGAGCTTGAGTCCAAATTCCAGCAGCATAATAGTAAGGAAAAAGGCTCTGTCCCTTTGAATCTGATTCAAAACCCTTATAAAGACATTCTCCATGCAAGGAGTAGCCTCAAGACACAAGACACATGGTAGTCTTGCAAGCCAAAGTGTCCATTTTACAAGACATGCAACTATTGCATGAGGTGAGTTGTTTTCCACTTTGTATCTTCATGCAAGAGTGGAAATTCATCTTAATCCACTAACTACACCTTTGAAATCTGATTTCAAGCTTGCAATTTAATGTTGATTTCAATTGCAAATTGAATTTAACATTAGGTAATTGATTTTTAGACATTTCAAAATGATTTCTTTTGATTAATCCAATTAATCATACTAATCTTGTGCAATTAATCATATATGATTCCTAAAACATATATATGGTATTCAAAACACTTTTAAATACTCCATCTCTCATTTTCTAATTTAATTCATAATTAAATTATTGTCTCAAACACAATTTACGGTAATACCCTTTTTCCCGATTTTAAACGATTCAAACTTCCTATCTTTTTGTTCTAGGCTTTGTTCCGATATGAGCTAGTAGGGGGACCTAATGGACCTATAGATCATGGGCTCCAACGATTCGAGGCTAACCGACTAATCTCATTAACCAAGCTTAACCAACATTCGTTAACTACCGGGACACTCCACTATAGCCCGATAGTTGCACTCCCCTCACTATAGATATATTTCCGTCCACTTGATTTAACCATGATAAGTAAGTCGATCCTTCACAGGTTGTTCGTAGCTATAGTTAGGTCAAAAGTCCGTTTCACCCCTATAGTACTTCTAGTTCCTTAAGTCCCACTGATCCTCTAATGAACCAATTTGTCCAACCAATAAACCGAGTCCCTCTCGGGCCAATGAGAGGGCGGGATCCCTTTGTACAAGCCCCGTAGTCAGCATTTAAGGGAACAATGGTGTGCAAATTTCTTACCGCAAGTGTACAGGTCAAGTTATAATATAGTGAATGTGAAATTCGAATGTCGTCGTCTGGATTGGTGTCTAGTAAATTTTAATTACTGGAAATACTCTTGACCAATTTTATTTAGGGAACCGAAATGAGTGAGAATGAAATTAAATCAACCACAAAACAATGCAAAAATATGACAATCCAATGGAAACAATGGTCTTAGGGATGTGTTTTCACCAATTGAGATTATGGATTAATTAATGGATTAACACATGTTATGATTCATAAATTTTGGTAAACTAAAATCACACATACCTCTCCCGAGCATACATGATTCTCCCACATGCAATTGAACCCGATATCCCTATCTAAATCCAACAAGCATACAAGGCAATAAGGATAACCTTTTTAACGATTTCTAGAATTAACCATAATCTCCCGATTTCTAGCTAAATCCTAGTTATGCATAATGATTTCTAAACTAAATCCTCTCTCCCGAGTTAGATTCAAGCACAAACATCAATTAATTCATGGCCGGTAAATCGGAAGCATTAAGGATACAAATATGCATAAATGAAACAATAACATAAATCCATAACTTCAATTCATAATTGCCCCAACGACTACATCAATCCCTAAGAGTTCAACTTAGCTACACATAATCCTTATGATAACATAAACTAAATATGAATCAGCCATAAAAACTAACTAAAATAATGGAATAAGGAAATTAAACACTATGTAGGCCGGAATCACACGTCCCCGAGACGATCCCCACGAACAATGCCTTCAATTCCTCTTGTTCCACTTGCTTCAGCCTTCAAATCAGCCTCTCTGCTCTGTTTTACGGCTCCAAGGTGTCCAAAAGAAGTTCCCATTCAACCCTAATAGCAAATTATTTATAATTTGAAATTTTTGCCGTAGCGTCTCGACGCTGAGGAGAAAGCGTCTCGACGCTGTCGCCTTATCGCGCGAATCTGGAATGGAAAACACGCAGCATCGAGACGCTAAGGTCACAACGTCTCGACGCTGTGACTTGTTCGTGCCTAATCAGAAAAGGAAAGGCAGCGTCGAGACGCTAAAGGAGCAGTGTCTCGACGCTGGTCTGCGGTTGACTCTAATTTGACTTTTCTTCTTTGATTCTCTTCGATTCTTTGACCTCTTTTCGCCCCCGAACATCCAATTGGCTCCAATATTAATTTCCTACGAGTACAACATGAAAATAGATAAGATTTGGCCAATAAATTCTGAAAAACTAGCTAAATTAAATAAGGAAAAATAGCTAGCTATGCTCGCTATCAAATACCCCAAAACTTAAGCTTTTGCTAGTCCTCGAGCAAACTAAAAATCAAGCATACATCAGAAGAATAGATGCAACAAACATGACTCAATCTTCAAGGCTCAAAAGTCAATAGTCAAGCAAGCAAGAGACATGCACATAAGGACCAATGAGGGAGACAAATTAAAATTTTTCCAAAATTAACTTGCACAAGCTAGATCTAACTCAACAAGATCAGACTCTACTAGCCCGGGATGGGATTATTAAACTCTTAACTCATCTTCCCTCTACACTGGCACTAAGGTTTCACTAACTAGTTAATGGAACAAATTAGTTGGTTTTCCTCCGTACTTAGGTGCTTATAATTGACAATTAAATTAAGCATTTATATGTGGCACTAGCTTTCACACACCTATTGCAGGGACCCTTAACCTGAGTTTTCTCTGGTTGGCCTAACTGATCACAACAGGGGTAGATCTTTTTGCCTACACTTTATTAACCATTGCATTGCGCGCATAAGTCATGACTTTCTCTTTTTTTTTTTCAAATTGTAACAACAAAAATGATTTTTCTTTATGAGCATGGTAAGCAAATATTCTTTTCTTTCCTCCTAAGCAAGATCAAACATGCTAATTTGCAAAAAAAAATTAACTCTTTAGCTCTTCCCTACACCTATCGAGGTGTCAACAAGCATATGAATCCAATAATTCGCTCCTAAGCATTCAAATCCAAATCTAGCCAAGACAAATACTCTACTCATGCAAGCCATCTCCTAGAAAAAGTTTAAAAAAGTCTTCCTTTTTGGGCACTCATGCTTACAACTCACCGCAAGCTTGAAAATTGACAAGAAAGCCTATCCTAGGAAGTCATAGCCATGCAAAAATAGCATCCAGAAAACAACCATATGCTCAATTCACAGAAAGCTCAAAACTATAGCCCGAACTCAGTTGCTCAAGGGCTCCACAAACATGCTATTCCACCCCCAAACTTAAAACATGCATTGTCCTCAATGTATAAAGAAAATAAGGCATAATCAAGCATGAGAACAATAAAAGAATGAAAGGAGTGAACAATACTACCCTGGAATGATGATGACTTCTTGACTGGAAGCTTGAAAGCAAAGGAGAGACTGAAACCAAGACCTACAAAACAAAACAAACACTAAATAAAACTCAAAAAGCAAAACACAACTAAAATTACTTGGGTTGCCTCCTAAAAGCGCTTGTTTAACGTCATTAGCTCGACGTGTTGACCGAATAGGCATCAAGGTGGTCTAATGTCGGGTGTCCCATCAACAGTGCTCTTCCTAGCACCTTTCCTGTATCCTATCAACATGGTCTCTGATGTGTTCTTAGGGTCCTCAAAATTTTTTAAGATCTCCTTCTCCTTTTGGAATCTAATGATTAGCTTCCTACGTTCAATATCAATTATAACCCTCCCTGTAGCAAGGAATGGTCTCCCTAATATAATAGGCATGGCACGATTCTCTTCAATATCAAAAACAAAGAAGTCAACAGGAAGGAAAAATCTACCTACTTTAATCAAAACATTCTCCACAATTCCATATGGACTAACCACAGACTAGTAAGCCAACTAGAGTCTAACAGAAGTAGATTTTATTTCTCCTATATTCAGCTTTTTGCACAGAGATAATGGAATGATGTTTATGCTAGCCCCTAGATCACATAGTGCTCTACATGAATAAGTACCAAAGTTACAAGGAATAGTAAAACTCCCTAGATCAGACAAATTCTCTAGCACTTTCTGTTGGACACGAGCACTGCATGTCGATGCAAGGTATACAGTCTCCATCTGCTTTTCCTTCTTCTTTTTGTTGAGCCATTCCTTCATGAACTTCTTATAATGAGGCATCTGCTCCAATGCATATGCAAAAGGAATGTTAACAGTCAACCTTGTAAAAGCATCAAGAAACTGATTAAATTGAGCCTTAGAATTTTTCTTTTTCTTATTCTTTGACTTAGGAACTAAAACAGTAGGAGAAGGGATAGAGGGCTCAAGTATAAGCTTTTCAGCTTCGTTTGAGGTGGTGTCCTCCTCAACTTCCTCAGTAACTTCCTCAGTTTCAGTAGTCTCCTCCTCCTCAGCTACTTGAGTCTCCTCCTTGTGATGCACAGAGACGACCTTGCAGTACTCCAGTGAATATTTCTCCTGCTCAGCTGGGGCTTTACCTTTATTCATGGTGTTGACAACACTTACCAGTTGTCCCAACTGAGTCTTTATGTTCTTGATGGTTGCAGAATGACCATTGACAGTGGTGTTTATGGCAATCACGACCTCCTCAAGCTTCTTTGGTCTGTTACTTGATTCTGCAATAAAAGCTCCAACGAGATCCTCTAAAGATTTCTTATTTTCTTGACTTTTAGGGGTAAAGCCAGGAGTATTCAGAACATTTTTATTATTTGCATATGAAAAATTCTCATGATTTTCTATTACTAGGGTGATAATGTGTAGGTGTAGAATTATTATTGTACCCTCTATAATTAAACTTAGAGACATACTGAACCTGCTCGAGATTTTCCTCCTAAGTCTGGGATGCAAGGGCAGCTGCAAACTCTATTGATTGAGCACTCCCTGTACCTGAAAACTTTAAAAATGCATTAGCAAGGGAAGACATTTGGGCCTGAAGTGCACTTACGTTGTCAATCTCGAACACTCCAGCAGCAAGCTTTTTCGGTCCCGATCGCTCAGATGGCCACTGATAGTTGTTGGTGGCCATATCCTCTAGCAGAGTCCTAGCCTTCTCAACAGTTTTGGACAACAGAGTCCCACCTACAGTTGCATCAACGATGGTTTTTGTATTAGGAGTTAAGCCATTATAAAATAATTGAACCTGAAGCCAATCGGGATAGCCATGCTGAGGGCATTTCCTCAGCTACTCTTTAAATCGTTCCCAGGCCTCGAACAGCTGCTCATGAACTGCTGTTGGAACGTCCCAATCTCGGTCCTCAACTTGACCATCTTGGCAAGAGGGAAGAATTTCTTCAAAAATGCCTGGACCAAAGCATCCCAAGTGGTAATGCTCCTAGGTGGAATTGATTGCAACCAGTCACGAGCTTTATCCTGCAAGGAGAAAGGAAACAAACGCAAGCAAATGGCATCTTCAGAAACACCATTTAATTTTACCGTCCCACAGATGTCTAGGAAGGATTTCAGGTGAGAATTTGGATCCTCCATAGGTGATCCTCTGTAAGCACAATCTCGAGCCAATTGAATGAGATCCGTTTTCAGCTCAAAATTGTTAGCATTGATCGGGGAATAGACAATCCCCGACTGTTGCTCTTGAAAGACCGGCTGAAAGTAGTCCCTAATAGGCTTTAGCTCCTCAGGATTAGGATTGGCCATTTGGATATGATTTTCTTTACTTTCCCTTCGAATTCTACTTAAAGTTCTCTCGATCTCTGGGTCAAAGGGAACTAAGGCCAATTCCCTAACCTTTCGCATACACCGACACAACTAACCTAACAAGGAAAATAAAAGAAAAGGAAAGAAAACAAATTAGGAAAGAAACAAGAAAATGAAATAAATGAATCTACAATGGGAAACTATAATCTACAAAAGGAAAAGATAAACTAATATGGTATGCAAAAACAAATATGGCAAAACAAATAAGGAAACTAACAAATAAGGAAACCAAATCTAAAAAAGAAAGAAAATACTAAAAAGGAATAAAATCTATCTAACTATGGAAAATTCAAACAAATATGGAAAAAAATAAATATGGAAAACAATCAACAAAAGAAAAATTAATGCAATCTACCTAAAAAAAAATAACAAAAATAAAAAAAAATAAAATACACCCTAAACTAAGACCGGACAATTTTTCTACAATATTAAAATTGACTAAATATGCCAATCCTCGGCAACGGCTCCAAAAACTTGGTGTGCAAATTGCTTACCGCAAGTGTACGGGTCAAGTTATAATATAGTGAATGTGAAATTCGAATGTTGTCCTCTGGATTGGTGTCTAGTAAATTTTAATTACCAGAAATACTCTTGACCAATTTTATTTAGGGAACCGAATTGAGTGAGAAGGAAATTAAATCAACCAAAAAACAATGCAAAAATATGACAATCCAATGGAAACAATGGTCTTAGGGATGTGATTTCACCAATTGGGATTATGGATTAATTAATGGATTAACACATGCTACGATTCATAAATCTTGGTAAACTAAAATCACACATACCTCTCCCGAGCATACATGATTCTCCCACATGCAATTGAACCCGATATCCCTATCTAAATTCAACAAGAATACAAGGCAATAAGGATAACCTTTTTAAAGATTTCTAGAATTAACCATAATCTCCCGATTTCTAGCTAAATCCTAGTTATGCATAATGATTTCTAAGCTAAATCCTCTCTCCCGAGTTAGATTCAAGCACAAACATCAATCAATTCATGACCGGTAAATCGAAAGCATTAATGATACAAATATGCATAAATGAATCAATAACATAAATCCATAACTTCAATCCATAATTGCCCCAACGGCTACATCAATCCCTAAGAGTTAAACTTAACTACACATAATCCTTATGATAACATAAACTAAATATGAATCAGCCATAAAAACTAACTAAAATAAGGGAATAAGGAAATTAAACACTATGTAGGCCAGAACCACACCTCCCCGAGACGATCCCCACGAACAATGCCTTCAATTCCTCTTGCTCCACTTGCTTCAGCCTTCAAATCAGCCTTTCTGCTCTGTTTTACGGCTCCAAGGTGTCCAAAAGAAGTCCCCATTCAGCCCTAATCGCAAATTATTCATAATCTGAAATTTTTGCCGTAGCGTCGAGACGCTGAGGAGACAGCGTCTCGACGCCGTCGCCTTATCGCGTGAATCTAGAATGGAAAACACGCAGCGTCGAGACGCTAAGGTCACAGCGTCGAGACACTGTGACTTGTTCGCTCCTAATCAGAAAAGGAAAGGCAGCGTCAAGACGCTAAAGGAGCAGCGTCTCGACGCTACTTTACGGTTGACTCTAATTTGACTTTTTCTTCTTTGATTCTCTTCGGTTCTTTGACCTCTTTTCGCCCCCGAACATCCAATTGGCTCCAATATTAATTTCCTACGAATACAACATGAAAATGCATAAGATTTGGCCAATAAATCATGAAAGACTAGCTAAATTAAATAAGGAAAACTAGCTAGCTATGCTCGCTATCAAACAACCTCTCTACTATCCCTAATTTGGGTAGGAGCGAATTCCTTCTCGCACGACTATGTCGCCAGCTATCTACCCGTTCCTATCCCTGAAATGGGAGGTTTGTTGAGTTGGCGATACTGAGCCACTCTCACCTATGTTAGCTCAGGATTCATAGTTAGCTCAGGATTAAGATCGAGTTACCTAGGTCATCGTATGAAATAGTCAATCTCATCAGTAATTGGTGTTATAAAGCGAGAGTGACTTATTTCTCGGTCCTGGTCTTATGCAAACTCATTGCATAGGATGCCCCCACTCGCATGTCTCTACACGGACGATTTAGGATAACATCGTCTATACCATCTATAAAGTGGGTCGCGTCTCATGGTGTCCCCAGAATAAGGTACGCAGCCCTATCCCTATACTATAGACCGTTTTGGCTATTACTCGAGCTTGATCCACTTTTATGTCTCTACATAAAGCTCAAGTGTTCATCCTATAGCCATGGATCTTTGTTTATTGGATTTGGGTTTATTAAATGTGCAATTTACTTTATTCAGTAATGACTTTACTGAATTAATCTCGATAACGCCTTTATCGAATAATTTTGTTTAACATTCACTATCTACGAGTTTTAGGGCACCAATCCCAACACTCAAATTTAGAGAATTTGGCGTACAACTTGTTTGTTCTTAAGGTGATCAAAACTCTCCTGAGATGATCCTCATGTTCCTCTTTTGTCTTGGAATAAATAAGGATATCATCAATGAAAACAATTACGAACATATCGAGGAACTCCTTAAATACCCTATTCATCAAGTCCATAAAAACTGTAGGAGCATTGGTAAGTCCAAAGACATCACTGTAAATTCGTAATGCCCATACCTGGTCCTGAAAGCTGTCTTAGGTATATCTTCCTCTCTAATCCTCAACTAATGATATCCTGACCGTAGATCTATTTTAGAAAATACTGCTGCACCTTGAAGCTAATCAAAGAGGTCATCAATCCTGGGCAGAGGGTATCTGTTCTTTATTGTCACTTTGTTCAGCTCCCAATAGTCAATGCACAAATGCATGGATCCATCCTTCTTTTTCATAAACAAAATCGGAGCACCCCACGAAAAAACGATGGGGCGTATGTAACCCTTATCTAGCAGCTCCTGAATCTGCAGCTTAAGCTCCTTCAACTCTGTTGGAGCCATTCTATATGGGGCTTTATAAATCAGATTAGTCTCTAGCTCAAGCTCAATGCAGAAGTCAACCTCTCGTGCTGGCAGTAGTGCTGTCAGATCCTTCGAAAATACATATGTGAATTCCCTCACTAGCGGTATTGAGGACACCGATACCTTGGTGCCCCTTGTGTCAACTGTTGAGCTCCTAGAGTGAGTAGAAATATGGTATAAAAAGACTCTAGAATTCCTGTACAAGCATACACAGTCTGTAGCAAGTAATATTATCAATCCGAGTCCTGAATTAGCTTCCACTTTATCTATTTTGTATGAATCTTTTAATGGTTTCAAGGTAATAAAAATGATTGGGTTTTATAAGAATTATGCTGAAGAAAAGTAAATAATAGAACAACAAGTAAACAAACAGGCAGACAGATTAGAGACAAGCGCTGGTTAGGATTTAGTGATTGTTTTAAAAGATGCTCTAGCAATATTATTGATCATGCATTTCTCGCAGTATTATTAGCGGATTCCTCCCAGAACTCCGGATCTTTTGGGATGTGTTTCAACCCCAATGAAGTACGACCGATCGAGCACTAGGCAACTGGCTATCCCTAGCTTAGTCACTGGCATTCACCAATACACAATGATCGTAGTGTGGATAATTGCCACACACTCTCTAAATCATCCCTGAAACTAGAGAGAGGTATTCACACCGGCTGGTCAGACGGGCATAAAATGGAAATAAGCACAACAATTAACCAAAATGTGATAGTCAATATATTACTAAAGATGAAGCACAACAATCACATTATTTTTAACCAACACCTAAGCTACTTTGTTCATAATAGGCATGGAAACACAAATTACAATCTGAGTAGGCATGTCCATAATCACAAGATAATAAAGAAAATAATAATCTCCTTAATCAGCTTGCGGATGATAGTCTTCTAGTGGTCTCCAACCTCTCTATACTACTCGGCTTCAAAGGAAACATGGGATAGTTTTGACTTGGACGGCTACTTCCTTTTATAGAAGGATAGGAGGCTTGAATTAGGTCAACTTGGACACGTGTAGGGCTCTCCTTGCTCCTTTATCCCGAAAATAACTCAACAGAAGTCGGTTCATGAAGTTGCCTAACGAGCTTTGATGTGGCAGTTCTGCTCCCAGTTTTGCTGCAGCACAAAATTTGCTTCCTCAAGTCGCCCAGCAGCATAACCTGCACAAAGTAATTTCCAAGGCTTCCATTCTTCCAAATGAGTTAAAACATATAATATATATCTAAAACCAACCCTATTAAGCCCAAAAGACAAACAAATCCCTATATAAATGAGGCCTAAATAACTACCTTTTGGGCAGTTATCACACTCCCAAACTTGAACTATTGCGCGTCCCGAGCAATACTAACCAACCTTCCTTCAAGAATTCAAAACATGAGACAGAGAATAGCTTAATCAAACCAGACAGTCCAACACTACCTTCAACCTTTACCTGAGCACTCTGCAAAACCAAGCTCTGCTGCAGCAAAATGATTCCTTAGGCATGGACAAATAATCACCACTTTTAACTCATTCCTAAAAACTTACCACAGCCTAGCTCTATTATCAGACATTTCAAAACACTTTTTTTTTTCTTAAAGGGATTTATATTTTATTTTTCAGACTTTTAAGCAGCCCTACAGTCATAAGCTCTTAAGCATGGGATGACCCACTTTATGGTTCAGTATACCCTTGCCTCAAACTCATCACCAACTAGGCTCAATACTCTTTATAAAGCTTAAGAATCCTTAGTTATTCTACCTCTTGCCCCTCAGAATGGCGACATTTTGTGATGAAGCTCACCTAAGTTCTGGGAGACAGAAAAACTGCTAGATTATCATTCATCCTTCAAAACTTTTGCTCCATGAATTTTTTTCAGCAAAATTTCCAACAAATAATTTTTCAGCAAATAATAATTCTTTTCATTTTTCACATTTCCTAGGTCATCTTTTGACGCGAAGACAAACTGTGGGTATCACAAACGTCCCCGGTTACTCAACAACCTAGCAAATTTAAAATGAAGGAGAGGAATGCTCGAGCAAAACAATTGGAGTAGCAAAAAGTCCCCCAAACTTAAATTATTCATTGTCCCCAATGAATCATTAATTTAGCAATTATATCCCCAAACTTAAATTTTTCTATCTGAATTTTAAATTAAGCGCGGGACTAGAACTAAGCTTAAAGTGGATCATAAAAGTCAACACTACCTCAAAAATCTTCTTTGTCGCAGCAACAGTCCATGCTCGAAGATATGCTCAAGCAAAAGGTTTCCGGAGATCAGAATACCTTGATCTAATTAAGCTTAATCAGTCCAAGCTTGAAAAATTCAGAAGAAACTAGTTAAGTTAGATTTACTCAGTGCATATAAAATAAAAAACATCTGGAAATTTCATTAAAAACCTAAAAAGATATTACAAAAGCAAAGATATTTTTAAAGCAGAAAAATTAAAAAGCAACAGCCAAAACAACAGAAATAGAAGAAAATGCAGTCAGGAATGCGCGAGCAAACAAAATATTTCAACAAAAACACTGCACGCTCAAATTCTCCTCCTTCAATCTTCCCGACCAGGCTCTTCTTCTTCATCACCTTTTTTTCCCACAGGCGGCGGCGGGATCCAGGGGCTCAGTAAGTCCTCAGGGAATATGGGTAAGGCCGGATATGGTTTGGAAAAATTCAATTGCAAGGCCACCCTTAAAGCGGCATCCCTCCTCTTTACATAATCCCAGAAAGTCTGAAATTGCCTTTCAACGAATTCCATTCTGCTGGAATGCAGTTGCAACAACTCCTGAATTTGTTGGATGCCGCACACCAAACCTCCTTGGCGTGCTTCCTGCATTCTCTGAAGCCTAGCCAAATTTGGCGTGTCTATTATTCCCTTATCTGGTAATATCATCTCATCCTCACTCTCTGGCACCCTTGCTTTTCGGAATAGCATCGTGATAGTGTTGGGGAAAAACAGTTTCCCCACCTTTTTCCGCCAGCAATCAAGAATCTCAGAAGAAATTATTTTTCCTACGTCAATATTCATCGAGCGAAGAATAACAAAGGCAAGCAATACCCGTTCTCGAGATACTGTGGAGTCGTGAGTTTTCGGCAGTAAGCGCAACCTAATAAAACCCATCCAAGTGTTGGCCTCGCTTTTCAAATAAGCAGCCTGAAACGTGCACTTCTGCGTCTGCGACAACCTCCATTGGGCCCCCTCAATGCCAACCTCTCGGACACCCGCACTTAGCTAGTCGCTAGATGGTGCAACCACCATCTCATTAAAGGCAGCATGCAGAAAATCCTGGAGATCGAACAATTCATTAACAGCTTCTGGGCTCCAATCCACGGGGACTACTCGAACTATAACCTAAAATTCTTCCTTATCGTCAAGATTTTCGTAAAATTCTCGAACAAGGTTGGAATTAACAGACGCTGGTTTTGCACAAAATTGGCTCTAGCCAAGGTTCTCTATTCCAGTCCTCAAGAACCGTGGCAAATCATTGCCAAATCCTCGTTCAAACAGGAAATCTCGTTTCAGCATCTCCTGGTATTTTTCTTGAGCAAGGTTGTTGACGAAGCGAATAAAAGGTAACCTTTGCTACTCAACGTCGTCAGCCTCACCTGATGCCTCGGCAATACCTTTGCCTTTGTCTTTTCTTCGTTTGCGCAAAATCTCTTCCTCAGCCTTCTTTGCTCCTTCTTCCCTTGCTTTGTCTTCAGCTTCCTTCTTCTCTTTTTCCCTTCGCTCTTCCTCAGAATCCGACGATGGAGGCGATGGGGTATTTTGAATCACCCTGACGCGACCCGCCTTCCATTTGATGCGGCGACGCTTTGGTACCTCAGGCATGATTACCTCCACCTGAGCCTCCTGCACCGGTTCCTGTTCATTCCCTTTTTCAGGCACAACCGCGGCCTGTTCGTCTCGAACCTCAACGGACTCTGTTTCTTGATTCTTTTCAATATTCTCTTCTTGAACTGTTTCTGGGGCTATTGGTTCTTCTTCATGATTTTGAACTCTCTCCGTTCCTGTGACATTCACTCCTTCTTCTTGGACAATTTCTTGGCCTTCAAGCCTCTGCTGTTTCCTTCGCCGCTTGGCCTTCTCTTCGGGTGTTCTCTTCTTCTTTGTCTTTGCTTTCGGTACCTCTGGCACTATTTCCTCCTCATTATCTCTCTCTCTATTCACTCTCGTTTTTGCCATGGAAAACACAGGAGTTTCCAGAGAAAAGCAATGAAGGAAAAAGAGGAAGACAAACGAATAGGGAAGGAAGTAAATGCAAAGTGGAAATGAAAAGAAACTTACCACTGCCCGTAAATAAATAAGGCGCCAGCAACATCAAATCCCAACTGAAAAGATTTGCCCTGCATTTAATATTATTCTCGTTTAATTTAAACTCATGCAAATAGGAAATTCAAAACCATCAACGGTAACATGGTGAATTTTAATCTCCCATAGTAAATTAGTATGCGCTGTCAAATAATCAAACCGTCGGATGATCGCTGTGTGACACGTGGCTTCATCAGACGACACATGCAAATTTACCTACAAAATTCAAGGAAAATCCCAACAGTAAAAATAATAAATTTCCAACGAAATCCCTTCTAATTTGGGTGATTTTGCTTCAGCCATAACCTTGCCGCAACAACCTGCTGAACCTGAAGAATCTTGTATACGGAATTCAAATTTCAAAATAGAAACCAAATCTTCTAAATTCAAAAATAACCAATCAAATAAAATTTAATCTTTCTTGAAGCCGAATTAACTTAGAGAAAATCTGTATTAACTAAACAATATTCAAATAAATAAAATTTAGATAAAATCTAATAATTTAATTAATTCACAGATAATTCAAAGATAATCCAAATAAATAACCCGAAAATCAAATCAAATTCAAAACAAAATATATAAAATTTGAACTACCAAAAATAATAAAAATACTTAAAGATAAAATCTAATAAATCATGCAAAATTAAATCTAACATATCGAAATTAAAAACAAATAAGTGAAAAACAAAATCAATACAAACACTGGGAGCTCAAAATTTTGCTCTTGTAAAATGCTCCCGCAAACATCTTGCTCTTTCAATCATCAATCATTCTCAGGGAAGGATATTTCGTCTGAAACTCCTCACCCCAATAATGCTTCGCACGCTGTCCATTCACCTTGAACACTCTCGCATCTTTTTCATCCTGCAAAGTAATTGCTCCATGGGGGGAAAACCTCAACCACAGTAAATGGTCCTGACCATTTAGATTTTAGCTTCCCAGGAAATAATTTTAATCTAGAATTATAAAGCAAAACTTTCTGACCTTTGACAAACTCTTTAGATTTAATTTTCTTGTCATGTCATAGCTTAGTCTTTTCTTTATACATTTTCGCATTCTCATAAAAAAATTAGCGAAGTTCTTCTAATTCATTAAGCTGCATCATTCTTATTGCTCATGCACGACTCAGATCAAAATTTAACTTTTTCAAAGCCCAAAATGTTTTATGCTCTAGCTCCAATGGTAAATGGCAAGCTTTCCCATATACTAACCTATAGGGAGACATACCTAGAGGAGTCTTATAGGCTGTTCTATAAGCCCAAAGAGCCTCATCCAACCTAAAAGACCAATCCTTTCTAGATGGATGAACTACATTCTCTAAAATCGATTTTATTTCCCTATTACTAATTTCTGCTTGACCATTTGCTTGTGGGTGATAAAGGGTAGCTATCCTATGCTTAATCTCATGCTTAGCTAATAGCTTAGTTAAGATATTATTAACAAAATGTGTACCCTCGTCACTCACTAGAGCCCTAGGTGTCCCAAACCGCGCAAAGATGTGCGATTGAAGAAACCTTGCAACTGTCTTGGCATCACTCTGATGGCATGTAATGGCCTCCACCCATTTGGACACATAATCAACTGCCAATAAGATAAAAACATTGCCATTAGAAGGGGGAAATGGCCCCATAAAATCAATACCCCACACATCGAATAATTCAACTTCTAAAATGTAAGTAAGAGACATTTCATCTCTAGGTCCCAAGTTTCCTCTCCTTTGGCAAACATCACATTGCTTGTAGAACCAGTGGGCATCCTTAAATAAGGTGGGCTAGAAAAATCCACAATGCAAAATCCTCATAGCTATCCTTTGACCGCTGAAATGACCTCCATACGACGAAGAATGACATTGCTCCAGGATCTCCTTTGTTTCAGCACCTGAAACACACCTACGAATAATACCGTCAGAGCATCGCTTATACATAAATGGCTCATCCCAATAGAAAAATTTTGCATCATGCTTAAACTTTTTCTTCTGCCTCCAATCCATGTTAATAGGAGTGACTCCCTTTACCAAAAAGTTGGCAATACCAGCATACCAAGGGACATTCCTGACTACTTTTACCTCAACAACAAACAGCTGTTCATCTGGAAAAGAATCTGAAATGGTAGATTGCTCCAGCAAAGATGATGATGGATCAAGACGAGATAAATGATCTGCAATGATATTGTCTGATCCCTTCTTATCCTTTATCTCCAAGTCGAACTCCTGCAATAATAAAACCCAACGAATTAGTCTAGGCTTTGCATCCTTCTTAGACATTAAGTACCTTATTGCTGCATGATCCGTGAACACCGTGACTTTGGATCCAACCAAATATGGTCGGAATTTCTCAATAGCAAACACCACAGCTAAAAACTCATTTTCAGTAGTTGTATAGTTGACTTGTGCCTCATTTAAAACCCTGCTTGCATAATATATAGGATGGATAAATTTGCCCTGCTTTTGCCCCAGCATAGCACCTACCGCAGCATCGCTTGCATCACACATTACCTCAAATGGTAAATTCCAATTAGGTACACAAAGAATGGGTGCTGAAATTAAAGCAGCCTTTAAAGTCTCAAAAGCCTTCCTACAATCTGCATTGAAGTCAAAAACATGATCAGTACACAATAAGTTACAAAGAGGTTTACTGATTTTGGAAAAATCCTTTATGAACCTCCTATAAAATCCAGCATGTCCTAAAAAACTCCGAATTCCCTTCACTGAATTCGGTGGTTCTAGTCTCTCAATATCCTCTATTTTTGCTCTATCAACTTCTAGACCATTCTTAGAAATCCTATGACCTAACACTATGCCCTCCTTCACCAAGAAGTGACATTTTTCCCAATTAAGGACTAGATGGGTATCCTCACATCTTTTTAATACCTTACCTAAATTTTCTAAACAACTCTGAAAAGACCCTCCAAATACTGAAAAATCGTCCATGAATACCTCGACAGTGGACTCAATCATATCAGAAAAAATTGCCAACATACACCGCTGAAATGTTGCTGGAGCATTGCAAAGGCAAAAAGGCATTCGCCTAAAAGCAAACGTCCCATACGGGCAGGTGAAAGTGGTTTTTTCCTGATCCTCAGGAGCAATGGTAATCTGGTTATACCCAGAATAACCATCTAAGAAACAGTAGTAGGCCTGACCAGCTAATGTATCCAACATCTGGTCAATAAATGGTAAAGGGAAATGGTCCTTACGGGTAGCTTTATTAAGCCTCCTATAGTCCATGCAAACCCTCCAGCAAGTTACTGTCTTGGTTGGGATTAACTCATTGTCTTTATTGCTCACCATAGTGACACCTCCTTTCTTAGGAACACATTGGACATGGCTCACCCAATTGCTATCGGCAATTGGATAAATGATCCCAGCATCCAACCATTTAATCACCTCCTTTTTAACAACCTCTTTCATTGCAAGGTTAAGCCTTCTTTGTTGCTCAACACTCTTAAAGGATCCCTCATCTAGAGTGATTTTGTGCATACAAAAAGATGGGCTAATTCCCTGAATGTCAGCCAACGTCCAACCTATAGCCTTGCGGTATTGCTGCAGCAATTTTATTAAGGCCTCTTCATTCTCTGGCATTAAATCTGATGCAACAATAATGGGCAACGTCTCACCTTCCCCAAGATACACATACTTTAGATGATCCGACAAGGGCTTCAAATCTAAAGTAGGTGCCTCAATCAGGGATGGCTTAATAAGAGGAGCCTTCCTTTGATCTAAATCTAAAGACTCAAAAACATCCTCACACCTAAATAAATCTTTTTCATTTTTTCTTTCTAACAAACAAACATCTAAATCCTCTACACTAACCTCTCCATGCTCTTCCGAATGCTTACTAGCTAAATCCTGTATTGCTTTCTCAATAACTATGCTCTCCAGAATCCTAATGAAGGAGCAATCCTCCATTTTGTCTGGATGTTTCATGGCTTTAAACACATTAAATTTTACTTCCTCATTACAAACTCTCATCGTTAACTCCCCTTTCTGAACATCTATTAATGCCCTACCAGTAGCCAAAAATGGACGACCTAGAATAATTGGGATATCTTTATCAGCCTCATAGTCTAAAATAATAAAACCAACTGGAAATATGAATTTATCCACTTTTACTAAGACATCCTCAATTTTACCCTCTGGATATGTGATAGACCTATAAGCTAATTGGAGTGTGACTGTGGTAGGCCTAGCTTCACCAATACCTAGCTTTCGATAGACCGAAAGAGGCATAAGGTTAATGCTTGCACCTAAATCATAGAGTGCTCTACCTAACTCTTTTCCACCTATGGACACGAGTATGGTAAATGACCCTGGATCCTTAGCCTTGGGTGGTAGCCCATTCTTAAGAATAGCACTACACTCCTCAGTAAGAGATACAGTTCCAAACTCACCTAACCTCTTCTTTTTAGTTAAAATATCCTTAAGAAATTTAGCATAATTAGGCATTTGCTCTATAGCTTCTACTAAAGGGATATTTATATGCAACTGCTTAAGAATCTCTAAAAACTTTTTAAATTGACCGTCCTAATTCCTAGGCTTTTGCCTTTGTGGAAAAGGTAGAGGTGGTACATAAGGTGGGGGCGACACATAAGGTGGTTCCACATCTGGAACAGAACAAGATGCTCCAACATCTTTCTTGCTGCCTCCAGCACCCTGACCAATCTCCAACTCTTTCTCAACTACAATATTTTTATCACCATCTTTATTTGCATCCTGGGTTTTCCTAGGCTCTTCTAGTGGCTTACCACTCCTAAGAGTCACTGCCTTTACCTGCTCCTTACCTTCCCTTCGAGGGTGTTCAGTATCCGAGGGAAGTTTCCCTTGAGGCCTTGCCTTCAGCTCATTAGCTAGCTGACGCACTTGCAATTCCAGGGCTCTCATCGAGGCTTGATTACTTTGAATTGTGGCATCTGTACGAGCCATAAATTCTTTCATCATCGCCTCGAGAGAACTTCCCAAATTTTACCGGGGCAAAGTCTGCTTATTTTGCTGGGACAATACCTGCGCTTTAGCAAATCCCGACTGGTTCACCTTTTGCTGTGCTTGCGCACTGCTTCTTTGTCCTTCCCATGCGAAGTTGGGGTGGTTGTGCCAACCTGGATTATAAAAGTTAGAAAAAGGGTTATTCCTCTGATTACCTACAAAAAACACAAAAGCTGGATTGTTGGGGCAAAACTCATAGTTGTGATTTTCACCACAATAGACACATGCTTCTTCTGCCACTTGGTTAACCACTGCAGTAGGCTCCATAGCTGGTGGCTGCTGATGACTAATCACCGTCACATTCTTAAGAGCATTAGCAATCATAGAAAGATCAGCCCTAATGGTGGACACACCATCAACCTCTGATACACTCCTAACCTTTTTATTTGTGCCTCTAACATCCGACCACTGACAACTATTAGTAGATATTCTTTCTAAAATTTCATAGGCTTCATCAAAAGTCTTTGCCAAAAGGGCCCCTCCAGCTGAAGCATCAACCATACCTTGGGTTACTCCATTTAAACCATTGTAAAATGTTTCCATTTGAATACAATGAGGTAAACCATGGTGGGGAAACTTTCGCAAAAGCTCCTTAAATCTCTCCCAAGCCTCACTAAAAGTCTCATCGTCAGATATTTTCGGATTATTTATTTGGATAATCTTTGAATTATCTTTTCATTAATTAGATTTCATTTTCAGATATTCTTATTAGTTTAAATTAATAAAGATTTTCTCTAATTTATTTGGCTTCGAGAATAAAAAGATTAGGTTTGATTTGATTGGTTAAATTTAAATTTGAAAGATTTGATTTTCCTATTTTGAAATTCAAATTCCGTATCCAAGATTCTTCAGGTTGTTGTGGCACACATCTGGCTGAAGCAAATCGTCCGCATAGGAAGGGGTTGTTAAAGATTAATTGCTTTTTACCGTTGGATTTTTGAATTTCCTGTAAGCAGGTAAATTGCATGGAGTCATCTGGTGAAGCCACGTGTCACACAGAGATCATCCAAGGGCTGGGATAGTGGACAGTACATGAGGATTTACTCTGGACAATTGAACTTCACAATTTTACCATTGCTGGTTTAAGATTTTCAGGTTGCATGCGATTTATTTGAATTTAATGAGAGCAAGATCTTTCTGTTAGGATTCAATTTGCTGGAGCCTTATTTATTAACCGCCTCTGGTAGGTACATTTCACTTCATCTTCTTGTTTTGAATCTTTGCTGTGTGCATTCTTCTTTCTTTATTAGTATTCTCTGTCAATCCCTTGAACCTTCGATGGCTAAAACGAGAGCGAGAAAAGAGAGAGATAACGAGGAAGAGGAGGTACCCATTACCCCCGAGGTTCAGAAAGCGAAAACGAAAAAGAAGAGGACACCGGAGGAGAAAGAAGCTAAAAGAAGAAGACGACAACAGAGGGCTGAAGAACAAGAAAAGGCAACAGAGGATGAGGCTGCTGCAGTGATTGAAGAAGACCAGCAAGAACCGCAAGTACAAACCTCAAGAGAGGCTGATCGGAGGATTGCGGATACAGAACAACGTACAGAGGTTGTGCCTGAAGGAGATAAGGAGCCAGTCTAGGAGGCTCGAGTGGAGGTAGTCATGTCGGAGCTGCCCAGACGTCACCGAATTAAGTGGAAAGCCGGCCGTATTCTGGTAGTACGAACTGATACCCCCTCGCCTCCGACTACTGACTCTGAAAAAGACAATATAGAGAGAGAGGAACAAGAGAGGAAGGAAGTTGAAGAGAAGACGAGAGAGGAAGAAGCAAAAAGGGTTGAGGAAGAGATTCTGCCCAATCGAAGAGAAGACAAGGGCAAAGGCATTGCTGGGGCATCGAGTGAGACTGGCGAGATTGAGGAACCAAGGTTGCCTTTTGTTCGCTTCGTCAACAACCTTGCTCGAGCAAAATACCAGGAGGTGCTGAAATGTGACTTCTTGTTCGAACGAGGATTTGGCAGTGATTTACCCGGGTTCTTAGAGTCTGGAATAGCAAACCTTGGGTGGAGGCAGTTTTGTGCAAAACCGGTACCTGTCAATGCCAACATTGTTCGAGAATTTTACGCTAATCTTGACGTTAAGGATGACTTTTGAGGTTATAGTTCGAGGAGTGCCTGTACAGTGGAGCCCAGAAGCAATTAATAATTTGTTTAATCTCCAGGATTTTCCGCATGCAGTTTTTAATGAAATGATGGTTGCACCATCAAGCGACCAATTAAGTGTGGCTGTCCGAGAGGTGGGCATTGAGGGGGCTCAATGGAGGGTGTCACAGACACGAAAGCACACGTTTCAAGCTGCTTATTTGAAGAGTGAAGCCAACACTTGGATGGGTTTCATTAGGCTACGTTTACTGCCGACAACACACGACTCCACAGTATCTCGGGATCGGGTATTACTTGCCTTTGCCATTCTTCGCTCGATGAGTATTGATGTAGGAAAAATAATTTCTTCTGAGGTTGTTGACTGATGGAAAAAGAAAGTGGGGAAGTTTTTCTTCCAAAATACAATTACTATGCTGTGCAGAAACGTAGGGGTTCCAGTGGATGAGAATGATGTAATTTTATTTGATAAGGGAATCATTGATACGCCCAATTTGGCGCGACTCCAGCGTACGCAGGAGATACGACAAGGAGGGCTGATCTACGACTTGAATACGATTCTAGAACAACTGTCATTGTTGGCCAGCAGGCAGGAGTTTGCTGAGAGGCAAACTTTAACCTTCGAGACCTATGTTAAGAATCGTGATGCTGGTTTGGAGAGGGCGCTACAAGAAAATTTTTCAAAGCCATATCTAGTCCTCCCTGCATTCCCCGAAGACCTACTGAACCCCTGGATTCCACCACCGCCTGCTGAGAAGGAAGATGAAGAAGAAGATTTGGGTCAGGAAGATTGAAGAAGGAGTTGAGCGCACAATCTTTTTGCTGACATATTTTGTTTGCTGGCGCATTCCTGACCACTTCTTCTTATTGCTTATCCGTTTCTTTTTTTTAATTTTTCTGCTTTGAAAAAATATAACTCTGCTATGTAGTTTCTTTTCTTTTGTTTTTAAATGAAATTTCTAGATGTTTCTGTTCCATGAGCACTGCCTAACGCTAACTTAACTAATTTTCTTCTAAATTTTTTAAGCTTGGACTGATTAAGCTTAATTAGGTCAAGGTATTCTGATCTCCAGAAACCTTTTGCTTGAGCATTTCTTCTAGCCTAGACTATTGTTGCGGCAAAGAAGATTTTTGAGGTAGTATTGACTTATATGATCCTCTTTCAGCTTAGTTCTAGTCCCACACTTAGTTTAAAATTCAGAAAGAAAAATTTAAGTTTGGGGGTATAATTTGCAAAATTAATGATTCATTGGGGACAATGAATAATTAAAGTTTGGGGGACTTTTTGCTACTCCAATTATTTGCTCGAGCATTCCTCTCCTTCAAAGTAAACAATTGCTAGGTTATTGAGTAACCGGGGACATTTGTGATACCCACAGTTTGTCTTCGCGTCAAAAGATGACCTAGGAAATATGGAAAAAATGAGAAAAATTATTTGCTGAAAAAAATTGATTGTTGAAATTTTGCTGAAAAAATTGATGGAGAAAAAGTTTTGAAGGATGAATGATGATCCAGCAGTTTTTCTATTTCCTAGAACTTAGGTGAGCTTCATCACAAAATGTCGCCATTCTGAGGGGCAAGAGATGGATTAACTAAGGATTTTTTAGCTTTATAATGAGTATTGAGCCTAGTTGGTGATGAGTTTGAGGCAAGGGTATACTGCACCATAAAGTGGGTCATCCCATGTTTAAGAGCTTATGACTGTAAGGCTGCTTTAAGTCTGAAAAACAAAAATAAACCCCTTGAAAATATGTTTTAAGATGTCTGGTAATAGAGCTAAGCTGTGGTAAGTCCTTAGAATTGAGTTAAAAATGGTGAGTATTTGTCCATGCCGGAGGAATCATTTTGTTGTAGCAGAGCTCGGTTTTGCAGAGTGCTCAGGTAAAGGTCAAAGGTAGTATTGGATTGTCTGATTTGATTAAGCTAATTCTTTGTCTAATGTTTTTGAAATCTTAAGGGAAGACTGGTTAGTATTGCTCGGGACGCGCAATAGTTCAAGTTTGGGGGTGTGATAACTGCCCAAAAGGTAATTATTTAGGCCTCAATTATATAGGGATTTGTGTGTCCTTTATGCTTATTAGGATCGGTTTTGGATAGATATTACATGTTTTAACCCATTTGGAAGAATGGAAGCATTGGAAATTATTTTGTGCAGATTATGCTGCTGAGCGACTAGAGGGAGCAAATTCTATGCTGCAGCAAAACTGGGTGAAAGACTGCCACGTCACAGCTCGTTAGCCAACTTCATGAACCAATTTCTGTTGAGTTATTTTCGGGATAAAGGAGCAAGGAGAGCCCTACACGTGTCCAAGTTGACCTAATTCAAGCCTCCTATCCTTCTATAAAAGGAAGTAGTCGTCAAAGTCAAAGGAATTCCAACTTTCCTTGGAAGCCGAATAGTATAGAGAGATTGGAGACCACCAAGAACACCATCATCCGCAAGCTGATTTAGGAGATTTATATTTTCTTTATTATCTTGTGATTATGGATATGCTTACTCAGATTGTAATTTGTGTTTCAATGCCTATTATGAACTAAATAGCTTAGGTGTTGGTTAGGAATAATGTGATTACTGTGCTTCATCTTTAGTAATATATTGACTATTGCATTTTGGTTAATTGTTGTGCTTATTTCCATTTTATGCCCGCCTGGCCAGCCGGTGTGAATATCTCTCTCTAGTTTGAGGGATGATTTAGAGAGTGTGTGGCAATTATCCACACTACGATCATTGTGTATTGGTGAATGCCAGTGACTGAGCTAGGGATAGCCAGTTGCCTAGTGCTTGATCGGTCGTACTTCATTGGGGTTGAAACACATCCCAAAAGATTTGGAGTTCCGGGAGGAATCCACTAATAATATTGCGAGAAATGCATGATCAATAATATTGCTACAACATCTTTTAGAATGATCACTAAATCCTAACCAGTGCTTGTCTTTAATCTGTCTGCCTATTTGTTTACTTGTTGTTCTGTCATTTATTTTGCTTCAGCATAATTCTTATAAAACCCAAATATTTTTATTATCTTTGAAACCATTTGAAAGTTACAAAAAATAGATAAAGTGGAAGCTCATTCAGACCCTAGATTGATAATATTATTTGCTGCAGACTGTGTATACTTGCACAGGAATTCTAGAGTCTTTTTACACTATATTTTTATTCACTCTAGGAACCCAACAAGCTCGCTCAACAGTCATAGCCCTCACAAAGCTCTCTGAGACTGACCCCTTCGAGTCACGCCGACCCCTGACCATATTACCCAGGGCCTCGACGTTTCTCTACAGCGCTCAGCGTTCGACCCTTGACCATATTACCCAAGGTCTCGAACTGTGCATCGCCCCTTGGCCATATTACCCAAGGCACCCGATGACTTCACAATCAAACTGTACATCGCCCCTTGGCCATATTACTCAAGGCACTCAATGACTTCACAATCCAACTGTACATCGCCCCTTGGCCATATTACCCAAGGCACCCGATGTTCCTCTTAATCCATTGGTGACATACCACCCCTCGACAATTTTTACCCGAGGCACCTGGTATTCACCTAACTTTCCTTTTCAACACACAAGGTCCTCGACCTCACAATCTCACTAGAATGCATGAATCCTACTCATCATGCTTCTAAACCATGCTTTATGTCAATGACAATGATGCAACACGCTCACAACATAAATAATATGCTCATTTCGACAATCATAACCAAACGACAAGCTAATCAACAACCTCAATCAAATGATCTCAACAGTCCAATATATTGCAACAGACATCTAGCCAACATCTCACATAGTACATAATTCAAGCAGCGATATATAAATAAATATAGGTCGTGAAAATATAACATAGTCAATACATACAACATGCTTGCACACAACAACCAGACTCAACAGGTAGAAATCCACTTACCTAAAGTCCCAGCGAGCACCTAACAACTTAAGGAATGGTCAAGTTGGTTCCAATCTTATTGGGCACCTAGGAATTGAAGGGAACCGAAAACTGCCCAAAACCACCCTTAATCTTATGCAAACTCTCCGGTATGGCCTTGGACCTAAAACAAATGTTACCCAAAGGTTGAACACCCTTCTATGGCATAAAATCGAGCACGAAACTACTTATAGCACGCTGATACTTACTGGAACCTCGTCGTACAGCTTCAAATCCTTTGTTGTCTCGTGGTTGTAAGGGCCTAAAATCGCATAAGCAAGATCGTTAGCGATTGGGTAACTCTAGAATTAAGTGGGTCGTGAATGGGTGGATGAAAACTTACCAAAAAGAGGAATAATCAAGGATGTTAGATGGTTGGGAACTCGAATCACGCACAAGGAGGCTCGGAATGCACGTGATCGATGAAGATCTTCGTCGAACTCGCGTGGGTCAAGCTACAGGCTAATCAATGGAACCAATAAGTAGTTAAATCGAGGAAAAACGTTGCGGGGAGACCAACACTCGCCAGAAAACGCACAGGAGGTCGTGGTCTTGCTCGCACCTGACCAAATCCATGTCGGGGCGTTCGTTCACGAGGCGGCGTCGCACGGGACGACGTGCTGGCTGCAGGGCACGATCGGGATAGAGGTGGCGTCGCACGGCGATGGCAGCACGTCGGAGTAGCTACAGGTGCGCGCACGAATGAAAAGGAAAGCGAGGGAGCTGGTGGGGCTGTGCGAAAACGAGAGCAACACGAGAGGATGGCGGTGCAAACGAAGAGAGAGAGAGAGAGAGAGAGGCTGCGAAGTTGAAGAATGAGGGGGGGCTGAGCGGCTGTAGCACGAAAGGGGAAGGGAGAGTTAGGGTTTTTCCTTTTTTTTTTTTTTATTAAGCAAGGTATTCTAATTATTACCCTTAAAGAGTCCCATCAAGCCTTGATTCTTTTTCTCAACTTAGGGGGTCTTGGGTAAGTAAATATTTCCACGACTATGGTTTGAAATACGACATTAAAGCCTTAACCACGATAAAAAAATCAACCAATATAATTCGAGCGACAAAATCTATCGTACCTGATAACGCGGGGCGTCACATTTACAATAAAAAGCATAATGAAGAGCATAAAGGAAAGGAATTGACCGTCGAAAAACCCCTTCGTTGACGCTTGGAGCCCCGCCGACTACTCCTTGAGCTTCCTAAGATGCTCCCCAAATTCCCCAAAAATATTTCCCACTAAGAAATCTCTCCAAAAAGGCTAGAAAGCCTTGAGAGAAGCTCCAAAAGAGCCAAGGGAGGGAGGAAAGGAAAGAATTGGTGAGTGATTGATTGATGACAAATGAGGCACCCAAAGGTGCCCTTTTATAGGCCCGGATTGGAGGTAGCGTCGCGACTCTACATTTCTCAGCGTCGCGACGCTGCCATGCACGCGTCTTGTTGCCCAAGAAATGGGTAGCGTCGCGACGCTATCTACACAGCGTCTCGACGCTGACCCAATTTCTAGAATTTTCAGCTTCGGTTTGGGCTGATTTTTGGGCCTTCTCTTCACTTCTTTTTGGGCATTTTATCATGGTTGTCCTCTTTGGGTCCCCTTTTGATCCAAGCTTGGATTTGGGCTTCATTGGCTTCATTTTTGGCACTTTTTCTCCCAAAATCACCAACTTTGCTCCTAAGGACCAAATAACAGAATTCATTAAATATTTTCGTAAAAAATACGATTAAAGCACATAAAAGCTTAATAAATTGGGACTAAAATAGCGACATTTTTGCTCGCTATAAGTTTCCCAAATTGATTTGTGTTTGAATTACTTGACCCGGCTTGTCCTCCCCAAGAGAAGTTCGGATGTTGTCTCCAACCTGGGTTGTATGTGGCCGAACAAGGATTCCATCTATTCTGGCTCTGGTTCCCCTGTTAACCGACATAAAAAAAAGATGCAGGGTTCAGTGGGGCAATTTTCAGCGATGTGTTCCTTACCACAGATCTCACAAAAGGGAGAAGAAATAGCATTGGCAGGGGCTATATTGCCTTGATTGTTCATTGTCATGCTCATCATCATGCTATGGATAGCCTTGATTTGGGCTTGCATCGTAGAACTAACCTCTGTTTCCACTGCTTTTACTGGATTCTATAAGATTGTAGTTGGCTCGGTCTCTCCCCAATGGCTATTGTTGGTGGCTATGGTGTCTAAAATATCACACGCCTCATTAGCAGACTTCTTCAAGAAAGATTTGTTTGCAGATGCATTTACTAGTGCCTTTGAAGCTTGATCTAATCCACTATAAAAATGCTCCAAGATGATGTAGGCAGCCAATCCGTGGTGTGGACACTTCCGAACCAGCCTTTGAAATCTTTCCCAAACTGCATCCAGAGGTTCATTGTAAGATTGTCTGAAAGCAATAATTTCAGCTCTGTGTTTGCCATTTTTATTGGAGGGAAAAAACTTCTCTAAGAATTTCTCCGCCAATTAATTCCAAGAAGTGATGGAGTTTGGAGGGAATGAATCCAACCAAGCTTTAGCATCTCCCTACAAAGAAAATGGAAAAAGTTTTAGCTTCAAAGTATCTTCCGGCACTCATGTGACTTTAAAAGAATTGAAAACTCTAAAAAATAACTTAATATGTTTGTGTGGATCTTCATTTGGAAGTCCGGAGAATTGGCCCATTGTATTCAACATCTGGAACATCACTGGCTTAAGCTCAAACTGTGGAGCATCTATCGGTGGCTCCAAAATTCCTAGATTTAATGTCTAGAAAATTGGTAAAGCGTACTCCCTTATTGCTCTATTGCGGTCTTCAACAATGTAGATTGGATTTTCTTGTTGTGGCACGGGTGGAACTGGAGGAACAGGAGGAATTCTCCCACGGTTTTGATCAACTTGAGGATCGACTCCAGGAGGTTCCATTGGAAACTCTTGCATATAAGAGGCTTCTTCAAGAAATTCCTGTGCGCTCAACTCTTATTGTTCCTTTTTCTTTCGTCTTTGTTCCTTCCTTCGACGACGAAAGGCTCTTTCTATCTCCGGATCAATGTCAAGGAGTGGACACCCCTACTTCATGCACTAACTCCAACCTGCAAAAGCAAAACAAATGCAAATCAAAGTCAAATTCCCTTAGAGACAGAAATGCGGTCGCAATCTGATTGCAATTTCAAAAAACAAATCTGGTTTCACTTTTGGTCCCCGACAACGACGCCAAAAACTTGGTGCGGCAGAGGCTAAATGGATGGATATGAGATAAGATGATAAATGTTAAATAAGATAAATTCTGCTAACCCTTATGCAAGTATACACTATTGTACGTAGTAATAAAAAAACCTTAGAAGTATTCCAAGGGTATCGATCCCACGAGGGCTAAACTGGAAATTCAGATTTGATGAAGAAATTGCTCAACTTGATTGCTCAAAAATAGGTAACGAAACAAAATAAGATTGATTGATTAAGTTTTTAGAAAATAAAACAAGAAATAAACAAAAGAATAACAATAAGAAATAAACGAGGTATTCAACATGGATTCATCCCAAAGGCAATAACCATAATCATGCAATATTTAACTTAAGTCTATTCAATGCATTGGGTCAGATTTAACTTCTATTTGGCCTTGCTCCCAAGAATCGTTAGAAGGCTAAGTGTGTACCGTTATGCACATTTATGTGACTTGGCTCCGATATAGATAATTCACGATTGCAACCTATAACCCTATAGTCGATATAGGGTGCCTTAGGCAGCTTGGCTTATATCGCCGAACAATTTCTTTCGAGCTTTTACTCCTATATCACCTTTATGAGAACCGATATCGTTTTTCCCTTTCGAGATCAAACTCACATAGCATGCAAAGTCTAAGTGATCAAGTTAACCTCAGCAAGGTCAGAATGATACTCAATAAAGAATGACATGCATTGAGCAAAACTTAAGCAAATAAAACACTTTCAAGCTATTGAACCATATGGGAATTCACCATATTGAACCCATCAATGGCATTTAGCTACTCATGGTGAGATAAAGTGCAAATGAATACATTTTCATTGAAATAAGAATGTAAAGAATACAGAATAATGAAACGTATCAAAAGTTGGAAATAAAGAAGATAGCTAAATATTATGGGTTTTTCTATTTACTCAATCCTTCTAGAGTTTGCTAAGTCACTCCACTCTCTCACTTTTACGAGTGCGAATGGGTGAAAATCCCTACAAACCCTAAGGTTTGATGTCTAACTCAGGTTAGAATTCAGTCATGTAAAAAGGACCTCGAGCATCCCTACTCATATGCGTCAACTAGGGCTCTGCCACCACCCTCTTCTTCCAAATGCGTTCTGCTTGAATTTGACTTCGAATCTCGAGCTTATATAGTGTAGAAAATGGTTGAGGAGCTGTGAAATAGGTGCTGGAAGGTAGCCCAATCAGTTTCGGGGTCAAAACAACCGGTTAGGTGCGAAGAAGACTCGTCAACAACGACCCGCGGATGACTCGGAATGACCTCAGTTTTTCCAGATATCCGGTCGCAACTCATTTTGCCTTCCCAGAAATGCGGTCGCATTTCTGGGCAGATTCCAGCATTTCCTCTATTTTCCTACACAACAATAAACTTAGTCAAATTATCTTAAAATTAAGTCTTTTTAAGCACAAATGAGCATAATTTGACAAAAGTGAATCTCAACACCCTAACTTATCAACTTTAACACATTTTGAGCTCGGGAATAATAAAATTGACCTAAACATGCAATATTTGACCAAGAAATGAGCTAAATATAAGGGTAAAATAGGTATATTTTTTACCCTTATCACCTCCCACTAAAGTAACCTATCGTATGTTTTAGGGTTTGATTAAACCTAGATAAATCCGGCTAAGTCATTTATCTAAGTCTAGTCCTATTATAACTATTATAATAAGATCTAATGTCTATGTGTATTAAACATATTTAATAAACCTAGCGACATTATTCTAACATTAACCTATGATTAATTCAACTCCAGTGATCCAGATCAGTTCCCAGGTAGGAGGTGTTCTGTATACCGTCAACTTAAATACCCCCAATCATTAGACAGTACATCACTGGTAGAGTTCCCTTATAATCACAAGAATGTTAGTCCTACTTAGTTCATTAAAACTATTTTAAACTAAGTAAGAATTATTCTAATCCTATTAGAATGTGACTTTAGGTCTAATTAATTTTAACTCATTTAAAATTAATTAATTTTAACCTATGGTCCTATGTGAGCATGCATATCTTGATTATAGATTGCATGAATTTTAATATAACAATCATATTAAACTATGGATGTTTCATGCTCAATGCAACTCTGATTTCCATTATTAATAAATTAACAATTAAATTATTGTCATACATGGTAAATCAAAGTAGCATGCTGCAAACAATTTTATTAAATATAACTATTATACTTAACTATGTAATTGCATGCATCATGCTATTCCATTTTCATGATATTAATATAACTCAACCATATATTAATCATCCATGAAAAATAGACCATAAAGCATTTAATTATAACATAGATAATGCATGAGCATGCTTTATAACCTAAGGTGGGATTTTAAATCTAAATGACATCCATAAAGCATTTAAATAGCGAATAAACTAATTTAATTTGCCCCTAGGATAAATTAAAGCAAAATTTCACTAATAAAGCTTATAATCAATCCTATTACATAAATATGAAGCTCCAAAACTGGTTCAGAATCCACGAGCCGACCCGAACCGTTTCAAACCGGCCTTGAAAACCTCGAACCACACCAAACCGGGTTGAATCAGACCAAAACCTGTCCCAACCCAACCAAAACGACCGAATCGGACTGGAAAACTAGGGTTACATCTACGTCTCCACGTAAAATCAACTGTCGCATGAAATCGTGACAGCGTCGAGACGCTTAAGGAACAACGTCCCGACGCTGGCGCGATTTCAACCATTCGTAGCGTGAAATAGCGACAGCATCGAGACGCACAAAGGAAAGCGTCCCGACATTGTTGCGTCTGGAGCCAAAATCTGGGCAAAACCGTGATTGGAAAGAACGCAAATGGTCGTTTTCTTGCACGATTTTCATCGATCTTCAACCTTATTCTACACCCGGACTGTACAGACTCGAAATTCATGAATATATGCCCAAAAACACAGGGGCCCTTACATTTGATCACATCAAAATTCATAAATTTCTAAGGCCAATTAAACTTAAACAGTTTATCGCAAATTTCACATACATTATGCAAATTAATCCCACCTATCAAGCCAAACGCAGATTCCTAATCGAAGTTAAAAATTTGAGATGATTCTTGATACCAATTGTAGGGATAAAAGCCCTAGGCAGCGGAAGATTTAAGAGACCTAACTCAAATAAAACAACGATCGGAATACCGATACGTTGGCAAAAACATTCACAGTAGAAAATAACAAATTATAAATTTTGTACAGGTTATAAAACATGCATAAATGACACAATATAACCTAGATCTAATATAGATGCAAGCCCTATTAAGCAAGGGATCAAGAAACACTTACTACTGTAGGAGTGTTGACCGAATTTCGTCAATTTCGCCCTTTGTTATAAAAAATACAGCAACTACCTTTGATCTTCTTTGCTGGAAATTGACCCACGAACACCACCAAAATGTTCACACCAGTATTCTCGTAGGGAACCAAAGTGAGGATGCTTGTGGGAGCAAAATAGGATCTAAGGGAATTTTGTTTCTCTGTGTTCTTTTTCTCTAGAATGAACGAGAGAGAGAGCATGAGATGAGAGAGCCAAAAAAACGTCAGATTGATCCTGAGTAGCGATAGGGAGGAAGTTCTATAACGGATAAAACCCGACTTCCTATTTTAGCTCCCCTTCACGCAAATGGCTAGGTTAGTGGCTGAATAAATCTACATCAGTTAAGTTAACTGATTGGTAATTAAATAAATAAATAATTAATTAATTTAATTAAATTAAATCAACATTTAATGTGATAACATTTATATAAAACAATTTTATATAAATTATTCCACATAACCTATAATTTTAATGTAATTCAATTAAATCAAAATTAATTAAATTAAATTAAAACAAAATATTAATTAATTCACCAATTAACTAATATTATAATTAAATATCACATATTTAACTATATCTCTCTCATATAAACTATAGCAAGGGGTGATCATCGATCGGTCGGTGTCGATTTTGTGCTCAAACTGACGCTGACTGTCGATATGTCGGTTTTATTCGGTCGGTGGAAATTGGTTTTGGGGTGTTTATGGAATCGAACGACCGACTACAAACAAAGATGGTCGATTTCGGTCGGTTTTGAAGCTCATGGAAGTTGTGGAGAAAAAAGTGAAAACTCTGAGGAAAAAAAAGATGGAGAAAAAGAGATGAGCGGACTCCGGCAAGAGAAAACATGGGTTCCAGCTAGAGAAAGCGTGGGTCTTGGTTCCGTTGGTTCCGATTCTGGCAGAGAGAGTGATAAGAGAAAAAGAGAAAAGATAAAGAGAGAAGGAGAGTGAAAAGAGAGGAAGATAAAGATAGAAAGAGGAAGAAAGAGAAGATAAAATCTGATACTAATCGAAGAAGATGAAAGTTGAAAGAGATAAAAGAAATTTTAAAAAATAACAAAAAAAAGGTTTTTTTTTTTTTTAAAAAATAGGTAATGATTACCTTTATAGGGAAGCCCACTGCCCAAGACGTAAAGCCACTTCAATCTTCAGCGTGCTTTTGCTTTTGCTTTTTCATTTTCTTTTTCTTTTTAATTTATGTACAGTCAATCAGTGTCAATCGGTTTGAGCCTTTATAGGCTCACCGAATGACCGACTGGCCGATTTTTAGAAAAACCGACTCCGACCGATAGTGTTAGAAAACCGACTGACCGACGTCGGTTCGGTCGGTTTCGGTCTGTCGGCTCAGTTTTTCAGTCTTTGATGCTCACCCCTATATTAATGTTCATCAAATGTGCATTAATTATAACCTATAGTTTTAATATGAATCAAATTCATATTTTAATTTAATATTTGAACCCCTTCGAATATTCATTTCTCCCTTAGAAATTTACCTCAACGCCCTTATTGAGCTACTACTGGTGGGACCTAATGGACCTACACATCAGAAGCTCCAACGATATGAGATTAATTGGCTAAACTCATTAACCAAGTTAATCAATGTTTGTTAACTGTGGTTCACTCCACTATAGAACTACAGTTACACTCTTCTCACTACAAATATATTTCTGTGTCCACGAATATCGACCATCAACAGCAAGTCAGCCCTTCACGTGTGTTCGTACCCCAGCTAGGTCAAATTATCGTTTTACCCCTGGGCTACCCCTTTATCCTTAAGTACCAGTGCTCCTCTAATGAACAACCGGTTTGAGGTCCAACCAACAAACAGAAGTCCCTCTCGTGCCATAGAGAGGGCAGGGCCCATTGTTCAAGACATGGAGACACCACTTAAGGGAACACACCTCTACTTACCCTAGAGTGGGGAAGGAGTGAATTCCATCTTGTGTGATTATGTTCCCAGCTCCTCACTCGGTCTTGTCCCCAAAATGGTAGGCTTATTGAGTCTGCGTGCAGACCACTCTCACCCGTACAAATCAAAGGACAATCCCTCACGGACAGGAGTCCATAATCCACTCATGATTGAGACCAAGTTTTCTAGGTCATCCTAGTGAAATAGAAACGAATCTATCTAATGGTGTTACAGTTAGTGGTTAACTATTTCGCGATCCGGTCTTGTGCAAACTCATTACACAGGTGTTGGGTTCCTAGAGTGAGTAATAATATGGTGTAAAAGACTCTAGAATTCCTGTGCAAGTATACACAGTCTGCAGCAAGTAATATTATCAATCCGAGTCCTGAATTAGTTTCCACTCTACCTATTTTGTGTAACTTTCTAATGGTTTCAAAGATGGTAAAATGATTTGGTTTTATAAGAATTATGCTGAGGCAAAATAAATGACAGAACAACAAGTAAACAAATAGATAGACAGATTAAAGGCAGGTGCTAGTTAGGATTTAGTGATTGTTCTAAAAGATGCTCTAGAAATATTATTGATCATGCATTTCACGCAGTATTATTAGTGGATTCCTCTCGGAACTCCGGATCTTTTGGGATGTGTTCCAACCCCAATGAAGTACGACCGATCAAGCACTAGGCAACTGGCTATCCCTAGCTCAGTCATTGGCGTTCACCAATACACAATGATCGTAGTGTGGATAATTGCCACACACTCTCTAAATCATCCCTGAAACTAGAGAGAGCTATTCACACCGGCTGGCCAGGCGGGCATAAAATGGTAATAAGCAAAACAATTAACCAAAATGAGATAGTCAATATATTACTAAAGATGAAGCACAACAATCACATTATTCCTACCAACACCTTAGCTACGTAGTTCATAATAGGCATGAAAATACAAATCACAATCTGAGTAGGCATATTCATAATCACAAGTTAATAAAGAAAATAAACTCCTTAATCAGCTTGCGGATGATGGTGTGCTTGATGATCTTCAATTTCTCTATACTATTCGGCTTCCAAGGGAAAACATGGAATGAATTTGACTTTGACGGCTACTTCCTTTTATAGAAGGATGGGAGGCTTTGAATTAGGTCAACTAGGACACGTGTAAGGCTCTTCTTGATCCTTTATCACGAGAATAACTCAACAAAAGTCAGTTCATGAAGTTGGCTAACGAGCTGTGATGTGGCAGTTTCTGCTCCCAGTTTTGCTATAGCATAGAATTTGCTCCCTCTAGTCGCCCAGCAGCATAATCTACACAAAATAATTTCCAATGCTTCCATTCTTCAACCTGGGTTAAAGCATGTAATATCTATCCAAAACCAACCCTAATAAGCATAAAGGACACACAAATCCCTATATAATTGAGGCCTAAATAACTACCTTTTGGGCAGTTATCAACAGGATACCCCCACTCGCATGTCAACTACATGAATGCGTTGGACCGTTACGTTTGTATCATAATACAAAGCGGGTCGTATCCAGTGTCACCGGATAAGGTACTGTTGGGTTCCTAGAGTGAGTAAAAATATAGTATAAAATACTCTAGAATTCCTGTGCAAGTATACACAGTCTGCAGCAAGTAATATTATCAATCCGAGCCCTGAATGAGTTTCCACTCTACCTATTTTTGTGTAACTTTTTAATGGTTTCAAGAATAATAAAATGATTGGTTTTTATCGGAATTATGCTGAAGCAAAATAAATGACAGAACAATAAGTAAACAAATAGATAGACAGATTAAAGGCAAGCGCTGGTTAGGTTTAGTGATTATTCTAAAATATGCTCCAGCAATATTATTGATCATGCATTTCTCGCAGTATTATTAGCGGATTCCTCCCGGAACTCCGGATCTTTTGGGATATGTTTCAAACCCAATGAAGTACGACCGATCAAGCACTAGGCAACTGGCTATCCCTAGCTCAGTCACTGGAGTTCACCAATACACAATGATCGTAGTGTGGATAATTGCCAAACACTCTCTAAATCATCCCTGAAACTAGAGAGACTATTCACACCGGCTGGCCAGGCGGGAGTAAAATGAGAATAAGCACAACAATTAACCAAAATGCGATAGTCAATATATTACTAGAGATGAAGCACAGTAATCACATTATTCCTAACCAACACCCTAAGCTACTTAGTTCATAACAGGCATAGGAATACGAATTACAATCTGAGTATGCATGTCCATAACCACAAGTTAATAAAGAAAATAAACTCCCTAATCAGCTTGCGGTAGATGGTGTTCTTGATGATCTTCAATCTCCCTATACTATTCGGCTTCCAAGGGAAAACATGGAATGAATTTGACTTTGACGGCTACTTCCTTTTATAGAAAGACAAGAGACTTGAATGAGGTCAACTTGGATACGTGTAGGGCTCTCCTTGCTCCTTTATCTCGAAAATAACTCAATAGAAGTCGGTTCATGAAGTTTGCTAACGAGCTGTGATGTGACAGTTTCTGCTCCCAGTTTTGCTGCAGCATAGAATTTGCTCCCTCCAGTCGCTCAGCAGCATAATCTGCACAAAATAATTTCCAATGCTTCCATTCTTCCAAATGGGTTAAATCATGTAATATCTATCCAAAACCAACCCTAATAAGCATAGAGGACACACAAATCTCTATATAATTGAGGCCTAAATAACTACCTTTTGGGCAGTTATCATACCCCCAAACTTGAACTATTGCGCGTCCCGAGCAATACTAACTCACCTTCCTTCAAGAATTCAGAACATTAGACAAATAATAGCTTAATCAAACCAGACAATCCAACACTACCTTTAACCTTTACCTGAGCACTCTGCAAAACCAAGCTCTGCTGCAGCAAAATGATTCCTCCGGCACAGACAAATAATCACCACTTTTCAACTTAATTCTAAGAACTCACCACAGCCTAGCTCTATTATCAGACATTTCAAAACATATTTTTAAAGGGGTTTATATCATTATTTATCAGACTTAAAGCAGCCTTACAGTCATAAGCTCTTAAGCATGGGATGACCCACTTTATGGTGCAGTATACCCTTGCCTCAAGCTCATCACCAACTAGGCTCAATACTCATTATAAAGCTAAAAAATCCTTAGTTATTCCATCTCTTGCCCCTCAGAATGGCGACATTTTGTGATGAAGCTCACCTAAGTTATGGGAGACAGAAAAACTCTTGGATCATCATTCATCCCTCAAAACTTTTGCTCCGTCAATTTTTTCAGCAAAATCTTCAACAAATAATTTTTCAGCAAATAATTTTTTTCACATTTCCTAGGTCATCTTTTGACGCGAAGACAACCTGTGGGTATCACAAATGTCCCCGGTTACTCAATAACCTAGCAAATTTTAATTTGAAGGAGAGGAATGCTCGAGCAAAATAATTGGAGTTGCAAAAAGTCCCCCAAACTTGAATTATTCATTGTCCCCAATGAATCATTAAATAAGCAAGTATACCCCCAAACTTAAATTTTTCTATCTGAATTTGTAAACTAAACATGGGACTTAGATTAAGCTTAAAGTGGATCATATAAGTCAATACTACCTTCAAAATTTTCTTTGCCGCAGCAATAGTCCAGGCTAGAAGAAATGCTCAAGCAAAAGGTTTCTGGAGATCAGAATACCTTGATCTAATTAAGCGTAATCAGTCCAAGCTTCAAAAATTCAGAAGAAAATAGTTAAGTTAGAGTTAGTCAGTGCTCATGGAATAGAAACATTCAGAAATTGCATTAAAATCATAGAAAAACATTACAAAGTAGATATATTTTTTCCGCAATAAAAAAAAAATTAAAAAGAAACAAGACAAGCAGTTATAACAGTGAGCAGGGTCAATATGCGCGAGCAAACAAAAATGGAGAAACAAAAGTAATGCTCGCTCCAGGTCATCCCATCAGTCAGTCTTCCTGACCCTGCTCCTCATCAACATTCTCTTCTCGCTCAACAGGTGGGGGTGGTATCCAAAGATTAAACAAATCATCGGGAAACACTGGAAAGGCCTGATATGGTGTTGAGAAATTGGTTTGCAAGGCCCCCCTGAGCGCTGAAGGGAATAAAAGTCCCCACGCAGCGGAAGCGCATCGATTGGACCTTACGTCGTATATTAATTAACATTAAAATACCGTTACGATAACTCAAACAAAACTTTAAACTAACTTTAAAGTCGCTGTAGAAACGGTTTAAACATGCTAGAATAAATCTAAATTTATTTTAAAAAACTTTTCTATCGAAAAGAGGAAGAACCGTTACAAACCTCCGTTGTAGACTTGACCGTTCTTCGCCAACGAACGAAAACGCAGCAGCCTTCTCGCTTCTTGATCGCTGGATTTTCTTCTTTGAATGACACAATAACCACAGAGGTTACACCGGTATGTCTCTAAGTCTAGGAGGCCAAAGACTTGTGGGAGTCTTTCTCTAAGAGGGAGGCTAGAGAGAATTCTAGGTCTTGTCTTTCAAGAGTGTCAAGTGTCATGACCAATTAGGTCTAGTGTTCTATTTATAGAAGAGAGGCCATGAATAAAATATTCAATTAAATCAATCTTTTCCAAAATTGATTCAATCTTATTCCTTAATTAATAAATCATGATCAATCAATTCCCCAATTGATTAATCTTTTCCATAAATGACTAATTTCTTCCATAAGTAATTAGATCATTCCCATAAATGATTAATCACTTCCTTAAGTGATTAATTATTTACATAATTGATTAATTCATGGTTAATGAATTCTTTAATTAATTAACCACCAATTAAATATCACATATTTAATTTCCGGCCTTGAATTAATTAATTTTGCCCAAACACTTTTAGGACTTAAATTAATTAATTCTTTCAATCTTCCATAAATTTATATTTGAACTTCTTCAAATATTAATTTCTCTCATAATAATATATCAATATATATTATATTTATTTCCCTTAGTAAATTGAACATTTTCAATTTACATTTAATTACTTAGTTGCCTCAAATTACTTTACGAGCTACCAGTGGGACCTTATGGACCTGCAGATCAGAAGCTCCAACGATGTGAGATTAATTGGTTAAACTCATTAACCACAATAATCAATATTCGTTAACTGTGTGTACATTCCACTATAGACTCACAGTTGCACTCTTCTCACTGCAGACATATTTTCTGTGTCCACGGAACTTAGACCAATATCGACTAGTTAGTCCTTCACGAGTGTCCGTAACACCAGCTGGGTCAAATTACCGTTTTACCCCTGGGTCACCTCTATTTCCTTAAGTACCAATTCTCCTCTAATGAACAATCTGTTTATGGTCCAACCATCAAACAGAAAACCCTCTCGTGCCATTGAGAGGGTAGGGCCCTTTGTTCAAGACTCGGAGTAACCACTTAAGGGAACACTCATCTGCTTCCCTAAAGTCGGGAAGGAGTGAATTCCATCTTGTACGATTATGTTCCCAGCTCCCCATTCGATCTTGTCCCCAAAGTGGTAGGCTTATTGAGTCGGCGTATTGGCCACTCTCACCCATACAAATCAAAGGACAATCTCTCATGAGCAGGAGTCCATAATCAACTCAGGATTAAGACTAAGTTGTCTAGGTCGTCCTAGTGAAAATAGAAAACCAACTAGTTAACGGTGTTATAACTAGTGATTACTATTTCGCGGTCCGGTCTTATGCAAACTCATTGCATAGGATACCCCCACTCGCATGTCTCCTACACGAACGCGTTGGATCGCAGCGTTTGTATCAAATACAAAGTGGGTCGTATCCATAGTGTCACCAGGATAAGGCACCCAGTCTTATCCCTATACTATAGACCCTTTAGGCTGTTTCTCGAACAATGATCCCATATGTCGCTACATATAGTTCAAGACTCATATTACAGCCTTGGATGTCTAGTTTATTGGATTAGGGTTATTTTTAGGCAAAGACATATATAAAATAACTAATAACAATTAATGGAAAAAATATATCAATATTATTTCATTAATATCCGGTCAACGGTTACATTCACTATCTACGAGTTTTTAGGGCATAAAACCCAACAAGCGCATCATCTCTCCTTTTAGCATAAGTCCAGTAGGTCTGAGCTTGCCTTTCAGCAAATTCTAACCTACTGGCCAACACTGTCAGTTGCTCTAGGATCTGATTAACACCATACATAAGCCCACCCTGGCGAACCTCTTGCATACGCTGAAGTCGCGCCAGATTAGGTGTGTCAATGATTCCCTTATCAGGCATGATCATATCTTCTGGAACCGTGGGCACTCCTGCCCTGCTGCATAACATTGTAATCGTGTTTGGAAAGAACAGCTTCCCCACCTTCTTTTTCCAGCAACCAACAATCTCAGAAGAAATAATTTTTCCTACATCAATACTCATCGAGCGAAGAATCGCAAAGGCAAGCAATACTCTGTCCCGCGATATATTGGAGTCATGCGTTGTCGGCAGTAAGCGGAGTCTAATGAAACCCATCCACGCGTTGGCTTCACTTTTCTCCCACTTGCCCTAGATTAGATGGCATACATATCTCGTAGACCTAGACCTTCTAGATGACCCTCAAACACTTTAGCCGTGAGAGCCTTTGTAAATGGATCAGCGATGTTGTGCTCCGAGGCGATCTTAGTGACGATCACATCTCCTCTTTGCACAATCTCCCGTATCAGGTGATACTTCCTCTCGATGTGTTTACCCCGTTTGTGGCTACGAGGTTCTTTTGAGTTGGTTACAGCCCCACTGTTGTCACAGTATAGTGTTATGGGCACGTTCATATTCGGAACTACTTCCAAATCAGTCAAGAACTTTCTGAGCCATACTGCCTCCTTAGCTGCTTCGCAAGCTGCTACATACTCAGCCTCCATGGTTGAGTCTGCTATGCATCCTTGTTTGATGCTTCTCCACACTACCGCTCCTCCATTTAGGGTGAATACTGACCCTGATGTGGATTTCTTAGAATCCTTATCAGCTTGAAAGTCAGAGTCAATGTATCCAGTAAGAATCAAATCCTTAGCTCCATACACAAGCATGTAGTCCCTCGTTCTCCGAAGATACTTGAGGATATTCTTAACCGCTCCCCAGTGGTCCAACCCTGGATTAGACTGATACCTACTGACTACTCCCACTGCATAACATATGTCAGGCCTAGTGCAGAGCATGGCATACATTAAGCTGCCCACAGCTGAGGCGTAGGGAATGTGTCTCATGTTCTCAACTTCTTGAGGTGTCTTAGGAGATTGTTCCTTAGACAGGTGTACCCCATGTCTGAAGGGTAGGAGTCCCTTCTTGGAGTTTTGCATCGAATATCGAGACAACATCTTGTCAATATACGTTGCTTGAGACAGAGCTAGCGTTTTGTTCTTACGATCCCTAATGATTTGGATTCCCAGAACATATTGAGCCTCTCCCAGATCTTTCATTTGGAATTGGGCTGCTAGCCATTTCTTAATGTCAGTGAGGTATCCTACATCATTCTCAATGAGTAGGATATCGTCTACATAAAGTATTAGAAAAGCTACTTTCCTTTTGTTGACTTTCTTGTATACACAAGGCTCATCAACGTTTTGGTCAAAGCCAAAAGATTTGATTGCAGTATCAAATCTAATGTTCCATGATCTGGATGCTGGTTTCAATCCATAAATGGATCGATTTAGCTTACAAACCTTTTGTTCCTGACCTTGGGCTATGAACCCTTCGGGTTGAGACATAAAGATATTCTCTTCAAGATTACCATTCAGAAAGGCAGTCTTGACGTCCATTTGCCATATTTCATAGTCATAATATGTGGCAATGGATAAAAGAATTCTTATGGACTTTAACATGGCTACAGGAGAAAAGGTTTCCTCATAGTCAACCCCCTCCTTTTGGGTATAACCCTTTGCCACTAGTCTAGCTTTGAAGGTCTGTACCTTTCCAGCTGCATCTCTTTTTCTCTTATAGATCCATTTGCACCCTATGGGTTTTACCCCATATGGTAGATCTGCAAGTTCCCATACAGAATTGGAGTACATTGACTCCATTTCCAGGTTCATGGCCTTGACCCATTCATCCTTATCTTCTTCATTCATTGCCTGTCGATAGGACAATGGATCCCCAATGCTATCATTAGGTATGACAACCTGAGTTTCAGTTAAACCCAAGTAGCGGTCAGGTTGTAATACAACCCTCCCACTGCGTCGAGGCATTCCCAACGTTTGAGATGGACGGGATGGATCTGAAGAACTAGTTCCTTCATCAACCCTTGTTGAAGGTCCAACTTCATCAACAACTCTTGATGATTCTTCAGTAGCTTCTCCTAATATTATTTTGCTTCGTGGTTTATGATCTCTCATGTGGTCTTCCTCTAAGAAAGTGGTGTTTGTCGATACAATCACCTTATTTTCTTGTGGGTCGTAGAAATAACCACATCTCGTTTCTTTAGGGTAACCAACAAATTGGCATAGTTTTGAACGAGGTTCCAGTTTCTTAGGATTTGTCACAAGCACGTGTGCAGGACAACCCCAGATGCGAAAGTGATGCAAACTAGGTTTACGCCCCTTCCATAACTCGAAAGGTGTTTCAGAAACACTTTTCGAGGGAACATTGTTCAAGATGTATACTGCAGTCTCTACTGCATACCCCCAAAACGAGCCAGGCAATTGAGCATAGCTCATCATTGATCGAACCATGTCTAACAAGGTTCTATTTCTCCTTTCTGACACACCATTCTGCTGAGGTGTACCAGGGGCTGAGAGTTGAGATTGGATTCCATGTTCTATCATATAATCCTGGAATCTTTTATCCATATACTCCCCTCCTCGATCAGATCGAAGTACTTTAATAGATTTACCTAATAGGTTTTCAACTTCAGCCTTAAACTCCTTAAACTTTTCAAGGGCTTCAGACTTATGTCCCATTAGGTATAAGTAACCATATCTTGAATAATCATCTATAAATGAGATGAAATATTCGTACCCTCCTCGAGCTTTTACATTCATTGGACCACATAGATCCGAATGTATTAACTCTAAGGGTTCTTTGGCTCTGTAACCTTTTCCAGTAAAGGGTCTTTTGGTCATTTTTCCCTCGAGACAAGATTCACAAGGTGGTAGTGAATCATCTTCTAACTTGCTTAGAAGTCCATTCTTTACCAAACGACCGATCCTATCGATGTTTATATGACCAAGTCTAAGATGCCAAAGATGAGTATTGTTACTTGATGGAGAAATCTTTTGCCTTTTACTTTGAGTTTCAGCAGTTTTAAATAATTCGTGATTTAAAAGTGCTTTGTTTTCGGTTGGTCTTAAAACATACACGTTATTTTCCAATTTGGCTGAACAAATAAGTACACCATTTTTATAAATGAACGCTTCATTCATATCAAAAGTAACTGTATACGATTGTTCAATCAAACATGAAATAGAAATCAAGTTCCTCTTAATCTTGGGAACGATTAACAAACTTTCTAAAAGTAAGAATCTATTTCTAAAAAATAACTTCACAGCTCCCACTGCTTTAGCTGAAATGACTTCTCCAGTTCCGACCCTGAGTGTCATTTCTCCATCGTTCAACTGCCGAAAGGAACTATTTTCCTGAAAAGAAGAGCAAACATGATTACTTGCTCCTGAATCAAGTATCCAGGTAAACTCATCATGTTCTACCAGGCATGTTTCTAAAACCAGTAAATCAAATTTACCTTCCTTTTCCTTCTTTTTCTCAGCAAGGTACTTTGGGCAGTTTCTCTTCCAATGTCCATCTACATTGCAGTGAAAACACTTGCCCTTGTCTGCCACAGCTTTGGCTTTTCCCTTGCTTTTAGCAGCAGTACTGGGAGCTTTCCCCTTGTTTCCTTTCTTCTTCTGAGTTTTCTTTGAAGAAGTGCCTACAGATTTAGTTCCAGAGGATGAACCCTTCTCGAACTTTCTTTTGGAGTGAACCCCGTTTGCCTCTGCCACGTTGAATTGGACCATCATATCCAGGACATGCTCCTGAACAGACGTGCCCTCTTTCATGCGACAGCTATAAACGTATTTGAGAGCGTCATGGTGGAGTTGGTAGGACGGTTGTCCAAACATCTCCCGGAGAGAGTTCATAATCTCCCTCGCTGTTACCATGCCCTCATGCCTTTTAGCCAAAACTTCAGATAAGCTGGCTAAGATATAGACGCGAGTCTTATCATTGGCCTTTGTCCAGCGGTCATAAGCATCCTTAACTGTCTGGGATGCATTACGAGCAGGGGTTGGAGGACAATCCTCCGTTAAGACGAACCGCAGATCATCGACAACAAGAATCGTATTCAAGTTTGACTTCCACGTAGCATAATTTTTGCCGGTTAATTTCTCATTTTTAAGCAGAGAGACAATTGAGGAAGACATTGCTGAAATTTAAACAAACAATGACCGTATTAGTTATCTTTGCCTTAACCCATCATACAAGCAAACAATTGCACACAATCCAATCAATTTAGCAAAACAGACAATCACAGAACCCTAAAACTATTGATTTAGTTTTGCAACGACGTTTCAGAGGTTTAGAATATCAGCCACCGAAGGGTGATCAGGTACTCCTCCTTTGAAATGAGACACCTCTCAGCTAATTCTAATTCCAGAATAACTCATATTCCTATGGACATTAGCCACCGTTGTTCAGTCAAGGATTTGTTAACACTTTTAACTCATCCTCGTAAGTGTAACCCTCCCACTTTCAGATCTCAGAGGCACGCACCAATAGGCTACCGAAGGGAAAGACAACTGTTGGTGATTAGCCTAAGAGCTCCTATCCTTTTCAGGAGTTCACGATGTTCCGAATCCTATGACCAGGCCCTCCGAAGGGATGGATGCGCCAGGGCAACCTGCAGGCGGATCATAGGACTCTCACGGTGTGAACTATGGGCGGAGACCGAGGGATACGTTGACACGTGTCCCGCTCCCGCTTACTCTAGACATTTTTCCCATTCACCTTGATATTGATCCATGCAAACACTTTCCGAAGGGAGGCCGCTCCTAGGGCGACTCGAAGCCGAGCATGAATCTCACGTTGTGAATATAGGGACGTAGGAGCAAAACTTGATTTAAATCTCGTTTTGTAATTTTCCTCCCACTGAAAATGTCCTAAGGTTAATATAGGGTTGTTTAACTTAGATAGTATTCGGCTAAGTCAATCTATCTAAGTCTGATCCTGTTATAACAATTATGGAAAGGATTCAACTGCAATCTTTTGGGTGAATTAAACTTCTTTTAATAAACCCAACATTGCAAGTCAACATTACTATGGTTAATTCAACTCAATCCGGTTAGTTCCCAGGTAGGAGGTGTTCCGTAAACCGCCAACTTAAATACCCCCAACCTTAGACAGAACTTTACCGAGAGAGTTCCCTTATAACCTCAGTAATGTAAGGTCTTTACTCTAAAGATCTAGGTGCATTAAACACTTTTAATAAACCTAGTGACATTGCATGCTAACATTTAACTATGATTAATTCAACTCCGGTATTCCAGGTCAGTTCCCAGGTAGGAGGTGTTCCGTAAACCGTCAACTTAAATACCCCCAGCCTTAGACAGAACATTACCGGTGGAGTTCCCTTATAATCATAGCAATGTTTTTCCTACTTAGTAAATTAAAACTATTTTTAATTCTAAGTAAGAAAAGATTCTAATCCTATTAGAAATCGATCTAGGTCTAATTAATTTTAAACAATTTAAAATTAATCCAATTTATCCTATGATCTTATGTTTGCATGCAAATCTTGATTATAGATTGACGGTTTCTAATCATTAATAATAAAGAACTATTTCAAATTTTAATGATTAATCCTATAATCAAGAATCTAGGGTTTAATTAATTCAACAATCTCATTCAAATTAAATAATTAAACCACACTAATTGCATGAATAATATAACAATTATATTATTAACTATGGATGTTTCATGCTTCATGCAATTTTGATTTTCTTTTATTATAACAATTATAAGCCAATCAAGAAAATCAATCAAGCATGCTTCATTCATCACATTAAACATAACTATTTATATTTAATTTAAGTAATGACATGCTTCATGCTTTCCAATTTTTCATATAAATTAATATACACTTATATTAAAAAATATGAAAACAAATCCATGCATTTAAACATACATTATAACAATTTATAATATATAAAAAATGCATGAGCATGTTTACAACCTAAGGTGGGATTAAATAATCTATATGACATCCATAAAGCATATAAATAGCAATTGAACCGGTTAATTTTGGCCCCTAGGATAAAATAAAGCATTAAATTACATTAATTTAGCTAAATTCTATCCTAAAAAATCCATGTACAGCTCCGGAATTGGCCTAGACAGCACGAACCGCCCCGAACCACCTCGAACCGGTCTCCAAAATCACGAACCATGCCAAAAATTGGCTGAACCGGACCAAATAGGTCCCAGCCCAGCCGAACCGATCCGAACCGGACCGGTTACACCCTGAACCGTGCCTTTTGAAACCCTAGGTCGCGCCTCCATCGTGACAGCGTCGAGACGCTGTGTGGATTAGCGTCCCGACGCTGTGTGTTTTCCATATCTGGCGCCTGCGTAATCGAGACAGCGTCGAGACGCTGTTGAGGTAGCGTCCCGACGCTGTGTGCTTTCCTTACCGAGCGCCTTCGGTATCGAGACAGCGTCGAGACGCTGTTGAAGGAGCGTCCCGACGCTGTTGCGTCTGGAGGCAGAATCTGGGCAAAACAGCAACGATTTCTTCGATTTCGGCCCCGATTTCAGCGACGATTGCTCCGATTTTCATCTCATAAAAACCTATTCTAGACCCGGACTTACATAGGACTCGATTTTACATAATATACCCGAAACACCGGGCCTTACATGATCAAAATCACATAAAAATAAAATCTATGGCCATAAAATTAACTCAAACAGTTCAATGCAAACCGAACATACAATATGCATAAATCCCACCTATTAGAGCCTATCGCAACTTTTAAAATTAATTAATAGGGACAGCGATGGCTCTGATGCCGATTGAAGGTAATAAAAGTCCCCACGCAGCGGAAGCGCATCGATTGGACCTTACGCCGTATATTAATTAACATTAAAATACCGTTACGATAACTCAAACAAAACTTTAAACTAACTTTAAAGTCGCTGTAGAAACGGTTTAAACATGCTAGAATAAATCTAAATTTATTTTAAAAAACTTTTCTATCGAAAAGAGGAAGAACCGTTACAAACCTCCGTTGTAGACTTGACCGTTCTTCGCCAACGACGCTCCAACGAACGAAAACACAGCAGCCTTCTCGCTTCTTGATCGCTGGATTTTCTTCTTTGAATGACACAATAACCACAGAGGTTACACCGGTATGTCTCTAAGTCTAGGAGGCCAAAGACTTGTGGGAGTCTTTCTCTAAGAGGGAGGTTAGAGAGAATTCTAGGTCTTGTCTTTCAAGAGTGTCAAGTGTCATGACCAATTAGGTCTAGTGCTCTATTTATAGAAGAGAGGCCAGGAATAAAATATTCAATTAAATCAATCTTTTCCAAAATTGATTCAATCTTATTCCTTAATTAATCAATCATGATCAATCAATTCCCCAATTGATTAATCTTTTCCATAAATGACTAATTTCTTCCATAAGTAATTAGATCATTCCCATAAATGATTAATCACTTCCTTAAGTGATTAATTATTTACATAATTGATTAATTCATGGTTAATGAATTCTTTAATTAATTAACCACCAATTAAATATCACATATTTAATTTCCGGCCTTGAATTAATTAATTTTGCCCAAACACTTTTAGGACTTAAATTAATTAATTCTTTCAATCTTCCATAAATTTATATTTGAACTTCTTCAAATATTAATTTCTCTCATAATAATATATCAATATATATTATATTTATTTCCCTTAGTAAATTGAACATTTTCAATTTACATTTAATTACTTAGTTGCCTCAAATTACTTTACGAGCTACCAGTGGGACCTTATGGACCTGCAGATCAGAAGCTCCAACGATGTGAGATTAATTGGTTAAACTCATTAACCACAATAATCAATATTCGTTAACTGTGTGTACATTCCACTATAGACTCACAGTTGCACTCTTCTCACTGCAGACATATTTTCTGTGTCCACGGAACTTAGACCAATATCGACTAGTTAGTCCTTCACGAGTGTCCGTAACACCAGCTGGGTCAAATTACCGTTTTACCCCTGGGTCACCTCTATTTCCTTAAGTACCAATTCTCCTCTAATGAATAATCTGTTTATGGTCCAACCATCAAACAGAAAACCCTCTCGTGCCATTGAGAGGGTAGGGCCCTTTGTTCAAGACTTGGAGTAACCACTTAAGGGAACACTCATCTGCTTCCCTAAAGTCGGGAAGGAGTGAATTCCATCTTGTACAATTATGTTCCCAGCTCCCTATTCGATCTTGTCCCCAAAGTGGTAGGCTTATTGAGTCGGCGTATTGGCCACTCTCACCCAAACAAATCAAAGGACAATCTCTCATGAGCAGGAGTCCATAATCAACTCAGGATTAAGACTAAGTTGTCTAGGTCGTCCTAGTGAAAATAGAAAACCAACTAGTTAACGGTGTTATAACTAGTGATTACTATTTCGCGGTCCGGTCTTATGCAAACTCATTGCATAGGATACCCTCACTCGCATGTCTCCTACACGAACGCGTTGGATCGCAGCGTTTGTATCAAATACAAAGTGGGCCGTATCCATAGTGTCACCAGGATAAGGCACCCAGTCTTATCCTTATACTATAGACCCTTTAGGCTGTTTCTCGAACAATGATCCCATATGTCGCTACATATAGTTCAAGACTCATATTACAGCCTTGGATGTCTAGTTTATTGGATTAGGGTTATTTTTAGGCAAAGACATATATAAAATAACTAATAACAATTAATGGAAAAAATATATCAATATTATTTCATTAATATCCGGTCAACGGTTACATTCACTATCTACGAGTTTTTAGGGCATAAAACCCAACAAGCGCATCATCTCTCCTTTTAGCATAAGTCCAGTAGGTCTGAGCTTGCCTTTCAGCAAATTCTAACCTACTGGCCAACACTGTCAGTTGCTCTAGGATCTGATTAACACCATACATAAGCCCACCCTGGCGAACCTCTTGCATACGCTGAAGCCGCGCCAGATTAGGTGTGTCAATGATTCCCTTATCAGGCATGATCATATCTTCTGGAACCGTGGGCACTCCTGCCCTACTGCATAACATTGTAATCGTGTTTGGAAAGAACAGCTTCCCCACCTTCTTTTTCCAGCAATCAACAATCTCAGAAGAAATAATTTTTCCTACATCAATACTCATCGAGCGAAGAATCGCAAAGGCAAGCAATACTCTGTTCCGCGGTATATTGGAGTCATGCGTTGTCGACAGTAAGCGGAGTCTAATGAAACCCATCCAAGCGTTGGCTTCACTTTTCAAATAAGCAGCTTGAAATGTGTGCTTCCGTGTCTGCGACACCCTCCATTGAGCCCCCTCAACACCTACCTCTCGGACCGCCGCGCTTAATTGGTCGCTCGATGGGGCAACCATCATTTCATTGAAAACTGCGTGTGGAAAGTCCTGAAGATCAACCAAATTATTAATGGCCTCTGGGCTCCATTGGACAGGTATTCCTCGCACTATGACTTCGAAATCATCCTTCACGTCCAGATTGGCGTAGAATTCCCGAACGATGTTGGCATTGACAGGATCAGGCTTCGCACAAAACTGTCTCCACCCAAGGCTCGCTATTCTGGACTCCAAAAACCTGGGAAAATCACTGCCAAAACCTCATTCGAATAAGAAATCACGCTTTAGTACTTCCTGATATTTCGCTCTGGCAAGTTCATTGACGAAGCGAATGAGTGGTGCCCTCGGCTCCTCAATCTCACCCGATGCTTCGCCAATTCCTTTGCCTTTGCTTTTTCTCTGTTCTCGCAAACGCTCTTCTTCTGCCTTCCTTGCCTCTTCTTCTTTTGCCATATTTTCCGCTTCCCGTTTCTCTTCTTCTCTTTCTGCATTCTCTCTTTCAGAATCAGTGGTTGGAGGCGAGGGGGTATCAGTTCGAACTACCTGAATACGGTCGGCTTTTCGCTTAAAGCGGCGTCGCTTAGGTACCTCTGGTATGATCACCTCCACTCGAGCCTCCTGAACTGGCTCATTCTTAGTCGCAACCTCTGTCTGTTCATCCTCATTCCGTTTTTCTTGACTCTCCTCTCGAACTACCTCTGTATCTGCAACTCTCTGCTCAGCCTGTTATGGGTTCTGTTCTTCTGGTTCTTTCGAGACTTCTTCAACTTCATCTGCTACCTCCTGGACCTCTTCTTGTTCCGCAGCCCTTTGCTGCCTTCTCCTTTTCTTCGCTTCTTTTTCCTCCGGCGTCCTCTTCTTTTTCATTTTCGCTTTCTGAACCTCGGGGGTAACGGGTATCTCTTCTCCCTCATTCTCTCTCTCTTTTCTTGCTCTTGTTTTGGCCATTGAAGGTTCAAAGAGTTTGACAGAGAATACCAACAAAGAAAGAAGAATGCACACAGCAAAGATTCAAAACAAGAAGATGAAGTGGAAAGAACTTACCAGCGGTTGTGAATAAATAAGGCTTCAGCACATCGAATCCTAACCGAAATGATTTGCTCAACATTAAATAATATTACCATTTAATTTGAAGTAAATGTATCCTGAAGATTTGAAACCAACAACGGTAAAATCGTGGCTTCCAAACGCCCATGGTAAAAATTGGTGTGCTGTCCATCATTGAAGCCTTCGAATGATTACTCTGCGACAATTTTACCTGCGAAAATTCAAAGAAAATCTCAACGGTAAAAATAATAAATTTCCAACGAAAACCCTTGTAATTCAGATGATTTTGCTTTCGCCATATCTTTGCCGCAACAATCTGCTGAACCTGAAGAATCTTCAAAGCAAGAAAAATCAAAGATTTTTTTCTCTTTAAATTCAAATTAAATTTTAACCAATCATCCCAATCTTTTATTTTCAAAAGAAGTCGAATAAATTAGAGAAAATCTATATTAATTAAAACTATAATTCAAATAACTGAAAATAAAATCTAGATAAAATCTAATAAAATCTAACTAATTAAAAGATAATTGAAAGATAATTTAAATAAATAACCCGAAAATCAAATCAAATTCAAAACAAAATAGATAAGATCTAATCAAATATTTAAAGACAAAATCTAATAAATCTCGCAAAATCAAATCTAACCTAACCGCAATTAAAATCAAATCAACGAAAAATAAAATCAATACAAATCCTGGGAGCTCAAAATTTTGCTCTGTGAAATGCTCCCGCAAAAATCTTGCTCTCTCAATCATCAACCAACCTTAGGGAAGGATATTTTGACTGAAATTCCTCTTCCCAATAATGCTTGACACGCTGTCCATTCACCTTGAACACTCTCCCATCTTTCTCATCCTGCAAAGTAATTGCTCCATTGGAGAAAACCTCAATCACAATAAACGGTCCTGACCATGTAGATTTTAATTTTCCAGGAAATAGTTTTAACCTAGAATTATAAAGCAAAACTTTTTGACCCTTGACAAATTCTTTGGACTTTATTTTTTTGTCATGCCACAGCTTAGTCTTTTCTTTATATATCTTCGCATTTTCATAAGAAAATTGACGAAATTCTTCTAACTCATTAAGCTGCAGCATTCTTATTGCTCCTGCGCGACTCAGATCAAAATTTAACTTTTTCAAAGCCCAAAACGTCTTATGCTCTAGCTGTAGTGGTAAATGGCAAGCTTTCCCATATACTAACCTATAGGGAGACATACCTAGAGGAGTCTTATAAGCTGTCCTATAAGCCCAAAGAGTCTCATCCAACCTAAAGGACCAATCCTTTCTAGATGGATGGACTACTTTCTCTAAGATAGCTTTAATTTCCCTATTACTAATTTCAGCTTGACCATTTGCTTGTGGGTGATAAGGGGTAGCTATCCTATGCTTAATCCCATACTTAGCTAAAAGCTTAGTTAAGATATTAACAAAATGTGTACCCTCATCACTTATTGGAGCTCTAGGTGTCCCGAACCGCGCAAAGATGTGCGATTGGAGAAACCTTGAAACCGTCTTGGCATCACTCTGATGGCATGGGATGGCCTCCACCCACTTGGACACGTAATCCACTGCCAATAAGATAAAAACATTGCCATTAGAAGGGGAAATGGCCCCATAAAATCAATACCCCATACATCGAATAAATTCAACTTCTAAAATGTAAGTAAAAGGCATTCCATCTCTTGGCCCCAAATTTCCTCTCCTTTGGCAAGCATCACATTGCTTGTAGAACCAGTGGGCATCCTTAAACAAGGTAGGCCAGAAGAATCCGCAATGCAAAATCCTCATAGTTGTCCTTTGACCGCTGAAATGGCCTCCATACGACGAAGAGTGACATTGCTCCAGGATTTCGGTTGCTTCATTACCTGAAACGCACCTACGAATAATACCGTCAGAGCATTGCTTATACATAAATGGCTCATCCCAATAGAAAAATTTTGCATCATGCTTAAACTTTTTCTTCTGCCTCCAATCCATATCAATAGGGGTGACTCCCTTCACTAAAAAGTTGGCAATATCAGCATACCAAGGGACATCCCTGACTACCTTTACCTGAACAGCAAAAAGCTGTTCATCTGGAAAAGAATCGAAAATGGCAGATTGCTCCAGCAAAGATGATGATGGATCAAGACGAGACAAGTGATCTGCAATGACATTCTCTGATCCCTTCTTGTCCTTTATCTCCAAGTCGAATTCCTGCAGTAATAAAACCCAACGAATTAGTCTAGGCTTTGCATCTTTCTTTGACATTAAATACCTTATTGCTGCATGATCCGTGAACACCGTGACTTTGGATCCAACCAAATATGGCTGGAATTTCTCAAAAGCAAACACAACAGCTAACAACTCCTTTTCAGTAGTTGTGTAGTTGACATGTGCCTCATTTAAAACCTTGCTTGCATAATATATAGGATAAATATATTTACCCTGCTTCTGCCCTAGCATTGTACCTACTGCAGCATCACTCGCATCACCCATTACCTCGAATGGCAAATTCCAATTAGGTGCGCAGAGAATGGGTGCTGAGATTAAAGCGCCTTCAATGTTTCAAAAGCCTTCCTACAATCTGCATTAAAGTCAAAAACATGATCAGTGCACAATAAGTTACAAAGAGGTTTACTGATTTTGGAAAAATCCTTTATGAACCTCCTATAAAATCCAGCATGCCCTAAGAAGCTCCGAATTCCCTTCACTGAATTCGGTGATTCTAATCTTTCAATAACCTCAACTTTTGCTCTATCAACTTCTAGACCATTCTTAGAAATCCTATGACCTAACACTATGCCCTCCTTCACCATGAAGTGGCACTTCAACCAATTAAGAACTAGATGGGTATCCTCACATCTTTTTAACACCTTGCCTAAATTATCTAAACAACTCTGAAAAGACCCTCCAAAAACTGAAAAATCATCCATAAAGACCTCAACAGTGGACTCAATCATATCAGAAAAAATTGCTAACATACACCGCTGAAATGTTGCTGGAGCATTGCAAAGGCCAAAAGGCATTCGCCTGAAAGCAAACGTCCCATAAGGGCAGGTGAAAGTGGTTTTTTCCTGATCTTCAGGAGCAATAGTAATCTGGTTATACCCAGAATAACCATCCAAGAAACAGTAGTAGGCCTGACCAGCCAATCGATCCAACATCTGGTCAATAAATGGCAAAGGGAAGTGGTCCTTACGGGTGGCTTTGTTAAGCCTCCTGTAATCCATGCTAACCCTCCAACCAGTTACTGTCCTAGTTGGGATCAACTCATTGTCTTTATTGCTTACCACAGTGACACCTCCTTTCTTAGGAACACATTGGACAGGGCTTACCCAATTTCTATCGGCAATTGGATAAATGATCCCAGCATCCAACCATTTAATCACCTCCTTTTTAACCACTTCTTTCATTGCAGGGTTAAGCCTTCTTTGTTGCTCAATACTCCTCAAGGACCCCTCCTCTAGAGTGATTTTTTGCATACAAAAAGATGGGCTAATCCCCTAAATGTCAGCCAATGTCCAACCAATAGCCTTGCGGTATTGCTGCAGCAACTTTATTAAGGCCTCCTCATGCTCCGGCATTAAATCTAATGCAACAATAATGGGCAATGTCTCACTTTCCCCAAGATACACATACTTTAGATGATCCGGCAAGGGTTTCAAATCTAAAGTGGGTGCCTCAATCAGGGATGGTTTAATTGGGGGAGCCTTTCTTTGATCTAAATCTAAAGACTCAAAAATATCCTCACACCTAAACAATTCTTTTTCATTTTTTCTATCCAAAGAACAAACTTCTAAATCCTCTACACTAACCTCTCCATGATTTTCCAAATGCTTATTAGCCGAATCCTGAATTGCTGTCTCAACAATTGTGTTCTCCAGAATCCTAATGAAAGAGCAATCTTCCATCTCGTCTGGATACTTCATGGCCTTAAACACATTAAATTTTACTTCCTCATTACAGACTCTCATTGTTAATTCCCCTTTCTGAACATCTATTAACGCCCTACCAGTAGCCAAAAATGGACGTCCTAGAATAATTGGGACATCTCTATCAGCCTCATAATCTAAAATAATGAAATCAACAGGAAATATGAATTTATCCACTTTTACTAAGACATCCTCAATCTTACCCTCTGGATATGTGATAGACCTATCAACTAGTTGGAGTGTAACTGTGGTAGGTCTAGCTTCACCAATACCTAACTTTCGATAGACCGAAAGAGGCATAAGGTTAATGCTTGCACCTAAATCACAGAGTGCTCTACCTAATTCCTTTCCACCTATAGACACAGGTATAGTAAATGACCCTGGATCCTTAGCCTTGGGGGGTAGCCCATTCTTAAGAATAGCACTACACTTCTCAGTAAGAGATACAGTTTCAAACTCACCTAACCTTTTCTTTTTAGTCAAAATATCCTTAAGAAATTAAGCATAATTAGGCATTTGCTCTATAGCTTCTACTAAAGGGATATTTATATGCAACTGCTTAAGAATCTCTAAAAACTTTTTAAATTGACCATCCTGATTCTTAGGCTTTTGCCTCTGTGGAAAAGGTAGAGGTGGTACATAAGGTGGGGGCGGCACATATGGTGGTTCTACATCTGGCACAGAACCAGATGCTCCAGCATTTTTATTGCTGCCTCCAGCACCCTGACCAGACTCCAACTCTTCCTCGACAACAACGTTATTATTTCTATCACCATTTTTATCTATAACATGGGTTTTACTAGGCTCAATTCTTTCTTCTAATGGCTTACCACTCCTAAGAGTGACTGCCTTTACCTGCTCCTTACCTTCCCTTCTAGGGTGTTCAGTATCTGATGGAAGTTTCCCTTGAGGCCTTGCCTTGAGCTCATTAGCTAGCTGACCCACTTGCAATTCCAGGGCTCTCATTGAAGCTTGATTACTTTGAATTGCAGCGTCTGTATGAGCCATAAATTCTTTCATCATTGCCTCGAGAGAATTCTCCGAAAGTTGCTGGGGCAAAGCCTGCTTATTTTGCTGGGGCATTACCTGCGCTTTAGCAAATCCCGGCTGGTTCATCTTCTGTTGAGCTTGTACGTTATTTCCTTGACCTCCCCATGAGAAGTTGGGGTGGTTGCGCCAACCTGGATTATAGAAGTTAGAATAAGGGTTGTTCCTCTGATTACCTACAAAAAACACAGACGCTGGATTGCTGGGGCAAAACTCGTAGTTGTGGTCTTCACCGCAATAGACACATGCTTCATCCGTGACTTGGTTCACCACTGCTGTAGACTCCATAGCTGGTGGCTGCTGATGACCAATCACAGTCACATTCTTAAGAGCATTAGCAATCATAGCAAGATCAGCCCTAATGGTGGACACACCATCAACCTCTAACACACTCTTAACCTTTTTATTTGTGTCTCTAACATCCGACCACTGACAACTATTAATAGATATTCTTTCTAAAATTTCATAGGCTTCATCAAAAGTTTTTGCCAAAAGGGCCCCTCCAGCCGAAGCATCGACCATACCTTGAGTTACTCCATTTAAACCATTGTAAAATGTTTCCATTTGAATACAATGACGTAACCCATGGTGGGGACACTTTCGTAAAAGCTCCTTAAACCTCTCCCAAGCCTCACTAAAAGTCTCATCCTCAAGTTGCCTAAACCCTACTATTTCACTCCTTAATTTAGCATTTCTATTAGGTGGGAAATATTTACTCAAAAAATTTTCAGCTAACTCATCCCACGTCCTAATTGATCCTGGAGCAAAAGAGTTTAACCATGACTTTGCTCCATCTCTAAGAGAATACGAGAACAAAGTTAATCTAAGAGCATCTCTAGGCACTCCTTGAATTACAAAAGAATCACTAACTCCTAGAAAAGACTTAAGATGTAAATGAGGGTCTTCAGATGACAAACCATGGAATTGCCCCACGGTTTGCAACATCTGAAACATTACCGGTTTCATTTCAAAATTCGCCGCTTGGATTTGGGGACGTGCAATCCCTGGATTCAACTCATTAAACATCGGGACAGCATACGCTCGAATGGCTTTAGTCCTATCATTCGCTATCAAGATAGGATTCTCAGCCTGATTATTTCGCTGCTCATTTTGCTCAAACAGTGGGTTTTGCTGCAGCAATGGATTCTGCTGGGGGTTTGCTGCTGCTGGACCTTCATGAACCTGTGGAAGTTGCGGCACGTTCTCCATCTGGTTTCTGCGCTGCTCCCTCCTTCTATTCCTAAATGTCCTTTCAATTTCTGGATCAAGCTCAAACCGTACCCCAGGCGGATCGCTCATGCACCAAAATCACACCTGCAAAAACAAAAGAAACAATCAAAAAGTTCTAGCACCAAACCACTAAAACACATACACAAAACAGATCAGATAAAAACTTATTCAAGTCCCCGGCAACGGCGCCAAAAACTTGTTGGGTTCCTAGAGTGAGTAAAAATATAGTATAAAATACTCTATAATTCCTGTGCAAGTATACACAGTCTGCAGCAAGTAATATTATCAATCTGAGCCCTGAATGAGTTTTCACTCTACCTATTTTTGTGTAACTTTTTAATGGTTTCAAGAATAATAAAATGATTGGGTTTTATCAGAATTATGCTGAAGAAAAATAAATGACAGAACAATAAGTAAACAAATAGATAGACAGATTAAAGGCAGGCACTGGTTAGGTTTAGTGATTATTCTGAAATATGCTCCAGCAATATTAATGATCATGCATTTCTCGCAGTATTATTAGCGGATTCCTCCCGGAACTCCGGATCTTTTGGGATATGTTTCAAACCCAATGAAGTACGATCGATCAAGCACTAGGAAACTGGCTATCCCTAGCTCAGTCACTGGCGTTCACCAATACACAATGATCGTAGTGTGGATAATTGCCACACACTCTCTAAATCATCCCTGAAACTAGAGAGAGCTATTCACACCGGCTGGCCAGGCGGGAGTAAAATGAGAATAAGCACAACAATTAACCAAAATGCGATAGTCAATATATTACTAGAGATGAAGCACAGTAATCACATTATTCCTAACCAACACCCTAAGCTACTTAGTTCATAATAGGCATAGGAATACGAATTACAATCTGAGTATGCATGTCCATAACCACAAGTTAATAAAGAAAATAAACTCCCTAATCAGCTTGCGGTAGATGATGTTCTTGATGATCTTCAATCTCCCTATACTATTCGGCTTCCAAGGGAAAACATGGAATGAATTTGACTTTGACGGCTACTTCCTTTTATAGAAAGACAAGAGACTTGAATTAGGTCAACTTGGACACGTGTAGGGCTCTCCTTGCTCCTTTATCCCGAAAATAACTCAACAGAAGTCGGTTCATGAAGTTGGCTAACGAGCTGTGATGTGGCAGTTTCTGCTCCCAGTTTTGCTCCAGCATAGAATTTGCTCCCTCCAGTCGCTCAGCAGCATAATCTGCACAAAATAATTTCCAATGCTTCCATTCTTCCAAATGGGTTAAATCATGTAATATCTATCCAAAACCAACCCTAATAAGCATAGAGGACACACAAATCTCTATATAATTGAGGCCTAAATAACTACCTTTTGGGCAGTTATCAGGTACCCAGCCTTATCCCTATACTATAGACCCTTTAGGTTGAATCTTGAGCATTGATCCCCGTATGTCCCTACATACTAGTTCAAGCCTCATTCTATCAGCCTAGGATGTTTAGTTTATTGTATTAAGGTTAATAAGACAAGATTACATAATACAAACACAGATAAATGAATAATACATCATTTTATTAATGTTCGGTCACTAGAGGTGCACATGAGGGAATCAAGCAAGATCTCAACTCCTACTGATGGTAGAAGGCACCCAGTCAGTGGAGTCGAGTCTCATCCGTCATGCACCTAAGGGCTCATAGCACCCTAACTACCATCTCGCTAGTGGAGCATCCATGGGTTTTTGTCAGACTTTACTTCCACTGTTAGTAGATGGCACCTAGTCTGCAAAGCCGAGTCCCGCCCATTTAACTCCTCATCTCAGTCCTAGAAGATTAATTACCACGACCCCGCTAGGATAAAAAGTTCGGTCTTTTCCCTTTTAGGACCCTTTGCACCTAGCGTGAATTAATTTCATCTAACCTACCAGTTTGATCTCCCAAAGTGTTCTAAAGACTAATCCCATATTTTTATGCCACAACACATCTCATCTCATACAAATCACACAAAAAGCCAAGATCATGACTAGCTTTCAGAATACCGGTCGAACAACACTATCTTCCTACTGTCAACATTCAGCCCCCAGCTACCCATAATATACAGCAACCATGTATTCACATAAACTTGGTACTATAACATGGTACAATTATTTTTCTTAATTGCAGTCACACTAATACTTGCAAGTCACACAATATTCAAATTACTTTATCCTCAACAATTCAGCCCAACCAACAAGTAGTAATACATATGCTGGAAACTCAACCATCCAAAGCAATATACAACCACAGTCCAAAGTAGTAAGCTATTTACCATGTGGTAACTAAAGCTTGCTTGAATAACACTAAATAATTCGATATAGCGTCGACCATGTCATGCAAAAAGGTAATCTAATAACATACCCACAAGATTCTCACATTATAGGCATCCAATTCAAATAATTTTCCTAAGGACACATGATTTAAGCAGATCGAAAACTCGCCCAACGAAACTAACGCTTGCTGCCAATGTCGAATTTTCGCTCCGCCTTTAAAGATTTGACCAATAATTACATTGGGTACCTTAGATTAATATAAGACATCAATTGGTATCCCATTTAAGGTACAAAAGACCAATAGATCTGAACTTACAAACTCCTTACCTACTAGCTGAAATCGTCGAACGTTCAAGAGGCGTGCGGCAGCGGCGACTAGATCTGAGCGACAGAAACAAACAGATCCGAACGGAGGCAGCGTACAGATTCGTGAGGTGGATGACGGTAATTTTCTAATGTTTCTGTGTTTGGATTATGGGTTATCTTCTCCATACTTTTACCCGTTAGGTAACCGATACACATATTTCACTAGCAAGCTTTCGTTCCCACAGACGACGCCAACTATTGATGCCAAAATCTGGACAGGTAGAACTCACTTGCCAAAAATAGTTGTCCCAAGATGATTGGAACATCTCTATTTGCTTCGTAACCAAGAATAATAAAGTTAGTCAGAAAAATAAATTTGTCTACTTTTACTAGCACATCTTCTACCTTTCCTTCTGGGTGCACCACCGACCTATCTTCGAGCTGGAGAGTAACTGCCGTTGGATGCGCTTCTCCAATGCCCAGGCGTTTAAATACTGATAAGGGCATCAAATTTATGCTTGCACTGAGGTCGCAAAGGGCTCTTCCCACGTCAATTCCTCCAATGGAACATGGAATGATGAATCTTCTTGGGTCCTTCGATTTTGGGGGAATTTTGCTATTCAAGATTGCGCTACACTCGTTTGTCAACGCAACTGTCTCAAATTCCTTCCACGGTCTCTTGTTTGATTGGATATCTTTTAGAAATTTTGTGTAGCTTGGCATCTTTTCTAGCGCCTCCACCAAAGGAATATTGATATGAAGCTCGCGCAACACACTCAGAAACTTCTTAAATTGTGCTTCATCATTTTTCTTGCGTAACCTCTATGGAAAGAGAATTGGTGGCTTGTATGCGTCAGGTTCCTTTGCCTTTTCTTTTTCTTTTTCTTTCTCCAGCCCTTCTTGAACAGATCCATCTGCGCTGGATTCTTTTTCAGATTCTGGTTGAGGCATGAATGGTTCTTCTTGCGTTGGCGCAGTATCTCCACTCTGAAGTTGCTTCCCACTACGTAGTGTCAACGCATGATATTGTTCTTTTCCCCTCGGGGCCTATGTATTACTTGGCAAAGTCCCTGCAGGTCTATTTTTCAATTTTGATGCAAGTTGTCCTACTTGAACTTCTACGTTTTTCAGGGATGTGGCTTAACTCTGGACGACTGCATCATTCTTTGTCATATACTCCTTCTGGCTTGCTATAAAATCCTTCATCATGTTTTCCAAAGAGTTAGATGATGATGCGCCTGAGTTGCCACTGCTTGCGGTATTGTTGTGCTGGAAATTTCCCTGTGCCACATGCTCATTGTTAGCGTTAAGCAGTCTAGGGCCAAAATTTGTATTACCTTGTTTTGTCTGTTTGTATGCGTCACTGTTTCCGCTTCACGAGAAATTAGGGTGGTTCCTCTAGCTAGGGTTGTAGGTGTTTGAGAATGGATTATTGCGTGCACTCCCCTGCGGTCCCTGATAACGAGCATAACTAGCTATTTTTCCTTTTTTAATTTAGCTAGTCTTTTATTATTTATGGGCCATTTTATTGCACTTAATTGTTTATTTTGTAGAAAATGGTTGATTGGAGCTAAAACGCAATAGTGGAGTTTATCGGGTGCTCGGGACACGAAAAGATGCAAAGGAATGAAAAAGAGTCAAAGAGGAAAAAAGTCAAAATAGGGTCAAACGCAGACTAGCGTCGAGACGCTAGCCCTTGAGCATCGAGACACTAGCATTCCTTATCTGAATAGGCGTGAAACGATCACAGCATCGAGACGCTGCGACCTTAGCGTCTCAACGCTGTGTAATTTCCATTCCAAACACGCGTGTTTTAGAGGCAGCGTCGAGACGCTGTCTTGTCAGCGTCTCGATGCTATGACGAAAAATCAAAATATAAGGTTTTTTTCGGCTATGTTTTGGGGGGATTCTTTTGGACACTTTTGGAGCCGTAAAACAGAGGAGAAAACAGAGGATTGAGGCTTAACAAAGTAGATCAAGGTGGAAATCAACCCATTGTTCGTGGGGATCGTGACGGGGACGTTCGGTCTCGGCCTACATTGAGTTTTTCCTTTCCTTTTCCTTTTCTCTAGTTAGATTTTATGGTTTTTTCATGTTTAGTTGTGCTTGTAATATCATTCATGAGTAGCTAAACTTGTGGCTTAGGGATTGATGTAGTTGATTTAGTTTATGGATTGATTTATGGTTTAAGTCGTGCAATGGTTATTATGTATGCAATCTTGATTTAATGCTTTCAATTAATTGGCCATTAGTTTAATGATTTGAGTTTTGATTCTTGCTCAGGAGAGGGGATTAAATATAGACTTACTCAAGATTGCATGACTAAAGTTTATTTTCTAATTCGTGACGGTGTTTAGATTAACTTTAGAATTGGTCAAAAGAACTCATTGCCTTGCATGTTAATAAACTTAGATAGGGATATCAAGTTCGTTAATTTTCATGACAATCAATTATACTCGGGAGAGGTAATTGTGATTAAAGGTTCCTAGGCTCATAATTCCATTGTGCATAATAACTTATTCCTTAAAATCAATCCTATACTAAATTTGCGAAATCAATTCCCTAAGTATTCTTCCAATTGAATTTCCACTTTTTACTTGTTTTGATTTAGTTTTCGATCTATCACTCATTACTTTGTGTTCCCTAAATAAAATTGAGCAAGATAGTTCACAATACTTGATTTAGCTTAAACATCCAATCCAGAGGACGACACTCGTTTATACGAACACTTTATTATTACTTGACCCGTGCGCTTGCGGTAAGGAAAATTCCACATCAAGTTTTTGGCGCCGTTGTTGGGGATTGGCACATTTAGTTAGATCAATATTGTGAAAAATTGTTCGGTCTTAATTTAGGGTGTATTTTTATTTTTCTAGGTTGTTTGCATTTTTTTCCTTATTTGTGTGTCTTTCCATATTTGTTTTTCTAGTTTAGTTTTTCTTTTAGTTGTGTAATCTTTTCCTTATTTGTTTCTTTTGTTTTTTTTTTTTTAGATTAGTTTTTCCTTATTTGTTAGTTTCCTTATTTGTGTTTGCCATATTTATTTTTGCATCCCATATTAGATTGTACTTTCCTTTTTCTAGATTATATTTTCCATATTTAGATTAGTTGTTTCCTTTTCTTTGTTTCTTTCCATAATTGTTTTCTTTCCTTTTTAGGGTAGTAGTAGAGAGTTGATACCACTGGATCCCGAGATCGAAAGAACAATTCATAGGATTCGAAGAGAAAATAGAGAAATTATTCAAATGGCTGACCAAAATCCACCTGAGGAGCCTAGGCCTATTAGAGACTACTTTCAGCCCGTGTTTCAGGGGCAACAATCGGGGATTGTCTATGCTCCAATCAATGCCAACAACTTTGAGCTGAAGAGCGGTCTCATTCAGATGGCTCGAGATTGTGCATATAGAGGATCGCCCACCAATGATCCAAATTCTAATCTAAAATAATTTTTAGACATTTTTGGGACGGTAAAAATTAATGGAGTTTCTGAGGATGCTATTCGCTTACTGATAACTGCCCAAAAGGTAGTTATTTAGGCTCCATTTATATAAGGATTTGTGTGTCATTAATGCTTAATAGGGTTGGTTTTATAGAGATATTACATGATTTAACCCATTTGGAAGAATGGAAGCTTTGGAAATCACTTTGTGCAGATTATGCTGCTGAGCGACTGGAAGGAGCAAATTCTATGCTGCAGCAAAACTGGGAGCAGAAACTGCCACATCACAGCTCGTTAGCCAACTTCATGAACCGACTTCTATTGAGATATTTTCGGGATAAAGGATCAAGGAGAGCCTTACACGTGTCCTAGTTGACCTAATTCAAGCCTCCCATCCTTCTATAAAAGGAAGTAGCCGTCAAAGTCAAATTCATTCCATGTTTTCCCTTGGAAGCCGAATAGTGTAGAGATTGAAGATCATCAAGTACACCATCATCCGCAGGCTGATTAGGGAGTTTATTTTCCTTCTTAAATTGTGGTTATGAACATGCATACTCAGATTGTAATTCGTATTCCCATGCCTATTATGAACTAAGTAGCTAGGGTGTTGGTTAGGAATAATGTGATTACTGTGCTTCATCTCTAGTAATAAATTGACTATAGCATTTTGGTTAATTGTTGTGCTTATTCTTATTTTATGCCCGCCTGGCCAGCCGGTATGGATAGCTCTCTCTAGTTTCAGGGATGATTTAGAGAGTGTGTGGCAATTCTCCACATTACAATCATTGTGTATTGGTGAACGCCAGTGACTGAGCTAGGGATAGCCAGTTGCCTAGTGCCTGATCGGTCGCACTTTATTGGGGTTGAAACACATCCCAAAAGATTTGGAGTTCCGGGAGGAATCCGCTAATAATACTGCGGAAAATGCATGATCAATAATATTGCTAGAGCATATTTTATAACAATCACTAAAACCTAACCAGCTCCTGTCTTTAATCTATCTGTCTATTTGTTTACTCGTTGTTCTGTCATTTATTTTGCCTCAGCATAATTCCGATAAAACCCAACATTTTTATTATCTTTGAAACCATTAGGAAGTTATACAAAATAGGTAAAGTGGAAACTCATTCAGACCTTGGATTGATAATATTACTTGCTGCAGACTGTGTATACTTGCACAAGAATTCTAGAGTATTTCATATCACATTTTTACTCACTCTAGGAACCCAACAAGTTTTTGGCGCCGTTGCCGGGGACTTGAATAAGTTTTTATCTGATCTGTTTTGTGTATGTGTTTTAGTGGTTTGGTGCTAGAACTTTTTGATTGTTTCTTTTGTTTTTGCAGGTGTGATTTTGGTGCATGAGCGATCCGCCTGGGGTACGGTTTGAGCTTGATCCAGAAATTGAAAAGGACATTTAGGAACAGAAGGAGGGAGCAACGCAGAAACCAGATGGAGAACGTGCCGCAACTCCCGCAGGTTCCTGAAGGTCCAGTAGCAGTGAACCCCCAGCAGAATCTGTTGCTGCAGCAAAACCCACTGTTTGAGCAAAATGAGCAGCGAAATAATCAGCTGAGAATCCTATCTTGATAGCGAACGATATGACCAGAGCCATTCGAGCATATGCTGTCCCGATGTTTAATGAGTTGAATCCAGGGATTGCACGTCCCCAAATCCAAGCGGCGAATTTTGAAATGAAACCGGTATTGTTTCAGATGTTGCAAACCGTGGGGCAATTCCATGGTTTGTCATCTGAAGACCCTCATTTACATCTTAAGTCTTTTCTAGGAGTTAGTGATTCTTTTGTAATTCAAGGAGTGCCTAGAGATGCTCTTAGATTAACTTTGTTCTCGTATTCTCTTAGAGATGGAGCAAAATCATGGTTAAATTCTTTTGCTCCAAGATCAATTAGGACATGGGATGAGTTAGCTGAAAAATTTTTGAGTAAATATTTCCCACCTAATAGAAATGCTAAATTAAGGAGTGAAATAGTAGGGTTTAGGCAACTTGAGGATGAGACTTTTAGTGAGGCTTGGGAGAGGTTTAACGAGCTTTTGCGAAAGTGTCCCCACCATGGGTTACCTCATTGTATTCAAATGGAAACATTTTACAATGGTTTGAATGGAGTAACCCAAGGTATGGTCGATGCTTCGGCTGGAGGGGCCCTTTTGGCAAAAACTTTTGATGAAGCCTATGAAATTTTAGAAAGAATATCTATTAATAGTTGTCAGTGGTCGGATGTTAGAGGCACAAATAAAAAGGTTAAGAGTGTGCTAGATGTTGATGGTGTGTCCACCATTAGGGCTGATCTTGCTATGATTGCTAACGCTCTTAAGAATGTGACAGTGATTAGTCATCAGCAGCCACCAGCTATGGAGCCTGCAGCAGTGGTGAACCAAGTCACGGACGAAGCATGTGTCTATTGCGGTGAAGATCACAACTACGAGTTTTGCCCCAGCAATCCAGCTTCTGTGTTTTTTGTAGGTAATCAGAGGAACAACCCTTATTCTAACTTTTATAATCCAGGTTGGCGCAACCACCCCAACTTCTCATGGGGAGGTCAAGGAAATAACGTGCAGACGCAACAGAAGATGAACTAGCCAGGATTTGCTAAAACGCAGGTAATGCCCCAGCAAAATAAGCCGGTTTTGCCCCAGCAAAATTCGGGAAATTCTCTCGAGGCAATGATGAAAGAATTTATGGCTCGCACAGACGCCGCGATTCAAAGTAATCAAGCTTCGATGAGGGCCCTGGAATTGCAAGTGGGTCAGCTGGCTAATGAGCTAAAGGCGAGGCCTCAAGGGAAACTTCCTTCGGATACTGAACACCCTCGAAGGGAAGGTAAGAAACAGGTAAAGGCAGTAACTCTTAGGAGTGGTAAGCCATTAGAAGAGTCTAGAAAGACCCAGGATTTAAATAGTAATAGTGATAATAATATTGTTGTAGAGAAAGAGTTGGAGTCTGGTCAGGGTGCTGGAGGCAGCAACGAAAATGCTGGAGCAGCTGGTAATGTGCTAGATGTAGAACCACCATATGTGTCGCCCCCACCTTATGTACCACCTCTACCTTTTCCACAAAGGAAAAAGCCTAAGAATCAGGATGGTCAATTTAAAAAGTTTTTAGAAATTCTTAAGCAGTTGCATATAAATATCCCTTTAGTAGAAGCTATTGAGCAAATGCCTAATTATGCTAAATTTCTTAAGGATATTTTGACTAAAAAGAAAAGGTTAGGTGAGTTCAAAATTGTATCTCTTACTGAGGAGTGTAGTGTTATTCTTAAGAATGGGCTACCCCCCAAGGCTAAGGATCCAGGGTCATTTACTATACCTGTGTCTATAGGTGGAAAGGAATTAGGTAGAGCACTCTGTGATTTAGGTGCAAGCATTAACCTTATGCCTCTTTCGGTCTATCGGAAGTTAGGTATTGGTGAAGCTAGACCTACCACAGTTACGCTCCAATTAGCTGATAGGTCTATCACATATCCAGAGGGTAAAATTGAGGATGTCCTAGTAAAAGTTGATAAATTCATATTTCCTGTTGATTTTATTATTTTAGACTATGAGGCTGATAAAGATGTCCAAATTATTCTAGGTCGTCCATTTTTGGCTACTGGTAGGGCATTAATAGATGTTCAAAAAGGAGAATTAACAATGAGAGTCTGTAATGAGGAAGTGAAATTTAATGTGTTTAAAGCCATGAAATATCCAGATGAAATGGAGGATTGCTCCTTCATCAGGATTCTAGAGAGCACAGTTATTGAGACAGCAATACAGGATTCGGCTGATAAGCATTCAGAAAAGCATGGAGAGGTTAGTGTAGAAGATTTTGAATTTTGTTCTTTAGATAGAAAAAATGAAAAAGAATTGTTTAGGTGTGAGGATGTTTTTGAGTCTTTAGATTTAGATCAAAGAAAGGTTCCCCCAATTAAGCCATCCCTAATTGAGGCACCCACTTTAGATTTGAAACCTTTACCGAATCATCTAAAGTATGTGTTTTTTGGGGAGAGTGATACGTTGTCCATTATTGTTGCATCAGATTTAATACCGGAGCATGAGGAGGCCTTAATAAAATTGTTGCAGCAATACCGCAAAGCTATAGGTTGGACATTGGCTGATATTCAGGGAATTAGCCCATCTTTTTGTATGCACAAAATCACTCTAGAGGAGGGATCCTTTAGGAGTATTGAGCAACAAAGAAGGCTTAACCCTGCAATGAAAGAGGTTGTTAAAAAGGAGGTAATTAAATGGTTGGATGCTGGGATCATTTATCCAATTGTCGATAGCAATTGGGTAAGCCCTGTCCAATGTGTTCCTAAGAAAGGAGGTGTCACTGTGGTGAGCAATAAAGATAATGAGCTGATTCCAACCAGGACAGTAACTGGCTGGAGGGTTTGTATGGATTACAGAAGGCTTAATAAAGCCACCCGAAAGGATCATTTCCCTCTACCATTTATCGACCAGATGTTGGATCGATTGGCTGGTCAGGCCTATTACTGTTTCTTGGATGGTTATTCTGGGTATAACCAGATTACTATTGCTCCTGAAGATCATGAGAAAACCACTTTCACCTGCCCTTATGAGACATTCGCTTTTAGGAGAATGCCTTTTGGCCTTTGCAATGCTCCAGCAACATTTCAGCGGTGTATGCTAGCAATTTTTTCTGATATGATTGAGTCCACTGTTGAAGTCTTTATGGACGATTTTTCAGTTTTTGGAGGGTCTTTTCAGAGTTTTCTGGATAATTTAGGAAAGGTATTAAAAAGATGTGAGGATACCCATCTAGTTCTTAATTGGGAGAAGTGCCACTTCATGGTGAAGGAGGGCATAGTGTTAGGTCATAGGATTTCTAAAAATGGTCTAGAAGTTGATAGAGCAAAGGTTGAGGTTATTGAAAGGCTAGAGCCACCGAATTCAGTGAAGGGAATTCGGAGTTTTTTAGGACATGCTGGATTTTATAGGAGGTTCATAAAGGATTTTTCCAAAATTAGTAAACCTCTTTGTAACTTATTGTGCACTGATCATGTTTTTGACTTTAATGCAGATTGTAGGAAGGCTTTTGAAACGTTAAAGGCTGCTTTAATCTCAACACCCATTCTCTGCGCGCCTAATTGGAATTTTCCATTCGAGGTAATGTGTGATGCGAGTGATGTTGCGGTAGGTGCGATGCTGGGGCAAAAGCAGGGCAAATTTATTCATCCTATATATTATGCAAGCAAGGTTTTAAATGAAGCACAGGTCAACTACACAACTACTGAAAAGGAGTTGTTAGCTGTTGTGTTTGCTTTTGAGAAATTTCGACCATATTTGGTTGGATCTAAAGTCACGGTGTTCACGGATCATGCAGCAATAAGGTATTTAATGTCTAAAAAGGATGCAAAGCCGAGACTAATTCGTTGGATTTTATTACTGCAGGAATTTGACTTGGAGATAAAAGACAAGAAGGGATCAGAGAATGTCATTGCAGATCATTTATCTCGTCTTGATCCATCATCATTTTTGCTGGAGCAATCTGCCATTTCCGATTCTTTTCCAGATGAGTAGCTTTCTGCTGTTCATGTAAAGGTAGTCAGGGATGTCCCTTGGTATGCTGATATTGCCAACTTTTTAGTAAAGGGAGTCATCCCCTATTGATATGGATTGGAGGCAGAAGAAAAAGTTTAAGCATGATGCGAAATTTTTCTTTTGGGATGAGCCGTTTATGTATAAGCAATGCTCTGACGGTATTATTCGTAGGTGTGTTTCAGGTGCTGAAGCAAAAGAAATCCTGGAGCAATGTCACTCTTCTCCGTATGGAGGTCATTTCAGCGGACAGAGGACAGCTATGAGGATTTTGCATTGCGGATTCTTCTGGCCTACATTATTCAAGGATGCCCAAATGTTCTACAAGCAATGTGACGCTTGCCAGAGGAGAGGAAATTTGGGGCCTAGAGATGAAATGCCTCTTACTTATATTTTAGAAGTTGAATTATTCGATGCATGGGGTATTGATTTTATGGGGCCATTTCCCCCTTCTAATGGCAATGTTTTTATCTTATTGGCAGTTGATTACGTGTCCAAGTGGGTGGAGGCCATTGCATGCCATCTGAGTGATGCCAAGACAGTTGCAAGGTTTCTTCAATCGCACATCTTTGCGCAGTTTGGGACACCTAGAGCTCTAGTGAGTGATGAGGGTACACATTTTGTTAATAATATCTTAACTAAGCTGTTAGCTAAGTATGGGATTAAGCATAGGATAGCTACCCCTTATCACCCACAAGCAAATGGTCAAGCTGAAATTAGTTATAGGGAAATTAAATCGATTCTAGAGAAAGTAGTTCATCCATCTAGGAAGGATTGGTCTTTTAGGTTGGATGAGGCTCTTTGGGCTTATAGGACAGCCTATAAGACTCCTCTAGGTATGTCTCCCTATAGGTTAGTATATGGGAAAGCTTGCCATCTACCATTGGAGCTAGAACATAAAACATTTTGGGCTTTGAAAAAGTTAAATTTTGATATGAGTCGTGCAGGAGCATTAAGAATGCTGCAGCTTAATGAATTGGAGGAATTTCACCAATTTTCGTATGAGAATGTGAAAATGTATAAAGAAAAGACTAAGCTGTGGCATGACAAGAAAATAAAATCTAAAGAGTTTGTCAAATGACAGAAAGTCTTGCTTTATAATTCTAGATTAAAATTATTTCCTGGGAAGCTAAAATCTAAATGGTCAAGACCGTTCACTGTGATTGAAGTTTTTCCCCATGGAGCAATTACTTTGCAGGATGAAAAAGATGGGAGAGTGTTCAAGGTGAATGGACAACGTGTGAAGAATTATTGGGGTGAGGAGTTTCAGTCGAGATATCCTTCCCTAAGGTTGGTTGATGATTGAGAGTGTAGGATTTTTGCGGGAGCATTTCACAGAGCAAAAATTTTGAGCTCCCAGTGTTTGTATTGGTTATATTTCGCTGATTTGTTTTTAATTTTGAACAGGTTAGATTTAATTTTGTGAGGTTTATTAGATTTTATCTTTAAATATTTGTTTAGATTTTATCTATTTCGTTTTGAATTTGATTTGATTTTAGGATTATTTATTTTGATTATCTTTGAATTATCTTTGAATTAATTAGATTTCATTAGATTAGATCTAGATTTTATCTTCAGTTATTTGAATTCTGTTTAGTCTTAATTAATAAAGATTTTTCTCTACTTTATTTGGCTTCGAGAATAAAAAGGAATTAGGACTGATTTGATCGGTTAAATTTAAATTTGAAAGATTTGATTTTCCTATTTTGAAATTCAAATTCAGTATCCAAGATTTTTCAGGTTGTTGTGGCAAAAAATCTGGCTGAAGCAAATCGTCCGAATAGGAAGGGGTTCTTTGTCATTTAATTTCTTTTACCGTTGGGATTTAAATTTTCGGTGAGCAGGTAATATTGCATGAAGATCAGATGCTTCCATGTGTTGCATAGGGAAATCGAACAGCAGAGCTGATTGGACAGCACATCATTATGGTAAATGATGACATGCAAAAATGTCATCATTTTCCTATTAATTTTAGCTAGTTTTGTGCTTGAATTGTGTGCTTTAATGCTATTTTCTGTTTAAATTTCAGAAAACCGAGTCAAGGAAGCAAAATCGGAATTTTGAGAGAATTTAGATGATTTTGGAGGCTTTTTGAGCAATTTGGAGAATTACATTGAAGATTCGAGTCCAAAAAGCCAAGAAGAATGAATTAGAAGCCCAAATTCATGAATTTCAAGTCTTAAAGTATCAATTTGGGTCAAGAAAAAAGTCCAAAATCAATTACAAAAAGTATTTGGGCCAAAAGAAAGTTGGAGGCCCAAAAATGGAGTCAAAATCGAGCCATTATTGAAAATTCAGGGCCAAGCGTCTCGACGCTAAGCCTGGAAGCGTCCCGACGCTAGGCAGCTGAGTGGAAAGATCCAGAATCGCGACAGCGTCGCGACGCTGTCCAAGTAGCGTCTCGACGCTGAGACGTCTTGGAGCCCAAGAAAAGATGACGTCAGAGCGTCTCGACGCTGTCCTTGTAGCGTCTCGACGCTGAGCCTGCTGGGAGCCTATAAAAGGAGCCTTTTGCATCCATATTTGATGTGCCAATTTGTGGGTTTTCACCCCATTCTAGAATCCACACTAAAGTAGGGGATTTTTGGGAGAGTTTTGGAACTTTGTTGAAGATCTTTGGAGCTCGGGATCGAAGGAGGTCGGCGCGGGATCGAGGAGATCGACACTTTTATGAGCATTTCTCTTCCCTTTTCCTTTATGTTTTAGTTTCTAGAATTGTTGTGATTAGGAATTATTGAATTTTAGTGATTATGAGTAGTAAATTCCTAAATTCTATGAGATTGATTTAGATGTTGAACCTCTGCTGAATTAATGAATTGATGTGGTTTAATTGTCATTATTGTTCATTTGTGCATTTTGTCCGTAATGCTTTTAATCAACTGATCACTGATTAAATGAATTGTTACTATGTGGAAACTCGACGGAGAGAAGCTTAGACTAGAACTGAATGCATGACTAACGGTTATTTACCCGGGTGACACGGGATAAAATAAATAACGTTAGAGGTTGTATTGAAGGGTCGTAATGCCATACTAAGTAAATAAAGATGAGACTGAAAGGAGATTCTTTATTGAACGGTATGAGATAGGAGGAGACCGACAGGAGAATCCTTGAAATTAGGCTTCTAGACTTATGAATTGAATGATTAGTTAATCCATATTAGTTATTTGATTAAGCATTAAAGGTCCAATTGTCGAAATCAACAACTCTAGAATTATCCCATCAAATTGTGTCACCATTTATCTTTGCTTTCTAGATTAGCTTTCTGTTATTCTTTCCGGCATTAGATTTTGTTCTCTAAATAAAGCTAAGCAAGATTATTCGCGGTACTTAATTGAATAAATCCAATCCCTGTGGAGACGATACTCTATACTCAAAATCACTATATTACTTGTCACGACCCGTGCGCTTGCGGAATTTAAAATCGTGCGAACAGTAAAATCTTACCTTTTTGAAAATTTAATTTGATTAATTACTTGCAGGTTTAAACGGTAAAAGATATTATTGGGGGAAGATTTTTCACGGATTATTTTATTTTAAAGCTCCATTTAAACCCCACTCAGGTTTGTTTCTTCTTCCATTCGTTTTTCCTTCTGTTTCCTTCCATTCTTTGAGTGAAAAAATTTCTTCAAGTCTATAATGGAGGAAACGAGAAGCCGCAAGGAAAGGGATGTAGAGGAAGTTGAACCTACTACACCTGATGCTCCGAAAAAGAAAGCTAAAAAGAAGAGAACCCCAGTTTTTGTTTTCTGTTTCTAGGCGGCAAAAATATCTGTTGATGTATATTTTTCTCTGTTCTTAATAAAATTTCCAGAGTTGTTTCTGTTTTATAGCATTGAGTAACTCTAACTTAACTAATTTTCTTCTTAATTTTTTGAAGCTTGGACTGATTACGCTTAATTAGATCAAGGTATTCTGATCTCCAGAAACCTTTTGCTTGAGCATTTCTTCTAGCCTGGACTGTTGTTGCGACAAAGAAGATTTTTGAGGTAGTATTGACTTATATGATCCACTTTAAGCTTAGTTCTAGTCCCACGCTTAGTTTAAAATTCAAAAAGAAAAATTTAAGTTTGGGGGTATAATTTGCAAAATTAATGATTCATTGGGGACAATCAATATTTAAAGTTTGGGGGACTTTTTGCTACTCCAATTGTTTTGCTCGAGCATTCCTCTCCTTCAAGTAAAAATTTGCTAGGTTGTTGAGTAACCGGGGATATTTGTGATACCCACAGTTTGTCTTCGCGTCAAAAGGTAACCTAGGAAATGTGGAAAAAATGAGAAAAAAAATTATTTGCTGAAAAAAAAATTATTTGTTGAAGATTTTGCTGAAAAAAATTGATGGAGCAAAAATTTTGAAGGATGAATGATGATCCAACAGTTTTTCTGTCTCCCAGAACTTAGGTGAGCTTCATCATAAAATGTCGCCAATCTGAGGGGCAAGAGATGGAATAACTAAGGATTCTTGAGCTTTATAAAGAGTATTGAGCCTAGTTGATGATGAGTTTGAGGCAAGGGTATACTGCACCATAAAGTGGGTCATCCCATGCTTAAGAACTTATGACTGTAAGGCTGCTTTAAGTCTGAAAAACAAAAATAAACTCCTTGAAAATATGTTTTAAGATGTCTGATAATAGAGCTAGGCTGTGGTAAGTTCTTAGAATTAAGTTAAAAGTGGTGATTATTTGTCCATGCCGGAGGAATCATTTTGCTGCAGCAGAGCTCGGTTTTGCAGAGTGCTCAGGTAAAGGTCAAAGGTAGTATTGGATTGTCTGATTTGATTAAGCTAATTCTTTGTCTAATGTTTTTAAATTCTTAAGGGAAGGTGAGTCAGTATTGCTCGGGACACACAATAGTTCAAGTTTGGGGGTGTGATAACTGCCCAAAAGGTAAGTTATTTAGGCCTCATATCTATAAGGATTTGTGTGTCTTTTGTGCTTAAGAGGATTGGTTTTAGATGGATATTACTGTTGGGATTTATGCCCTAAAACTCGTAGATAGTGAATGTCACCGTTGACCGGATATTAATGAAATAATATTGATATATTTTTCCATTAATTGTTATTAGTTATTTTATATTTGTCTTTGCCTAATAATAACCCTAATCCAATAAACTAGACATCCAAGGTTGTAATATGAGTCTTGAACTATATGTAGCGACATATGGGATCATTGTTCAAGAAACAGCCTAAAGGGTCTATAGTATAGGGATAAGACTGGGTGCCTTATCCTGGTGACACTATGGATACGACCCACTTTGTATTTGATACAAACGCTACGATCCAACACGTTCGTGTAGGAGACATGCGAGTGGGGGTATCCTATGCAATGAGTTTGCATAAGACCGAACCGCGAAATAGTAACCACTGGTTATAACACCGTTAACTAGTTGGTTTTCAATTTCACTAGGACGACCTAGACAACTTAATCTTAATCCTGAGTTGATTTGGACTTCTGCTCATGAGAGATTGTCCTTTGATTTGTATGGGTGAGAGTGGCCAATACGCCGACTCAATAAGCCTACCACTTTGGGGACAAGACCGAATGGGGAGCTGGGAACACAATCGTACAAGATGGAATTCACTCCTTCCCGACTTTAGGGAAGCAGATGAGTGTTCCCTTAAGTGGTTACTCCGAGTCTTGAACAAAGGGCCCTACCCTCTCAATGGCACGAGAGGGTTTTCTGTTTGATGGTTGGACCACAAACAGGTTGTTCATTAGAGGAGAATTGGTACTTAAGGAAATAGAGGTAACCCAGGGGTAAAACGATAATTTGACCCAGCTGGTGTTACGGACACTCGTGAAGGACTAACTAGTCGATATTGGTCTAGATCCGTGGACACAGAAAATATGTCTACAGTGAGAAGAGTGCAACTGTGAGTCTATAGTGGAATGTACACACAGTTAACGAATATTGATTAATGTGGTTAATGAGTTTGACCAATTAATCTCACATCGTTGGAGCTTCTGATCTGCAGGTCCATTAGGTCTCATTGGTCGCTCGTAAAGTAATTTGAGGCAACTAAGTAATAAAAGTAAATTGAAAATGTTCAATTTATTAAGGGAAACAAATATAATATATATTGATATATTATTATGAGAGAAATTAATATTTGAAAAGTTCAAATATAAATTTATGGAAGTTTGAAAGAGTTCAAAATAATGAATTAATTAATTTAAGGCCTAAAATGTGTTTGGGCAAATTAATTAATTCTAGGCCGGGAATTAAATATGTGATATTTAATTGGTGGTTAATTAATTAAAGAATTCATTAACCGGGAATTAATCAATTATGGAAATAATTAATCACTTAAGGAAGTGATTAATCATTTATGGAAATGATCTAATCACTTATGGAAGTAATTAGTCATTTGTGGAAAAGATTAATCAATTATGGAATTTATTGATCATGATTGATTAATTAAGGAATAAGATTGAATCAATTTTGGAAAATATTGATTTAATTGAATATTTTATTCATGGTCTCTCTTCTATAAGTAGAACACTAGAACTAATTGGTCATGACACTTGACACTCTTGAAAGACAAGACCTAGAATTCTCTCTAGCCTCCCTCTTAGAGAAAGACTCCCACAAGTCTTTTGCCTCCTAGACTCAGAGACATACCGGTGTAACCTCTGTGGTGATTGTGTCAATCAAAGAAGAAATTTTCAGCGAAGAAAAACCAAAGGCGGCTGCTGCATTTTGATCGTTGGAGCATCGTTGGCGAAGAACGGTCAAGTCTACAACGGAGGTTTGTAACGGTTCTTTCTCTTTTCTTTAGAAAAGCATGAAAATAAATTTAGATTTATTTTTATGCATGTTTAAACCAATTTTACAACAGCTTTATATAGGGTTTTAAAGTTTGTTTGAGTTTTCGTAACGGTATTTTAATGTTAATTAATATACGACGTAAGGTCCAATCGATGCGCTTCCGCTGCGTGGGGACTTTTATTCCCTTCAATTACATGTTTTAACCCATTTGGAAGAATGGAAGCATTGAAAATTATTTTGTGCAGATTATGCTGCTGAGCGACTAGAGGGAGCAAATTCTGTGTTGCAGCAAAACTGGGAACAGAACTGCCACATCACAGCTCGTTAGCCAGCCTCATGAACCGACTTTTGTTGAGTTATTCTCGTGATAAAGGATCAAGGAGAGCCTTACACCTGTCCTAGTTGACCTAATTCAAGCCTCCCATCCTTCTATAAAAGGAAGTAGCCGTCAAAGTCAAGAGCATTCCAACTTTCCTTGGAAGCCGAGTAGTATAGAGAGATTAGGGATTACCAAGAACACCATCATTCGCACGCTGACTAAGGAGATTATTATTTTCTAATTTGTCTTGTGATTATGGACGTGCCTACTCAGATTGCAATTCATGTTTTCATGTTTATTCTGAGCTAAGTAGCTTAAGGTGTTGGTTAGGAACATGTAGTTGATGCGCTTAATCTTTAGTAATATATTGATTATTGCATCTTGGTTAATTGTTGTGCCTATTTACATTTTATGCCCGCCTCGCCAGTCGGTGTGAATATCTCTCTCTAGTTTAAGGGATGATTTAGAGAGTGTGTGGCAATTATCCACACTACGATCATTGTGTATTGGTGAACGCCAGTGACTGAGCTAGGGATAGCCAGTTGCCTAGTGCTTGATCGGTCGCACTTCATTGGGGTTGAAACACATTCCAAAAGATCCGGAGTTCCGGGAGGAATCCGCTAATAATACTGCGAGAGTTGCATGATCAATAATATTGCTAGAGCATCTTTTTAAACAACTACTAAGCCTAATCAGCGCCTGTCTTTAATCTGTCTGTCTATTTGTTTATTCTTTGTTCCGTCTTTTACTTTGCTCCAGCATAATTCTTATAAAACCAAATCATTGTTACCATCTTTGAAACCATTAGAAAGTTACACAAAATAGATAAAGTGGAAGCTAATTCAGGGCTCGGACTGATAATATTACTTGCTGCAGACTTTGTATACTTGCACAGGAATTCTAGAGTCTTTTTATACCATATTTTACTCACTCTAGGAACCCAACAGCCACCAACATCTATCAGTGGTCATCTGAGCGGTCTGCACCTAAAAAGATTGCTGCTGGAGTGTTTGAGGTTGACAAGGTAAGTGCACTCCAGGCCCAGATGACCTCCCTTGCTAATGCTTTTATGAAATTTTCAGGTACAGGGAGTGCACCGTCAATTAAATCAGCTGCTGCTTTAGCATCTAGACCTCAGGAGGAGACCATCGAGCAGGTTCAGTATGTATCAAATTTTAATTCTAGGGGATATAATAATAATGCCACACCTACACATTATCACCCTAACGATAGGAACCATGAAAATTTTTCTTATGCGAATAATAAGAATGTTCTTAATCCTCCTGGTTTTGCCCCTCAAACTCAAGAAAATAAAAAGTTAGAAGATCTTGTTGGAGCTTTCATTGCAGAGTCTAGTAACAGGACAACCAAAATGGAGGAGGCAGTCATTGCCATCAACTCAACAGTGAATGGCCACAGTGCTGCCATCAAGAACATTGAGACTCAGTTGGGACAGTTAGTAAGTGTTGTGAGCACCATGAATAAAGGTAAGGCACCAGCTGAGCAAGAGAAAACCTAGATGGAGTATTGTAAGGCAATCACTGTGCACCAGGACGAAGTCGAAGAGGAGCCTGAATCTGAGGATTATGACACTCCTACTGGGGAAGTTGAGGAGGACACATCATCTGATGAAGCTAAAAAGCCTGAACCTGAGCCTCATATTCCTTCTCCTCCCTTGATGGTCCTCAAAGACAAGAAAAAGAAAAAGAAGAAAAAGAACAATCAGGTTCAGTTTGAAAAATTTATGAATGCTTTTATGAATCTGAACAATAATATTCCTTTTGTAGAGGCGTTAGAGATGCCCCAGTATAACAGGTTCATGAAGGAGTGGTTAGCAAAGAAGCGAAAGGAAAATAAGGTTGACACTGTATATCTTGCTTCCACGTGCAGCACCAGAGTACAACAGAAAGTACCTGAAAAAGTAGCAGATCCAGGGAGTTTTTCTGTTCCTTGCAGTTTTGGTACTTATTCTTTCAGAGCATTATGTGATTTAGGTGCTAGCATCAATATCATTCCTCTATCTATGTGCAAAAAGTTAGACATAGGTGAGATTAAATCTACTCCTGTAAAGCTCCAATTGGCTGATCAGTCTGTGGTTAGACCAGTTGGCATTGTAGAAAATGTTTTAATCAGAGTAGGTAGATTTTTCCTCCCTATTGATTTGTATGTTATGGACATGATAGAAAATTCTTCAATGCCTGTCATACTAGGAAGACCATTCCTCGCTACTGGGCAAGTGATTATTGATATTGAGCGTAGGGAGCTCACTCTTAGAGTCAGGAACGAAAAAGAAATTTTTAAGGCAGTTGAAGACTCTAAGGGACAATCTGAAGTGTTTTTCATGGGCTACAAGAAAGGTGCAAGAAAGAACACCTCTGTTGGATTCACAGAAAAGAAGCCTCCTTGAAGCATGGTCAACACGTCGAGCTAATGACGTTAAACAAGCGCTTATGGGAGGCAACCCAAGTAAGTGTAGTTGTGCTTTTTTGTTTGCTTTTGATTTATTGTTTGTTTTAGTGTTGTAGGTCTTGGTTCCAGTTTCTCCTTTGCTTTCAATGCTTCCATGAGAAAGGTCATCATCATTCCAGGGCAGTATTTCACTCCTTTCATTTTTTCTTTGTTCTCATGCTTGATTATGTCTTATTTTCTTTATACATTGAGGACAATGCATGTTTTAAGTTTGGGGGTGGATTAGCATGTATGTGGAGCCCTTGAGCATCTGAGTTCGGGATATAAGTTTTGAGATTTCTTTGAATTGAGCATATGGTGGTTTTCTGGATGCTACTTTTGCATGATTGTGATGTCTTAGGATAGGCTTTCTTGTCAATTTTCAAGCTTGCGATGAGTTGTAAGATGATGACATGCAAAAATGTCATCATTTTCCTATTAATTTCAGCTAGTTTTGTTCATGAATTGAGAGTTTTAATGTATTTTTATGTTGATTTTACAGAAAATCGGGTTTGACAAGCAAAACTGAGATTTTAAGAGAATTTGGATGAATTTGAAGACTTTTTGGGCAATTTAAAGAATAATCTTTGAAGATCCAAGCCCTAAGGTCTAAGAAGAGAAGATAATTAAAGTGGGAGGCCCAAAAAGCCCAAAAGTTTGAAAAAATGAGGCAAAAATCAGCAAATAAGGCTTCTAGATGGCCTAGCGTCGAGACGCTAGGTGATTAGAAAAACGCGCTCCAAAATCGCGATAGCGTCACGACGCTGTCTGCGTAGCGTCGCGACGCTACGACGACTTCTGCCCCAAGACAACATGATGTCACAGCGTCGAGACGCTGTGACGTAGCGTCGAGACGCTGTCAACTTGTTCAGCAAGAAATTTCCAGCTCCTTTCACTATAAAAAGGCCCCTTCCCTTTGGTTCAAATCATCGCATTTTTTTGGGAGCTCTCCCCTAGCTCAATAGAGAGAAAAAAAAAGAGAAGAATTGTGAAGAAAAAAAAAGGTTGGAATTGAGCGAGATTCCAAGGCTCAAGATTCGAGATGATCGTAGTAGGAGCTTGGGATCGCCATATCGGTTATTTCTTCCTTATTTCTTTATAATTCCTTGTTGTAATTTGAGTTAGGCCTATGGATCAAGATCACTTGGGCAAAATTACTTCCAATTGTGAGTAGATCTTGAGACCTAGGGTCGTTATTCTAGCTAATTGGATATTGTAGCGCAATTACTTGGATTATGTAATGAATTTCTTCATATTTCATCTATGCAATTTTTACTTAATGCTTTTAATCTCTTGATCACGGATTAATTGTTATGTTGGTCTAAATTGATACTCGACAGAGAAAATTTAGATTAGATCCTAATTGAATGGCTAACGATTGCTTGGAACACGAGAGTGAAAGAGAATTGTTAGAAATTGATTATGGAGTTGCTTAATGCCATACTATGATTAACTAAGGAGATGGACACATGAATTAGTTATGCTAGTATGAGAAGTGGAGGAACTTGAAAGAGAAATCCACTTAAAATTACTTCTAGATTTATGGAATTGATGATTATTAGTTACATGCATCCATGTAATTGAGCTACAAATCCAATAAAGCTAGATAACACCCTAGGTCAAGCCCCCTTAATTGGATATTTACATTTCGCTATTGCATGTTTATTTTTTAAAAAATTTCTTTAATTTTCGCACTATCATTCGAGTTGATCTTCTAAATAAAATTAAAACATGATGATTCTTGGTACTTAATGGAATTAATTCAATTTCCCTGAGGATTCGATACTCGGTATTACCTACCGTTTTATATTACTTGTGACGACCCATGCGCTTGCGGAAAATCGTGCAACAAGTTTTTGGCGTCGTTGCCGGGGACTTTGCAATTTTTTTCAGTTAATATTGAGAATTAAGTGTTTGATTTTAATTTAGAAATTTTATTTTTGTAATTTAACTTTAGAAAGTGGTGGCAAATTTTGAGAAGCTATAAGGTGGATAAATTGTTTCTTTCAGATTCAACTATGGCAGATCAAGAGGACAAAGCAATCCGAGATTATTTCTTGCCTGAATTTCCATTAAATTACTCTGGAATAGCTTACGAGCCGATCGCGATAGATAATTTTGAGCTCAAAGCTAGTCTCATTCAAATGGTGAAAGAAAATGCTTTCAAAGGCTACCCATCGGAGGATCCACACAATCACCTAAGATCATTTTTGGATATCTGTGGAACGGTAAAAATAGGAGTTAGCTCTGACGCCATTCGTTTGCAATTGTTTCCATTTTCTTTACAAGATAGAGCAAGAGATTGGGTAGACTCGTTAACCTCAAATAGCATTCTCAGTTTGGATGATTTAGTCAAACCCTTCCTTACAAAGTTTTTCCCATTAGCCAAAATTACCAAGCTTAGAACTGAAATTGGAACATTTAAACAATTCGAGGAAGAGCAATTGTATGAAGCTTGGGAAAGATATAAGGATTTGTTAAGGAAATGCCCACAACATGGATACCCTGACTGGCTTCAGATACAATTTTTCTACAAATGGTTAAAAAGTGATTTTAAGACAATTCTTGACACTGCGTCTGGAGGAAGCTTCTTAGCCAAAACTGTCAAGGATGCTCGAACCCTAGTAGAAGAATTGTCCTTAACAAGTTATCAGTGGCAGTCGGAGCAACCAGAATCCAAAATTAAGGAGAAACCATGTGAGAATGAAGAAGTGAGTGCTTTAAGGTTGCAAGTCGAAGCTCTAACCAAGGTTCTAACCAAGCTTACAGGGGTAGAAATTCCAAATGTTCCCAAGGTTGAAGTTGAGCCTAAACCTGAAAAAATAGTTCAAGAGTAGAAAAACCCTTTGGAGGAAATGCTAGGCAATTTCATGAATGAGACTAGGAATTTATCAGTTAAACAAGATATTGTCATTAGTAAGATGGAAGAAAAAATAGATCAAATGACAATATTTATGAAGGAGATCCAGCAAGGAAATTTATCCAAAGTCGTCACCATGGATCCACAAGAGCAATGCCCTGCCATATCTCTCAGAAGTGGGAAGCAGTTGAAAGAAGTTGAAAGAAAAGAAGAAACAAAGCCCAGCACTAGAAAGATATTGGAAAAGGATGATGAAAACAAACCAGAGGAAGAGACAGCACCGCCAGTGCCAGATAAGTCTTTGGATTCTATTCCTTTAGTTCTTAATCAAATTCCATATCCTCATAGATTTCAAAAGAAAAAGTCTGATGCTGAATTTTCAAAATTTCTTGATATTTTTAAACAGCTCCATATTAACATTACGTCTGCTGATGCTTTGGAACAGATGCCACACTACGCCAAGTTTATGAAGGAAATCTTATCAAAGAAAAGGAAGTTCGAGAACCATGAGACAGTGAATATGACAGCCGAGTGCAGTGCCATAATCCTGAAACATCTACCGCCAAAATTAAAGGATCCAAGGAGTTTTACTCTTCCTTGTATTGTTGGTAGTTTGTTTATAAAAAGAGCTTTGTGCGATTTAGGGGCAAGTATAAACCTAATGCCATTCAGTGTTTACAGGAAACTTGGTTTGGGGGAATTAAAGTCAACTACGATTGTTCTGCAATTGGCAGATCGTTCGATGACATACCCTAAAGGTGTGTTAGAGGATGTTTTGGTCAATGTTGACAAATTCATATTCCCTGCAGACTTTGTAGTTTTAGACATGGAGGAAGACCCCGAAGTCCCAATCATTCTTAGGAGACCGTTTTTGGCAACCGCCCGCGCTTTGATTGAGGTACATAAAGGAACCCTGACTCTCAGAGTGGAAGATGACGAGGTAGTGTTCAACCTTTTTAATGCATTGAAACACCCAGAAGATGTTAGGTCTTGCTCTTCGATTGATTCAGTTGACACTATTATCAATGCATGTGTAGAGTCAGAGTCTCATGCTGATCATTATGAAATAAGCATGCCTGACGTGTTTGGAGATGAATTAATAGATGTTAATCAGGAAAATGCTATAATTGACAGATCTTTAGGAAGGGAAGAAAAATTATCATTAGATATTTGTGCTCAAATCGAGGCCCCTTCCCCCGAACTAAAACAATTGCCTGCTCACCTACGTTATGTTTTCTTAGGAGAATCTTCTACTCTTCCCGTTATCATTTCTGCTGATTTAAGTAATGTAGAAGAGGAAAAATTGTTGGATGTGTTAAAAAAGCATAAATCTGCCTTAGGTTGGTCCATTAGTGATATCAAAGGTATTGGTCCTTCAATTGTCATGCATAAAATCTTAATGGAAGATGCCTTTAATCCAACAGTAAAACACCAAAGGAGATTAAATCCAGCAATGAAGGAAGTGGTAAAAGCCGAGGTGTTAAAATTATGGAATGCAGGAATTATTTATGCTATATCTGACAGCCCTTGGGTGAGTCCTGTTCAAGTAGTGCCTAAGAAAGGAGGGATTACTGTTGTTAAGAATGAGAAGGATGAGTCAATATCTACTAGGACAGTCACTGGTTGGCGTGTGTGTATTGATTATAGGAAGTTAAACAAAGCCACTAGAAAAGATCATTTCCCTCTCCCCTTTATCGATCAAATGTTTGATAGGCTAGCAGGGTATCCGTATTATTGTTTTCTGGATGGTTATTCGGGCTATAATCAAGTTGCGATTGCGCCCGAAGACCAAGAGAAAACAACATTCACTTGTCCCTATGGCAGTTATGCTTTCCGGCGTATGCCATTTGGACTGTGTAATGCTCCAGCTACCTTTCAACGTTGTATGATGGCCATATTTTCAGACCTTGTAGAATAGATTATGGAAGTTTTTATGGATGATTTTTCCGTTTTCAGTTCATCGTTTGATAACTGTTTGCATAATCTCTCCCATGTTTTGCAAAGATTCGAAGAGACTAACCTTGTTTTAAATTGGGAAAATTTTCATTTTATGGTAAAAGAGGGGATAGTCCTAGGCCACAAACGGTCTGAAAAGGGTTTGGAGGTTGATAAAGCCAAGATTTCTACTATTGAGCAACTTCCTCCACCCATTAATGTTAAAGGAGTTCGTAGTTTCTTAGGCCACGCAGGGTTTTACAGGCGTTTTATAAAAGATTTTTCAAAAGTTGCTAAACCCCTGTGCCATTTGCTTGAAAATGATGCTCCATTTGTGTTTTCAAAAGAATGTTTGCTAGCGTTTAATCTTTTGAAAGAAAATTGATTTCCGCACCTATCATTGTTGTTCCTGACTGGAGTCAACCGTTTGAAATCATGTGTGATTCTAGTGATTATGCTTTAGGAGCTGTCTTAGGGCAACGTCGAGATAAGTTCTTTAGGGAAATTTATTATGCAAGTAGAACTTTAGATAGTGCTTAGCAAAACTACACCACTACATAAAAGGAGATGCTTGCTGTTGTGTTCGCTTTCGATAAGTTTAGGCCCTATTTGGTTGGTACTAAGGTTATAGTGCACACTGACCACGCTGTTATTCGTTATTTAAGTAGTAAAAAGGATTCCAAGCCCAGACTCATAAGATGGATTCTGTTATTGCAAGAGTTCGACTACGAGATCAAGGATAGAAAAGGTTGTGAAAATGTAGTCGTAGACAATTTGTCTAGGATAGAGCATGAAAATAATATCACAACCTTTCCCATTAAAGAAGTTTTTCCTGATGAAAAGTTATATGTTGTTAAAACTTCTTTCCCTTGGTAAGCCGATTTTGTAAATTTTCTTGCAGGAAAAGAAATACCTCCAGACTTAAATGCTCAAAAAAGAAAGAAATTTTTCCATGATGTGAAATCCTACCTGTGGAATGACCCATTTCTCTTTAAGGTATGTTCTGACCAAATCATTCGAAGGTGCATTCCCGCAGAAGAAGTAGGTAGGATTATTCATGATTGCCATGCCTCTCCTTATGGTGGTCATTTTGGACCAACTCGTACTGCAACAAAGGTACTTCAATCTAGTTTTTATTGGCCTACTTTATTTAAAGATTGTTATACCTTCGTGAGAACATGTGATAGATGCCAAAGGACAGGTAATATTTCTAGACGCCATGGAATGCCTCTAGCCCCTATTCTCGAAGTTGAACTTTTTGATGTGTGGGGCATGGACTTTATGGGCCCTTTTCCCTCTTCCAATGGATACTCATGTTGGGTTTTATGCCCTAAAACTCGTAGATAGTGAATGTAACCATTGACCGGATATTAATGAAATAATATTGATATATTTTTCCATTAATTGTTATTAGTTATTTTATGTTTGTCTTTGCCTAATAATAACCCTAATCCAATAAACTAGACATCCAAGGTTGTAATATGAGTCTTGAACTATATGTAGCGACATATGGGATCATTGTTCAAGAAACACCATAAAGGGTCTATAGTATAGGGATAAGACTGGGTGCCTTATCCTGGTGACGCTATGGACAAACGCTGCGATCCAACGCGTTCGTGTAGGAGACATGCGAGTGGGGGTATCCTATGCAATGAGTTTGCATAAGACCGGACCGCGAAATAGTAACCACTGGTTATAACACCGTTAACTAGTTGGTTTTCTATTTCACTAGGACGACCTAGACAACTTAGTCTTAATCCTGAGTTGATTATGGACTCCTGCTCATGAGAGATTTCCCTTTGATTTGTATGGGTGAGAGTGGCCAATACGCCGACTCAATAAGCCTACCACTTTGGGGACAAGACCGAATGGGGAGCTGGGAACATAATCGTACAAGATGGAATTCACTCCTTCCCGACTTTAGGGAAGCAGATGAGTGTTCCCTTAAGTGGTTACTCCGAGTCTTGAACAAAGGGTCCTACCCTCTCAATGGCACGAGAGGGTTTTTTGTTTGATGGTTGGACCACAAACAGGTTGTTCATTTGAGGAGAATTTGTACTGAAGGAAATAGAGGTAACCCAGGGGTAAAACAGTAATTTGACCCAGCTGGTGTTACGGACACTCGTGAAGGACTAACTAGTCGATATTGGTTTATATCCGTGGACAAAGAAAATATGTCTGCAGTGAGAAGAGTGCAACTGTGAGTCTATAGTGGAATGAACACAGTTAACGAATATTGATTAATGTGGTTAATGAGTTTGACCAATTAATCTCACATCGTTGGAGCTTCTGATCTGCAGGTCCATTAGGTCCTACTGGTAGCTCATAAAGTAATTTGAGGCAACTAAGTAATAAATGTAAATTGAAAATGTTCAATTTACTAAGGGAAACAAATATAATATATATTGATATATTATTATGAGAGAAATTAATATTTGAAGAAATTCAAATATAAATTTATGGAAGTTTGAAAGAGTTCAAATAATGAATTAATTAATTTAAGGCCTAAAATGTGTTTGGGCAAATTAATTAATTCTAGGCGGGAAATTAAATATGTGATATTTAATTGGTGGTTAATTAATTAAAGAATTCATTAACCAGGAATTAATCAATTATGGAAATAATTAATCACTTAAGGAAGTGATTAATCATTTATGGAAATGATCTAATCACTTATGGAAGTAATTAGTCATTTGTGGAAAAGATTAATCAATTATGGAATTGATTGATCATGATTGATTAATAAAGGAATAAGATTGAATCAATTTTGGAAAAGATTGATTTAATTGAATATTTTATTCATGGTCTCTCTTCTATAAATAGAACACTAGACCTAATTGGTCCAAGACACTTGACACTTTGCTCTTGCTCTTAGACTCTCAAGACAAGACCTAGAATTCTCTCTAGTCTCCCTCTTAGAGAAAGACTCCCACAAGTCTTTTGCCTCCTAGACTTAGAGACATACCGATGTTACCTCTGTGGTTATTGTGTCATTCAAAGAAGGAATTTCCAGCGAAGAAAATAAAAGGCGGCTGCTGCGTTTTGATCGTTGGAGCGTCGTTGGCGAAGAACGGTCAAGTATACAACGAAGGTTTGTAACAGTTCTTCCTTCTTTCTTTAGAAAAGCATGAATATAAATTTAGATTTATTTTTCAGCATGTTTAAAACAATTTTCCAGCAGCTTTAAAGAGTGTTTAACGTTTGTTCGAGTTTTCGTAACGGTATTTTAATGTTAATTAATATACGGCGTAAGGTCCAATCAATGCGCTTCCGCTGCATGGGGACTTTTATTCCCTTCAACTCATACATCTTAGTTGTTGTCGATTACGTATGTAAATGGGTGGAGGCAGTAGCCACTAAGACTAATGATGCGCGTGTTGTGTTACGTTTTCTGCATAAAAATATTTTCACTAGATTTGGCACACCACAGGCTATAATTAGTGACGAGGGGTCCCATTTTTGCAATAAATTGTTTGAATCATTACTTAAAAAATATGGTGTCAAGCATAAGACTTTTTTACCTTATCATCCCCAAACTAACGGCAAGTTGAGATTTCTAACAGGGAGATTAAGCAAATACTGGAGAAGACAGTTCGTATCAACAGGAAGGACTGGGCATACAAGTTGGACGATGCTTTATGGGCCTACCGGACAGCTTTCAAAGCTCCAATCGGTACATCCCCGTATCGATTAGTGTATGGTAAGGCCTGTCACCTGCCTGTGGAACTTGAGCACAAAGCATACTGGGCTATCAAGAAGTTGAACTTGGACGCAGAGAAGGCTGGAGAACAATATCTTCTGCAGCTCAATGAATTAGAAGAATTTAGGAGCCAGGCATATGAAAACGCGAAGCTCTATAAGGGAAGAACTGCAAGATGGCATGATGATATAGTCCAGAAGCGTTCTTTTGAGCCAGGACAGCAAGTTCTTCTATTCAATTCTCGATTGCGATTATTCCTAGGAAAATTAAAGTCAAGATGGTCTGGTCCATTCATAATCAAGGAAGTATCCCCATATGGGCCAATTGAATTAATGGATAACAGGGGGATAACTCTTAAAGTCAATGCTCAAAGAGTGAAGCACTATTGTGGATTCGAAGAGCGCAAGGTCGAAAAAATGATTTTAACGGATCCAGGGTGATCGAGCCTCGTCTAGCTCGGGACGTTAAACAAGCTCTTCTTGGGAGGCAACCCAAGCTGTTTTAGTTTTTGTAGAGATTTTAATTTAGTTTTGCGTTGATCCTAATGCTCCTTTGAGATCGATCCTTGTGCAGGAAGCTCGCAAATTCCTACCTGGCTTCTCATTCTATCCTCGGACGAAAATTCAAGACATTCGGATTCTGCTTAGGTTTTGCGTAAGTAATGTTTATGATGAATTAAATGCATATTGAGGATGATGACATCTGATAATTTGCTTGTAGCCATGATTCTTTCTTTTTGTTGCAAATTTGGAAGCATGTCTAAATTCAAGAAAATTTAAAATTTTTCTTTGATCCCCTTGCAAAGTATGATGATTCACTTGTTTTATTATGATTTTGAAAGCCTAGATGAAAGTTATATGCTTTGGAAGTTTGTTGTCACTCCGATAAGTGTAAAGTTTGTCTAGATAGCTTTCTTACGTAATAGTTAGTAATACTGAGCTTTGGGAAAAAGAAATGATTTGCTCAAAAAAAAATTAATGAATGCTCCACTTTCTTGAAAGCATTAGTAACCAGGGGCATTCATGACACCCATCGTTTGCCTTTGCATGAAAACGCTGGAAAGAAATGAGCATGCTTCGACATCCTGAAAGATAAAGCGCTCGTAGTTGGATGCTTTCATCACCAATGTTGGCAAGCCAGAACGAAGGCGCTACATCTAAAAGGATTATCTTCTAAAAAAAAAAAGAATTATGGGCACCTCTGTAACGACCCTACTTTTCATGCCTAGATCCTAAGGCCGTTACTACATGCATTTCATTCTACTTCTAAGAACGGCGGAAAAATTTCCATATAAAGAAACCATACTTTGAAATTTGTAAAACATTTCAATCTGGGATCCCAGTTCAAAACAGAACAAACAAAAGCTTTAGTAAATCAAACAAACTAAAAGCGGAATAAAACGTAAATCGTTCAATACAAGTTCAAAGGGACATTTCAAAACGTAAAATGCGGAAGACTTAAACTAAAGGAGATCCATGGCTCAGCAGCTCTCCGTCACGCATCCCGTACACCTTTGCCTCTACCTGCAGTTGTGTGTAGGGGAAAAGAATGAGTATTTAAGAAAATACTCAGTAAGTAGCAATAAAAGTTGTAACATCTTGTTCGAGTTAAAGCCCTCAGGGTTAGGTCATCTCATTTCATATCATTTCATTTCATTTCATTTCATTTGCAGTTCGGGTCTCGTGTTCAATTAGTACACCTATAAATATTTAAGGTTGCCAACTCACTGATAGTGCACAAGTGGGAGTTTTGGGAGGTCTCTACTCCTACTGATGGTAGATGGCACCCAGTCAGTGGAGCTAAGTCTCGTCCCTCAAGGCACTAATAGGCGCGTAGCGCTCTAAGCTACCATTTCACTGGTGGAGCGTTCATGGGTTTAAGTCAGGAATTTACTTCCACAGTTAGTAAATGGCACCTAGACTGCGAAGCCAAGTCCCGCCCATTAAGCCCCTCATTTCAGTCTACTACATCTCAATCCTAGGTGTTTAATTGACACGTCCCTCGTCTAAGGCACTAGCCTATTCCCTTCACTTTTCTAATCCTTTCCCTCAAGGTAAATAAAATTCCTAAGTCGTCGTGAGGCTACCGAAAATTCGGCAGCATAACGACGTACGCAGAGGGAACCCAAAATTTTTCCTTGCACCTGGAAGTAAGAATATACACTTCTATGAACACAATCAAGTCAGAATCACAATCCAACTCCAATCACAACTCCATCGAACATTTAACTCATCCTCCATAACATGAACACAATCCAGAACAATCATAAATCAAACATTCCAAACATACTTACTTAGTCCTACAAGCATAGCAACACTTAATGCATGTTCAAGTAAACGACACTTAAACCATATTCAAACAAGCATACAACGTTCCAAGGGATATTTGACCAAAGCATGAAACTTAACCAGAACTTCAATTCGCTACCAACAAGCATACAATGATTCCAAAACAACAACTTCATGCCCAAAAAGCTACTCACTCAATCCACTAACACGCCACATAACATAGTCAAAATCCTTATTCCCAAATAACTACTTACACAACGACAAAAGTTAATATGCGACCATGCTTGATTTAACCCAACGACGACACTTAGAGCTTAAATCCAAATGGCTACTTACATTCCAAGGGACAACTTAAGGTTTAAGTTCAACTCACGCTATAGCAACCATACTCAATTTAAATGAGTTTAAAGCAGAGAATCTATTCCAACGGCTACTTACTTGAGATACTACGCTTGATCGAAAATCCCCCAACGACTCGGTACAACACCAACCACGTGATGCGAAATACTCGTCTATCAACACATAAAACATACATAAATATATATTCACACACCATTGGCACACCAAACTTAACAAATTTCCTAAAGCACTAGACTTGAGAGGGCCGAAAACTCACCCAAATGAAGCTACTGCTTGCTGTCCAATTTCCAACTTCGCTCCAATTCAACAATTCGGCCTCCAAACGTTGTGGGTAACTAGAAATCAATAGCTAATATTAATGGGTACTCTTTTAACACAATTAAATCATTCAAAACTTAACTTAGTTCACTTACCCAAAGTCGGAAACTCACCTAAAACAGTAACACCACTTGCTGTCCAACTTCCAAGTTTCGCTCCGATTCGAAAACTCGGCCTCCAAACGCTACGGCACCTTAGATTAAGATCCAACGTTAATGGGTATTTCACTAAGGCATAAAAAATCCAATAAGTTATGACTTACAACTTCCTTACCTCAAGTAGTTCTTTAGAACAATGTTGAAACTTTGAATGGCGGCGGCGAACAGATCTGAAAAACGAACGAGCCCGAAGACGCTAGTGGCGGCGGCGGCTCGCGGCGGTGGAGTGCGGCGGCGTGGGTGTCGGCTTGACGTGCAGATGGAGAGAGAGAGACTGCGAGGGAGAGAGAGAGTCGAGCGAGACGGGTTAGAGAGAGAGAGAGAGAGAAAGAGAGACGCAAGAGAGAGAGAGAGAAAGAGTGTACCGGCGACGGCGCGAGCTGCGGTGGAGGCGGCGGCGGCTGAGAGGGAGCGATCGTGAGAGCGGCGCGAGAGAGAGACCGAACGAGAGAGAGAGAGGGAGAATCGGGCAGAGAGAGGGAGAATTTTCCTTTTTTTTTTTTTTTTTTTTAAACCGGTCAGTTGACCGAATTGGGGGGAAATTTCCCCCCATTTTTCCCTTTTTCCCCTTTTTGACCGGGCTCATGCCCCCACTTTTCTCTTTTTTTTTTTTTTTTTTTTTTTTTTTTTTTTTTATTGGCTGTTACACCTCAGTAAGGTAGTGCTTGCTAGATAAGTATGATGGCTAAAAGGGCAAGCTTTAGTACCAGTGTAGGGGGAAGATGAATGGAGGAGTATATAAATGATTCCGGTCTAGTAAAAATTGTGATAAGGCAATTGATGATTCATTTTTGCAAGGGAGGATAGGATTAGATTTTAAACTTCTTGATGCTTGATCATGCTTACTTATTTGTTTCAATAGTTTGTGTTCATGGCTAGAAGCATTGAGGATAGAGTTGTTAGCATGCAAGTTATGATTCATATGTATTACTTTGCTCGGGACTAGCAAAACTTTAAGTTTGGGGGTGTGATGACATGCAAAAATGTCATCATTTTCCTATTAATTTCAGCTAGTTTTGTTCATGAATTGAGAGTTTTAATGTAGTTTTATGTTGATTTTACAGAAAACCGAGTTCGAGAAGCAAAACTGAGATTTTAAGAGTATTTGGATGAATTTGAAGACTTTTTGGGCAATTTAAAGAATAATCATTAAAGATCCAAGCCCTAAGGTCTAAGAAGAGAAGATAATTAAAGTGGGAGGCCCAAAAAGCCCAAAAGTTTGAAAAAAGGAGGCAAAAATCCGCAAATAAGGCTTCTAGAAGGCCTAGAGTCGAGACGCTAGGACCGTAGCGTCGAGACGCTAGGTGATCAGCAAAACGCACTCCAAAATCGCGATAGCGTCGCGACGCTGTCTGCGTAGCGTTGCGACGCTACGACGACTTCTGCCCCAAGACAACATGACGTCACAGCGTCGAGACGCTGTCGACTTGTTCAGCAAGAAATTTCCAGCCCCTTTCACTATAAAAAGACCCCTTCCCTTTGGTTCAAATCATCCCATTTTTTGGGGAGCTCTCCCTTAGCTCAATAGAGAGAAAAAAAAAAGAGAAGAATTGTGAAGAAAAAAAAAGGTTGGAATTGAGCGATATTCCAAGGCTCAAGATTCGAGATGATCGTAGCGGGAGCTTGGGATCACCATATCGGTTATTTCTTCCTTATTTCTTTATAATCCCTTGTTGTAATTTTAGTTAGGCCTATGGATCAAGATCACTTGGACAAAATTACTTCCAATTGTGAGTAGATCTTGAAACCTAGGGTCGCTATTCTAGCTAATTGGATATTGTAGCGCAATTACTTGGATTATGTAATGAATTTCTTCATATTTCATCTATGCAATTTTTGCTTAATGCTTTTAATCTCTTGATCACGGATTAATTGTTATGTTGGTCTAAATTGATACTCGACAGAGAAAATTTAGATTAGATCCTAATTGCATGGCTAACGATTGCTTGGAACATGACAGTGAAAGAGAATTGTTAGAAATTGATTATGGAGTTGCTTAATGCCATACTATGATTAACTAAGGAGATGGACACATGAATTAGTTATGCTAGTATGAGATGTGGAGGAACTTGAAAGAGAAATCTGCTTAAAATTACTTCTAGATTTATGGAATTGATGATTATTAGTTACATGCATCCATGTAATTGAGCTACAAATCCAATAAAGCTAGATAACACCCTAGGTCAAGCCCCCTTAATTGGATATTTACATTTTGATATTGCATGTTTATTTTTTTAAATTTCTTTAATTTTCGCACTATCATTCGAGTTGATCTTCTAAATAAAATTAAAACATGATGATTCTTGGTACTTAATGGAATTAATTCAATTTCCCTAAGGATTCGATACTCGGTATTACCTACCGTTTTATATTACTTGTGACGACCCGTGCGCTTGCGGAAAATCGTGTAACATAAGCATGAGTGCCCAAAAAGGGAGACTTTTTAAATTTTTTCTAGGAGATGGCTTGCATGAGTAGAGTATTTGTCTTGGCTAGATTTGGATTTGAATGCTTAGGAGCGAATTATTGGGTACATATGCTTGTTGTCACCTCGATAGGTGTAGGGAAGAGCTAAAGAGTTAATTTGTTGCAAATTAGCATGTTTGATCTTGCTTAGCAGGAAAGAAAAGGATATATGCTATTTGTGCTCATAAAGAAAAATCATTCTTGTTGTTACTGTTGAGAAAAAAAAATCATTATGTCATGGTCTGTGCACAGTTTGCAATGTTTAATAAAGTTTAGGCAAAAAGAGCTACCCCTGTTGTGATTAGTTAGGCCAACCAGAGAAATCTCAGGTTAAGGGTCCCTGCAATAGGTGTGTGAAAGCTAGTGCCACATTTAAATGCTAAATTTGATTGTAATTTATAAGCACCTAAGTATGGAGGAAAACAAACTAATTTGTTTCATTAACTCATTAGTGCAACCTTAGTGCCAGTGTAGAGGGAAGATGAGCTGAGGGTTTAATAATCCAATCCCGGGCTAGTAGAGTCTGATCTTGTTGAGTTAGATCTCGCTTGTGCAAGTTAATTTTGGAAAAATTTTAATTTGTCTCCCTCATTGGTCCTTGTGTGCATGCCTCTTGCTTGCTTGTCTATTGACTTTTGAGCCTTGAGGATTGAGTTATGATTGTTGCATTAATTCTTCTACTGTATGTTTGATTTGTAGTTTGCTCGAGGACTAGCAAAAGCTTAAGTTTGGGGGTATTTGATAGCGAGCATAGCTAGCTATTTTTCCTTATTTAATTTAGCTAGTCTTTTATGATTTATGGGTCATTTTATTGCACTTAATTGTTTATTTTGTAGGAAATGGTTGATTGGAGCTAAAACGCAATAGTGGAGTTAATCGGGTGCTCGTGACACGAAAAGATGCAAAGGAATGAAAAAGAGTCAAAGAGGAAAAAAGTCAAAATAGGGTCAAACGCAGACTAGCGTCTCGACGCTAGCATTCCTTATCTGAATAGGCGCAAAACGGTCACAGCGTCGAGACGCTGCGACCTTAGCGTCTCAACACTGTGTAATTTCCATTCAAGCCACGCGTGTTTTAGAGGCCGCGTCTCGACGCTATGACGAAAAATCAGAATATAAGGTTATTTTCGGCTAGGTTTTGGGGGGATTCTTTTGGACACTTTTGGAGCTGTAAAACAGAGGAGAAAACAGAGGATTGAGGCTGAACAAAGTAGATCAAGGTGGAAATCAACCCATTGTTCGTGGGGATCGTGACGGGGACGTTCGGTCTCGACCTACATTGAGTTTTTCCTTTCCTTTTCCTTTTCTCTAGTTAGATTTTATGGTTTTGTCATGTTTAGTTGTGCTTATAATATCATTCATGAGTAGCTAAACTTGTGGCTTAGGGATTGACGATGTAGTTGATTTAGTTTATGGATTGATTTATGGTTTAAGTTGTGCAATGGTTATTATGTATGCAATCTTGATTTAATGCTTTCAATTAATTGGCCATTAGTTGAATGATTTGAGTTTTGATTCTTGCTCGGGAGAGGGGATTAAATATAGAATTACTCAAGATTGCATGACTAAAGTTTATTTTCTAATTCGTGACGGTTTTTAGATTAACTTTAGAATTGGTCAAAAGAACTCATTGCCTTGCATGTTAATAAACTTAGATAGGGATATCAAGTTGGTTAATTTGCATGAGAATCAATTATACTCGGGAGAGGTAATTGTGATTAAAGGTTCCTAGGCTCATAATTCCATTGTGCATAATAACTTATTCCTTAAAATCAATCCTAGACTAAATTGGCGAAATCAATTCCCTAAGTATTCTTCCAATTGAATTTCCACTTTTTACTTGTTTTGATTTAGTTTTCGATCTATCACTCATTACTTTGTGTTCCCTAAATAAAATTGAGCAAGATAATTCACAATACTTGATTTAGCTTAAACATCCAATCCAGAGGACGACACTCGTTTATACGAACACTTTATTATTACTTGACCTGTGCGCTTGCGGTAAGGAAAATTCCACATCAGTCCCACATAGAACTGTGGCTCTAGATTAGAAGGGCATTGGTCATGCGTGTGACCTTCTCCACAATTACCGCATCCCATCGCAGCAAGCTGCACTATGAGGGGAGTTGTGTTGGTTGTTAATGCGTCCATCCTTGTGGTCAACACATAAATTTAGCATTCACCAAGGTCATGGGATCCACTACAAAGCTTCCTGAACTCTTCTTCACTGGGCGCTTCCTTTTATCTTCTGTGGTACCCCACTCGTAGTTATTCCTTATTATGCGATCAACGATCTCATGCGCTTCATCATATGTCTTTCTCAGCAACGCATCATTTGCAGATGAGTCAACCAGGATTTGGGAGTTTTTGTTCAGCCCAACGTAGAATGTCTCCAACTAGATACAATGGGGCAATCCATGATGAGGGCATCTTTGCAACAAACTTTTAAAACGTTCCAATGCATCACTGAGTGTCTCATCCTCCATTTGAGCAAATGTCATAATCTCCTTTCGTAGTCTGGAGTTTGCTGTTGGGGTAAAATATTTTTCCAATAACTTTTTCAGCCAAATCATTCCATGTGGCTATAGAGTTTGTTGGTTGCTGATTTAATCAAATTTTAGCAACATCTCTCAAAGAATAAGGGAATAGAATTACTTGCAACTGCTCTGGGGTCACTCTAGGGATAATGAACTTATTTCATATATCAAGAAATGATTTAAGGTGTGAGTGCGGATCTTAAAGTTGCACATTGCAAGGGCCGCATAATCTCTAATTCCTTGTTCTCTGTCGTTAGCCATCTGTATTGGATTCATGGGAGGGTTTTGTGGATTTGGCGCAACCATTTCTTCAGGTTGTTCTATAGCTTGTCTTCTAGCACGCCTATTTCTTCTCCTTCTATGATATGTTCTGTCGATTTTAGGGTCTATTGCGATGTCAATTGTAAGGGACAACGAACACGACACAGATCTCCACAATGGTATGATATTGTCCACTTTGGGCATAAGCCCTCATGGCTTTGCTTTTGGTTCACCCCAAAAGGCCTCATACCAATAGAGATACTTGTCCTCCCTTATAAGCCAATGATCCTCCCATTATCTAGCCAATGTGGGACTTTGGTTGCACTCTCAACAATCCTCCCCTCGAACAAAGTACCACCAAGTCTCCCCTCAACTAGTCATCTATCCGTCAAACTTAAACTCTCCTTTACCAAGAGTCCGTCCAACTCTCTAGGCGATGGGCCCACTTTACCGCTTTACCGAGAGTTCTTGCTCTTATCTAGGACAACTCCTTTTCTCCGGAGTATACTGCCTACCCAGAGCTCAACCACAGACCTCCCCATGACTACTTCAAGGCTCACAACTTCTTTGTTCGACACCCGGGGATTCCACCCGACATGGCTACCTCTTGGACATGGCTCTGATACCACTTGTAAGGGACAACGAACACGACACAGATCTCCACAATGGTATGATATTGTCCACTTTGGGCATAAGCCCTCATGGCTTTGCTTTTGGTTCACCCCAAAATGCTTCATATCAATAGAGATACTTGTCCTCCCTTATAAGCCTATGATCCTCCCATTATCTAGCCAATGTGGGACTTTGGTTGCACTCCCAACATTAATACGGCGAGCGGTGGCACACATACAATCTTGCACACCTGAAATAAATCCACTTACAACAAGCAGCAAAAATAACACCAAACAGAATACAAGTTAAGAAAGAATGTTAAGATTTTAATTGCTTCCCCGACAACGGTGCCAAAAATTTGGTTCGAACTATAATGACTCAATATTATGAAAAAATAATCAGAGAAAGTATTGTTGCTATGCATTAATCCAAGTATAAATCATGCATAACCAAGTAATACCTGGAGCATTCCAAGGTCAGAACACAAGAAAGGGGAAAAGATAATCTTAACATGGGTACTAATCAAGATATACCCAGATGCATGGCACTTGAAATGAACTGAAAGATGATTGCGATAATGATGCTTTTATAGAAAAAGATTAAAATGAACTTGCGATAAAGGTAAAAGCAGATAAGAGAGACTATCAACGCTTTCACCACAACAACCACATGCGTTGATGAACTATTCTGCAGCTCGCATATTATGAATGGGATGTTATTGATGCTTAAGTGAGAAATAAACATGTGATTCCGTTCCGGTATTATGCATACATTTGACATAAGACTAAGAACGTTTAGGTTCACTTAGTTCATGCATTAGTGCAATTCTCTTACTTACTTGCAAGTGACTGAGTTATTCCTAAAACAATCTAAACACACTCTTGAATTATCTCTTGCAGCAACGCTAACTCTAACGCAACCTAGACTACATGCAATGCATTATCTAACTCTACTTAGATATTTCCACATGTGTTACCCTTCCGAGAATTATCATGTTGCTACCGCAACCGGCTGGCCAGGCGAGAATTAGTAATGAAAATATTAAAGCATGGTTTTTTCGAAGGTCTGACAGCCCCATGCTATTAAACATGCTTATAAATCATGGTGGTTCTCTTGGTATTCAACATCAAAAAGTCAAATCATGTAAAAGTAATCCCGTTTGGAATAACTTTTAGTTTAAATTTTTTTTCAAAAATACATTAAATATATTTTAAAAATTTTGTATAAAATTTGTTTATAATTTACATTCTCTCGTAAGTGTTTTTATACACAAATTATTATATACTAAAACTATTTTTAAAAAATTTGAGTGTTTCTCTCCAAATGATTTAGGGTCCGTTTGGAATATATTTTAATTTAAATGTTTTTCAAGAATGTATTTTTTAAAAAACATTTTGTATAAAAATTGGTTAGAATTTAAACACTTATATGTTTGGTTGCATTTGCTCACAAATGTTTTTATACACAAGTTATTGTTTACTTAAAAACTATTTCTTAAAAAGTTGGTTTAAAGTGTTTCTCTCAAAATGGTTTATTTATCAATCTCATTTTCTAATAAGTCATTTTTAGTGGTTGTCAAACACTAGAAAGTTTTTCAAAATGATTTATTTTCAAAATTAAACACGAAAAGTTAAACCAAACACACCCTTAGTTCTCAATCTCATTTTGTAATGAGTGATTTTTAGTAGTTGTCAAACACTAAATTTCTTTTCAATTTTTTTTTTAAAATTAAACCCCTGAAAAGTTAAACCAAACATACCGTTACTCAATCTATAAGAAAATATTCTACAATGGAATTCATTATCATTAATTACGCAAAAGCTATACCAAATTGTTGGCTTTAAATTTATTACTTAAAAGTTGATGTGGAGAGCACGTTGGTAATGCTAGGCACCTATTGTTGGTATTTCTAAACACCATAGCTTAAAAAAAATATCCACCATATGTCATATAAAAGTAATCACCATAATTAATATATGTATATGTACAGCCATCAGCCAATAAAATATATTGATCCACATGACAATTTTTTTTTTAATAAATTGACGGGTTAGAAATCAATATTAAGATCACTTAATCAATATATATTTTTTTAGTTCAACAATCTTAGGAATCGAGGGATTTAAACCTCTGATTTCTGGATCGAGAATACATGTCAATTATTTTTTTTATGTCAGCCAATTACCATTAAACTATGCTCACTTTGACAATGAATCAAGATTTGTTCTATATAAACACAAAAATTATCATGATGTACAAAAGAAGTCAGTAGAAATATGATCAAGATTAAGAGAATATACTAATAGTCAGATTTCTTTTAATAGCTTATTCTATTATTTTCTAATTTTTAAGCTTTCAAATATTTTATTTTAGTTCTTAAAACATCCCATAAAATTTAATTTTATGTTAGACATGGGATTTGAAATAGATTTGAATTAAAAAAATTAATTTTATGTTAGACATGAGATTTGAGATAGGATTTGATTTTTTTTAAATGATTTTGAATAAATAAAATATGAATTACCAACATTAAAATGGTTTTTATGCAAACTAAAATATTTAAGAAGTTTGTTAACAAAAATGAAATACAAATAGATTAAAATGTCAACTGATTGAAATTAATTTTAATTTGGTTCTTATGAGCTTTCAAATTGCAATATGGTCCATATTAGTTTAGTTATGTTTCATAGTATTTATTTATTTATTTATTTATTTGAGTTGAACAATAATTAAAGATTGAAAATTCAAATCTCTAATCTCTTGATCGAGGATATCTGTCAATTATTGTTAAACTATGCTCACTTTAACTCATAGTCATTGTTATAATCAATTGAACATGTGGCACAATTTTGAGTTGGTATCAAGGTTTAGGATTGGGAAAAAAAATTAGGAGAAAGGGGTAGGACATCATTTGGGTACAAAAAGGGGATTAGGGTAAGAAGGGACAAATTTTCAGCACAAAATTAAGCAGCTATAATCCTAACCCTCCAATCCCATTATTGAAAAATTAATTGTGGCCTTGTGGGTGATCATATTTACATCCGCAAATTGAAAAATGATAATAAAGAAAATTAATGGTACAAAATGGTCAACGTCATATATAATTTAAACTCTTAGGCCGTTTGTTTTTTGGGAATCTAGATAACCGGAATATTCAGATGTCTGGAATTATAAATACCTGAAAATATAGATGTCCAACATTTTAGATAACCGTGTTTGGTTTGAAGGAATAATTTATAAGAATATATGGGAATATTCAGATAACTATGTTTGTTTTGCAGGATTTTTGTACGGGAAAGTTCTTAGATTATGTATAATACCAATAATGTCTTTACAAATTTTTAGCTAATTTAGCTATTAGTTAAATATAGTTTAGTATTATTATTAAGAGAATAAATAAAAAAATAAATTAAAATATTATTCAATATAACTATCATTTATTTTACATCTTAATGTAAAATTTAAAAAATAAATGGTTATTTCTTAGTGTACAAATAAATTAATTTATTTTTAAATAAAAATACAAATTGTAAAATGGATGGGTAAAAGTGTCATCCGAAGATGCCGTCAACATGGGAATCTTTGAAACTCATCTCTCACGAGGGTATCAAAAGCTCCTCGGATGCCTCCCGTATGGGCATCCTAGGATGTCCGGGCATCCCGAATTTCCTAGGTATCCAACATTACCACAAAACAAACGAGGTAATCCAGATGCCCATTCCATGGACATCTTGGATTACCGACAAACAAACGGCCCCTTAAGTGTATGTTTGGGAGTGTTTTAAAAAGGTTAAAATCACTCTTGACATATTCAAGATCATTCAGAAACATGTCTTTAATAATTTAAAATCAATTTTAACAGTATGAAAATCACATTTAAAAGTGTAAAATCAAACCTGAAAATGATTTTGAATAATTAAAAGTATGTTTCAAGATGATTTTGAGCATGACAAAAGTGATTTTAGTCACTTTGAAATCACTCCCAAACATGCACTAATTTTACTTTGTGTATTGTCGATTCTGCCATTGATTTGTGTTGTCATACAATTTCTAAAATATGTTTTGTAATAGTCAACTTTCACATTTTAAATAAAATCTTAGTTATGCTTTGTTCCACCTTTATTTGAATTTTATATTATGTTTTTTAATGTCTTAAAAAATATTATGTTTTAAATTTTGTTTGATATTTTAAATTAATTTACTTTTAATAAGATTCTGTTTTAAATTTGTTTGATACTCTTGTCTTTCTTGTATTAACATGTTCATGGTCAACAGAATGAGGTCTCATTATTGAGCTTACTTCAAGCTTTCATTTCCTTTTGGTTTCCAGCTTTTCAAGACTTTTTAATGTTTTTTTTCCAAACGAAATTTGCATAACTATTTTCCACACTGTTTTTTTCCTTATTATTATTAATATTTTAAAACTTTAAAACTTCTGAAATGAATTAGACAAATTCTGTTTTTTATTTCTCAAATGTTTTATGTTTTCAAGATTAATATAAAGTATCAATCTTTTCTTATTAATTTTGAATTTGTTTATTTTTTTCTGCTAGCGGTTTGAATTTTTTCTTATTAATTACAAAAGTTGTAATTTATAAGAGGAGATTTGATTTCTTGAAATAAGTGATACAATTTATAAGAGGAAGTATAAATCCTTTCTATCAAGAGAGAGAAACAACAAATATTTTCGGTAAGAGAAAATAAAATAAGTTTTTCTCTGATAAGAGAAAGAAAAATAAATTCTTCTTTTTGTTCATCTTGTTTTTGTTGTGAGTTGGATTAAGGGTGCGTTTCCATTACCGAAGAAATACATTTACTTGATCTTATTCATTTTTAGAGAGATATTGTTGTTTTTTTTTTTTTTTTTTCTGAAACACAATGTTGTTGAATTGATTTTCAAAAGAAAAATTGTTGGAATTAAAGTTTATATATAAAAAAAAAAGATTAAAAAATGATAGGATTATGTAAAAATAACAACCAAAGCACATCACTATTAACACAGAGACTATTTACACAACAATAATTTTGTTTTTTTTTTTCTTTAGCGTTGAGTAGATTTTAGGTAACCAAAATAGAAAATGTTGTTTGTGATAATGCAACATTGTTTGACGGGAAAATGATGTATCCCATGTTTTTAAAGTTGCATCCCATGTTTTCATTATTTTGAAACAAAATTAAAGGACAAGGAAAACAACATTTTAACATTTTTTAAAACGGGTCATTTTTTGAGTTGTTTTTTAAAATCACTTTTTAAAATAGGTATACTAAACACGTTTTTATTGTTTCCCTTGTATTTTTTATTTTCGAAAACATAAAAATGAAAATGGATCACAAATCAAATAGGGCCTAAGATTCCCACATTGAGGAAATCAACCATTGACATTTTTGTCCTTTGTTTTTTCTTTTACGTATATTATATTTTCTTTTATAAATTTTTTTATTTCCCAATTTTTTAATTTTATGATAAAAATAAATTAGTGTATTCATTCACTAATAAACAATTCTATGAAATTAGCTAGGGGTGCAAATTTTTCAGGTTGGGTCGGTTGTACGGACAAACCGACCCGACCCGATCGGGATTCGGTCGTACAGACAAACCGACGCGACTTGGCCTGAACCAATCGAGTCGGATCAGGTTTTTTTTTTTTTCTTTCTTCTTCTTCTTCTAGTTTTGCCCTTAAAAAACCCACTTCTTCTTCTTCTATTTTTGACCTAAAAAAATCTATATCACAGACCCAACTTTAATCTTCTTCACCCAACTTTAATCTTCTTCTTTCTACTTCATGTAAAGCAAAAAACTCAAATCATAGACCCAAACCACTATTTCTATTTCTTGAAAAAAAAAAAAAGAAAGAAATCGGATTGCTTGGAGATGCGACCGAGTGTGAGAGGGAGGAATCGGAGGCAGCGACAGCCACTAAGACGACGTTGGGCTGGAGCGAGTTGTGGCGAAGCCAGGTGCAGCGACTGGTAATGGGAGGGAGGAGGTAGACGACGAACCGAAAGAGAGAGTAAAGAGAGAGTAGAGAGAGCCTGAGAGCAGAGAGAGAGTAGAGAGAGCTTGAGAGCAGAGGATTTTGAGAAAAATAAAATGAGGGAGACGACACTGCATTAGGGCAAAAAAAAAAGAATATATATACATCGGTTTAGACAACCGAACCGAACCGAACCGGTTGGGTACGATCTTGAAAGTAACAGTTTTTTAAACCGAACCGAACCGTACACCCCTAAAATTAGCTATAGTTATATGTTTCATTTACATATAAAATAAACTTCATTTAATTTGTATAAAATATAGTTGAATCTATTTTCAATTGAAATTTGAAAAGTGAATTTTTTTTATTTATTTTACTTTTCCAACAACGATCATCCAATATTTTTTTTATAAAAAATCGATACTATTTCTCTCGAAATTCTCTATTTGTCTTCTTTTAAAATAAGTTCAAGTATTTCAAGTTTAGATCAAAATTAATATTTAATTCTAATTTTTTTTTTCTAAAAGTCTTAAAACTATACAAATTAATATTTTTTTTCAAAATAACATATAAAATTAATATGAGCTGAATTGATAACAATAAATGTTAAATTATTAAAGTAAAAAATGTTATATAAATTTAAATTGTATTAAATTAATATATAAATGATTTGAAGATAGAATATGATATTGTTGGAATAATACATCATTTTAAGACATTCTCGTACAAAAATCCAAAACAAACATGATTATCTAAATATTCCTGAACATCCCTATAAATTTTCTAAAGATGTTAGACATCTATATTTTCGAGCATATATAATTTCAAGATCTCAAGATTCCGACCATCTAGATTACCAAAAAAACAAATGCTCATTTTTACTCATTTTGCAAAACTTCCATTTACTTTTTGATAAAGGAATAAAAAATGCTCTGATACCAAATGATAAAGAAACTACTTCAATTACGTTTGAGAACTCCCCTTATTTCAGGTGAACCACCACAACAATAATAAGAATAACTCCCATTAACAAGTTGACGTACAAGTTGAAATTGAATTCGAATGAAATTTCAGATTGAGTTTAGTCTCTCTCAAGCTTAAAGCTTTCTTTGTATTCTTGTGTTTAGAATGCTTGCTTAGGACTTTCAATCTCGTCTGATCAATTAGATTGTGAAGAATTCAAAATCTTGAACTTAGGAACGAGTTCTCCTTTCTTCTTGATCTTTGATCGCTCTCCCGAGTAAAATCTGTTTAACTTTCTTGGGGTTGTCTTATCATCTTGTTAATAGGGGTTATTGTTATTATTGTTATGGAGTAAAATTTAAGAAACACCAAAACAAACATAAACTACTTACTTGTTAATTGAATTTATTTTATATGATTTGTTTGATTTTCATAAGTTTTAGAGAAATATACGTCATTGACAATTTTTTTTTTTTTTTTTTTTTTTTTTTGAAAAAACGTCATTGACATTTTAAAACAAAACGTATACGAAACTATGAGAGAATGACTAGGGTTTTCTTCAATTTCTCCCCCACTAATCTCTCTACTAATGTTAGACTTGTGAGAAGGAAAACTATTAAACAATAATAATATAACTTTAACATGTTGTCAAAAAAAAAAAAAAAAGGTATATATAACTTTAATATACAGCCAAGAGAAAATAGAAAAAGAAGAGATTGATCCAAAAGTTTTCCAAATCTTAATTGAGAAAGCAGCATTAAATCATTGACCTAACTCTACACGAAATAACAATTCTGCCCTCGCCATGCAATTCCCTTCTCCGTCTTTCATGTGGGCAATTCAATGCCCCTCACATGGCTTCATTCGCACGTGCCATCTCTCCGATCCATCAACCTTCCCCGGCGGACGGCGGTTTCCGGTCAATATTATTGGAGGTCCAAAGGCGGTGGGACATAAACTCATTCGAAATCTCAGTGAAAGCTCTGACGATGATTTCATGGTGGTAAGGAGAATTGAGATGGAGGAAGCAATTGAGAAGCTCTTGAAGCCCACTGGCGGAGTAAATCCTCTTCTCGATTATCATCTGAAGCATCGAGTGGCGAAAATCCTCATATGGGTCGTCGGAATGCTTCTCGACGGCGATGCTGTCGCCGATGCTGATCCCCGGCGGGCTGTGGGTTCCGGTGGATTTGGTGGTGGAGCTGCAGTCTTCGTCGTCGAGAGAGAGGCCGCAATTGTGGTCGCCAGAGCTTGAAGAGGAGAGTCTGGATTTTGGATTGTGGGCAGCGACGGTGCTGGCGGGCTTTGCATCCGGTTCGACGACATCGGAGAGTTTGGGCTTGCCGCAACCGCCGCAGCCGGCGGTGGAGGCGAAAATGGATGAGGAAAATTTCTTGTTCTTGAGAATAGGCATAATTTAGGGATAGAAAAGAGAGAGGGTATTGGCGTATGGTAATTGGTAACAGAATGGCTTTTTGAATATAGCTTCAATGCCAATATTGTTTTTTTCCCCTCTCTATAGCTTCTTATTCTGATTCTCTCTCTATAAATTCAAATCACAGTTATGTCTTTTGGGTTACGGATAGGTTTTGGGATTTATGAGGTGAGAAAGACCTTTTTAGTGGTTGATGATTGTGGTGACAAAGAGCGGGATTGATAGATTTCAATATAGCCACCCGTGTGATTGCTCCTAGTTTGTTTTTTTTAGTTCAAAATATATTTTTGTTTACAGTGAGACGTGATGTTTCGAACCTTTGACATTTTAGTCATATAATGTTTTAAACTTGTTGAACTATGTTTATGTTGTCCATGTGATTTTTGTTCCTGAAGGTAAATTTAAAATCTTTTGTAATTAAAAATCACTTGATACAAAATTGAAAAGGGTCTTTTTCATAATTCTAATAGTAGAATATATATATATATATATTGAGTTCAACATCAATTGAGGTTGGAGGGATTCCAATCTCTAACCTTTTTATCGAAGGTATATGTCATGCTCACTTTGGCGCGTATATGTATATATATTATAGTAGAAAAAACCGTAAAATCTTTTGAACTCTTTTATATATTTTGGTTAATTTAAGATAAATCAAGGAGGACCATTGCTCCCTTTTCTTTCTTCTTTTTCCCCACCCTTAGATAAATATGTAAGAAAGAAACTAAAAAGAAAACTTATTTAGAAGATATATCCAAACCTACATCTATTGATTCTTAGGGTAGGAGATGACCACAACATCCATTAATTTCTTCTTAGAGTTTAGAGAGGGAGAGACCTTTTCTAATGTAGCTGCTGTTGTTGACGAAATTAGAGGAGATTAGAAAGGCTATCCTTTAGTATTTAAATATAAACTTAAGGAAAATTAGACAATTGGCACATATGAGAAACAATTAATTTTATTGTTTTAATAAACACGATTGCAGCCTCCTTCAAACCTTTTTCTATTCTAGCAATATTTAAAAAGTACTATTATAAAAATAAAAAAATGGGCATGCTCATCGAACTTAATGAAACTTAGGACTGTTCCAATATGATTTTGACATTTTTTTAATATATCATGACACCGCCCCTTCACTCAATATAAGACATTTCATTTAAATATACACAAAATATAAATAATAAATAGGTTAAATTACAAGTTTATTTCCTCAACTTTGAGAATTATGTTGATTTGATTCTTGAACTTACACTTTTAATTTTATATTTAATAGATCTCTAGACTTTAAAATTGTAACGACCGGAATAAAAAATGATAAAACATACTATGGTCGCTACTACATGCATAGGCTGAAGATTTTTTTTTTTTTTCTTTAAGTCCCAAGTTACTTCCAAAGCTTTGGCGAGGACCTATAGACATATTATACTCATTCTAAAGCATTTTTTGCAAGGAATTCAACTAAGATAAGCAAATTGAGAGATTCTAAGTGTATAATAAATTAGACTTATCACACATTAACAATTTCCCGTAAGTGTGACCCTCAATTTTACAGATCTCAAAGGTCGGCCCCAACAATGCTACCATAGGAAAAGTCAAAGCTGGAAATGGACCTAAGAAACCCTATCCATTTCTGGAGTTTGTGTTGTTCCGACTCCCATGATCAAGCCCTCCGAAGGGTGATCGCTCCCAGGACGACTCGCAGGCAGATCATGGGGATCTCACGGTGCAACCTAATGGAGGAGACTGTAGGATACGTTGACACGTGTCCTGCTCCAACTTACTATAAAATACTCCCTCGTTCACCTTGATATTGATCCATGAAAACACCATCCGTAGAAGGTCACTCCTAGGGTGACTCGAGGCCAAGCATGGACCTCACGTTGTAAACTTTTGAGGACGTGAGAGCAAAACTTGATTTATGAAAATCTTGTTTTGATATATTTTCTCCCACTAAGTATTTTTATAATTATAGGGTCTATTACTTAGGTAAATTATGGCTAAATGAATCTAAGTCTATGCCTTATATAACTCTTATATGGAGGTTTTTAATCTAATGTCTTAGGTGAATTAAACTCTTTTAATTAACCTGGCAACATTGCATGCTAACATAACTATGGTTAGTTCAACTCAAGTTCTGGGTCAGTTCCCAGGTAGCAGGTGTTCCGTAAACCATCATCTTAAGTACCTCCAGCCTTAGACAGAACTTCATCGGGAGAGTTCCCTTATAACCATAGTAATGTAATTAAACTCTTTATTCTAAAGATCTAGGTGAAATAAACTCTTTAAAAAAAAAACCTAGTGACATTGCATGCTAACATTTAACTATGATTAATTCAACTCCGGTATTCCGACTAAGTTCTCAGGTAGGAGGTGTTCCGTAAACCATCATCTTAAGTACCCCCAGCCTTAGACAGAACTTAATCGATGGAGTTCCCTCATAGTCATAGTAATGTTTTTTCTACTTAGTCAATTAAAACTTTTTTTAATTCTAAGTAAGAATAATTCTAATCCTATTAGAAATATGATCTTAGGTCTAATTAATTTTAAACATTTTAAAATTAATCTAACTTTCCTAAGATCCTATGTTTGCATACAATTCTTTGTTATAGGTTAAATGATTCTAAATTTCATAACACTTATAAAATTTTAATGAATTAATCTTATAACTTGCTACAATGGTGACATAAATTAACAATCGAATTCTCATTAATTTATAACCATACAATTGCATTTATGACATACATTAATATAACAATTATATTAACCTAAGGTAATGTCATGCTAAATGCATTTTAATTTTCATCCATTTAATATAACACTTTATATTAAACATCTATGAAAATAAAATTCATACATATTTCATACATTATAACATTTATAATAATAAATATGCATGAATATGCTTAATCTAAGGTGGGAATTTAAGCTATATGGCATCCATAAAGCAAATAAGTAGCAATTGAACCGGTTAATTTTGGCCCCTAGGATAAAATAAAACATAAATTACAACAATTATAGCTAAATTCTATCCTAAAAGTCCTTCTGCAGCTCCAAATACTGGTCTAGATCGTTTGAACCAACCCGAACCACTTCGAACCAGCCACAAAAACCACGAACCGAGCCAAATTCCAACTTAACCGGACTAAATCGGTCCCAGCCGAGATGAACCGTGCGAATGATAGCGGGCAGAAATGTCGCTATTTTAGTCCTAAATTATTAAGCTTTTTGGAGCTTTAATTATGTTTTTATTGAAGAAATCTAAAATAATTTGTTATTTGGTCTTTAGGAGCAAATTATGGATTTTTGGTGAAAAAAGGCCCTAAAATGAGCAATCCAACCTAAATTTCCATCCATGGGTCAAGGGGGAGCCCAAGAAGTCAACCATGAAGAAGAGGTCAAAAAAGAAATGAAGAAAGACCCAAGTCCAAGCCCAAATCCGCACCTACCTGTTCTAAAAACCACACAATGTCGAGACGTTGTGGGGACAACATCTCCCATTTCTTAGCCAGCAAGTTGAGTGACGTCACAGTGTCGCGACGCTGTGCCGATAGCGTCGCGACGTTGTCCTATTTTCGGGCCTACAAAAGGACCCCTTTGGTGCCCACTTTCATCATCAAATCATTCCTTCATTCATTCATTCATTTCCTTCCTTGGCTCTTTAAAGCCTTCTCTCAAGGCTTTTTAGCCTTTTTGAGAGTTCTTAGTGGGAAAATTTTGGGAGCTTTGGGGAGCACTCTAGGAGGCTCAAGGCGTGCTCGGAGGGACTCCAAGTGCTAGCGACAGGGTCTTCGACGGTCATTTCCTTTCCTTTTATTTTGCTCAATTTTATGCTTTCCATTGTGTATCTTGTGGATATTTTAGCCATGTTTAGCTAAACCCCAATTTGGGGTCTTGAAATGAAAATATATAGTTAAATGTTGTTATAATTGTCTATCTCTTGCCCTCTTTTACTAATTATTTGTATGGATGCTCGTAATGTGCTATATGCAATCTGGCCAATTGTATATTGATCCGATTCTTAATGGAAACTCGACGGAGAGAAATTAGGATAGATCAAAATCCATGCAACTAGTTTAATTGTCCGTCGTGACAACGAGATTAGTTGATTAAACTTAGATTCCTAAAATGAATCAGAGCGTAATTATTAACGATTTTGAATGGCGTTGAGGACACTTAGGTTGTTAAAATGGATTAATTATAATTAGGGGAAACCGACAGAAGATCCTATGTGATTAATAGAGATTCTAGGATTATAATTAGTTGGGCAATGAGATAGAATGATTGTAATAACCATTTAGCTATTAATTGATTTTCAAGACCCCGCTTCCCATTCAAAACTCTTTTTCCATATTTTATTTTTTTTTCTTGATTGATCAATTTGATTTCCTTAATTGCTTTAATTTCAAATTCATTTATTTTATGAGTTGGTCCCTAAATATTATTTCCCCAAGTATTTTTAGTGTTCAAGGAATTTTTGCTTTGCTTAATTTTCGCTTCGCCTCCCTGTGGATTCGATACTCGGAATATTTCCGTTTTATATTACTTGCGGCCCGTGCATTTGTGGTGTAGTTCGGCAACAGCGAACCAGACCGCCAGCTACCTTGAACTGCCTGAAACACGTCCCCGCGAAACCCTAGCGCGCGCCGCACATCGTGACAGCTTCGGTAAGATCACATGTTTCGGTAAAATCCCACGAATTGCCACAGGAAGCAACTATTGCATGAGAACGTGATTGTCATGAGATTTGAGACCATAAAGCTTCAAATCTGTGAGTGACACAAGGTTTCATATGTTGGACGAATATCCATCAGGCACCTTAATTTCTGCTAGTGTCTTACACGAGCTTACTTTCTCCGATCGTGATAGTGTGTAACATGCTGGAGGTATGAAAATTCGATTTCCTCTAACTTGTGGGGCCAATTCTGTCCTAATATTTAAATCAACCAAATCCTCTCGGGTTTTTAATCCATCTCTAGTTTTTCCAGGAATATCAAGTAAGGTGCCGATGATATTAGTGCACACGTTTTTCTCGATGTGCATTACATCTAGACAATGTCTCACGTGAAGACGTTTCCAATAGTCTAACTAAAAAAAATAGACTTTTTCTTCCAGTAATTGCTTGAAAGTTCTTCTGACCGGTTTCGTTTTCTAGCTTGTTTACCTAAAACATTGTTGATTTTGTTCATTCTTCCCAAGATTTCTTCTCCAGACAATGCATTTGGTGCTAGTTCAAACTCTTGTTGTCCATTAAACGTCTTTTTCTCCCAAATATGGATGATGTCGAGGTAAAAACCGTCGATGTCCAAGGTATGCCATCTTTTTTCCATGCATCAGTCGAATGGAGGACGTCTGTTCCCCATAAATTGGACATGCATGATAACCTTTCACAGTGCAGCCGCATAGATTTCCGTATGTTGGAAAATCGTTTATGGTCCACAGTAAAATAGCTTTCAAGACAAAAGATTGACCTCTATATGCATCGTAACATGCAACCCCATCAGACCATAGCTTTTTCAAGTCATCAATTAATGGACCTAAGTATACGTCAATGTCATTTCCAGGTTGTTTGGGACTAGATATTAATGTAGTCAGCATCATAAACTTTCGTTTCATGCACAACAAGGGTGGGAGGTTATAAGTCACTATTATAACTGGCCAACAACTATATCTACTACTAAGGTCACCATGAGGATTGATTCCATCAGTTGAGATAGCTAAACGAAGATTTCTTAACTCAGAACCAAATTTCGGCCACATGTCGTCTACTAATTTCCAAGATGGTGAATCTGCTGGATGTCGCAGAAATCCATCTTTTTTCCTTCCTTCAGCATGCCAAGTTAACAATTCTGACATCTCTGCACGTCGAAACATGCGTTGGAATCGAGGGATTGGAGAAAAGTACCACATAAACATAACACAATCTTTGCCGGAATACCTTTTTTGACTTTAGTTGAGTTCTTACGAAGCTTCCATCTAGATGTTTTACAAACTGGACATGAATTTGCATCAGATAGTTCTTTCCTAAACAGGACACAATCATTGACACATGCATGAATCTTCTGATAATCCATTCCTAGAGTAGACAGGACCCTTTTTGTTTCATACACAGAAGTTGGAATCTCATTCGAATTTGGTAGGAGGTCATGAACTAATGTTAGCAAGTCGGTGAAACTTTTATCACTCCATCCGTATTTGGCTTTCAAGTTATATAATTTTAGTAATGCAGATATTTTAGAAAAATTTTGACAACCTGAGTACAGAGGCTTTTGTGCATCACTCAATAGTTTGTCAAAATTGTCATCTTTATCTGTAAAATAGTCTTGTGTAGCTTCAAACAACTTAGTGGTGTTTCTTATATCATCACTTTCAGTAAAGTCCTCATCACCACAAGTAGGGTCGTTTTCATCCTTATCCCTGATAGATAATTCTTCACCATGCCAAATTCATATCTTATAACTCTTATCAATGCCATGGATATACATTTGGTCTCTAACTATGTTAGCATCTTGTTTGATTGTTTGAGTACATTTCCACAGTTTAAGCATGGACACCACATGAACTTCGACTCTTTTGCATGACGTAATCCATTTTCAATGAAGTTCTCTACACCTATGCTATATTCATCTGACAACCTATCTTTGTTCATCCATGACTTATCCATTGGAAGATATTTTATAAAATTGTTATCTACAAAAACAACAATTGAGAAATGCACACCAATCAGAAATTTGTTTGCAACCAACTTAATAATTTATCAAAAGTAACCTTCTTCGTCTAAAAAAAAATCTTTAAAAGTGACCTTTTAAAGCTTTGTTTTTTTATTGTGCTAGTTCTTTGAGAATATGGTCTAGAGTGTTATTTATGTTTACATACTAAATGAACTGTAACGCTTCCAAATTATAAACTAATCTAGAAACATTACTTGAGTGAAACAACTTAATGCTCCGAAAATTTCGGCAGCATAACGACATAGTTATAGCTACCCAAAAAATTTTACCTGAATAACAGAAAAACTACACTCCCTAATTTACCACCACAAACTCCACAACGCTTCAGAAAAAAACAACACAACTTCACACTCCAAAATAAAAAAAAAAATAAATGTAAAATAAAACTTACTGTGTGAAGTAAAATGCAAAACATCAATTTCTTGAGTATGAAGTAAATTAGGTATATTATGGACAAACAAAATCAAACTTAAATGAATATATTATTAGAACTAACTTGTTGGGGTGTGATTTGATATAAAATACTTAAACTCAACCACATAAACATAAAATACTTAAACTCTAAAGTCTAATTAGCAAACCATCCAAAATTCAACCATAAAATACTTAAACTCAATCACATAAAGAGCTTGGGATCAATGCTTTTCGATCAGCCAAATGCAACATTTTTAAAAACATTCTAAGCATACCAGTAGGGAAGCACACAATGGCAGTACCTGAACTCAGATCACTAAACTTTATTTGGTATTTTGTATTGAACATTTAAGTTTATTCTATTTGTTCTTGAAATTTTGTAAAATATTTATTTTAGTGTTTTTGAGCTTTCTACGAAGATTGCCCATTCAATTTCTAGAGTTGGGATAAAAAAACCATCTGTGAGACAGGGACATTACATTGAAATGAAAATGACTGATTTAGCAAAGTCGCTTCAAAAAATGGAATTTTTGCTACTCTAAATATAGCTCAACAAATAAGACAAACATCTACTACTTTCCAAGATTTCATGGTCCCACTAATTGAATTGATGGCGTAAATTTTATTTCAGATCCACTCGTTCATAGGTTACTCTATATTGGCCATGATATTTTCAATTCTAAATTTTTTATTAGTCTTTGTTCTTAAATTTATGTATTGCATTAAACCATGATATTAACTTCGGATGTCCAGAAAAGTTGCTTATTTTTGCTCCTTTACACGAGAACTTGTATAAGAGCCCCTGGGATCAAGATTTTGGAAAGCTGGAATTGGAAGATCATATAAAATTCCAGAACCTGAAATCAAAGTTTCTAACCAACTTTTCGTACCTTAGAGGGGGCGAGAAAATAAGGCCAAGGCAAGCTACAGTTTGAGCAGCTTGTTTCAATGCTTGAGATATGGATGGTATCAGTACCTTCGTTAATAGTGGTTAAATGAGTCATTCTGCACCAGTACACTAAAATTTCACAGGATTCCAGCTATATCATTGGCGATAGTTAAGTAAATGTAATAAGATAAGGAAGGAGAAAAAAATAATGGTATATTGTTCAAAGTAGCAGGGCCTAAATTGCCTGAAAGCCATGCATATAACACATGGATTTTAATTCACAACTTTCCTATGAAAATACCCATTGCCCTGCCCTGGATATGTGAACAAGGCAACACTAGCACTAGCAACTTTCCAACAAATAAGACAAACATTTATTGTACAATTACCATTCTCAATACATTCGGAAAATGAGTATATAAACTCTCGAGTCATGACAATTCAACCTATGATAAGATCAAAGTTCAAGCATTTCTATGCACAGAATGTAACTATAGTGTGTTCATCTACGATGGTTATTCAAATCTCTACCTAAATATGAGGATGTTTTGCTGTCTACATACATTTCACAGAATACTCAATTCTATTCGAAGCAAAGAAGTTGAAATTCAAAGCAAAGAACCGTGTCCCCTTTGGAATAACATCATTAAAAAGTAAAAACAAATGCAAATAGTAATAGTACCCGATTCTGTCGTTTAGCAAAAACGTTCTTGTAACAGTGAATGACGTCATCTATCGCGTTACCGCCGTCTAATTTCGTTACGCCGTCGTCAACGCTACAGGTCCCACCGTCGATAGCTTCAGATCGCCGCCACTGCTTCAGACCACCGCCAACCGCTTCAGACCGCCGTTGATAGCTTCAGATCACCGTCGAAGAATATTTTCCAGTCGTTGAGTTGATTGATTCGAAGGACTTCCAGCCGCACAGTTGAAGGATTTCTAGCCGCACTGTCGAAGAAGATTTCCCACGTTATCGAGCCCTAATAAAAAATTTCCCAATCCGAATCCAATAGGAAAATCAAAACGATGTCGTTTTGATCTCATTAACCAAAACGACGTCGTTTTGAGTTAAAGGCCTGCGTTTTACTACAATAAAACGACGTCGTTTAACTAAAGCAAAACGACGTCGTTTTGCGCCCCTTCCATCTCGGTTACAAACCGTTATCGAAGCCCATTATTCATGACGGGCCGAACCCGTCATAGGACATGCAAATATCCATTGGCCCATAACCGTTATTGAAGCCACTTTTTTATGACCGGCCCAAACCGACATGGAATATTATCTTTAATGACTGTCCCAAACCGACATTGTAGATAATATTTTCCAAAAATGTTTCGTCACAATCCGAATTTTACGGCGCCATTTTAAAATTACTGTTTCATGGCAGTTTTTACCCGTCATTGAAAGTGAGCTTTAATGTCAGTTGTGATGGATTTGGAATTCCCCAATTCCGTTAAAGCGGAAGCGTAATTGGGACCGATTCATAGTTAATTTTGTTTATCCAAAAATATTATTGCATTGGTTAAAACATAGAACAAATTCTATACAAACTTAAGGCTAAACATACAAAAATTAGATCTAAATCTATAATAAAGAAAAGAGAAGCAAACCTCCGTTGACGTCTCTGAAAATCAAGAATGATTCTTGATTACTCTGCAACAACGAAGAACACCACCATTTGGTCTTCCCCGCTATAACTCTGAGATTAGGAACGTAGTTGTGGGACTACCTAATCTTGAATGGGAAAAACTCTATGAGAGAAAAATTCTCCCTAAAGTTCTTGAGTTGAGAGTGTTGGGTTTTATGCCCTAAAACTCGTAGATAGTGAATGTAACCGTTGACCGGATATTAATGAAATAATATTGATATATTTTCCATTAATTGTTATTAGTTATTTTATATATGTCTTTGCCTAATAATAACCCTAATCCAATAAACTAGACATCCAAGGCTGTAATATGAGTCTTGAACTATATGTAGCGACATATGGGATCATTGTTCAAGAAACAGCCTAAAGGGTCTATAGTATAGGGATAAGACTGGGTGCCTTATCCTGGTGACACTATGGATACGGCCCACTTTGTATTTGATACAAACGCTGCGATCCAACGCGTTCGTGTAGGAGACATGCGAGTGGGGGTATCCTATGCAATGAGTTTGCAAAAGACCGGACCGCGAAATAGTAACCACTAGTTATAACACCGTTAACTAGTTGGTTTTCTATTTTCACTAGGACGACCTAGACAACTTAGTCTTAATCCTGAGTTGATTATGGACTCCTGCTCATGAGAGATTGTCCTTTGATTTGTATGGGTGAGAGTGGCCAATACGCCGACTCAATAAGCCTACCACTTTGGGGACAAGATCGAATGGGGAGCTGGGAACATAATCGTGCAAGATGGAATTCACTCCTTCCCGACTTTAGGGAAGCAGATGAGTGTTCCCTTAAGTGGTTACTCCGAGTCTTGAACAAAGGGCCCTACCCTCTCAATGGCACGAGAGGGTTTTCTGTTTGATGGTTGGACCATAAACAGATTGTTCATTAGAGGAGAATTGGTACTTAAGGAAATAGAGGTGACCCAGGGGTAAAACGGTAATTTGACCCAGCTGGTGTTACGGACACTCGTGAAGGACTAACTAGTCGATATTGGTCTAAGTTCCGTGGACACAGAAAATATGTCTGCAGTGAGAAGAGTGCAACTGTGAGTCTATAGTGGAATGTACACACAGTTAACGAATATTGATTGTCGCAACGTCATCGCGACGCGGAGCGGCCGACGTCCTTCCCTAAGGGTCTCTTTCGAGGTGACAGATTTGGAGTCGCCACCAATCATCTTGGGGTGTGATTGGTCACCCATTTTAAAGAAAAACCGGTCTTTGAAAACCAAAGATTAGGCTCGGGAGTCGATTGAGTGTAGGGAAGGTGTTAGCACCCCTACAACACCCGTTTAAAAAACGGTTACCACATTTTATTTTAAAATTATCCTTTTATAACATAAAATGATCCTTATTATTTGAAAGAAATAAAAGAAATTAATAACAAATGTCTCACTTGATCTTACCTTAGCTTTGAGCGATAAAGTAAGGGTCTGATGTAGTGAATGGGGTTATACCCAATAATTGTTTGTCATGTTGAAATTTTCTTTTAATTAAAGAAAATTTGTCACCTCAAGAATTTGAGAAATTCTCAACTCCGTCATAGGTTATACATGAGCTATTTTGTCTCACACCTATTATTTCACATTTCAACAATAAAATATGAACTAATAGTCATGAGTGGTATGACACCAAAACGAAAAAAAATATGTTTTCATTTTTAAATAAAATTCAATTAAAAATTCATTTGAAATTTCTAAAGTAAAACCATTTTGAAATTCATTTGGAAAATTCAATTTAGAATCAATTTGAAATTCATTTGAAAATATCTAAGTTAATCAAATTTAAATTTTGATTGCCAAAATAATCGATAGTTACATTTTAGGCTAATTTCCAGGCAGGGTGTTCCCTTTCGGTCAGCTTAAGTACCCGTTCTTAGACAAAATTAGCCTTAAAGTTTCCGTAATCGATCTATTTTAGCCTTTCAAAATATTAAATAATGTTTTCGAAATTTGATTTAACATTTGAAATTGATTTCCAATTTAGTTTAGAACTGAAATTGATTTTCAATATAAAACCAAATAGACATTGATTTTGAAATTCCAATGAGAACATATTGAAATTTATTGAAAAATTCTAAATTAAAACCAAACCGAAATTGATTTTGTGATTTCAATGTAAATTCAATTTGAAATGAAATTTATTCGTGAAATGACACCATCAAGGTAATTTGAAATTTATTTAAGAAACCCAATTTACATCAAATTGAATCAATTTTAAAAATCTAAATTAAAATCAAATTGAAATTCATGTGTGAATATCAAATAAGGACCGAATTGACATTCATCCAAGAATTACAAATTTGAGATTTTATTCAAATTAAAATCACTCAAAGAAAAATTAAAATTCTATTTGAAAATTTCAAACCAAAACTAAATTGAAATTGAGTTAATTTAAAACCAAGAATGAAATTGAATTGAAATCCAAATTAAATCAAATTGACTTTGAATTTTTAAAATCCTAAAAGAAATTAAATTGGACATTCAAATTTAGAATCAAAATGGGATTGAAATCAAAGCTTTAAATAAAAATTAAATTGAAACTGAATTGAGATCTCTAATGTGAATTAAAGACATTGATTCAAAAGTCAATTAAAACCAATGTGAAATTCTAATTAGAAATTTCATGTTAAAGCCTAATTTGAATTGATTTTGAGATTTTAATGTAAACCAAAATTGAAATTGAACTCCAATTTAACTAAAGTCCATAGACATTCCCAATTTAATCAAAATTGAAATTGATTTCCCATTTAGAACCAAATGGACATTGATTTGTTTCAAATTTTACAAAAGTTGAAAATGACTTCCAATTTAAAACCAAATAAACATTGATTTGCAAATTACTAATTTCCAACCATGATGAGTTCAAGATTTGAAACTAGATTGAAATTGATTTGGTCAATTGAATTGAAATTTTTTCAAATTAAACCCAAATTGAGATCTATTTTAGAGGGACAAACAATGTTAAAGCCATTTTGAACTTTGTTTGGAAAGACCAAAGTAAAAATCATTTTAAAATTTGTTTGGAAAGACCAAAGTGAAGATCATTTTGAAATTTGCTGGAACATCCATATTATAAACATATTGAAAGTGATTTGGAAATTTCAATAAAAGAAAAAAAAAAACAATTTGGAATTGATTTGAAAATTAACTTTAAAATTCAAATTGGAGTAAAATAAAACAAAACTCATACAATTAAAAGGGAAAAAGGAAGTTTGTTTTCTTTTTTAAAAAAAAATCTTGTTTTTTCCTAAAAAATAAAGAAAAGAAAGAATGAACAAATAAAAAGAAATGATAAATAGCAAAATAATAATAAAGAGTGGGACCCACCATCATTTCATCATCTTCCTCACTTTCTTTCTCTCTCCCCATTCTTCTTTTCTTTTTCCTTTTCCACCTCCACTTAACTCTTCTTTACCTTTCTCTTCCATGAAAATTCACTGGAATGTGGGTCAAAGTTACTCCTGGTTCTTCGGATGGTTGGAGTTCGCGGTGGCGACGGATGTCAGATCGGGATTGGATTAGTGGCGAAGTTCGTCGGAGTGGCGGCGACGATGTGGTGAGCGGTGGCAGCGAAGCAACAAGCAACTCAATCTTTCAAAAGATTAAAATTTCTCTCCCTCTCTCAAATTTCACTATTTTCTCTCTCAAACTTCACCTCTTTCTCTCCTTGTTCTCCCATTTCCCACCACCTTTTTGTTCTCCCATTTTCCACATTTTGTTCTTGTCCCCATTCTACTCCACAAGCTCTCCTTTTATAGGAGAGCTTGGAGAAACAGTTGAGGGAAAAGGGGAATGGGTTGAGAAAGTGGGGGGAAGGTGGAAGGTTGGGAGAATAAGGGGGAGAGGGAGAAGGAAGTGGAAGAATGGACCAAAGAAAGATGGAAAAAAAAAAAATTAATTAAATAAAAATAATAATAAAAAAGAAAAAAAAATGAAAATGAAAATGAAAATAAACAATTCAAACCAAAAAACAAATGTTTTTAATAATATGTGGGGTGGAGGGATTTGAACCATAGACCTCACAGTTATCAGTACAACTTTATGCCAATTGAGCTATGTTCTTGTTGGATACCAAAAAACAAACTGACCACGACATATTGGAAATATTCAAATATTTTTACTAAAAATCAAGCCGGACCAAATACGGTGTCTACATTGATTATTGTGGTTAATGAGTTTAACCAATTAATCTCACATCGTTGGAGCTTCTGATCTGCAGGTCCATAAGGTCCCACTGGTAGCTCGTAAAGTAATTTGAGGCAACTAAGTAATTAAATGTAAATGGAAAATGTTCAATTTACTAAGGGAAATAAATATAATATATATTGATATATTATTATGAGAGAAATTAATATTTGAAGAAGTTCAAATATAAATTTATGGAAGATTGAAAGAATTAATTAATTTAAGTCCTAAAAGTGTTTGGGCAAAATTAATTAATTCAAGGCCGGAAATTAAATATGTGATATTTAATTGGTGGTTAATTAATTAAAGAATTCATTAACCATGAATTAATCAATTATGTAAATAATTAATCACTTAGGGCCCGTTTGGTTTAAGGTTTTATAGATGCCTGAGAATACATGATGCCTGGGAATACTATGTCTGGGAATAAGATTGCTGGGAATCAAAGATAACTGTGTTTGGTTGTGCATGGGAATGTCATCCGGATTTTATGAGAACAAATTATGTTTGTATTTATTTTTTAGAATTAATCTGGTAAACTTTATGTAATTTTAATAAATTAATCAATAAAATAATCAAAATTAGTTCAAACTATTAATAAAAATTAATGAAATAATAATCATGAAATAATTTTAATGGGATAAACTATGTTAATTTAACAACTTAAAATTATTTAATTAATTGTTTAATAAATATTTTTAACTACAATAATTTAATATATTGTATCCATAAAAATTAATTAGATAACTTTTCAAAAAAAAATTAATTAGATAAATATTTAATAATAATATAATTATATATTTATTATAAGGAAATCCAAAAAAAGTAATTAATGGATTATAAATAATCGATAAGTAATTAATTATAATTATTGAAAAATTAATTTTTATACTAAATTAATTTAAATGTTTTATTAACTAATTAATTATAATTTTAGTAATATGTAATTACCATCCATACAATAAAATTGGACTAAGTATTTGTTTAAAAGTCCTAAAAAAAAGTATTTACTTAAAAAAATTGAAATTGTTGACAAACTATTATTTAATCTAATTAAATAATATATTATATTATTTTTAATTTAGTATCCATTAGTTAATTAATTAACTATATTCAAAATAAAATTGCATATAAAAATAACAAAGAAGAGATGGGAAAAGAGAAAACCCATGCTTTTGCAAGGGCATAGAAAACCCTTGCTTATGGGCATAAATGATGCCTGGGAATGAGTTATTTCCTGGGCCCACCACAGAAATCTTGAAACAAACAAGGGTATTATAAACCCTTGCCCATTCCCATCTCCAGAAACCTTGTACCAAACGGGCCCTTAAGGAAGTGATTAATCATTTATGGGAATGATCTAATTACTTATGGAAGAAATTAGTCATTTATGGAAAAGATTAATCAATTGGGGAATTGATTGATCATGATTGATTAATTAAGGAATAAGATTGAATCAATTTTGGAAAAGATTGATTTAATTGAATATTTTATTCATGGCCTCTCTTCTATAAATAGAACACTAGACCTAATTGGTCATGACACTTGACACTCTTGAAAGACAAGACCTAGAATTCTCTCTAGCCTCCCTCTTAGAGAAAGACTCCCACAAGTCTTTGGTCTCCTAGACTTAGAGACATACCGGTGTAACCTCTGTGGTTATTGTGTCATTCAAAGAAGAAAATCCAGCGATCAAGAGGCGAGAAGGCTACTGCGTTTTCGTTCGTTGGAGCGTCGTTGGCGAAGAACGGTCAAATCTACAACGGAGGTTTGTAACGGTTCTTCCTCTTTTCGTTAGAAAAGTTTTTAAAATAAATTTAGATTTATTTTAGCATGTTTAAACCGATTTTACAGCAACTTTAAAGCATGTTTAAAGTTTTGTTTGAGTTATCGTAACGGTATTTTAATGTTAATTAATATACGGCGTAAGGTCCAATCGATGCGCTTCCGCTGCGTGGGGACTTTTATTCCCTTCAATCGACATCAGAGCCATCGCTGTCCCTATTAATTAATTTTAAAAGTTGCGATAGGCTCTAATAGGTGGGATTTATGCATAATGTATGTTCGGTTTGCATTGAACTGTTTGGGTTAATTTTATGGCCATAGATTTTATTTTTATGTGATTTTGATCATGTAAGGCCCGGTGTTTCGGGTATTTTATGTAAAATCGAGTCCTATGTAAGTCCGGGTCTAGAATAGGTTTTTATGAGATGAAAATCGAAGGAATCGCTGCTGAAATCGAAGCCAAAACCGAAGAAATCGTTGCTGTTTTGCCCAGATTCTGCCTCCAGACGCAATAGCGTCGGGACGCTCCTTCAACAGTGTCTCGACGCTGTCTCGATACCGAAGGCGCTCGGTAAGGAAAGCACACAGCGTCGGGACGCTACCTCAACAGCGTCTCGACGCTGTCTCGATTACGCAGGCGCCAGATATGGAAAACGCACAGCGTCGGGACGCTAATCAACACAGCGTCTCGACGCTGTCACGATGGAGGCGCGACCTAGGGTTTCAAAAGGCGCGGTTCAAGGTGTAACCGGTCCGGTTCGGACCGGTTCGGCTGGGCTGGGACCTATTTGGTCCGGTTCAGCCATTTTTTGGCATGGTTCGTGATTTTGGAGGCCGGTTCGAGGTGGTTCGGGGCGGTTCGTGCTGTCTAGGCCAATTCCGGAGCTGTACATGGATTTTTTAGGATAGAATTTAGCTAAATTAATGTAATTTAATGCTTTATTTTATCCTAGGGGCCAAAATTAACCGGTTCAATTGCTATTTATATGCTTTATGGATGTCATATAGATTATTTAATCCCACCTTAGGTTATAAACATGCTCATGCATTTTTTTATATATTATAAATTGTTATAATGTATGTTTAAATGCATGGATTTGTTTTCATATTTTTTAATATAAGTGTATATTAATTTATATGAAAAAATTGGAAAGCATGAAGCATGTCATTACTTAAATTAAATATAAATAGTTATGTTTAATGTGATGAATGAAGCATGCTTGATTGATTTTCTTGATTGGCTTATAATTGTTATAATAAAAGAAAATCAAAATTGCATGAAGCATGAAACATCCATAGTTAATAATATAATTGTTATATTATTCATGCAATTAGTGTGGTTTAATTATTTAATTTGAATGAGATTGTTGAATGAATTAAACCCTAGATTCTTGATTATAGGATTAATCATTAAAATTTGAAATAGTTCTTCAATATTAATGATTAGAAACCGTCAATCTATAATCAAGATTTGCATGCAAACATAAGATCATAGGATAAATTGGATTAATTTTAAATTGTTTAAAATTAATTAGACCTAGATCGATTTCTAATAGGATTAGAATCTTTTCTTACTTAGAATTAAAAATAGTTTTAATTTACTAAGTAGGAAAAACATTGCTATGATTATAAGGGAACTCCACCGGTAATGTTCTGTCTAAGGCTGTGGGTATTTAAGTTGACGGTTTACGGAACACCTCCTACCTGGGAACTGACCTGGAATACCGGAGTTGAATTAATCATAGTTAAATGTTAGCATGCAATGTCACTAGGTTTATTAAAATTGTTTAATGCACCTAGATCTTTAGAGTAAAGACCTTACATTACTGAGGTTATAAGGGAACTCTCTCGGTAAAGTTCTGTCTAAGGTTGGGGGTATTTAAGTTGACGGTTTACGGAACACCTCCTACCTGGGAACTAACCGGATCGAGTTGAATTAACCATAGTAGTGTTGACTTGCAATGTTGGGTTTATTAAAAGAAGTTTAATTCACCCAAAAGATTGCAGTTGAATCCTTTCCATAATTGTTATAATAGGATCAGACTTAGATAGATTGACTTAGCCGAATACTATCTAAGTTAAACAACCCTATATTAACCTTAGGACATTTTCAGTGGGAGGAAAATTACAAAACGAGATTTAAATCAAGTTTTGCTCTTACGTCCCTATATTCACAACGTGAGATTCATGCTCGGCTTCGAGTCGCCTTAGGAGCGGCCTCCCTTCGAAAAGTGTTTGCATGGATCAATATCAAGGTGAATGGGAAAAATGTCTAGAGTAAGTGGGAGCGGGACACGTGTCAACGTATCCCTCGGTCTCCGCCCATAGTTCACACCGTGAGAGTCCTATGATCCGCCTGCAGGTTGCCCTGGCGCATCCATCCCTTCGGAGGGCCTGGTCATAGGATTCGGAACATCGTGAACTCCTGAAAAGGATAGGAGCTCTTAGGCTAATCACCAACAGTTGTCTTTCCCTTCGGTAGCCTGTTGGTGCGTGCCTCTGAGATCTGAAAGTGGGAGGGTTACACTTACGAGGATGAGTTAAAAGTGTTAACAAATCCTTGACCGAACAACGGTGGCTAATGTCTATAGGAATATGAGTTATTCTGGAATTAGAATTAGCTGAGAGCTGTCTCATTTCAAAGGAGGAGTACCTGATCACCCTTCGGTGGCTGATATTCTAAACCTCTGAAACGTCGTTGCAAAACTAAATCAATAGTTTTAGGGTTCTGTGATTGTCTGTTTTGCTAAATTGATTGGATTGTGTGCAATTGTTTGCTTGTATGATGGGTTAAGGCAAAGATAACTAATACGGTCATTGTTTGTTTAAATTTCAGCAATGTCTTCCTCAATTGTCTCTCTGCTTAAAAATGAGAAATTAACCGGCGAAAATTATGCTACGTGGAAATCGAACCTGAATACGATTCTTGTTGTCGATGATCTGCGATTCGTCTTAACGGAGGATTGTCCTCCAGCCCCTGCTCGTAATGCATCCCAGGCAGTTAAGGATGCTTATGACCGCTGGACAAAGGCCAATGATAAGACTCGCGTCTATATCTTAGCCAGCTTATCTGAAGTTTTGGCTAAAAGGCATGAGAGCATGGTAACAGCGAGGGAGATTATGAACTCTCTCCAGGAGATGTTTGGACAACCGTCCTACCAACTCCACCATGACGCTCTCAAATACGTTTATAGCTGTCGCATGAAAGAGGACACGTCTGTTCGGGAGCATGTCCTGGATATGATGGTCCAATTCAACGTGGCAGAGGCAAACGGGGCGGTCATAGATGAGCGTAGTCAGGTTGCATTCATATTAGAATCTCTTCCGAAGAGTTTTCTACAGTTTCGAAGCAATGCAATGATGAATAAAATAACATTCAACCTGACTAGCCTCCTGAATGAGCTACAGCTCTATCAGTCTCTTCTTAAGAACAAGGGACAGATAGAAGGAGAGGCAAACGTTGTTCACTCTAAAAGAAAGTTCGAGAAGGGTTCATCCTCTGGAACTAAATTTGTAGCCACTTCTTCAAAGAAAACTCAGAAGAAGAAAGGAAACAAGGGGAAAGCTCCCAGTACTGCTGCTAAAAGCAAGGGAAAAGCCAAAGCTGTGGCAGATAAGGGCAAGTGTTTTCACTGCAATGTAGATGGACATTGGAAGAGAAACTGCCCAAAGTACCTTGCTGAGAAAAAGAAGGAAAAGGAAGGTAAATTCTATTTACTTGTTTTAGAAACATGCCTGGTAGAACATGATGAGTTTACCTGGATACTTGATTCAGGAGCAACTAATCATGTTTGCTCTTCTTTTCAGGAAAATAGTTCCTTTCGGCAGTTGAACGATGGAGAAATGACACTCAGGGTCGGAACTGGAGAAGTCATTTCAGCTAAAGCAGTGGGAGCTGCGAAGTTATTTTTTAGAAATAGATTCTTACTTTTAGAAAGTTTGTTAATCGTTCCCAAGATTAAGAGGAACTTAATTTCTATTTCATGTTTGATTGAACAATCGTATACAGTTACTTTTGATATGAATGAAGCGTTCATTTATAAAAATGGTGTACTTATTTGTTCAGCAAAATTGGAAAATAACTTGTATGTTTTAAGACCAACCGAAAATAAAGCACTTTTAAATCACGAATTATTTAAAACTGCTGAAACTCAAAGTAAAAGGCAAAAGATTTCTCCATCAAGTAACAATACTCATCTTTGGCATCTTAGACTTGGTCATATAAACATCGATAGGATCGGTCGTTTGGTAAAGAATGGACTTCTAAGCAAGTTAGAAGATGATTCACTACCACCTTGTGAATCTTGTCTCGAGGGAAAAATGACCAAAAGACCCTTTACTGGAAAAGGTTACAGAGCCAAAGAACCCTTAGAGTTAATACATTCGGATCTATGTGGTCCAATGAATGTAAAAGCTCGAGGAGGGTACGAATATTTCATCTCATTTATAGATGATTATTCAAGATATGGTTACTTATACCTAATGGGACATAAGTCTGAAGCCCTTGAAAAGTTTAAGGAGTTTAAGGCTGAAGTTGAAAACCTATTAGGTAAATCTATTAAAGTACTTCGATCTGATCGAGGAGGGGAGTATATGGATCAAAGATTCCAGGATTATATGATAGAACATGGAATCCAATCTCAACTCTCAGCCCCTGGTACACCTCAGCAGAATGGTGTGTCAGAAAGGAGAAATAGAACCTTGTTAGACATGGTTCGATCAATGATGAGCTATGCTCAATTGCCTAGCTCGTTTTGGGGATATGCAGTAGAGACTGCAGTATACATCTTGAACAATGTTCCCTCGAAAAGTGTTTCTGAAACACCTTTCGAGTTATGGAAGGGGCGTAAACCTAGTTTGCATCACTTTCGCATCTGGGGTTGTCCAGCACACGTGCTTGTGACGAATTCTAAGAAACTGGAACCTCGTTCAAAACTGTGCCAATTTGTTGGTTACCCTAAAGAAACGAGAGGTGGTTATTTCTACGACCCACAAGAAAATAAGGTGATTGTATCGACAAACGCCACTTTCTTAGAGGAAGACCACATGAGAGATCATAAACCACGAAGCAAAATAATATTAGGAGAAGCTACTGAAGAATCATCAAGAGTTGTTGATGAAGTTGGACCTTCAACAAGGGTTGATGAAGGAACTAGTTCTTCAGATCCATCCCGTCCATCTCAAACGTTGGGAATGCCTCGACGCAGTGGGAGGGTTGTGTTACAACCTGATCGCTACTTGGGTTTAACTGAAACTCAGGTTGTCATACCTAATGATGGCATTGAGGATCCATTGTCCTATCGACAGGCAATGAATGACGAAGATAAGGACGAATGGGTCAAAGCCATGAACCTGGAAATGGAGTCAATGTACTCCAATTCTGTATGGGAACTTGCAGATCTACCATATGGGGTAAAACCCATAGGGTGCAAATGGATCTATAAGAGAAAAAGAGATGCAGCTGGAAAGGTACAGACCTTCAAAGCTAGACTAGTGGCAAAGGGTTATACCCAAAAGGAGGGGGTTGACTATGAGGAAACCTTTTCTCCTGTAGCCATGTTAAAGTCCATAAGAATTCTTTTATCCATTGCCACATATTATGACTATGAAATATGGCAAATGGACGTCAAGACTGCCTTTCTGAATGGTAATCTTGAAGAGAATATCTTTATGTCTCAACCCGAAGGGTTCATAGCCCAAGGTCAGGAACAAAAAGTTTGTAAGCTAAATCGATCCATTTATGGATTGAAACAAGCATCCAGATCATGAAACATTAGATTTGATGCTGCAATCAAATCTTTTGGCTTTGACCAAAACGTTGATGAGCCTTGTGTATACAAGAAAGTCAACAAAAGGAAAGTAGCTTTTCTAATACTTTATGTAGACGATATCCTACTCATTGGGAATGATGTAGGATACCTCACTGACATTAAGAAATGGCTAGCTGCCCAATTCCAAATGAAAGATCTGGGAGAGGCTCAATATGTTCTGGGAATCCAAATCATTAGGGATCGTAAGAACAAAACGCTAGCTCTGTCTCAAGCAACGTATATTGACAAGATGTTGTCTCGATATTCGATGCAAAACTCCAAGAAGGGACTCCTACCCTTCAGACATGGGGTACACCTGTCTAAGGAACAATCTCCTAAGACACCTCAAGAAGTTGAGAACATGAGACACATTCCCTACGCCTCAGCTGTGGGCAGCTTAATGTATGCTATGCTCTGCACTAGGCCTGACATATGTTATGCAGTGGGAGTAGTCAGTAGGTATCAGTCTAATCCAGGGTTGGACCACTGGGGAGCGGTTAAGAATATCCTCAAGTATCTTCGGAGAACGAGGGACTACATGCTTGTGTATGGAGCTAAGGATTTGATTCTTACTGGATACACTGACTCTGACTTTCAAGCTGATAAAGATTCTAGGAAATCCACATCAGGGTCAGTATTCACCCTCAATGGAGGAGCAGTAGTGTGGAGAAGCATCAAACAAGGATGCATAGCAGACTCAACCATGGAGGCTGAGTATGTAGCAGCTTGCGAAGCAGCTAAGGAGGCAGTATGGCTCAGAAAGTTCTTGACTGATTTGGAAGTAGTTCCGAATATGAACGTGCCCATAACACTATACTGTGACAACAGTGGGGCTGTAGCCAACTCAAAAGAATCTCGTAGCCACAAACGGGGTAAACACATCGAGAGGAAGTATCACCTGATACGGGAGATTGTGCAAAGAGGAGATGTGATCGTCACTAAGATCGCCTCGGAGCACAACATCGCTAATCCATTTACAAAGGCTCTCACGGCTAAAGTGTTTGAGGGTCATCTAGAAGGTCTAGGTCTACGAGATATGTATACCATCTAATCTAGGGCAAGTGGGAGAAATGTATAATGGGTATAAGGATGCCCTAGTTCATTGTATTTCCAGCTTTAGATTATTGCATTTACATCCCACTAACTAAGTGTTTTAGTTCAAGTGGGAGTTTGTTGGGTTTTATGCCCTAAAACTCGTAGATAGTGAATGTAACCGTTGACCGGATATTAATGAAATAATATTGATATATTTTCCATTAATTGTTATTAGTTATTTTATATATGTCTTTGCCTAATAATAACCCTAATCCAATAAACTAGACATCCAAGGTTGTAATATGAGTCTTGAACTATATGTAGCGACATATGGGATCATTGTTCAAGAAACAGCCTAAAGGGTCTATAGTATAGGGATAAGACTGGGTGCCTTATCCTGGTGACACTATGGATACGACCCACTTTGTATTTGATACAAACGCTGCGATCCAACGCGTTCGTGTAGGAGACATGCGAGTGGGGGTATCCTATGCAATGAGTTTGCATAAGATCGGACCGCGAAATAGTAACCACTGGTTATAACACCGTTAACTACTTGGTTTTCTATTTCACTAGGACGACCTAGACGACTTAGTCTTAATCCTGAGTTGATTATGGACTCCTGCTCATGAGAGATTGTCCTTTGATTTGTATGGGTGAGAGTGGCCAATACGCCGACTCAATAAGCCTACCACTTTGGGGACAAGATCGAATGGGGAGCTGGGAACATAATCGTGCAAGATGGAATTCACTCCTTCCCGACTTTAGGGAAGCAGATGAGTGCTCCCTTAAGTGGTTACTCCGAGTCTTGAACAAAGGGCCCTACCCTCTCAATGGCACGAGAGGGTTTTCTGTTTGATGGTTGGACCATAAACAGATTGTTCATTAGAGGAGAATTGGTACTTAAGGAAATAGAGGTGACCCAGGGGTAAAACGGTAATTTGACCCAGCTGGTGTTACGGACACTCGTGAAGGACTAACTAGTCGATATTGGTCTAAGTTCCGTGGACACAGAAAATATGTCTGCAGTGAGAAGAGTGCAACTGTGAGTCTATAGTGGAATGTACACACAGTTAACGAATATTGATTATTGTGGTTAATGAGTTTAACCAATTAATCTCACATCGTTGGAGCTTCTGATCTGCAGGTCCATAAGGTCCCACTGGTAGCTCGTAAAGTAATTTGAGGCAACTAAGTAATTAAATGTAAATTGAAAATGTTCAATTTACTAAGGGAAATAAATATAATATATATTGATATATTATTATGAGAGAAATTAATATTTGAAGAAGTTCAAATATAAATTTATGGAAGATTGAAAGAATTAATTAATTTAAGTCCTAAAAGTGTTTGAGCAAAATTAATTAATTCAAGGCCGGAAATTAAATATGTGATATTTAATTGGTGGTTAATTAATTAAAGAATTCATTAACCATGAATTAATCAATTATGTAAATAATTAATCACTTAAGGAAGTGATTAATCATTTATGGGAATGATCTAATTACTTATGGAAGAAATTAGTCATTTATGGAAAAGATTAATCAATTGGGGAATTGATTGATCATGATTGATTAATTAAGGAATAAGATTGAATCAATTTTGGAAAAGATTGATTTTTGAATATTTTATTCATGACCTCTCTTCTATAAATAGAACACTAGACCTAATTGGTCATGACACTTGACACTCTTGAAAGACAAGACCTAGAATTCTCTCTAGCCTCCCTCTTAGAGAAAGACTCCCACAAGTCTTTGGCCTCCTAGACTTAGAGACATACCGGTGTAACCTCTGTGGTTATTGTGTCATTCAAAGAAGAAAATCCAGCGATCAAGAGGCGAGAAGGCTGCTGCGTTTTCGTTCGTTGGAGCGTCGTTGGCGAAGAACGGTCAAGTCTACAACGGAGGTTTGTAACGGTTCTTCCTCTTTTCGTTAGAAAAGTTTTTAAAATAAATTTAGATTTATTTTAGCATGTTTAAACCGATTTTACAACAACTTTAAAGCATGTTTAAAGTTTTGTTTGAGTTATCGTAACGGTATTTTAATGTTAATTAATATACGGCGTAAGGTCCAATCGATGCGCTTCCGCTGCGTGGGGACTTTTATTCCCTTCAGAGAGAATATGAGAGGGAGGCTAGAGAGAATGCAGGAGTGCGTTCTTGTGACATTATGTTGTTGTACCTAAACCCTAGGTTTAGTGTTCTATTTATAGGAGAAAGGTCATGAATAAAATATTCATTTAAAATCAATTATTTCCATAACTGATTTAATCTTTTCCATAATTAATCAATTCCATGACCAACCAATTTCATGAACAATCAATTCCATAATTAATTAATCTTTTCAATGAATGATTGATCACTTCCATAAGTGATTAAATCATTTCCATAAATGATTAATTACTTCCATAAGTGATTAATCATTTTCATAATTGATTAATTTCCAATTAATTAATTCTTTAATTAATTAATCACCAATTAAATGTCATATATTTAATTTCAGACATTCTATTAGTTAATTAATTAATTACCTAATTAAATATCATATATTTAATTTGAGGCCTTCAATTAATTAATTCTATAATATGAATCAAATTCATATTAAAATTTGAACTCCTTCAAATTCTCTTATATCCTATAAATTTAATATGAATCAAATTCATATTAATATTTGAACTTCTTCAAATATTTATTTCTTTCATAGACTATAGTTTAGTTAAATCTCATTTAATTTAAACTAAATTGAATAATTAATTAATTCATCTTCTAATTAAATACCATATATTTAATTAGACATATATTTGAACTCTTTCAAATATATCAATCTCTCAATATTATAAAGTTTAATCTCAAATTAGACTTTATATTTTAATGCATCACTATACATTATATTAAATTGTATCTCGTACAATTAACTTAATTCCCAGTATGAATTTGAACTATTCAAATTCTCTCAAGATATATTTGTTCCTAATTACTCTTTACGAGCTAGCAGGGGGACCTAATGGACCTACAGATCAGAAGCTCCAATGATATGAGGTTAATAGATTAAACTCATTAATCAGGTTAACCAATATTCATTAACAGTGGGTCATTCCACTAAAGACCCACAGCTGAACTCTTCTCATTGTAGAACATTTTTGTGTCCATGGATGTAGACCTATGTCGGTAAGTCAATCCTTCACGAGTGTCCGAAATCACAGCTGGGTCAAATTATCGTTTTACCCCTGTGTTACATCTGTCTCCTTAAGTACCAGCGCTCCTCTAATGAACAACCTGTTTATGGTCCAACCATTAAACAGAAAGTCCCTCTCGGGCCAGTGAGAGGGCGGGATCCCTTTGTTCAAGTCCCAGAGTCACCACTTAAGGGAACACTCATCTACTTCACCTAGAAGCGGGAAGGAGTGAATTCCTGCTTGTGTTGTCATGTCCCCAGCCTCCCACTCGGTCTTGTCCCCAAAAAGGAAAGCATATTGAGTCGGCGTATTGGCCACTCTCACCCATGCTAATCAAAGGACAATCTCTCATGAGAAGGAGTTCATGATACACTTAGGATTAAGACTGAGTTACCTAGGTCATCCTATTGAAACAGTAACCTAATTAGTTAACAGTGTTATAACTAATGGTTGACTATTTCGTGGTCCGGTCTTATGCAAACTCATTGCATAGGATACCCTCACTTGCATGTCTACTACATGGACGTTTTGGATCAATACGTTTATATCAAATACAAAGCGGGTCGTATCTCATAGTGTTACTTGAACATCGATCCTCGTATGTCCCCACATACTAGTTCAAGTTACATACAAACAACCTTGGATCTTAGTTTATTGGATTTGGGTCAAATTGTTCAATATTTAACAATAACACTTTATTGTAGAAACACAATAACACTTTATTGAAACAAGTATACAATTTGTTTACATTTACTATCTATGAGTTTTAGGGCATTAAACCCAACAAACTCCCACTTGAACTAAAACTCTAGTTTAGTGGAAGCGTTTTTACTCGTGGATTTTTTTTCTCACTTTTACATGACAGACATAAACCGTCATTGTACAGTGGTGGTTAATAACGGTTCTAAATCGTTATCCTAGCCTAAATTTCCGAAATTTTCTGTTTTTTTTAAAGTGGTCTCTTTTTAGTAATCCGTTATCTTTGAGTCAAACCGTCATTGTTTAAAAAATACAATCCGACATCGTAGCCCCAAATTGTTGTAGTGGTCGCGACGCTGCGGCTTCTTTTCGCCGTTTGCGTCTGCGAATCGAGAGAGCGTGGCGACACTGAAGAATAGCGTGGCGACACCGTTGCGTCTGGAGCACTTTCTGGGCAAAAAAAAGCGTCTGTTCTTCGTCTTTTTCCTCGATTTCAGCTGTGAATTCAACGTTTTTCATCTCATAATAAATTTAATCTAGACCTGGACTTACAAAGGACTCGATTTTTACATAAAATATCCGAAACACTGGGCCCTTACATGATCAAATCATATAAAAAATAGTAAAATCTATGGCCATAAAATTAACCTTAACAGTCCAATGCAAACCATACATACATTATGCATAAATCAATCCTACCAATAGCCAATGCAAATTTTAGAGAAACAAAATTAGATCTACGATCGACTCTGATACTAATTGTAGGATTGGAATTCCGTAACCTTCTTGTGCGAACACCACCAATCGGTTACACCGGTATATCTCTAAGACTTCTTGAAACAGGAGACTTGTGGGAGTCTTTTGGGAGAGATCTCTAAGAGAAGGAGAGTCAATGAGATGCCTTTCACCCCACCCTAGGGGTCCTATATATAGGTAAAGGCCAAGACATTTTCCTAATAGGAAAAGATCTATGAATATGTTCAAATCTATTATCTGAACAATATTTAATTTTAATAAAGAAATAATTAATTCCATAATTAATTAATTACCCAATTAAATATCATATATTTAATCTTAGGGATTTTGTTAAAATTAAAATTAATATGAATCCAATTCATATTAAATTTATTTGAACTCTTTCAAATATTTTCTCTCAAGAATTAATTTTTTAAATTAATTCAAAAATTATATTATAAAGTTTCATAAACTTTATGTTATAATGTATCAACATACATCATAGGATTCCCTTAAATAAATTGAACACTTTCAATTTACAATTTATACTTAATTGCTTCAAGTCTCTTTACGAGCTACCAGTGGGACCTAATGGACCTAAAGATCAGACGCTCCAACGATACGTGACTAATCGACTAAATTCACTAACCAAGTTAGTCAACTTTTGTTAACTGTGGGTCACTCCACTAAAGACCCACAGCTGCACTCTTCTCACTTCAGAATATTTTTGTGTCCACGGATATCAACCAATAACGGCAAGTTAGTCCTTCACGAGTGTTCGTAACTCCAGTTGGGTCAAATTACCATTTTACCCCTGAATTACCTCTACCTCCTTAAGTACCAGTGCTCCTCTAATGAACAACCTGTTTGTGGTCCAACCATCAAACAGAAACCCCTCTTGGGCCAGTGAGAGGGTAGGGCCCTTTGTTCAAGACCCGGAGACACCATTTAAGGGAACACTCGTCTAGTTCCTCAAAAGTCGGGAAGGAGTAAATTCCATCTCGTGTGATTATGTTCCCAGCTCCCCACTCGGTCTTGTCCCCAAAATGGTAGGCTTATTGAGTCGGCGTATTGGCCACTCTCACCCATACAAATCAAAGGGCAATCACTCGTGAACAGGAGTCCATAATCCACTCAGGATTCAAACTAAGTTGTGTAGGTCATCCTAGTGAAATAGAAACCTAACTAGTTAACGGTGTTACAGCTAGAGGTTAATATTTCGCGGTTCGGTCTTATGCAAACTCATTGCATAGGATACCCCCACTTGCATGTGTACTACATGGACGCTTCGGATCAATACGTCGGTATCAAATACAAAGCGGGCGGTATCACATAGTGTTATCAGGATAAGGTACCCAACCTTATTCTTGTACTATAGACCTTTTAGGTTGTTACTTGAACATCGATCCCCGTATGTCCCCACATACTAGTTCAAGTTACCATACAAATAACCCTGGATCTTAGTTTATTGGATTTGGGTCAAATTGTGCAATTTTTAACAATAACATTTTATTGCAGAAACTTAATAACATTTTATTAAAACAAGTATACAATTTGTTTATATTCACTATCTACGAGTTTTAGGGCATAAGACCCAACAAACTCCCACTTGAACTAAAACTCTAGTTTAGTGGGATGTACAATAATCTATTCAGTAGTGGGTGTATAAATACATGTATAAAACATATACAATGTACAAATACAATAAACTAGGGCATCACTATACCCATTACATAATGGTATCACTATACCCATTATATTTCTCCCACTTGCCCTAGATTCTATCTTTGTACATAACTCGTAGACCTAGACCTTCTAGATGACCCTCTTACCCTTTAGTCGAGATAGCCTTCGTGAATATTCCATTTAATTCAATGTGCTTGCTTGTCTTGGGTTGCAAGGTTCTTTTGAATTTGCCATAGCACCACTGTATCATTATAAAGTGTAATGGGCAAGTTCACATTTGGAACACATTCCAAATCAGTCAAGAACTTTCTAAGCCTTACAGTCTCTATCGCTGCTTCACAAGCAGCTATATTTTTTGCCTATATGGTAAAGACTGTAACTATGCCACACTATAGCTCCTTCGTAAATATTGGTCATGGATACTGATGTTGATTTCCTCAAATCCTTATCAGTCTTAAAATCCATGTCAGTGTATCTTGTAAGGATCAAATCCTTAGTCCCATACACGAGCATATAGTTCCTCTTTCTTCTCAGATACTTGAGGATATTCTTAACTGTAACGACCCGACTTCTTAATAAGCCTTAAAGGGACCGTTACGACAATGCATGCTTTGGAGGCCTTTTTAAATAAAAATATTTTGAAACAGTGACACTTATTTTAAGTAAAAACTTTAAAACAAAACTTTTATTCGGGATCCCTAATTTTAAAGGTTTTAAATATTCTTAAATAAATTCTAAAATAAAAATGTACATGGCCTCTAGAAATTTTCTCAAACAAAATTACAATAAAGTAAAACATAGTTCTTAAAGCGGAAGAAAAATAAAATATGAAACTTGAAATAGTTCCCTCATGGCTGCCTTTCGGATTCTCATCAATCGCCTTTCACCTGCCATTGCCTATACCTGAAAAAAATATTTTTGAAAAGAATGAGAATTTTAAAATACTCAGTAAGTGACCCTACTATTGAAGTTGGGTCATGCTATAAATTTTTTTTTAAAATCAACAACAAATATAAATTTGGTGGTTCTAAACTTTATTTTAAACTTTCTAATGAAAGTTGGTATACATCAATTACATGCATATCCTATACACATCAATTTCATGTGTGTCTTTCTAATGAGAGATAATACAAATCAATTTCATGCATATCCTAGACACATCAATTTCATGTGTCTCCTACGGAGGTCGTCAATTTCACGAAACCTCGAAGTCGTCAATTTCACGAACCTCAACTTAGGTACATCAATTTCATGTCTCTAAGTCCTATGTAGGCAACTCTGAATGTACATCAATTTCATGTACACTTATAAAACTCATAAATAATTCCTTTAATGGAATTTTAAACTCATTCCTTTAATGGAACTTTGAGAGACCACCAACTCAATGATTTCAAGCATCTACAAATACAAAGCAAGAATAATAGTTTTCATGCTTTCAACGATTTTCATAAACTCAAACATAATTAAAATAATAAATTTTTCATGCTTAATTCTCATGCTTTTAATAATAATAATAAATTTCAAGAACAACTCATAAGCACGAGAATCTTAGAAAATCAAACACACACACCCAATTAAAAAGTTCAACAGTAAGTTCACTTACTTGGCTTTTAACTCCTTAATTTAAACTCCAATTTAACTCCAGCAATGTCGATCACGACCACGAACCAACCAATACAAACGAAGTCGTCGCTTGCTGCCCAAGTTCTAAATTGACTTAATTTCAACAATCCAAGTTCAAATCTCTAAGAGTGCCTAAAATCAAGACCCAATCCAACATGGGTACCTTGAAAACCATAACCAAAATTAGTGGGTATTCAATTAAACCTTAAAATCAATTCTAATAAACTTGAATCTCAATTACCCACTCAAGATTTTGTTGGAATTTACGCGGAGAACTTGACGAACGAACTAAACAATGGATGAGTATTAAACTAAAAACTAGAATCAAACAAGATAAACTTCAATCTAACTTACCCAATGCTGGAATCGTTCAAAATCCTGCTTAAAACATTGCCTATAGCTATTGGAAATAGAACTCGCGCTCAAGCTGCCGATAAGCTCCAATCTCACCGAAAAACGCTGCTACACTACCTTGTACACACCGGTACTCACGCACAACTACTGGATCGACGCTGGAAGTCTTGCGGTGACTGCTGTAGAGGCGCCACCATCCACCTGCAACGCTGACTACGAACCACTGCCATGAGATGTTGCTGTCGCTGGGATGCACGCAAAGAAGCCGAGCACGCAACTACAACCTCGTCGGTGCGCTGCCGCTGCACTATCGAGACTTGGCCGGAGAAGACGTGCGAGAGGAGGTCGCCGGAGAGATGCACGTCAAAGGTGGGTTCTTTGGGTGTTGTCGTCGGAACAAGAGGAAGAAGAAGAAAATCAGGCTGTTCTTCGGCTGTAGCAAGGAAGAAGGAGAAGAATGGCTACCTAGGGTTGTGTGCAACCTTTTAAAAGGCTTGGGCTTGGCTCCAAAGACCATTTAATTACGAAAATGCCATTCCAGCTTTATATTCTAAAAATTACACCCAAATTTCAAATTTTTTGAATTCCCTCTTAATTCAAAATAACACCCAAAACTAAATAAATTTGAATTCTCATTAAATTACGAGTGTTACATTAACAATTTTCCAGTGATCAAATCTTGGGTTAGATTGATACTTACTGACAATCCCTATTGCATAGGACATTCGTCTCATGTCCTCAACTTCTTGAGGTGTCTTAGGAAACAGTTTCTAGAAAAAATGAATTCCGAGTCCATTGCTTTAATCCAAGTGGTTCTTATTAACATCATTCATTGCCTTGCTCTAAGACAACGAATCCTCAAAGTCATCATCAGGTATGACGATCTGGGTTTCAATTAAGCCCATGTAACGATCAGATTGTAGAACAATCCTCCCACTATATTGAGGCACTCTCAACTCTTGAGATATATGTAACTAACTAGTTGTATTGGTCCTATCAACAACTCTTATTAAAGGTCCAGTATCATCAACAACCCTTGTTGACTTATCAACAACTTTTGTTGATATTTCTGTAGCTTTATTAGTTAATTTACTTAAAACGACCTTACTTTGTGGCTTATTATTTCTCATGTGGTCTTCTTCTGAAAATGTAGCATTTGTCGGTACAAATTCTTTATTCTCTTGTGGATTGAAGAAGTTTTCCACATTTCTCGTTTCCTTGGGGTGGCCTAGGAATAGGTATACTGTTGAACAGTGTTCCAGTTTCTTTTGGGGTAGCCACAAGCACGTGTGTGTTGGCCTCCCCAAAAATAACGTAAACTATTTTTACACCTTATCCACAATTTAAAAGATGTTTCAAAAACACTTTTGATGGAACGTTGTTCGAAATATGTACTGCAGTCAACACTGCATGACCCCAAAATGAGTCAGACAAATGAGCATAGCTCATAATGAAACGAACCGTATCCAATAGGGTTCTATTTGTCCTATCTGATACACCGTTTCCTTAAGGTTTTTCAGGGGTAGTTGAGATGTAATTCCATGTTCTATCAAATAGTCTTGGAATCTCAAGTCTCATCTACTCTACACATCGATCAGATCGAAGTGTTTTTATCATCTCACCTAACAATTTTCCAACTTCAGTCTCAAACCACTTTGAATTTCTCAAGAGGCTTTAGACTTAAGTTGCATTAGGTTGAGATACACATACCTTGAATATATAATTAACTATAATATAGATGGATTATTCATGCCCTCCCACTACTTTAACATATTAGACCACAAGGATCCAAATGTACAAGCTTCAAAAGTTCTTTTGGCTCTTTTAGCTCTTTTCCAGTAAAAGTTCTATCAGTCATATTGTCCATAAGACATGACTTAATTGGTATTACAGAGTGTTTTTCTAATTAACTTACAGAATTTCTCTCTAAAGAAATTTAAAAATCATCTGATACCCTATTAAGACCAGAGAGTAAATACAACTCGCTTGAATGATTTATTCATATGAACCAAGCTATATAAATAGCCAACATAATAAAAAGTTAGGAAGATAACAGAAAAAATAACTTCCTAACAATAATACAACTTTCTTTAATTCTGTTACAACGAAAAGTGTGACAAGTTGCTGGTTTGAACTTGGTCTTATAATTTCCGAAAACCCGTTTCAGTTACCTGATTGTTGATAGGAGCAAAGTCCTTGATTTCCTGCAGTGAAGCCTCCATCAACGATCAAGTTGTGGCCACTCACGTATCTCGATGCATCACTTGCGAAATACAAAGCAGCTTGAGCGACGTCTTCTTCCCTTAAAATATCTCCACATTTGAAATGCGAATAAACATTGGGAAACTCATCGCCATCTTCAAGCTTAAACAAGTCCCTAGTCATCTGCGTCGGCACTACATGGGGCGACACACAGTTCACCCTTATCCCATACCGTCCCAAATCAACAGTTGCATTCCTCATCAATCCCAACATGCCATTCTTTGAGCTTGTGTACGCATACGGGCCAATCCCACCCACGGTCGCGCAGACGCTTGCAGTCAAGATTATGCTGCCTCGACCAGCTGGAATCATCACCCTTGCCGCATGCTTGGTGCCCAAAAAGGCTCCGAGTAGGTTAACATTGAGTACCTTTTCAAAGTCCGACGATTCGTTTTCAAGAATGTTGAATTTTAGAGCTCCGGAAATGCCTGCGTTATTGTACATGATGTCTAACTTTCCATACTTGGAGATGGCTGTATCGACGGCATTTTCGACGTCTTTCTCTTTGGTTACGTCGCAGTGGACAAAGGAAGAAGATGAAGGACACAGATGGTTGGAGAGGGAGTGGCCTAAATCGTCTTGGACATCTGCAATCACCACTTTGGCTCCATGCTTGACGAAGAGTCTTGCAGTGCACTCTCCAATTCCTCTGGCTGCACCCGTGACTAGAGCCACTTTGCCTTCTAGTCTGAGGGTGCAAGTACCCAAATATTTCAAGTTTTAAAAATTATACACATTTGAATTTTGGTGAAATTAAATGCAAGGTTGAAATCACCTTTAAAATATTTATGATGTTTAGTTATATAATAAAAAATGCATTTCAAACAAAGTACTTTAAGATCATTTTAAAGAAGCATTTGATTCATATACTTAATTGGAGTCACTTCAAAGTACTATTCCCATAAATCATTGATCAAACTCTATCTAAAGTTATTTCAATAATGAATTGACATTTGAAATTTAAGAGATTGATACCAACATTGAAACTAATGAATTAAAAAAAAATTGTAATATTTAAAAACCATTTAAACAAAAATATATAAATTCTAAATTCTAATACAATTTTTCTTTCCCCTTTGACAATACATAACATAAATTAATAATGCTTTAAAATCTTCCTTCCATAGAATGTGTCTAAAGATGAACTGTCAATTATATGTCTAAAAACCATTTAAACAAAAATATTGAACTTTCCTCAAAATTAAAAAAATAATAATAAATTGAACTTGATTTGTGTCTATTTGGTTACTAGATTTAAAAAGTGTCTAGTAACATCTTGAGCTTTTATATTTGTGTCTATTTAATCGTCAAACTTTAAAAATTGTCTAATATATCCTTATACTTCCAAAATTTTCAATATATCTTTGAATTTTCAATTTTGTTTCTAATAGGTCTTTGCCCTATTCGACCTTTTTGAAATTTGAAAACTTTACTAGGCACAAAATTGAAATTTTAAGATCTTATTAAGCATAAATCAATATCAATTAACTTTTTTAAAATTTTAAATATGTTAAGGATTTATTAGACACAAATTGAAAGTCAAGAAACTATTTAGAAATATTACTAACAGTTCAATAACCCATTAGACACCTTTCAAATTAAAGTTTAGATACCAAATAAACACAAACTAGGAATTTGAGAGAGTAAACTTGTACTTTAACCAACGATTTTCTTAAAACTCAGGTAGTGTGGGAGGTCACTTTGACTATGTATTGTGTACGAACAATTTTCCCCGTCTCATAACAATGTTTCATTTCAGTTATCTTGCAAGTTTCCATTCTCTTTTCTTACCCCATAATTGATATTATTGTTTTTTTTTTTTTAGAAAAATACGCTTTTAGTCCTTGAGGTTTAGGTTAGGTTTCATTTTGGTCTCTGAGTATTCAAACTCAACAATTTAGACCCTGAGGTTTGGTTTTAGTTTCATTTTGGTCCCTCCATCCATTTTTCCGTTAAGAACTATTAGATATATATGTTGTATTAGTTAGTTAACTTGTATTATAGTTAATTAACTTTACTATGGTTGTAGTTGGTTATTCAAAGTTGTTACTTTACTATAGTTGTGTAGTTGGTTACTCAAAGTTGTTACTTTACCAACGTTGGTTACTCAAAGTTGTTATTTTACCCACCTATGTACATGTATTTAAGAGAGAGTTTAATCTCAAGATCAATGAGAAAGTTATCATTTTGTCTCTCCATCACATTTGAAATGGTATCAGAGCGTATCTGATTCCTTTTTTCTTTTTTTCACGTCTTTTTTTCGGCTTCGTCACTCTTGTTCGTTCCTCTTCAATGGTGGACAAAGAAACCTCTGGAGATCAAGCTCTGGACATCGACGCTCAACTGAATCCATTCTTGTTGCATCACTCCTTCACTTTGACGACTAATCTCGTGAATCAACCACTAACTGGTGCTGATAATTACGTCTCATGGAGCAGAACAGTTCTGATGGCTCTCTCCGGGAAGAACAAGAATGGTTTCATCGATGGCACGATTACCAAACCTGCTTCGACTAAAATGGCTAGGGCATGGAAATGCAACAATGACATCATCGCATCATGGATTATGAATTCAGTTTTGAAGGAGATTGCAATCAACATAGTTTACACTGGATTTGTTAAAGATGTTTGGGACGAACTTGTTGATAGATTTAAGGAAAGCAATGGACCGAAAATCTATCAATTACGAAAGGAGTTAATCACTACCACTCATGGTAATTTGTCTATTGAGGCTTACTTTACGAAATTTAAAACTATATGGCAACACCTCAATGATTTTCACCCTAATATTGATTGTTCTTGCGGAAAGATTAAGGAATTTTTGTCGCATTTGGAATCTGAATACATTATGATCTTCCTTATGGGGCTCAATGATCAGTATGCTCCCATCCGTACACAAATTTTCTTAATGAACCCTATTTCTTCTATCAGTAAAGTGTTTGCTTTAGTTATTCAAGAGGAACGATAGAGGAATGCTGAAATTTCTATTCCAAAATCTGATTCAGTTGCCTTACTCACTACAAATAGTTCAAATGTGAAAAGGGATTATTCACATAATTCTAATTCTCCACAAAACAAAGATAATTCCAAAGATGATCAACGACCAATCTGTTCACATTGCAAGATAAAAGGTCATACTATTGATAGGTGTTACAAAATTCATGGCTATCCACTACGTTATAGGACATGAAATCAACAGAATTCACAACCTACAAATGATATGAATAATTCTTCTAATGTTCTTGGTACTAATTTTGTTTCTCAGAATGTGCAGCCTACTTCGGTTGAAGGGAATTTCTTTTCCAGTTTGAATGCTAGCCAATGATCCCAACTTATGGAGCTTCTTTCTTTGCATCTTCAAGCTGCCAAAACTGAGCCGATAACAGTTGCTACATCTACATTACATGCCTCAGGTATTTGTTCTGCTGCTTCTTCATCAATTACATCTAATGTTTGGATTGTTGATTTGGGTGCCTCCAGACATATATCATATTGCTACTCTATGTTTCATAACTGGCATCGTGTGCATGATATATCGATTGTTCTTCTAACCTCATATCATGTTGATGTGGATTATATTGGAGATATTCAACTTAGTCTAGACTTTATTGTACGAGATGTCTTATTTGTGCCAAAATTCTCATATAACCTCATTTCTATGAGTTGCCTATTGGTGTCACCTAACATTACACTTCAATTCTTTGGTGATTACTGCACAATACAGGACAATCTCCTGTCGAAGATGATTGGCAAGGCTAGTTGCCGTAATGGTTTGTACCTGTTGGCTCCACAGATTGAAGTACCTATTTGTTCTGTTTCAGCAGAGACTTGACATCGTCGTTTAGGCCATTTATCCCCTAAACGATTATTATTAATGAAAGATACTCTTTCTTTTCCTGATTTTCATAATAAACATTGTGATGTTTGTCTTTTAGCTAAACAAAGACGTTTGTCATTTCCTTTTAACAATCATGTAGCTGATAATGTGTTTGATTTGGTCCACTGTGACATTTGTGGTCCCTTTAAGACACCCACATATAATGGTCATTGGTATTTTTTGACACTTGTGGATGACTGCTCTCGGTATACCTGGGTATATCTCTTATGTGCAAAGTCTGATGTGCACACTATTATTCCACAGTTTTTTAAACTAGTTCAAACTCAATTCTCCATGGTTATTAAGACTTTCAGGTCTGACAATGCCCCTGAGCTTCTCTTTGATGATTTCTTTGCATCCACTGGCACTCAACACCAATTCTCTTGTGTTGAACGTCCCCAACAGAATTCAGTAGTTGAAAGGTAGCATCAACATCTCCTCAATGTAGCTCGTGCACTGCCTTTTCAGTCTAAGGTACCTATTCGTTTTTGGGGTGAATGTGTATTTACTACTGCATATCTCATCAACTGCATACCAATGCCTCTATTATTCAATGTTACACCCTTTTCCATAGTCCACAAGTAGGATGTTGATTATTCTTTATTGTGTTCCTTTGGCTGTTTATGTTATGTATCTACTTTGACTGTGCATCGATCTAAGTTTGATCCTCGAGCTACTGCATGTGTGTTTCTTGGATATCCTCCTGGTATGAAAGGATATCGAGTATATGATATTGCCACGCGACAAGTTTTTGTATATCGTGATGTTATATTCATAGAAGATCAGTTTCCCTTTCACAACATTAAAGATGTGTCTGATGTTGATGACATATTCTCTGACTTTGTTTTACCGTGGCTTGCCTATGGTTTTATCCCTACTGAATCTCCAAATGTTATCACTAATGTTATTGAACCTTCTACTGTTGTTGAACCTACTGATATGTTATACAACCTACTGGTGTTGTCGATCCTAACATTGTTATTGTTGATCCTACTACTCATTCTCCGAGCATTGTTTCTGATGATATGTCTCTAAATATTCATGGTCTCTGTGATTAGTTCGGATATTGGTCACTTGCATTTACTGGACACTAATTCAAACGAGCGTGATTCTCATATACTGATGCTCTTATTCAGCCAGTGGAACCCATTAGACGACCTTCTAGAGTTCGTCATCCTCCTGGTTTTCTACAGGACTATCATTGCAACTTAATACATCAGACTACTACGAAATTTGATAAGTTTCCCTATTCTATTCAAGGTTACTTATCATATAACTGATTTGTTGTCCCTCACAGAAACTTTATCTTCAATATCTCAACCTATTTTGAGTCATCATATTTCCACCAAGCCATCAAATTTCCTCAATGGAAAACTGCTATGGATGAGGAAATTACAGCTATGGAACGAACTCAAACCTGGAATGTGGTTCCTTTGCCTCCTAGCCATCAAGTTGTGGGTTGTAAGTGGATATATCGCATTAAGCATAAAGCCGATGGCTCGGTTGATCGATACAAAGCGTGTGTCGTTGCAAAGGGTTATAGTTAGCAGGAAGGTATTGATTTTTTCTATACTTTTTCACCTGTAGCTAAAATAGTTACCGTCAAGTTGTTACTGTCTCTCACTGCATCTTTTGGTTGGGGCCTTGCACAATTAGACATAAACAATGCTTTTTTTAATGGGGATTTGTTTGGGAAGTCTACATGTCCTTGCCTCTTGGCTATTATTAGGAGTGCAAGCGAAAACCGAAAAACCGACGAACCGAACCGAACCGAACCGATCCAGTGGTTTGGTTCGGTTATTTTGAAAAAAACTGGACATATCGGTTTTTTTTTTGGAAAACCGAAAATTTTCGGTTCGGTTCGGTTCTTCATGAAAAAAACCAATAAAAAACCGAACCGAACCGAATGTATATATACCCCTTAAAAAATAAAATCCTAACCTAGCCTTTCTTTTTACAGCCGCACGCCAAAAAGCCCTAAGACCGCCTATCGTATTCTCCCTTCGCAGTCGCACCTTATCCCTTCATTCCAGCCGCAACATCGCTCTTCGTTCCTTCAATTTCAGCCGCAAGCAACATCGCTCCTTCGTTCCTTCACTTCGTTTTCACTTTTCAACCGCACCTCTCACTCTTCCAGCCGCTACATCGCAGTTCGCAACACCTTCGTTTTCATTCTTCGCCCTTCAATTTCAGTCGATTCCAGCAGTGCTCGTTGTTGCAGCCGTGTAGTTGATTCCTACCGTGCTCATTTTCAGTCGTGCCTCTACTCAGTCGTACTGTGTTTCGCCCTTCAATTTCAGTCGATCAGCCGTGCTCATTTTCAGCCGAGCCCTTCAATTTCAGTCGATTCCAACAGAAGGTACAAAACACAGTACACACACCGCCAATGTGCTCAATCACTCTCTTTTTCTTTCCTTTTCAATTCTCAAAATGTTTGCCTTATTCTCTGTTTAACATGCATGAGCTTGCTTTTGTGTGAATAGAATAGGATAGAGATGCAAAATGGAGGGTTTTTAATTATTTCTCTTTAATTTGTTTAATTTGTTGGAACTGCTGAGTGTTGCATGTGATTATTTAATACAACATTTTAAACTTTTGATACTTATACTAACATGCATAATTTTTTTTGGAATTTTCTCCCTTTCTTATATCAATTTTTTTTGGAAGAGTTGTGCCATCCCCTTGAGATCCTGCAAGGTGTGAAACTTCGGCAACTGATTTTTCTGATATCTTATTTGTGGAATTTTTCTACGGACTTTAGAAATATTCATCTTTGCCTCCTCGTAGTTTGTTATTGGATACTGTTACTGCACAATTTACTTGTGTGTTTATGGAGTTCTTTTCGGTTATTTGAATTTGAATGCTTCAATTGATTATATTTGGATTCCCCCATAACACAGTTCCTTTTGGAAGTTATTAATTTTTGTTTATCTCATATGAATGAAACTTTTTCTTTGTAGGTACTCTTTTACAAAGGCCTTTTGCATTGCCTTTGTGATGACCTTCTTTTCCATATTTGATGTTCCTTTCTTCTGGCCTATTTTACTTTGTTGTATTAAATAATCACATGCAACACTCAGCATTTTACTATGAGATGATTGGAAAAAATTGGTTGTTTGATTAATTACTAACTTTTGATTTTGGATGATGAACGAACAGAATTTTCAAGGAAAAGAAAAATGGAATCACAACCTTCAATCGATGTTGAAACCTACAATACTCAGAATGAGAATGCGGCTACAGACGACGTGGAATCGCCACCATCAGTCGATTCTCCAAGAAAGACTAAGAAAGCTAGAACAACTAAAGCTTCGAGTGCGTGGGAGCATTTTAACAAAATTTGTACGGAATCTAATCCTAGAGCAGCATGTAAATATTGTGGCATCTCTTATGCATGTGACACTCAAAAAAATGGCACCACAAACTTGTTAAAACACATACAATCAAAGTGTAAGAAGTATCCTGGAAGGGTGAATGATAGCCAACAAAAAATTTTAACTTTTGTTCAACCTAAAGAGGAAGAAGGGAGTTCAAATTTAATTGCGGCTACATTCTCTCAAGAAAAGTGTAGGATGATGCTCTCTAGGTTGATTGTGAAGGAAGAGTTACCATTTAAAATTGTAGAGGCTGAAGGATTTCGAGAGTATAGTAATACACTACAACCAAAATTTGTTTTGCCTGGTCGTATGACTGTTGCTAAGGATATTTGGAATCTTTATTTGAGTGAAAAGACACAACTGAAGAGAGCCTTGACAAAACCCAATCAAAGAGTGTGCTTAACAACCGATACATGGACATCAATTCAAAATTTGAATTATATGGTTGTTACTGCACATTTTATTGATGATGATTGGAAATATCACAAAAGAATCTTAAACTTTTGCTTAGTTGCCAATCATAGAGGAGATACAATTGGAAAATGTTTAGAGAAATGCATGTTAGATTGGGGGATTGAAAGAATTCTTAGTGTGACAGTAGACAATGCAAGTTCTAATGATGGTGCTGTTTCATATTTAGCTAGAAAAGTGAAAAATTGGAATGGAGATATTTTAAACGGAGAATTTATGCATGTTAGATGTTTTGCGCATATTCTCAACCTTGTAGTTAATGATGGCTTGAAGGAACTTCATGAATCAATTGTAAAGATTCGGAATGCAGTAAGATATGTAAGATCCTCACCTTCTCGATTGGCCACATTTAAAATTTGTGTGAAGAATGAGAAGTTATCTTGCAAGAACTCTGTTTCTTTAGATGTTCCAACAAGATGGAATTCTACATATACTATGCTCAATGTTGCAGAGAAATTTGAAAAAGCATTTGATAGATTAGAGGTTGAGGACGAGCAGTATTGTGTAGAACTTAATAAGATTGGAAGTGGAGGTGGAAAAGAAAAAAAATTAGGGCCCCCAGTGAGTGAAGATTGGGAAAATGCTCGTGTGTTCATAAATTTTTTAAGGATTTTTCGGGATATGACATTGAGGATTTCAGGTTCTTCATCATTGACAGCACATAGATTTTTCGTGAAATTTGTCTAATTCAGAAACAACTTCAAGTGTATTTAACATGCAATAATATTTTATTAACTAATATGGCAAAAAGTATGAAGGCGAAGTATGAAAAGTATTGGGGGAACAATGATAGGACAAACTTTCTTTTGTACGTCGCCAATGTGCTTGATCCACGTTACAAGCTTAAGTTTGTTTTATTTTCCCTTTCTAAATACTTTGGGGATGATGATCCAGTTGTTATTGCTGAAACTAGAAAGAAAATTGAATTTGTGACTAGACAAATTTTTGATGACTATCGAAGTTTTTATATGGAAGGTGAGGTTGAAAATAATAAAGCTATGGACTCGTCGAAAGTTGACTTGACTACTGGAGGTAGTGTTGAGACGGTAGATGTATCTCCTAATTTTCCTGATTTTACTGATTTCTTGGATACTACTGATGATGTAGAAAGTAAATCTGAATTGGATAAGTATTTTTCTGAGTCATGTGAGAGGGGTGATGATGATGTTTTTGATATTTTGGGTTGGTGGACGCAAAACTCTAAGAAGTTTAAGATTCTTTTGAAGATGGCTAAGGATATTTTGGCAATTCCACTTTCTACTATAGCCTCAGAATCAGCTTTCTCTACTGGAGGTAGAGTACTTGATCCATCTCGTAGTACTCTATCTCCAACTACAGTTGAAACACTCATCTGCTTGCAAAATTGGATTCGCCCATCACCTATTAGTAACATTGAGGAGATTATCGAAGGTGCTCCCGATGAAATAGCGAAGATCGTAGAAGGTAATAAATTCCTATTATTCTAATTTTCTCATTTTTTTATTGACTTATATTGTGTTGTACTATATTATTATTCACTTTCATTTGTAGAATCTCAATCGGCGAGTAATGGAATTACAACAATTGATGAATGAGGAAAAATGAGGGATGAAAAATAAATCGGTTAGTACACTTTTTTAATCTTTTGCTAACTTAATGTTATTTTTTACTTCAAAGTTGCTAATTATTGATTTTTTGTAGGGTCAATTCATGTAATATGTATCGCGGAAGGACTTCATCGAATTTTATGTCTCATGTTGTAACGCCCCACATTTCCAGGTGCGAATAATTCTGTTAAATTTCTATTTAATTCGGAGTTGTAGTACCTGTTGGCTGCTTAAGGTTGATTATTATTTATTATTTTTGGTGGTTGCTTGGAGTGGGTAATTGTTGTTAAGTCAAGAGATTCTTTTTCCTTCGGGAATTAATTTTAAAAATGTGCTTAGGTCCTTATAGGTTTATTAAGATTTGATTCGGGTTTTAGAGACCTTAATTAAGTCTTTAAATATGAGGCTTAGGTCATTTGTTTTAATTTAAAGAAAAGAAAGAAGACAAGAAACCCTAGAGGAGAAAAATATCTCCCTTCCCCTCTCTTTCACGCTGCCGCCAGACCCCCCCCCCCCTCGCGTTTTCTTCAGCCGGCAGCAGACCATCGTCGATCCCTCTTCCTCTCCCCCGCGCGCGCATCTCTCTCCCGTTTTTCTTCACCTGTGTCGTCGCCCAGCCCTTGCTGTCGAGGAACGCCGCCGTGGGTTGCCGCCGCTCGAGCTCCAACGTCGCCGTCTGAAGTCGCGCCACCTCTGTCCGCGAGCTTTCTCTTCGCGGATCCCTCTCCTTGCGCCGTTCCCGTTCAGATCCAGCCGCCGAAAGCCGAGCCACCACCGCTTGAATCGCCGGCCGTCGTAGCCGAGCGTCGCCGCCACGTGGGTCTTATGCTCCGCGCGTTTCTACTCGTTGGTTCATCAGATCTGTGGCTTCTTTTCTCCTTCCTCTGTGTTTCAGCCCTATAGGCTCGTGGGTAAGCCGTTTTCCTCCTCCTTATAGGTTGGTTAAGGCCTGATTTAAGAATCCTTGCGTGGTTTTGGTTAAATCTCGCGCAGGTAGCAGTTCGGGGCCCCGTCATTCGCGATTTCGCTTCTGTCCAGTGGTGTTCGACCCCGTTTTGGGTCATTGCGGCATTGTTTAGCGTTTTCGGTAAGTTTTCGTCGTGACCCATGCTTGTTCGAATTCAAATTTGGATTACCCACTCTTATTCGGCCTTAGAATTTAGTGTCGTGGTTGGTTTCTTGTTTTCCAGCGCTGTTCGGAGTCGTCTTGGGTTCGAAATCACTCTTGCCTTGTGACCCATCATCCGTTGAGCCTTGGACTTGAACACCCAGTGCTTAGGGCCTCTAAGCAAGTGGTTCTAAACCTCTTCGCTTGCTGGACAGCACGTGTTCGAGGTCTTTCGGGCGCTGAACGGTAAATTCCAGCACCCCTAGATCCTTTCCTCAAGTTTATTAGGTGTTCTAAGTTGTTTCCTAACCCTTGGTAATTGTTGCTTGTAGTTGGAGCTCTTTAGGCTCTTCCGGTTGTTTCCATTAGTCCTTTAGGATTGTTTAGGAGCGTTTGAGCTTCCGGTAAGTAGTTCTTACCTGATGTTGCCTGTTTGATTGTGTGTTGCATGCTGAATGTTTCCTTGTCTTATAACTGTTCTCTTGTTCCTGTTCTTTGAATATATATATATATGTACATGATTCTGTGGAAAAGCATGAATTGTTGTTGCGTGATGAATGGTTGCAAGCATGTTGGTTCTATTTGTGTTTCTGAGTCAAGCATGAGTTAAGAGATGTAGTCATATGTGTAATGCTTAGTGGGCATGATTCATGAGTCTAGAAGCATGTTGCAGGGCATATGCATTCTAGTAGATGTGAGTTATAGGTCAGGGACCTAAAGTGTGAAAGAAAAGAAAGTTGGGTGAGTGTCAGTGCACCTCGGGTACAAATGGTCGAGGGGTGACACGTCACCATTGGTTTAGGAGGAGCATCGAGGCCTTGGGTACAAATGGTCAAGGGTCGGTGTGATGAGTCTAGAAAGCACGTGTTGGGCGCCTGGGGAAGGGCCAATACCTTGCTAAGTCATCGGTGCGCCTTGGGTACAAATGGTCAAGGGGCGATGCACAGTTTGAGGCCTTGGGTACAAATGGTCAAGGGTCAAACGCCGAGCTCCGTAGAGAGCATTGTGGCCCTGGGTACAAATGGTCAGGGGACAGTGCGACTCGAAGGATCAGTCTTGGAGAGCCATGTGAGGGCTAAATAAGAGCGTTGAGCGAGCTCGTGGAGCTTGAGTGGTTAGCAAGTTGCATATAGAAAGATGCATGAGTTATGGCTTAGGAGAGTCATTTGTTTTACTAGCTTTTGAGCATGATGTTATGTTTACCGCTTTGAAAAGCATGTTGTTTGCGCATGAAAAGCATGTTGTTTGTTGTTTGCTGTTTGATGGCTTCTCAGGTAGGGGCTGCTTACCAGTACCTTAGTGTACTGACCCCCTCCTCTCTCCCCCCAACTACCAGATTTTGCAGGTTATGATGACTGCGTGGACCATGGTGATGCGGAGGAGGCGTATGAGGAAGGACCTTAGCTAGTTGTTCGGGTTTCCTTTATTTCTATGTTGGATAGTTGTTGCTTAGTTGGTTGGACAGCTGTTGTCCTGTTTAGTTTAGTCTTTGATTTATTCGTGTTGAATATTAGGTTGAGCTGTGTTGGTTCTAATAAACTCTACCTATTTATTTAGTTAGTATCAGATAAGTTGTTTCAATAAATTGAAGTTAAAGTTAGTTGTGTTTAATTGAGCTTCTAAGTTATAAATACCCTGTTTAGATGATTAGCGTTATTGCGAGACCCGGCAGGCTATTGGTTCTGTGGATATTCTGTTGCGTTGTAGAATGGCGAAGTCGTTTAATTTGTTAAATAGAAGTGTTTTATGCATAACAGGTTAAAGAAAAATTTTGGGTTAGTCCAATGTACGCCGTTATGCTGCCGAAATTTTCGGTGCTCACGGTTTGTTTTGGTCTAGGAGTTACTAATGTCGCTGGGTTAGCTTCTAAAATCCTGGGGCGTTACACATGTCATGTGTATTTTTAGTATTTTATTATGTTATAATTTGTATAATGGACAATGGACATTGGACTGTATAATTTTTTAAACTTTGGACTTTGAGGTAGGTTTTATGTTTGATATGTTTGGATGTAAATCTTATTTTAGGAATGAGTTTGAACTTGAATTTGGACATTGTTTGAAGCTTTGAATTTATTAATTATGATGTTGTTTGTATGTTTATCTCTATTGTGTTTATTTATTTTGAAATCAAACATTTAAAAATTGTTATTCACTAATTTTTTTTTCAAAAAAAAATTTGTTATTCACTAATTAGTTTGAAAAAATTAAGTAATTGTATTGAAGAAATTAATTAATTGAAGTTTGAATTGAAAATATGAGTTATAGTGGATTATTGGGCCAAAACATTAAAAAAAAAAAAAAAAAAAAACAATGGGCTTAAATTAGAAGAGAAAATTGGTTATTTTTTTAAAAAAATAAAAAGCCCACATTGGGCCCAAAACCGAAAACCGATCCATTGGACAAACCGAACCGAAGAAAACCGAACCATTGGACATTTTCTCATATTGGACATTGGATCAGTTTACAATTTTTAAAAACCGAATGGATCGGTTCGGTTTGCGGTTTGGTCAAAAACCGACAAAACCGAACCGACTATCACCCCTAGCTATTATAATGATCATAAGTCTTCCACTGGTGCCCCCCTTGTGTGCAAACTACATAAGTCAATCTATGGTCTCAAACAAGCTTCAAGGCAATGGTTTTTCAAGTTTTCTCAAGTACTTATATCTCATGGTTTTTCTCAATCTAAGGCTGACTATTCATTATTTACTAGAGGGAAAAACTCTTCCTTTGTGGCCTTGTTGGTGTATGTTGATGATATCCTCATAACTGGCCATTCTCCTTCTGAAATTGTTGTTGTAAAGTCTATGTTAAATACACATTTCAAGTTGAAGGATCTTGGAGCTGCTAAATATTTCCTTGGGCTTGAGTTGTCTCGTTCCATTGCTGGAATTTATCTCTCCCAAAGGAAATATTGTTTACAGATTTTGGAGGATTGTGGTTTTTTGGCTTTTAAGCCTGTTGCTCATCCCATGCCACCTTCTTCTCGTTTGTCTGCTACATCCGACACCATATTGGATTCTTCTGCTGCATCTAAATATCGTAAATTAATTGGTAGACTGCTTTATTTGCAAATTTCTCACCCGGACATTTGTTTCTATGTACATAAGCTTAGTCAATACATTGCTAAGCCTTATTCTGATCATCTAAAAGCAGCTCATCATTTGCTCAAATACCTTAAAGGAACGACTGGTCAAGGTATATGGCTACAAGCTACTAATGATTTTCGATTAAAGGCCTTTGTAGATTCGGATTGAGGGTCTTGTCCTGACACTCGAAAGTCTGTTACTGTTTTTGTGTATTCTTGGGCAATTATTCTGATCATCTAAAAGCAGCTCATCATTTGCTCAAATACCTTAAAGGAACGACTGGTCAAGGTATATTGCTACAAGCTACTAATGATTTTCGATTAAAGGCCTTTGTAGATTCGGATTGAGGGTCTTGTCCTGACACTCGAAAGTCTGTTACTGTTTTTGTGTATTCTTGGGCAATTCTCTCATCTCTTGGAAGACTAAGAAACAGGCCACCATTTCCTGTTCCTTTGCAGAAGTCGAATATCGAGCTTTGTCTACAGTTTCGAGTGAGTTGACTTGGTTATCTCATTTACTTACTGATTTGCATATTGTTTCTCCTATGCCTGCTCTTGTTTATTGTGATAATCAGGTTGCTATTTCAATTGCTGCGAATCCAACCTTTCATGAGCATACGAAGCATATTGAAATCGACTGCCATTTTGTCCGAGAGAAGATTGATCAAGGTCTTCTCAAGTTTCTGCCCATTCGGTCTTCTTCCCAGCTAGCAGACATGTTTACTAAACCGTTAGTAGGTGTTGTTTTAAAGGACTTTATGGTCAAGATGGGCATCCTCAATCTCCATTGTCTATCTTGAGGGGCGGATATTAGATATATATGTTGTATTAGTTAGTTAACTTGTATTATAGTTTTTTTTTTTTTTTGAATTGAACTTGTATTATAGTTAGTTAACTTTACCATGGTTGTAGTTGGTTACTCAAAGTTGTTACTTTACCAACGTTGGTTACTCAAAGTTGTTATTTTACCCACCTATGTACATGTATTTAAGAGAGAGTTTAATCTCAAGATAAATGAGAAAGTTATCATTTTGTCTCTTCATCACGGTGAATGACGTGACGCTATTTTTTTATTTAAAAAATTATTTTTTAATTTTTTAATTAAAAATAAATTAGAATAATAAAAATTTTATTATTTTTTATTTCTTCTCTCTCATTCTTCTTCTTCTTATTATCATTATTCTTCAACACATGGTCGACGACTGGTTCTTCTTCAATACATGGCCGGAGGCCAATGGCGACTAGCGACCACCACTCGCCGGCGTCGGCTGTCACCGCACCTTTTTTTTTCTTCTCTTTATCTTCTCTTCTTCTTCTTCTTCTCTTTTCTCTTCCTCACCCACTTTTCTTTTTTTCTTGAAAAAAAAAATCATAACCGAGGAGGGAGTCCTCAATTTTTCGTCGGAAAAACAAGGATCAGTTATGTTTTTTTTTTTAAAAAAAAAAGAAAAGTTGAAGAAGAAGAGAAAAAGAAGAAGAGAAGAGGAGGAAAAACAAAAAAAGTCACCGGTGAGCGGTGGTCGTCGGCCTCTGGTCGTCGCCGGTCATGTGTTGAAGAAGAAGAAGAGAGAATAAATTAAAAAAAATAAAAAATAATATTATATTATTTTTTAATTACAAAAATGAAAAAAATAGTGCCACGTCATCCACTCAATAGTTTTTAATAGAAAAATGGATGGATGGACCAAAATGAAACAAAAACCAAACCTCATGAGCTAAATTGTTGAGTTTGAAAACTCAGGGACCAAAATAAAACCTAACCCAAATCTCAAGGACTAAAAGTGTATTTTTTTCCTTTTTTTTTGTTGTACTCTTTTTTTTTTCTTTTCTTTTTTTACAACCCCACAATTGATATTCAAATTCTACCAACCATCATAATTAGTTGAATTTATTGGAAATTATGAAGTCCCAGGGTTCTTCACCATTTTTCTCCTTTTTAATATTTTATTGTTTTTTTATATTATTAAATAAAATTTTGTTTCTGTTTCATTATTTATTTGTTTTTTTTAATGTTAGATATAACTATGCCTATAAAAATTAGAATCTGAATACATAATCACTTACAAAAATAGAGAAAGAACCTTTTTCAATTTTGTGTCCAATGAGTCTATGACATATTTGAAAATTTTTAAAATAAATTAATCTATTAGATATAAATTGAGTCCAATAGGATCTAAACTTTCAATTTTGTGTCTAGTATATTTTTTTAATTTTAAAAAATGTCAAATAGGTTGTTGACCCATTGATTCAAAATTGAAAATTCAAGGACCTATCAGGCACAAAATTGAAAGTCAAAGATTTGTTAGATACTTTTAAAAATTTAGAAATTAAGTAGACAAAAATTTGAAAATTTAGGTCTCGTTTGATAACTATTTAGACCCCGTTTGATAACCATTTGACTCTTTGTTTTTTGTTTTTGATAATTAAGCTTTTACACACCTACTTCCACCTACAAGTTTCTTGGTTTTAGTATCAACCTTCTCCCTTGTTTTCAAAAACCAAGTCCAATTTTGAAAACGAAAAAAAAAAAATAGTTTTCAAAAACTTGTTTTTGTTTTTGGAATTTGACTAGAAATTCAAATGGATCCTTAACAAGGATGAAACCCATGGTAGGGAATTTGGGAGAAAACAAACATAATTTTCAAAAACCAAATGGTTATCAAACAGGGCCTTAATTTTTGGTTTTTGGTTTTTGAAAATAATGCTTGTTTTCATCCAATTTTCTTACCATGGTTTTCATCTTTGTCAAGGACACACTTGAGTTTCTAACCAAATTCTGAAAACAAAAACAAAATTTTGAAAACTACTTTTTCTAGTTTTCAATACTTGATTTGGGTTTTGAAACCATGGAAATGAGTTAGATAATAAAATAAAGAAACTTATAGGTGGAAGAAGTGTTTTTAAGCTTAATTTTCAAAAACAAAAGTCCAAAATCTAAGGCCCCATTTGATAACCATTGGGTTTTTTGTTTTTGGTTTTTGGTTTTTGGTTTTTAAGCTTATAAACACCACTTCCAACTCTAAGTGTTTCTTTGGCTTTTCACCTACCTTCTTCCCATGTTTTCAAAAACCAAGCCAATTTTTGAAAACTCAAAAAAATAGTTTTCAAAAACTTGTTTTTGTTTTTAGAATTTGATTAGGAATTCAAGTGTGTTTTTAACAAAAATGAAAACCATGGTGAGAAAATTTAAAGAAAACAAGCATAATTTTCAAAAACCAAAAAGTCAATGATTACCAAATATGACCTAAATTATCAAAGAGGACCTTAGTAAGGTATTAGAATCTTAAAATTCGACAGGCGCAAAAAAACAGGTAAGTTTTGGGACTAGTAATTTAACATCTAAAAAAACTAAAAATGGAAAATAATTAATAATCTTTGTGGGCGACGGGCTAGGTAAATCCGCCCAAGGAGTAGACATACATAGACAGCTTCAGGAGGAAGAATCTAAGGGGGAAAAAAAAAAAATGGAAGTCCACATCAAGACGACTTTGATTTAAATTTTATAAGGAAATAAATAAATAAATAAACTGAAAATATTACTTTTTTCTTTCTTTTTTGTGGGTGGTCTTGTAACTCTTGTTATTGCCTCCAGCCACGTCTAGGAATATCGGAAAATTAATCGTTTTAGTTTCTTCAGTTTTAATTTAAATTTGATTCTAATGAGTTTAAAAAAGTTTCATTATATAGTTCTAATAGTTTGTTTAGATGAATTTTAAGAAATGGATTTGTTAAGATGTCGAGAACCATTGTCTTTCTACCGAATAAATTTCATCTTAACTCTAAAAATCCACCTTTTCTTTTCTTTCTTTATTGTTTTCTTCCAGGCTCAATATTATTCTCCATCACAATCAACTAATTTAACTTTCACACCTACCTAACACAATGTTCACATCTAACATCCAAAAAGAAATACAACGTTGGTCGAAAATCCAAAGTAAGAGACAAGAAGATAAGGTTCAAATCTCATGTTAGAAGACCTTAAGCTTTTGAGTTGATTCTACTTTTATTTAAGCCTACAAATTTTTCTATGTATATATATTAGGAAAAAAAAAGTATTTGCTCTATTTTACCAATTAAAATTTGTTTACTCAATATCTACCTTACCATAACATTTGTGATTCAAATACATAGCCACATGAACATATTTAATACACATTTGTAATCACACTAATCATTTGCCAAACAATTAACATCAAAATAATAGCAGGAATCAAAATGCTAATATTTAATGTCTAAAGACCATAATATTAGACTAAACCTAAAAGTATAGAGATTAATTGAAGAAGACATTTTAGTAGTCCAAGATTAAAAAAAAAAAAAAACATTTTATACCCCTCAACATTAAACTCTTTTTGAGATTATATGATTGTACCACTCAAAAACTCAAACTAATTAATTGTATTAATTAAAATCTTGAACTTTCATATCTAAATTTATTTAGATCTTCCATTAGAATCTCGTTTTAAAACCATTAATACATAACTTTCACACGTAAGAAATAAAAAGAAAAAAAAAAACAACTTTCACACGTGTACAAGACTTCTTTAAATTCATGGATTAACGTAGAGAGAAATACTGAAAGAAAATAGACGAAAGAAGATCTTAGAGGAGCAGGAAACTATCCCCTCAAGATCAGCTATAAATTAACCAACGTTCACATCTGCAATGAAGAAGTGTGTTTCGTAAGCACATTTCTTATTGTTAAGGATCTGACCGAAGAAATAATTCTGGGTACTCTTTTCTTAACCCAGTTATATCCGTTCATAGTTTTTGAGAAGGGATTAATATCTCAGAAATTTGAAAAGGAAATTATCTTTGAGTTCTGCAGTCTTATTACTCCAAGATATTTATCAATGCTAGAAGAAAAAATTCTTCTGCACATAAATCAGATATCTAGAAAGGAAAGACAAATTGAATTCCTTCAAGACGATATCAGAAGCCGAAGGATCGTTGATGAGATTTCAAGACCTTCTGTTCAAAATCGTATTCAGCAGACTCTAACAAAAATAGAGGTTGAAATATGTTCAAATCTACCCAATGCTTTTTGGGACAGAAAAAGACACATAGTGGATCTTCCATATGTAAAGGATTTTGATGAGGCCAAAATCCCGACCAAAGCAAGGCCCATTCAAATGAGCAAAGATCTCGTCAAAACTTGCAAAAAAGAAATTGACGATCTGTTAAAAAAGGGACTCATAAGCCCATAAAAAAGCCCTTGATCTTGCGCGGCCTTCTATGTCAATGACATGAAGCAAGAATAATTTTTAAAAACAAAAAAGTAAAAATGAAATTGTGTTGAAATGAAGTTTGAAAAGCTATTTTTCCTTCTCTTATCATAAATTCCATAGAGTTAGAGTTGTTTTACTCATTTTTGGTGTTGAGAATCTAATAACTAAGGTTGGGAAAGTAGTAGATGATTTATGGTTGAGTATACTAATATGAACAACAAAAAGCAAAGGCTACACAAAGGAAAACTTGAAAGATAGCAAAGTTACCTTCTTGCAGCAGCTGGAAGCAAGGGGACGCCCATGGCTGCACCTCTCTCTTCTCTCTCCTTTGTTGTTGTGTTGTCTACTTTGCCTATGAAAAAGTAATATTGTCCAAATGCAATAATAAACGCTTTAAATATATGAATATGTAGGAAGGAACCCTCAAAATATCTAAATCACTAAAGCTGAGTCAGAGTACCTACTCGTTTCCTGTCCATTCAATTTTTTCCTTATTCACTTCACTTTATCCCCCACTCTCCCATCATCAAATACTGTTTTCCAAATCGCCTTTGAAAAAGACGTGCACATTTCAAATGAGATATTCTTTCGAATAACTCTTTCTCCTTTCTTTGTGTGATTTTTTTCTCCTAAACTTTTATGAATTAGCTTGAGTATTATGTATTTTCAAAAAAAAAAAAAAAAAAAAAAACTTGAGTATATTATGTCACATGTGACTTCATTATCACATAGTCATTGTCTTAAAAAAAAAAACTTTGAAGAACTAAATATTAGGATATAATTTATAAAGAACTAAATTAAGTTTTTTAAATTATGGAAATAAAGAATACTCAAAAGTTATGAATTAAAGAACATATACTTAGGGTCCGTTTGGAATACTTTTTTTTTTTTTTTTTTTTTTTGTTGATCTTCACATATTAACTTCAACAACTAATTACTAACAATCAGATACAAAGTAGGTTAACCTAAGATGCTAAATAATTAATAAACAACATCTCAATCTAACCAATTGCTAATAACCACACTCAATAAAGAAGCAAAGAAAGGGATAAAAGAAACACTCATTTATAATAGTGGTTCGATCAAATACGATCTACATCCTTTGAGTCACTCTTATTATCAATAATCAGCAACATTATTCTTCGACGGATTATAGGAGCAACACACACAACCATCTTCCTTTCTCTCAACCCAGCAAAATGTTATGACTAAGCATTTGCTATACAAAAACAGAGAAAACAGAAGAATAGATCCCAACTGAAAAACCCAACTCTCACAATGAAACATACAGAGTATACTCTTAACTCTCAGCCCCTCACCATCGACCCTCAACCTTCACCTTCAGTTTTCTCTCCCTAGAAAACTCGAGCACATGAAAACGATACTCTCTCTCTCCCACTCTAAATGATGTAAGGGATTACGGGACACTACACATATCTCCACAATGGTATGATATTGTCCACTTTGGGCATAACCCTCATGGCTTTGCTTTTGGTTCACTCCAAAAGGCCTCATACCAGTGGAGATAACTGTCCTCCCTTATAAACCCATGGTCATCCCCTTATCTAGCCGATGTGGAACTTTGGTCGCACTCCCAACAATCCTCCCCTCGAACAAAGTACCACCGAGCCTCCCCTCAACTAGTCATCTATCCGTCGAACTCTTCAGAGTCCGTCAAATTCTCTAGGTTTCAACTCTCTAGGCCCCATTGCTTTCCGAGAGTTTACTCTCATCCAAGACACAACTCTTTTTCTCCGGAGTATACTGCCTGCCCAAAGCTCAACAACGGATTTCCCCATGACTAATTAGGCTCACAACTTCTTTGTTCGGTACCTGAGGATTTTATCCGACACGACTATGTTTGGGGTATGGCTCGGATACCACATGTAAGGGATTACAGGACACTACACATATCTCCACAATGGTATGATATTGTCCAGTTTGGGCATAACCCTCATGGCTTTGCTTTTGGTTCACTCCAAAAGGCCTCATACCAGTGGAGATAGCTGTCCTCCCTTATAAACCCATGGTCGTCCCCTTATCTAGCCGATGTGGGACTTTGGTCGCACTCCCAATAAATGATGCATGTGCCACTCAAAAGCTCGTGCTCAAAACATTGCTTAGCTGAGGAAAATAACCAAAAGTTGTTACAACACTTGTTTCTCACGTGATAACAACATATTAGCTTCAATAACAATTTAGCTAACTCAACGACCACATCAAAGTTGGGATGGATCTACATAATGTCTACAGGAGATATCCACAGATGAATTGTCACAAAGAATTGTTGGGTTTTATGCCCTAAAACTCGTAGATAGTGAATGTAACCGTTGACCGGATATTAATGAAATAATATTGATATATTTTTCCATTAATTGTTATTAGTTATTTTATATTTGTCTTTGGCTAATAATAACCCTAATCCAATAAACTAGACATCCAAGGCTGTAATATGAGTCTTGAACTATATGTAACGATATATGGGATCATTGTTCAAGAAACAACCTAAAGGGTATATAGTATAGGGATAAGACTGGGTGCCTTATCCTGGTGACACTATGGATACGACCCACTTTGTATTTGATACAAACGTTGCGATCCAACGCGTTCGTGTAGGAGACATGCGAGTGGGGGTATCCTTTGCAATGAGTTTGCATAAGATCGGACTGCGAAATAGTAACCACTGGTTATAACACCGTTAACTAGTTGGTTTTCTATTTCACTAGGATGACCTAGACGACTTAGTCTTAATCCTGAGTTGATTATGGACTCCTGCTCATGAGAGATTGTCCTTTGATTTGTATGGGTGAGAGTGGCCAGTACAGCGACTCAATAAGCCTACCATTTTGGGGACAAGACCGAATGGGGAGCTGGGAACGTAATCGTGCAAGATGGAATTCACTCCTTCCCGACTTTAGGGAAACAGATGAGTGTTCCCTTAAGTGGTTACTCCAAGTCTTGAACAAAGGGCCCTACCCTCTCAATGGCACAAGAGGGTTTTCTCTTTGATGGTTGGACCACAAACAGGTTGTTCATTAGAGGAGAACTGGTACTTGAGGAAATAGAGGTAACCCAGGGGTAAAACAGTAATTTGACCCAGCTGGTGTTACAGACACTCGTGAAGGACTAACTAGTCGATATTGGTCTAGATCCGTGGACACAAAAAATATGTCTGCAGTGAGAAGAGTGCAACTGTGAGTCTATAGTGGAATGAACACACAGTTAACGAATATTGATTAATGTGGTTAATGAGTTTGACCAATTAATCTCACATCGTTGGAGCTTCTGATCTGCAGGTCCATTAGGTTCCACTGGTAGCTCATAAAGTAATTTGAGGCAACTAAGTAATAAATGTAAATTGAAAATGTTCAATTTACTAAGGGAAACAAATATAATATATATTGATATATGATTATGAGAGAAATTAATATTTGAAGAAATTCAAATATAAATTTATGGAAGTTTGAAAGAGTTCAAATAATGAATTAATTAATTTAAGTCCTAAAATGTGTTTGGGAAAATTAATTAATTCTAGGCCGGGAATTAAATATGTGATATTTAATTGGTGGTTAATTAATTAAAGAATTCATTGACCGGAAATTAATCAATTATGGAAATAATTAATCACTTAAGGAAGTGATTAATCATTTATGGAAATGATCTAATCACTTATGGAAGTAATTAGTCATTTGTGGAAAAGATTAATCAATTGTGGAATTGATTGATCATGATTGATTAAATAAGGAATAAGATTGAATCAATTTTGGAAAAGATTGATTTAATTGAATATTTTATTCATGGTCTCTCTTCTATAAATAGAACACTAGACCTAATTGGTCCAAGACACTTGACACATTGCTCTTGCTCTTAGACTCTCAAGACAAGACCTAGAATTCTCTCTAGCCTCCCTCTTAGAGAAAGACTCCCACAAGTCTTTTGCCTCCTAGACTTGGAGACATACCAGTGTAACCTCTGTGGTTATTATGTCATTCAAGAAGAATTTTCCAGCGATCACAAGACAAAGGGGGCTGCTGCGTTTTCGTTTGTGGAGCGTCGTTGACGAAGAACGGTCAAGTCTACAATGAAGGTTTGTAACGGTTCTTTCCTTTTTCTTTAGAAAAGCATGAAAATAAATTTAGATTTATTTTTCAGCATGTTTAAATCAATTTTCCAGTAGCTTTAAAGAGTGTTTAAAGTTTGTTTGAGTTTTCGTAACGGTATTTTAATGTTAATTAATATACGGCTAAGGTCCAATCGATGCACTTCCGCTGCGTGGGGACTTTTATTCCCTTCAGGAATAACAATCTCCACCTTGACAATGCATCTTTCAAACCTGCTATTACTGTAAATAAGAGTGACTTGATACCTTCAATTTTCGAACAGGAGATATCTTGAGAGTTGATAAACAACTCTCAAACTTTCTTAACGAAAGTGCTTCAGTAAAAGCATTTGCATGGTAGTCTTTTGTGTCGATCTTCTCTAAATTGAATTTCCCTTCATTTAAGATGTCCCTTGTAAAATGATATAAGACGTCAATATGTTTTTTCCTGTCATAGTAAGTCTAATTCTTGGATAAACAGACAACATTTTTGCTATCAGAATGGATCTTTACAACATTGTTCAATTCAATCAACTCCCCAGTCAATTCTTTTAGCCATATCCCTTCTTTAGTAGCATTTTGATAGCACCTGAAATGTACTATTTAATTACCTTTAATTTAATATTGTTAGTTTGTGTTTTATGGTCTAATTGTTTATTTTGTAGGATTTCGAGCACAAGAGGATAATTAGGCCAATTTGTCAATTGGGCGCTAATTCGAGAGTTTTAGGACGTTTTTGGGCTAATTTGGAGTTCTGAGATGATGAGGGAGCTTATGGACGTGACCAGAGCGTTCGAGCCTCGAGATTGGAGTCAATTGGAACGAAAAGGTGTTGTTGCAATTTGGACTACCCGAGAGGCAGCGTCGAGATGCCAAAATGGCAGTGTCTCGACGATGCCACGATTTTAAGCCCACAGATTGAAGGGCCAGCGTCTCGACGCTAGCCTTGGCGTCCAGCGTCTCGATGCTAGCCTTGGCGTCTCGACGCTGGCGATGAGTATAAATAAGATCCTTTTTCGATTTTAGGTCATTCTCAGTCGTTTTCTTTCGTTTCAGTTGTCTTCTTCTCTGATTCTCTCTGTTTTCTCATTTCTTTTAGTTTAGAATAGTTTTGGAGCGATTAATCAAGCCTTGGGGCTTATATTTAGCTCGTCTATGGGCGTCTAAGCACGGATCGCTGTAATCGGTACCTTGGTTGTAAGTTTATTTCAATTTTCATGAGATTTCAGTTCTGTTTTGTGGGTTTTTCTGAATGATTATGCTGCATCCTATGATTCTTGTTTAAACCATCTTGTTTGTATGTTAGTTTAAGAATTATTTTTAGATAGAAACTAGGTTGAGACGGATCCATCGCTAGTTTGACGGTAGCCTAGCGTAGACTTCCGATAGGCCTAAGAACATAGGAGAAATTGATTTAATTAATTAAAGTAGAGAATTTCAATTCCTAGCTTAATTAGACAATTTCGGGCCTTTCATGATAATGTGGTTAGTTAATTAGTAATCTTGAGGATTTATCGGATTGCTAATTTAACTAATTAGATTTAGATTGAGAATTTATCGGTCTAAGCATGAGGGGCAGCGGACGCAATTAAAATAATTAATTAATTAGGTTATTTCGTGGGGTTATCGGGTAATTTAATTAATTAAACACAGGTTGAGTAGGTGTGGTTTATCCGAAAAGCCAAGCACTCCGGACTCATAATAATTCAGTAAAATTAATATGTAGAAAATCAATGATTGAATTTAAATAAACTAACACCAAGTAACTCCGATTGCAGTGGTCTCCAAGGTATGATTAACCTACCCGCCTTTTATTTTTCCCATCTTTACTTTCCTACAATTTAATTTTCAGTATTTTATATTTCCTTGCATTTCAATCTATCCAAATCCAACACCCCCCTTTTTGTCTCGTCATCGCAATAAACCTGATTTAGACGAATTAACAATCGTGCTCTGTGTTCGACCCCCACAAGCTAGCTTTAGGGGTTTTAGAATATAAATTTATGGGAAAAATACACTTTTGGTCCCTGAGGTTTGGGTTAAGTTACACTTTGGTCCCTGAGTTTTAAAACTCAACAAAAGTACCCCTGAGGTTTGGATTTCGTTACACTTTTGGTCCCTCCGTCCATTTTTCTGTTAAACCCCAACGTTTTGCTGACGTGGCACCATTATTTTAATAAAAAAATCATTTTTAAATTTTCTAGATAAAAATATATTAAAATAATATAATATATTATTTTTTATTCTTTTTTTATTCTCTCTCTTATTCTTCTCCTCCTTCTTCATCCTCTTCCTTCCTCCTCTTCAAATCTCCGGCGGCCGACAACCACCGCTCGCCGCCGCCGGCCGGACGCCGGCGACCACCGTTCGCCGCCAGTGACTTTTTTTTTCCTCCTTTCTTCCCCTTCTTCTCTCTCATCCATTTTTCTTCTTTTCTTTAAAAAAAAAAATAGGAGGGAGGAGGGACCTCCCTCTATTTTTTTTTTGTGACCTGGATCAGGGGATTTTCGACTGAAAGGACGGATTGGCCTGTCGCCGTCGTGTCTATTTTTTCACCCACACGCCGGAGCAGCTTCGAGTTCTGCCGCAGTAGAGCCCGAGAACGCCGGTTTCAGCCGATTTCGATGATGGGTCTTCTTGAATTTCGCTCGCATTAGATTCCTATTTTGCCAAAAAGTCATTCGTGACCTCACCCACTTCAATTCTATCAACGCCGCCAGTATCTCCGTCGTCTGATTCGCCTCCCATGTCGCCGAATTGCCCCAACTCGACGGCGGGTCGTTTAATTCAATGAATGGGCTTGTTTTGTCTATGCGTAATCTTTAGTGGGGGGTTCAATTGGAACAAAATTTGCATTCTCCCTCCGGTTCTGGTTTCTACAGCTTACCGTCGACTCCGACCACCGGAAATTACGAATTATGGGGAAAGAATTACGAGGAAGAACCGACAATGGAATTTTGGGTTTTGTTTGTGAATGCATATTTTGGTGGATTTATGCAATTTTCAGTTTTAATGGGTTTTTCTTTTTCAATTAACAGGGAAAAAGAAAGAAATTGATATGTTTTTGTTGTTGTACATATGAAAGACGAAATTTTTAGGGTTGCCGAAGTAAGTACATAAGAAGGCTGTCGGCTGGGCTTTGATTTGATTTTCAATTGTAATAATATTTTTGGATTTTCAGTACAACTTTTATCTTCTAGTTAGCCGCATCTCACCATCAAATTCAAATTCTCAGTTTCTCACTTATGTTGTTATGTGGATCTTCCACTTGTCTGATTAAATTACAAGTTCTCTGCACCAAATCTTGTACAACTCCCGACAATGATCTGATTTTGCTGTCTGAGTTTTCGTTTTTTGTTCATTAAACAATGAAAACTGGGAGAGAAGAAGAGGAAGTAAGGAGGAGAAGAAAAAAAAAAGTTTCCGGCGACCGGCCGGGGCAGCGAGCGGGGGTCGCCGGTCGCCGGTCGCCGGAGATTTGAAGAAGAATAAGGAAGAGTTGAGAGGAAGAGGATGAAGAAGAAGATGATGGAGGAGAGGAAGAATAAGAGGGAGGGAGAAAGAATTAAAAAAAGAATAAAATAATAATATTTATATTATTTTAATATATTTTTATTTAGAAAATTTAAAAAATGGTTTTTTTTATTAAAATAATGGTGTCATGTCAGCAAACTGTCAGGTTTTAACAGAAAAATAGACGGAGGGACCAAAAGTGTAACGAAATCTAAACCTCAGGGGTATTTTTGTTGAGTTTTAAAACTCAGGGACCAAAGTGTAACTTAACCCAAACCTCAGGGACCAAAAGTGTATTTTTCCCTAAATTTATTTGACCACGGACCTCGGAGAATTTGACACCCTCTTGAGGTCCCGTCACATTTGTAGCAATAATATACTTTGATTCTGTTGTTGATAAAGCTACAATTGGTTGCAATGAAGTCTTCCAGCTCACCAAGTTACTATAATAGGGAAACACATACCCAGACAAAGATCTCCTTCGGTCACAATCTGCTGCATAATCGACATCTACATATCCAACAAGAACATCACATTTTAAATCATATTGATTATGAACGAACCCATAGGATAATGTCCCTTTTATATATTGCATTCTCGGATTTTCCATAAATCTACTCACTACACTCAATGAGTGTGCTAGGTTAGGTCTTGTACAAATCATGAGGTACATTAAACTTCCTACAACACTTGCATAAGGAACATGTAACATATCAGCCTTTTGTTGACCATTTTGAGGTGATTGAGTGACTGACAACTTAAAATGTCTTCCCAAAGGTAGTGAAATAGGTTTGCAATTGCTCATGTTAAACTTAGATAACATCCTCGTCAAATATGACTCTTGAGACAAGCACAGACTTCCCTCTTTCCTATTTCTTTTGATATCTATGCCCAAAATCCTTCTGGTTTCTTCCATTTCTTTCATTTCAAATTCAAATTTTAGTTTTTTCTTAAGTTTTCTAATCTCTTGAACATCTTTACTTCCTAGTAACATGTCATCAACGTAGATAAGTAGATATATTGGAGGTTTATTATCAAAGAGTTTTGAATACATACAATGATCCAATTTACTTCTTAACTCTATAAGAGTTTATAAAAGAATCAAACTTAAGATATCATTGTCTAGGGGACTGCTTAAGGCCATACAAGGATTTCTTTAGTAGACATACTTTATTCTCTTATCCAGTTGGCATAAAACTGAGGGGTTACTGCATATAAATTGTTTCTTTTAAATCTCCTTGGAGAAAGGTTGTTTTAAAATCTAGTTGCTCTAATTCCAAGTCATAGGCTACTGTTAAAGATAGCAAATCTCTAATGGAAGTGTGTCATACCACAGGAGAAAAGATTTCATCATAATCGACTCCTTTTGTCTGTGTGAAGCCTTTTGCAACTATCCTTGCCTTATATCTATAAGGTTCCTCCTGATTTACAGTCTCTTTTAACTTAAACAACCATTTACAACCTACTAACTTTTGATTCTGAGGTTTATCAACTAAAGTCCAAGTATTATTTTTTAACAAGGAGTTAATTTCCTTCTTCATTGCCTCTAGCCATTTGTTACTGTCTTTTGAATTCATGGCTTCATTAAAAGAGTTTGGTTCTTTTATTAAACTATCAACTTCAGCATTTAAAGCATAGTATACAAGGTCAACATTTGCATACCTTGATGGTTGTCTTATTTGTCTTCTTGTTCTGTCCCTGGCCAACTGGTAGTCTTGGAGATCTCCTTGTTAAGTGTTTTGATTAGAGGATTCTTCCATTTGGATGGTTCCTGAGGTTTCTCCAGTTTCTTCTATATTGGTCTCACTTTGTGAAGGTACAACTCCACCTTGGACTGAAGTTTCTCCCTGAGACAAAGTTCCTCCTTGAACTGACTGCCCATTCAATTCTACTAAATTTTGTTCAAGTTCCATCTCAAAACCTGCTTTGTCTTGAACTAATGTCGTCTGTGTAAGAATTTTAGATTGCATACCAACCTTGGCTTCATAAAAAACTACATCTCTGCTTATGAGAAACATCTGCTTTCCTTTCTCAACACACCACAACCTATACCCCTTTATACAATGTGGATATCCCAAAAAAATACATTTCTCAGCCCTGTGATCCAGTTTTCCACCTTTGTTGTGAGCATATACGGTGCATCCAAATATTCTTAATTGTGAGAGATTTGGTGGTTTCCCTGTCCACATTTCCATAGAAGTTTTGAAATTAATTGCTGATGAAGGACTCCTATTTATTAGATATGCAGTCATTGCCCCTCCCCAAAAACACTGGCTCAAATTCGCATATGATAACAAACATCTAACTCGTTCCAACAGTGTTCTATTCATGCGCTCAACCAAGCAATTTTGTTGGGGCATTTCTTTTATAGTAAGATGCCTCTCAATTCCCTCCTTTGAACACATATCCTTAAACTAATAATTAAGGAATTCCAACTCATTATTGGTCTTTAAGCATTAAGTTTCCTGTTTGTTCTCCTTTCTGTTAGTACTTTCCATTCCTTAAACTTCAAAAAGGTCTCATCCTTGGATTTCAGTGGAGAGACCCATACTTTCCTTGAGTAGTCATCCACAATTGGCAAGAAAAATCTAGCTCCTCCAGTGTTTTAGTCTTTTCTAGTCCCCACAAGTCAGCAAGGACATAGTCCATTATTTCTTTTGTTGAATGTTTGTCTCTGCCAAAAGAAACTCTAGTGGATTTTCCATAGATACAGTGTTCACACAATCCTAGTGTTCCAAGATTAGCATTCCCTAACAATCCCTACTTGTGGAGTTCCATCAATCCCTTTTCACTGACATGACCCAATCTTCTATGCCAAAAATTTATATTTTCTTGTTCATTCAAAGATGCTAATGTTGGGTTTTATGCCCTAAAACTCGTAGATAGTGAATGTAATCGTTGACCGGATATTAATGAAATAATATTAATATATTTTTCCATTAATTGTTATTAGTTATTTTATATCTGTCTTTGCCTAAAAATAACCCTAATCCAATAAACTAGACATCCAAGGTTGTAATATGAGTCTTGAACTATATGTAGCGACATATGGGATCATTGTTCAAGAAACAGCCTAAAGGGTCTATAGTATAGGGATAAGACTGGGTGCCTTATCCTGGTGACACTATGGATACGGCCCACTTTGTATTTGATACAAACGCTGCGATCCAACGCGTTCGTGTAGGAGACATGCGAGTGGGGGTATCCTATGCAATGAGTTTGCATAAGACCGGACCGCGAAATAGTAACCACTGGTTATAACCCCGTTAACTAGTTGGTTTTCTATTTCACTAGGACGACCTAGACAACTTAGTCTTAATCCTGAGTTGATTATGGACTCCTGCTCATGAGAGATTGTCCTTTGATTTGTATGGGTGAGAGTGGCCAATACGCCCGACTCAATAAGCCTACCACTTTGGGGACAAGACCGAATGGGGAGCTGGGAACATAATCGTACAAGATGGAATTCACTCTTTCCAGACTTTAGGGAAGCAGATGAGTGTTCCCTTAAGTGGTTACTCCGAGTCTTGAACAAATGGCCCTACCCTCTCAATGGCACGAGAGGGTTTTCTGTTTGTTGGTTGGACCACAAACAGGTTGTTCATTAGAGGAGAATTGGTACTTAAGGAAATAGAGGTAACCCAGGGGTAAAAAGGTAATTTGACCCAGCTGGTGTTACGGACACTCGTGAAGGACTAACTAGTCGATATTGGTCTAGATCCGTGGACACATAAAATATGTCTGCAGTGAGAAGAGTGCAACTGTGAGTCTATAGTGGAATGTACACACAGTTAACGAATATTGATTAATGTGGTTAATGAGTTTGACCAATTAATCTCACATCGTTGGAGCTTCTGATCTGCAGGTCCATTAGGTCCCACTGGTAGCTCGTAAAGTAATTTGAGGCAACTAAGTAATAAAAGTAAATTGAAAATGTTCAATTTATTAAGGGAAAGAAATATAATATATATTGATATATTATTATGAGGGAAATTAATATTTGAAAAGTTCAAATATAAATTTATGGAAGTTTGAAAGAGTTCAAAATAATGAATTAATTAATTTAAGGCCTAAAATGTGTTTGGGCAAATTAATTAATTCTAGGCCGGGAATTAAATATGTGATATTTAATTGGTGGTTAATTAATTAAAGAATTCATTAATCGGGAATTAATCAATTATGGAAATAATTAATCACTTAAGGAAGTGATTAATCATTTATGGAAATGATCTAATCACTTATGGAAGTAATTAGTCATTTGTGGAAAAGATTAATCAATTATGGAATTGATTGATCATGATTGATTAATTAAGGAATAAGATTGAATCAATTATGGAAAAGATTGATTTAATTGAATATTTTATTCATGGCCTCTCTTCTATAAATAGAACACTAGACCTAATTGGTCATGACACTTGACACTCTTGAAAGACAAGACCTAGAATTCTCTCTAGCCTCCCTCTTAGAGAAAGACTCCCACAAGTCTTTTGCCTCCTAGACTTAGAGACATACCGGTGTAACCTCTGTGGTGATTGTGTCAATCAAAGAAGAAATTTCCAGCGAAGAAATGCAAAGGCGGCTGCTGCGTTTTCGTTCGTGGAGCGTCGTTGGCGAAGAACGGTCAAGTCTTCAACGAATGTTTGTAACGGTTCTTCCTCTTTTCTTTAGAAAAGTTTTAAAAATAAATTTAGATTTATTTTAGCATGTTTAAACCAATTTTACAGCGGCTTTAAAGGTTGTTTAAAGTTTTGTTTGAGTTATCGTAACGGTATTTTAATGTTAATTAATATACGGCGTAAGGTCCAATCGATGCGCTTCTGCTGCGTGGGGACTTTTATTCCCTTCAGCTAAAGTAAATGTACCTGGAATAGTAGTTTCTTCCAATACATATAGGTCATTTGGTAGCTTGCCCTTCAATTTAACCATGGCTCCTTTTATTATCTTCAAGATTTCATTTTCCAGCCTGTAAACATATCATGCTTTGTCAAACATTCCCAAGGGCAGGAGGCTACGCTTCAGTTCAGGTACATATTTCACCTTTAAGATAACTCTTTGTTTGGTTGTCAAACATTTTTACTTGAATGGATCTTATCTTTCACATTATACTCATGGTGGTTTCCAAGTAACACCTTTCCGTCCTCCAATGTTTCAAAATCCTGAAACCAATGACGGTTAGGAGTCATATGGAATGAACATCCTGAGTCGAGGATCCATTATGAATCATCCTTACATTCTGTAATAACTAAGACTTCTGCATAATCATAGGCCTTAGTGACATTAGTTGTATTACTCTCTTCTGGTTTCTTTCCTTCTGCCTTCCTTTTATTTTTCATCTCATAGCAAATCATTTAATTTGGAGATGTCCCTCCTTATGGCAATAATAACATTGTTTTACCTTAGATTTTGATTTTGACCTTCCCCTGCTTATTTTGTCCCTCTTATATGTTCTCAAAAATATTTTAAATGACAAATTTGTTTGGTAGTACCATGTTCAAAAGTGATTGTATTAATTATAAAAGCTATAATAAACGTGCTTGAAGTTATTAATTTTTTCTAGTACGTTGCATTTTTTCCACATGTTATTTTAAACGAAACAAGAGAAAGAATAATATTCGAGTTACGCTCTCCTCTAATCTTGAGGAGTCTCTCAGGCGATTTTTTCCCGCATATCTTCTCCTTCATTTTTGAAGGTTTCTTTGTTCTTCTTTATCGGTGGATGTTATAGAAAAACTTTCTGCGCTCAAACTTTCACAAAAAGAATCAAGTGAAATCAACACTTCGAATCTAGGTTTGCAAGCAAATCATGCTAAACTCCAACACTGCCTAGTAGGGAAGGTTGTTTCCCAAAAAGTCATCAACATTGATGCTTCTAGGAGAACTATGACACGAGTATGGAGTTTTTGTTGCGGGATAATCGTTGATAATATTGGGGATAACCTTTTTCTAATTATTCTTCAATCGGCCCTACGAATGGATAGAATTTTAGAAGAGAGCCCATTGTGTTTCAGTGGCAATTTGATACTTCTCCAACCTCCAACGACCTCTGATCTGCCAGAAGATATGATCTTTGATGAACCAACTTTTTCGGTTCAATTCCAACACCTACCTCTTGGCCTAAGAAACGATATTCTGGCACATACCCTAGGGAGCTGACCAGGAACAGTCATTCAGATTGAGACTAATGAAATGGATGAATGTTGGGGTCGTTTCCTTCGAGTTCAGGTCAAGATGAAGATAAATGAACCTCTACGCCGAGGCCTAACTCTAAGTGACGGACCAACAGAAAAGATTTTGGTAGCAATCAAATATGAGAGATTACCAGATTTTTGCTACTACTGTGGGATGATCGACCATAACGACGGATCCTGCCCTCAAATAAAATCTTAAATAAAGCCAGAAAAACAGTTTAGGACATGGATGAGAGTTGCAACTCCATCGAGACGAAACCGTTCAAACACTAGCAGCAGAGGGTTCGAGGGACGCAGAGGGGGTAGAGGACATTTTTGTAGGGTTAAAATCCCTTACACAGCGAAAACGGTCAGAGATCGAAACCCAATTAAATTTATGATTCGAATACCGGAACGACGACAAATAAAATACAGCAATAAAACTGATATTCAAAGTTGTAAATACAGGTTGTAAACATGCAAATTTTGTAAAAGAAACTTAAATCTAATCTAAAGAATTGATCCTAGTGATCAAAGGTTTAAAAGAAACTTACTATCGTTGAAGAACTTGATCGATTTCGCCAAATCTCGCTTTTGATCCAAAAAAAACAGCAACCAAATGAAGATTTCTTTGCTGAAAATATCACGAACACTACCATGCTTGAACCACCGGTATTCTAAAAAAAAACTTGGTTGAGCTTTCTTGTGGGAGAAGAATTTTACTGAGGAAGAGGAAGAAGAACTCTCAAATTCTCTCTGGGATTTTCACAACACAAAAATCGAATGAGAGAGCATAAGAGTGAGGCCAAAACTATTTTTTCCTTATCGATAGGGAGAGGGAGCCTTTACAGGAACTGAACGCACGATCAGGTAACTGATCTAATCAGTTACCTGATATTTTAATTTTAAATTTAATCAAAATTAAAAAAACAATTTTAATTAATTAATTAAATTAACATAATCTAATTTAAATCATATTTAAGTAGATTATTCATTTAACGATTATTAAATGAACTTTCCTCTTTTACCCTATAGTTTTAATATCATTTAATTAAATCAAATTTAATTAAACTAAATCAAAACTTACTAATTAATTAATCATAAAATTGAATATCACATATTCAATTATTTTTCTCTCACATATACTATAGTATTAATGTGCATTCAATGCACATTAATTTTAACCTATATTTTTAATATGAATCCAATTCATATTAAATTTTCCATAGTAAATTTACCTCAACACCTTATATGAGCTACCAGTGGGACCTTATGAACATACAGTTCAAAAGCTCCAACGATATGAGATTAATTGACTAAACTCATTAATCAATTAACCAATATTCGTTAACTGTGGTTCACTCCACTAAAGAACCACAGCTGCACTCTTCTAACTGCAGATATTTTTCTGTGTCCATGGATATTGACCAATAACAACAAGTCAGTCCTTCACGTGAGTTGGTAACTCCAGTTGGGTCAAATTACCGTTATACTCCTGGGCTACCTCTATATCCTTAAGTACTAGTGCTCCTCTAATGAACAACCTGTTTGAGGTTCGATCTACAAACAGAAGTCTCTCTCGTGCCATAGAGAGGGCAGGGACCTTTGTTCAAATCCCGGAGGCACCACTTAAGGGAACACACCTCTACTTACCCTAATATCGAGAAGGAGTGAATTCCATCTTGTGTGATTATGTTCTCAACTCCCCACTCAGTCTTGTCCCCAAAATGATAGGCTTATTGAGTCGGCGTGTAGGCCACTCTCACCCATACAAATCAAAGGACAATCTCTCGTGAACAGAAGTCCATAATCCACTCAGGATTGAGACTAAGTTTCCTAGGCCATCCTAGTGAAATAGAAACCTATCTAGTCAACGGTGTTACAGCTAGTGGTTAACTATTTTGTGGTCTGGTCTTATGCAAACTCATTGCAAAGGATACCCCCACTCGCATGTCCTCTACACGAACGTGTTGGATCATTGCGTTTGTATCATAATACAAAGCGGATCGTATCAATAGTGTCACCAGGATAAGGTACCCAATCTTATCCGTATACTATAGACCCTTTAGGCTGTAACTTGAACAACGATCCCCGTATGTCCCCACATACTAGTTCAATTATCATACTAACAACCTAGGATGTTCAGTTTGTTGGATTAAAGTGATTTAGGCAAGATACAATACAAACAATAATGAAATATTATTAATGTTCGGTCAAATGTTTACATTTACTATCCACGAGTTTTAGGGCATAAAACCCCCACAAACTTCCACTTGAACTAAAACTCAAGATAATGGGATGTATATTAAAAATAATCCAAAGCTATAAATGGTAAATGTATAGTGTACATTACATGAAAAGTAAATATACAAAATACAATAAACTAGGGCATCCTTCGCATACCCATTACACATCTCCCACTTGTCCTAGATTATACTATATACATGTCTCGTAGACCTAGACTCTCTAGATGACCCTCGAACACTTTAGCCGAGAGAACCTTCGTAACTGGATTAGCAATGTTGTGCTCTGAAACGATCTTGGTAACGATCACATCTCCTCGTTGCACAATCTCCCGTATCAGGTGATACTTCCGCTCGATGTGCTTTCCTCGTTTGTGGCTGCAAGGTTATTTGGAATTGGCTACAGTCCCACTGTTGTCACAGTATAATGTAACGGGCAAGTTCATATTTGGAACGACCTCCAAATCTGTCAAGAACTTTCTTAGCCAAACAACTTCCTTAACTGCTTCACAAGCAGCTACATACTTTGCCTCCATTGTGGAGTCTGCTATGCATCCTTGCTTGATGCTTTTCCAGACTACAACTCCTCCATTAAAGGTAAATACTGACCCTGACGTGGATTTCCTCGAATCCTTGTCAGACTGGAAGTCAAAATCGGTGTATCTTGTAAGAACTAACTCCTTAGCCCCAAACACCAGCATGTAGTTCGTCGTTCTCCGAAGATACTTGAGGATTCCTTTTACGGCAGTACAGTGGTCTAACCCTGGATTTGACTGATATCTGCTGACTATCCCTACTGCATAACAAATGTCAAGCCTAGTGCAGAGCATAACATACATTAAGTTGCCCACAACTAAGGCGTAGGGATGCGTCTCATATCCTCAATTTCTTGAGGTGTCTTAGGACATTGCACCTTAGACAAGTGAACCTCGTGCCTGAAAGGCAATAAACCCTTCTTGGAGTTCTACATTGAATATCAAGACAACATCTTGTCAATATACGTTGCTTGAGACAAGGCTAGTGTTTTGTTCTTACGATCCCGAATAATTTGGATCCCAAGAACATATTGGGCCTCTCTTAAATCCTTCATTTGGAATTGGGCCGCTAGCCATTCTTTGACATCAGACAGATACCCTACATCATTCAAAATGAGTATGATGTCATCAACATATAGCACTAGGAAAGCTACCTTATTTTTTGTTGATTTTCTTGTAAACACTGTTAGGTTTTATGCCCTAAAACTCGTAGATAGTGAATGTAACTGTTGAGTGGATATTAATGAAATAATATTGATATATTTTTCCATTAAATGTTATTGGTTATTTTATATTTGTCTTTGCCTAAAATAAACCTAATCCAATAAACTAGACACCCTAGGTTGTAATATGAGTCTTGAACTATATGTAGCGACATATGGGATCATTGTTCAAGAAAGAGCCTAAAGCGTCTATAGTATAGGGATAAGACTGGGTGCCTTATCCTGGCGACACTATGGATACGATCCACTTTGTATTTGATACAAACACTATGATCCAACGCGTTTGTGTAGGAGACATGCGAGTGAGGGTATCCTATGCAATGAGTTTGCATAAGACCGGATTGCAAAATAGTAACCACTGGTTATAACACTGTTAACTAGTTGACTTTCTATTTCACTAGGACGACCTAGACAACTTAGTCTTAATCCTGAGTTGATTATGGACTCCTGCTCATGAGAGATTGTCCTTTGATTTGTATGGGTGAGAGTGGTCAATACGTCGACTCAATAAGCCTACCATTTTGGGGACAAGACCGAATGGTCTGTTGGGAACATAATCATACAAGATGGAATTCACTCCTTCCCGACTTTAGGGAAGCAGATGAGTGTTCCCTTAAGTGGTGACTCCGAGTCTTGAACAAATGGTTCTACCCTCTCAATGGCACGAGAGGGTTTTCTGTTTCATGGTTGGACCACAAACAGGTTGTTCATTAGAGGAGAACTGATACTTAAGGAAATAGAAGTAACCTAGGGGTAAAACAGTAATATACCGAACTGGTGTTACGGACACTCGTGAAGGACTATCTAGTCGATATTGGTCTATATCTGTGGACACAGAAAATATGTCTGCAGTGAGAAGAGTGCAATTGTGAGTCTATAGTTGAATGTACACACAGTTAACAAATATTGATTAATTTGGTTAATGAGTTTGACCAATTAATCTCACATCGTTAGAGCTTATGATCTGCAGGTCCATTAGGTCCCACTGGTAGCTCATAAAGTAATTTGAGGCAACTAAGTAATAAGTGTAAATTGAAAATGTTCAATTTACTAAGGGAAACAATTTAATATATATTGATAGATTATTATGAGAGAAATTAATATATGAAGAAATTCAAATATTAATATAAATTTGAGTCACATTAAATTTATGGAAGTTTGAAAGAGTTGAAAGAATGAATTAATTAATTTTAAGGCCTAAAATCTATTTGGGCAAATTAATTAATTCAAGGCCGGAAATTAAATATGTGATATTTAATTGGTGGTTAATTAGTTAAATAATTCATTAATCGGGAATTAATCAATTATGGAAATAATTAATCACTTAAGGAAGTGATTAATCATTTATGGAAATGATCTAACCACTTATGTAAGTAATTAGTCATTTGAGGAAAAGATTAATCAATTATGGAATTGATTGATCTTAGATTGATTAAATAAGGAATAAGATTGAATCAATTTTGGAAAAGATTGATTTAATTGAATATTTAATTCATGGTCTCTCTTCTATAAATAGAACACTAGACCTAATTGCTCAACACTCTCCTCTTGCTCTCAGACTCACAAGACAAGACCATAGAATTCTCTCTAGCCTCTCTCTTAGAGAAAGACTCCCACAAGTCTTTTGCCTCCTAGACTTAGAGACATACCGGTGTAACCTCTGTGGTTATTGTGTCTCTGAAGAACAATTTTCCAGCGAAAAACTACAAGGAGGCTGCTGCATTTTCGTTCGTGGAAGCGTCGTTGGCGAAGAACGGTCAAGTTACAACGAAGGTTTGTAACGGTTCTTTCCCGTTTCTTTAGAAAATCATGAAAATAAATTAGATTTAATTTTCAAGCATGTTTATAACAATTTCTAGCGACTTTAAAGCATGTTTAAAGTTTATTTTCCCTTTTCGTAACGGTATTTTAATGTTAATTAATATATGACGTAAGGTCCAATCGATGCGCTTCCGTTGCGTAGGGGCTTTTATCCCCTTCAAACACAAGGCTCATCAACATTTTGATCAAAGCCAAAAGATTTGATCACAATGTCTAATCTAATGTTCCAAGATCTGGAGGCCTGGTTCAACCCATAAATGGATCGATTCAGCTTACAAACTTTTTGCTCCTGACCTTGGGTTATGAACCCTTCGGGCTGAGACATAAAGATATTCTCTTCAAGATTACCATTCAAAAAGGCAGTCTTGACATTCATTTTCCATATTTCATAGTCATAATATGTGGTTATGGATAAGAGAATTCTTATGGACTTTAACATAGCAACAGGAGAAAAGGTTTCTTCATAGTCAACCCCTTCTCTTTGGGTGTAACCCTTTGCTACAAGTCTAGCTTTGAAAGTCTGTACTTTCCCATCTGCATCTCTCTTTCTCTTATAGATCCATTTACACCCTATGGGTTTTACCCCTTCAGGTGGATCTACAAGTTCCCAAACTTGATTGAAGCACGTAGACTTCATCTCAAGGTCCATTGCTTTGACCCATTGGTCTTTATCCACGTCATTCATTGCCTGACGATAAGACAATGGATCCTCAACACCATCATCAGGTATGACGACTTGAGTTTCAGTTAAACCCAAGTAACGGTCGGGTTGTTATACAACCCTCCCACTGCATCGAGGCTCTCTCACTATGTGAGGAAGACGTGATTGACCAGAAGAGCTGACTCCTTCATCAACTCTTATGGAAGAACTTGCTTGATCAACAACTCTTGTTAACTCTTCTGTAGCTTCTCCTAATACTAACTTACTTCATGGTTTATGATTCCTCATGTGGTCTTCCTCCAAGAAAGTGACATATGTCGATACAAAGACCTTGTGTTTCTTGTGGGTCGTAGAAAAGACCACCTCTCGTTTCTTTTGGGTAACCAACAAATTGGCATAATTTTGAACGAGGTTCCAGTTTCTTAGGATTTGTCACAAGCACATGTGTTGGACAACTCCAGATACGGAAGTAACGCAAGGTAGGTTTACGCCCCCTCCATAACTCGAAAGGTGTTTCAGAAACGCTTTTCGAGGGAACATTGTTCAAAATGTGAACTGCAGTCTCTACTGCATACCCCCAAAACGAGCTAGGCAATTGAGCATAGCTCATCATAGAACGAACCATGTCTAACAAGGTTCTATTTCTCCTTTCTGATACACCATTTTGTTGAGGTGTACCAGGTGCTGAGAGTTGGGATTGGATTCCATGTTCTATCAAATAATTTTTGAATCTCAAATCCAAATACTCTCCACCTCGATCTGAATGAGGTGTTTTGATTGTTGTACCTAATAAGTTTTCAACTTCACTCTAAAACTCTTTAAACTTTTAAAAAGCTTCAGACTTATGACCTATTAGATATAAGTAACCATATCTTGAATAATCATCTGTAAAACAAATGAAATATTCATAACCTCCTCGAGCTTTTACATTCATTGGACCACAGAGATCTGAATGTATCAACTCTAGAGGTTCTTTGGCTCGATAACCGTTTCCAGTAAAAGGTCTCTTAGTCATTTTACCCTCGAGATAGGATTCATAGGGTGGTAATGAATCATCTTCCAACTCAGTTAGAAGTACATTCTTTACCAAACGACCGATCCGATCGATGTTAATATGACCAAGACGTAAATGCCAAAGATATATGTTACTTTTTGGAGAAATTCTTTGCCTTTTATTTTGAGTTTCAGTAGTTTTAAACATTTCATGATTAAAAGTGCTTTAGTTTCGGTTGGTCTTAAGACATACAAGTTGTTTTCTAATTTAGCAGAACAAATAAGTACTCCATTTCTAAAAATAAATGCTTCATTGAATTCAAAATAAACAAAATAACATTGTTCTAATAAACTGTAAATAGAAATAAAGTTCCTTTATATCTTAGGAACTATATACAAGTTTTCTAAAAAACAAATATCTGTTTCCAAAAGACAACTTGGCTGCTCCCACTGCAGAGGCCCAAATGACATCTCCCGTTCCGACCCTGAGCGTCATCTCACCTTCCTCAAGAAACTTGAAAGAATCATTTTCCTGGAAAGAAGAAAAAACATGATTAGTTGCTCCTGAATCTAATATCCAAGCATACTGATCATGCTCTACAAGGCATGTTTCTAAAACAAGTAAATCGAATTTACCTTACTTTTTTTCTTCTCTGCAAGGTATTTGGGGTAGTTTCTCTTCCAATGTCCATCAACGTTGCAATGGAAGCACTTCCCCTTGTCGGCCACCACCTTAGCCTTACCCTTGCCTTGAGGAGCAGCAAGTGCCTTTCCCTTTCCCTTCTTCTTCTTCTGAATCTTTTTGGTGGAAGTAGCTTGAGGCACAAGCTTAGTCACCGAGGATGAACCCTTGAGGAACTTTTTGTTGGACTGGACGAGATTCGCCTCTCCACTGATCAATCTTTTATTCTTTATAAGAGATTGATAAGCCTGTAACTCATTAAGAAGGGTAGTCAGGGTGAATTTGATCTTGTTCATCATGGCATTCTTTCTGAATTGCAGAAAGCTCTCTTCGGAAGAGACTTCATAATGAACGTAACCTGACTAGTCTAGTAAAGGACTGCCCATTTGCCTCTGCCACATTGAATTGGACCATCATATCCAAGACATGATCCCGAAAAGAAGCGCCCTCTTCCATGCGGACGTTGTAGACATACTTGAGAGCCTCATGTTGGAGCTGATAGGACGGTTGTCCAAACATCTCCCTAAGAGATTCCATAATTTCAAAGGCAGTCTCAAGGGGTTCGCATTTTTTGGCAATCACGTCAGACAAACTCGCCAAGATATATGCACGGGGCTTATCGTTGGCCTTAACCCAACGATCATGCGCGCCTCTTTCAGCTTGAGACGCTTCGAGACCGGGAGCTAGAGGAAGTTCATCCATCAAGACAAACCTCAAATCGTCGACTATTAAAATCATATTTAAAGTCGATAACCACGATGAGTAATTTTCTCTCGTAAATTTGTCAATTTTTAGCATAGTGATAATCGAGGAAGACATTGCTGAAAAAACAAACATTTACCGTATTAGTTATCTTTGCCTTAACCCTTCACACAAGCAATGCAAACAATTGCCAACATCCAATCAATTTTGCAAACAAGCAATCAAAGAACCCTAATAAACTATTGATTGTGTTTTGCAACGATGCTTTAGAGGTTTAGAGAAACAACCACTGAAGGGTGATCAACTACTTCTCCTCTAAAATGAGACTTATCTCAGTCAACTCTAATTCTATAATAACTCATATTCCTATAGACATTAACCACCGTTGTTCGGTCAAGGACTTGTTAACACATTTAACTTATCCCCGTAAGTGTTACCCTCCCACTTTCAGATCCCAAAGGCATGTACCAACAAGCTACCGTGAGGAAAGACAACTGTTGGTAATTAGCCTAAGAGACCCTATCCTTTTCAGGAGCTCACGGTGTTCTGAGTTCTATGATCTTGCCCTCCGAAGGGGTGGTTGCTCTAGGACAACACGCAAGCAGATCATAGAACTCTCACGTTGTGACCTAGGGGTGGAGACCGAGGGATACGTTGACACGTGTCCCGCTCCCACTTACTATGGGCACTTTCCCCATTCACCTTGTTATTGATCCATGCAAACACTTTTTTCTAAAGGGAGGTCGTGCTTAAAGCGACACGAAGCCGAGCATGGACCTCACATTTTGAATATAGGGACGTAGGAGCAAAACTCGATTTAAATCAAGTTTTGTAATTTTCCTCCCACTAAAGTGACCTACGGTTCATTTTAGGGTTTATTAACTTAGATAAATCCGGCTAAGTCATTTATCTAAGTCTAGTCCTATTATAACTATTATAATAAGATCTAACGTCTAGGCGAATTAAACAAATTTAAAAAACCTAGTGACATTATTCTAACATTAACCTATGATTAATTCAACTCCGGTGATCCAGATCAGTTCCCAGGTAGGAGGTGTTCCGTATACCGTCAACTTAAATACCCCCAATCCTTAGACAGAACATCACTAGTAGAGTTCCCTTAATAACAGGAATGTTGGTCCTACTTAGTTCATTAAAACTATTTTAAACTAAGTAAGATATATTCTTATTCTATTAGAATGTGACCTTAGGTCTAATTAATTTTAACTTATTAAAATTAATCAATTTTAACATATGGTCCTATGTGTGCATGCATCTCTTGATTATAGATTGACGGTTTCTAATCATTACTTTTAAACTATTCAAATTTTAATGGTCAGTCCTATAATCATGCATACTATAGTTTAATTCAATTAACAATCATATTCTAATTAATAATTAAACTATATTATTTGCATTGCATGATTTCCTTATTAATAAATATAACATTTGTATTAATGCCAATCAAGGAAAATCATAGTAGCATGCTGCAAACAACTTTTTAAATGTAACTCTTTATATTTAACCAGGTAATTTCATGCATCATGCTTTTCATTTTCATGTATTTAATATAACTCATACATTAAATTAAAATCATACATGCATTTTTCATCCTTACATTATAACTAATTATAATATATATAAAATGCATGTGCATGTTTTATAACCTAAGGTGGGGTTATATATTTATATGATATCCATAAAGCATATAAAATAGCATATGAACCGATTAATTGGCCCCTAGGATAAAATTAAAGCTTAAATTACTATAATAAAGCAAAATTCTATCCTATTACAGCCTTTTGCAGCTCCGAACCAGACCAAAACTGCTCCAAACATGCCAAAACCGTCCAAACCGGGTCAAAACCGCTCAAAATTGGGTCAAAACCGCTTGAACTAGTCAGAAAACCGTCGAACCCATCAGAACCGTGGACCAAGTCAACGAACCAGTCAAAAAATCGCTGAACCGCCACTAAACCGCGTGAAATGGAGCTAAACCGAGCACAAAATCGTGAACCGCCGACGAACCGCACCATTGAAGCTGAACCGCGTGCCTATGCTCTGGACCGCGCCTGCTGACGTCAGCGATGCGTAAGCTGATGTCAGCCCTTGCCTTAGTCGCGCGTTTTCACGTTTTTTTTCTCGCTTCCAACACCTGTTCTTGTGATTCCAGCCGTCGTTTTCTGTCATTTTTGGCCAAATTTTGTCTCGATCTTCATCGTTCTTCAGCCTATACTAGACCCAAATTTACAGAGACTTGAAATTTACAATTTAATGCCCAAAAACACAAGGGCCTTTACATTTGATCGAATCAAAAAATTGTAAATCTAAGGCCAAAAAATCTCCAGTTCATAGCAAATTAACATTCACAATGCAATTTAATCCCACCTAATTAGCCAATCACAAATTCTAAATAAAAAATTTAAAATTGGGATGGCTCTGATACTAATTGTAAGGTTAAAATCTCTTACGCAGCGGAAACGGTAAGACCGATCCAAACCCAATTAAATTTATGATTCGAATACCGGTACGACGAAAAATAAAATACAAAAATAAAACTCATATTCAAAGTTGTAAATACAAGTTGTAAATGATAAGGGTAAAAAATATACCTATTTTACCCTTATATTTAGCTCATTTCTTGGTTAAATGTTGTATGTTGTGATCAATTTACTGTTCCCGAGCTCAAATTATGCTTACTTTGATAAGTTAGGGTGTTGAGAATCACTTTTTTTCAATTTAGCGTATTTGTGCTTAAAAAGACATGATGTTAAGAGAATTTGACTTAGTTTGTTGCTTTGCAGAAAAACAGAGGAAAAGCTGGAATTCCCCAAAATTGCGACCACATTTCTGGGAAGGCAAAAATGAAATGCGACCAAATTTCTGGAAAAATCTGAAGTTGTTCCGAGTCGTCCACGAGTCGTTGTTGACGAGTCTTCTTCGCACCTAACTGGCTGTTTTGACCCTGAAACTGATTGGACAACCTTCCAGCATCTATTTCGCAGCTACTCAACCATTTTCTACACTATATAAGCTCGAGATTCGAAGTCAAATTCAAGCAGAACTCACTTGGAAGAAAAAGGTGGTGACAGAACCTTGGCTCGACGCCAATGAGTAGGGATGCCCGAGGTCCTTCTTAGATGACCAAATTCTAACCTAAATTAGACATCAAACCTTGTGGTTTGTAGAGAGTTTCACCCATTCCCACCTTGTAAAAGTGAGAGAATGGAGTGTCTTAGCGAACTCTAGAAGGATTGAGTAAATAGAAAAACTCATAATATTTAGCTATCTCCTTTATTTCCAGCTCTTGAATCCTTTCATTACTCTGTATTATTTACATTCTTATTTCAATGAAAATGTGTTCATTTGCTTTTTATCCCACCATGAGTAGCTAAATCCCATTGAGGGGTTCAATGTGGTGAATTCCCTTAGGGTTTAATGGCTTGAAAGTGCTTTTTTTGCGTAAGTCGTGTTCAATGCATGTCATTCTTTATTGATTATCACTCTAATCTTGTTGAGTTTAACTTTATCACTTAGACTTTGCATGCTATGTGAGTTTGATCTCGAAAGGGACAAACGATATCGGTTCTCATAAAGGTGATATAGGAGAAAAAGCTCGAAAGAGATTGTTCGGCGGTATAGGGCAAGTTGCCTAAGGCACCCTATATCGACTATAAGGTTATAGGTTGCATTCGTGAATTATCTATGTCGGAGTCGAGTCACAGAAATGTGCATAACGGTGCTCGCTTAGCCTTCTAATGGTTTTTGGGAACAAGGGCCAAATAGGAGTTAAATCTGACCCAATGCATTGAATACACTTAAGTTAGATATTGCATGACTATGGTTATTACCTTAGGGATGAATCCTTGTTGAATACCTCGTTTATTTCTTATTGTTATTCTTTATTAATTATTTGCTTGTTTTATTTATTTTTCAAAAACTCAATCAATCAACTTATTTTCTTTGGTTACCTTTTTGAAAAGCAATCATTTGAGTAGTTTCTTTATCAAATCTGAGTTTCCAGTTTAGTCCTCATGGGATCGATACCCTTGGAATACTTTTAAGGTTTTTTTATTACTACGTGCGACAGTGTATACTTGCACTATGTGTTATCTAAATTATTCTTTATTATTATCAGATTGCGACGTGAAACCAGATTTGTTTTTGAAATTGCGATCAGATTGCGACCGCATTTTTGTCTCAAAGGGAATTTAACTTTGATTTGCATTTGTTTTTCTTTTGCAGGTTGGAGTTAGTGCATGAGCAAGGGGTATCCACTCCTTGACATTGATCCGGAGATAGAAAGATCCTTTCGTCATCGAAGGAAGGAACAGAGACGAAAAAAAAAAAGAGCAACAAGAGTTGAGCGCACGGGAATTTCTAGAGGAAGCATCTTACATTCAAGAGTTTCCAATGGAACCTCCTGGAGTCGATCCTCAAGTTGATCCACAAGATCGTGGAAGGGAGCAGAATGGCGGGAGAATTCCTCCTGTTCCTCCAGTTCCACCGGTGCCCAAACAAGAAAACCTGTTCTACATTGTTGAAGATCGCAATAGAGCAATAAGGGACTACGCTTTACCAGTTTTCCAGACATTGAATCTAGGAATTTTGGATCCATCGATTGATTCTCCATAGTTTGAACTTAAACCAGTGATGTTCCAGATGTTGAAAACAATGGGCCAATTCTCTGGACTTCCAAACGAAGATCCACACAAGCATATTAAGCTATTTTTTAGAGTTTGCAATTCTTTTAAAGTAACAGGAGTGTCGGAAGATACTTTGAAGTTAAAACTTTTTCCGTTTTCTTTGCAGGGAGATGCTGAAGCCTGGTTGGATTCATTTCCTCCAAACTCCATCACCTCTTTGAATGATTTGGCAGAGAAATTTCTGGAGAAGTTTTTTCCCTCCAATAAAAATGCCAAGTACAGAGCAAAGATCATTGTTTTCAGACAGTCTTACAATGAACCTTTGGATGCAACTTGGGAGATATTCCAAAGGCTAGTTCGAAAGTGTCCACACCATGGATTGCCTGCTTGCATTATTTTGGAGCATTTTTATAGTGGATTAGATAAAGCTTCAAAGGCACTAGTAAACGCATTTGCAAATGGATCTTTTCTGAAGAAGTCTGCTAATGAGGCACATGTTATTCTAGATACCCTAGCCACTAACAATCGACATTGGGGAGAAAATGAACCAACAACTATTTTTAAAAAAGTTTTTTAATTTAATTAATTAAATTAACATAATCTAATTTAAATCATATTTAATTAGATTATTCATTTAATGATTATTAAATGAATTTCCCTCTTTACCCTATAGTTTTAATATCATTTAATTAAAGCAAATTTAATTAAACTAAATTAAAACTTATTAATTAATTAATTCAATAATTAATTAATCATAAAATTGAATATCACATATTCAATTATTTTTCTCTCACATATACTATAGTATTAATGTGCATTCAATGCGCATTAATTTTAACCTATAGTTTTAATATGAATCCAATTCATATTAAATTTTCCTTAGTAAATTTACCTCAACACCTTATATGAGCTACCGGTGGGACCTTGTGGATCTACAGTTAAGAAGCTCCAACGATATGAGATTAATTGACTAAATTCATTAATCAATTAACAAATATTCGTTAACTGTGGTTCATTCCACTAAAGAACCACAACTGCACTCTTCTGACTGCAGATATATTTCTGTGTCTATAGATATTGACCAATAACAGCAAGTCAGTCCTTCACGTGTGTTCGTAACTCTAGCTGGGTCAAATTGCCGTTTTACCCTTGGGTTACCTCTATATCCTTAAGTACCAGTGCTCCTTTAATGAACAACCTGTTTAAGGTCCAATCTACAAACTGAAGTCCCTCTCGTGCCATAGAGAGGGCAGAGCCCTTTGTTCAAGTCACGGAGACACCACTTAAGGGAACACACCTCTACTTACCCTCATATCGAGAAGGAGTGAATTCCATCTTGTGTGATTATGTTCCCAGCTCCCCACTCAGTCTTGTCCCCAAAATGATAGGCTTATTGAGTCGGTGTGTAGGCCACTCTCACCCAGACAAATCAATGGACAATCTCTCATGAACAGGAGTCCATAATCCACTCAGGATTGAGACTAAGTTGCCTAGGTCATCCTAGTGAAATAGAAACCTATCTAATCAATGGTGTTATAGCTAGTGATTAACTATTTCGCGGTCCGGTCTTATGCAAACTCATTGCACAAGATACCCCCACTTGCATGTCCTCTACACGATTGTGTTTGTATCATAATACAAAGCGAGTCATATCCATAGTGTCACCAGGATAAAGTACCCAACCTTATCCCTATACTATAGACCCTTTAGGCTGTAACTTGAACAGCGATCCCCGTATGTCCCCACATACTAGTTCAATTCTCATACTAACAGCCTAGGATGTTCAGTTTATTGGATTATGGTTATTTAGGCAAGATACAATACTTACAATAATGAAATATTATTAATGTTCGGTCAAATGTTTACATTTACTATCCACGAGTTTTAGGGCATAAAACCCAACAGTTTTGGTAACAGACTAAGGAGTTGGCAATGGTGTTCTGATATGGAAGAGGAGGAAGGGGAAGCACTGCACGATGTCTCATCAACCTCTCAAAGCTCCGACGACAGCGATGGAAACAAACGGTCTGAAATCAATCGTCGGCTAGCCAAAAAAAATTGTTATCGAGGAGGCTCCACGGCTAGCCAAAAAAAATTGTTATCGAGGAGGCTCCACTGTAATCAAAGCAATTAACGAAAATCGTGAGTATTAATGACTCTCTTTCCTTTGTTAACACTAATACTTCAGATACTTTCCCTATTGATACATATGGAGTGAATCAAGGCATGGATGGTGGAGAAATTAATGGCTGCAACGGCCAAAAGAGCAAAATAAACAGCGATCTAAGTTTTGAGAAGGGAAAAAACGGTGATGAGCTGCTAGGGCAAGGAGTGGATGCTAAAATTAAAATACAAGATGGGCCTAAATTAGATATTGGGATTTCTACGACCCATTTAATCAACAATCCACCCCAACCCATCGTCTTTATGCCAGCCAACAAAAAGAATAACATTACAAATTCCAGTCCAACCAATAATCTCCAGAAACAAGGCCCAACCCAAGTGCAAGACGCTGATCTGATGGAAGAGGATTCTTTTAATTTAAAGCCACACCATCCCACACATCAAACCAGTCCAGACCGGCTAAACCAGAAATTAAAACCAGTCCAAAAAGAAGCTCAAACAAATGATGGAGAAGATATTATACTCATGGTGCCTAGGGACGGAAGAAATAAAAATCACACAAAAGGGTGGAAGAGACTAAGCAGACAGAGAGACTGTAGCCAAACCAATTTGCCCACACAACAACCCATGCAAGTTGCTCATAAGAAGAGGGTCGCTGACGATGACAGTTTGGAACTTATCTCTGGCAAGAAACTCAAAACTTTAATTCGAATAAACGATGGAATTCTATCGGCAGAGCCTGATCAGCAGGCCCGCCGAGAGCCATGAAAATCTTTAGTTGGAATGCTCGGGGGCGGGGAACCCTCAAACATTCCGAGCACTAAAAGGGTTGGTTCGAGAAAACATCCCCATGTGATATTTTTAATGGAAACTAAGGCTAATCAAAGTTCTATGAACTCTCTTAAGGCGAATCCTATGTTTCAAAATATTTTTGTAGTGAATTGTAATGGCTTAAGTGGTGACCTAGTTATATTTTGGCATTCTTTTATTAATCTAAATATCATTTCCTATTCCAAGGTGCACATTGATACTAACATTGAATTTTAGGGGAAAATTTTTAGATTCAAAGGATTATATGGTGAACAAAAGCAAGAGAACCGTCATTTATCATGGACGTTACTACGACGTCTTTACGATATGCCCCATAAGGCTTGGATGGTGGCAGCGTTGGGATTTATGCCCTAAAACTCGTAGATAGTGAACATAAACAAATTGTATACTTTTTTTCAATAAAGTGTTATTGAGTTTCAACAATAAAGTGTTATTGCTAAATATTGCACAATTTGACCCAAATCCAATAAACTAAGATCCAAGAATTTTTGTATGTAACTTGAACTAGTATGTGGGGACATACATGGATCGATGTTCAAGTAACAACCTAAAAGGTCTATAGTACAAGGATAAATTGGGTACATTATCCTGGTAACACTATGTGATACGACCCGCTTTGTATTTTATACAGACGCATTGATCTAAAGCGTCCATGTAGTAGACATGCAAGCGAGGGTATCCTATGCAATGAGTTTGCATAAGACCGGACCATGAAATAGTAAACCACTAGATATAACACTGTTAACTAGTTAGGTTACTGTTTCAATAGGATGACCTAGGTAACTCAGTCTTAATCCTGAGTGTGTCATGAACTCCTTCTCATGAGGGATTTTCCTTTGATTAGCATGAGTGAGAGTGGCCAATACGCCGACTCAATATGCCTTCCTTTTTCGGGACAAGACAGAGTGGGAGGCTGGGGACATGACAATACAAGAAGGAATTCACTCATTCCCACTTCTAGGAGAAGTAGATGAGTGTTCTCTTAAGTGGTGACTCCGGGACTTGAACAAAAGGATCCCGCCCTCTCACTGGCCCGAGAGGGAATTTATGTTTAATGGTTGGACCATAAATAGGTTGTTCATTAGAGGAGCGCTAGTACTTAAGGAGACAGATGTAACACTAGGGTAAAATGGTAATTTGACCCAGTTGTGATTACGAACATTAGGTCCTCCTGCTAGGTCGTAAAGAGTAATTAGGAACAATTATATCTTGAGAGAGTTTGAATAGTTCAAATTCATATTGGGAATTAAGCTTGTATGAGATACAAATTAATATAACGTATAGTGATACATTAAAATATAAAGTCTAATTTAAAATTAAACTTTATTATTATTAGAGGAATAAATATTTGAAGAAGTTCAAATATTAAAATGAATTTGATTCATATTAAATTTATAGGATAAAAGAGAATTTGAAGGAGTTCAAATTTTAATATGAATTTGATTCATATTATAGAATTAATTAATCGAAGACCTAAAATTAAATATATGATATTTAATTGGGTAATTAATTAATTAACTAATAGAAGGTCTGAAATTAAATATATGATATTTAATTGGTGATTAATTAATTGGAAATTAATTAATCTATTTTGGTAGAAACAAAATTAAGCACGAATCGGTCCCAATTTCGCTTCCGCTTTACGAAATTCCAAATCCTTCATATCTAAACGTTATAAGCCAAGCAAATGAAAAGGATGGAGGGGGAGATTTCGAGAGAGCTCAAAGTCAAAAATTTTTAAATGCTTTAAATGACTGTGCCCTGCGAGATCTTGGATACAAGGGCAATTGTTACACATGAAAAAATAATCAACTTGGAACAACCTTTTTTCGTAAAAGGCTGGACAGATGTATCGGTAATGTTGATTTCTTCAATCTTTATCATTTTGTTACTATTAATCATTTGGGTTTCTTGTTATCAGTTCACAGAGTTATCGAAGTTGTTTTAAACGACTCCAAGGACTCTCACTATGCAAGGAACAAAACATCCCATTTCAAATTTGAAGAAACATGGACTCTCCATGAGGATTGTGTTTCAATAATTCATGTAGGGTGGGAAAAAGGAGGAGGAGATGATTTGCCTGATAATTTACTCACCCACATTCGAAGTGTAAATGAGGAGTTAAAGCGGTGGGGAATGAATAAAATAGGAAAATTCAAAACAAGAATCATGGAGGCAAAAAGGAAGATTGAGGCTTTGCATGAAGGGTCGATTGGAAGGGAATGCGCAAGTCATTTTAAAGACGGAAGAGAAACGACTAGATAATATTTTGATGGAGGAAGAAATTTACTGGAAACAACGCTCACGGGAAGATTGGCTTAAATGGGGGGATCGTAACACAAGATGGTTCCATTCCAAAGCAACTCACCAACGTCAGAAGAATAAAATCCAGAAAATAACTGACTTTGGTGGACATTGTTTTGAAAACAGGGAAGATATTGAGCGTGTTTTGCTTCATTATTATTATGAACTTTTTAAGTCCTCTATTTTAAATGTGCAAGCGGTAGAAGAAATTCTACAAGCTACTCCAATAAGAGTTTCAGATGAGATGAACTTTCAACTAAATCGAGTCTTTGTAGCTACAGAGGTGGAGGAAGCTTTAAAACAGATGCATTCAACTAAAGCCCCTGGACCGATGGCCTACCAGACCTCTTCTATAGAAAATACTGGGACATAGTAGGGGAAATGGCGATCAACACTTGCCTTCGATGTCTTAATGAAGGGAAAATGCCTGTAAAGACCAATGAAACAACGATTGTCCTCATTCCCAAAAGGAAAAATCCAAGCACGGTGAATGATTACCGCCCTATTATTTTATGCAATGTGTGTTTTAAGCTTATTGCTAAAGTGCTTGCCAACAAATTGAAAATGTTTCTCCATTATATTATATCTAAAAATCAAAGCGCATTTGTTCCTGGTAGATTAATAGCTGATAATGTTATTGTCGGGTATGAATGCTTGCATTACATTAAAGGTTCTAAATCTAAGAAAAATTGTTTTGCATCCATGAAATTGGACATGAGTAAAGCATATGATAGAGTGGAGTGGAGTTTTCTTAGAAGTATTATGGCAAAAATGGGCTTTAGCCCTTCTTGGATTAAGAGGATTGGAATGTGTGTAGAGTCTATGTCATTTTCAATTCTTATTAATGGCATCTGTTCTGAAACCTTTAAGCCCACCAGAGAGCTTAGGCAGGGTGATCCTTTTTCTCCATATTTATTTCTCATGTGTGTGGAGGGTTTGTCCAGCCTCTTAAAAAAGGCTGAGACATTTCAAAATATTTCAGGACTTTAAATTGCCAGATCGACACCATCTATCTCTCACCTCTTGTTTTGCAGATGATAGTTTTTTCTTCCTTAAAGCTCGAAAGGATGAATTTACTGAGATGCAATGAATCCTGAAAGTCTACGAGGCAGCAACGGGACAGATCGTTGATAGCACGATTTATTGTGCTATATTTTATATGATTTTATTGTTAGTCCTGGGTACTTTTTGGCCAATTTTATGTCTATTTTGTTTTGTTTTGTAGGAATCAAACATTTCAATGGAAATTGACGTTTTTGAAGATTACCAGTGATTATAGGATTAATCATTAAAATTTGAAATAGTTCTTTAATATTAATGATTAGAAACCGTCAATCTACAATCAAGATTTGCACCAATTGAAGGGAATAAAAATCCCCACGCAGCGGAAGCGCATCGATTGGACCTTACGCCGTATATTAATTAATATTAAAATACTGTTACGAAAACTCAATTAAACTTTAAAACCCTTTTAAAGTTGCTTCGTTGAAGACTTGACCATTCTTCGCCAACGACGCTCCAACGAACGAAAACGCAGCAGCCTCATTGCCTCTTGATCGCTGGAATTTTCTTCTTGATTGACACAATAACCACAGAGGTTACACCGGTATGTCTCTAAGTCTAGGAAGCAAAAGACTTGTGGGAGTCTTTCTTTAAGAGGGAGGCTAGAGAGAATTCTAGGTCTTGTCTTTCAAGAGTGTCAAGTGTCATGACCAATTAGGTCTAGTGTTCTATTTATAGAAGAGAGGCCAAGAATAAAATATTCAATTAAATCAATCTTTTCTAAAATTGATTCAATCTTATTCCTTAATTAATCAATCATGATCAATCAATTCCATAATTGATTAATCTTTTCCACAAATGACTAATTACTTCCATAAGTGATTAGATCATTTCCATAAATGATTAATCACCTCCTTAAGTGATTAATTATTTCCATAATTGATTAATTCCCGGTTAATGATTTCTTTAATTAATTAACCACTAATTAAATATCACATATTTAATTTCCAGCCTAGAATTAATTAATTTGCCCAAATACATTTTAGGCCTTAAATTAATTAATTCATTTATTATTAACTCTTTCAAATTTCCATAAATTTATATTTGAACTTTTCAAATATTAATTTCTCTCATAATAATATATCAATATATATTATATTTGTTTTCCTTAATAAATTGAACATTTTCAATTTACTTTTATTACTTAGTTGCCTCAAATTACTTTACGAGCTACCAGTGGGGCCTAATGGACCTGCAGATCAGAAGCTCCAACGATGTGAGATTAATTGGTCAAACTCATTAACCACATTAATCAATATTCGTTAATTGTGTGTACATTCCACTATAGACTCACAGTTGCACTCTTCTCACTGCAGACATATTTTCTGTGTCCACGAATCTAGACCAATATCGACTAGTTAGTCCATCACGTGTGTTCGTAACACCAGCTGGGTCAAATTATCGTTTTACCCCTGGGTTACCTCTATTTCCTTAAGTATCAATTCTCCTCTAATGAACAACCTGTTTGTGGTCCAATCATCAAAAAGAAAACCCTCTCGTGCCATTGAGAGGGTAGGGTCCTTTGTTCAAGACTCGGAGTAACCACTTAAGGGAACATTCATCTGCTTCCCTAAAGTCGGGAAGGAGTGAATACCATCTTGTACGATTATGTTCCCAACTCCCCATTCAGTCTTGTCCCCAAAGTGGTAGGCTTATTCAGTCGGCGTATTGGCCACTCTCACCCATACAAATAAAATGACAATCTCTCATGAGCAGGAGTCCATAATCAACTCAGGATTAAGACTAAGTTGTCTAGGTCGTCCTAGTGAAATAGAAAACCAACTAGTTAACGGTGTTATAACCAGTGGTTACTATTTCGCGGTCCGGTCTTATGAAAACTCATTGCATAGGATACCCCCACTCGCATGTCTCCTACACGAACGCGTTGGATCGCAGCGTTTGTATCAAATACAAAGTGGGTCGTATCCATAGTGTCACCAGGATAAGGCACCCAGTCTTATCCCTATACTATAGACCCTTTAGGCTGTTTCTTGAATAATGATCCCATATGTCGCTACATATTGTTCAAGACTCATATTACAACCTTGGATGTCTAGTTTATTGGATTAGGGTTATTATTAGGCAAAGACAAATATAAAATAACTAATAACAATTAATGGAAAAATATATCAATATTATTTCATTAATATCCGGTCAACGGTTACATTCACTATCTACGAGTTTTAGGGTATAAAACCCAACAAACTCCCACTTGAACTAAAACACTAGTTAGTGGGATGTAAAGGCAATAATCTAAAGGTGGAAGTGTCATGTATATAATACAATGAACTAGGGCATCCTTATAACCATTATACATTTCTCCCACTTGCCCTAGATTAGATGGCATACATATCTCGTAGACCTAGACCCTCTAGATGACCCTCAAACACTTTAGCCGTGAGAGCCTTCGTAAATGGATCATCGATGTTGTGCTCCAAGGCGATCTTAGTGACGATCACATCTCCTCGTTGCACAATCTCCCGTATCAGGTGATACTTCCTCTCGATGTGTTTACCCCGTTTGTGGCTTCGAGGTTCTTTTGAGTTGGCTACAGCCCCACTGTTGTCACAGTACAGTGTTATGGGCACGTTCATATTCAGAACCACTTCTAAATTAGTCAAGAACTTTCTAAGCCATACTGCCTCCTTAGCTGCTTCGCAAGCTGCTACATACTCAGCCTCCATGGTTGAGTCTGCTATGCATCCTTGTTTGATGCTTCTCCACACTACTGCTCCTCTATTGAGGGTGAATACTGACCCTGATGTGGATTTCCTTGAATCCTTATCAGCTTGAAAGTCAGAGTCAGTGTATCCAGTAAGAATCAAGTCCTTAGCTCCATACACAAGCATGTAGTCCCTCGTTCTCCGAAGATACTTGAGGATGTTCTTAACTGCTCCCCAGTGGTCCAACCCTGGATTAGACCGATACCTACTGACTACTCCCACTGCATAACATATGTCAGGCCTAGTGCAGAGCATAGCATACATTAAGCTGCCCACAGCTGAGGCGTAGGGAATGTGTCTCATGTTCTCAACTTCTTGAGGTGTCTTAGGAGATTGTTCCTTAGACAGGTGTACCCCATGTCTGAAGGGTAGTAATCCCTTCTTGGAGTTTTGCATCGAATATCGAGACAACATCTTGTCAATATACGTTGCTTGAGACAGAGCTAGCGTTTTGTTCTTACGATCCCTAATGATTTGGTTTCCCAGAACATATTGAGTCTCTCCCAGATCTTTCATTTGGAATTGGGCTGCTAGCCATTTCTTAATGTCAGTGAGGTATCCTACATCATTCCCAATGAGTAGGATATCGTCTACATACAGTATTAGAAAAGCTACTTTCCTTTTGTTGACTTTCTTGTACACACAAGGCTCATCAACGTTTTGGTCAAAGCCAAAAGATTTGATTGCAGTATCAAATCTAATGTTCCATGATATGGATGCTTGTTTCAATCTATAAATGGATCGATTGAGCTTACAAACCTTTTGTTCCTGACCTTGGGCTATGAACCCTTCGGGTTGAGACATGAAGATATTCTCTTAAAGATTACCATTCAGAAAGGCAGTCTTGACGTCCATTTGCCATATTTCATAGTCATAATATGTGGCTAAGGATAAGAGAATTCTTATGGACTTTAACATGGCTACATGAGAAAAGGTTTCCTCATAGTCAACCCCTTCCTTTTGGGTATAACCCTTTGCCACTAGTCTAGCTTTGAAGGTCTGTACCTTTCCAGCTGCATCTCTTTTTCTCTTATAGATCCATTTGCACCCTATGGGTTTTACCCCATTTGGTAGATCTGTAAGTTCCCATACAGAATTGGAGTACATTGACTCCATTTCCAGGTTCATGGCTTTGACCCATTCATCCTTATCTTCGTCATTCATTGCCTGTCAATAGGACAATGGATCGTCAATGCCATCATTAGGTATGACAACCTGAGTTTCAGTTAAACCCAATAGCTGTCAGGTTGTAATACAACCCTCCCACTGCGTCGAGGCATTCCCAACGTTTGAGATGGACTGGATGGATCTGAAGAACTAGTTCCTTCATCAACCCTTGTTGAAGGTCCAACTTCATCAACAACTCTTGATGATTCTTCAGTAGCTTCTCCTAATATTATTTTGCTGCGTGGTTTATGATCTCTCATGTGGTCTTCCTCTAAGAAAGTGGCGTTTGTCGATACAATCACCTTATTTTCTTGTGGGTCGTAGAAATAACCACCTCTCGTTTCTTTAGGGTAACCAACAAATTGGCACAGTTTTGAACGAGGTTCCAGTTTCTTAGGATTTGTCACAAGCACGTGTGCTGGACAACCCCAAATGCGAAAGTGATGCAAACTAGGTTTACGCCCCTTCCGTAATTCGAAAGATGTTTCAGAAACACTTTTCGAGGAAACATTGTTCAAAATGTATACTGCAGTCTCTACTGCATACCCCCAAAACGAGCGAGGCAATTGAGCATAGCTCATCATTGATCGAACCATGTCTAACAAGGTTCTATTTCTCCTTTCTGACACACCATTCAGCTGAGGTGTACCAGGGGCTGAGAGTTGAGATTGGATTCCATGTTCTATCATATAATCTTGGAATCTTTGATCCATATACTCCCCTCCTCGATCAGATCGAAGTACTTTAATAGATTTACCTAATTGGTTTTCAACTTCAGCCTTAAACTCCTTAAACTTTTCAAGGGCTTCAGACTTATGTCCCATTAGGTACAAGTAACCATATCTTGAATAATCATCTATAAATGAGATGTAATATTCATACCTTCCTCGAGCTTTTACATTCATTGGACCATATAGATCCGAATGTATTAACTCTAAGGGTTCTTTGGCTCTGTAACCTTTTCCAGTAAAGGGTCTCTTGGTCATTTTTCCCTCGAGACAAGATTCACAAGGTGGTAGTGAATCATCTTCTAACTTGCTTAGAAGTCCATTCTTTACCAAACGACCGATCCTATCGATGTTTATATGACCAAGTCTGAGATGCCAAAGATGAGTATTGTTACTTGATGGAGAAATCTTTTGCCTTTTACTTTGAGTTTCAGCAGTTTTAAATAATTCGTGATTTAAAAGTGCTTTGTTTTTGGTTGGTCTTAAAACATACAAGTTATTTTCCAATTTGGCTGAACAAATAAGTACACCATTTTTATAAATGAACGCTTCATTCATATAAAAAATAACGGTATACGATTGTTCAATCAAACATGAAATAGAAATTAAGTTCCTCTTAATCTTGGGAACGATTAACAAACTTTCTAAAAGTAAGAATCTATATCTAAAAAATAACTTCGCAGCTCCCACTGCTTTAGCTGAAATGACTTCTCCAGTTCTGACCCTGAGTGTCATTTCCCCATCGTTCAACTGCCGAAAGGAACTTCCTTTTCAGAGGTTTATAATATCAGCCAACGAAGGGTGATCAGGTACTCCTCCTTTGAAATGAGACACCTCTCAGCTAATTCTAATTTCAGAATAACTCATATTCCTATAGACATTATCCACCGTCGTTCGGTCAAGGATTTGTTAACACTTTTAACTCATCCTCGTAAGTGTAACCCTTCCACTTTCAGATCTCAGAGGCACGCACCAACAGGCTACCGAAGGGAAAGACAACTGTTGGTGATTAGCCTAAGAGCTCCTATCCTTTTCAGGAGTTCACGATGTTCCGAATCCTATGAACAGGCCCTCCGAAGGGATGGTTGCGTCAAGACAACCTGCAGGCGGATCACAGGACTCTCACGGTGCGAACTATGGGCGGAGACCGAGGGATACGTTGACACGTGTCCCGCTCCCACTTACTTTTGACATTTTTCCCATTCACCTTGATATTGATCCATGCAAACACTTTCCGAAGGGAGGCCACTCCTAAGGCGACTCGAAGCCGAGCATGAATCTCACGTTGTGAATATAGGGACATAGGAGCAAAACTTGATTTAAATCTCGTTTTGTAACTTTCCTCCCACTGAAAATGTCCTAAGGTTAATATATGGTTGTTTAACTTAGATAGTATTCGGCTAAGTCAAACTATCTAAGTCTGATCCTATTATAACAATTATGGAAAGGATTCAACTGCAATCTTTTGGGTGAATTAAACTTCTTTTAATAAACCCAACATTGCAAGTCAACATTACTATGATTAATTCAACTCAATGTTCGGGTCAATTCCCAGGTAGGAGGTGTTCCGTAAACCGTCAACTTAAATACCCCCAGCCTTAGACAGAATTTTACCGAGAGAGTTCCCTTATAACCTCAGTAATGTAGGGTCTTTACTCTAAAGATCTAGGTGCATTAAACACTATTAATAAACCTAGTGACATTGCATGCTAACATTTAACTATGATGAATTCAACTCCGGTATTCCAGGTCAGTTCCCAGGTAGGAGGTGTTCCGTAAACCGTCAACTTAAATACCCCCAACCTTAGACGGAACATTACCGGTGGAGTTCCCTTATAATCATAGCAATGTATTTCCTACTTAGTCAATTAAAACTATTTTTAATTCTAAGTAAGAAAAGATTTTAATCCGATTAGAAAACGATCTAGGTCTAATTAATTTTAAACAATTTAAAATTAATCCAATTCATCCTATGATCTTATGTTTGCATGCAAATCTTGATTATAGATTGACGGTTTCTAATCATTAATATTAAAGAACTATTTCAAATTTTAATGATTAATCCTATAATCAAGAATCTAGGGTTTAATTCATTTAACAATCTCATTCAAATTAAATAATTAAACCATACTAATTGCATGAATAATATAACAATTATATTATTAACTATGGATGTTTCATGCTTCATGCAATTTTGATTTTCTTTTACTATAACAATTATAAGCCAATCAAGAAAATCAATCAAGCATGCTTCATTCATCACATTAAACATAACTATTTATATTTAATTTAAGTAATGACATGCTTCATGCTTTCCAATTTTTCATATAATTAATATACATTTATATTAAAAAATATGAAAACAAATCCATGCATTTAAACATACATTATAACAATTTATAATATATAAAAAATGCATGAGCATGTTTATAACCTAAAACATATAAATAGCAATTGAACCGGTTAATTTTGGCCCCTAGGATAAAATAAAGCATTAAATTACATTAATTTAGCTAAATTCTATCCTAAAAAAAATCCTTGTACAGCTTCGGAATTGGTCTAGACAGCACGAAACGCCCCGAACCACCTCAAACTCGCTTCGAAAATCACGAACCATGCCAAAAATTGGCTGTACCGGACCAAATAGGTCCCAGCCCAGTCGAACCGATCCGAACCGGATCGGCCACGCCTTGAACCGTGCCTTTTGAAACCCTAATGCGCGCCTCCATCGTGACAGCGTCTCGACGCTGTGTTGATAGCGTCTAGACGTTGTGCGCTTTCCATGTTTGGCGCCTGTATAATCGAGACAGCGTCGAGACGCTGTTGAGGTAGCGTCCCGACGCTGTGCGCTTTCCTTACTGAGCGCCTGCGAATTGGGACAACGTCGAGACGCTGTTGGAGTAGCGTCCTGACGCTGTTGCGTCTGGAATCGATTTCTGGGCAAAAAACAGCAACTTTTCTTCGATTTTGGCCTCGATTTCAGCGGCAATTGCTTCGATTTTCATCTCATAAAAACCTATTCTAGACCCGGACTTACATAGGACTCGATTTTACATAAAATACCCGAAACAACGGGCCTTACATGATCAAAATCACATAAAAATAAAATCTATGGCCATAAAATTAACCAAAACAGTTCAACGCAAACCGAACATACATTATGCATAAATCCCACATATTAGAGCCTATCGCAACTTTTAAAATTAATTAATAGGGACAGCGATGGCTCTGATGCCGATTGAAGGGAATAAAAGTCCCTACGCAGCGGAAGCGTATCGATTGGACCTTACGCCGTATATTAATTAAAATTAAAATACCATTACGAAAACTCAAACAAACTTTAAACACTCTTTAAAGCTGCTGGAAAATTGGTTTAAACATGCTGAAAAATAAATCTAAATTTATTTTCATGCTTTTCTAAAGAAAAGGGGAAGAACCGTCACATACCTTCGTTGAAGACTTGACCGTTCTTCGCCAACAACGCTCCACGAACGAAAACGCAGCAGCCGCCTTTTTTTTCTTCGCTGGAAATCCCTTCTTTGAATGACACAATAACCACAGAAGTTACACTGGTATGTCTCTAAGTCTAGGAAGCAAAAGACTTGTGGGAGTCTTTCTCTAAGAGGGAGGCTAGAGAGAATTCTAGGTCTTGTCTTTCAAGAGTGTCAAGTGTCATGACCAATTAGGTCTAGTGTTCTATTTATAGAAGAGAGGCCATGGATAAAATATTCAATTAAATCAATCTTTTCCATAATTGATTCAATCTTATTCCTTAATTAATCAATCATGATCAATCAATTCCATAATTGATTAATCTTTTCCACAAATGACTAATTACTTCCATAAGTGATTAGATCATTTCCATAAATGATTAATCACTTCCTTAAGTGATTAATTATTTCCATAATTGATTAATTCCCGGTTAATGAATTCTTTAATTAATTAACCACCAATTAAATATCACATATTTAATTCCCGGCCTAGAATTAATTAATTTGCCGAAACACATTTTAGGACTTAAATTAATTAATTTATTATTTTGAACTCTTTCAAACTTCCATAAATTTATATTTGAACTTTTCAAGTATTAATTTCTCTCATAATAATATATCAATATATATTATATTTGTTTCCCTTAATAAATTGAACATTTTCAATTTACTTTTATTACTTAGTTGCCTCAAATTACTTTACGAGCTACCAGTGGGACCTAATGGACCTGTAGATCAGAAGCTCCAAAGATGTGAGATTAATTGGTCAAACTTATTAACCACATTAATCAATATTCGTTAACTGTGTGTACATTCCACTATAGACTCATAGTTGCACTCTTCTCACTGCAGACATATTTTATGTGTCCACGGATCTAGACCAATATCGACTAGTTAGTCCTTCACGAGTGTCCGTAACACCAGCTGGGTCAAATTACCGTTTTACCCCTGGGTTACCTCTATTTCCTTAAGTACCAATTCTCCTCTAATGAACAACCTGTTTGTGATCCAACCATCAAACAGAAAACCCTCTCGTGCCATTGAGAGGGTAGGACCCTTTGTTCAAGACTCGGAGTAACCACTTAAGGGAACATTCATCTGCTTCCCTAAAGTCGGGAAGGAGTGAATTCCATCTTGTACGATTATGTTCCTAGCTCCCCATTCGGTCTTGTCCCCAAAGTGGTAGGCTTATTAAGTCGGTGTATTGGCCACTCTCACCCATACAAATCAAAGGACAATCTCTCATGAGCAGGAGTCCATAATCAACTCAGGATTAAGACTAAGTTGTCTAGGTCGTCCTAGTGAAATAGAAAACCAACTAGTTAACGGTGTTATAACCAGTGGTTACTATTTCGCGGTCCGGTCTTATGCAAACTCATTGCATAGGATACCCCCACTCGCATGTCTCCTACAGGAACGCGTTGGATCGCAGCGTTTGTATCAAATACAAAGTGGGCCGTATCCATAGTGTCACCAGGATAAGGCACCCAGTCTTATCCCTATACTATAGACCCTTTAGGCTGTTTCTTGAACAATGATCCCATATGTCGCTACATATTGTTCAATACTCATATTACAACCTTGGATGGCTAGTTTATTGGATTAGGGTTATTATTAGGCAAAGACAAATATAAAATAACTAATAACAATTAATGGAAAAATATAACAATATTATTTCATTAATATCCGGTCAACGGTTACATTCACTATCTACGAGTTTTAGGGAAAAACCCAACAAGAGTGGAGTGGAGTTTTCTTAGAAGTATTATTGCAAAAATGGGCTTTAGCCCTTCTTGGATTAAGAGGATTGGAATGTGTGTAGAGTCTATGTCATTTTCAATTCTTATTAATGGCATCTGTTCAGAAACCTTTAAGCCCACAAGAGAGCTTAGGCAGGGTGATCCTTTATCTCCATATTTATTTCTCATGTGTGCAAAGGGTTTGTCCAGCCTCTTAAAAAAGGCTGAGACATTTCAAAATATTTCAGGACTTTGAATTGCCAGATCGACACCATCTATCTCTCACCTCTTGTTTTGCAGATGATAGACTTTTCTTCCTTAAAGCTTGAAAGGATGAATTTACTGAGATGCAATGAATCTAGAAAGTCTACGAGGCAGCAACGGGACATATCGTTGATAGCACGATTTATTGTGCTATATTTTATATGATTTTATTGTTAGTCCTAGGTACTTTTTGGCCAATTTTATGTCTATTTTGTTTTGTTTTGTAGGAATCAAACATTTCAATGGAAATTGACGTTTTTGAAGATTACCAGTGATTTAGGAGCTAAAGAATAAGTTCGAGCCAAGAAAACAGCAAAGGAAGAACAATTTTGGGCCTAGCGTTGAGACGCTAGCCCTTGGAGCGTCTCAACACTGGCCAACGATCAAAATAGGCGTGAGATTGATTCAGCGTCGATACGCTACCTCCACTGCGTCTCGACGCTGCGATTTTTCCCAAATTAATTAGGGCATGCGCACAACAGCGTCTCGACGCTGTCGCGCAGATTGGGCAGTATATATTGTTTGCAATGCCATCTGAATGAGGGAACTGTTTTGAGGAGAAAAAGACGACTTTTGAGAGCAAAATCTGGACAGAAGAGGGCAGAAACATAGAGGAGCTTAATTTAGGAGCTTGGATCGGGAGGATCGTGACGGGAACGCACGGGAATCACGGGTAGCGATTTTTAGCATGTATTGGTGATAGCGAGCATAGCTAGCTATTTTTCCCTATTTAATTCAGCTAGTGATAGCGAGTATAGCTAGCTATTTTTCTCTAATTAATTAAGTTAGTCTTTTACAATTATTTGCCCAAATTTATGCATTTTTATGTTTTATTTGTAGGAAGTATGTGTTTGAAGCTTAATTCAGCAATTGGAGTCAAATGAAGTTCAATCCCAAAAAAAAAAAAAAAAAAAAAAAAAAAAAAATCATAGCGTCGCGACGCTATGTACACAGCGTCGCGACGCTATCCGCAGATTTTCTATAAATTCCTTTTTTTCAGCTACGGATTTGGGGAGTCCAATTGGTTAGATTTTAGCCCTAATTTCGACTAGAGACCTTTGGTGGGAGGTAAAGCAAGGCCAAGGAGCGGGAATCAAGCGAGAAGAAGTGGAGATCGTGACGGGGACGTGTCGGTTTCGACAAATTCGAGTTTTCCTTTCTCTTTCCCTTACCTCTTGTAGTTTTTATGGCTTTTCTTGCAATTAGTGTTTGTAGTTTAAAGACTATGAATTGTTAGTTGTTTGTCTTAGGGATTGATGTAGTTGTTTTAGTTTGTTGGATTAATTTGTGGTATGAATATGCATTTATTTTACCTATGCAATTATGGTTAAATGCTTTCAATTACTTGATCACTAGTTGAATGATTTGAGTGTTGAATCTTGCTCGGGAGAGGGGATTTGGCCTAAGACTTACTTTATTTAATTGTATGACTAAAGTAGAAATTCTAAGTTTGTGATGGGATTTGGAATAACTTTAGAAGTTGCTTGAAGAACTAAACTCAAAGCCTTGCATGTTAATGAACTTAGATAGGGATATCTAGTTGGTTGCATGCATGAGAATCAATTATGCTCGGGAGAGATAGTTGTGATAAAATGTTCCTAGACTTAGTTGAATAATTGCATGCTAAATTCATCCAATTAATTAATCCTCAATCTCAACAATGAATTCAATTCCCTAAGAATCTTTCCATTTGAGTCTCCACCTTTATTTTACGCTTTTTTTCTTTAGATTTATCTTTATCATTGAGTTTTGCTCCCTAAATAAAATTGAAAAAAAGTATTCACGGTACTTAATTTACTAGAAAACCAATCCAGAGGACGACATTCGTTTTACACGAAAACACTATATTATTACTTGACCCGTACACTTGCGGTAAGCAAATTGCGCATCAGCTAGTCTTTCATGAATTATTGGCCATTTTATTGCACTTAATTGTTTATTTAGTAGAAAAGCGTCGATTAGAACTAAAACGTGGAATTGGAGTTAATCGGGTGTTCGGGACGTGAAAAGATGCCAATGAACCGGAAAGATTCAAGCAACAAGGAGCCAAGAGAGGGCAATCTGCCTAAGAGCATCGAGACGCCACTCTTGGAGCGTCCCGACGCTGGTTATCCTTAATTACAATAGGCGGCAGCATCACAGCGTCGAGACGCTGTGATAAGAGCGTCTCGACGCTCTCGATTTTTCCATAATCAGAACGCGCGTTTAAGAGGCAGCGTCTCGACGCTATCGGCAGATTTTCCTATTTAACTTTCTTTTTTTGCTACGGATTGATGAGGCCAAATTGAGATAGTTGAACCCTAATTTTGACTAGAGACCTACTGTGGGAGCTGAAGCAAGGATGAGGACCGGGAATCTCACTTGGTGGCGTGGATATCGAGACGGGTACGTGCCGGGATCGACGACATTAAGTGTTTCCTTTCCTTTTACTTCTCTCTAGCTAGATTTTATGGCTTTTTCATGTTTAGTTGCGCTTGTAATGACATGTATGAGTCGCTAAACTTGTAGCTTAGGGATTGATGTAGTTGATTTAGTTTATGGATTGATTTATGGTTTAAGTTATGCAATGATTATTATGTTTGTAATCTTGATTTAATGTTTTCAATTAATTGGCCATTAATTGGATGATCTAAGTGTTAATTCTTGCTCGGGAGAGGGGATTTAGCATAGACTTGTTCAAGATTGCATGACTAAAGTTTATATTCTAAGCTCGTGACGGATTTTAGATTAACTTTAGAATCGGTCAAAAGAACTCATTGCCTTGTATGTTAATAAACTTAGATAGGGATATCAAGTTGGTTAATTTGCATGAGAATCAATTATACTCGAGAGAGGTAGTTGTGATTAAAGGTTCTTAGGCTCATAATTCTATTGTGCATAATAACTTTTTCCTTAAAATCAATCCTAGACTAAATTGGCAAAATGAATTCCCTAAGTGTTTTCTCAATTGCATATCCACTGTTTGTTTGTTTTGATCTAGTTTTCTTTCAATCAATCATCACTTTGAGTTCCCTAAATAAAATTGAGCAAGATAATTTGCAATACTTGATTTAGCTTAAAAATCCAATCCAAAGGACGACACTCATTTATACGAACACTTTATTATTACTTGACCCGTGAGCTTGCGGTAAGGAAAATTCCATATCAATTGGACTGATTTTGATTGTATTTGGAGAGACATGAGTAGCTAAATTTCGTTTCTTAGGGGCTTGATGTAGCCATTAGTTCGTATGGATTAATTTATGGTTTTTTTAGGCCGTTTCGTAACGCGGTTCATTTATGCAATTTGTATGCTTAATGCTTATAATCTCTTGATCACAGATTGTATGTTGTTGTTTCTGAACTAATCGCTCGGGAGAGGGTAGTTTAGATTAGATTATCAATTGCATGACTTAGGTAATTCTTTAATCGGGAGATTTGGGATTGCTTGAGAAACCGTTATGAGGACTGTTCTTATTGCTTATGCTTGTTGTTGAAATTAGATAGGGATATCAATTTCTTAATTTGCATAAAGAATTATTTGTACTCGGGAGAGGATTTTAATTATCGATAATCCTTGGTTTATGAATTTGTTACGTGTTCGTTCTTAATTATTCTTGGAATTAATTCATGCATCTAATAGGTGAAATCAATTCCCTAAGGTCTTTCTCCATTGAGTTTCCATATTTTATTGCTTTGATTAGTTTTTCATTGATTTGCATACTTCTCGTTTATTTTCTCTAAATAAAATTGGGCGAATATACCTTTAATAATTAGGGGAACTAGAAAACCAATCCAGAGGACGACATTCGATTTTTAATCACTATATTATAACTTGGGCCCGTACACTTGCGGTTAGCAATTTGCGTACCAAGTTTTTGGCGCCGTTGCTGGGGATTGGAAATTATTTAGTTCGCTTAATATTGTGGGGAATTTGCTTGGTCTTACTTTAGAGTGTATCTTATTGTGTTTGTCTTATTTTTTCCTTTTCCTACATTTTTCGTACCCTTCCCTTTTAACACCATGAACAAAAGATCTAGGAGACACGCTGTCGCTTCCTCCTCCTCCTCCGCTCCTTTTGATCCCAATAGGTTCATTAGTAGCGCAGCTGTAGAGCAATTTGAAAAATATGTGGAGAGTAGGAACTTTATTCCTGAGCGAGGTTTCAGCCCTGACCCTGAGGTGCAACCAAACTTAGTAAACAACATTGTTGCGTGGGGTTGGGGCGACGTTGTTCATCATCCTGCGCCCGAGGTAGCATCCATAGTGAGGGAGTTCTATGCTAACATGGAAGAAATTTCTTCTTCATCCTTTGTTCGAGGACCCCGTGTCCCTTACGACTCCCACACCATCAATAGGTTTTATAGGCTACCCGACTTTAAGAGGGATGACTATAGCACATACCTTCATGTCCACTTAGACGTCAATGAGGTCATTCAGACGGTATGTAGGTCAGGGGTCGAGTGGGCTATGACAGGAGCAGAAGTGGTGAGATTCAGGACCACCGACCTGTTCGTAGATTACAGGGTGTGGCACACTTTCCTCTGCGCTAAGTTGATGTCTGTGGCGCATCTAAGCGATGTTACCAAGAGTCGTGCCATCCTCCTATTCGCTATCGCCACAGGCCGCTCGGTGAATGTCAGGCAGGTTATTCATCAGTCTATGCGCCACATCCGCCGTCGTCACACGACAGTAGGGCTCGGGCATCCATCACTGATCACAGCCCTTTGTCGAGCCGCTAGTGTCGTTTGGGACGCCCAGGAGGAGTTGGTCCACCCCGGAGCGATTATAGACAAGAATTTCATCAGTCGATACCGAGGGTCTGGACCACAGGGTGCACAGCCAGCTTTCCCCATCCATGCAGAGCCAGAGCATCCTGAGCAGCCTGCAGAGCCTGAGCAGCAGGAGCAGGAGGTCCCACCTCCCACCATCGAGGAGCAGCTGCAGTAGCTGCGCATGGAGTTCTAGAGTCACCGGCTGGAGTTCCAAACTCACCAGCTGGAGTTCCAGAGTCATCGACAGGAGCTCCAGAGTCAGCAGCGCGATTACCAGAGAGAGAGGCGCAGGGATCGTCGTCATTTCCTCTACACTACGAGCATGCATGCCCACTCCTATCAGTGTCAGGTGGCTTTTTGTACGGGTCAGCCTTTGCCGCCACCTTTACCATCGTACGAGTCGCCTGAGGATGAGGACGAGGACGAGTGATGCTCTGCCGCCTTCCCTCTGTACACGGTTGTTTCTTTCTCCCTCATTCCTATTTTTCATTGTATTTGTTCACATATACATGTTTGTATCTCTTATTATTTTACATTGAGGACAATGTAATTCTTAAGTTTGGGGGTGGAAAGTATTTACTTTTACTTTTGGTCTGTAATTATTATTTGTTATATCTCCTTTGACCATTTTTGGATTATTAGGTGTATTATTGTGATTATATTCAGGTTATCATTTTGGATCAATTTTTTTCCATTGAGATCTGGGTTGATTGTGTTATCTGTCTGAGTTGTTTTTCTTTGAGGATGTTGTTTTGGTTATGACAGCCGATGGGGATACCTAATTTCAGAAAGCAGGTAAGTTATTTTGTGCAATAATAATTAAAGACATGATTCAAGATATGTTGATTTTATTTCATGAATCTTTTGCACCATTTGAGCACATAGTCTCCTGTCTTAGTTTGGCGAGCTTAGAGTAGGATTCTGTGATCTAGACCTTGTTGTCACCTCGAAAGGTTTAGGGACTGATTTGATGGTTAATTTGCATGATAGTTAGTAATGTCACACTTGGGAGAAAATGATGTCATATCTTGCATGTTAGTGAAAAGAAAAAAAAAATGAATGAATGAAAGAAAAGAAAAAAAAATGATGACGAGTTGAATAAAGAAAAAAATTGAATTAAGGTCAAAAAGAGCTACCCCTGTTGTGATCAGTTAGGCCAACCAGAGAAAACTCAGGTTAAGGGTCCTTGCAATAGGTGTGTGAAAGCTAGTGACCACCATTATTGATTGTGAAAAAACTCAAAGTTTGTGGGTTGTGTACCCCATTTAGGCACCCTAGTGGCATATTACCATCTTGAGTGTGGAGAGGCTTGATGATTTGGACTTAGGACCAGAGTAGGGGGAAAACAAGCGAAGGGCTGCATAAAACTGTTTCGGGCTTAAATGATTAAGATAGGGAGGACTAGACACACACACACGTGAGAGATGAATGAAATAAATGAGGCTTATCATGATGAATGTATTTAATCATTAATGTTTCAGTGTGATTTATCTGTGATTTGGGATTCCAGAGGCAAGAGTCATTAGCAACACTCCCTCAAGTATTTTTGTTGACAGATTATGTTGATTCTTACTTTGCTCGGGACTAGCAAATGCTTAAGTTTGGGGGTATTTGATAGCACGATTTATTGTGCTAAATTTTATATGATTTTATTGTTAGTCTTGGGTACTTTTTGGCCAATTTTATGTCTATTTGGTTTTGTTTTGTAGGAATCAAACATTTCAATGGAAATTGACGTTTTTGAAGATTACCGGTGATTTAGGCGCTAATGAATAAGTTCGAGCCAAGAAAACAGCAAAGGAAGAACAATTTTGGGCCTAGCATTGAGACGCTAGCCCTTGAAGCGTCTCAACGCTGGCCAACGATCAGGATAGGTGCGAGATTGAGGCAGCGTCGAGACGCTACCTCCACAGCGTCTCGACGCGGCGATTTTTCTCGAATTAATTAGGGCATGCGCGCGACAGCGTCGCGACGCTGTGTCCTTAGCGTCTTGACGCTGTTGCGCAGATTGGGCAGTATATATTGTTTGCGATGCCATCTGAATGAGGGAACTGTTTTGGGGAGAAAAAGATGACTTTTGAGAGCATATTACCATCTTATTGCTTATGCTTGTTGTTGAAATTAGATAGGGATATCAATTTCTTAATTTTCATAAAGAATTAATTGTACTCGGGAGAGGATTTTAATTATCGATAATCCTTGGTTTATGAATTTGTTACGTGTTCGTTCTTAATTATTCTTGGAATTAATTCCTGCATCTAATAGGTGAAATAAATTCCCTAAGGTTTTTCTCCATTGAGTTTCCATATTTTATTGCTTTGATTAGTTTTTCATTGATTTGCATACTTCTCGTTTATTTTCTCTGAATAAAATTGGGCAAATATACCTTTAGTAATTAGGGGAACTAGAAAACCAATCCAGAGGACGACATTCGATTTTTAATCACTATATTATAACTTGGGCCTGTACACTTGCGGTTAGCAATTTGCGTATCAATCATCAATTATGAGAAATCGGAGATAGCTTTTGGGGTAGGAGTGGAAAGTGATGCAAAAGCCTATTTAGCGAACATTTTGAAAGTCAAAGTAGTCCAAGACCATGGAAAATATTTTGGATAATCGTCTTCTCTATCTAGAAGCAAGAAAGCCCCCTTGAGCTACATTACTACAAAAGTTCAAAAGGTTTTACAAGGCTGGAAAGAAAATTTATTCTCCACGACTGGAAAAGAGGTCCTGATAAAAGTGGTAGCTCAGGCAATTCCAACATACACTCTCACATGCTTTAAACTTCCACAGGGGTGTTGCCATGATTTGAATAGATTGATGGCTAATTTTTTGTGGGGCAGTTCTGAGCAAGGAAGGAAGGTTCACTAGCTGAAATGGGAAGCACTGACACAGCCAAAGGATAGAGGACGGATGAGTTTCAGAGATATAAGACTGTTTAACCAGGCTTTGTTGGCAAAACATACTTGGAGACTGTTACATAGACCTCAATCCTTAATGACCCAAATTCTAAAAGCTAGATACTACCCCTAGGAAGGTTTCCTAAAGGCAAAACTTGGAGGTAGACCATTCTATGTTTGGAAGGGGATTATTTGGGGATGAGAGTTAGCCATGAAGGGTGGATGCTGGAGAATTGGAAACGACGCATCTATTGATATTTATGACGATCAATGGATCCTGAGACCGAAAACCTTCAAGTTGTTGTCACCGAAAAGGCCATTAACTGACCGCACAGTTAAAAGCTTTTTTTCAAGTAACCAATCATGGAATATTAGTTTACTAACATATCTTTTTGTGCAGGATGATGTGGACAAAATCCAAGATATCTCAATAGCAGGAAATAGCCACCTGGACACTTTCTTTTGGCATTATGACAGAACAGGAAAGTATACAGTCAGGAGTGGATACAAACTTGCAATAGACGATTTCCATGAGGCATCCTCATCTGCAGACTCTTTTAGCTCTTCTGGGTGGAAGACTTTGTGTTCACAAAATATTCCAAACAAACTTAAAGTCTTCGTCTGACGGGCTAGCCTGAAGATTCTGCCGACCATGATGAACCTTGCAAACTGTCGAATCCAAAAAGATCCTCGATGCCCTTTGTGTGGGAAAGAAAACGAAACAACGTTTCATGCGTTATGGGCCTGTAAGAAGGTAAAAAAGCACTGGGCCAGATGGAGCCCAGTGCAATCTCTCCTAAGCACTCAGTTTGCTAATACTCTTGATCTTTTTTGTAGGTGTTAGGAGGACCTTAATCTTGATGATTTGGCAACCTTTGCAGCAATAGCATGGTCTATGTGGAATTTCAAAAATAAAGCTACTTCTTAGGACAACCGGAGTTACACCCAACAGAGTTACGACCCTATAGATTGGCCATCAGCTTATATCAGAATTCATGGAGGCCTAAGCTAAGCATCCTGGCGGTTTTAGAAATCTAGAGCATTCGAGAAAGGCTAATGACTCCCACCAAATTGGGTGGATTCCACCGCCCCAGAGTCATTTCAAGTTGAACATGGATGCAGCACTAGCAAACAGAGAGATGGGATTGGACATGATCATTAGAAACTCCAAGGGTGAACCGATGGCGACTGTAGAATATTTCAGGAGAACGAGTTGCTCAGTAGAGTGAGCAGAAGCACAGACTCTTATAGAGGATGTTTCTTTAGCTATGGATTCGAGATTATCACCAGTCTGGGCAGAGATGGATTCCAAAATTGTGTGAAATCTTCTTCATGAGCACGATAATTATCAAAATGAGATTGCTTCTCTCATCCACCATCTCAAGTAACTAGTCAGAGATAACATATCAGGGGGTTCTTACTAACCCCAAGGGATGGCAACAAAGCGGCACACCAGTTGGCTACTCATGCTTGCACAACGAAACACTCGGAAGTTTGGTTAGAAGATTGTTCTCCTTGGGCTCACAACATTGTCTCTCAAGAAATGTCTCAAATGGACTCTCAGACCTTTTCTTTTGATTCGTTGTAGTTTTGTTTTTTTCAATCTGTTTCTTTTAAAAAAATAATAATAATACTTCAAATGAAACAGATTGCCCTTCTTACATTCTTTGTATCTTGTAAACATGAAAAATGAAAAGAGTGTGATTCCGAATGCACCAAAAAAGATTGGTCAAGAAACAGTGTATTCAAGAATTCATAGCTATCAAAGACTCCTATGAAAATTTCAAATTTTGAATTTAGTAATGGATCAATTTATTAAACATTAACTAATTAATGTAACTTAAGTTATAATCAGGGAGTATAAATAAAATTTCAATCAACATGTCAGAACGAGAGCCAAGTTGTTTTTTTTTCTTGTGATTTCATATGGAATTTTGTTCAAAATCTGCCGTCTGCTTATGCTTTCTTATTTTTTTTCAGAAAAAACAAAAACTCAATCAATCACAAACTCACAGGACAACCTTGTGGTGATCACTTTCACAGCCGACAATCTTTTACCCCCCCCCCCCTCCTCATTTATTTCCTTAACTTTTTCTTTTGTTTTTTTATTTTACATTTTTTCCCATTTTAATTTTACAATTTCTTTATTTATTTTATTTTTTTATTTTACATATTTTCTTTCACATTTTTATATATATTTTTTCCTTTTATTTATTTATTTGTTTTGTTTTTATGTATTATTGTTTTTTAACTTTTTTTCTTTATTTACATTTTGGTATGTGAAAGTGTTAATATCATAAAAGTGGAAGCAATTTTGGATCTAAAGCACTTAATTAGCTCAATTTGATCACTGAAGCCATGTTGTTCATAAGAAGAAAAATAGAGACAGCTTGCCTACCTTGTTTCAATGGAGAAATTTGTTGGATTGGTTGCTTTTTTTTCTTCATCAAAGAGTCACGAACTGTTGGGTTTTATGCCATAAAACTCGTAGATAGTAAACAAAACAAATTAATCGATCTCAATAAAGTGTTATTTGAGTAATTTAGTAATTTGGTTATTAAATAATCGAGTTTGCATTAATAAACCCTAAATCCAATAAACTAAGATCCAAAGTTGTTTAAATGAAACTTTGACTAGTATGTGGGGACATACGGGGATCGATGTCCATGTAACAACCTAAAAGGTTTATAGTATAGGGATAAGGTTGGGTACCTTATCCTGGTGACACTATGTGATACAGCCCACCTTATATTCGATACAGATGCAATGATCTGAAGCATCCATGTAGGAGACATGCGGGTGGGGGTATCCTATGCAATGAGTTTGCATAAGACCGGACCACAAAATAGTAACCACTAGATGTAACGTCGTTAACTAGTTTAGGTTTCTATTTTAATAGGATGACCTAGGTAACTCAATCTCAATCCTGAGTCTGTTATGAACCCCTTTCAGCAGGGATTGTCCTTAGATTTGTATGGGTGAGAGTGGCCAGTTCGCCGACTCAATAAGCCGACCATTTCAGGGGCAAGACCGAATGGGGGCTGGGAACATAACAATACAAGATGGAATTCACTCCTTCCCTTATTGGGGTAAGTAGATGTGTGTTCCCTTAAGGGCTGATTCCGGGACTTGAACAAAGACGCTCTCCTGGGCCGAGAGGAACTCCTATTTAGTGGTTGAACCCTAAACAACTTGTTCATTAGAGGGATCAGCGGTACTTAAGGAACCAGAGGTAACCCAGGGGTAAAACGGTAATTTGACCCAGCTGGTTTTACAAACACACGTGAAGGATTGACTTACTACATTGGTCAATATCCGTGGACACAGAAATATTCTACAGTGAGAAGAGTGCAGTTGTGGGTCTTTAGTGGAGTGACCTACAGTTAACAAATGTTGACTAACTTAGTTAATCAGTTTGGCCAATTAGTCTCGTATCATTGGAGCTTCTGATCTGTAGGTCCATTAGGTCTCACTGGTAGCTCGTAAAGAGACTTGAGGCAATTAAGTATAAATTGTAAATTGAAAGTGTTCAATTTATTTGGGAATCCTATAATGTATATTGATGCATTATAATATAAAGTTTATGAAACTTTATAATATAATTTTTGAATTAATTTCATAAATTAATTCTTGAGAGAAAATATTTGAAAGAGTTCAAATAAATTTAATATGAATTGCATTCATATTAATTTTAATAAAATCTCTAAGATTAAATATATGATATTTAATTGGGTAATTAATTAATTATGGAATTAATTAATTATTTATTAAAATTAGAGACATTTTCCTATTAGGAAATAAGATATTTGAAAGAGTTCAAATAAATTTAGTATGAATTGGATTCATATTAATTTTAATTTTAATAAAATCCCTAAGATTAAATATATGATATTTAATTGGGAAATTAATTAAATTAGAGACCTTTTCCTATTAGGATGGTCATGGCCTTTACTATATATAGGTGATAGCGAGCATAGCTAACTATCTTTACTTATTTAATTTAGCTAGTCTTTTATGATTTTTGGACCATTTTATTGTGCTTTAATGTTTATGTTGTAGGAAATGGTTGATTGGAGCTAAAACACAATAGTGGAGTCAATCGGGTACTCGGGACGCGAAAAGATGCAAAGGAATGAAAAAGAGTCAAAGAGAAAAAAAGTCAAAATTCGGTTAAATGCAGACTAGCGTCGAGACGCTAGCCCTTGAGCGTCTCGACGCTAGCATTCCTTATTTGAATAGGCGCAAAACGGTCACAGCGTCTCGACGCTGCGACCTTAGCGTCTCGACGCTGTGTAATTTCCTTTCCAGAACACGCGTGTTTAGAGGCAGCGTCTCGATGCTACGACGAAAAAAACAGAATATAAGCTTCTTTTCGACTAGGTTTTTGGGGGATTCGATTTTGGGACTTCTTGGAGCCGTAAACAGGGCAGAAACAGAGCAATTGAGGGCTGAAACAAAGAGAGCAAGTTGGAAATCAACCCATTGTTCGTGGAGATCGTGATGGGAACGTTCGGTCTCGGCCTACATTGAGTTTTCTTTTCCCTTTCCTTTTCTTCAGCTAGGGTTTATGGCTTTATTCTGTTTAGTTGAGCTTGTAATTCCATTCATGAGTAGCTAAACTCATAACTTAGGGATTGATGTAGTTGATTTTGTTTATGGATTGATTTATGGTTTAAGTTGTGCAATGTTCATTATGTTTGTAATCTTGATTTAATGCTTTCAATTAATTGGCCATTAGTTGAATGATTTAAGTTTTGAATCTAGCTCGGGAGAGGGGGTTTAATATAGACTTACTCAAGATTGCATGTCTAAAGTTTACTTTTTAATTCGTGACGGTTTTAGATTGACTTTAGAATTGGTCAAAAGATCTCATTGCCTTGCATGTTAACCAACTTAGATAGGGATATCAAGTAGATTAATTTGCATGAGAATCAATTATACTCGGGAGAGGTAGTTGTGATAAAAGGGTCTTAGGCTCATAATTTCATTGTGCATAATAACTTACTCCTTAAAAGCAATCCTAGATTAAATTGGCGAAATCATTTCCCTAAGTATTTTTCCCAATTGAATTTCCACACTTTTTACTTGCTTTGATTTAGTTTTCATATCATTCACTCATTACTTTTTGATCCCTAAATAAAATTGAGCAAGATAATTCACAATACTTGATTTGCTTAAAAATCCAATCCAGAGGACGACACTCGTTTATACGAACACTTTATTATTACTTGACCCGTGCGCTAGCGGTAAGGAAAATTCCACATCAATAGGACCCATGGGGTGGGGTGAAAGGCATCTCATTCATTCTCCTACTCTCAGAGAATTCCCCTCAAGGCTTCCTCTAGACTCCCACCAATCTCTTGCCTCTAGAAGTCTCAGAGTCATACCAGTGTAGCCATAGTGGTGGTGTTCGCACTAGTTCGTGATTAATTCACAAGCAGTTGGTGAATTTAATTTGAGTCGTCAACGAGAGTAAGTAATTTTTTACTATATAAATTAGATTTAGATCTAATGTTTTTGTATGCTTAACCTTAATATAAATCTAGAATAGTTCTACGTTTATTGCCAATGTATTGGTATTTTAGATTAAACAAAATTATTTACGAATCGGTCCCAATCACGCTTCCGCTTTACGGAATTACAGAATTCCAATCCTTTCACGAACCACCAAGGAATCTTCCTTGCTATCCTCAAGCCATTGGAACGGATTGTGGGATCCTCAAGTGATGGAATTTTAGAGAGAAAGCTTGAAAAAAACAAGTTAATGGTGATGAGTTTGGTGAGCTTTCAATTTTGCAGCAATTCACTAACTCAAGAGCTCTAAACTTTCAGCCTTCTTCTTCAAATATATAGAGGGATAAAGGAAGAAGAAAACTAGGGGTGAAAAAAACCAAACTGAACCGTCGAACCGAACCAAACTGGTCCGGTTCGATTCAGTTCAGTACGGGTTTCATGTTTGTTTGTGACCAAACTGAACCGAACCGAAAGGTTCGGTTCGGTCCTCGCATATTATTAGCTCGAACCGATGCAGAGACGCAGAGTTAGGGTTACGTTTGTTCTATCGCATCTTCTTCTTTTTCTCGCTTGACATTCACAGCTTTGCTCTCTTGCTCAGAGTTAGAGTTAGGGTTACGTCAGTTCTTGCCGCCGTCTTCAGAGTTTCCTCTCCTCTCGTGCTCGTTCTTGTTGTCGTGTCGCATCTTCTTCTTGTTCGAAGCTTTGCTCGTTCCGATTCCATCATACTCTAAAACCCATTAGCTTTTCTTTGTTTTCTTCAACAACGGAAAAGAAGGAACAGTGGTAGGTTTCCTTTCAGTTCTGCCCTCACTCCTTCCTCAGCTTTTCTATGCAATTTGGGACAAATCCATTCTCTGGTTTCCACGTCGCTGCTTTATTGGATGGAGATATCTAGTTTGACAAATCTGTTTTCGTTGTTTAACTTTTTGAGTGCAGGTGGGACTTGGAAGAAGTTCAAATTGGTTGCTCGATTTCTACGGTTCCGGGAGTTGATCCTTGTCCGAAGGCTAATGGCTGTGAGTTCCTAAAGGACCTCTTCCTATTCTCTTCTTCGTTTTCGTTTGGTATTTTATGTTTACCATTTTTTTTACTGTTTTTGAAACAATGGAGCCTACTAAATTTATTGGTTATCTTATCTATACTTCGTCTGGGAACTTTGTTCGGCCACAATTTTGGACTGCCCTTGCTTCTTATATGCATATCTCCCTGATGGTTGAAGTTTTGAATACAAGGAAATCTTGGAATTTCTGGAAATTTTGGACTGCCCTTGATTTTATTTAGTTCTGGTTGTTTATGGTGTTTTTAATGCCACCAGATAATTTGTTTCTGTCAATTTCTTGGATCTGAAGAATCTTGAAATCTTGTTTCTCTACTTTCCTGACTTCTTGTTTGGTTTGTAGCTCATTAGGTTACAGCTTCAATGCAAAGCTTTTTAAGTTCTTTTTCTTTCATTGATTTTGGTAAATTGTGTAAGAGGGTTTGCTTGTTTAGGAACAGATTCACTTTCAACTACATTAGCAGAGATAGGATGAGGTTTGGGTAGCTCTTCTGCCGTTGTCTTTAAGGAGAGGGGATGACCTTACTTGAATAGGATCATAGAAAGTAGAAAACTGAAAATTCAAGTTAAATTGCACCAACTAAGAGCATGATCCTACAATAATCCCAAATTTCTATTAACATCGCAAGCAAATTATATACAATACATAAGAAGTTGCGTTAGACTTTTTAAATGGAATACTTCAAATAAGCCATAAAGTAAAAGAAAAAGAATTAAAACAAGTTTAAAACACCTGGTCGTAGAAAGTAGAAAACTGAAAAGTTCAAGTTATACACAATAAAATAAAATACTAAATTTTCCTTTCAACTATAAGAAGAATTGAGTACAAGGAAAGGGAAATGAATGGTCTTAATGAAGGGAATAAAAGTCCCCACGCAACGGAAGCGCATCGATTGGACCTTACGCCGTATATTAATTAACATTAAAATATCGTTACGAAAACTCAAACAAACTTTAAACACTCTTTAAAGCTGCTGGAAAATTGGTTTAAACATGCTGAAAAATAAATCTAAATTTATTTTCATGCTTTTCTAAAGAAAGAAGGAAGAACCGTTACAAACCTTCGTTGTAGACTTGACCGTTCTTCGCCAACGACGCTCCAACGAGTGGACGAAACCGCCTTTGATTTTCTTCGCTGGAGATTCCTACTTTGAATGACACAATAACCACAGAGGTTACACCGGTATGTCTCTAAGTCTAGGAGGCAAAAGACTTGTGGGAGTTTTTCTCTAAGAGGGAGACTAGAGAGAATTATAGGTCTTGTCTTGAGAGTCTAAGAGCAAGAGCAAAGTGTCAAGTGTCATGGACCAATTAGGTCTAGTGTTCTATTTATAGAAGAGAGGCCATGAATAAAATATTCAATTAAATCAATTTTTTCCAACATTGATTCAATCTTATTCCTTATTTAATCAATCATGATCAATCAATTCCACAATTGATTAATCTTTTCCACAAATGACTAATTACTTCCACAAGTGATTAGATCATTTCCATAAATGATTAATCACTTCCTTAAGTGATTAATTATTTCCATAATTGATTAATTCCCGATTAATGAATTCTTTAATTAATTAACCACCAATTCAATATCACATATTTAATTTCCGGCCTTGAATTAATTAATTTGCCCAAATAGATTTAAGGCCTTAAATTAATTAATTCATTATTTGAACTCTTTCAAACTTCCATAAATTTATATTTGAATTTCTTCAAATATTAATTTCTCTCATAATAATATATCAATATATATTATATTTGTTTCCCTTAGTAAATTGAACATTTTCAATTTACATTTATTACTTAGTTGCCTCAAATTACATTATGAGCTACCAGTGGGACCTAATGGACCTGCAGATCAGAAGCTCCAACGATGTGAGATTAATTGGTCAAACTCATTAACCACATTAATCAATATTCGTTAACTGTGCGTTCATTCCACTATAGACTCACAATTGCACTCTTCTCACTGCAGACATATTTTCTGTGTCACGGATATAGACCAATATCGACTAGTTAGTCCTTCACAAGTGTCCGTAACACCAGCTAGGTCAAATTACCGTTTTACCCCTGCGTTACTTATATTTCCTTAAGTACCAGTTCTCCTCTAATGAATAACCTGTTTGTGGTCCAACCATCAAACAGAAAACCCTCTCGTGCCATTGAGAGGGTAGGGCCCTTTGTTCAAGACTCGAAGTAACCACTTAAGGGAACACTCATCTGCTTCCCTAAAGTCGGGAAGGAGTGAATTCCATCTTGTACGATTATGTTCCCAGCTCCCCATTCGGTCTTGTCCCCAAAATGGTAGGCTTATTGAGTCGGCGTATTGGCCACTCTCACCCATGCAAATCAAAGGACAATCTCTCATGAGCAAGAGTCCATAATCAATTCAGGAATAAGACTAAGTTGTCTAGGTCGCCCTAGTGAAATAGAAAACCAACTAGTTAACGGTGTTATAACCAGAGGTTACTATTTCGCGGTCCGGTCTTATGCAAATTCATTGCATAAGATACCCCCACTCGCATGTCTCCTACACGAACGCGTTGGATCGCAGCGTTTTTATCAAATACAAAGTGGGTCGTATCCATAGTGTCACCAGGATAAGGCACCCAGTCTTATCCCTATACTATAGACCCTTTAGGTTGTTTCTTGAACAATGATCCCATATGTCACTACATATAGTTCAAGACACATATTACAGCCTTGGATGTCTAGTTTATTGGATTAGGGTTATTTTTAGGCAAAGACAAAGATAAAATAACTAATAACAATTAATGGAAATATATCAATATTATTTCATTAATATCCGGTCAACAGTTACATTCACTATCTACGAGTTTTAGGGCATAAAACCCAACACTTAATACCTCAGAGTTCCCAAAGTTCTTCTTACAATAGACTACCCCCAACTTCGTGCTGAGATGTAACTTCAAAACAAGACAAACTCGTATAAGAATAAGGCACAAACTCAAGGTCTAAAATATAGAGAAAAATTATTTTTATACCTTGTTTTGACAATAAGACAGCATGATATCTGTCATACTTGGCAAAATATGGAGACAAATTTTGACAAAGTAACTTGGGTGGACCTTGATCAACTACTTTTCTAACAAAAATAGATTCTTGATTTGGATTTAAAAGTTGGCCCATCTCCTTTTTCCTTACGTGAGCAATGAGAATTCATCACTAGACTCCAATAAACCTATCATAAAATAACATAGTAGACAACTTTCAAGCTTGAAAATGACCCAAACAGTTAAGAGCATTGGTCTGTCATCTATCAATAACAGATTGGGTGAAGAATGTCAAAAAGAAAATGGCCCAATGTACGACATTCTAAATCTAAACCATCCTTCATAACATAAAGACAAATGTGATACTAAATAATCCAGCAGATAACATGCCAATAGTTTCCAATTATGGTTCCTAAATCCTAACTATCTCCATTTTGTTAATTAGAAAACAGAATAATATAACTTCAACAAGATTCACTTTCAACTACATTAGTTTAGAGGTATTTTCACTTTATACCCTGGTTTTTTTTCCATCGCAGCTTATGTCTTGATGTGTTCTTTGTTTTGCAGCTGGAATTGTTCTTTAGGAGAAAAATTGGACCTTTTATCTTTACACGTTTGTAAAGGGTGAGCCTTAAGCTACTTCTCAACCATTCCTCATTAGGTAATACCGTAAGTATATTCATTGTTTCTTTTTTGTTTATATTTATAATGTTTGTTGCATTCCCTGAGGATAGTTTATTGGTTTTGCAATAGTTTGGTCTTGTTTTGTGAATTTTCGTTTGATTTTTATCCCAGGATGACTTCATCTTTTACAAATGAGACTTCTGAACAAAGTCATACCCCTAATCTAGGTACGAGTAGTAAAGTAGGATTGTTAGGGAAAAAGAAACCTATTAAACCAGCTTCAGATGCTTGGGAGCATTTTATTAGAGTAGAGGGATGTGATCCTGAATATCCTAAGGCTGCTTGTAAATATTGTGGAGCTACATATGCATGTGACCCTAAGAGAAATGGGACAACAAATATGAAAAGACACTTAGAGAAATGTAAGATGTATACAAGTAAGTCAGAGGATTATGTTGAAGGAGAGGGGGATTCTGAAAGTAACTTCATAGTTGCATTGTTCACTCAAGAGAATTGTAGAATGATGCTTGCTTACATGGTCATATTAGATGAGTTACCCTTTAAGTTTATAGAAAGCGAAGGATTTCATAAATTTTGTAGGGCATTAAATCCTAAGTTTGTAATTCCATCACGAGTCACTGTTGCAAAAGATTGTTTTCAATTGTACATGAGGGAGAAAAAGAGGTTGAAAAGTGTCTTGACTCGAAATAGCCAAGACACTTTTCAACCTCTTTTTCCCAGGATGTTTAACGACTGATACATGGACTTCCGTTCAAAATATTAATTACATGGTGATAACTGCTCATTTCATTGATAGTGAGTGGAACTTGCACAAAAGAATTCTAATTTTTTTGTCAAATTGCTAATCGTAAAGGAGACACAATAGGAAGAGCAATTGAAAAATGTTTGCAAAGTTGGGGGATTAATAGACTTTTTACCATCACTGTCGATAATGCTAGCTCAAACGATGTAGCATTGACATATTTGGTTAAAAAGTTTAAAGGAAGAAATGAGTTAGTGTTGGATGGTGAATTTCTCCATGTGCGATGTTCTGCTCATATTCTTAATTTAATTGTTAGTGATGCTTTAAAGGATTCGCACATGTCTATCATTCGCATTAGAAATGCTGTGAAGTATGTTAGATCATCTCCTGCAAGATTACAAGAATTTAAGGATTTTGCTAAAGAAGATAAAATTTCGACCAAAAGTTGTCTTAGTATGGATGTTCCAACACGATGGAATTCAACTTTCACTATGTTGGACGGAGCAATTAAATTTCAAAAAACTTTTGAAAGATTAGAAGAACATGACCCAAGATATTTGTCGGAATGTGAGATACCTATTATTGAAGATTGAGATAATGCTAAAGTGTTTGTGGAGTTCCTAAAGACTTTTTTAGATGTTACTTTAAAGTTCTCAGCATCTATGTCTGTAACTTCAAACATTTTCTTTCATGAAATTTTGTTGGTTGAAGAAATAATTTGTGAATACTCGATGTACAATAATGAGTTGTTAAGTCAGATGGCATCAAGCATGCAAGCAAAGTTCAAGAAATACTGGGGTATAACGACTACAAGTGAGAAAACTAATTTGTTGTTGTATGTTGCTGTTGTTCATGATTTTTTGGATGAAGAAAGTGCAAAAAAATGGACAAATAAGGTCGAAGAAACATTGCGTCGACTATTTGATGACTATTATTTAAGAAGATCAGTGCAAAAGGAACAACATCTACAAGCACAATCATCTACATCCATAGAAGCATCAAGTTGTCCAAGTCAGAGTGAAATACCATCTATCTCTTCTAATGCATCGAGTGGAACTGGATCTTATAAGGTACATGCTGTTGTCCATGATAGATATATGTTTTTAAGTAAGAAAAAAGATCCAGATAATGGTAAAACAGAGGTGGCTCGTTATTTAGATGAAGTATGTGTAGAGGATGAAAATTTTGATATATTAAATTGGTGGAAGGTAAATTCTGCTCGATTCAAGATTATCAGGCAAGTAGCCAGGGACATCTATAGCATTCCTATATCTACTGTGCCATCTGAATCAGCTTTTAGCACTGGAGGACGAGTATTATATCCATTGCGAAGTTCACTAACTCCTCAAACTGCAGAGGCCCTCATTTGTGCTCAAAATTGGATTCAATCTAAACCTCTTGATGACATGAGTGAAGAAATTGATGAAGCTGAAGAAATTGATGAAGGTAAGATTAATGAATGACATGTCTTGTCTTCAAAAATTGTTTATCACATTGTTTGCATTTTATCAAGTTAATTGTTTTTTTTTTTTCTTGTGTCTAGAACTCACAAACATACGCAATGAGATGGAAGTTGCCTTTGAAAACTTGAGAGGTTCTAAATTTCTACTCTCAAATTTCATTTCTCTAGTTTATTTATATGAATTTAATTTTATGTTGAACTTCAAGTAACAATTCTTGATTTTGTTTTAGCCTCTTGAAGTCTGACAATGGAGTTGAAGTTGTATCGAGAATGACTTTCTGGCGTAATCTTTTGCATCATGGTCCTATAACAGCTACAACATACACTCTCAGGCCAAGTTTTAAGAATTGATTTGGATGGATATCTTTCTTTCATTTATGCATTTTGATATATGAATTTATAGGTAAACTGAAGGCACTGGATGATAAATGGATTCAAGTTGTCTTTGAGCCACCTGAACTGAAAGTTGGTGGATTCGAGTTTCCATATGGTGGCAAAAGCGAGGTGTAGTGAATATATGACTACCAACGGTTCTTATAGGCAAAATGATTGAAGGATATCGAGCCAAAATCACTTTGAAGATTTTTTGTAATTATGCTAGATTTCATGAGTTAGTTTTATAGATTTGTTTTAAATTCCATTGTTGTTGGCTTTCTAATTATGCTAGGTATTTGAAGCAAATAGACATGTATATTAAGAAACTTAAAGGATAACAACACAAAAGTTGGTGTCTTTTTCCACTTTGGTCATATTCACTTACATACACAAAGAGAGAGAGCTTCAAAGATTTCATTTGGTGAAAACTTTGTTGGTTTATAAATATTTTCTAAAGTTGCATTAACATAAAGTATATATATATGTTTAATATATTTATTTTGTTTTTATTTCAAACTAGAAGATATACTATTATTGAATGTGTTTTGTTTATTTTGTAAAAGAGAATTGAAAATTAATAATTATGAATGATATACACAAGACAGGTACATTAAGAAACTAGAAACTAAAAAAGAAAGAAAAAAAAAACCGCTGGCAACCTGACCCAACCCAATCCGGTTCGGGTCAAATCCGAACCGGGTCGGGTCAGGTCGGTTTGTCCGTACAACCAATCCGATCTGGGATTTTTTCACCCCCAGCATTTGACACCAAAACCAAATTGAAGATGGTGAGAATTTTGATGGCTATCATGAGGGGAGTGCATGGGTTTAGTCACCATGCACTCCACCTCAAAAAATTCAAGATTTTTAAATTTAATTAATTCAATAATTATCCAAATTAATTTGGATAATTATCTAATTTTCAATAATCTGAAAAATTCAAAATTTAATTTTAATTTTTCAATTTTAAATTAATTCAAAATTAATTTAAAATAATTATTAAATAATTAAATAATTATTAATTTAATATTAAATAGGGAAAAGTACATAGATAGCCTAAATTTGGACCCTATATTTCATAAATGTCCAAGTTTTCAATTTTTTTTACAGAAAATGCCTAATGGCCCAACTTTTTTTTCATAAAAATCATGGTCCTTTTACGATTCAGCCCTCATATCCACTACTAACTATTTTTTAAAAAATAAAATAAATAAAATAAAACCAAAAAAGGAAACACAAATCGTGGGTGAGAGATAGAGAACATAAAAGGAAATAGATTTTTAATTACTTACCAATTTTGAGAGATCCTAAAATCACTCCCAATTTTTCAAAAAAAAAATCCCTAAAACCACTCACTATTTTTCCCAATTCACACACGGTTCCTTCCTCCCTCATTGTCTCTCGACCTCTCTTTCCCTCTTCATCTCCGATCCTTTTCTTGCTGCCGACGACCAACCACCACCGGAAGCCCCCCCGCCGTCCAACCATCGCCATTGCAAACTCAAATAAGCAGCACCCATGCATCAATGGATACCACCAACCAAGTTATTGCCCTCAAATTCTCGTTGTTTTATCGTGGGTATCGTTGAATTTCTTCACCGCCGTGGTATATTTAATATATACCTATGTATATATTATTTAAAAAATAAGGTTTTTTTTATAGTTATATACAGGTTTTTTCCCAATATCTATATTTCTCCTAAATGCATTGGTATATTTAATATACATACATACATGCATATATATAATATATATTGGCAAATAACTAAATATACAAGTGTATATCTAATACTATAGTAATGAGACAAGAAAAAAACTCGGTATACGTGGCTACAATAATGAGTAAAAAAAAGAAAACTTATGTACATAGTATATATAAGCTGATATATATATGAAGTTATATATGAATATAAATGTTTTTTTGTAAAATGCAAAAATCTAAAAACAGTAGGTAGACTATGGGACATATATACTAAACTATTATATATTGAATATTAACCAGAATATATAATAATCAATGCAATATATGCATAGATTATAAACGGTATATTACTGGGAATATATATATATATATATAATAACCGAAAAAGTTATGTCAGTAAAATGAATATTAATCGAAATATATACACATTTTTTTAGATATTCCAGAGAATATATTATATATACTGCTGTCGGGAAGAAAAAACCAATTAGCTTTTATTCGGTTAATGAAGAAAATAGAAAACTGCTGCTATGAAGAAAAAAACGTGAAGGAATAAATCGATAAAGAAGGAAAAAAAAGAGAGGGAAAAAAATGGATCAACCGAAAATTAAAGAAAAATAAAGAGAAAAAAATGGATCAACCGAAAATTACCAAACAAGAGAACGAAAATGGATGAATATTGTCAAGTGAAATAAAAGGAAAATACGTTGGAATCATTATGGCAAGAAATCAAATCTCAAGAATCATATTTTCAAAATATTAAGGATTTAGTTAAGATAATATCTTATAAAATCTTATAAAATATGACAATAAGGGTAAAATGGTAAGGAAAAAATGCTGGAAATCTAATCTTGGAAATCTACAAAACTATGGACATTTATGAAAATATGTATATAAAACAGTCTATCTACCAAAATTTCTCTATTAAATATTAAATTCATATTTTGCCACCAAACCCGAACATTTTCAAAATGTTATTTTCAATCATGAATCCATATTCATGTTTTCGGTATTTAAATCATATTTAAACATTAAGCACTCACCAATTCGGTTTTTACAAAAATATCCGACGTACTAACAACGCCTTTCACCTCTTCTCATTTTTCTCAACATGAACTTAAGGCAATTCATATTTTAAACCATCGAATTGTTCCAAAGTTTAGTCTCGAGCTAGCAAGGGGACCTAATGGACCTACAGATCATGGGCTCCAACGGTGCGAGGTTAAACTAGTCAATAGTTGAACTCCCCTCACTGTGTAGATATATATTTTCGTCCACTCAATATAACCATGATTAGTAAGTCAATCCTTCACAGGTCGTTCGTTACTATAGAAAGGTCAAATGTCCGTCTTACCCCTATAGTACATCTTAGTTCCTTAAGTCCACTGGTCCTCTATTGAACAATTTGTTTATGGTCCAATCATGAAACAAGATCCCTCTCGAGCCATTGAGATGGCGGGGTCCCTTGTTCAAGTCTCAAACTCAGCACTTAGGAGAACAACCTTTCTACTATCCATGTATCGGGTAGGAGTGAATTTCGTTTTGCTTTACTACGTCCCCAGCCATCCATCTAATTGTTGGGTTTTATGCCCTAAAACTCGTAGATAGTGAATATAACCATTGACCGGATATTAATGAAATAATATTGATATATTTTTCTATTAATTGTTATTAGTTATTTTATATATGTCTTTGCCTAATAATAACCCTAATCCAATAAACTAGACATCCAAGGCTGTAATATGAGTCTTGAACTATATGTAGCGACATATGGGATCATTGTTCAAGAAACAGCCTAAAGGGGTCTATAGTATAGGGATAAGACTGGGTGCCTTATCCTGGTGACACTATGGATACGACCCACTTTGTATTTGATACAAACGCTGCGATCCAACGCGTTTGTGTAGGAGACATGCGAGTGGGGGTATCCTATGCAATGAGTTTGCATAAGACCGGACCGTGAAATAGTAACCACTGGTTATAACACCGTTAACTAGTTGGTTTTCTATTTCACTAGGACGACCAAGACAACTTAGTCTTAATCCTGAGTTGATTATGGACTCCTGCTCATGAGAGATTGTCCTTTGATTTGTATGGGTGAGAGTGGCCAATACGCCAACTCAATAAGCCTACCACTTTGGGGACAAGACCGAATGGGGAGCTGGGAACATAATCGTACAAGATGGAATTCACTCCTTCCCGACTTTAGGGAAGGAGATGAGTGTTCCCTTAAGTGGTTACTCCGAGTCTTGAACAAAGGGCCCTACCCTCTCAATGGCACGAGAGGGTTTTCTGTTTGATGGTTGGACCACAAACAGGTTGTTCATTAGAGGAGAATTGGTACTTAAGGACATAGAGGTAACCCAGGGGTAAAATGGTAATTTGACCCAGCTGGTGTTACGGACACTCGTGAAGGACTAACTAGTCGATATTGGTCTAGATCCGTGGACACAGAAAATATGTCTGCAGTGAGAAGAGTGCAACTGTGAGTCTATAGTGGAATGTACACACAGTTAACGAATATTGATTAATGTGGTTAATGAGTTTGACCAATTAATCTCACATCGTTGGAGCTTCTGATCTGTAGGTCCATTAGGTCCCACTGGTAGCTCGTAAAGTAATTTGAGGCAACTAAGTAATAAAAGTAAATTGAAAATGTTCAATTTATTAAGGGAAACAAATATAATATATATTGATATATTATTATGAGAGAAATTAATATTTGAAAAGTTCAAATATAAATTTATGGAAGTTTGAAAGAGTTCAAAATAATGAATTAATTAATTTAAGGCCTAAAATGTGTTTGGGCAGATTAATTAATTCTAGGCCGGGAATTAAATATGTGATATTTAATTGGTGGTTAATTAATTAAAGAATTCATTAACCGGGAATTAATCAATTATGGAAATAATTAATCACTTAAGGAAGTGATTAATCATTTATGGAAATGATCTAATCACTTATGGAAGTAATTAGTCATTTGTGGAAAAGATTAATCAATTATGGAATTGATTGATCATGATTGATTAATTAAGGAATAAGATTGAATCAATTATGGAAAAGATTGATTTAATTGAATATTTTATTCATGGCCTCTCTTCTATAAATAGAACACTAGACCTAATTGATCATGACACTTGACACTCTTGAAAGACAAACCTAGAATTCTCTCTAGCCTCCCTCTTAGAGAAAGACTCCCACAAGTCTTTTGCCTCCTAGACTTAGAGACATACCGGTGTAACCTCTGTGGTGATTGTGTCAATCAAAGAAGAAATTTCCAGCGAAGAAAAGCAAAGGCGGCTGCTGCGTTTTCGTTCGTGGAGCGTCGTTGGCGAAGAACGGTCAAGTCTTCAACGAAGGTTTGTAACGGTTCTTCCTCTTTTCTCTAGAAAAGTTTTAAAAATAAATTAAGATTTATTTTAGCATGTTTAAACCAATTTTATAGCGGCTTTAAAGGTTGTTTAAAGTTTTGTTTGAGTTATCGTAACGGTATTTTAATGTTAATTAATATACGGCGTAAGGTCCAATCGATGCGCTTCCGCTGCGTGGGGACTTTTATTCCCTTCACTAATGTTATCCCCAAAATGGTAGGAGTATTGAATGATACTATTATGACCACTCTCACCTATGTAGATCAAAGGATAACATTAAATGAACAGGAGTTCATAGTAAGCTCAGGATTAAGATCGAGTTACCTATGTCGTCGCATGAAATAATCAGTCTTAACAGTAAACGACGTTATAAAGTAAGAGTGACTTATTTCTTGGTCCAGTCTTTGTGCATACTTCTTTTACACAGGATGCCCCTACTCACATGTCAATACACGAACGAATCGGGATCACGTCGTTTACTTTATTTAGCAAAGTAGGTCGCATCCATAGTGTTACCAGAACAAGGTACCCAACCTTATTCATTTACTATAGACCATTTAGGTTATATACTCGAACTCGATCCCTGCCTATATACACAATATAGTTCGAGTATCTCATGTTATAACCATGGATGTTTCTATTGGATTGTTTAAGATATTCATTAAAAAAATTTCACTAAATAACATCTTTATTTATATAAAGGATAACAAAACTTGAGTTCTAGGACACAAACCCCAACAGTATGTCACTCGACATTTAACTCAAATAATTATAGATCTCCTTAACAATACACAATCATGTTTTTTTAATTTATTTAATCAATAAAATAATTTTATAATATTAATAATATACTACGTTTTATTTTTAATATAAAAAATTATGGTTGTTGTATATTTATTGATGTATTTGCACTTTGTATTATCTATTAAAAATTAACACATTGTTGTTATTCTCAATTGATACAAATTTAATATTTTAGTTGTTCATTTAAATATAGTTATAGTTGTTAAATATTGGGTAAATATGAGCATAACTCAATTGGCATAAAGCTAATACTAATGACTAAGAGATTCTTAACTCGAATCCCCCTACCCCACATATGTTGTCAAAAAAAATTAAATGACATCAACATTTCAATAATTGGTTATAATACATATTGTTGACGGAGAAATTTTGACCAATCACGAATTGCCACGTCGTTACATAAAATTAATGACGAAATTAAAATTAATTAAATTTGGGACCAATTATAAATTGACATGTGTCCCAAATTTAATTTGAAAGCAAAGTTGGCAAATTATAAATTTATAGAGCCAAATTTCTATTTGATCAATAATTAAAATTAAATTATTTTGATCAAATTAATTAATTTGACCAATTAATTAAAAAATAATAATTATTTGGATCAAATTTGGGTCTTTTAAATGTCTGGGTCATATGGTTTTGGGTCAAATATAAACCAAACCCAAGACTAAATGGTTCAGCCCAAGACCAATAAAACCCAACCCCAAGTTGTTAGGCCAAAAGTTACCAGGGCCCATCCTACGAGAACTCTATAAATAGAGGGGTTCACCACCATTTCAAGGGTTCAGAATTTTGGAGCTCTCAACCAGACTTAGAGAATTCAGAGAAATTTTCCCCAAAACGGAAGACTGAAGACTCTTTGAATCTACAAGTTTCCAAGTACTGAACACTTCTTGAAGACTGAAGACTCTTTCAAACTCAAGGGACTTCAAGCTCCAAGAATCCATCGAAGCTGCAAACTCGAGATCAAGCATCACAGCCCTCGAGTGAAACACATCCAGACACAAGAGAGAGAATCAGAGGATTACGTACTAGAGATTGATACTCACACGCATACAACCTTAATACAAATCAAAGTTTATTCCACGTGTCTCCATCTCCGAAGTTACGTGTGAACACATATAATTCACTTTTACTTTTGGATATTCACCGACATTTCTTTTACTATCGCATAAAGTGAATAGAGTATCTTGTTTAAAACATGTTTGATAACCGTTTGATTTTTTATTTTTTACTTTTGAAAATGAAGCCTGCAAACATCCACCGATTGATTATTACAAGTATTTTCAAAATTCAAGCCCTTTTTAAAACTAAAAAAAATATAGTTTTTAAAAACTTATTTATGTTTTTGGAATTTGACTAAGAATTCAAATATATATATATATATATATATATTTTTTAAAAAAAAGAAAAAAAAGAAAAAAGAGAAATCATAGTATAGAAACGGGAGGAAACAAACACAATTTTCAAAAACATAAAACCAAAAACGAAATTACTATCACCCACCATACTTTTTAAGAACTTATTTTTTAAATTTGGCTTAAAATTCAAATGTGTTTTTCAAGAAAGTGAAAAGTTAAAAAAAATAAAAATAATAAAATAATAAAAATAAAACTCATGAGAAAACAACCATAGTACTTAAAAACAAACGACAAAAACCAAATGGTTATGAGTAATGTTGTAGGTAGTTTTTGTAACACCCCCAAGCCCAGGATTCCGAATCCGGATTTGGCACCTAACGGCCCCTGGCATTCCCCTACGACTTGGTCACGTTACCATACTCGTCTTAAACCACTTCTAAGAATGAAGAACTGTCCCCACAAACTAACACGAGGTCCTTTTAGCATGCTTTTTCCTCACTCACATTTCATTGGTATTCAATTTCTAGTCATTGCTGACTAAAGGTTCATCAACCCAAACCTTCTTCCATTGTACTTTGTCTAACAGTAGCCAATTAAGTTCCAATCTCTTAGGCCTACGAGTTCTGCCACACCCTGTCCCAGATTACCTTACCAAACCTAGGACGTGGCATGCCGACAATAGATCCCATCTAAATTGTGAAATCCATTGTCAAACTTAACAAAACAAAACTCATTTTTCTTTAAAACCATGGGTAGCTGGTAAAACTTTACTAAATAAAAATTAAAAATTTCAGCAGAGTTTCCCCTTAAAGTTGAATAAACACACATGCAATTGAAAATACGCTTCCAAATGATTTCTTTAAAATCCAGTACTACCACCAGTACGTCACAATCAACAATCAATCCAGAAACCAACAACCACAGCAGAACCACAAACCTAAACCACTAATGGAAAACTTAAGTCCCAATTTAAAACTCAATATAGATTCAAATGATACAACTTACGAAATGATGCTAGCCACCTTAGTTATAAAAGCAAAAACATCAATACTATATTTACATGCAAAATGATGTATAATCTAAATAAGACTAGTGGCAGATCTCAATCTCGATCGGCTCGTCAGAAACTCAAATGCTACCTGGTAAAAAAATTTAGGAAAAGAGTGAGCTAAAAAGCCCAGTGAGTGGTAGAAGTTTATAAAAAAGTATATTTAAGGAGACTAATAACATAAACAGTCATAAGAAGGTAATTAACAAGAATTTAAAATAAGCTTTTGAAAGAAACCTTGAAACACTTGTAACTTCTATTGAAAGTACACAAAGTTAAAGTATTTTATATCATGAGAATCTTTTAAACGTAAATTTTAACACATATTTGCGTGGCTAGGAAATCCATCACTAAACATGTACTCTAGAATTGGTCATACTAGCACAGAGTAGTCTCAATATGCATAGTAGAGCAAAACTAGTCATACTATGCATAGGTCGAATCCCCATGCATAGCAGAGCAACTGGTCATACTATAGGTCGAGTAATCTCAAGATACATAGCAGAGCAAATCCTTGTCATACTATGTACCGAGTAATCTCAAGGTACATAGCAGAGCAAAACCTGGTCATACTATGTATCGAGTAATCTCAAGGTACATAGCAGAGCAACTAGTCATACGCGTGCAGAGCAGCCTCCAAAGGGCAAAGCACCCCGACACACGGACCAAAGCCTATGTGTGTACTGAAGTGGGTCCCAAAGACCTCATGTATCATAACTACACTACGGAAACACATTTGCATAAGTGTATCGGGAAATCATTGTGGGTACATCATCTTGCGATTTGAAAAACAATTGTATCTCGTAAACTAAGTTCACAAACCATGCATAAGCCATAACATTTCAAATCGAGTTTTCATATCTTAAAATCATAACCCAATGATCATTTTTCATAATTGAATTTACCATGTGCAAGGTTTGGCTTACATAAATTCAAAAATCCATGTACTCAACTAACATCGTATTTCGAACATCGTGAAGTCACTTTTAAAACTCTCAATATTTGAATTTATCTCAAACAATTTGAACTTCTGCCATTTGGCTAAAATTGAGGGATTTCTAGAAATTCTCCTTTGATAACTCAAATAGTAACGAAGTAAATCAATATAGCTAAAATCGTGTGTATGTACAAATCCTTTGTAATTCCATGGTACTAAATTACACTTTCAATCGAAAAACATAAACCATTTCTCACAATTTCAATTCATTGCTCTAAATATTAAATGAACTCATGGAGTAAACATAAATCTTTTGAAACCTCCATAATTGTTAAATATCCAAATTTTTCATACGAACACAAATCACTATTCATTTCAAATTTCACTAATGAGTAAAATAGTAGAAAATTCGGTAAAGAAACCACTCACAAACAATATTGGTGAGGCTTCCACCTCGTAATTAGTCAACCCGATCTCTACTTGTCCTGGCATTAATTTGGACATAATATGAGTGGTTTCTTAATTACATCTAGAAAACATCATACTTATTAATTCCATGATCCAAGCCAAATTCAATATCCAATAGGATTTTCTCTCCCCTCCTTAACTTTTATGTACCTCCATTGTACTTTTCAACAATAAAATATTCCAACTTTTCCAATTCTTTACTATTCATCTTCTTCTCCATTTCATTTTCCCAATTATTGCCCTTTTTTCCCTTTTTCATCCTTTTCCATTCTAACACTTCCATTCTTTATAGTTTTCCCCACATCAACATAAATAAATCACAATTTTTAAGGTAGACTGCCCACTGGGTATCAGCCTCCCAAGTTCCAACAGTTTGATGGAAAAGGCAACCCAAAGCAGCACATCGCTCACTTTGTTGAAACCTGTGAGAACGCTGGTACTCGGGGAGATTTGTTGGTTAAGCAATTTGTCCGAACACTGAAAGGAAACGCGTTCGATTGGTACACTGACCTGGAGCCTGATACAATGGACAGTTGGGAACAGATGGAGAGAGAGTTTCTAAATCGCTTCTACAGTACGAGGCGAACAGTTAGTATGACAGAACTCACGAGCACAAAGCAACGAAAGGGTGAGCCAGTCATCGACTACATAAATCGTTGGAGAGCCTTGAGTCTCGACTGCAAAGATAGACTCTCTGAGGTGTCCTCTGTTGAGATGTGCACCCAGGGCATGCACTGGGGACTTCTTTACATCCTGCAGGGGATAAAACCCCGAACCTTTGAAGAATTAGCGACTCGAGCTCATGATATGGAGTTGAGCATCACTAGTAGAGGGAATAAAGATCCCGTAGTCCCAGACATGAGGAGAGAAAAGAATGAAGTCAAAGGCACCGAGAAAGTTACGAAGAGTGCCACGAAAGAATCCATGGTCGTCAACACGACCCCTGTGAAGCTTTCCACCAAAGGAAGGGAAAACAAAGCAAATAAGCGAGTAGAGACAGGCGGGAGACGTCGTCTAACTTTAAAAGAAAGACAGGAAAAGGTCTATCCATTTCCAGATTCCGACGTCCCAGACATGTTGGAACAATTGCTAGAAAAGCAATTAATCGAACTCCCTGAATGCAAGCGACCAGAGGAGTTAGGGAAGGTCAATGATCCTAACTATTGCAAGTATCACAGAGTCATTGGTCACCCGGTGGAGAAGTGTTTTGTATTAAAGGAGCTAATCCTTAAATTGGCTCGTGAGAAGAGAATTGAGTTAGATCTTGATGAGGTGGCTCAAGCAAATCATGCGACAATAATGACGAATGTAGGGTATCAAATTCCCCCAATCTCTTCATGTGATTACGAAGAGAGACTGATTCAATTCGGGACCCTTGATCCCGTAGTGGTTCGATGCCAAAAAGAGACCACAGTGAAGGGATCCCAAGAAAAATATGTATCCATCGAAGATGAGAACGAAGGTTGGACCCTTGTCGTTCGTCGCAAAAAGCAAAAACAAAGTTACGCACGGAAAGAGTCCCGCCTATATCGAGACAATAAAAGAAAGGCCAAGTCTCAAAAGAAGAAAGGAAAAAGGAAGTCAAGGAGGTCAAAGCCTGCTGTGGAAGAAAGTGAAGATTTCTTTTGCCCTCCACAACCCATAACTTTGGCAGAATACTTCCCAAGGCGCTTTCTCGATGATAGTGAAGGGGAGACACTTGAAACTGTCACGTGTCACATTGTGGACGTGGTGGAAGATGATAACGTCCTCGCTAGCTCCTCGGGAGTGGTGGCAGATTCAGGAGACTTATCCTCCTTCAGCATAAAGGACTTATTGTCACTTCCTCAGGAAGCTAAAAACGTCCTTATTAACGCATTGGTAGAGTCTGATGGTACAAACATCCCAACCCCCGGGGTACGTACATGTGCTTCGTGTTGCATGTCTATTGGATTTTCTGATGAAGATTTGCTGCTAGGGTCAAAGCCTCACAATAGACCTTTATTCGTCTCAGGATACATTCGAGAACAGAGGGTTAGTCGGATCCTCATCGATGATGGATCAACTGTCAATATAATGCCTAAGTCAACCATGAAGCAGTTAGGCATCTTGATGGAGGAACTATCGAACAGTAAATTGGTGATCCAAGGTTTCAATCATGGTGGACAACGGGCAATTAGCATGATACGCCTTGAACTCATCATTGGAGACTTAAAAGCTGATACTTTGTTCCATGTAATAGATTCTAAGACCACCTATAAGTTGTTGCTAGGTCGTCCTTGGATCCATGGTAATGGGGTCATAACCTCTACATTGCACCAATGCTTTAAATTCTATCAAGATGGCATCAAGAAAGTTGAGGCTGACACTAACCCATTTTCAGAAGCTGAGTCTCATTTCGCAGATGCAAAGTTTTATCTGAAGAATGAAAACACAGGGGAAACCATACCTGCAAAAATCCCCTTGATAAAAAAAAATGATAAACTCGATTTAGAGCCACAAGCAGATACAAGAAAGGAAGTTGTTGAGGATGCCAGTACTTCTGACCTAAAAAAGGGTGAAGTGTCCACGAGCCTTGTGAACCCTAAGGTTGTAAAGGATGAAAAATGTTCAAATTCACCTATCCTACGATACGTCCCCTTGTCTCGACGTAAAAAGGGTGAATCACCTTTCACTGAATGTTCAAAAAGCATAAAGGTCGGTGACATTGAAATTTTGAAGGAAAATTTCACTACGCCTCTTACAAAGATCACAAGACAAGAGGTTAAGAAACCTGAGGATGATCAGATAAAAGCGATCTTGCCTGATAAACGAACTAAAGACGGGTTTGACCCCAAGGCATACAAACTTCTAGCTAAAGTAGGTTATGACTTCACAACTCACACTGAGTTTAAAAGTCTAAGGGTTTTTTATGACAAATCTGAGCTCTCTGCAACACAGAAGAAGCTTCTAAAGGAAGGTTATAGTCTGCCAACAACAAGAAAAGGGCTTGGGTATAAGTCGCCAGAGCCGGTTCGCATAACAAGAAGAGGGAAGGCGAAAGTGGCAGACACAAATCATATAACAGTAGAGGAGGTTGATGACTCAAAAGAAAAAGAGAGTGTCGACCAACGAACTTCTGTTTTTAGGCGCATCAGGCCGCCAGTTGCTCGTGCTTTAGTCTTTCAGAGATTAAGTGTCAATGAAATGGAAAAAGAAAGCACACAACCTACCAATAGCTCCACTCGACCTTCAGTTTTTCGAAGGTTAAGTATGCCCATTGGGGAAGAGGATAGTACATTTTCAACTCCGAATGTCACTCGACCTTCAGCTTTTCAAAGGTTAAATGTGCCTGTTGGGAAAGAAGAGAGTACATTTTCAACTCCGGATGTGACTCGGCCATCAGTTTTTCAGAGGTTAAGTGTTACACGGAGAAGAGACAAAAAAGAACAGTCTGCTTCATCAATATCTCACCGACTTCAATATGAAGATGCGATGAAAAGTGAAAAGATCGTGAAGGCCGATGGAGAAATTCGTAGTGCAGTTCCTTCACGAATGAAAAGAAAAACCTTTGTTACGGTCGATACGGATGGTTCCTTGAAGGTAAAGCGTCGTGATGTTGTCATCACCAATCCTTCGGAAGAAGATAGTGACCAGGAAGAAGAACAAACCTCTTGTCTTCATATCACCATTGAAGAGGAAACAGAGGTTGAAGTGTCTGAAGTAGATGAGGGCGAAGCACCTTTATCATTTGAAGACGGCAACAAATCCACAGTAGATGAACTTAAAGAAGTAAACCTAGGTACACCAGAAGAGCCACGCCCAACTTTTATAAGCATGTCACTTACTCCCGAAGAAGAGGGTGAATACATGAGTTTACTCGCTTCGTATAGAGACATCTTCGCCTGGTCATATAAAAAGATGCCTGGACTTGATCCAAAAGTAGTGGTCCATCATCTCGCAATTAAAGAGGGGTATCGACCAGTCAAGCAAGCTCAACGACCCTTTTGCCCAGAACTTATCCCTCAAATTGAAATAGAGGTCAATAAGTTGATAGAAGCAGGATTCATCCATGAGGTAAAATACCCTACATGGATAGCCAACATCGTTCCTGTTAGAAAGAAGAATGGACAACTTCGAGTCTGCGTCGGCTTTCGCGATTTAAATAACGCATGTCCCAAAGACGATTTTCCATTGCCAATCACAGAAATCATGGTGGATGCCACCACAGGGCATGAAACTTTGTCTTTTATGGATGGGTCATCGGGTTATAACCAGATTCGAATGGCTCTTGCAGATGAAGAAATGACTGCCTTTCGAACCCCAAAAGGGATATACTGTTACAAAGTGATGCCTTTCGGATTAAAGAATGTTGGAGCTACTTATCAACGTGCAATGCAAAAGGTTTTCGACGATATGTTGCATAAACATGTTGAGTGCTATGTCAATGATCTTGTTGTTAAGTCAAAGAGACGACAAGATCACTTGAAGGATCTAAAAGTGGTCTTTGATCGTCTGAGAAAGTACCAATTGAGGATGAACCCTCTCAAATGTGCATTCGGTGTTACTTTTGGGAAGTTCCTGGGGTTCGTTGTTAGACATCGAGGAATCGAGATAGATCAGTCAAAGATTGACGTCATTCAAAAGATGGCAAGGCCTAAAAACTTACATGAGTTGAGAAGCCTGCAAGGTCGTCTGGCCTACATTCGAAGATTCATCTCTAACTTAGCCGGTCGATGTCAACCTTTTCAGAGGCTAATGAGGAAAGGAGAAAGATTCGAGTGGGATGAAGCATGTCAAAACGCTTTTGAAAGCATTAAAAAATATTTGCTTAATCCTCCTGTCTTAGGAGCCCCCATAGCTGGAAAGTCATTTATTCTATACATCGCGGCTCAAGAAAGATCACTAGGAGCATTATTGGCACAAGAAGGCGAGAAGGGAAAGGAACGAGCCCTTTTTTACTTAAGCAGGACTCTGAATGGAGCTGAGATAAATTACTCACCCATTGAAAAAATGTGTCTTGCTTTTTTCTTCGCTATCGACAAGTTAAGGCATTACATGCAAGCTTTCACAGTGCACTTGGTCGCAAAAGCTAATCCTATCAAGTACGTTCTATCGAGGCCGGTTATTTCTGGACGCCTAGCTAAGTGGGCCATCTTACTCCAGCAATATGACATCGTTTATGTACCTCAAAAGGCAGTTAAGGGGCAGGCATTAGCCGACTTCTTGGCGGATCATCCAATCCCATCGGATTGGAAGTTATGTGAGGACTTACCTGATGAAGAAGTCTTCTATGTTGAAATCACCGAACCTTGGACCATGTACTTTGATGGTGCAGCACGAAGAAGTGGGGCAGGGGCAAGAATCGTCTTTATTTCGCCTGAGAAACACATGCTCCCCTACAGCTTCATGCTTGGTGAATTATGCTCAAACAATGTGGCTGAATATCAAGCGCTGATAATTGGCCTCCAAATGGCCTTGGAAATTGGCATAACATATATAGAGGTCTATGGCGATTCAAAGTTGGTCGTTAGTCAACTCTTACTCCAGTATGAAGTGAAGCATAAAGACTTGAAGCCTTATTTCATCTATGCAAGGCAATTGCTAGAAAGGTTTGGAAGTATAGTACTGGAGCATGTTCCGAGATCAGAAAATAAAAAGGTAGATGCCCTAGCAAATTTAGCGATTGCCCTAACAATCCCAGAGGATATGTCAATGAACATCTCACTTTTCCAGAAGTGGATTGTACCGCCAATAGAAGATGAAGGTCAAGAGGCAAATATGATCTCTGTTTATGCAATTGAGGAAGAGGACTGGCGACAACCCATTATAGATTATCTTCAACATGGAAGACTTCCCACAGATCCCAGGCGTAGGGCCGATATACGAAGAAGAGGCGCCCGATTTATCTACTATAAGGAGACCCTTTATCGTCGTTCTTATGAGGGACTCTTCCTTCGATGCCTTGGAAAGGAAGAAGTAGTGAAGGCATTAGAAGAGGCACATTCAGGTGTTTGTGGCGCCCACCAATCGGGTCCGAAACTTCAGTTTCAATTAAAAAGGATGGGTTATTATTGGCCTACAATGATTCGAGACTCCATGGAATATGCAAAGAAGTGCGAAGCCTGTCAATTCCATGCAAACTTCAAACATCAGCCACCAGAGCCTCTTCATCCAACGGTAGCTTCTTGGCCTTTTGAGGCTTGGGGACTTGACCTTGTTGGCCCTATAACACCTAAGTCTTCAGCAGGACATTCTTATATCCTCGCAGGGACGGATTACTTTTCAAGATGGGCCGAAGCTGTCGCGTTGAAAGAAGCCAAGAAAGAGAATGTTGTGAATTTCGTCCGAACTCATATAATCTATCGATACGGTATCCCTCATCGTATCGTAACAGATAATGGACGACAATTCTCCAACAGCCTAATGGACAAGTTGTGTGAGAAGTTTAATTTCAAACAATACAAGTTCTCTATGTACAATGCCGCAGCAAATGGGTTGGCAGAAGCATTCAATAAGACGTTGTGTAACTTATTGAAGAAAGTAGTCTCCAAGACGAAGAGGGATTGGCAAGAAAGGATTGGTGAAGTGTTGTGGGCTTACCGAACTACTCACCGCACTCCTACAGGGGTCACACCTTATTCTCTTGTCTATGGGGTAGAAGTTGTGCTCCCGTTAGAAAGAGAGATTCCCTCATTAAGGATGGCCATCCAAGAAGGGTTGACAACAGAAGATAACGCTAGGTTGCGCCTTCAAGAGTTAGTAGCACTTGATGAAGGGAGGTTAGAGGCTCAGCAGGCGTTGGAATGCTACCAAACACGGATGTCTAAAGCCTTTGATAAGAATGTGAAGCTTCGATCATTTCAAGTTGGTGATCTTGTACTCGCTGTTCGAAGACCCATCATCACGACACGACACACAGGGAACAAATTCACACCTAAATGGGATGGACCCTACGTTGTCAAAGAAGTCTACACAAACGGAGCATACAAGGTTGTAGATAAAGACGGATTAAGAATAGGCCCAATAAATGGCAAGTTTCTTAAAAGATTTTATGCATGAAATGTAATACTCCTTATCGTAAGAGTATAAACTACATGATACTCCTGACCCGCATAAGTTAAAAAGGTGAACGACCCAAAACAAATTTGTTCATTGAACTACGTTATGACTTGATCCCTTCCCACTTGAGGGGTACGTAGGCAACTTAAGAAGAAAAACTTAAGTTCAGTCAAAGCAAAAAAAAAAAAAAAAGTCCATGTTGTAGATAAATTCTAAATTTTTATTAAGGCATAAATAAAGTAAGAGTATCTAATACAATGAATTAAAAATGTCTAATACAATGAACTGAAACAATATCTAAAAAAACAATCCTGCGGTAAAAAAAAGCTTAGGGTGAAGTAAAGAGATCATAAATTAAGGATTCCATTGAAGTGCTTTAAGCTCGTCACGGGTACTCTCCAAAAGCTCACGAATCATCGCTAGAGTGCGAACTTCTGAAGCACTAATGGTGGGGGCACACTTGATGTCACTAATCTCCTCACGTATTCTCGAAACGGCAAGTTTTTCATGAGCTAAGTCCTTTTCCTTTTCAGAAACCGAATCGGACAGGCTTTCTACCTTGGCCTCTGAAGCTGTTAACTTGGCCTCTGGTTCTGCAATCTTGGACTTTAGATCTGCAACCTCTGCGACAGAGCAGGCAAGTTGTTTCTGAAGTGCGTTGATAGCGAGCATAGCTAGCTATCTTTACTTATTTAATTTAGCTAGTCTTTTATGATTTTTGGGCCATTTTATTGTGCTTTAATGTTTATTTTGTAGGAAATGGTTGATTGGAGCTGTAGCGCAATATTGGAGTTAATCAGGTGCTCGGGACGCGAAAAGATACAAAGGAAGGAAAAAGAATCAAAATGGAAAAAAGTCAAAATTCGGTCAAAAGGTGACTAGCGTCTCGACGCTAGCCCTAGGCGTCTCGACGCTAGCATTCCATATCAGAATAGGCGCATAAAGGTCACAGCGTCAAGACGCTGCGACCTGAGCGTCTCGACGATGTACAATTTCCTTTCCTGAAACGCGCGTTTTGAAGGCAGCGTCTCGATGCTAAGACGAAAAAACAGAATAAAGGCTTATTTTCGGCTAGGTTTTGGGGGAGTTCGATTTGGGACCTTTGGGAGCCGTAAACAGGGCAGAACAGAGCACTTGGAGGCTAAAAACAACGCGAGAGATTTGGAAATCAACCCATTGTTCGTGGGGATCGTGACGGGGACATCGGACTCGGCCTACATTGAGTTTTCTTTTCCCTTTCCTTTCTTTAGTTAGATTTATGGCTTTCACATGTTTAGTTGAGCTTGTATTTACATTCATGAGTAGCTAAACTTGTAGCTTAGGGATTGATGTAGTTGATTAAGTTTATGGATTGATTTATGGTTTAAGTTGTGCAATGTTATTGTGTTTGTAATCTTGATTTAGTGCTTTCAATTAATTGGCCATTAGTTGAATGATTTAAGTTTCGAATCTAGCTCGGGAGAGGGGATTTGATCTAGACTTACTCAAGATTGCATGAATAAAGTTTATTTTCTAATTCGTGATGGTTTTAGATTAACTTTAGAATTGGTTAAAAGATCTCATTGCCTTGCATGATTAATAAACTTAGATAGGGATATCAAGTTGGTTAATTTGCATGAGAATCAATTATACTCGGGAGAGGTAGTTGTGATTAAAGGGTCTTTGGCTCATAATTTCATTGTGCATAATAACTTATTCCTTAAAATCAATCCTAAACTAAATCGGCGAAATCAATTCCCTAATTAGTTTTCCCAATTGAATTTCCATTCTTTTTACTTGCTTTGATTTGGTTTTATTATTATTCATTCATCACTTTTTGATCCCTAAATAAAATTGGGCAAGATAATTCACAATACTTGATTTGCTTAAAAATCCAATCCAGAGGACGACACTCGTATTTACGAACTCTTTATTATTACTTGACCCGTGCGCTTGCGGTTAGGAAAAGTCCACATCATGCGTCTTTCTCCTCAACAACATGATTTTCGGTAGACAAAGCCTTCTCTAAATGGAGCTTCTTTTTCTCCAACTGGTTATCCCTACTCGAGGGGGTTAGATGAGTAGAGAGCGAAGATTGTAATCCATTGAATTCTTGCGCTTTCTTGAAGTAGTTGCCTACAAATTCTTGCAGAGGTTTCAAGTTGTTCGTGGTGACCTCTGCCATTACATCAAAGACCTTGTGAGATTCTTGCTCAAGGTGCTCAAGGCTAGCAACATCTTCAAGAGAGGTGCGTACGATCTTCTGTTGTATGCTTGTCCATAGGGATAAAGCAGCTTGTCGTCGAAAGGTGGAAATTAAATCATCAGCATAGAACTGAGAAACTTCAAAGACTGGGGCAACCACTTTCTCATGAGTATGTTGAGGGGTTTTCTCGATAGAACGAGAAGACGAATTCATGACTTGTTTGCTCGAGGATGCATGGGAGCTTCCGAAGTTCTTCACAGAAGAAACAAAAGCATCAGGACTTGTCAAAGACTGATCGCTCGAACATTCTTCCTTTTCTTGAGCACGGTCATTTGAAGGAAGCTGCAAAAGAGAAATAAAACGGGATTTAAGTAAAAAAAAAAAGAAAAAAAAAGAAAAAAAAATTCAACCAAAGTTTCAATGTCGTCAGGAGTCTGTGAAGCAGTAGAGGCACTCTTAATGGACTTGTCTGCGAGATCAGAATGTTTCCTGGGTCTTTTGGCTCTTTTCCAGTGTCGATCTCCAGTGCTGTTTTGACTCTCTTCTTCGGTCGAATCATCTAGAGGTCTGGCAACCTTGAGCAGACGGAGTTCTTTGCCCCCAAATTTAGAATCGTTTTTTGTAAGTGGCTTAGGCTGGGTTCGAGAAGGAGTGGTATTGTCAACCAACTTACTTACGCCGTCCCCTATGTAATTATCATACTTTTCAGACCACCAACTTCGATAACGTGAGGTGACATGGTCTTGAGGGTTCAATGTACGAGCTGGAAGAAATATTTGAAACTCCGCACTAGTTCGCAGGCAAACCCACCAGTGGTGTAAAATGTTTTCCAAGGTGACTAGGGGCAAAGTTCCTCCTAAGTCATTAGGTATGTCTTGATAGAAGCCAAATTGGCGGCCGAATCTGTGGGGGTTGTAGGGTTCGATAATTAAGGAATCTTTACATCGCGCTGACAGATAGCATGAGCGAAGGCTCGGAAAATAGGAAAGAGGTATGAAATTTGAAGTCTTTTCATACTTCATGATCTCGTTGTTGTTCCTACTGAGGTTCGTGTGCCATAGTATGGATGCGCCCCCATGGATCAGTTCGCGAGCCTCGAGCTCACCAAAATATTTAGCTCCGCCTTCGCCGAAAAAGTCAACCATGCTAGGACCTCGAACTTTTGCTGGAATCTTATAATTGGTGCTAAAATAATGGGTGAGCCAACCAAAAATGTAATGCACGGGGAGAGAAGCATCTATGCGTCCAATTGAAACAGGGGCATTAGAAACTTTACCTAACCCGTGGTAGATGTTAGCGAGGACAGAGACTGCAAGACTGAAAGTTTCCCCCTCAGCCATTAAGCTGGCAACCTTGAAAAGACTAGGACGAATGTGGTTAGCATTCCCTTGGGGAAACACAAAGACGCAAAGCCAACAAGATAAAAAAGCCACCAAGTATGTCTGGTCTCTGTGTTTCATGTCAATCTTTAGCCCGCGAAACAAGTTATTCTCTTCATATGACCACTCGCCACGCTTGATATTTCTGCCGTCTGGGTTATGAGTCGTGCTAGGGCGAGAGTGCTTCATAGGTCTCCGTTGAGGAGGCTTTGCGTACCTCTGTTCACCCTTGAACCAAAAAGAAATCCAAGAGCTAATTGGAACATGGGAATGGTCAGCTCTTGAAGCGCTAAGCAGGTAGAATGCATGAAATAGATGCTCGCAGCTTTTTGGAAGATATCTTGTCTGGTTCTTGGAACCAGTTAACTCTTTAAAGCTAGGGATAACTTCCTCATAAAATCTACCTCTAATGGGCAAACCCCCAATGGTCCAAAGGTCCCATAAGGAAATAGAAAGTTCTCCCGCATGAGTGTGAAGCATATTGGTTGCAGGACACCAGGCTTCACAAAAAGCCCGAACTATGTCATTGTTTCGATCGTAAGTGTAAAGGGAAGCCATTACTGCATCCAATAAATAAGCATTATGAAGCACCGCTTCACTCCGACCAACGACAGATTCTAACCACTCCCAATAGCGAGGAATGAAAAGAAATTCACTTGAAATTTTCAAGGCGGATTCCCAACGAACTGATCCATCAATTATTCGGCGCCCTAACGTCACATCTGGATGTCGGTTAGGATTTCGTGTATGGATTGAAGATTCTAGAAACCAAGCCTTAGAATCTTGGTCTAGAGGCCTTTCTATGGACCAATTAGAAATGGTATGCAAATTTAGTGGTGGGGGCCATGGGGCTGCAAGACGTCCAGTCATAGGTTTTTCTACTAAGAAGCTGAGTCCGCTTCTTGTGGGTTGATTGTTGTCTTTCAGAAGAACAAGGTACGTTTTTTCAGAGACAATATGTTCCGCAAAACACACCATGATTCTGCAAAATTTAAAGAAATGAAAGTTAACACAAGAAAAAGAATAACATATTTACAAAGATAAGTTAAAATAATAATAAATGCATAAAGGAAAATTTCCTATGACTAATGTTGCGCTACGTCATAACAACAAGATTTCAAGGAACATGTCCCAACTCAAGGAACACGTCCTTGCACTCGTGCTGAAAGGCGTGGCGGCGACACAAGTCCAAGGAACATGTCCGTACTCAAGGAACATGTCCTTGCACTCGTGCTGAAAGGCGTGGCGGCGACACAAGTCCAAGGAACATGTCCCAACTCAAGGAACACGTCCTTGCACTCGTGCTGAAAGGCGTGGCGGCGACACAAGTCCAAGGAACATGTCCCAACTCAAGGAACACGTCCTTGCACTCGTGCTGAAAGGCGTGGCGGCGACACAAGTCCAAGGAACGTGTCCCAACTCAAGGAACATGTCCTTGCACTCGTGCTGAAAGGCGTGGCGGCGACACAAGTCCAAGGAACATGTCCCAACTCAAGGAACACGTCCTTGCACTCGTGCTGAAAGGCTTGGCGGCGACACAAGTCCAAGGAACATGTCCCAACGCCAGGAACAAGTCCGTGCACTCGTGCTGAAAGGCGTGGCGGCGACACAAGTCCAAGGAACATGTCCCAACTCAAGGAACATGTCCTTGCACCGGTGCTGAAAGGCGTGGCGGCGACACAAGTCCAAGGAACATGTCCCAACTCAAGGAACAGGTCCGTGCACTCGTGCTGAAAGGCGTGGCGGCGGCACAAGTCCAAGGAACATGTCCCAACTCAAGGAACACGTCCTTGCACTCGTGCTGAAAGGCGTGGCGGCGACACAAGTCCAAGGAACATGTCCCAACGCAAGGAACACGTCCTTGCACTCGTGCTGAAAGGCGTGGCGGCGACACAAGTCCAAGGAACATGTCCCAACTCAAGGAACACGTCCTTGCACTCGTGCTGAAAGGCGTGGCGGCGACACAAAGTCCAAGGAACATGTCCCAACTCAAGGAACACGTCCTTGCACTCGTGTTGAAAGGCGTGGCGGCGACACAAGTCCAAGAAACATGTCCCAACTCAAGGAACACGTCCTTGCACTCGTGCTGAAAGGCGTGGCGGCGACACAAGTCCAAGGAACACGTCCTTGTACTCGTGTTGAAAGACGTTGTACCTACAAGTAAAAAAAAAAAACCAACACTACAAAAAAAATTCACCTAATTTACCTTTTGACGAATGAAAATTGTGTTCCAAAGAGAATATCGGCAATGAGGTGTTAGTTTAGAAAAGTAAATTTTAAGAAAAAAAAAGGAAAAAGAAAAAAAAATACTTAGAGTTTGTCTCTCGGATTGGGGGCAAAAGACGGTTAGAGTATAGATGTATTCTCCAAGTCTCTAGCGTCGAAGCTTCCTTCCTTCCTTCCTTAAAAAAAAGGGCAAAAAAAAAACGAAAATTAAAAAAAAAAAACAAAATTCAAAAAAAAAAAGAGGAAAAAAAAACGAAAATTCAAAAAAAAAAATCCTACTTGAATCTTTTCTTGAATGCTCCCTGCAATTGATGTGTGCTCTCCCCTGCTGAGGTTCAACCTTATTTATAGAATGGAAGGTTGGATTCAAATAGATAAATCTTATCTCCAACAATAATCTTTATCAATTTTGGGATGAGTTCAAATATAGATCTTATCTCCAACGACAATCTCCATCAATTTTGGGATAAGTTAAAATATAAATCTTATCTCCAACGGCAATCTTCATCAATTTTGGGATGGGTTCAAATATAAATCTTATCTCCAACGGAAATCTTCATCAATTTTGGGATGGGTTCAAATATAAATCTTATCTCCAACGGAAATCTTCATCAATTTTGGGATGAGTTCAAATATAGATCTTATCTCCAACGGAAATCTTCATCAATTTTGGGATGGGTTCAAATATAAATCTTATCTCCAACGGCAATCTTCATCAATTTTGGGATGGGTTCAAATATAAATCTTATCTCCAACGGAAATCTTCATCAATTTTGGGATGGGTTCGAATATAAATCTTATCTCCAACGAGAGTCTTTAGTTCAAATTTTAACCCAAAGATATGAGATTTGATTTAAATCAAATTGATAAATAAAAATTTGGAGATTTTGTTTCAAATTTTAATCCAAAGTATGAGATTTGATTTAAATCAAATTGGGAGATAAATTCAAATTGATTTGATAAACTCCTAAATAGATTTGGATTGAATTCAACTGAATTTGAATATAATTAAACTCTTATCCCAAATCAAATTTTCTAAGTTCCATATGAAAATTTTATTCCAAATTCCAACCAAATTTTGGATGCAGCCTTAAATTTACTTAAATTAAAGTTTTGGCATAATCAAAATTTTATCCCAAATGAACCAAAGTCAAAACCTCAAATTCTATTCCAAATGCGAGTTAAAATTGGGTAGGATTTTACCTCAAATCAAAATTTGGGTATAAACCAAAATTTGCTCAAACTTCAAATCAAAGTTTGCTGCCAAATAAAAAAAAAAAGTCAAAATTTTGACCAAAATTCATATTTTGGTTAAATTGACACACCAAAGGGAGTCAAAATCAAGAACAGATATCTTGCATTTTGATCACAAAATATCTTTTTCGAGATTCATCCACACATAATTTGTGCCTAAATCTCGAAAAGGGGGCATTTGTTGATGGAGAAATTTTGACCAATCACGAATTGCCACGTCGTTACATAAAATTAATGACGAAATTAAAATTAATTAAATTTGGGACCAATTATAAATTGACATGTGTCCCAAATTTAATTTGAAAGCAAAGTTGGCCAATTATAAATTTATAGAGCCAAATTTCTATTTGATCAATTAATTAAAATTAAATTATTTTGATCAAATTAATTAATTTGACCAATTAATTAAAAAATAATTATTATTTGGATCAAATTTGGGTCTTTTAAATGTCTGGGTCATATGGTTTTGGGTCAAATATAAACCAAACCCAAGACTAAATGGTTCAGCCCAAGACCAATAAAACCCAAGCCCAAGTTGTTAGGCCAAAAGTTACCAGGGCACATCCTGCGAGAACTCTATAAATAGAGGGGTTCACCACCATTTCAAGGGTTCAGAATTTTGGAGCTCTCAACCAGACTTAGAGAATTCAGAGAAATTTTCCCCAAAACGGAAGACTGAAGACTCTTTGAATCTACAAGTTTCCAAGTACTGAACACTTCTTGAAGACTGAAGACTCTTTCAAACTCAAGGGACTTCAAGCTCCAAGAATCCATCGAAGCTGCAAACTCGAGATCAAGCATCACAACCCTCGAGTGAAACACATCCAGACACAAGAGAGAGAATCAGAGGATTACGTACTAGAGATTGTATACTCACACGCATACAACCTTAATACAAATCAAAGTTTATTCCACGTGTCTCCATCTCCGAAGTTACGTGTGAACACATATAATTCACTTTTACTTTTGGATATTCACCGACATTTCTTTTACTATCGCATAAAGTAAATAGAGTATCTTGTTTACAACATGTTTGATAACCGTTTGATTTTTTATTTTTTACTTTTGAGAATGAAGCTTGCAAACATCCACCGATTGATTATAATTACAAGTATTTTCAAAATTCAAGCCCTTTTTAAAACTAAAAAAAATATAGTTTTTAAAAACTTATTTATGTTTTTGGAATTTGACTAAGAATTCAAATATATATATATATATATATTTTAAAAAAAAAAAGAAAAAAAGAAAAAAGAGAAATCATAGTATAGAAATGGGAGGAAACAAACACAATTTTCAAAAACATAAAACCAAAAACGAAATTACTATCACCCACCATACTTTTTAAGAACTTATTTTTTAAATTTGGCTTAAAATTCAAATGTGTTTTTCAAGAAAGTGAAAAGTTAAAAAAAATAAAAATAATAAAATAATAAAAATAAAACTCATGAGAAAACAACCATAGTACTTAAAAACAAACGACAAAAACCAAATGGTTATGAGTAATGTTGTAGGTAGTTTTTGTAACACCCCCAAGCCCAGGATTCCGAATCCGAATTTGGCACCTAACGGCCCCTGGCATTCCCCTACGACTTGGTCATGTTACCATACTCATCTTAAACCACTTCTAAGAATGAAGAACTGTCCCCACAAACTAACACGAGGTCCTTTTAGCATGCTTTTTCCTCACTCACATTTCATTGGTATTCAATTTCTAGTCATTGCTGACTAAAGGTTCATCAACCCAAACCTTCTTCCATTGTACTTTGTCTAACAGTAGCCAATTAAGTTCCAATCTCTTAGGCCTACGAGTTCTGCCACACCCTGTCCCAGATTACCTTACCAAACCTAGGACGTGGCATGCTGACAATAGATCCCATCTAAATTGTGAAATCCATTGTCAAACTTAACAAAACAAAACTCATTTTTCTTTAAAACCATGGGTAGCTGGTAAAACTTTACTAAATAAAAATTAAAAATTTCAGCAGAGTTTCCCCTAAAAATTGAATAAACACACATGCAATTGAAAATACGCTTCCAAATGATTTCTTTAAAATCCAGTACTACCACCAGTACGTCACAATCAACAATCAATCCAGAAACCAACAACCACAGCAGAACCACAAACCTAAACCACTAATGGAAAACTTAAGTCCCAATTTAAAACTCAATATAGATTCAAATGATACAACTTACGAAATGATGCTAGCCACCTTAGTTATAAAAGCAAAAACATCAATACTATATTTACATGCAAAATGATGTATAATCTAAATAAGACTAGTGGCAGATCTCAATCTCGATCGGCTCGTCAGAAACTCAAATGCTACCTGGTAAAAAAATTTAGGAAAAGAGTGAGCTAAAAAGCCCAGTGAGTGGTAGAAGTTTATAAAAAAGTATATTTAAGGAGACTAATAACATAAACAGTCATAAGAAGGTAATTAACAAGAATTTAAAATAAGCTTTTGAAAGAAACCTTGAAACACTTGTAACTTCTATTGAAAGTACACAAAGTTAAAGTATTTTATATCATGAGAATCTTTTAAACGTAAATTTTAACACATATTTGCGTGGCTAGGAAATCCATCACTAAACATGTACTCTAGAATTGGTCATACTAGCACAGAGTAGTCTCAATACGCATAGTAGAGCAAAACTAGTCATACTATGCATAGGTCGAATCCCCATGCATAGCAGAGCAACTGGTCATACTATAGGTCGAGTAATCTCAAGATACATAGCAGAGCAAATCCTTGTCATACTATGTACCGAGTAATCTCAAGGTACATAGCAGAGCAAAACCTGGTCATACTATGTATCGAGTAATCTCAAGGTACATAGCAGAGCAACTAGTCATACGCGTGCAGAGCAGCCTCCAAAGGGCAAAGCACCCCGACACACGGACCAAAGCCTATGTGTGTACCGAAGTGGGTCCCAAAGACCTCATGTATCATAACTACACTACGGAAACACATTCGCATAAGTGTATCGGGAAATCATTGTGGGTACATCATCTTGCGATTTGAAAAACAATTGTATCTCGTAAACTAAGTTCACAAACCATGCATAAGCCATAACATTTCAAATCGAGTTTTCATATCTTAAAATCATAACCCAATGATCATTTTTCATAATTGAATTTACCATGTGCAAGGTTTGGCTTACATAAATTCAAAAATCCATGTACTCAACTAACATCGTATTTCGAACATCGTGAAGTCACTTTTAAAACTCTCAATATTTGAATTTATCTCAAACAATTTGAACTTCTGCCATTTGGCTAAAATTGAGGGATTTCTAGAAATTCTCCTTTGATAACTCAAATAGTAACGAAGTAAATCAATATAGCTAAAATCGTGTGTATGTACAAATCCTTTGTAATTCCATGGTACTAAATTACACTTTCAATCGAAAAACATAAACCATTTCTCACAATTTCAATTCATTGCTCTAAATATTAAATGAACTCATGGAGTAAACATAAATCTTTTGAAACCTCCATAATTGTTAAATATCCAAATTTTTCATACGAACACAAATCACTATTCATTTCAAATTTCACTAATGAGTAAAATAGTAGAAAATTTGGTAAAGAAACCACTCACAAACAATATTGGTGAGGCTTCCACCTCGTAATTAGTCAACCCGAACTCTACTTGTCCTGGCATTAATTTGGACATAATATGAGTGGTTTCTTAATTACATCTAGAAAACATCATACTTATTAATTCCATGATCCAAGCCAAATTCAATATCCAATAGGATTTTCTCTCCCCTCCTTAACTTTTATGTACCCCCATTGTACTTTTCAACAATAAAATATTCCAACTTTTCCAATCCTTTTCCATTCTAACACTTCCATTCTTTATAGTTTTCCCCACATCAACATAAATAAATCACAATTTTTAAGGTAAACTACTTCATTCATGTAATTGAAAGAGGATGTAAAAATCCACAAAGACCCATTCTCTTTATTTCCACAAAGACATATTTTCCCTATTGTTAATTGAAATTTAAAGGAACAAGAACAACCAATTTGTGTCACCAATTCCAATTCCTTAGTTTGACCTATTTTTCCATTTCTTTATTTTTCATTCTCACCAACAAATTTGAGTTTTCTAGTTTCTTTTCTTTCTTTTGCATGAATCAACCCCAAGCAAAGATTACTTATAAAGATCTATGTAATTGCTTAAACCATAGAAAGAACCCATAAGATTTTTGGGCATAAGGAGAAGAACCCATGAACCATAACCTAGGTTTTCCATTTTTCCAAGCTATTCTCAAGAGAAAGATGACTTACCAAGTTGAATCTTTGCTTAAGAGCTTCTTTAAACCATTTTCGACGTTAACCCAAGCTTTTTCGGCGAGATTCCGACGATGTTCCGACGACTTCCACTTCTCTCCTTTCTTCTTCCCTCTTTCTTTATTCCTTTCTTTTCTTTTCCTTTCTCTCTATTTTCCCCCTTTCTTTGTTGTCCTCTACACGGTATAATTACTTGAAGGATGAACCATATTGGTGTGGAGATGTGAATTGGCAAGTCATAATAATGTTTGATATACTAAGATGTTCCAAAAGATAAGGAGGAGAGCTTGCAACTCCCTTTACTATGAAAGAGCTCATGTTATTTGACTTCATAATAAGTAAAGGGTAAAACCTTGAATTAAGAAAATAAATTATTCCAAAGAAGTCTTTTATGTAGAATATTGTTTGTGGTCATATGAAATTGTACTCAAAGTGACTGTTTTAAGTTAGTACAACGATTCAAGTCCATTTTGTAATATTCAAAGATATGTTTGAACTTCCTAGGTGCGCCATCACCATTAGTGAGTGCAATATTATTAAGTACAAGAATATATAAGATCAATAATGAACTCCTACCCTTATAATGAAGTGAAATTAATGGAAAGTTGTAGAAAATACTACGAAAGTTGAAAAGAGTATGTTTGTAATGAGGAGGTCCAAAGGATCATTAGCTTCGTACATGGCCCTTCAACCAGTAGAATTAATATTTCATGCGTAAAGCAGATCGTGTTAGACCTGGCACCTTATCGTAGTTATGATTGCATTACTTGTTGGACAAAGGAAGATATTATAAGGTGGTGCATCAATTGTACTCATTCAAATAAGGGATTGCACGCATAATAAGTATCCACTATATTCCAATTGAGGACTTGTTGATTTGTTTGAAGGTGTCTTAGCACATTTTAGAATTGTTATGCGATAAAGAGATCACAAATACTTGAGAAGCAAGTGTTTCAAAGATTGCTTTTAGGACTCCTCGAAGTATTGTGAATTTTTAGTTACACTATTTAAATTGGTCAAGGGCCAACAAAGTTATGGACCTTATGAATCAAGTGGACAATTCATACCAATGCAAAATGTGGTTGTGTTCGTTAATAACACGTTAACATGTTCTAGAAGTAAATAAAATCACACAAGGTACCTTGGAATAAGGTTATAAACATTCCAAGATAGAGAGTTGGATGCCACATTGAACAAGTATACGTTCTAACTTGGTTAACCCGTGTTTTTGGACTATATGATTTATGTGGGGATATATTTGTTAACTCTCAAAAGTTAGAGACAACAGATAATGAGGGTGACCCATAATGTCTATAAAGGTTTGAAGCATTCTATGAGTGGTTGGTGAGTTTTATTGAAGGGTTATTCAAGATCAAACCTTTATCAACCAGTGGACTTGAAAGACTTTGGAATTTATATGGACAAATAAGTAGGACAACATTTTTAGAACTGAAGTGAAGGCTAGTTATAATTGTTGTGCATCTTCTTTAGAAAAGAGTTTGTTATCCATTGTGACACTCTTATCAATTTGGAGATGTGTTTTGTCATAATTGAGAAAGGTGATGATGTATTGATCGAAGTGATTTTATTTATCTAAGTATGATCGTATCAACTCACGATCTAGAAATCACAATGGTATTGACCGTAAAAGTTTGGCAGAATTATTTATATGGAAAGAAGTGTAGTATGTATGCAAACTAAAAGAAATTCAAGTACATCTTTAAGTAGAAAGTATGACATTGATGTGAGAGAAAACGACTTTTATTATAAAGATATTATGATTGTACCAGTTGTTGCTATAAGACAAGTAGTACAAGAGCTTTACTTGATGTTATTAGAGTTTCTTTAATAAGTGATTTCTATCATTTGGATGAAAAATTGTCAAGAGAGGAAATTGAGAACTCTATTTGGAAATCTTGAGCATGACTTGATCTGATTGAATGGATATTAGATGCTTAAGTGGTGATTTAGTTTTTGGATAAGATAGAAAAGGTGAAGGATATTTACCAATAATCAAATTATACATAAAAAGATGATGAAGATTTGACTAATTTCAATTTGTTATGTATACCTTAATCACCCAAGTCAAAGGAATGAAATACTTGGAGAAGCTCATCATTTGACTTATTTTATGGACCCAAGAAATACAAATTGTATCAAAGGGTGAAGCAACGTTATTGGTGGCAAGTATGGAAAGGGGAATAACAAACATGTTTCTAAATGCTAGATTTGTGATCAAGACTTTAGAATTCTCTACCAAGTCCTTAATGGGAATGGAAGTGTATCAAGATAACTTGTTCTTTTGTCTTCCTTACGCCCAGCTTGACTACGACCGTAATAGCGGACATGTTGATCAAAGTTGATGATCATTGCAGTCAATATTAAAAAATGATTAGATTAGTTTGTACATGGACGACAAGATAATTAGTTTATATTGACTTTTGGAATTAAAGGTACTAAACAAAGCTGGAGATTATTTTTCAATTATGGCTTGGTGTATAGCAAGTGTTGGGTACTGAAAGCTATACTTTAGTACAATTTGCACCTGGATAGATAGATAGTTGGAAAGAACTATCTAGATTTTAGAAGTTACACCAAGTGACTATTGGCAATTCAAGAAAATATGAGACAATCCTTACTATCTTGTGGATGTTGCTTATAATGATGTTTACTATTGAGTACAAAGATGGTGTTAAATAAAAGCAGCGTATGAAAAAGACAAAAACCCTACTTGTTGAAATAAAGTGGTGAAAAGGAATTGATGGGCCATAAACTTGTTCAAAGTATTTGTAGAGAGAAGAAAATGTTGATTTGTGGAAAGTTCGAATCCATACAAGATCAACAAATAGAGTTAGGTGAGTAAATACCCAAGAAGCATGGAAGTGGAAATTGGCGACATGACCAATATTAAATTTTATCATTGGATTATGGTGTTGAGAATTGAAAAAAAAAAGAAAAGAAATTGAACTGTTGACATAAAGATCATTAAGAGACCCTCAAGTGGATTGGTCCAATAGTATATTGTCTGGTTTTATCATGGAACTCTCTAGCATTCATTAATATACATCATGCTTCTACTCTCCACAAACTTGTACCAAATCCATCATACAATTTGAGTTTTTTTTTTTTTTTTTTTTTTTTTTTTTTTTTTTTTTTTTGGAAAAGGTATACAATTTGAGTTGAAATCAAGGAAAAGTAACGTGATGAATCCACATGAAGTTCAGAAGATATCGTAAGTTGATTTGTATATGTTACTTTTGAAAAGAATGTTCATAGTTAGGACGAATTTTGCCTTTGTATTCCATACCACGATTGTGATTGGTAAGCTTATAAGATCGCAAACGAGGATATAGACTTAATTAAAGATTTCATACCCTTGAACTAGACCTACTTGGACAAATTCTAGATGAGAAAGGAAAGTTATTATAAAATATGAATATTTCTATAGTTAAAGATTCAATGAAAAGTCATGTTTGAGAAGAAGTTAGTTAAAAAGGAAGAGCAAGTGCACACTTGGTATTGTCAATTATTTTCTTGTTACCTTGATTGAAATTTTGAGGACGAAATTCTTAAAAGAGAGTAATATTTTGTAACACCCTTTTCTATCTTTCAGCACTTGGAAACAAAAACCATACCGTGTAGAGGACAACAAAGAAAAGTGAAATTCAAATGCATTTAATAAAATTTTGAGGACGAAATTCTCAAAAGGAGGTAATAATTTGTAAGACCCACTTTTAGTCACCTAGCATTTGGATATACATATGATATATTAGTTATTTGATTTTGAAATATTTTGATGGAGAAGAAGGCTTGAAGTGAAAAAGAAATAAAAGAAAATGGAAAATTTGGAGAATTTTATTGTTGAAAAGTACAATGGGGGTACATAAAAGTTAAGGAGGGGAGAGAAAATCCTATTGGATATTGAATTTGGTTTGGATCATGGAATTAATAAGTATGATGTTTTCTAGATGTAATTAAGAAACTACTCATATTATGTCCAAATTAATTCCAGGACAAGTAGAGATCGGGTTGACTAATTACGAGATGGAAACCTCACCAATATTGTTTGTGAGTGGTTACTTTACCGAATTTTCTACTATTTTACTCATTAGTGAAATTTGAAATGAATAGTGATTTGTGTTCCTATGAAAAATTTGGATATTTACAAATTATGGAGGTTTCAAAGGATTTATGTTTACTCCATGAGTTCATTTAATATTTAGAGCAATGAATTGAAATTGTGAGAAATGGTTTATGTTTTTCAATTGCAAGTGTAATTTAGTACCATGGAATTACAAAGGATTTGTACATACACACGATTTTAGCTATATTGATTTACTTCGTTACTATTTGAGTTATCAAAGGAGAATTTCTAGAAATCCCTCAATTTTAGCCAAATGGCAGAAGTTCAAATTGTTTGAGATAAATTCAAATATTGGGAGTTTTAAAAGTGACTTCACGATGTTTGAATCACGATGTTAGCTGAGTACACGGATTTTTGAATTTATGTAAGCCAAACCTTGCATATGGTAAATTCAAATATGAAAAATGATCATTGGGTTATGATTTTCAGATATGAAAACTTGATTTGAAATGTTATGGCTTTTGCACGGTTTGTGAAGTTAGTTTACGAGATACAATTGTTTTTCAAATCGCAAGATGATGTACCCACAATGATTTCCCAATACACTTACGCGAATGTGTTTCCGTAGTGTAGTTATGATACATGAGGTCTTTGGGACCCACTTCGACACACACATAGGCTTTGGGTCGTGTATCGGGGTGTTTTGCCCTTTGGAGGCTGCTCTACACGCATATGACTAGTTGCTCTGCTATGTATCTTGAGATTACTCGGTACATAGTATGACCAAGATTTGCTCTGCTATGTACCTTGAGATTACTCGGTACATAGTATGACCAGGATTTGCTCTGCTATGTACCTTGAGATTACTCGGTACATAGTATGACCAGGATTTTCTCTGCTATGTACCTTGAGATTACTCGGTCATACTACCTTAAGATTACTCGGTACATAGTATGACCAAGATTTGCTCTGCTATGTATCTTGAGATTACTCGAACCATAGTATGACCAGTTGCTCTGCTATGCGTATTGAGACTACTCTGCGCTAGTATGACTAGTTCTCGGGTACATGTTTAGTGATGGATTTCTTAGCCACGCAAATATGTGTTAAAATTTACGTTTAAAAGATTGTCATGGTATAAAATACTTTTAACTTTGTGTACTTTCAATAGAAGTTACAAGTGTTTCAAGGTTTCTTTCAAAAGCTTATTTTGAACTCTTGTTAATTACCTTATGACTGTTTATGTTATTAGTCTCCTTAAATTTACCTTTTTATAAACTTCTACCACTCACTGGACTTTTTAGCTCACTCTTTTCCTAAATTTTTTTACCAGGTAGCATTTGAGTTTCCGACGAGCCTATTGAGATCGAGATCTGCCACTAGTCTTATTTAGATTATACATCATTTTGCATGTAAATATAATATTGATGTTTTTGCTTTTATAACTAAGGTGGCTAGCATCATTCCGTAAGTTGTATCATTTGAATTTATATTGAGTTTTAAATTGGGACTTAAGTTTTCCATTAGTGGTTTAGGTTTGTGGTTGTGCTATGGTTGTTGGTTTCTGGACTGATTGTTGATTGTGACGTACTGGTGGTAGTACTGGATTTTAAAAAAAATTATTTGGGAGCGTATTTTCAATTGCAGGTGTGTTTATTCAATTTTTAGGGGAAACTCTGCCAAAATTTTTAATTTTTATTTAGTAAAGTTTTACTAGTCACCCATGGTTTTAAAGAAAAATGAGTTTTGTTTGCTAAGTTTGACAATGGATTTCACAGTTTAGTTGGGATCTATTGTCAGCATGCCACGTCCTAGTGATGACATGCATAAATGTCATCATTTTCCTATTAATTTTAGCTAGTTTTGTGCTTGAATTGTGTGCTTTAATGCTATTTTCTGTTTAAATTTCAGAAAATCGAGCCGAGGAAGCAAAACCAAAATTTTGAGAGATTTTGGATGATTCTGGAGACTTTTTGAGCAATTTGGAGAATTACATTGAAGATCCGAGTCCAAAAACCCCATGAAGAATGAGTTAGAAGCCCAAATTCATGAATTCCAAGCCTTAAATTTTCAAGTTGGGTCAAGAAAAGAGCCCAAAATCCATTACATGAAGCATTTGGGCCAAAAGAAAGTTGGAGGCCCAAAAATTGAGTCAAAATCAGGCCTTTCTAGAAGATTTAGGGCCTAACGTCGAGACGTTAAGCCATGAGCGTCCCGACGCTAGGCAGCTATGCGGAAAGATCCAGAAAGGGGGTAGCGTCGCAACGCTGTCCATGTAGTGTCGCGACGCTGCGACGTCTTGGAGCCCAAGAAAAGATGACGTTAGTGGTTAACTATTTTGCAGTCCAGTCTTTGTGCAAACTCATTGCACAGGATACCCCCACTCGCATGTCAACTACATGAACGCGTCGGATCATTACGTTTGTATCAGTATACATAGTGGGCCGTATCCATAGTGTCACCAGGATAAGGTACCCAACCTTATCCCTATACTACAAACCCTTTAGGCTAAAACTTGAACATCGATCCCCATATGTTTCTACATACTAGTTCAAGCCTCATTCTATTAGCCTGGGATGTTTAGTTTATTGGATTAGGGTTGATAAGACAAGATATAATACAAACATGAATAATACATCACTTTTGTTAATGTTAGGTCAAATGTACATTTACTATCTACGAGTTTTAGGGTATAAAACCCAACAATCTCCCACTTGAACTAAAATTCAAGTTAATGGGAAAGTATATACAAAATAATCCAAAGCTGGAAATGTTGAATGTATATTGTACATTACATGAAAGGTAAATATACAAAATACAATAAACTATGGCATCCTTACACCCATTACACATCTCCCACTTGCCCTAGACGACACTATATACATGTCTCGCAGACCTAGACTTTCTAGATGACCCTCGAACACTTTAGCCGAGAGGGCCTTCGTAAACAGATCAACAATGTTGTGCTCTGAAGCGATCTTGGTCACGACCACATCTCCTCTTTGCACAATCTCTCGAATCAGATGATACTTCCTCTCTATGTGTTTACCTCATTTGCGGCTGCGAGGTTCCTTTCAATTGGCTACAGCCCCACTGTTGTCACAGTATAACGTAATGGGCAAGTTCATTTTTGGAACAACTTCCAAATCAGTCAAGAACTTCCTTAGCCAAACAACTTCCTTAGCTGCTTCACAAGCAGCTACATACTCAGCCTCCATGGTGGAGTCTGCTATGCATCATTTCTTTATACTTCTCCAAACTACAGCTCCCCCGTTAAGGGTGAACACTGACCCTGACGTGGATTTCCTAAAATCCTTGTCAGACTGGAAGTCAGAGTCGGTGTATACAGTGAGAACTAACTCTTTAGCCCCAAACACCAGCATGTAGTCCCTTGTTCTCCTAAGATACTTGAGGATTCCTTTAACGACGGTCCAGTGGTCTAACCTTGGATTTGACTGATATCTGCTAACAATCCCTACAGCATAACAGATGTCAGGCCTCATGCAGAGCATAACATGCATTAAGCTACCCACTGCAGAAGCGTAGGGAATTCGTCTCATATCATCAACCTCTTGAGGTGTCTTAGGAGAATGTTCCTTAGACGGGTGAACCCCATGCCTGAAAGGCAATAAGCCCATCTTGGAGTTCTGCATCGAATATCGGGCCAACATCTTGTCGATATACGTTGCTTGAGACAGGGCTAGAGTTTTGTTCTTTCTATCCCGAATTAACTGGACGCCAAGAACATATTGGGCGTCATCTAAATCTTTCATTTGGAATTGGGTCGCTGGCCATTCTTTTACGCCAGACAGATATCCTACATCATTCCCAATGAGTAGGATGTCATCAACATAAAGTACAAGGAAAGCTACTTTATTCTTGTTGATTTTCTTGTATACACAAGGTTCATCAACATTTTGGTCAAAGCCAAAAGATTTGATAGTAGTATCAAATCTAATATTCCAAGATCTGGAGGCCTGTTTCAATCCATAAATGGATCAATTCAGTTTACAAACCTTTTGCTCTTGACCTTGGGTTATGAACCCTTCGGGCTGAGACATAAAAATACTCTCTTCAAGATTGCCATTCAGAAAAGCAGTCTTGACATCCATTTGCCATATTTCATAGTCATAAAACGTGGCAATGGATAAGAGAATTCATATGGACTTAAGCATAGCAACTAGAGAAAAGGTTTCTTCATAGTCCACCCCTTCTCTTTGGGTATAACCATTTGCTACAAGTCTAGCCTTGAAAGTCTGTACTTTCCCAGCAGCATCTCTTTTCCTTTTAAAGATCCATTTACACCCAATGGGTTTGACCCCTACAGGTGGATCTACAAGGTCCCAAAGTTGATTGAAGTACATAGACTCCATCTCAAGGTCCATGGCTTTGGCCCATTCGTCTTTATCTACATCATTCATTGCCTGACGATAAGACAATGGATCTTCTACGTCATCATCAGGTATGACTACTAGTGTTTCAGTTAAACCCAAGTAGCGGTCAAGTTGTATTACAACTCTCCCACTGCGTCGAAGCTCTCCCACAACGTGAGGAGGACTAGATTGACGAGAAGAACTGGCTTTTCCAACAACTCTTGTTGAAGGACCAGGTTCATCAACAACTCTCGTTGATCCTTCTGTAGCTTCTCCTAATACTAACTTACTTCGTGGTTTATGATCTCGAATGTGGTCTTCCTCCAAGAAAGTTGCATTTGTCGATACAAATACTTTATTTTCTTGAGGGTCGTAGAAAATACCACCTCTCGTTCTTTCGGGTATCCAACAAATTGGCATATTCTAGTACGAGATTCCAATTTCTTAGGATTTGTCACTAACACATGTGTAGGACAACCCCAGATCTGGAAGTAATGCAAACTAGGTTTACGCCCCTTCCATAACTCAAAAGGAGTTTCAGAAACACTTTTTGAGGAAACATTGTTAAGAATATGTACTGCAGTCTCTACTGCATGCCCCCAAAACGAGCTAGGCAATTGAGCATAGCTCATCATAGAACGAACCATGTCTAACAGGATTCTATTTCTCCTTTCTGATACACCATTATGCTGAGGTATACCAGGTGCTGAGAGTTGGGATTGGATTTCATGTTCTATCATATAGTCCTGGAATCTTTGATCCAGATACTCTCCACCTTGATCTGATTGAAGGTTTTTAATCGTTTTACCTAACAGGTTTGAAGGGATAAAAGCCCTTGGCAGCGGAAGACGTTAGAAACGTTTATCGGTATAAATGCCGATTGGGAAACCAATGCGCCGACAAAAAGAAATATTTTACAGCAGAAAAAATAAATATAAACTCATGCTGTAAAATCTATAAAACATGCTGGAAAAAGGAAACAAAAACTCTAGATTTACTCTAGAATTGGATCCTATCGATCCTAGGCCAAGACTCACTTACCCTTGAAGAAATCCTTGATCGATTCGCCTGAATCCCTCAGGATTGCAGAAAATTCCAGCAGCAAGCAACTTCTTGTTCTTCGCTACAAATCCCACACGAACACCACCACGAGGATTCACCAATTGACTCTGAAAGATAACCGTGAGGGAGATTGTGGGATCTAGTTTCTTAGGGAAAAATGTTGAGAGAGTTTGAGAGAGGAAAATAGGATTTTCTCGACAGTGAGTTTTTTGTAAAACTGAGAGCCACAAAACAAAATAACGATCGTCTCCAAAAATCTATAACCTCCCCTTATTAGGCGTGTGAGGGAGATAAAATAGGCCAAAACCAACCACGACCTAATAACTGAAAAAATATCAGTTGGATTAATTTTAAAATTTATTTAATTAATTAGAAAATTAAATTTAAATTAAGTTATTCAATTCATAATTAAATAACAAATTCATTTAAACTATATTTAAATGATTATCCCTCACATAACCTATAGTTTTAATCTAATTAAATCTAAATTTAATTAAATTAAAACAGTAATTAATTAATATCATAATTAAATATCACATATTTAATCATAATTCTCTCATTAGAACTATAGTATTAATGCACATCTAATGCACATTAATTATAACCTATAGTTTCATCATGAATCAAATTCATATTTTACCTTTTTATTCGAACCCTTTCGAATACTCAACTTTCCCTAGAAATTAACCTCAACACCTTAATTGAGTCATCGGTGGGACCTAATGGACCTACAGATCAGAAGCTCCAACGATATGAGATTAATTGGCTAAACTCATTAACCAAGTTAATCAATATTCGTTAACTGTGGTTCACTCCACTATAGAACCACAGCTGCACTCTTCTCACTGTAGATATATTTCTGTGTCCACGGATATCAACCGTCAACAGCAAGTTAGCCCTTCACGTGTGTTCTTATCCCAGCTAGGTCAAATTACCGTTTTACCCCTAGGCTACCTCTTGATCCTTAAGTACTAGTGCTCCTCTAATGAAGAACTTGTTTGAGGTCCAACCATCAAACAGAAATCCCTCTCGTGCCATAAAGAGGGTAGGGCCCATTGTTCAAGACCCGGAGACACCACTTAAGGGAACACACCTCTACTTACCTTAATATCAGGAAGGAGTGAATTCCATCTTGTAAGACTACGTTCCCAGCTCCCCACTCGGTCTTGTCCCCAAAATGGTAGGCTTATTGAGTCGGCGAACAAGCCACTCTCACCCGTACAAATCAAAGGACAATCTCTCATGGACAAGAGTCCATAATCCACTCAGGATTAAGGCCATGTTGCCTAGGTCATCCTAGTAAAACAGAAACCAAGCTAACTAACGGTGTTACAGTTAGTGGTTAACTATTTCACGGTCCGGTCTTTGTGCAAACTCATTGAACAGGATACCCCCACTCGCATGTCAACTTCATGAACACGCTGGATCATTACGTTTGTATCAATATACAAAGCGGGCTGTATCCATAGTGTCACCAGGATAAGGTACCCAGCCTTATCCCTATACTACAGACCCTTTTAGGCTAAAACTTGAACATTGATCCCCGTATGTCCCTACATACTAGTTCAAGCCTCATTCTATTAGCATTGGATGTTTAGTTTATTGGACTAGGGTTAATAAGACAAGATATAATACAAACATTGAATAATACATCATTTTTATTAATGTTCGGTCAAATGTACATTTATTATCTACGAGTTTTAGAGCATAAAACCCAACAAACTCCCACTTGAACTAAAACTCAAGTTACAGGGAAAGTATATACAATATAATCCAAAGCTGGAAATGGTATATGTATGTTGTACATTACATGAAAAGTAAATATACAAATACAATAAACTAGGGCATCCTTACACCCATGACACATCTCCCACTTGCCCTAGATTACGCTATATACATGTCTCGCAGACCTAGACTTTCTAGATGACCCTCGAACGCCTTAGCCGAGAGGGCCTTCATAAACGGATCAGCAATGTTGTGCTAGGAAGCGATCTTGGTCACGACCACATCTTTGCACAATCTCACGAATCAGATGATACTTCCTCTCAATGTGTTTACCTCGTTTGTGGCTGCGAGGTTCCTTTGAATTGGCTACAGCCCCACTGTTGTCACAGTATAATGTAATGGGTAAGTTCATATTTGGAACAACTTCCAAATCTGTCAAGAACTTCCTTAGCCAAACAGCTTCCTTAGCTGCTTCACACGCAGCTACATACTCGGCCTCCATCGTGGAGTCTGCTATGCATCCTTACTTTATACTTCTCCAAACTACAGCTCCCCCGTTAAGGGTGAACACTGACCTTGACGTGGATTTCCTAGAATCCTTGTCAGACTGAAAGTCAGAGTCGGTGTATCCAGTGAGAACTAACTCATTAGCCCCAAACACTAGCATGTAGTCCTTCGTTCTCCTAAGATACTTGAGGATTCCTTTAACAGCGGTCCAGTGGTCTAACCCTGGATTTGACTGATATCTGCTGACAATCCCTACAGCATAACAAATGTCAGGACTCGTGCAGAGCATGGCATACATTAAGCTACCCGCTGCAGAGGCGTAGGGAATACGTCTCATATCCTCAACCTCTTGAGGTGTCTTAGGAGACTGTTCCTTAGACAAGTGAACCCCATGCCTGAAAGGCAATAAGCCCCTCTTGGAGTTAAGCATTGAATATCGAGCCAATATCTTGTCGATATACGTTGCTTGAGACAGAGTTAGCGTTTTGTTCTTTCTATCCCGAATAATCTGGATGCCAAGAACATACTAGGCCTCACCCAAATCTTTCATTTGGAATTGAGCTGCTAGCCATTCTTTTACGTCAGACAGATACCCTACATCATTCCCAATGAGTAGGATGTCGTCAACATAAAGTATGAGGAAAGCTACTTTATTCTTGTTGATCTTCTTGTACACACAAGACTCATCAACATTCTGGTCAAAGCTAAAAGATTTGATCGCAGTATCAAATCTGATATTCCAAGATCGGGAGGCTTGTTTCAACCCATAAATGGATCGATTCAGTTTACAAACCTTTTGCTCCTGACCTTAAGTTATGAACCCTTCAGGCTGAGACATAAAAATACTCTCGTCAAGGTTGCCATTCAAAAAGGCTGTCTTGACATCCATTTGCCATATTTCATAGTCATAAAACGTGGCAATGGATAAGAGAATTCTTATGGACTTAAGCATAACAGCTGGAGAAAAAGTTTCTTCATAGTCCACCCCTTCTCGTTGGGTATAACCCTTTGGTACAAGTCTTGCTTTGAAAGTCTGTACTTCCCAACAGCATCTATTTTCCTCTTATAGATCCATTTACACCCAATGGGTTTGACCCTTTCAGGTGGATCTACAAGTTCCTAAACTTTATTGAAGTACATCGACTCCATTTCAAGGTCCATGGCTTTGGCCCACTCGTCCTTATCTACGTCATTCATTGTCTGACGATAAGACAATGGAGTCGTCATCAGGTATGACTACTTGTGTTTCCGTTAAATCCAAGTAGCGGTTAGGTTGTATCACAACCCTCCCACTGCGTCAAAGCTCTCCCACTACGTGAGGACGACTAGATTGACGAGAAGAACTGACTTCTCCAACAACTCTTGTTGAAGGACCAGGTTCATCAACAACTCTTGTTGACCCTTCTATAGCTTCTCCTAATACTAACTTACTTCGTGGTTTATGATCTCAAATGTGGTCTTCCTCCAAGAAAGTTGCATTTGTCGATACAAATACTTTATTATCTTGAGGGTCGTAGAAAAGACCACCTCTCGTTTCTTTTGGGTATCCAACAAATTGGCATATTCTAGTACGTGGTTCCAATTTCTTAGGATTTGTCACTAACACATGTGCAGGACAACCCCAGATACGGAAGTAACGCAAACTAGGTTTACGCCCCCTCCATAACTCTAAAGGAGTTTTAGAAACACTTTTTGCGGGAACGCTGTTAAGAATATGTATTGCAGTCTCTACTGCATATCCCCAAAACGAGCTAGGCAATTGAGCATAGCTCATCATAGATCGAACCATGTCTAACAAGGTTCTATTTCTCCTTTCTGATACACCATTAAGCTGAGGTGTACTAGGTGCTGAGAGTTGGGATTGGATTCCATGTTCTATCATATAGCCCTGGAATCCTTGATCCAAATACTCTCCACCTCGATCTGATCGAAGTATTTTGATTGTTTTACCCAACAGGTTTTCTACCTCAGCCTTAAACTCTTTGAACTTTTCAAGAGCCTCAGATTTATGGCCCATTAGGTATAAGTAACCGTATCGAGAATAATCATCTATGAAAGAGATGAAATATTCAAAACCACCTCGAGCCTTTACATTCATTGGACCACAAAGATCCGAATGTATCAGTTCAAGTGGTTCTTTGGTCCTATAACCTTTTCCACTAAAAGGCCTCTTGGTCATTTTACCCTCGAGACACGATTCACAGGGTGGTAAAAAAGTATCTTCCACATCAGTTAGAAGTCCATTTTTATCCAAACGATCGATCCGATCGATGTTAATATGACCAAGACGAAGGTGCAAAGATACGTATTGTTCCTTAGAGGAGAAATCTTTTGTCTTTTATTTTGCGTTTCGGCCGTTTTAAACATTTCATGACTTAAAATAACCTTTGCATCAGTTGGTCTTAACATAAATAAATTATTTTCACGCTTAGCTGAACAAACATAAATTCCATTTCGAGAAATCAAAGCTTCATTAAGCAAGAATGAAATAGTGTAACCTTGTTCAAGTAAAGTAGAAACAGAAATAAGATTCCTTTTAATTCTAGGAACCAAATACAAGTTCTCTAAAATTAAATACTTATTTCTAAAAAATAATTTTGCAGCTCCCACTGCACGAGCTGAAACGACATCTCCTGTTCCAACCTTGAGAGTCATTTCACCATCTGCCAGCTGCTGGAAATCATTTCCCTGAAAAGAAGAGCAAACATGATTAGTGGCTCCCGAATCTAGTATCCAGGCAAACTCATCATGTTCTACGAGACAAGTCTCTAAAACAAGTAAATCGAATTTACCTTCTTTTTCTCTCTTCTTCTCTGCGAGGTGACGGGGACAGTTGCACTTCCAATGACCATCTGCGTTGCAGTGGAAGCATCTGCCTTTGTCGACCACGACCTTGGCATTTCCCTTACCTTGCACATCCTGTGCAGGAGCCTTCCCCTTGTATCCCTTCCTCTTCTGTATTTGCTTCGATGAAGAAGCTTTGGGTTCAGATTTAGTCCCCGAGGATGAACCCTCGAGGAACTTCTTTTTGGAATGGGCCACTGATAACTGCCCAAAAGGTAGTTATTTAGGCCTCATTTATATAAGGATTTGTGTGTCTTTAATGCTTAATAGGGTTGGTTTTAGAGAGATATTACATGATTTAATCCATTGGGAAGAATGGAAGCTTTGGAAATCACTTTATGCAGATTATGCTGCTGAGCGACTGGAGGGAGCAAATTCTATGCTGCAGCAAAACTGGGAGCAGAAACTGCCACATCACAGCTCGTTAGCCAACTTCATGAACTGACTTCTGTTGAGATATTTTCGGGATAAAGGATCAAGGAGAGCCTTACACGTGTCCTAGTTGACCTAATTAAAGCCTCCCATCCTTCTATAAAAGGAAGTAGCCGTCAAAGTCAAATGCATTCCATGTTTTCCCTTGTAAGCCGAAGATTATCAAGATTATCAAGAACACCATCAACCGCAACCGCAAGCTGAAGATTATCAAGAACACCATCAACCGCAAGCTGAGTAGGGAGTTTACCTTCTTTATTAACTTGTAGTTATGGACATGCATACTCAGATTGTAATTCGTATTCCTATGCTTATTATGAACTAAGTAGCTTAGGGTGTTGGTTAGGAATAATGTGATTACTGTGCTTCATCTCTATTAATAAATTGACTATCGCATTTTGGTTAATTGTTGTGCTTAAACTCATTTTATGCCCGCCTGGCCAGCCGGTATGGATAGCTCTCTCTAGTTTCAGGGATGATTTAGAGAGTGTGTGACAATTATCCACACTACGATCATTGTGTATTGGTGAACGCCAGTGACTGAGCTAGGGATAGCCAGTTGCCTAGTGCTTGATCGGTCGCTCTTCATTGGGTTTGAAACATATCCCAAAAGATCCGGAGTTCCGGGAGGAATCTGCTAATAATACTGCGAGAAATGCATGATCAATAATATTGCTAGAGCATATCTTAGAAAAATCACTAAAGCCTAACCAGCGCCTGTCTTTAATCTATCTATCTATTTGTTTACTCGTTGTTCTGTCATTTATTTTTGCTTCAGCATAATTCTTATAAAACCCAACATTTTTATTATCTTCGAAACCATTAGGAAGTTACGCAAAATAGATAAAGTGAAAACTCATTCAGACCTTGGATTGATAATATTTCTTGCTGCAGACTGTGTATACTTGCACAGGAATTCTAGAGTATTTTATACTACATTTTTACTCACTCTAGGAACTCAACAAGTTTTTGGCGCCGTTGCCGGGGACTTGAATAAGTTTTTATCTGATCTGTTTTGTGTATGTGTTTTAGTGGTTTGGTGCTAGAACTTTTTGATTGTTTCTTTTGTTTTTGCAGGTGTGATTTTGGTGCATGAGCGATCCGCCTGGGGTACGGTTTGAGCTTGATCCAGAAATTGAAAGGACATTTAGGAACAGAAGGAGGGAGCAGCGAAGAAACCAGATGGAGAACGCCCCGCAACTTCCGCAGGTTCCTGAAGGTCCAGCAGCAGTAAACCCCCAGTAGAATCCGTTGCTGCAGCAAAACCCACTGTTTGAGCAAAATGAGCAACGAAATAATCAGGCTGAGAATCCTATCTTGATAGCGAACGATAAGACCAGAGCCATTCGAGCATATGCTGTCCCGATGTTTAATGAGTTGAATCTAGGGATTGCACGTCCCCAAATCCAACCGGCGAATTTTGAAATGAAACCGGTAATGTTTCAGATGTTGCAAACCGTGGGGCAATTCCATGGTTTGTCATCTGAAGACCCTCATTTACATCTTAAGTCTTTTCTAGGAGTTAGTGATTCTTTTGTAATTCAAGGAGTGCCTAGAGATGCTCTTAGATTAACTTTGTTCCCGTATTCTCTTAGAGATGGAGCAAAGTCATGGTTAAACTCTTTTTCTCCAGGATCAATTAGGACGTGGGATGAGTTAGCTGAAAAATTTTTGAGTAAATATTTCCCACCTAATAGAAATGCTAAATTAAGGAGTGAAATAGTAGGGTTTAGGCAACTTGAAGATGAGACTTTTAGTGAAGCTTGGGAGAGGATTAAGGAGCTTTTACGAAAGTGTCCCCACCATGGGTTACCTCATTGTATTCAAATGGAAACATTTTACAATGGTTTAAATGGAGTAACCCAAGGTATGGTCGATGCTTCGGCTGGAGGGGCCCTTTTGGCAAAAACTTTTGATGAAGCCTATGAAATTTTAGAAAGAATATCTATTAATAGTTGTCAATGGTCGGATGTTAGAGGCACAAATAAAAAGGTTAAGAGTGTATTAGAGGTTGATGGTGTGTCCACCATTAGGGCCGATCTTGTTATGATTGCTAATGCTCTTAAGAATGTGACAGTGATTAGTCATCAGCATCCACCAGCGATGGAGCCTGCAGCAGTGGTGAACCAAGTCACGGACGAAGCATGTGTCTATTGCGGTGAAGACCACAACCACGAGTTTTGCCCCAGCAATCCAGCTTCTGTGTTTTTTGTAGGTAATCAGAGGAACAACCCTTATTCTAACTTCTATAATCCAGGTTGGCGCAACCACCCCAACTTCTCATGGGGAGGTCAAGGAAATAACGTACAAGCGCAACAAAAGATGAACCAGCCGGGATTTGTTAAAACGCAGGTAATGCCCCAGCAAAATAAGCCGGCTTTGCCCCAGCAAAATTCGAGAAATTCTCTCGAGGCAATGATGAAAGAATTTATGGCTCGTACAGACGTTGCAATTCAAAGTAATCAAGCTTCGATGAGGGCCCTGGAGTTGCAAGTGGGTCAGCTAGCTAATGAGCTCAAGGCAAGGCCTCAAGGGAAACTTCCATCAGATACTGAACACCCTAGAAGGGAAGGTAAGGAGCAGGTAAAGACAGTTACTCTTAGGAGTGGTAAGCCATTAGAAGAAAGAATTGAGCCTAGTAAAACCCAGGTTATAAATAATAATGGTGATAGAAATAATAATGTTGTTGTTGAGAAAGAGTTGGAGTCTGGTCAGGGTGCTGGAGGCAGCAAAGAGAATGCTGGAGCATCTAGTTCTGTGCCAGATGTAGAACCACCATATGTGTCGCCCCCACCTTATGTGCCACCTCTACCTTTTCCACAAAGACAAAAGCCTAAGAATCAGGATGGTCAATTTAAAAAGTTTTTAGAGATTCTTAAGCAGTTGCATATAAATATCCCTTTAGTAGAAGCTATAGAGCAAATGCCTAATTATGCTAAATTTCTTAAGGATATTTTGACTCAAAAGAAATGGTTAGGTGAGTTTGAAACGGTATCTCTTACTGAGTAGTGTAGTGCTATTCTTAAGAATGGTCTACCCCCCAAGGCTAAGGATCCAGGGTCATTTACCATACCTGTGTCTAAAGGTGGAAAGGAATTAGGTAGAGCACTCTGTGATTTAGGTGCAAGCATTAACCTTATGCCTCTTTCGGTCTATCGGAAGTTAGGTATTGGTGAAGCTAGACCTACCACAGTTACACTCCAACTAGCTGATAGGTCTATCACATATCCAGAGGGTAAGATTGAGGATGTCTTAGTAAAAGTTGATAAGTTCATATTTCCTGTTGATTTTATTATTTTAGATTATGAGGCTGATAAAGATGTCCCAATTATTCTAGGTCGTCCATTTTTGGAATTTGTTCTTTAGATAAAAAAAAAATGAAAAAGAATTGTTTAGGTGTGAGGATGTTTTTGAGTCTTTAGATTTAGATCAAAGAAAGGCTCCCCCAATTAAACCATCCCTGATTGAGGCACCTACTTTAGATTTGAAGCCTTTACCGGATCATCTAAAGTATGTGTATCTTGGGGAAAGTGAGACGTTGCCCATTATTGTTGCATCAAATTTAATGTCGGAGCATGAGGAGGCCTTAATAAAATTGCTGCAGCAATACCGCAAAGCTATAGGTTGGACATTGGCTGATATACAGGGAATTAGCCCGTCTTTTTGTATGCACAAAATCACTCTAGAGGAGGGATCCTTTAGGAGTATTGAGCAACAAAGAAGGCTTAACCCTACAATGAAAGAGGTTGTTAAGAAGGAGGTGATTATATGGTTGGATGCTGGGATCATATATCCAATTGCCGATAGCAATTGGGTAAGCCCTGTCCAATGTGTTCCTAAGAAAGGAGGTGTCACTGTGGTGAGCAATAAAGATAATGAGTTGATCCCCACAAGGACAGTAACTGGCTGGAGGGTTTGTATGGATTACAGAAGGCTTAATAAAGCCACCCGAAAGGATCATTTCCCTCTACCATTTATCGACCAGATGTTGGATCGATTGGCTGGTCAGGCCTATTACTGTTTCTTGGATGGTTATTCTGGGTATAACCAGATTACTATTGCTCCTGAAGATCAGGAGAAAACCACTTTCACCTGGCCTTATGGGACATTCGCTTTTAGGAGAATGCCTTTTGGCCTTTGCAATGCTCCAGCAACATTTCAGCGGTGTATGTTAGCAATTTTTTCTGATATGATTGAGTCCACTGTTGAAGTCTTTATGGACGATTTTTCAGTTTTTGGAGGGTCTTTTCAGAGTTGTTTAGAAAATTTAGGTAAGGTGTTAAAAAGATGTGAGGATACCCATCTAGTTCTTAATTGGGAGAAGTGCCACTTCATGGTGAAGGAGGGCATAGTGTTAGGCCATAGGATTTCTAAGACTGGTCTAGAAGTTGATAGAGCAAAAGTTGAGGTTATTGAAAGACTAGAGCCACCGAATTCAGTGAAGGGAATTCGGAGTTTTTTAGGACATGCTGGATTTTATAGGAGGTTCATAAAGGATTTTTCCAAAATCAGTAAACCTCTTTGTAACTTATTGTGCACTGATCATGTTTTTTACTTTAATGCAGATTGTAGGAAGGCTTTTGAAACATTGAAGGCTGCTTTAATCTCAGCACCCATTCTCTGCGCGCCTAATTGGAATTTGCCATTCGAGGTAATGTGTGATGCGAGTGATGCTGTGGTAGGTGCGATGCTGGGGCAAAAGCAAGGCAAATTTATTCATCCTATATATTATGCAGCAAGGTTTTAAATGAATCACAGGTCAACTACACAACTACTGAAAAGGAGTTGTTAGCTGTTGTGTTTGCTTTTGAAAAATTCCGGCCATATTTGGTTGGATCCAAAGTCACGGTGTTCACGGATCATGCAGCAATTAGGTATTTAATGTCAAAGAAAGATGCAAAGCCTAGATTAATTCGTTGGATTTTACTATTGCAGGAATTTGACTTGGAGATAAAGGACAAGAAGGGATCAGAGAATGTCATTGTAGATCATTTATCTTGTCTTGATCCATCATCATCTTTGCTGGAGCAATCTGCCATTTCCGATTCTTTTCCAGATGAACAGCTTTTTGCTGTTCAGGTAAAGGTAGTCAGGGATGTCCCTTGGTATGCCGATATTGCCAACTTTTTAGTGAAGGGAGTCACCCCTATTGATATGGATTGGAGGCAGAAGAAAAAGTTTAAGCATGATGCAAAATATTTCTTTTGGGATGAGCCATTTATGTATAAGCAATGCTCTCACGGTATTATTCGTAGGTGTGTTTCAGGTGCTGAAGCAAAGGAAATCCTGGAGCAATGTCACTCTTCGCCGTATGGAGGTCATTTCAGCGGTCAGAGGACGGCTATAAGGATTTTGCATTGCGGATTTTTCTGGCCTACGTTATTCAAGGATACCCACTGGTTCTACAAGCAATGTGACGCTTGTCAAAGGAGAGAAAACTTGGGGCCTAGAGATGAAATGCCTCTTACTTACATTTTAGAAGTTGAATTATTCGATGTATGGGGTATTGATTTTATGGGGCCATTTCCCCCTTCTAATGGCAATGTTTTTATCTTATTGGCAATTTATTATGTGTCCAAGTGGGTGGAGGCCATTGCGTGCCATCAGAGTGATGCCAAGGCAGTTGCAAGGTTTCTTCAATCGCACATCTTTGCGCGGTTCGGGACACCTAGAGCTCTAATAAGTGATGAGGGTACACATTTTGTTAACAATATCTTAACTAAGCTTTTAGCTAAGTATGGAATTAAGCATAGGATAGCTACTCCTTATCACCCACAAGCTAATGGTCAAGCTGAAATTAGTAATAGGGAAATTAAAGCTATTTTAGAGAAAGTAGTCAATCCATCTAGAAAGGATTGGTCCTTTAGGTTGGATGAGGCTCTTTGGGCTTATAGGACAGCTTATAAGACTCCTCTAGGAATGTCTCCCTATAGGTTAGTATATGGGAAAGCTTGCCATTTACCATTAGAGCTTGAGCATAAAACATTTTGGGCTTTGAAAAAGTTAAATTTTGATCTGAGTCGTGCAGGAGCGATAAGAATGCTGCAGCTTAATGAGTTAGAAGAATTTCATCAATTTTCTTACGAAAATGCGAAAATGTATAAGGAAAAGACTAAGTTGTGGCATGACAAGAGAATAAAATCTAAGGAGTTTGTCAAGGGTCAGAAAGTTTTGCTTTATAATTCTAGATTAAAATTATTTCCTGGAAAATTAAAATCTAAATGGTCAGGACCGTTTATTGTGATTGAGGTTTTTTCCAATGGAGCAATTACTTTGCAGGATGAAAAAGATGGGAGAGTGTTCAAGGTGAATGGACAGCGTGTGAAGCATTATTGGGGTGAGGAATTTCAGGCGAAATATCCTTCCCTAAGGTTGGTTGATGATTGAGAGAGCAGGATTTTTGCGGGAGCATTTCACAGAGCAAAATGATGAGCTCCCAGGATTTGTATTGATTTTAAGTTTTTTCTGATTTGTTTTTAATTCCGATTAGGTTAGGTTTGATTTTTGCATAGTTTGTTAGATATCAGTATTTTCATTATCTTAGATTTTATTTCGTTTTGATTTGTCTTTATTTTTTGGGTTATTTATTTAGATTATCTTTTTTTTTTTTTGGTTTGATTTTATTTTATTTTCAGTTATTTGAATTCTAATTTTAATTAATAGAGACTTTCTCTAATTTATTTAGCTTCTTTTGAGAATAACAGGTTAAGTTTGCTTTGATAGGTTTAATTTGAATTAAAAGGATTTGATTTGCCTATTTTGAAATTCGAAATCCGTATCTAAGATTCTTCAAGTTCAGCAGATTGTTGCGGCAAAGATATTGCTGGAGCAAAATATTCCGAGTTAGAAGGGTTTCCGTTGGAATTTATTATTGTTACCGTTAGATTTAACTTTGAATTCTCGCAGGTAAATGTGAGTGCATCATCTGATGAGGCCACGTGTCGCAGAGCAATTATCCGAAGGCTGAAATGATGACAGCACATTAATTTTTACCATGGGCGTTTGGAATCCGTAATTTTACCGTTGGTAATTTTTGAATTTCAGGTTTGCATTTTTAAAATTACAACGGTAATAATAGTTATGGCAGGGCAAATCTTTTCGGTTGGGATTCTTGTTTGCTGCAACCCTATTTATTTGCAATCTCTGGTAAGCACGCTTCACTTCGTCTTCTTGATTAAATCTTTGTGCGTGTATTATTCTTTCTTTCTTTCTTTGCATTCTCTGTCAAAACCCTATTACACCTTCAATGGCTAAAACAAGAGCTCGAAAAGAGAGGGAGAGTGAAGAAGAGGAGGTGTCGGTAACTCCCGAAGTTCAAAAAGTAAAAACTAAGAAAAAGAGAACGCCAGAAGAGAAAGAGGCTAAGCGAAGAAGACGGCAACTGAAGGTTGAAGAACAAGAAAGAGCGAGAGAGGAGGAGGTTGTTGCAGAAGAAGAAGAAGACCCAAAAGAATCTGGCAAAACGAATCAAGAAAAGGATGGACAGGAAGTGGCAACTATAGAAGAGGCTCGAGAGGAAATTCAGAGTGAGATTATGCAGACGGAGGCTGTAGAGGAAGAAGACAGAGAGTCAGTTCAGGAGGCTCGTGTGGAGGTTATCATACCTGAACCTCCGAAACGACGCCGCATTAAGCGGAAGGCTGGGCGCATTCCAGTGATCAGAACTGATACCCCATCGCCTCCATCATCAGATTCCGAGAGAGAGAAGGCCGAGCAAGAGGAACGAGAGAAGAAAGAGGCTGAGGAAAGAAGGCGAGAAGAAGCAGAGAAACAGGCAGAGGAGGAACAGTTGCTGAAGCGGAGAGAAGAAAAGGGCAAAAAGATTGCTGAAGCATCCGAGGAGCACGATGAAATAGCAGAGCGACAGGTGCCATATGATCGCTTCGTCAATAATGTTGCTAGAGCAAAATACACTGAGCTCCTGAAAAGGGATTTTCTGTTCGAAAGAGGTTTCAGCGGTGATCTCCCGCCATTTCTGAGAACCGGTATAGCTGACCACGGCTGGGAGCTGTTTTGTGCTAAGCCAGAGGCTGTGAACGCACAGGTGGTGCGTGAATTCTATGCCAACATTGATAAAGAAGAGGGTTTCCTAGTAATTGTCAGAGGAGTCGAGATAGATTGGAGTCCATGTGCGATCAACGCACTGTACCATCTTCAAAACTTCCCCCACGCGGCATTCAATGAAATGGCAGTCGCGCCATCTGAGGAGCAGTTAAGTAATGTTGTGAGGGAGGTAGGAATCGAGGGGGCACAGTGGCAATTATCTAAGACTCAGAAAAGGACATTCGAATCGGCATACTTGAAAAAGGAAGCAAACACATGGATGGGGTTCATCAGGCAGAGGTTGCTTCCAACAACGCACGACTCGACAGTATCCAGGGAACGAATTCTTTTGGCTTTTGCTATCTTAAGGTCTCTCAGTATTGACGAAGGAAAAATTGTTTGTAATGAAATTGCTTGCTGCTGGAGGAAAAAGGTGGGGAAACTATTCTTTCCGAACACAATCACAATGCTGTGCAGAAGAGCAGGGGTTCCGGTGGATGAGGGAGATGTGATCCTGTTTGATAAGGGGATCATAGACACGCCCAATTTGGCACGGCTCCAGCGTGTGCAGGAGGTACGTCAAGGTGGGCTTATCCATGGCATCAACTCGATTCTAGAACAACTGGCACTTTCGACCAGTAGACAGGGTTTGCTGAAAGGAAAACTTTAACCTTCTGGAACTATGTTAAGAATCGGGATGCCAGCTTAAGAAGGGCACTGCAAGAGAATTTTTCCAAACCGTATCCAGCCCTTCCTACATTCCCGGAAGATCTGTTGAACCCCTGGATTCCGCCACCACCTGTTGAAAGAGAAGAAGAGAATGATGATGAAGAGCAGGGTCAGGAAGATTGATGGATGAAATGATCTTCAGCGAGCTTTATTTTTGTTCTTATCTTTTTGTTTGCTCGCGCATATTGACCCTGCTCACTGTTATAACTGCTTGTCTTGTTTCTTTTTAATTTGTTATTGCGAAAAAAATATATCTCTGCTTTGTAATATTTTTCTATGATATTAAATGAAATTTCTGAATGTTTCTATTCTATGAGCACTGACTAACTCTAACTTAACTATTTTCTTCGGAATTTTTGAAGCTTGGACTGATTACGCTTAATTAGATCAAGGTATTCTGATCTCCAGAAACCTTTTGCTTGAGCATTTCTTCTAGCCTGGACTGTTGCTGTGGTAAAGAAGATTTTGACGGTAGTATTGACTTATATGATCCACTTTAAGCTTAATCCTAGTCCCATGTTTAGTTTAAAAATTCAGTTAGAAAAATTTAAGTTTGGGGGTATAGTTTGCAAAATTAATGATTCATTGGGGACAATGAATAATTCAAGTTTGGGGGACTTTTTGCTACTCCAATTATTTTGCTCGAGCATTCCTCTCCTTCAAAATTAAAATTTGCTAGGTTATTGAGTAACCGGGGACATTTGTGATACCCACAGTTTGTCTTCGCGTCAAAAGATGACCTATGAAATGTGAAAAAATGAGAAAAAATAATAAGAAAAATTATTTGCTGAAAAAATTATTTGTTGAAGATTTTGCTGAAAAAAATTGACAGAGCAAAAGTTTTGAGGGATGAATGATGATCCAGCAGTTTTTCTGTCTCCCAGAACTTAGGTGAGCTTCATCACAAAATGTCGTCATTCTGAGGGGTAAGAGATAGAATAACTAAGGATTTTTTAGCTTTATAATGAGTATTGAGCCTAGTTGGTGATGAGCTTGAGGCAAGGGTATACTGCACCATAAAGTGGGTCATCCCATGCTTAAGAGCTTATGACTGTAAGGCTGCTTTAAGTCTGATAAATAATGAAATAAACCCTTTTTAAAAAGATGTTTTGAAATGTCTGATAATAGAGCTAGGCTGTGGTGAGTTCTTAGAATTAAGTTGAAAAGTGGTGATTATTTTTCCCTGCTGAAGGAATCATTTTGCTGCAGCAGAGCTTGGTTTTGCAGAGTGCTCAGGTAAAGGTTAAAGGTAGTGTTGGACTGTCTTGTTTGATTAAGCTAATTCTTTGTCTAATGTTTTGAAATTCTTGAAGGAAGGTTGGTTAGTATTGCTCGGGACGCGCAATAGTTCAAGTTTGGGGGTATGATAATTGCCCAAAAGGTAGTTATTTAGGCCTCATTTATATAAGGATTTGTGTGTCTTTAATGCTTAATAGGGTTGGTTTTAGAGAGATATTACATGATTTAACCCATTTGGAAGAATGGAAGCTTTGGAAATCACTTTATGCAGATTATGCTGTTGAGCGACTAGAGGGAGCAAATTCTATGCTGCAGCAAAACTGGGAGCAGAAACTGCCACATCACAGCTCGTTAGCCAACTTCATGAACCGACTTCTGTTGAGATATTTTCGAGATAAAGGACCAAGGAGAGCCTTACACGTGTCCTAGTTGACCTAATTCAAGCCTCCCATCCTTCTATAAAAGGAAGTAGCCGTCAAAGTCAAATGCATTCCATGTTTTCCCTTGGAAGCCGAATAGTATAGGGAGATTGAAGATTATCAAGAACACCATCAACCGCAAGCTGAGTAGGGAGTTTACCTTCTTTATTAACTTGTAGTTATGGACATGCATACTCAGATTGTAATTCGTATTCCTATGCTTATTATGAACTAAGTAGCTTAGGGTGTTGGTTAGGAATAATGTGATTACTGTGCTTCATCTCTAGTAATAAATTGACTATCGCATTTTGGTTAATTGTTGTGCTTAAACTCATTTTATGCCCGCCTGGCCAGCCGGTATGGATAGCTCTCTCTAGTTTTAGGGATGATTTAGAGAGTGTGTGGCAATTATCCACACTACGATCATTGTGTATTGGTGAACGCCAGTGACTGAGCTAGGGATAGCCAGTTGCCTAGTGCTTGATCGGTCGCTCTTCATTGGGTTTGAAACATATCCCAAAATATTTGGAGTTCCGGGAGGAATCTGCTAATAATACTGCGAGAAATGCATGATCAATAATATTGCTAGAGCATATCTTAGAAAAATCACTAAAGCCTAACCAGCACCTGTCTTTAATCTATCTATCTATTTGTTTACTCGTTGTTCTGTCATTTATTTTTGCTTCAGCATAATTCTTATAAAACCCAACATTATTATTATCTTCGAAACCATTAGGAAGTTACGCAAAATAGATAAAGTGAAAACTCATTCAGACCTTGGATTGATAATATTACTTGCTGCAGACTGAGTATACTTGCACAGGAATTCTAGAGTATTTTATACTACATTTTTACTCACTCTAGGAACTCAACAGCCACATTGGCCTCTCCTTTAACCACACTTTTTCCCTTGCTCTTCTGCAAGGACTCATAAATCTGTAACTCTGAGAGGAGGGTAGTCAGGTTGAACTGAATCTTATTCATGCTCGCGTTTGTCCTGAAAGACAGATAACTCGCTGGAAGCGAGTGAAGGATGAACGTAACCTGACTACGCTCGCAGACTACCCCGCCATTTGCCTCAGCAATATTGAACTGGTTAATCATGTCCAGGACATGTTCCCGAACAGATTGACCTTCCTCCATCTTGGCATTGAAGACGTTCTTCAAGGCATCATGGTGGAGCTGGTAGGACAGGAGTCCAAACATCTCCTGTAGAGAATTCATAATTTCCCTGGCAGTTTCCACGTTTTCGTAATGCTTGGCCAAGACTTCAGACAAGCTGACCAATATATAGACATTGACCTTTTCATTGGCCTTAGTCCAGCGTTCGTAGGCATCTTTTACTGCCTGAGCGGCAGTGCGAGGGGGAACGGGAGGACATTCCTCCGTCAAGACGAACCTTAGATCCTCTACCACGATAATGGTATTAAGATTCGATTTCCATTGTGGAAAGTTTTCGCCAGTAAGTTGTTCATTTTTAAGCAAGGAGATAATAGAGGAAGACATTGCTGAAAAACAAACAATTGACCGTATTAGTTATCTTTGCCTTAACCCATCACACAAGCAATACAAACAATTACATACATCCAATCAATTTTGCAAACAAGCAATCAAAGAACCCTAATAAAACTATGATTGTGTTTCACAACGATGCTTTAGAGGTTTAGAAGAACAGCCACCGAAGGGTGATCGTTCCTCCTCTAAAATGAGACTCTTCTCAGTCAATTTCTATTACCAGAATAACTCATATTCCATTAGATATTAACCACCATTTTTCGGTCAAGGATTTGTTAACCAATTAACTCCTCCCCGTAAGTGTAACCCTCCCACTTTCAGATCTTAGAGACACGGACCAACAGGCTACCGTCAGGAAAGACAACTGTTGGTAATTAGCCTAAGCGATCCTATCCTATTCAGGAGTTCACGGTGTTCTGAATCCTATGATTAGGCCCTCCGAAGGGATGGTTGCGCCGAGACAACACGCAGGCGGATCATAGGAATCTCACGTTGTGACCTAGGGGTGGAGACCGAAGGATACGTTGACACGCGTCCCGCTCCCACTTACTATAGTCACTTTCCCCATTCACCTTAGTATTGATCCATGCAAACACTTTCCGAAGGGAGGCCGTGCTAAAACGACACGAAGCCGAGCATGGATCTCACGGTGTGAACTTCACGGGGACGTAGGAGCAAAACTCAATTTAAATTAAGTTTTGTAATTTTCCTCCCACTAAAGTAACCTATCGGATATTTTAGGGTTTGATTAAACCTAGATAAATCCGGCTAAGTCATTTATCTAAGTCTAGTTCTATTATAACTATTATAATAAGACCTAATGTCTAGGTGTATTAAACCAATTTAATTTACCTAGTGACATTATTCTAACATTAACCTGTGATTAATTCAACTCCGGTGTTCCAGATCAGTTCCCAAGTTGGAGGTGTTTCGTATACCGTCAACTTAAATACCTCCAATCCTTAGACAGAACTTCACTGGTAGAGTTCCCTTATAATCTCAGGAATGTTTGTCCTACTTAGTTTATTAAAACTATTTTAAAACTAAGTAAGAATTTCTAATCCTATTAGAAAATGATCTTAGGTCTAATTAATTTTAATTCATTAAAGATAATTCATTTAAACCTAAGATCCTAAGTGAGCATGCATATCTTGATTATAGATTGACGGTTTCTAATCATAAATTTTAAACTAGTTCAAAATTTTAATGATTAGCCCTATAATCATGCACACTATAGTTTAAATCAATTAACAATCATATTCAAATTAATCAAATTTAAACTATATTCCTTTGCATTGCATGAATTCAATATAACGATTATATTAAACTATGGATGTATCATGCTCAATGCAACTTGATTCCCATTTTTAATAAATAAACAATTTAATTATTGCCAAAAATGGTAAATCAATGTAGCATGTTGCAAACAATTCATTTTAATATAACTCTTATATTAAATCTATGTAATTGCATGCATCATACTTCTCCATTTTCATGAAATTAATATAACTCTACTATATATTAAAACAATCATGAAAATCCATGCATTATACCATACATCATAATCATATTATAACATACATAATGCATGAGCATGCTTTATATCCTAAGGTGGGATTAATATTTAAATGACATCCACAAAGCATTTAAATAGCGAATAAATAGGTTTAATTGGCCCCTAGGATAATTAAAGCAAAAATTACACTAATTAAAGCTTTAAAAACTATCCTATTACATCATATACAGCTCCATAATTGGTCTAGAATCTACGAACCGACCCGAACCGCTTCGAACCGGCCTTGAAAATCCCAAAACGCCCAAGAACCGGGTTGAACCAGACCAAACCGGTCCCATCTCAACCCAAACCGCACGAACCAGACCGCCAATTAGGGCTTCACCGCACGTCTCCACGAAGGCTGAATTGCCGCACGAAATCGCGACAGCGTTGAGACGTTGAAGGCGCAGCGTCCCGACGCTGGCGCGATTTCAACCGTTCAATAGGTGAAATCGCGACAGCGTTGAGATGCTGTAAGCCAAGCGTCTCGAAGCTGTTGCGTCTGGAACTCGATTCTGGGCAGAAACTGTGTCTGTAAATTCGAATTGGCCTCAAATTTGATCGTGTTCTTCGCAGATCTCCAACCTATTCTAGACCCAGACTTGTACAGACTCGATTTACAGAATTTTGCCCAAAACACAGGGTCCTTTACATGATCAAATCAATGGAAAAACTGTAAATCTAAGGCCAAATCAAACCAAAACAGTTTATCGCAAACCATACATTCAAACTGCAAATTAAATCCCACCTTACAGCCAATCGCAATTCCCAAATCAACATATAAAACACGATTTGGCTCTGATAGCAATTGAAGGGATAAAAGCCCTTCGCAGCGGAACCACAGCTGCACTCTTCTCACTGCAGATACATTTCTGTGTCCACGGATATCGACCATCAACAGCAAGTTAGCCCTTCACGTGTGTTCGTATCCCAGCTAGGTCAAATTATCGTTTTACCCCTGGGCTACCTCTTGATCCGTAAGTACATGTGCTCCTCTAATGAACAACCTGTTTCAGGTCCAACCATGAAACAGAAATCCCTCTCGTGCCATAAATAGGGTAGGGCCCATTGTTCAAGACCCAGAGACACCACTTAAGGGAACACACCTTTATTTACCCTAATATCGGGAAGGAGTGAATTCCATCTTGTAAGACTACGTTCCCAGCTTCCCACTCGGTTTTGTCCCCAAAATGGTAGGCTTATTGAGTCGGCGAACAGACCACTCTCACCCGTACAAATCAAAGCACAATCCCTCATGGACAGGAGTCCATAATCCACTCAGGATTAAGGCCAAGTTGCCTAGGTCATCCTAGTGAAATAGAAACCAAGCTAACTAACAGTGTTACAGTTAATGGTTAACTATTTCGCGGTCCGGTCTTTGTGCAAACTCATTGCACAGGATACCCCCACTCGCATGTCAACTACATGAACGCGTTGGATCATTACGTTTGTATCAATATACAAAGCGGGTTGTATCCATAGTGTCACCAGGATAAGGTACCCAGCCTTATCCCTATAATACAGACCCTTTAGGCTAAAACTTGAACATTGATCCCCGTATGTCCCTACATACTAGTTCAAGCCTCATTCTATTAGCCTTGGATGTTTAGTTTATTGGATTAGGGTTAATAAGACAATATATAATACAAACATTAAATAATACATCATTTTTATTAATGTTTGGTCAAATGTACATTTACTATCTACGAGTTTTAGGGCATAAAACCCAACAAGGTTTTCTACCTCAGTCTTAAACTCTTTAAACTTTTCAAGAGCTTCAGACTTATGGCCAATTAGGTACAAGTAACCGTATTGAGAATAATCATCTATGAAAGAGATGAAATATTCATAACCACCTCGAGTCTTTACATTCATTGGACCACAAAGATCCGAATGTATCAGTTCAAGTGGTTCTTTTTCCATATAACTTTTTCTAGTAAAAGGCCTCTTGGTCATTTTACCCTCGAGACACGATTCACAGGGTGGTAAGGATATATCTTCTAGATCAGTTAGAAGTCCATCTTTAACCAAACGATCGATCCAATCGGTGTTAATATGACTGTTGGGTTCCTAGAGTGAGTAAAAATATGATAGAAAATACTCTAGAATTCATGTGCAAGTATACACAGTCTACAGCAAGTAATATTATCAATCCGAGCCCTGAATTAGTTTCCACTCTACCTATTTTTGTGTAGCTTTCCAATGGTTTCAGGAATAGTAAAATGATTTGGTTTTATCGGAATTATGCTGAAGCAAAATAAATGATAGAACAATAAGTAAACAAATAGATAGACAGATTAAAGATAGGCGCTGGTTAGGTTTTAGTGATTGTTCTAAGATATGCTCTAGCAATATTATCGATCATGCATTTCTCGCAGTATTATTAGCGGATTCCTCCCGGAACTCCAGATCTTTTGGGATATGTTTCAAACCCAGTGAAGAGCGACCGATCAAGCACTAGGCAACTGGCTATCCCTAGCTCAGTCACTGGCGTTCACCAATACACAATGATCGTAGTGTGGATAATTGCCACACACTCTCTAAATCATCCCTGAAACTAGAGAGAGTTATTCACACCGACTGGCCAGGCGGGCATAAAATGGAAATAAGCACAACAATTAACCAAAATGCGATAGTCAATTTATTACTAGAGAAGCACAGTAATCAAATTATTCCTAACCAACACCCTAAGCTACTTAGTTCATAATAGGCATAGGAATACGAATTACAATCTGAGTATGCATGTCCATAACCACAACTTAATAAAGAAAATAAACTCCCTAATCAACTTGCGAAAGATGGTGTTCTTGATGATCTTCAATCTCTCTAAAATATTCGGCTTCCAAGAGAAAACATGGAATGAGTTTGACTTGGACGGCTACTTCCTTTTATATAAGGAGAGGAGACTTGAATTAGGTCAACTTGGACACGTGTAGGGCTCTCCTTGCTCCTTTATCACGAAAATTACTCAAAAGAAGTCGGTTCATGAAGTTGGCTAACGAGTTGTGATGTGGCAGTTCTGTTCCCAGTTTTGCTACAGCACAGAATTTGCTCCCTCCAGTCGCTCAGCAGCATAATCTGCACAAAATAATTTCCAATGCTTTCATTCTTCCAAATGGGTTAAAACATGTAATATCTATCCAAAACCAACCCTAATAAGCATAAAGGACACACAAATCTCTATATAATTGAGGCCTAAATAACTACCTTTTGGGCAGTTATCATACCCCCAAACTTGAACTATTGCGCGTCCCGAGCAATACTAACTCACCTTCCTTCAAGAATTCAGAACATTAGACAAAGAATAGCTTAATTAAACCAGACAGTCCAACACTACCTTTAACCTTTACCTGAGCACTCTGCAAAACCAAGCTCTGCTGCAGCAAAATGATTCCTCCGGCATGGACAAATAATCACCACTTTTCAACTTAATTCTAAGAACTCACCACAGCCTAGCTCTATTATCAGACATTTCAAAACATATTTTTAAAGGGGTTTATATCATTGTTCATCAGACTTAAAGCAGCCTTACAGTCATAAGCTCTTAAGGATGGGATAACCCACTTTATGGTGCAGTATACCATTGCCTCAAGCTCATCACCAACTAGGCTCAATACTCATTATAAAGCTCAAAAATCCTTTGTTATTCCATCTCTTGCCCCTCAGAATGGCGACATTTTATGATGAAGCTCACCTAACTTCTGGGAGACAGAAAAACTGCTGGATCATCATTCATCCCTCAAAATTTTTGCTCCGTCAATTTTTTCAGCAAAATTTTCAACAAATAATAAATTCTTTCCGCAAATAATAATTTTTTCTCATATTTCTCATTTTTTCACATTTCCAAGGTCATCTTTTTGAAGGATTGGAATTCCCAATTCTGTTACAGTGGAAGCAATTGGACCGTTTCGTAGTTAATTTCGTTCTACAAAATATCAATACATTGGCAAAAGGTTAAGCGATGAGAAACATACCTCCGTTGACGACTCTGAATACTTCAACGCCTTTCTTGATTTTGGACCGAGCGTCAACAATTGGGACACCACCAATTGATCTTCCCCGCTATAACTCTGAGATTAGGAACGTAGTTGTGGGACTACCTAATCTTGAATGGGAAAAACCCTAGAGAGAAAATTCTCCCTAGAGTTCTTGAGTTGAGAGAATATGAGAGGGCCTTATGGTGGCCATATGTTGTGGTACCTAAACCCTAGGGTTAGTGTTCTATTTATAGGAGAAAGGCCATGAATAAAATATTCATTTAAAATCAATTATTTCCATAACTGATTTAATCTTTTCCATAATCAATCAATTCCATAACCAATCAATTCCATAATTGATTGATCTTTTCCATAAAGGATTGATCACTTCCATAAGTGATTAATCATTTCCATAATTGATTAATTACCAATTAATTAATTCTTTAATTAATTAATCACCAATTAAATATCATATATTTAATTTCAGACCTTCTATTAGTTAATTAATTAATTACCTAATTAAATATCATATATTTAATTTCAGGTCTTCAATTAATTAATTCCATAATATGAATCAAATTCATATTAAAATTTGAACTCCTTCAAATTCTCTTATATCCTATAAATTTAATATGAATCAAATTAATATTTGAACTTCTTTAAATATTTATTTCTCTCATAGAATATAGTTTAATTAAATCCCATTTAATTTAAACTAAATTGAATAATTAATTAATTCATAATTAATTAATTCATCTTCTAATTAAATACCATATATTTAATTAGACATATATTTGAACTCTTTCAAATATATCAATCTCTCAATATAATAAAGTTTAATCTCAAATTAGACTTTATATTTTAATGCATCACTATACATTATATTAATTTGTATCTCATACAATTAACTTAATTCCCAATATGAATTTGAACTATTCAAATTCTCTCAAGATATATTTGTTCCTAATTACTCTTTACGAGCTAGCAGGGGGACCTAATGGACCTACAGATCAGAAGCTCCAATGATATGAGGTTAACTGATTAAACTCATTAATCAAGTTAACCAATTCATTAACTGTGGGTCATTCCACTAAAGACCCACAACTGAACTCTTCTCACTGTAGAACATTTCTGTGTCCATGGATGTAGACCTATGCCGGTAAGTCAATCCTTCACGAGTGTTCGTAACCACGGCTGGGTCAAATTACCGTTTTACCCCTGTGTTACATCTGTCTCCTTAAGTACCAGCGCTCCTCTAATGAACAACCTGTTTATGGTCCAACCATTAAACAGAAAGTCCCTCTCGGGTCAGTGAGAGGGCGGGATCCCTTTGTTCAAGTCCTGGAGTCACCACTTAAGGGAACACTCATCTACTTCTCCTAGAAGTGGGAAGGAGTGAATTCCATCTTGTGTTGTCATGTCCCCAGCCCCACACTCGGTCTTGTCCCCAAGAAGGTAGGCTTATTGAGTCGGCGTGCAGGCCACTCTCACCCATACTAATCAAAGGACAACCCCTCGTGAGAAGGAGTTCATGACACACTCAGGATTAAGACTGAGTTACCTAGGTCATCGTATTGAAACAGTAACCTAACTAGTGAACGGTGTTACATCTAGTGGTTTACTATTTCGTGGTCCGGTCTTATGCAAACTCATTGCATAGGATACCCCCGCTTGCATGTCTCCTACATGGATGCCTTGGATTAATACGTCTGTATCGAATACAAAGCAGGCTGTATCACATAGTGTTACCAGGATAAGGTACCCAGCCTTATCCTTGTACTATAAACCTTTCAGGTTGTTACTTGAACACCAATCCCCGTATGTCCCCACATACTAGTTCAAGTCACATGTAAACAACCTTGGATCTTAGTTTATTGGATTTTGGGTCAATTTGTGCAATATTTAACAATAACACTTTATTGTAGAAACTCAATTACACTTTATTGAAACAAGTATACAATTTGTTTACATTCACTATCTACGAGTTTTAGGGCATAAAACCCAACACTTTTGACGCGAAGACAAACTATGGGTATCACAAATGTCCCCAGTTACTCAATAACCTAACAAATTTTAATTTTGAAGGAGAGGAATGCTCGAGCAAAATAATTGGAGTAGCAAAAAGTCCCCCAAACTTGAATTATTCATTGTCCCCAATGAATCATTAAATAAGCAAGTATACCCCCAAACTTGAATTTTTCTATCTGAATTTTTAAACTAAACATGGGACTCAGATTAAGCTTAAAGTGGATCATATCAGTCAATACTACCTTCAAAATCTTCTTGTCGCAGCAACAGTCCAGGCTAGAAGAAATGCTCAAGCAAAAGGTTTCTGGAGATCAGAATACCTTGATCTAATTAAGCATAATCAGTCCAAGCTTAAAAAATTCAGAAGAAAATTAGTTAAACTAGAGTTACCTAGTGCTCATGGAACAAAAAACAACCGGAAATTTCATTAAGAACAGAGAAAAATATACATCAGCAGATATTTTTGTCGCCTAGAAACAGAAAATAAAAACAGGGGTTCTCTTCTTTTTAGCTTTCTTTTTCGGAGCATCAGGTGTATTAGGTTCAACTTCCTCTACATCCCTTTCCTTGCGGCTTCTCGTTTTCTCTATTATAGACTTGAAGAAATTTTTTCACTCGAAGAATGGAAAGAAACATAAGGAAAAATGAATGGAAGAAGAAACAAACCTGAGTGGTGTTTAAATAGGGCTTCAGAAAATAAAATAATCAGTGACAAATCTTCCCCCATTAATATCTTTTACCATTTAACCCTGCAAGTAATTAATCAAATTAAATTTTCAAAACGGTAAGATTTTACCATAATGATGTGCTGTCCACCGGCTCTACTATTCGATTTCCCTATGCAACACATGGAAACACCTGATCTTCATGCAATATTACCTGCTCACCGAAAATTTAAATCCCAAAAAAAATGAATTTCTAACGAAATCCCTTTTAACTTGGACGATTTTTGCTTCAGCCATAAGTTTGTCGCAACAACCTGCTTAACCTGAAGAATCTTGGATACGGAATTCGAATTTCAAAGCAAGAAAAATCAAATATTTACAATTCAAATTTAAATTCAACCGATCAAATCAAATCTTTATCTTTTATTTTTAAGAGAAACCAAATAAATTAGAGAGAATCTTTATTAATTCAATTTAAACCGAATTCAAATAACTTAAAATAAGATCTAGATACAATCTAATAAAAATCAAACCAATTAAAAGATAATTCAAAGATAATCCAAATAAATAACCCGAAAATAAAATCAAATCAAATTTAAAATAGATCAAATCTAACTACCAACAATAATAAAAATACTCTAAAGATAAAATCTAATAAACCATGCAAAATCAAATCTAACTTAAATCAGCGAAAAAATAAAATTAATTCAAACTTCTGGGAGCTCAAAATTTTGCTCTGTGAAATGCTCCCGCAAAAGTCCTACTCTCTCAATCATCAACCAACCTTAGGGAAGGATATTTCGACTGAAACTCCTCACCCCAATAATGCTTCACACGCTGCCCATTTACTTTGAACAATCTCCCATCTTTTTCATCCTGCAAAGTAATTGCTCCATTGGGAAAAACCTCAATCACAATAAACGGTCCTGACCATTTAGATTTCAATTTTCCAGGAAATAGTTTTAATCTAGAATTATAAAGCAAAACCTTCTGACCCTTGACAAATTCTTTGGACTTTATTTTCTTGTCATGCCACAACTTAGTCTTTTCTTTATATATCTTCGCGTTTTCATAAGAAAATTGACGAAATTCTTCTAACTCATTAAGCTGCAGCATTCTTATTGCTCCTGCACGACTCAGATCAAAATTTAACTTTTTCAAAGCCCAAAATGTTTTATGCTCAAGCTCTAATGGTAAATGGCAAGCTTTCCCATATACTAACCTATAGGGAGACATACCTAGAGGAGTCTTATAAGCTGTCCTATAAGCCCAAAGAGCCTCATCCAACCTAAAGGACCAATCCTTTCTAGATGGATGGACTACTTTCTCTAAAATAGCTTTAATTTCCCTATTACTAATTTCAGCTTGACCATTTGCCTGTGGGTGATAAGGGGTAGCTATCCTATGCTTAATCCCATACTTAGCTAAAAGCTTAGTTAAGATATTATTAACAAAATGTGTACCCTCATCACTCACTAGAGCCCTAGGTGTCCCAAACCGCGCAAAAATGTGCGATTGAAGAAACCTTGCTACTGTCTTGGCATCACTCTGATGGCATGCAATGGCCTCCACCCATTTGGACACATAATCAACTGCCAATAAGATAAAAACATTGTCATTAGAAGGGGGAAATGGCCCCATAAAGTCAATACCCCATACATCAAATAATTCAACTTCTAAAATGTAAGTAAGAGGCATTTCATCTCTAGGCCCCAAATTTCCTCTCCTTTGGCAAGCATCACATTGCTTGTAGAACCAATGGGCATCCTTGAATAATGTAGGCCAGAAAAATCCGCAATGCAAAATCCTCATAGTTGTCCTCTGACCGCTGAAATGACCTTCATACGGCGAAGAGTGACATTGCTCCAGGATATCCTTTGCTTCAGCACCTGAAACACACCTACGAATAATACCATCAGAGCATTGCTTATACATAAACGGCTCATCCCAATAGAAAAACTTCGCATCATGCTTAAACTTTTTCTTCTGCCTCCAATCCATGTCAATAGGAGTGACTCCCTTTACCAAAAAGTTTGCAACATCAGCATACCAAGGGACATCCCTAACTACCTTTACCTCAACATCAAAGAGCTGTTCATCTGGAAAAGAATCGGAAATGGCAGATTGCTCCAGCAAAGATGATGACGGATCAAGACGAGATAAATGATCTGCAATGACATTTTCTGATCCTTTCTTGTCCTTTATCTCCAAGTCAAATTCCTGCAATAGTAAAACCCAACGAATTAGTCTAGGCTTTGCATCCTTCATAGTCATTAAATACCTTATTGTTGCATGATCCGTGAAAACCGTGACTTTGGATCCAACCAAATATGGCCGAAACTTCTCAAAAGCGAACACCACAGCTAACAACTCCTTTTCAGTAGTTGTATAGTTGACTTGTGCCTCATTTAAAACCTTGCTTGCATAATATATAGGATGGATAAATTTGCCCTGCTTTTGCCCCAGCATAGCACCTACTGCAGCATCACTCGCATCACACATTACCTCGAATGGTAAATTCCAATTAGGTGCGCAAAGAATGGGTGCTGAGATTAAAGCAGCCTTTAAAGTCTCAAAAGCCTTCCTACAATCTACATTAAAGTCAAAAACATGATTAGTACACAATAAGTTACAAAGAGGTTTACTGATTTTGGAAAAATCCTTTATGAACCTCCTATAAAATCCAGTATGTCCTAAAAAACTCTGAATTCCCTTCACTGAATTCGGTGGCTCTAGTCTTTCAATAACCTCAACTTTTGCTCTATCAACTTGTAGACCATTTTTAGAAATTTTATGTCCTAACACTATGCCCTCCTTCACCATGAAGTGGCATTTCTCCCAATTAAGAACTTGATGGGTATCCTCACATCTTTTTAACACCTTTCCTAAATTTTCTAAACAATTATGAAAAGACCCTCCAAACACTGAAAATCGTCCATAAATACCTCAACAGTGGACTCAATCATATCAGAAAAAATTGCCAACATACACCGCTGAAATGTTGCTGGAGCATTGCAGAGGCCGAAAGGCATTCTCCTAAAAGCGAATGTCCCATAAGGACAGGTGAAAGTGGTTTTCTCCTGATCCTCAGGAGCAATAGTAATCTGGTTATACCCAGAATAACCATCCAAGAAACAGTAGTAGGCCTGACCAGCTAATCGATCCAACATCTGGTTGATAAATGGTAGAGAGAAATGATCCTTTCGGGTAGCTTTATTAAGCCTTCTATAATCCATGAAAACCCTCCAGCCAGTTACTGTCCTTGTGGGGATCAACTCATTATCTTTATTGCTCACCACAGTAACACCTCCTTTCTTAGGAACACATTGGACAGGGCTTACCCAATTGCTATCGGCAATTGGATAGATGATCCCAGTATCCAACAATTTAATTACCTCCTTCTTAACAACCTCTTTCATTGCAGGGTTAAGCCTTCTTTGTTGCTCAATACTCCTAAAGGATCCCTCCTCTAGAGTGATTTTGTGCATACAAAAAGATGGGCTAATTCCCTGAATATCAGCCAATGTCCAACCTATAGCCTTGCGGTATTGCTGCAGCAATTTTAATAAGGCCTCCTCATGCTCCGGCATTAAATCTGATGCAACAATAATGGGCAACGTCTTACTTTCCCCAAGATACACATACTTTAGATGTCCCGGCAACGGCGCCAAAAACTTGTTGGGTTCCTAGAGTGAGTAAAAATATGATAGAAAATACTCTAGAATTCCTGTGCAAGTATACACAGTCTGCAGCAAGTAATATTATCAATTCGAGCCCTGAATTAGTTTCCACTCTACCTATTTTTGTGTAGCTTTCCAATGGTTTCAAGAATAGTAAAATGATTTGGTTTTATCGGAATTATGCTGAAGCAAAATAAATGATAGAACAATAAGTAAACAAATAGATAGACAGATTAAAGACAGACGCTGGTTAGGTTTTAGTGATTGTTCTAAGATATGCTCTAGCAATATTATCGATCATGCATTTCTCGCAGTATTATTAGCGGATTCCTCCCGGAACTCCGGATCTTTTGGGATATGTTTCAAACCCAATGAAGAGCGACCGATCAAGCACTAGGCAACTGGCTATCCCTAGCTCAGTCACTGGCGTTCACCAATACATAATGATTGTAGTGTGGATAATTGCCACACACTCTCTAAATCATCCCTGAAACTAGAGAGAGCTATTCATACCGACTGGCCAGGCAGACATAAAATGGAAATAAGTACAACAATTAACCAAAATGCGATAGTCAATTTATTACTAGAGATGAAGCACAGTAATCACATTATTCCTAACCAACACCCTAAGCTACTTAGTTCATAATAGGCATAGGAATACGAATTAATATCTGAGTATGCATGTCCATAACCACAAGTTAATAAAGAAAATAAACTCCCTAATCAGCTTGCAGAAGATGGTGTTCTTGATGATCTTCAATCTCTCTAAAATATTCGGCTTCCAAGGGAAAACATGGAATGAGTTTGACTTGGACGGCTACTTCCTTTTATAGAAGGAGAGGAGACTTGAATTAGGTCAACTTGGACACGTGTAGGGCTCTCCTTGCTCCTTTATCACGAAAATTACTCAACAGAAGTCGGTTCATGAAGTTGGCTAACGAGCTGTGATGTGGCAGTTCTGTTCCCAGTTTTGCTGCAGCACAGAATTTGCTCCCTCCAGTCGCTCAGCAGCATAATCTGCACAAAATAATTTCCAATGCTTCAATTCTTCCAAATGGGTTAAAACATGTAATATCTATCCAAAAACAACCCTAATAAGCATAAACGACACACAAATCTCTATATAATTGAGGCCTAAATAACTACCTTTTGGGCAGTTATCAATGACCGAGACGAAGGTGCCAAAGATACGTGTTGTTACTTAAAGGAGAAATCTTTTGCCTTTTGTTTTGAGTTTCGGCCGTTTTAAACATTTCATGACTTAAAATAGCCTTATGGTCGGTAGGTCTTAACACATACAAATTATTCTCACGCTGAGCAGAACAAATAAAAATACCATTTCTTGAAACAATAGCTTTATTAACCAGAAAAGAAATTGAGTATTCTTGTTCTAACAAAGCTGAAATAGAAATAAGGTTCCTTTTAATTCTAGGAACAAAATACAAGTTCTCCAAAGTTAAATACTTATTTCTAAAAAATAATTTTGCAGCTCCCACTGCACGAGCTGAAACGACCTCTCCTGTTCCAACCTTGAGAGTCATTTCACCATCAACCAGCTGCTGGAAATCATTTCCCTGAAAAGAAGAGCAAACATGATTAGTGGCTCCCGAATCCAATATCCAGGCAAACTCATCATGTTCTACGAGACAAGTCTCTAATACAAGTAAATCGAATTTACCTTCTTTTTCTCTCTTCTTCTCAGCGAGGTAACGGGGACAGTTGCGCTTCCAGTGACCATCCACGTTGCAGTGGAATCATCTGCCTTTGTCGGCCACAACCTTGACCTTGCTCTTACATTGCACAGCTTGCGCAGGAGCCTTCCCCTTGTCTCCCTTCCTCTTCTGAATTTGTGATAGCGAGCAGAAATGTCGCTATTTTAGCCCCAATTTATTAGGCTTTTATGTGCTTTAATCGTGTTTTTATTGAAAACATTTAATGTATTTTGTTATTTGGTCTTTAGGAGCAAAGTTGTGGATTTTGGGGAAAAAATGCCCAAAATGAAGCCAATCAAGCCCAAATTCCAAGCTTGGATCAAAAGGGGAGTCAAAGAGATCAATCATGGGGAAAGGCCCAAAAGGAATGAAGTGGAAGCCCAAAAAAAAGCCCAAAATGCAGCAGAAAAATCTGGAATTGGCACAGCGTCGAGACGCTGTGAAGACAACATCGCGACGCTGTGAAGACAACATCGCGACGCTGTCCATTTCTTGGGCGCCAAGCCGATGACGTCACAGCGTCGCAACGTTGTGCCAATCAGCGTCGCGACGCTACCCCCTTTCCGAGCCTATAAAAGGCGCCCCTTGGTGCTGAAGGGATAATAGCCCTTACGCAGCGGAAAACGTACAGAACCTTTAACCCCGAATTAATTTAGGAACAAAAAACCAATACGTTGGAACAAAATTACAGCAGTAAAATCATACACAAAGCATGCTGTAAAACTGTATAAAACATGCAATATTAGACTCTAAACACTTTAGATCTAAACTATAATGGATCCTATTGATCCTAGGCCAGGTATTACTTACCCTTGAAGAAATTCTTGATCGATTCGCCAAGTTTTCTTGAATTAAACCCAAAATACAGCAACTAATCGACCTTGATCTTGCTGTAAAATTGTTGTGAGAACCACCAAAAGAGTTACACTGGTATTCTCCTAGGAATTTGTATTGAGTGGCTTGTGGGAACCAATGTGAATTCTAAGGATCAAGGAGAAACTCTTTGTCTCTGTCAAAAGTTGAAAATAGAGCACTCTTGAGAGAAAAGAGAGGATGCGTGAGAATGAGGGAGAGAGTATCTCTGGAACTTCCCTTGTCAGTGAATTAAGGAAAACGAGCAAATCATAAAAAAAAAAAAAAAAAAAAAAAAAAAAAAAAAAAACTTCCCACTCCCTTAAAACCCTCCTGTTCACGTGTGTAGGGTTAGGGGAGTGGTTGACTGATCAGTTCCTTAACTGATCAGTTAATTAAATTAAAATAAATATTTTAATTATTGTTACATGAACATTTTCATGAACATATCCCACTGATAACTGTCCAAAAGGTAGTTATTTAGGCCTCATTTATTTAGGGATTTGTGTGTCCTTTGTGCTTAATAGGATTGGTTTTAGATAGATATTACATGTTTTAACCTATTTGGTAGAATGAAAGCTTTGGAAATCATTTTGCGCAGATTAATGTTGTTGGGCGACTGGAGGGAGCAAATTCTGTGCTGCAGCAAAACTGGGAACAGAACTGCCACATCACAGCTCGTTAGCCAACTTCATGAACCGACTTTTGTTGAGTTATTTTCGGGATAAAGGAGCAAGGAGAGCCCTACACGTGTCCAAGTTGACCTAATTCAAGCCTCCTATCCTTCTATAAAAGGAAGTAGCCGTCCAAGTCAAAAGTATTCCAAATTTCCTTTGGAAGCCGAATAGTATAGAGAGATTGGAGATTACCAATAACACCATCATCTGCAAGCTTATTAGGGAGATTATTATTTTCTTTATTATCTTGTGATTATGGACATGCCTACTCAGATTGTAATTCGTGTTTCCGTGCTTATTATGAACTAAGTAGCTTTAGGCGTTGGTTAAGTAATATGTAGTTGTCGTGCTGCATCTCTAATAATATATTGATTATTGCAACTTGATTAAATGTTGTGCTTATTCTTATTTTATGCCCGCCTGGCCAACCGGTGTGAATACCTCTCTCTAGTTTCAGGGATGATTTAGAGAGTGTGTGGCAATTAATCACACTACGGTCATTGTGTATTGGTGAACGCCAGTGACTGAGCTAGGGATAGCCAGTTGCCTAGTGCTTGATCGGTCGTTCTTCATTGGGGTTGAAACACATTCCAAAAGATCTGGAGTTCCGGGAGGAATCCGCTAATAATACTGCGAGAGTTTGCATGATCAATAATATTGCTAGAGCATCTTTCAAAACAATTACTAAACTTGAACAGCGCCTGTCTTTAATCTGTCTGCCTATTCGTTTATTTGTTGTTCTGTCATTTATTTTGCTTCAGCATAATTCTTATAAAACCAAATCATTTTTTTACCATCTTTGAAACCATTAGAAAGTTACACAAAATAGATAAAGTGGAAGCTAATTGAGACCCTGGATTGATAATATTACTTGTTGCAGGCTGTGTATACTTGCACAGGAATTCTAGAGTCTTTTATACCATATTTTTACTCACTCTAGGAACCCAACACCCACATAACCCATAGTTTTAATATAACTTAATTAAATCATAATTTAATTAAAATTAAATTAAAACATCAATATTAATAAATTCACTAATTAATTATTATTTCAATTAAATATCATATATTTAATTATGTTTCTCTCAAAATAAACTATAGAATTAATATTCATCGTATGAGCATTAATTATAACCTATAGTTTTTATTATGAATCATACTCATATTTTTATAAAAATATTTGAACCACTTCAAATATATAACTCTCCTTAGAAATTTACCTCAACGCCTCAATGGAGATACAGGTGAGACCTAATGGACCTACAGATCAGAAGCTCCAACGATATGAGATTAATTGGTTAAACTCATTAACCAAGCTAATCAATGTTCGTTAACTGTGGTTCACTCCACTAAAGAACCACAACTGCACTCTTCTCACTGCAGATATATTTCTTTGTCCATGGATGTCGACCGTCAACAGCAAGTTCGCCCTTCACGTGTGTTCGTACCCCAGCTAGGTCAAATTAACATTTTACCCCTGGGCTACCTCTCCATCCTTAAGTACCAGTGCTCCTCTAATGAACAACCTGTTTGAGGTCCAACCAACAAACAGAAGTCCTTCTCGTGCCATAAAGAGGGTACGGCCCATTGTTCAAGACCCGGAGACACCACTTAAGGGGACACACCTCTACTTGCCCTAATATCGGAAATGAGTGAATTCCATCTTGTAAGACTATGTTCCCATCTCCCCACTCGGTCTTGTCCCCATAATGGTAGGTTTATTGAGTCGGCGAACAGGCCACTCTCACCCGTAAAAATCAAAGGACAATCCCTCATGGACAGGAGTCCATAATCCACTCAGGATTAAGGCCAAGTTGCCTAGGTCATCCTAGTGAAATAGAAACTGGGCTAACTAACGGTGTTACAGTTAGTGGTTAACTATTTCGCGGTCCAGTCTTTGTGCAAACTCATTGCACAGGATACCCCCACTCGCATGTCAACTACATGAACGCGCTGGATTATTACGTTTGTATCATTATACAAAGTGGTTCGTATCCATAGTGTCACCAGGATAAGGTACCCAGCCTTATCCCTATACTACAGACCCTTTAGGCTAAAACTTGAACATTGATCCCCGTATGTCCCTACATACTAGTTCAAGCCTCATTCTATTAGCCTTGGATGTTTAGTTTATTGGATTAGGGTTGATAAGACAAGATATAATACAAACATTGAATAATACATCACTTTTATTAATGTTCGGTCAAAAGTACATTTACTATCTACGAGTTTTAGGGCATAAAACCCAACAGATGCCTCATTTTACAATCAATCAATTCCCATTTCTTCCATTCTCTCCTTCCTTTGGCTCCTTTGGAGCCTCTCTCATGGCTTTCTAGCCTTTTTGAGAGCTTTCTTGAGTGGGAAAAATTTTGGGGAATTTTGGAGAGCATCCTAGGAGGCTCAATGAGTGTTCGGCAGGATCCCGAGCGTCAGCGAAGGGGTTTTTTCGACGGTCAATTCCTTTCCTTTTATGCTTTTAATTATGCTTTTCATTGTAAATTTTGTGGATATGTTAGCTATGTGTAGCTAAACCCCAACTAGTTTAATTGTGGATAATTTTGTGAAATGAAATTATAGTCAAAATATTGTTATAATTTCCTGTCTCTTGCCCTTTGTCCTAATTATTTGTATGGATGTGCTTAATGCTTTACTCAATCTTGCCAATTGTGTATTGATCTGATTCTTAATGGAAACTCGACGAAGAGAAATTAGGATAGATCGTAATCCCTGCAACTAGTTTAATTGTCCGTCATGACACCGGGATTAGTTGATTAAACTTAGATTCCTAAAATGAATCAAAGTGTAATAATTAATGATTTTTAATGGCGCTAAGGACACTTAGGTTGTTAAAATGAATTAATTACAATTTGGGGAAACCGACAGGAGAACCTATGCGATTAACGGAGATTCTAGGATTATAATTAGTTGGGCAATGAGATAGGATAATTATAATAAATGTTTAGCTAATAATTGATTTTCAAGACCCCTCTTCCCATTTAAAGAAAACTCTTTCTCCATATTTTATTTTTGTTTGATAGATCAAATTATTTTCTTTAATTGCTTTCATTTTTGAACCCTTTTAAATTGCATGGTCTGTTACCTACCGTTTTATATTACTTGTGACGATCCGTGCGCTTGCGGTAATCGTTCTAACCCGACCAACAAGTTTTTGGCGCCTTTCCCGGGGAGGCTTGATTTTTAAGCAAATCAATTTTTCTTGACATCGAAAAGAAAGGGATAAATAGTAATTTAGGTGTAAATATTTTTCTGTCATTAATTTCTTAATATTATTTTATTTTTGTTTTTGTTTAGTTCTTTTGATTGATTGGGAGTATTGTATGCGAATGAACAAGGTGGTTAATTTGTTTCTGCTAGATCTCGAAATTGACAGGACTCTTAGAACGATTCGGAGAGAGAAAAGATTAGCAGAAGCAATGGCCCATCAAGATGAAGCTCCCAAGGTAATAAGAGACTTCTTACAGCCAGTTCTTCCCACCGAGAATTCTGGATTTGTTTACGCCCCAAACCAAGCTACCAATTTTGAGTTAAAGACAGGATTGATTCAGATGGCACGCGATAATTCTTTTAAGGGACATCCTTCTGAGGACCCACACTCACATCTGCGATAATTCTTGGAAATATGTGGGACGGTAAAAATGAACGGAGTTCTGACAGATGCTATAAGATTGAGGTTGTTTCCATTTTCCCTGCAAGACAAGGCAAAGGATTGGCATGAATCAGTCGAGACGAACAGTATTAGTACATGGGACGAGCTTGCCCAGGCTTTTCTGACAAAATTTTTCCTGACTGCCAAGACTACCAAGCTCCGGACTGAAATCGGAACGTTTAGGCAGCTTGACGAGGAGCAATTGTACGAGGCATGGGAGAGATACAAGGAAATGCTTAGGCGATGCCCCCAACATGGATATCCTGATTGGCTTTAGGTGCAGATGTTTTACAATGGATTAAATCCCTCCACCAAGACAGTCCTAAACACATCAGCGGGAGGAAGTTTTCTTTCCAAAACAGTAACGGAAGCCAAAGATCTGTTGGAGGAAATGGCGGCAACCAGTTATCAGTGGTCGACCGAGAGGGGAGCAATTTCAAAGAAGGCTAGAATTTATGAATTGGATGAGTCGAGTTCGTTGAAGGCACAGATGGCATCTCTGACCAATGCGCTGAACAAGTTAACTTCATCTGAGGTGGTCAAATCCATTTCCACCTTACCTGAAGGTTATTCAAAGAAGGAAGGTTAAGATGTGGAAGAAGTCCAGTACGTGGGAAACATACCATTTACTCAAGGAGTACCAAACTTCTACCACCCCAGTCTGCGCAATCACGAGAACTTCTCATATTCGAATACGAAGAATGTGTTGCAGCCACCGCCAGGTTTTGCATCATCCAGTGCACCTGAAAAGAAGAATAACCTGGAGGAGATGGTGGCTCTGTTTATTAAAGAACAAAGAGTGTTGAACATGAATCTCCAGACGGCAGTTAATAACCACGACACAGCTCTGAAAAACATGGAAGTTCAAATAGGACAGATCGCTTCAGCGGTGAATGCCCTACAGAAGGGAAAATTTCCAAGCGACACTGAACCTAACATAGGAGAGCAGTGCAAGATGGTGACACTAAGAAGTGGTAGGAAGCTGGAGATCAACTCGGAAAAGAAGAAGGAAGAAGACAAGAGCAAGGATGAAGATGAAAGGGTTGAGGCACAAAAAGCCTCCTCTGAAAGGTCCCAACATCCTCCTAACTCTATTAATTTGAATTGTGATTTTTCTAACAATTTTGTAGGAAGAAAAGATGAAAGGCAAGATGACAGGCATAGAGAGAAACTGAACGAGGAAGAAGTTGTTCCATGCAACCATCATGACAAAGGCTCGCACATTAGCCCGCCCAAGCGGAGGGGCGAATGTCCTACCTTTGACTACAGGGAGTTACCTTTTCCTCAACGCTTTAAAAATGTTAAATTAGATGAGCAGTTTCAGAAATTCCTAGAAATGTTTAAGAAAATGTCTTTGAATATTCCCTTAGTAGATGTCTTGTATAACATGCCTAATTATGGGAAATTCATTAAAGAAATGCTTTCTAGAAAGAAAAGTTTCAAAAAGGAAGATTTTAAATTGTCTGAGAGTAGTAGTACCATTGTTTTTGGAAAGATGCCTTCTAAACAGAAAGACCCAGGGAGTTTTACTGTTCCCTGCATCATAGGAGAAGTATCTTTCAATAGGGCCTTATGTGATCTAGGTGCTAGTATAAATTTAATGCTTTATTCTGTTTACAGGAAGATTGGTTTAACAGGAATGAAGGACACCGACGTCACTCTCCAGCTTGCTGATAGATCGATTACCCACCCGATGGATGTAGTGGAGGACGTGCTGGTAAAAGTCAACAAATTTATCTTCCCCGTAGACTTTATGGTACTGGACATGTAAGAGGACAGAAAGGTGCCCATTATTCTAGGCAGACCCTTCTTAGCGACTGGTAAGGCTGAGATTAATGTGCATGCAGGTAAGCTTACCTTGAATATTGATGATGAAAAAGTCGTGTTTAGTATTTTTTGCCAAGATGAGTCTGTTTGTAGTTTGCATACATGTTTTTCTATTGGTCCTGAATACTTGACTGACGATGATAAAGAGGTAGAATATAATCTTGGCCTAGGCTTAGGAGAAGTGCTTATGGATGATGAGGATTTTGATCATAATGCATATTTAGATGACCTTCTGTTTGAGAATGATTTAGAATTGCCTGACTTTGAAAATGAATTAGACTTGCCTGCCTGTGAGAATGAAAAATCTACAGTTGATGGTTTACCTTCTTTTGAGAATGAATTGAATTTACCAGAAATCGATGATTTTGATGATGATATTGATTTGTCGGATATTGAGAATGAGCATGAATTGTATAAAAAAGATCACTTGATAGATAATTTTGAGTTTGATCATGATAACACTGAATTTATCGAGTTTGATCTTGATATTCCTGAAGGCATGGACCCTGATAATGTTAATACCTTTGATTCGTGTCCTGATGATGTATATAGCATAGAATCTGACCCAGAGGAACTCGAATCTGTGCATAGTGTAGAATCTGATCCAGAAATACTTGAATTCTTTAATTCTTCTGATAGTGAGTCATATGATAGCCTAGTTGAATCATTTTTTCATTCTGAGTCTGAGGAATCTTCTGAGCATGTAGATATTGAATCCGATGAATGGACTGGCATAATTGATAGGTAGCCTTTAGATCCCAGACCGGTTGATATCATAACACTTGATGACTTTGTTAACAATTGCTTTGTGAATAGAGATTTAGAAAAGAGATTTGCTGCGGCTACTTATTTTCTAGAATGTTATTATAACAATATCTTTAGTGAAGATGGACCAGGGGAAAGTTTTTTTATCCCCTGTTTGCAGTGTGTAATTCGGTGCGTAATTTCATGCAGAGCCTGGAGGATGATGAAAACTTTTATTTCAAGCCTCTGTAAGCGTGTCGAGCCTCGTCTAGCTAAAGACGTTAAAGAAAGCGCTGCTTGGGAGGCAATCCAAGGATTAAAGTTTAGGTAGTTGTTTTTGCGGTAAATGAGTTTCTTTGCTCCGTGATCCAATTTTGTTTTGCAGGATCACCTTAGCAAATCCCAAAATTCCAAAAATCCCATTTTTCTGAATCCAAAGGAGGAGGATGAAGCGCTCCTAGCTCAGGGAAGTCTCAGTATCCCTCTTTATGCTTTACTCTTTTTAAAACATTGGGGACAATGTTTAGTTTAAGTTTAGGGGGGAGGCTTTCGTTGTGTTGAGCATATTTAAATTCTGTTGGATGCATGAACAGATAGCTATGATAGCCAAGGATGTGATTTTAGAAATTTTGGGAGAAAATGGTTTATATGTTGTGGAATCTGGGAGCACGACAGAAATTGTGAAATTTTAAAATTTTTTGATACTTAGTTTTGATGTCTAAAGCATGCAATAGCCTTATCTAATGACGTCTTTGAAAATCTAGATTCTTATTATGATTTTTAAAGTTTGTTGTCACCCAATTAGGCTTAGTTTCTAATATTAGGAAGTTCATGCTTGATTCTTCTAAAGAACTAGGTAGAAAAAAATGTTATGTTTGCTGAGAGAAAAGCAAAAGCAACAAAAGAAAATGAGAGAAAAGAAAATTTGTTGAAAAAGAAAATTTTTGCTTGCACAAAAGAAAAGCCTAGGGGTAAAAAGAGCTACATGCGGTGTGATCAGTTAGGCCAACCAGAGAATAAAATTCGGGTTAAGGGTCCCTACACCGTAGTGTGAAAGCTAGTACCATTAGATATCAAAATGCAAGTTTGGGGGAGTAGCAAAAGAAAAAGAAAAGAGAAAAATCACTTGTGAGTTTTGCTCCCCCATGAAAAAGAAAAAAGATGGGCACCCTAATTTCTTTTTTTTGCATGATAGAAGGACTCCGACCTATTAGGGGCTCTTAGCCAGTGTAGGGGGAAAACAAATGGAGAAAGTCATAAGACTAATCTAGGTTAGTAAAAGAATCAATAGATAAGTCTTGAGCATGCTATTCATTAATCTTAAGTTCAAACTAGTATAAGATTTCTTCATGAGTATGCGGTGCTTGCTTATTCGACTTGCATGTTTTCCATTCTATCTTAACAATTCCAAAATCATTGAGGCTTGAGTGATTCTATTTCATGCATCTTTAGAATTTATTTTGCTCGGGACTAGCAAAAGCTTAAGTTTGGGGGTGTGATAGCGAGCAGAAATGTCGCTATTTTAGCCCCAATTTATTAGGCTTTTCTGTGCTTTAATCGTGTTTTTATTGAAAATATTTAATGTATTTTGTTATTTGGTCTTTAGGAGCAAAGTTGTGGATTTTGGGGAAAAAATGTCCAAAATGAAGCCAATCAAGCCCAAATTCCAAGCTTGGATCAAAAGGGGAGTCCAAGAGATCAATCATGCGGAAAAGGCCCAAAAGGAATGAAGTGGAAGCCCAAAAAGAAGCCCAAAACGCAGTAGAAAAATCTGGAATTGGCACAGCATCGAGGCGTTGTGAAGACAGTGTCGCGACGCTGTCCATTTCTTGGGCGCCAAGCCGATGACGTCACAGCATCGCGACGTTGTGCCAATCAGTGTCGCGACGCTACCCCTTTTCGAGCCTATAAAAGGTGCCCCTTGGTGCCTCATTTTACAATCAATCAATTCCCATTTCTTCCCTTCTCTCCTTCTTTTGGCTCCTTTTGAGCCTCTCTCAAGGCTTTCTAGCCTTTTTGAGAGCTATCTTTAGTGGGAAAATTTTTGGGGAATTTTGGGGAGCATCCTAGTCAAAGGGATAAAAGCCCTTGGCAGCGGAAACTAACAGAATCTTAACTCTTATTTAATTTGAATTAAAATACCATACGTTAGCAAATAAAATTACAGCATAAAAAATACCTTAAATCATGTTGTAAATTAATTATAAAACATGCTAAAACTCATTAGGAAAAAACTAGATCTAATCTAAATGGATCCTAATGATCCTAGATCAAGAACACTTACTTTCTATGACGTTCTTGATGTGTTTCGCCTTTTTCTTGATGTTTGCAGAAAAAACCAGCAACTAAAAGTCTCCTTTTTCACATCAAATCTCTTGTGAACACCACCAAAAAGGATGCACCAATATTCTCTTAGAGAATGGAGTTGAGGGGTTTGTGGGAACCAAGTAAATTCTAGGAATTTTGGGAGGAGTTCTCTGAATTCACAAGAGAGGAAAATCACAGAGAAAACTTCTGAGAGAGAGAGAGAGAGATACACGACTGAGGAGCGCCCAAAAATCTCAGAGACCAAATTGGGATAAAAACCCTAACTGAATCACTCAGTTACTAAAATAACTCCTTATCTTACTCCACATCGTGTGTACTGCAGCATGAGTGGGTAGGATTAATTCTTATCAGTTATTATTAACTGATGAGAAAATATTAATTATTAAATTAATTACTATATTATTAATAATTAATTAAATAATATTAAGAAATCCATAAATCACATTTATGTCATCCTCCCACATAACCCATAGTTTTAATCTAAAGTAATTAAATCAAATTTAATTAAATTAAATTAAAACCAAATAATATTAATTAATTCTTTAATTAACTAATATTATAATTAAATATCATATACTTAACTATATTTCTCTCTCATAAACTATAGTTGTAATGTACATCAAATGTGCATTAATTATAACCTATAGCTTTTATTATGAATCCAATTCATAATTAAACTTAACATTCAAACACCTTCGAATGTTCTAAACCCCTTTAGAATTTTACCTCAACACCCCTAATGAGCTACTGGTGGGACCTAATGGACCTACAGATCAAAAGCTCCAACGATGTGAGATTAATTGGATAAACTCATTAACCAAATTAATCAATGTTCGTTAACAGTGGTTCACTCCACTATAGAACCACAGCTGCACTCTTCTCACTGCAGATATATTTCTGTGTCCACGGATATCGACCGTCAACAGCAAGTTAGCCCTTCACATGTGTTCATATCCCAGCTAGGTCAAATTACCGTTTTACCCCTGGGCTACCTCTTGGTCCTTAAGTACCAGTGCTCCTCTAATGAACAACCTGTTTGCGGTCCAACCAGCAAACAGAAATTCCTCTTGTGCCATAAAGAGGGTAGGGCCCATTGTTCAAGACCCGGAGACACCACTTAAGGGAACACACCTCTATTTACCCTAATATCGAGAAGGAGTGAATTCCATCTTGTAAGACTACGTTCCCAGCTCCCCACTCGGTCTTGTCCCCAAAATGGTAGGCTTATTGAGTCGACGAACAGGCCACTCTCACCCGTACAAATCAAAGGACAATCCCTCATGGATAGGAGTCCATAATCCACTCAGGATTAAGGCCAAGTTGCCTAGGTCATCCTAGTGAAATAGAAACCGAGCTAACTAAAGGTGTTACAGTTGGTGGTTAACTATTTCGTGGTCCGGTCTTTGTGCAAACTCATTGCACAGATACCCCCACTCGCATGTCAACCACATGAACGCGTTGGATCACTACGTTTGTATCAATATACAAAGCGGGCCGTATCCATAGTGTCACCAGGATAAGGTACCCAGCCTTATCCCTATACTACAGACCCTTTAGGCTAAAACTTGAACATTGATCCTCGTATGTCCCTACATACTAGTTCAAGCCTCATTCAATTAGCCTTGGATGTTTAGTTTATTGGATTAGGGTTAATAAGACAAGATATAATACAAACATTGAATAATACATCACTTTATTAATGTTCGGTCAAATGTACATTTACTATCTACGAGTTTTAGGGCATAAAACCCAACACCTAGGAGGCTCAAGGAGTATTCGGCGGGACCCCGAGCGTCAGCGAAGGGGTTTTTTCGACGGTCAATTCCTTTCCTATTATGCTCTTAATTATGCTTTTCATTGTAAATTTTGTGGATATTTTAGCTATGTGTAGCTAAACCCCAATTTGGGGTCTTGAAATGAAATTATAGTTAAAATGTTGTTATAATTTCCTGTCTCTTGCCCTTTATCCTAATTATTTGTATGGATGTGCTTAATGCTTTACTCAATCTGGCCAATTGTGTATTGATCTGATTCTTAATGGAAACTCGACGGAGAGAAATTAGGATAGATCGTAATCCATGCAACTAGTTTAATTACCCGTCGTGACACCGGGATTAGTTGATTAAACTTAGATTCCTAAAATGAATCATAGCGTAATAATTAATGATTTTTAATGGCGCTAAGGACACTTAGGTTTTTAAAATGTATTAATTACAATTAGGGGAAACCGACAGGAGAACCTATCTGATTAACGGAGATTCTAGGATTATAATTAGTTGGGCAATGAGATAGGATAATTATAATAAATGTTTAGCTAATAATTGATTTTCAAGACCCCTCTTCCCATTTAAAGAAAACTCTTTCTCCATATTTTATTTTGTTCGATTGATCAAATTATTTTCTTTAATTGCTTTGATTTTTCAACCCTTTTAAATTGCATGATCTGTTCGCTAAATATTATTTCTCCCAATTATTTTTAGTGCTCAAGAGATTTTTTTTGCTTTGCTTAATTTTCGCTTCGCCTCCCTGTGGATTCGATACTCGGTATTACCTACAGTTTTATATTCCTTGTGACGACCCGTGCGCTTGCGGTAATCGTTCTAACCCAGCAACAATTTTCTTCGATGAAGAAGCTTGAGGTACGGATTTAGTCCCTCAAGATGAACCCTTCAGGAACTTCTTTTTGGAATGGGCCACATTGGCCTCTCCTTTCACCACATTTTTGCCCTTGCTTTTCTGCATGGATTCATAAATCTGTAACTCCGAGAGGAGGGTAGTCAGGTTGAATTGAATTTTGTTCATACTCGCATTCGTCCTAAATGGCATACGTTTCAAGCTGCTTATTTGAAGAGTGAAGCCAACACTTGGATGGGTTTCATCAGGCTACGCTTGCTGCCGACAACACACGACTGCACAGTATCTCGGGACAGGGTATTGCTTGCTTTTGCCATTCTTCGCTCGATGAGTATTGATGTAGGAAAAATTATTTCTTCTGAGATTGTTGATTGTTGGAAAAAGAAGGTGGGGAAGCTGTTCTTTCCAAACACTATCACAATGTTATGCAGCAGGGCAGGAGTGCCCACGGTTCCAGAAGATATGATCATGACTGATAAGGGAATCATTGACACACCTAATCTGGCACGGCTTCAGCGTATGCAAGAGGTTCGCCAGGGTGGGCTTGTGTATGGCGTTAATCAGATCCTAGAGCAACTGTCAGTGTTGGCCAGTAGGTTAGAATTTGCTGAAAGGCAAGCTCAGACCTACTGGACTTATGCTAAAAGGAGAGATGATGCGCTCAGGGGGGCCTTGCAAACCAATTTCTCAACACCGTATCCGGCCTTTCCAGTGTTTCCCGATGATTTGTTTAATCTTTGGATACCACCCCCGCCTGTTGAACGAGAAGAGGATGTTGATGAGGAGCAGGGTCAGGAAGACTGACTGATGGGATGACCTAGAGCGAGCATTACTTTTGTTTCTCCATTTTTGTTTGCTCGCGCATATTGACCCTACTCACTGTTATAACTGCTTGTCTTGTTTCGTTTTAATTTTTCTGCGTTAAAAATATATCTCTACTTTGTAATGTTTTTCTATGATTTTAATGAAATTTCTGAATGTTTCTATTCCATGAGCACTGACTAACTCTAACTTAACTAATTCTCTTCTGAATTTTTGAAGCTTGGACTGATTACGCTTAATTAGATCAAGGTATTCTGATCTCCAGAAACCTTTTGCTTGAGCATTTCTTCTAGCCTGGACTGTTGTTGCGGCATAGAAGATTTTGACGGTAGTATTGACTTATATGATCCACTTTAAGCTTAATCCTAGTCCCATGTTTAGTTTAAAAATTTAGATAGAAAAATTTAAGTTTGGGGGTATAGTTGCTTAATTAATGATTCATTGAGGACAATGAATAATTCAAGTTTGGGGGACTTTTTGCTACTCCAATTGTTTTGCTCGAGCATTCCTCTCCTTCAAATTAAAATTTTCTAGGTTATTGAGTAACCGGGGACATTTGTGATACGCACAGTTTTTCTTCGCGTCAAAAGATGACCTAGGAAATATGGAAAAATAAGAAATACGAGAAAAATTATTATTTGCGGAAAAAAGATTATTTGTTGAAGATTTTGCTGAAAAAAATTGACGGAGCAAAAGTTTTGAAGGATGAATGATGATCCAGCAGTTTTTCTGTCTCCCAGAACTTAGGTGAGCTTCATCATAAAATGTCGCCATTCTGAGGGGCAAGAGATAGAATAACTAAGGATTTTTTAGCTTTATAATGAGTATTGAGTCTAGTTGGTGATGAGCTTGAGGCAAGGGTATACTGCACCAAAAAGTGGGTCATCCCGTGCTTAAGAGCTTATGACTGTAAGGCTGCTTTAAGTCTGATAAATAATGATATAAACCCCTTTAAAAATATGTTTTAAAATGTCTGATAATAGAGCTAGGCTGTGGTGAGTTCTTAGAATTAAGTTGAAAAGTGGTGATTATTTGTCCATGCCGGAGGAATCATTTTGCTGCAGCAGAGCTTGGTTTTGCAGAGTGCTCAAGTAAAGGTTAAAGGTAGTGTTGGACTGTCTGGTTTGATTAAGCTATTCTTTGTCTAATGTTCTGAATTCTTGAAGGAAGGTGAGTTAGTATTGCTCGGGACGCGCAATAGTTCAAGTTTGGGGGTATGATAACTGCCCAAAAGGTAGTTATTTAGGCCTCAATTATATAGAGATTTGTGTGTCCTCTATGCTTATTAAGGTTGGTTTTGGATAGATATTACATGTTTTAACCCATTTGGAAGAATGGAAGCATTGGAAATTATTTTGTGCAGATTATGCTGCTGAGCGACTGGAGAGAGCAAATTATGTGCTGCAGCAAAGCTGGGAACAGAACTGCCACATCACAGCTCGTTAGCCAACTTCATGAACCGACTTATGTTGAGTTATTTTCGGGATAAAGGAGCAAGGAGAGCCCTACACGTGTCCAAGTTGACCTAATTCAAGTCTCCTCTCCTTCTATAAAAGGAAGTAGTCGTCAAAGTCAAAGGCATTCCATGTTTTCCCTTGGAAGCCGAATAGTATAGGGAGATTGAAGATCATCAAGAACACCATCTACCGCAAGCTGATTAGGGAGTTTATTTTCTTTATTAACTTGTGGTTATGGACATGCATACTCAGATTGTAATTCGTATTCCTATGTCTATTATGAACTAAGTAGCTTAGGGTGTTGGTTAGGAATAATGTGATTACTGTGCTTCATCTCTAGTAATAAATTGACTATCGCATTTTGGTTAATTGTTGTGCTTATTCTTATTTCATGCCCGCCTGGCCAGCCGGTGTGAATAGCTCTCTCTAGTTTCAGGGATGATTTAGAGAGTGTGTGGCAATTATCCCCACTACGATCATTGTGTATTGGTGAACGCCAGTGACTGAGCTAGGGATAGCCAGTTGCCTAGTGCTTGATCGGTCGTACTTCATTGGGTTTGAAACATATCCCAAAAGATCCGGAGTTCCGGGAGGAATCCGCTAATAATACTGCGAGAAATGCATGATCAATAATATTGCTAGAGCATATCTTAGAACAATCACTAAAGCCTAACCAGCGCCTGTCTTTAATCTGTCTATCTATTTGTTTACTTATTGTTCTGTCATTTATTTTGCTTCAGCATAATTCCGATAAAACCAAATCATTTTACTATTCTTGAAACCATTGGAAAGTTACACAAAAATAGGTAGAGTGGAAACTAATTCAGGGCTCAGATTGATAATATTACTTGTTGCAGACTGTGTATACTTGCACAGGAATTCTAGAGTATTTTATATCATATTTTTACTCACTCTAGGAACCCAACAACTACCCCGCCATTCGCCTCAGCAATGTTGAACTGGTTTATCATATCCAGGACATGTTCCCGGACAGACTGGCCTTCTTGCATCTTTGCGTTGAAGACGTTCTTCAAGGCATCGTGGTGGAGCTGATAGGACGGGAGTCCAAACATCTCCTGCAGGGAATTCATAATCTCCCTGGCAGTTTCCACGTTCTCGTAACGCTTGGCCAAGACTTCAGATAAGCCGACCAATATGTAGATTCGTGATGTGCAATTTGCTTACCGCAAGTGTACGGGTCAAGTAATAATATAGTGTTTTCGTGTAAAACGAGTGTCGTCCTCTGGATTGGTTTTCTAGCAAATTAAGTATCGCGAATACTTTTGTTCAATTTTATTTAGGGAGCAAAACTCAATGATAAAAATAAATCTAAAGACAAAAAGCATAAAATAAAAGTGGAGACTCAAATGGAAAGATTCTTAGGGAATTGATTTCATTGATTAAGATTGAGGATTAATTAATGAGATGAATTTAGCATGCAATTATTCTACCAAGTCTAGGAACCTTTTATCATAACTATCTCTCCCGAGCATAATTGATTCTCATGCATGCAACCAACTTGATATCCCTATCTAAGTTCATTAACATGCAAGGCTTTGAGTTTAATTCTTCAAGCAACTTCTAAAGTTATTCTAAATCTCGTCACAAACTTAGAATTTCTACTTTAGTCATGCAATTAAATAAAGTAAGTCTTAGGACAAATCCCCTCTCCCGAGCAAGATTCAACACTCAAATCATTCAACTAGTGATCAAGTAATTGAAACCATTTAACCATAATTGCATAGGTAAAATAAATGCATATTCATACCACAAATCAATCCAACAACTAAAACAACTTCTCGATTGGGCTCCAGTCGAAATTAGGGCTAAAATCTAACCAATTGGGCTCCAAAAATCCGTAGCTGAAAAGAGGAATTTATAGAAAATCTGGCGACAGCGTCGAGACGCTATGGACAGTGTCGCGACGCTGTCGCGATACCGCGTTTTTGGAAATTTTGTCGATAGCGTCGCGACGCTATGAATTTTTTTTTTTTTTTTTTAAGATTGGAAACTCCATTTGACTCCAATTGCTGAATTAAGCTTCAAGCACATACTTCCTACAAATAAAACATAAAAATGCATAAATTTGGGCAAATAATTGTAAAAGACTAACTTAATTAATCAGAGAAAAATAGCTAGCTATGCTCGCTATCAACTCGGGCCTTTTCATTGGCCTTCGTCCAACGTTCGTGGGCATCCTTTACTGCCTGAGTGGCAGTGCGAGGGGGAACTGGAGGACATTCCTCCATCAAGACGAACCTAAGATCTTCTACCACGAGAATGGTGTCTAAGTTTTATTTCCATGTGGGGAAATTCTCGTCGGTTAGTCTTTCTTTTTTAAGCAAGGAAATGATTAAGGAATACATTGCTGAAAAACAAAAAAAAATGACCGTATTATTAATCTTTGCCTTAACCCATCACACAAGCAATACATACAATTGCATCCATCCAATCAATTTTGCAAACAAACAATCAAAGAACCCTAATAAAACTATTGATTGTGTTATGCAACGATGCTTTAGAGGTTTAGAAGAACAGCCACCGAAGGGTGATCAGTTGTTCCTCCTCTAAAATGAGACTCCTCTCAGTTAATTTCCAATCCCAGAATAACTCATATTCCATTAGAAATTAACCATCGTTGTTCGGTCAAGGATTTGTTAACCAATTAACGCATCCCCGTAAGTGTAACCCTCCCACTTTCAGATCTCAAAGGCACGGACCAACAGGCTACCGTTAGGAAAGACAACTGTTGGTAATTAGTCTAAGCGATCCTATCCTATTCAGGAGTTCATGGTGTTTCGAATCCTATGATCAGGCCCTCCGAAGGGATGGTTGCTCCAGGGCAACACGCAGGCGGATCATAGGAATCTCACGTTGTGACCTAGGGGTGGAGACCGAGGGATACGTTGACACGCGTCCCGCTCCCACTTACTATGGTCACTTTCCCCATTCACCTTGGTATTGATCCATGCAAACACTTTCCAAAGGGAGGCCGCGCTAAAACGACACGAAGTCGAGCATGGATCTCATGATGTGAACATACAGGGACGTAGGAGCAAAACTCAATTTAAATTAAGTTTTGTAATTTTCCTCCCACTAAAGTAACCTATCGAGTATTTTAGGGTTTGATTAGACCTAGATAAATCCGGCTAAGTTATTTATCTAAGTCTAGTCCTATTATAACTATTATAATAAGACCTAATGTCTAGGTGTATTAAACAAATTTAATTAACCTAGCGACATTATTCTTGTTGGGTTTTATGCCCTAAAACTCGTAGATAGTGAATGTAACCGTTGACCGGATATTAATGAAATAATATTGATATATTTTTCCATTAATTGTTATTAGTTATTTTATATTTGTCTTTGCCTAATAATAACCCTAATCCAATAAACTAGACATCCAAGGCTGTAATATGAGTCTTGAACTATATGTAGCGACATATGGGATCATTGTTCAAGAAACAGCCTAAAGGGTCTATAGTATAGGGATAAGACTGGGTGCCTTATCCTGGTGACACTATGGATATGGCCCACTTTGTATTTGATACAAACGCCGCGATCCAACGCGTTCGTGTAGGAGACATGCGAGTGGGGGTATCCTATGCAATGAGTTTGCATAAGACCGGACCGCGAAATAGTAACCACTGGTTATAACACCGTTAACTAGTTGGTTTTCTATTTCACTAGGACGACCTAGACAACTTAGTCTTAATCCTGAGTTGATTATGGACTCCTGCTCATGAGAGATTGTCCTTTGATTTGTATGGGTGAGAGTGGCCAATACGCCGACTCAATAAGCCTACCACTTTGGGGACAAGACCGAATGGGGAGCTGGGAACATAATCGTACAAGATGGAATTCACTCCTTCCCGACTTTAGGGAAGCAGATGAGTGTTCCCTTAAGTGGTTACTCCGAGTCTTGAACAAAGGGCCCTACCCTCTCAATGGCACGAGAGGGTTTTTCTGTTTGATGGTTGGACCACAAACAGGTTGTTCATTAGAGGAGAATTGGTACTTAAGGAAATAGAGGTAAACCAGGGGTAAAACGGTAATTTGACCCAGCTGGTGTTACGGACACTCGTGAAGGACTAACTAGTCGATATTGGTCTAGATCCGTGGACACAAAAAATATGTCTGCAGTGAGAAGAGTGCAACTGTGAGTCTATAGTGGAATGTACACACAGTTAACGAATATTGATTAATGTGGTTAATGAGTTTGACCAATTAATCTCACATCGTTGGAGCTTCTGATCTGCAGGTCCATTAGGTCCCACTGGTAGCTCGTAAAGTAATTTGAGGCAACTAAGTAATAAAAGTAAATTGAAAATGTTCAATTTATTAAGGGAAACAAATATAATATATATTGATATATTATTATGAGAGAAATTAATATTTGAAAAGTTCAAATATAAATTTATGGAAGTTTGAAAGAGTTCAAAATAATGAATTAATTAATTTAAGGCTTAAAATGTGTTTGGGCAAATTAATTAATTCTAGGCCGGGAATTAAATATGTGATATTTAATTGGTGGTTAATTAATTAAAGAATTCATTAACCGAGAATTAGTCAATTATGGAAATAATTAATCACTTAAGGAAGTGATTAATCATTTAAGGAAATGATCTAATCACTTATGGAAGTAATTAGTCATTTGTGGAAAAGATTAATCAATTATGGAATTGATTAATCATGATTGATTAATTAAGGAATAAAGATTGAATCAATTATGGAAAAGATTGATTTAATTGAATATTTTATTCATGGCCTCTCTTCTATAAATAGAACACTAGACCTAATTGGTCATGACACTTGACACTCTTGAAAGACAAGACCTAGAATTCTCTCTAGCCTCCCTCTTAGAGAAAGACTCCCACAAGTCTTTTGCCTCCTAGACTCAGAGACATACCGGTGTAACCTCTGTGGTGATTGTGTCAATCAAAGAAGAATTTCCAGCGAAGAAAACCTTAAAGCGGCTGCTGCGTCTTCGTTCGTGGAGCGTCGTTGGCGAAGAACGGTCAAGTCTACAACGGAGGTTTGTAACGGTTCTTCCCCTTTTCTTTAGAAAAGTTTTAAAAATAAATTTAGATTTATTTTAGCATGTTTAAACCGATTTTACAGCGGCTTTAAAGGTTGTTTAAAGTTTTGTTTGAGTTATCGTAACGGTATTTTAATGTTAATTAATATACGGCGTAAGGTCCAATCGATGCGCTTCCGCTGCGTGGGGACTTTTATTCCCTTCAATTCTAACATTAACCTGTGATTAATTCAACTCCGGTGATCCAGATCAATTCCCAGGTAGGAGGTGTTCCGTATACCGTCAACTTAAATACCTCGAATCCTTAGACAGAACTTCACTGGTAGAGTTCCCTTGTAATCTCAGGAATGTTTATCCTACTTAGTTCATTAAAACTATTTTAAAACTAAGTAAGAATTTCTAATCCTATTAGAAAATGATCTTAGGTCTAATTAATTTTAACTCATTTAAAATTAATTCATTTTAACCTAAGATCCTATGTGAGCCTGCATATCTTGATTATAGATTGACGGTTTCTAATCATAAATTTTAAACTATTTCAAAATTTTAATGATTAGCCCTATAATCATGCATACTATAGTTTTAAAAACAATTAACAATCATATTCTAGTTAATGAAATTAAAACTATATACTAGCATTGCATGAATTTAATATAACTTTTATATTAAAGTATGGATGTATCATGCTCAATGCAACTTGATTTCCATTTTTAATAAATTAACAATTAATTATTGCCAAAAATGGTAAATCATAGTAGCTTGCTGCAAACAATTCATTTTAAATATAACTCTTATATTAAAACTATGTAATTGCATGCACCATGCTATTCCATTTTCATGATTTTAATATAACTCAACTATATATTAAAACACTCATGAAAATAAACCATGCATTTCAATTATATATTATAATCTAGTTTTTTTTTTTTTTTTGAAAATATTATAATCTAATTATTATAACATACATAAATGCATGAGCATGCTTTATAACCTAAGGTGGGATTTCTAATTTTATATGACATCCATAAAGCATATAAAATAGCATATGAACCAATTAATTAGCCCATAGGATAAAATTAAAGCTAAATTACAATAATAAAGCAAAATTTTATCCTATTACAGCCTTCTACAGCCCCGAATCGGACCAAAAATGCTTTAAAATTTCCAAAACCGCTCGAACCAGCTGAAAACCGCTCGAACCGAACCGAAAAACCACTAAACCAACGCCAAAAACTGCCCAGTCAACGAACCAAGCGAAAAGTCAATGAACCGGAGGGAAAAACCATCGAACCATGCCTCTTCACGAATCGGACCGTCGAACCGGTCTGACGGAACTTGGACCGCGAACGAGAAGGCTGGACCGCGTGTCGCTGACGTCAGGCTCGCCCCCGCTGACGTCAGCCCTACCCAATGACGCGTGTTTTCGTCCAAAAATTCAAAAAAAAATTCTCAAGTTTCTAAAAAAACCTACACTAATTCCACCGCAATTCTTCGTCAATTTTCGTCGTTTTTGGCCAAATTTGGTCCCGATCATCAACGTTCTTGAGCCTAAACTAGACTTGGACTTACGGAGACTCGATTTACAATTTTGATTGCCCAAAAACGCAGGGGCCTTTACATATGATCGCATCAGAAATTGCAAATCTAAGACCAATTAACCTCCAATTCACAACAAATTAACATCCATTATGCAATTATATCCCACCGAAAACCAACGCAAATTTTAATTCACAAATTAAAATACAGAGAAGGCTCTGATACCAATTGAAGGGATAAAAGCCCTTTCGCAGCAGAAACGTACAGACCCTTAACTCAGATTTTAATTCGAACTAAAATATCGTACGCTGGCAAATTAAATCACAACAATAAAATACTGTAAATGATGCTGTAAATTTATTTTATTATAAAACATGCTAATTCATATTTAAATCTAATCTAAATTGGATGCTATTGATCTAAGATCAAGAACACTATACCTTTGAAGACGTTCTTGTCCCGTTTCAGCAAATTTCCTTGGTTCTCCACCCAAAACCAGCAGCAAAAAGGCTCCTTTTCTTGTTGGAAATTTATCACGAACACCACCAAAGGGTTGCACCGGTATTCTTTTGAAGGATATGCGATAGGCGCTTGTGGGAGCGTGATTTTCTAAGGGTTAGGAGGATTTTTCTTCTCTGTATTCTTGAGAGAATAATCACTGAGAGTTCTTGAGAGTGAGAGAGAGAGAATGCATGTGAGAGGAGTGAGAGATTCCAAAAAATCAAGTGAATGATCGTGATTAAACTAAGGGAGTGGTTATTCAACGGATGAAAAACTACCACTCCCTAAAACTTCTCCCTATCACGCGTGAAGCCAAGGTTAGTGGATGAATAATTCCATCGGTTACTTTAACTGATGGAATAATTAATTTAATAAAAATAATAAATTAATTAAGTTAACATTTAATTTAATAATTGTATAAACCCTTTTATAATAATTCCACATAACCTATTGTTTTAATAAAATTCAATTAAATCAAATTTAATTAAATCTAATAAAACACAAATTAATTAATTCACTAATTAATTAATCTTATAATTAAACATCACATATTTCATTATATTTCTCTCAAAATAAACCATAGTAGTAATGTACATCTAATGCACATTAATTATAACCTATAGTTTTTAATATGAATCAAATTCATATTATAACATAGTATTTGAACCCCTTCGAATAGTCAATTCTCCCTTAGAAATTTACCTCAATGCCCTTATAGAGCTACCGGTGGGACCTAATGGACCTACAGATCAAAAGCTCTAACGATATGAGATTAATTGGCTAAACTCATTAACCAAGTTAATCAATGTTCGTTAACTGTGGTTCACTCCACTATAGAACCACAACTGCACTCTAGATATATTTCTATGTCCATGAATATCGACCATCAACAGCAAGTTAGCCCTTCACGTGTCTTTGTACCCCAGCTAGGTCAAATTATCGTTTTACCCCTGGGCTACCTCTTCATCCTTAAGTACCAGTCCTCCTCTAATGAACAACCTGTTTGAGGTCCAACCAACAAACAGAAGTCCCTCTCGTGCCATAGAGAGGGTAGGGCCCATTGTTCAAGACCGGAGACACCACTTAAGCGAACACACCTCTACTTACCCCAATATTGGGAAGGAGTGAATTTCATCTTGTAAGACTATGTTCCCAGCTCCCCACTCGATCTTGTCCCCAAAATGGTAGGCTTATTGAGTCGGCGAACATGCCACTCTCACCCGTACAAATCAAAGGAAAATCCCTCATGGACAATCCCTAAACCCTAAACCCTTAAACCCTAAACCCTAAACCCTAAACCCACTCAGGATTAAGGCCAAGTTGCCTAGGTCATCCTAGTGAAATAGAAACCGAGCTAACCAACGGTGTTACAGTTAGTGGTTAACTATTTTGCGGTCCGGTCTTTGTTGCAAACTCATTGCACAGGATACCCCCACTCGCATGTCAACTACATGAACGCGTCAGATCATTACGTTTGTATCAATATACAAAGTGGGTCGTATCCATAGTGTCACCAGGATAAGGTACCCAGCCTTATCCCTATACTACAGACCTTTTAGGCTAAAACTTGAACATCGATCCCCATATGTCCCTACATAATAGTTCAAGCCTCATTCTATTAGCCTTGGATGTTTAGTTTATTGGATTAGGGTTAATAAGACAAGATATAATACAAACATGAATAATACATTACTTTTATTAATGTTAGGTCAAATGTACATTTACTATCTACAAGTTTTAGGGCATAAAACCCAACACTATGTTAGGTGACCTCCTAGGAATTTTCCTAGGAAGCATGTGAGTGAGGACAAAGCATGCTAAAAGGACCTCGTGTTGGTTTGTGGGGACACTCTTCACTCTTAGAAGCAGTTCAGATAAGTATGGTGACATCGTTAGGCCGTAGGGGAATGCCGGGATCGTCAGGTGCCAAATCTGGATTCCGAATCCTGAGCCTAGGGCGTTACAATTTTGCACCTGTCCAGTAATTGAGGAACAGACTGAAGTTGCACGAATCAATTAAGTACGGGAAAGGCCACGAGAGATAGAAGTCCCAAGGAAGGAAAGGCCAAAAGGATTGGGCTTGGCCCAATCCTCTTGGCTGAGGCTAGGGTCAGCCTCGACCCATTGTCGAGGCCAACCCCAAGGCATTTTATTTGGGCACATGGGGAATGGTTGGTTAGAGATCCAAAGAAGGGAAAGGCTCCGATGGTAGAACACACAGGAGAATCAGAACCAAGATCGAAAGAAAGAAATACTAACAATGTGACCAGTAGGCTGGTTCAAGGACTCAGTTCTGCAAGTCATACAGTATTGTAGCCCCCAAAATTGAGCCACATCTGAGGCTATGACGACATGATTTCCACGCTGAACAATAGTAGTACATTGGGAGAAAACCTTCGAAACTTGATTAAGGAAAAACGTTAGTTAGCCAAGGTTGAAGAAGGCTAAAGAGGGCAACCCCCTTTGGAAAGTCGAGCTTCTGAAAATACAAAATGAGCTTGGGAACCTTTAAAGGGACATGCAGAAATAAAAAAGACAAAGACAATGTGGGATCTAGAAGCAACATAAGAGGGGAGGTGAATAGGGTTGACTACCAATTTTTAAACTAATGTTATCTAAAAAGTATGCTTTATCAAATTTAAAAATCACACACAAATTATCTAATGGCAAGTTAAGCAAGATACATCCTAAAACATGCAATCTATGATTACTTCTAGTTTAAATCTAATTTAACCAAATATTAATAGCAATTTAGGCAATTTTAATAACAAGATAAGTCCTAAAGCATGCAATGTACGATATTGATAACATATTTAACTATGAAAATTAAAATTTCGAAAATAAAGAGAGAGAAGAAAAGAAAACACTGAAAAATTAATAGTGGTTCGACAAATTGCATAATCTACTCCCCAAGACTCTTTCTTGGGTATTTCACTATGTGATCCTTTTGCAGGTGAGAACCAAACAAACACACAACCCACTTTTTCCTATGCTAAAGAGAAACTCAAAATACACTTCCCTGGTTCAAGATCAAACCAATTTATTTTTCTAACAACTAAAAAACTCAAAATACGGAGGTCAATGTCAAAAACTCTATATTTTATGTTATAGGTAATTTTGGACCACTCTGATATGCAAGGAGTTGACGAGGACAACGCGATACCAGCCCAAGGAGACAGCCAAGAAACGAAACTTGGAGAAAAAACAGGCCAAAGGGTCGGGCCAAGGCCGAAGGGATCGGGCCTTAGCCCGACCCCTGGCCGAGGCCGAGCTCTTCCTCCTCCGATCGGTCCCTGGTGCCCCCGGCTGCCTCGGTTCCACTCGGTTCAGCCCAAATCGCCTCCGAATTCCTAAAAACCCTAGGAGCATGAGTAGGTATTTAAACTCATCTTCGTCACTAAAGATGGGATCCCAAACTCTATTCCCGACTCTCTCCTCTTGCTCTCTTGCTCTCCTCTTTTCGTTTTCTGACTTAAGCATCGGAGGCGGTGTGGCAAGCACCACACCGGTGTGCAGGTTTCCTTGTCTTGCAGGCCACATCTTCCCCCCTTCAAACAAATTTACCGTTGTAGACACGTGAAGGTCAGGTGAGTTCCTCCTGACCAAATTTGACCATCAATAGTTGGCGCTATATGTGGGGAAGAAAGCTTGCTAAATTTACACAACGGTCATTCAATGAGTAAGAGGATGGAAAAGAAAAACTAGAATCCAAATACAAAACCTTCCAAAAATAACCATCAACTGTAGAAATTGAAAGAAGAGTGGTGCGCAAAGGGCTCCAAGACGAACAACGACCACTAGACGAACAGGGCGAAGGCTGAGGCCGAGGCCGACCAGAGATATTCATCCAGACAGATTAGGAGGAAACCCCACAGGAGATCAGAACCATCTTTGGAGGACAAATCAAAAACAAACACAAGCCTTGATCGGGTGGAAGACACCAAGAAAGAAAGATCATTGAAAAGTTGGAAGTCATTCCATTGACACCAAGACTAAGTCAACGAATACTAGAACAAGACTGGGGGCTAAAAGGAAGAAGCTACTGGGCTGAAGCCAACCCTAAGCGGAGGTCAACCTTTGGTCAAGACCGGGGCCGACCCTGGGCCAATGTCGAGGCCGACCTTCCAAGGCCTCAAAAGTGTCCCCATGATCACATTATCAATGCCAATTTGATTGCGAATGAAGTTGAACACAAGACGAGATCAAGATTGAAGCAAAGGAGCCCGATACGAAAGACGATAGACTGTTCGAGGCCAAGGCTGAAGCCAACCCCAGATATGGTTGAGGTCGAGGTTGACCCTAGATATGATCGAGGCTGAGGCCGAAGCCGACCCGAGCCATGCCCGAGGCCAAGGCCGACCATAGCCATGGTTGTGACCAAGGCCAATCCTGTTATTGTAAGCGAGATTGACACCTGCGAGCCTAAGTCTTCGAGCTTAGCTCCCACGCCTCCATGAGAGCCTAAGCTTTTCAGCTTAGTGCCCACGCTTCCATGCAAGCCTATAGAGGCCACACTTACATGCGAGCCTATACAGCCCACGCCTACATGCGAGCCTAAGCTTTTCAACTCAGTGTCCATGCCTATCATACGAGCCTAAGCCCTCCAGCTAGTGCCCACACCTACACGCGAGCCTGGACTACCGAGTCTACCTCGTCTCATCCAGATATGAGATTATGTGAGCCTAGACCACTGGTCTACCTTACCTCATCTGGCTTGAGCCCATCACCTTTGCGAGCCTGGTCCCCCAGGTCTACCTCGCCTCATCTAGATTCGAAATCATGCGAGCCTGGGCTATCAAGTCTACCTCGTCTCATCTAGCTTGAGCCCATCACATTATGCGAGCTTGGACTACCGAGTCTACCTCGCCTCATCCAGACTTGAGATTATGTGAGCTTGGACCATCGAGTCTACCTCACCTCATTTGGCTTGAGACCATCACTTCAAGCGAGCCTGGACTACTGAGTCTACCTCGCCTCTTCCAGACTTGAGACTATATGAGCCTGGACCACGAGTCTACCTCACCTCATCTGGCTTGAGCTCATCACATTACGCGAGCCTGGACTACCGAGTCTACCTCGCCTCATCAAGATATGAGATTATGTGAGCCTGGACCACGGGTCTACCTCACCTCATCTGGCTTGAGCCCATCACCTTTGCGAGCCTAGGCCCCCAGGTCTACCTCGACTCATCTAGATTCGAATTCATGCGAGCTTGGGCTACCGGGTCTACCTCGCCACATCTAGCTTAAGCCCATCACATTATGTGAGCCTGGACTACCGAGTCTACCTCGCCTCATCCATACTTGAGATTATGTGAGCCTGGACCACCGAGTCTACCTCACCTCATCTGGCTTGAGACCATCACTTCTCGCGAGCCTAGACTACCGAGTCTATCTCGCCTCATCTAGACTTGAGACTGTGAGCCTAGACCACGGGTCTACCTCACCTCATCTGGCTTGAGCTCATCACATTACGCGAGCCTGGACTACCGAGTCTACCTCGTCTCATCCAGATATGAGATTGTGTGAGCCTGGACCACGGGTCTACCTCACCTCATCTGGCTTGAGCCCATCACCTTTGCAAGCATGAGCCCCCGGGTTGACCTTGCCTCATCTAGATTCGAGATCATACGAGCCTAGACCATCGAGTCTACCTCGTCTCATTCAGCTTGGGCCCATCACATAACGCGAGCCTGGACTACCGTGTCTACTTCGCCTCATCTGGATGTGGGCATATGCAGGCCTGGACCACCAAGCTCATCTTGCCGACCGGGCTGAGGCCGACCCTAAACTTTAAATGTATTCTTCTTTTTACTCAATTATATTTTATGTTTTAGTAAATTTTTGCTTGAGTAAGGGGGCTACACAAGGGATATGCACTCCCTATTAAACAAAAAGCAAGTAACAGGGGATATGCACTCCCTATTAAACAAAAAGCACACTGACTTAGCATGTTTAATTAAAGATTACATGTTCAAGTCTATTCTCTCATTACTTTTTCTACAAGGACTAACGTATGAATGTAGGAAGCTAAGTTTTTTGCTAACAGGGGCTTGAGGCTGAGGCCGACCCTAGCCTCTTCCCTCATTTTTCTTTTGTTGAAATTAACATGTCAATGCAGGAACTCAAAAACTTCAATAATATGAAAGGTGGTCGAGGCTGACCCTATGGTCTTACCACGTGTGCCACATAAATGGCTAAGCTAGAGAAGCATTTACGCAGGAGGCTTCAAAACAGAAAGATGGATTGAACAACATCCAAAATGAAAGAAAAAAAAAGCACAGAAGTTTGGACTAGCTTTAGACGCAAGCCTCGGCCTCATCTCAAGGTCGAGGCTGCGGTTGGGTTATTTCTTAACCCCTCACTTCTCTCATTTTCTCTCTTACTTAATCCCTATTTAGGGAGCTCTTGTTGTGTCTATGTCTATTATATCATGTAGGGTAATAATTGTTGGATATTTTACAAATAATGTTGGTTGTTTATACAAATAAATGTGAAAGAAAGTGTTTAAATTAAATTTTTCAAGAGTTTCAAGATGGATTGAAACATAAAATTCAATTTGAAGTTTCAATTACAAATTTAACATATGAAAGTTAAATTTGGTGTTATAACTCAATTGAGTTATATTTTTCATATGTTTTAACTTTATTTAATTTTGTTCTTTGGAGTTACTAAGTTGTTAGCCTATTAATAGCAACTTGTTTCTTTATTTGAATCATCCCATCTCATCTCATTACATTTGGAGCACTCTTCCTTCTTTCTTTGTTTCTTTTGATCTTGAGTCGAGTTGAGAGCAAGTATCCAAGAGTTCTGCCAGATCCGAGTAGTTCGAGGTTGTTGTTCTACCGGAATTAGTCGTTGTATCCTGCTAAGACGATCGTTGTAGTCTACTTGCAACCTGTGCAGAGCGAATAATTGTCTTCAGGACAGCGCTTTGTAAGCGTGCCTCGACTATTATTGTCAATATACTTTGCAACATTTATCATATATACAGTGTTTGTATTGTTATTTACACTGTAATTGTTAGTATCCAGTTAAGGTGTAATTAGTTTGCTAGTGTAATTCAGTTCTTATTTGAGCAATATCTTCAACAATCTGAAGACAATTAATTCTTGAATTGATGGCTGCAAACTCCTCCACTAATGTTGTTGGTGCTACCATGATGGGATCGACCATCCTCAAAAATCATGCTGAAAAACCAGAGAAATTCAAGGGAGAAAATTTCAAGAGGTGGCAACAGAAGATGATCTTCTACCTCACCACACTGAACATTGCCCACATCTTGAAGGAAGATTTCCCAGTTACCCCATCAGAAGGTGTTACTCCTGAAACTAAAGCTGCCAAGCAAGCATGGATGCATTCGGATTTTTTATGCCGCAATTATATATTGAGTGGTCTTGAAGACACCTTGTATAACGTCTACTGCAATGCCTATACTACTTCAAGGCTATTGTGGGAGGCATTAGACAAGAAGTATAAGCTGGAAGATGCTGGTACTAAGAAGTTTCTTGTCGGAAAATTCTTAGATTATAAGATGATTGATACCAAGTTGGTAGTCAATCAGATGGAAGAATTGCAAATTATCATTAGTGATTTGCAAAGTGAGGGAATGGACATTAGTGAACCATTCCAAGTTGCTGCTGTGATTGAGAAGCTACCTCCTTCTTGGAAGGATTTCAAATGCTATCTTAAGCACAAGCGAAAGGAGCTTTCCATGGAGAATCTTGCAATCAAACTCCGCATTGAAGAAGATAATAGAAAAGGAAACAAAGCTTCGTTGGGAGTTGAAGCTAATGCACATATTGTTGAATCTTCAAAACATGGTCCCAAGAAGCAACAACTCAAGAAGAGGAATGTAAATCCTCGACTGAGGAATGACGCCAACAAGCGCATTCATGGAGTTTGTTGGGTTTGTGGTAAGAGTGGTCATGTTGCTTCTGATTGTAGACACAAAAAGGGACAAAACTCCAACAATCATACCAATATTGTGGAGAGTGATGATCTCGTTGTTGTCATCTCTGAGGTAAATATGGTCTCTGACACCAAAGGCTGGTGGATTGATACTGGTGCTACTAGGCACATTTGTAAGGATAAGTCCTTATTCACCACATATGAGAAGCTAGATGGTGGTGAGAAGCTGTACATGGGAAATGCTTCAACTGCCTCTGTGGCAGGTAAAGGGAAGGTCCTGTTGAAATGGACTTCTGGAAAGATACTTACCCTCAATGATGTGTGGCACGTGCCAGAGATTCGAAAGAATCTAATGTTAGGAACCCTACTTAATAAAAATGGGTTCAAGCTTGTGTTTGAGTCAGATAAATTTATTCTGACAAAAGGGGGTATGTATGTTGGAAAAGGCTATCTAAATGATGGCATGTTTAAATTGAATGTACTGGCACAAATGCCCAAGAATAATAATAATAACAACTCTTCTGCTTATATTGTTGAGTTGTGTGATTTATGGCATTCTAGGCTGGAGCATGTCAATTATCGTTCTTTACAAAGAATGGTAAGCTTAGGACTTCTGCGTAAGTTCAACATTGATGATAGACACAAATGCGAGATTTGTGTTGAATCAAAGTTTGCTAGAAAGTCATTTTCATCTGTGGAAAGAAGTAATGAGGTACTTGATTTAATCCACAGTGATGTATGTGACATGAAAAGTACCCCCACAAGAGGCGGTAAGAAATATTTTGTCACATTTATTGATGATTGTAGTAAATAGTAAAGATGAAACCTTAAATGTTTTTAAAGCATATAAGGCAGAAGTTGAAAATCAACTTGAGAAGAAAGTAAAGGTGCTTAGATCAGATAGAGGTGGTGAATATGAATCATCATTATTTTATGAGTTATGTGAAGTTAATGGTATAGTCCATCAAACTACAGCACCTTATACACCACAACAAAATGGTGTAGCTGAAAGAAAGAACCGAACTTTTAAAGACATGGTTAATTGCATGTTAAATAGTTCAGGTTTACACCATAATTTGTGGGGGGAGGCTTTGCTTACAGCAAATTTTATACTAAACAGAATTCCACAAAAGAAGACTGATAAGTCGCCTTATGAAGTGTGGAATAGAAAGTTACCCTCATATAAAATGTTGAAAGTGTGGGGGTGTTTGACAAAGGTACAAGTTCTTTTACCAAAAAGGACCAAACTAGGACCTAAGACAATTGGTTCTCTTTATAGGCTATGTTTTGCATAGTGCTGCGTATAGATTCTTGGTGATTAAATCAGAAATACCTGATATTAATAATAATACCATCATGGAATCTATTGAAGCTGAATTTTTTAAGGATGTATTTCCTTTAAAAGAGGAAAGACACATGAGTGGTGGTGTCAAAAGGAATTATGAGGCTAGCTCTCCGAAAGGTCAAGACGATCAGAATACTGAGTTTGAACCAAGGAAAAGCAAAAGAGCTAAGAAAGCTACTTCCTTTGGACCTGATTTCATAACATATATGATAGATGGTGAGCCTCAAACTTTTCAAGAAGCTGTGACATCTCCGGATGCACCTTATTGGAAAAAAGCTATCAATAGTGAGATAGAATCCATTTTGCATAACAAAACTTGGGTATTGGTTGATCTACCTCCTGGTAGTAAACCAATTAGTAGTAAATGGACTTTTAGAAAAAAAAAAGTTGAAGGCTGACGACACTATTGATAAGTTCAAAGCCCGCCTTGTTGCTAAAGGCTTTCGTCAAAAAGAAGGGATAGATTTCTTTGATACCTATTCTCCAGTGACGAGGATTACATCTATAAGGATGTTAATTGCAATAGTAGCTTTGCAAAATTTGGAAATACACCAAATGGATGTGAAAACTGCATTTTTAAATGGAGAATTAGATGAAGAAATTTATATGGAACAACCTGAAGGGTTTGTTATAAAAGGACTTGAAGATAAAGTTTGTAAACTTGTCAAGTCTCTTTATGGGTTGAAACAAGCACCCAAACAATGGCATGAAAAGTTTGATCACACTATGTTATCTAATGGATTCAAGATAAATGAGTGTGATAAATGTGTCTGTGTTAAAACCATAGATCAAGATTGTGTTATCATTTGTTTGTATGTGGATGATCTGTTGATAATGGGCACAAATAGAAGTGTCATTGATTCCACTAAAATGATGTTGAAATCCAACTTTGATATGAAAGACCTTGGTCTTGCTGATGTTATACTTGGAATTCGTATAACAAGAAATCCAAGTGGATACATACTTTCTCAATCTCACTACATAGAGAAAGTGTTGAGAAAATTTGATCAATTTGAGAGTAAACTTACAGTTACTCCATTTGATCCAAGTTGTAAGTTAAAGAAGAATAGTGGTGAAGGTGTGTCTCCTCTAGAATACTCTAGAGTTATTGGTAGCTTAATGTACATAATGAATTGTACAAGACCTGATATAGCCTATTTAGTAGGAAGGTTAGCAAGATACACCAGGAATCCTGGGCATGATCATTGGAATGCTTTAGTTAGAGTACACTCTAAGGTACTTGAAGTACACTCTAAACTATGGATTGCACTATATGAGGGATCCACATGTACTGGAGGAATTTAGTGATGTTAATTGGATTTCTGATAGCATGGAGACTAAATCTACCAGTGGGTATATTTTTACCTTAGGTGGAGCAGCTGTATCATGGAAATCTTCAAAACATACGTGTATAGCACGTTCTACTATGGAGTCAGAGTTTATAGCTCTTGACAAAGCTGGAGAAGAAGTTGAATGGCTTCGAAATTGTCTTGAAGATATTCAATTATGGTTGAAGCCTGTAAGCACAATATGTATTTATTGTGACAATGTAGCGGCCTCTATGAGGGCCAAGAATAATGTCTATAATGGAAAGTCGCGACATATTAGACGAAGACAAAATTCGATGAGGCAATTGCTCTCTAATGGAATAATTTCCATTGATTATGTGAAATCCAAAGAGAATATAGCAGATCCTTTAACGAAAGGATTGTCAAAAGAGCAAGTGATGTATACATCGAGGGAAATGGGGCTAAAGCCTATGAAATAAATTATTTGGTGGTAACCTAACCTAGTTGACTGGAGATCCCAAGATCTAGGTTCAATAGGCAAACTGGCTGGATAATTTATAGTTGACACACTAGAAACTTATAGTTTCTTCCCATTTCTATGATGTTGTAGAGTGTGTAATCTGTTGATGTTAAGGTCATGTTGATATCTTGTTTACAAGAGGAGTAATGGCAGAATACTCTTAATCAATATCACCTATGTGAGAGTAGAAGTGGGTCACTTTTATGAGAATTTTTTGAATGGCTCATGTTCTCTAAAGCTCTCATGAAATCGGGATCTTGTCCAGGACCAAAATGGACACAAACGTATAGAACTCGAAGATACAGGATGAGTTATGTGTGATGTCTGTTGTCTTAATTCACCAACAAGAAGGATAGTTTCAGAGCTTGGTCTCACTATTTCTTCGGTAAATTCGATAGATATTCACTAAGGAAGGTTCAAGTCTAGAAGACACCTCTCCTGATGCATAGCTTGTCTGTTTGCTCTCAACATTTTGTTTTGATTTTCTCACTTTCTTTCATGTGGGGGATTGTTGGATATTTTACAAATAATGTTGGTTATTTATACAAATAAATGTGTAAGAAAGTGTTTAAATTCAATTTTTCAAGAGTTTCAAGATGTTGAAACATCAAATTCAATTTGAAGTTTCAATTACAAATTTAACATATGAAAGTTAAATTTGGTGTTATAACTCAATTGAGTTATATTTTTCATATGTTTCAACTTTATTTAATTTTGTTCTTTGGAGTTACTAAGTTGTTAGCCTATAAATAGCAACTTGTTTCTTCATTTGAATCATCCCATCTCATCTCATTACATTTGGAGCATTCTTCCTTCTTTCTTTGTTTCTTTTGATCTTGAGTCGAGTTGAGAGCAAGTATCCAAGAGTTCTACCAGATCCGAGTAGTTCGAGGTTGTTGTTCTACCGGAATTAGTCGTTGTATCCTGCTGAGACGATCGTTGTAGTCTGCTTGCAACCTGTGCAGAGCGAATAATTGTCTTCAGGACAGCGCTATGTAAGCGTGCCTCGACTATTATTGTCAATATACTTTGCAACATTTATCATATATACAGTGTCTGTATTGTTATTTACACTGTAATTGTTAGTATCCGGTTAAGGTGTAATCAGTTTACTAGTGTAATTCAGTTCTTTTTCTAGCATTATCTCCAACAATAATAAATCTGCACATAAGTCAGAACATGGCACAGATCACTACTCTTAAATCGGGCTTAAGGAGTTCGACCTATAGCAATAAGTCAAACCTAAATCCCAATTCAAGAGTGTGGACTTAATGTTATATGTAATTTTGGACCACTCCGATATGCAAGGAGCTAACGAGGACAACGCGATACCAGCCCAAGGAGACAGCCAGGAAACGGAACTCGGAGGAAAAACAGGCCAAAGGGTCGAGCCAAGGCCGAAGGGATCGGGCCTTGGCCCGACCCCCTACTCGGCCTCGGCCTTGGGCCGGGGCCGGGGCCCATGGTCAGCCTCGACCATGGGTCGAGGCTGAGCTCTTCCACCTTCGTTCGATCCCTGGTGCCCCCGACTGTCTCGGTTCAGCCCGAATCGCCTCCGAATTCCTAAAAACCCTAGGAGCATGAGCAGGTATTTAAACCACTCTTCATCACCGAAGATGGGATCCCGAACTCTATTCCCGACTCTCTATTCTTGCTATCTTGCTCTCCTCCTTTCGTTTTCTGACTTAAGCATCGGAGGCGATATGGCAAGCACCACACCGATGTGCAGGTTTCCTTGTCTTGCAGGCCACGACTTCCCCCCTTCAAACAAATTTACCGTTGGTGGCACGTGAAGGTCAGGTGAGTTCCTCCCGACCAAATTTAACCATCAACATTTTAAGTATGTGAAGTGTTATAGGTAATTTTGGACCACTCCGAACGTAAGGAATTGACGAGGACAGCACGGCACGGACTCGAAAACAAGACCAAAAGATGGACTCCAGAGGAGAAATAGGCCGGAGGGGTCGGGCCTTGGCCTAACCCCTACTCAGCCCGCTTGCACGGGCCGAGTTCTTCCGCATCCATTTGGTCCCTGGTGCCCCTAGACGCCTTGATTCCACCTGGTCTAGCCTGGATCATCTCCAAAAGCCTAAAAACCCTAAGGCTAGAAAAGGTATTTAAACCCTTCTTCGGCATTGAAGAAGGGCTCCCCGAACTCTATTCTATGATTCTCCTCTTGCTCTTGCTTTTTTTCTTCTCATGGTTCTGCTTGTTAACTTAAGCATCAGAAGCGGTGTAGAAAGCACCACACCAGTGTGCAGGTTTTATTGTCTTGCAGGCCATGTCTTCTCCCTTTCAAACAAATTTACCGTTGTGGCACGTGAAGGTCATGTGAGTTCTGTTCGTCCAAATTTTACCATCAATATGAAGGAAAAGAGACTCAAGAATCAATAATAGATATATGTTACAATGATTTCTTGATTGTTCAATTTTGGTTAGACCAATGAAAATGCTGATTTCAGGATTAAAAAATGGAAAATCTAAATACCGATTAATCTTTAAGAATGATAAATATAAATTAGTAATTTGAAATTGAATTATAAAAGATACAAAAGAGAATGATGATAATAAAAACCAGTGCATATGATCCTTTATAATAATTTCCCAAATAATTATAATTATAAGCAAACCAAAAGTGCCAGCCAATATGAAATGATTATATACTGCCCAATGCATTTCTCTATTTCTATTTCAGAAAAAGTGATTAGAAAAATCAAAATCACTTGCAGAAACCCAAGTTTTCTTCATGTCAATTCGACAAAACCATTTATCCATCCCTTTTGAATTTAGAGTCCGTTTGGAATACATTCCAATCTAAATCTTTTTCAAGAATGCATTCTTAAAAAAACATTTTGTATAAAAAAAATTGTTTAGAATTTAAACACTCATATATTTGGTTGCATTTCCTCACAAGTGTTTTTATACACAAGTTATTGTATACTTAATAAGACTTTTAAAAAAAAGTTGGTTTCAAGTATTTTTCTCAAAATGTTATATTTATCAATCTCATTTTCTAATAAATCATTTTTAAAGATTGTCAAACACTAGAAATTTTTTTAAAATGATTTTTTCTCAAAATTAAACACTTGAAAAGTTAAACCAAATACACCCTTAATTCCTTTTCAAGGCTGAAATCGCAGCTTTTCTTCAAATCAAAAGATTTTGAAATTAAAATCAACAAAGACGCTTGGTGTTAAGACTTGAGCTACATTGAGAATCAAATGCAAATTTATAATCAGTGGGGTTAACAAAAATGCTTGGGGTTAATGTTATTATTTTATGAAACCTGAAAAATTAAAATCTCCAAACGATTTTGACATGCATGATGCTTGAGGCAGAAGTTTTAAGATGTCTTCACTTCCATGAACACTATGAAGTCGTAAAGACTATTTGATGGTTCACAACTCACAAGTCCAAAGGCATTTAGAAACGAGAATTTGGTGTAGAATTGGGAATGACTTGATTCGATTCCTTCAGAAAATTTGATTGATTCCCCAATTTTATGAATCAAAATTGGTACATAAATTAGTTTTCTCTGGAAACTAACAAAAACCAGAGCAAGTATACAGAAGAAATAAATAAGAAATAAGGATGGATCAAGTAAAAGAGTTGGATGAGAAAAGAAAGCAGCCAACTAGATGAGTGCTTGAACACCAAACTGCTGCATTTCCCTAACCCTCCAAATAGCATGAGGAGCTTCGTCTCCAACTTCTTCAGGATCCAACATCTGCATAGCCCATGCATAATATACAGTGTGGATAGTGTCCTGCAATAACAATAACATTCCATTAATCCATCTTGAAGTTCAAACAAAAATGAATACAAGTCAAGTACAAAGGGAACATCAATCAATCAATACAACTCCCTTGATTCCCTCACAGCAAATTTCTTATTTTCCTCTCTACGAGTGACTGGTAATCTTCCTTGGGCTTTGCAAATTCAAATTCAATTTTTGCCATTAGTAACAATTTAGACCGTTAAATCTGGTTTTGCAGCTGAAGAAATTTGGATGAAAAGATTCCGACAATCTCCAAGCTCTCTTGGAACTTTGTTGATGGGGTTCAGAAGTCGCAGGCTCAGTTCCACGGGTAAAGACTTTGGACACTATAGAGTTTTTTTGGTTGGAAAATTGCATGGGAAGCACGGATATGGACACACAACAAAGATACAATATGACACAGACACGTTGAATACATAGTTTTTTTTTTTAATATACATGTGTGTGCATAGTTTGATGTCATGCAATATCTTGGCTCCTAAATTCCCATTTTTTAATTTTACTTAATCTCTACCCTTAAATTAAATTGATTTCCTATCTTCTATTAAAGTAATTACTAAGAAATGAGGAAAAAAAAAACAAAACAAAACAAATCCAATTTTCTCAAAACAAAACCAATAGTTCTTCAAGAGTGAAGACAATCTTGCTTTCACTCTCACATAAAGTTGCAGAGGATCTCTATTTCCCTCGAAATGAGAGTGAGAGCTATAATGGCAAGGTGAAATAAGATGCCACCAAATAGGTACCATGGTTTATTTCACAAATATCTATGGGTGGGTGTGATGGGAAGGGCCTTCAATCTTTCTAAACCAGTGCATCTTCTTATCAAGCATTTAGGTTTTTTCCATGATGGGTTGGACCTTTTTAGTCTTTTATGGGCAAGTTTATACTCTTATTTTCCTCAAGCATGTCCAAAAACGTGTCCTGAACGTATCCCAGGGTGTCCGAAAATGAAAAAAAGTAAATAAAAAACACATTTAAACTCATGTGTCAGACACGTTCCAATACATGCTCGTGTCCAACACATGTCTGACACGGTTACTTCCCTCAAATTTACGTGTCTATGTTTCCTAGGGGATCAATATTCCATTTTCATTTGGGTTGATTTTCATTCTCATTCTCTCCTATTCAATTTTCATTAAGGTGCATTAATGTAAGCAGAGTTGGAAACAGAAAAAAGAATCACTCACCTTACCACCTTCTCTAATCGACCCATGTGCATCACGTACACAGTAGACCTGCTGCGTTTGAAACTGTGGAAATTAAATAAAAATGAGCCATTAGCATCATTTCGTCCTACAAAAACAAAATCCAGCACAATAGAAAAATAAAGACTGTAAGAGCGTACAGCTACAATGATGATGGGAGAGCTCCCCATCATCTTGGTCTCCCGTACTTCAACATCTGAAATGTGCAGAATCTGTTTTTCAGACAAGAAATCAGTACTCGTACAAAAAAACATTTAATTGATTATAACCCAGTCTACCAAACAAGACATGCGCAAACCTCAAAATATTAAGCACAAGCTAGACAACAAGGTGTGTTCAAGAGTGCTTGTAACCAAAGTACTTTAGTTGTAAACACTTGGTTATAAAAAAGTGCTTGATGTAATTTTGCTTCTATACTCAAATTTGCTCGAGTGCTTTTGGGTCAACCACCTAGGCCAAAAGGAACTCCATCTGAGTATTTTTACTTTTTCAAAAAAATACTTCATGTTACCCTCGACATGATTTTTATCTAAAGTGCTTTTAGCCAAGGCTTAACAAAAGTAGTGCCTTTAGCCATGCCAAAACACTTCCCCAAACATAGCCCAGATGCTTTTCCTCTCCTTCCCCTCCTCCCTTCCCCAACCATTCCCATTCTCTGCTGTGGTTTTCCTTTTTTTTCGTCCCCATGTTCCCAAGATCTTCAGTTGCAAGGGCTGAAACTACCCCTACCCACAAGCCAATTAAAAAAATTTATTATTCTTTGGAGGCTGAGCTATACTCACTTTGCCAAATCCTTCCAACATATTTTTAGAAGGAAGATACAGAAGAAGTGAAACTGGAAGAAAAGGATGTATACAACTGATAAGCTGGGCATCTTATATACTTACAATCATTTGAGAAAGAAATGCAGTGGAAGTGTAATTAGCTTTGGAAATGCATGAAGCGAGGTTCCATATTTTTAGGGAGTTGTTATCCTACTAGTTTGGAGAAAGGCACGAGAAGGAAGTGAAGGGAATAAAAAGATGAGAAAAAGTAGAGAAGTATCAATTTAACTATTTGTTGAAAGATGACTCTCAAGCGTGCGTACACTCTATCTTCATCTCACTCTCCAAGTAAACAGTCATTCTGTCTCATCCATCTCACACTCTATCTGGCCTGGATTGGTTCCAACTAATCCAGCATTCATTTGGAGTATTGAAGGTTCAAATTAAAAAATAATCATTTGTATCATTTCTGTGATGCAAAAGTCTTCAACTGTTTCTGAAACTGAATCACAAAAATCATCATGGTGATGCAGCACTATATACTGAATTTCCACGGAAAGCCTATGCTGAGAAAATGAAATAGGTGCACCACCACCAAGCCCCACATAACCCACACAACAGGAAGCAATAGATTTAGTGACAAAAGAGTAGTAATCTGAAAATATATCCTTACCTTGTTATCAAAGAAGATACCTTGGCTCTCATAAGCCCGATGCTCTGCTTTACAACGTTCTATCACCTCAGCACTACAGTATTTCTTCAAAGTTTCAGAATCTCCCTGAAACATTGGTATTTGTTATGATTTGAAAACCTCCATCTCAGAAACTCTACTCACTTTAATCATCAAACCAGATGCTATGCAAGCATTAATTAGAAGAAAAACATAAATAGTAATGATATTCTTTGGTGAGGGAAAAAAAGTATCTTTCAGTTTAGAAATAAGCTTAGCACTAACCTTTATGTAAGAAGTTAACACTGGTTTGATTGCTTCCTGAACTTCAGCTACAAAATCTGGTAAAGAGAAATACCTAATCCACAGAGTTAAAGAGGATAAAATCAAATCAGATTCCCTAATTCAAACAGATCAGTATAAAAGCTCCAAAGGAAAAAATCTTACGGATCTCTACGACGAATTTCCTTGAATGATGTAGCAGCATCTGATTCTTGGAACACGTTCTCATTTATGCTGTGAGAAATAAGATAAATAATTGAAATTTTTTGCTGCAATTAGATACAGAAACATGGAACCGTGATAGGAAAACAATAGTGGAACAGAATTAACAAAGATACAGTTCGTGGACAAAATAAAAAAATAGGCGGCCATCATCAATTGATAACTCAAGCAGCCAATTAAATCACCGTTGGACTGTGTCTTGACTTTCAAGGAATGTTCCTTTTGTTTCAAAGACTTATGGGCATGAGTCTAGACATATTTGGTAGCTTCGTAAAATGTAATTTTTCATGGGGCAAGACCATCATCTTCTAGATCCAATAACTAACGAGGAGGTTTTGCAGTTAGTTAAAGTCAAGTGGGAAAACGATATTATAGAAGAATAATAAAAAACTTGTTGCACAAATTGCTCACCGCAAGTGTACAGGTTCAAGTTTTAATATAGTGAAAAGAGAAGGTGTCGTCCTCTAGATTGGTATTCTTGCTCACTTAATTACCACAGATATATTTGCCCAATTTTATTAAGAGAAAATATTCGACCAAGTTCAATTAAGTACCATCCTAATGACGTCCTGCTGAAGCAAGCTAACTATGATACCCATATATTTCCAAAGCACCCATGGAAATAAGTTGATATAAACAACTGTATAGCTTCTGATTTTGAAAATATATATTCAAAGTAACATTTGAAATCCATATAAATCGTAAGCTGCACCTTGTAATTATCTCTGAGCAGAAGATCTAGAATTACTTTTTGGGTAGGGATAAAATAATTTCATTGAAGAGAAGAAACTAAAATGTAACTGTGAGAGTACTCTTGGAAATAATTTCTTTATGAGTAAGGGTATAGTGGTAATAGTTAAGGAGTTTGAGTTATAAACAGAAGCTTGAGAGTCTTAGCTGATGCAGAGAATTTTGGATATTGTCTCGTAGCGGGACTTTGAGAGAATCAACCCTCTTGAAAGGCTATTGTTATATGGTAGTTTCTTGTTCAAATTGCAATATATTAGTGCTTATGGTGTAGCCGAAACTAGGAGTAATTAAAATGAATGAATGATATCTTTATTAATGAGCTTCATCCTTTAAATAGGCATGGAGACTAACTAGAATTAGTTACAACATGTGCTAAGCACTTGACTTACTAAAATAGGAAGCTAAAATAGAGAAATACATAGAATGGGCTACACCAAATATCCCGGCCCAAAAAAAAAACAACTTGACCTCGAGTTAGCTAACGAGGGAGAATTCATCTGGGGGACTAAAAGCATATAAGTCAACAACATTAAATGTTGTGCTAATGTTGTAATCTGGAGGGAGGTCAATTTTGTATGCATTTTCGCCATATTTGTCAAGAATAGCAAATGGGTCGAGCTTCCTTTGTTTCAATTTGTTGTAAGTCCCCACTGGGAATCGACTTTTCCGCAGTTGGATCATAACAAGATCGCCTATGTTGAATTCCTTGAATCGTCGCTTCTTGTCTGCTGCTTCTTTGTATTTAGCTGTTTGCTTCTCAATATGTTCTCTGACTTGGTTGTGAAGCGGTTGGATTCGTTCGGCCATTTCCTCAGCCTCCATACTAAAATCAATAGAAGAAGGAACTTTGGTTAGATCCATGGTAAGTCTAGGTAATTTGGTGTACACAAGTTTGAATGGGGACTTCCCTGTGGTTCTGTTCTTCATATGATTGTAAGCGAACTCGGCTTGAGCCAATGCCATGTCCCATTGTTTTGGCTTTTCTCCACTTAGGCATCGAATTAAGTTCCCTAGGGTCTTGTTTGTTACCTCAGTTTGCCCATCGGTTTGAGGATGGCTGGTTGTGTTGTATTTGAGTGTTGTATCGAATTTTTTCCATAGTGTCTTCCAAAAGTGGCTAAAAAACTTGACATCTCGGTCAGATACTATGGTTTTTGGGATACCATGGAGTCGAACAACCTCCCTAAAAAACAGATTAGCAACATATACAGCATCCGCAGTTTTTTTGCATGGCAAAAAATGGGCCATTTTACTGTAACGATCAACTACCACAAAAACTGAGTCAAGTCCACGCTGAGTCCGGGGGAGGCCAAGTATGAAATCCATGGAAAGATCTTCCCAAATATGTTGTGGGATTGGCAGGGGTGTATATAAACCAGTGTTTTGAGATTGTCCCTTAAAAGCTTGGCAAGTGAAGCATCGACTAACAAAATTACTTACATCCTTTCGGAGTTGGGGCCAAAAGTACCTTTGTTCCAGGATGTGCAGAGTTTTGTCACGTCCCAGGTGCCCAGCAAGACCGCCAGCATGTGCTTCCTTGATTAACGCTTCTCGCAATGAAGAATGTGGCACACAGAGGACATCTTTTTTAAGGAGGAATCCTTCGACAATATGAAAATCTCCCGCTGGCTGGTGGTCTTGGCATTTTTTCCAGATTGTTGAAAAATCTTTATCATCACCATAGGTGTTTGGAAGATGATCCATTGCGATAATTTCTCCCTTCAAAAGAGTTAAAAGGCTTGCTTTCTGGCTCAAGGCATCTGCTACTTTGTTAGTTGTTCCCGTTGTATGTTGTATAACAAAATCAAATCGTCGGAGAAAAGAGAGCCACCTAGCATGCATTCTACTTATGGATTTTTGTGTGCAGGAATTTAAGGGAGAAATGATCGGTATAGAGGACAAATTCTTTCCCTAATAGGTAGTGTTCCCATTGCTTTAAGGCTCGAACTAAGGAATAAAGTTCTTGCTCATAGGTGGACCATTTTTGTCTTGATGGGCTAAGTTTTTCGCTAAAGAATTCTATTGGATGTTTGTTTTGAGATAATACTGCTCCTATTCCTATTCCCGAAGCATCAACTAAAACCTCAAATGGATTATCAAAATTTGGTAGTGATAAAACAGGGTGACTAGTTAATTTGTCCTTGATTTCATTAAAGCTCCAACGTTGGTGGATACCCCAAAGAAATTGCCCCTTTTTAAGACTATTAGATAAAGGAGCTACAATAGTGCTAAAATTCCGGATAAATTTGCGGTAAAACGAGGCTAGCCCCAGAAAACTTTGTAATTCTTTAATAGATTTGCGGTAAAACGAGGCATCGGCCGAAACGCATGGACATCATTTTCAGAGCCAAAAGGATCAAGCAAGAAAGTGCATATTTTGGAGCAACCCGAGAGCAAGCGTCTCGACGCCATGATGGCGGCGTCGAGACGCCGCCCTGAATCTTGACCCACTGACAGAAGGGCCGGCATCTAGACGTCGACGATATTTATAAATACGCTCTTCGTCTTTTTTAGCAGCTAGGTCATATTTTCAACTGTTTTGGTTGATTCTTCTCTGTACTTTTCCGTTCTTTTGAGTTCAGAAGCGTTTTCTATCCAGGTTCTTCATTATTTTGCTATGTTTTATTGTTTCTTCATTGGATTTGCTTGTAGCATGAGGGGCTAAACCCCTTAGGATTGTTGGGTTGGTGTAATCTTTAGATGTTTTGATTTACTTAGTTGAGTTTGCTGAATCTTACTTACTATTTTGTGGATTTGAATGAATTGCATCTTAGTTTCTCGTTTACACCATCACGATTGTATATCAATTTGAGTCTTGGCATCCCTTAAGTCGAATACAAGCATGGTCTATTAGTTATTTTTAGATAGCCACTAGGTTGAGGTGAATCCATCGCTAGTTTGACGGTAGCCTAGCGTAGACTTTCGATAGGCCTAAGAATCTAAGAGAAGTTAGGTTAATTCAATTAGGGAAATCTAAATCCTAATTTAATTAACTAATTCCGAGCCTTGTACGATCATGCAATTAACCGATTAGCAATTTTGAGGATTTATCGAGTTGTTAATTTGGTTAATTAGATTTAGACTGAGAATTTATCGGTCTAAGTATGAGAGGCGGTGGGCGCAATTCACAATAATTAATTAATTAAGTTATTTTGTGGGGTCATCGTGTAATTTAATTAATTAAACACAGACTGAGTAGGTGTGGTTTATCTGAAAAGTCAAGAAGCACCCCAAGCAATTTAATTCGATCCATAAATTATTATTAGAGCAAACTATTAAACTAAATTGATCAAAGTAATCTAAAGAGTAACCAATCCGACGATCCCATCTTTTATCCAATTTTTGTCAATTTTCACTTCGCTTCTATTATTTGCATGCTATTTAATTCATTCCGGCAATTTTCCTTTCTTGTCTTGTATTTTAAATTATTTCGGTCAGTGACAAACCAAAAAACCTCGTTTATATCAAAAGCCCCCTGTTTAGCGAAATCCCAAATATTATTAAAGATCTCCCTTTCCCTGTGGACGACCCGACCGCTACCTACTGCAAAGTTGCATAGAGCCGGAGTAATATGAGAGTACTAGTGAGGGATATATTGGGAATAGTAGTAGAAGATGAGTAAGGGTATAGTAGTAATTAGTTAAGGAGTTTGAGTTATAAATAGGGGGTTGAGAGTTTTAGAAAGGGTGTTGAGAATTTTGAATATTGTCTCATAATGGGACTTTAGGAGAAAAGTAGCCCTCTCTCAAAAGGCTATTGTTATATTATAATTTCTTGTTGATATTACAATATATTAGTGTTTGGGTGTTTTCTTAGTTTGGATTAGGGGTGTAAGGAAAAACTAACAAAACCGTTTAAACCGACCGAAAAAACCGACGGTTCGGTTTTAAACTGAGTCAGTTTCACGGTTCCAATTTAAATACGAAAAAACCGGTAAGATTTGGTCGGCTTCCGGTTTGACATGATCAGACCGAGTATAGCCCGAACAGACTGTTAATGAATATATAATAAAAAAACGAATAATAATCAAAAAGCTCAAGCAGCCTATTGGTGTAACTGGTGCGTGAGTAAACTCGAGGGCTTGAGTTCGAAGCAGAAGGTGTCACTTTTTAGTCATATTGATATTAAGTCCTATGCAGCCAAAAACGCCCTAGCCCATCACAGTCAGCTCCCAAAGTCGGCCCAACCCATCATAATAAACACTAAGAAAAAAAAACTGCGCGGGCTGCCATCAAACCCGACCCGTGACCCACGTGCTTGTTAAAAATCGACGAACCGCCAACCAAACCGACCAAACCGTCGGTTATGCGATTCGATTCAATGCGGTTTTCACAGCAAGGGTTCGACTTCGGTTTTCAATGTTCTTACACCAAATAAACGGTTCGTTTTGCACAATAACCGACCCGCCTACACCCCTAGTTTGGATACCTAACCGTAACATTGGATCAATGAAAAGTTTTTTGGTTTCCTTAAAAAAAAAAAAGTAGGATACAACACTCCCCATCCCCCCGATAAAAAGAAAAGAGAAACAATAATAACCTCCCCAACTCCATATATCCCACATAACCCATTCATTCCCAACCAAATGCCTCGCGAACATGAATAAGGTCAAGAAATCCAAATATAATTGGGCCTTTAAGGCCAAAATGGATGACCAAGCTGGACTCAAGTTTCCCTATTTTTCAAACAAATGTGATACGATAAATACTTACTCCTGGATTTTTTGAACGATTGGGTTATCACTCGTCTCCCACCTTTCACGAATGTCCTCAGCTATCTGCCAATTCCAATAAGAAAATATCATTACATATTATGTTAAACATAAAAAAAGAACAAAAAATATGTTAGGTGACAACGTATATTTTTTTCCAAATAGTAACCAAGATGGGTAAAACACCCTACAAAACACTCTAGAGGGTTGAGAATCTCTCTCACACGCTACTCTTTCTCCAAAATAATTGTTACCCCCTACATTCCCTTCTGCTCCCTAATAAGGTACGATTATCTAACTTACTTCCCCTCATTCCCCTTTTTACTCCTTGCACACGTAGTCCATAATATGCTTTTTCCCCTTTCCATTACCCCAGGCAAAAAGAGACCTTGTTGTCAAGGTGGAAATGGGGAAATTGAAGCTGAAATGCTCATAGCGGTCCCCACAAAATCATGTATGGCAAATCTTTCAATTTTACTAATATATCTTAAAATGTTCGAATCAGGTGATGAGGTCGTGAAATACAAAATAATACATTAATTTTTCTTTCTTTTTTTTTTGTGGAAGAAAACACATTAATTATAATTATTATTATTATTAAAAATATTAGGAATTGAAGTAAAAAACCTAGGACGGGATTGAAACAATAATGAAGAATAAATAATAATAGTTTAAAAAGTTTAGGACTGAAGTTGGGGTCTAAGATTAAAAAAATGCCTAGTAACAATAATAATGATGATTTTCAAATTTTGGGGTTGGGAACTCAGGGAGGGATAGGTAAAAGATGAGATGGGTTACAAATGGAGATGCACAAAATCTCAATCTTTTTTGTTTCTTGGATATGTAACAATTTCATTGATTAAGAAAAGAATAATATAAAATGAAATCTTCCCATAGCTTCAAAAACCATCTAATTCTCAAAGATGTCTCCAACCACATCCAGGAGGTTCAACTCAAGGACTCACAATCCCACAAGAAATTTTTCCATCCAAATATGGGATAACAATTTTTTAAGAATCAAAGTAAATGAGAGAGATAGTTCAATTTTTACACTTTCCAGAATTTGGGAGGTAATCATTCAAAATAAAAATTCGAGTATAATTGTTACTGCCCTTATGGTTCAAGGTTGGTTAATTTGGGTAACTTTCCCTATTTAAATATTATGATACTACTGAAATTTGTATCCGTGCCAAGCTATCACAGACTTGATCCCAACTAACAATGGACTTCTATGCAATATTCTTAAACAAACTCCATAATTGGCTACATAGCAAATGCACACACTGTTATAGAAGCAAGCAGGCCAAATTTTCAAAAGTAATTTTAAACCCTCTTGACAAATTCAACAATCAACTTGTCAAAATGACATCCTAGTCAGTTTCCTCCGACTTGATCTCAACTCCCAAGTTACTGATGTTATTACTAATTTCAAATTCAAGGATGCATAAATCTCTGTCTTACTGTCTAGCAGTAGAGCACATTAAATGAAACTTAGCAGTAGATACGGAATTTTATAGAAGAAATTAGAAATTAGCATTAAGAATGGAAATACATACCTCCTGACCCTTTGACACTACAGGTTCACTATAACCGGTAACACGCTTGAACATGGGATGACCTTGCATCTAAAGGAAGGAAAAAAAGGACTGATTTGATTGAAAAGAAAATGGTGCTTTAATAGAAGCTCTATTGATACTCCATAAGACATTAGTAACTAATACCATATACCTTCTCCTTGAATGCCTCCCACTTCTTACTCCATCGAGACTGTTTTGATGGCAAAATAACAACATCGGTTCTTGTACTTCTTTCAACTTTTGGTGAGGCTGAAGGCTCATATTCTAAATGCTTTTTCTTATGTGGCTTTCCACTTAACTCATCCTTTACAATTTCATATCCCTTCTTTGTTAAGTCAATTAACTTTGCACTTTTCAACCGTTCAAATGCAATGCCTGGTGAAGAAATGCTGGACTTAAATTTTCCAAATACTGTTTCGGAGGAGCCACTAGAACCAGGATGTTGGTCTTTGGCTTCTTCAGAAGAGGCCTCACTTCCATCTTTTTTTGCATCAGCACCATGATCAGTTGAGGTACAAGTAGATCCTGAAGATTCTTTATGACTGAATCCAAAAGCTTCTTTTACCTGGGTCCAAAATAGTGATGAAAAATTAATTCCATGGGTGTGGTTATTATATGCTTAACTAATGTATCACATAAAACACACAAACCTCCTCTGAAGCAGCAGATATTTTCTCTTTGACATCTGCAGAAACCTGCAAACATTAAAATCAAAATGATGCATAGGCTCCATGAAAAATAACTTTCTTTGATATTGAATAATAGTCTCAAATAAATAGCAGGAACGACTGCTAGAGACACCATAAAATTCAACATACTCGTGAAAGAGATTTTTTTCCCCACCAAAAGTGAGGCAATAAAACTGAAAATCCCAAAAAATTGCCTTCCTACCAAAAAATAAAATAACTAAATAACATTTTCAGATTATTGTGACAGGGAAAATATACTAACACAAGCACCATCACCGATGAACGGTAGACACAAGAATTATAAATAAAGATAGCATGTAAATTAGAAAAGAAAACTAATTTACCTTTCTAGCTGTAGCCTCAGCCTCAGACCACACACCATCCACCTGCTTGTAAAGCTGCTCAGTTGTCTGCTTTGTTCTGCATTCGCCATTTCACCATCTCAGGCCATCCATTGAAGTGCCCACCCAGCCTTGACATACAAGGGTATGTCTCAGCCTGTTAACAAATACCACTAAAACTATGCAAGAAAAAGAAAAAAGTTCTCAAAAGATTACCTAACTTTTAGGTCTTCTTTCACACCTTTAAGTTCTTCTGCCTTTTCCTTCCACTCTTTGACAGATTGTTGAAATTCTGGATTTCTGCAATTTCCCCAGAACACTCATTACTTAACAAAATACCATGGATACAAACCATGAAGAAAAAACAGTGAACGAGTCAATACAAGAAGTAACTGGAAGCTAAGAAGTAATACATCTGGTTTCTAATATATAATAGTCATAGTCAACCATCACTCAGAAGTAGGCTTACACTTATCCAAGCTATCCTATCAAACCTAACTGCCTATTTTTTTTTGTCTCTTCTAATTGACCTCGAAGGTTGGTTAGATAAGCAAAGCCTTCTTTGGCCACGTCAAAAAAAGTGACTCCCATATCTTGTTGTCACCATCCTAACAAATAATCTCTGATGTGGTATCAGCAAGAGCCCTTTACTCAGCTAAACTTCTTTCGAAAGAGATCATCTGTATCATCCGAAATGAATCGCATTAGATGGGACAAAATCACCCACCCAACAGATTTTAGGTATCTTGTCTACTCAGTATGAGGGACAAAAACAGAGCACAATTGGCTAAATGGATTTAGAGGCATCAAAAGGAAGAAAAACCATTGAAGGCAAATTATTGATGAGAAATATGGTTGGATCATCTATCTACTCTTGGCCCCTAAATAAAACTTTAACCTCTGCAAAACTCCCTTGGAAAAATATTTTGAAACCTCAAAGTCTTATCCAAGACAGAGTTATCAACAAACTCGGCAATGGGGCAAAATAGTTGGTTGTTGGATATTCCCTTGGCTCCCGGTACCCCTTCTTATACTCCTTATCAATGCAGAAAAATGCTTCTGTTCAACCAATGTCATTTACAAGGGGTTTTGTTGTGAAGGATCCTCGGCTTTCCAACTTCCATGGCCAAAGGTCTCTTGTGAGAGATCCTCAACCCCTCTTATATAGGGATCGATATGGAAGACGATACACCATACCCATCAATCTCACTTAGAGGCAAACTAGACTCCAGAACAAGTTTAACAAAGATGAAATTATGAGTAGCCCCGCTATCAATCAACACGGTAACCAACGTAGCACCAATTAATCCTTTCAACTTAATGGTTTTTGGAGAACCAAGACCAACCATGGAATCCAGGGCCAATTCAGCTACCTCCTCTGGTTGTTTGTCCTCCGATCCAACATCATCATCCATTTCCACCGTCTGCAATGCTACTTCTTCAATTGGTTCCTCAACTACATTCTCATCCTCTTGAATTACCATAACTTGTAACTCCTCCTTACAACGATGTCCAGGAAAGAATTTTTCCTCACATCAATAACACAAGCCTTCTCACGTCTAGTCTGTAGCTCAACGTCAGTTAATCTCTTAAATGGAATCTTTGATTGCTTACCCGTGATTTCTTTTCGAAAATTCACGCCTAGTTCGTGCGTTGGATCCTGCTCCATAGGAAGTGTATGGTGGTGGTGTAGAGAGACAATAAGATACTCCATAAGACATTGGTAACTAATACCAAATCTAGTTCGTGTGTTGGATCCTGCTCCATACGAAAGTGACTTGGACCCTACTAATGAAGACGTTGGGCTTTGGCCCGAGTTTTTTTAATTAAAAGAAGCTCCAAAATATTTCCTTTCAAAATGTAACAACTTATCTCAACATTTCTAGGCCATTTCCATAAGCAAAGTCAGCCCAACGAGTCGATTAACCCGCATTTCCATCTTAATGTCCTCTTTGAGCCCATCGATGAACTTTCCCTCCAAAGTATCATCATCTAGGTTTTCTAAAGAAGCTGAATACTCCTCAAATTTCTCACGAAAATCAACTATAGTTTCTTGTTTAAGCAAAAAAAAAACGTTTGTGGACCGTACCTTGTTTGGTCAGAAGAAGTTGTCGAAGAACAAGGCGGCGAAACTCCTCCCATCTACCAATCGACTGTCGTCGCTCCTCCCAATGATGGCATTTGAGAGCCACACCATCTAAACATAGGACAGTCGCTTCCAATTCTTCCGATTCGGTAAGCCGATTGACAGCAAAATAGTGTTCCACCTAATGTAACCACTCATAAGGACTTGATGCAAATAATGTTGGAATCTCTAGCTTCCAAAGTCAAAGATCAAAAACCGAAGCCAACGCTTTACTAAGGTGAGCTTGTGTTTCTCTAATACAGACGTTTAGATCAACTGCACTACTTGCGGCCTCGTCCTGACACTTTCCTTGTTCCTTCTCAGTATCGGTTGCAACTCGTTCAGCAAATCGCAAACCTTCGATTTTAGTCGTCACCACTGCGCTTGCATACCATCTTTAACTTGTTCCTTCTCCCTTGCTACCATCTACAAAATCTTGAAATTCCACCATTTTTCCTTCTAAGGCTTCCATTCGAAATTCCATCCATGTAGTCATTGATTAGGATCAAAAGAACGAGGCTTTGATACCAAATTGATAGGTTCAGAGTATTATTTACGTAAGTAGTAAGTACAGCCAAGGGAAGAAGTCCGAGAGCTTCCCGTCTCTCTACACCACCATACACTTCTTACTAAGTCCCAAAGGTATCTACACAGTATCTTACCCAGAACTACATACCTTCTACTAACTCATACTAACTGTACCAGTCTAACCATACAACTACTGGTCCCCTCCCCACCCCTTTCCCTACGCCTCCTCTAATACACATGCTTAATAGGAGGTCTATCAAAGGACCAATACCCCAAAAGGTCAAATTTATCTATTGGAAACTTATTCACACGGTCAAGGAAAAGAAGTAAATCGAGATTCCACTTAACAACAATCCAATGAGAGCAACTCTTCCCTCTTTCGAGAAGAAACCTGTTTTCCATGAGGCTAATCTTTTTCTCACATTATCCACTACCGGGGTCCAAAAACCAATCTGCTTGGGGTCGTGTCCTAAGGGTAGCCCAAAATAGGATGAGGGAAACGAGCCTATATTACACCCAACAATATTTGCTAATCTACCCATCTTCTCAAAGGGACAATGTAAACCCATGACTTGGCACTTACTCCTATTTATCTTAAACCTCGATATAGACTCGAAGAAAGCTAAAATATGATTCAGTATAGAGAAAGAATCCTCCTCCCCATAACAGAAGAATTTAGTGTCATCAACAAACTGAAGGTGAGATAATGATATCCCATCCCTACCCACCTCGAACCCTTTCAAAATACCTCCCTCCACACTCCTAGAGACCAATTTACTTAGGATATCCACCACTAGCAAGAAAAGGAAGGAAGACAATGGATCCCCACATCGAGAGGTCTCACGATGTGAATACTTTCCTTTAGGGCATTCGTCTATAACAATTGGAGAAGGTTTTTTTTGGTGATATGTATGAAACTTAAGTTTTATATCACCAAAAAAAAAACTAAGTCCAATAACAATAACCAAATACATATTGGAAAGCTCAAAGTCAATCAACACTCTTTCATTCATTAACTAAAGTTGAGACCACTGTAACTTTGATTGTGTGGTTGATTTACCTATTTCTTTCAAGGGTTCAACTCTTTGGTTTTGCATTACTCAACCATTTAAATTGCTTCCAACCTCGTTTTTTAGAATGCTAAAGTTGTTTATGGACTCATTGAGATTATAGTATTTCCTCTTTAATATCCAATTGGAGATCCTTTTTTTATTTCAAAATTTGGTGGCTGGGAGTGTATTAACTCCTTTTTTCCATTTTATTCATAACGAAATTATGTTTCTTTCTCAAAAAAAAAAAATATAAACAAATAAATAAAAGGCTTCATTGCAGCTCATATCCATTCAGATTCTAACATCATTAAGTTGGATTCTTACGAGAGCACTAGCAGGAAAGCTTCTTAAACCCTTACTATCCAAGAATGTTGTTCACAACATTCACCATCCATCCTTTCAAGAATTATAGCCTTACAAACCTTATTGCTCAGTGGAGAAATTTTTTGTAATCCATCTTTGGCGGTTGGAAGGCCCTTTCCTGCCTTTTTGTACATTTCATTTTTTAAAAAAAAAAACTTTTAACGTTCCTTTTTCTACATTTCATTTAATCAATGAAATTTTAGCCTTACAGACCTTATTGTGGGATCTTTAGGTGTCAAGAATCAAACTGGGCTATTTTTAGATTTTATGCTTCTTCTTGGTGTATTCACTCCAAGGTATTACGTAATTATAATCTAGTACAAATTTGTACCAATTTTTTCTTCCAAAAAAAAGATTATACCAATTGAGAGCCTTCTTTGTAACCCCTTGGTGTGGTGGGGAGATGAAAATCTCCCCTTTTTTGTATTACCTCTCTTTATCAATGTCATTCTGTTTCTTGTTTCCTATCAAGAAAAATCAATGAAGTTCCAGTTTCTTCTAGAAAAAGATTCATCATGCATTGTAAGAGGAAATATTATAATAGTAGTGATTTATGTTTTACTCAACCAAACAGTTAGTTTCATTGCTTTAGATAGTCTAAGCTGCTTGGTTTTAGCTTGAAGAACAGGCCGAATATTTGAGCACTACCTAAACTTAGTCGCACTTTTATATGGAGACATACATTGTCTCTTCAAGAATCTTCCTTCAATCAAATCCATGCAGCATGGTTTTTCCTGGTTTGTGGAGCCCTAGCCCCTCTCATGGTTTTTCCTATCGATCTTTATTCTGATGCCTTATGGATCCTTCTTATGTCGAGGAGTCTATTTTTCCCTTGATATTGAAGGTGAAGATTCCAAAAAAGGTTCAGCTTTTCATCGGGCAAGATTTCCATGGAAGAGTCAATACTCTTGATCGGCTTTTGAGAAAGATGCCTTCCTTGATCGATCTATTTTGTTGCATCTTTTGTTGGATGGCGGAGGATGACCTTGATCACATCTTATGAAGCTATAATTTTGCTAGTTCTGTTTGAAACGAGTTTTTCGCTTTGTTTGGATTGCAGCTTGCCAAACGTAGGAGTATCAGGGAGATGATCGAGGAGTTCCTTCCTCGTCCCCCTTTTCGGGAGCAAGGAAATTTTATGAGGCAAGCTGGGATTTATTCTATTGTTTGAGGGTCATGGGGTGAGAGAAACAATAGAACCTTTCCCGGGACGGAGAGGAAATCTGATGATATTTGGTCCTTGGCTAGATATTATGTCTCTCTTTAGGCATTGGTTTCACACTTATTTTGTAATTATTATTATAGGTCTCATTTTTTTGGATTGGAGCCCCTTTATCTAATGGGGTCTCTTTTTTGGGGAGCTTGATATTTTTTGTTTGCCCCTGTATTCTTTCATTTATTCTCCATGAAAGTGTGGGTCATTATTAAAAACAATCCCTGCAGCATTGATAATTATGTACAATATAGAAAAAAGATCACGTGCATTTTCACTTGCTTTGTTCAATAAAGAAACACTTGGAGAAAGGCTAAAACACGTATAATGCATGAATATTAGAATTCTAAAGGAAAGGGAAGATACTTGTTAGCTTCTCCTTTCAGTTTCTTCGAGAACTCATTGAATACACTGAATCTACGATTGATGGAGTAACCGTTTGGTAAGAGCAATTGTGGTCTCGTACAGGAGCTCTACAGCAACAATACCCAACCCATAAATTAAAACAAACACGATATTGAATAACTTTACATCACAGAAATCCATCCTATGAAGACTGCCGTGGAGAAATATGGGTTTAGGTTAAAGCATAGGGAAGAAAAGAACCTCATGGGAAGTAAGCTGATAAAAAATGCTTTGTCTTGAGAGAAACAAATCCCGAACCAATTTTCTGCCAGCCATCGTGATTTAGTCACTGCCACTCTACACATTAACTTTTTCTTAGAAAACAATAATTAACACAATCTAATTGGTATCACATGGATATAAAATTCAAAGTGGATTTATATTTCTTCAATGAAGTAAAAAAATAAAAGCAGCAAACCAATCTCCCTTCTCCTCTTTCTTGGAGCATGATTCAAGTTTTGAGGAAATTTTGTAACGTTAAAAGAAACTAATGGTATTACAAATTTACAATTTAAATACTGGTAAGGCAAATGAAAAGTTTTGGTTCTTGTTAAAAAAAAAATATAGGTAAGGCAAAGCTACTGCTAACCTCAAAATTCTAATGCTATTGTTAGTAACCGACAAAAAGAAGAATAAAATCAAAAATAATAATAAAAGAGAGATTTTGGATTTGGAAGCCAAACTCTACCTCAGCAACTCCCTTGAGCAATATCTTTTTTATAGCTATCCCACCCTCTCTTCTCAGTCCTCTTATCAAAAAATCAATAAAACACAGCTTTCTTACTTGACGAAGGAGACTCACAAAACCGAAGGGAAAATCAGTGCAGAAATAACTAAGGTTCAGATGGTGACCGAAAAAGAAAGCAGATGAAAAGGGCGGTTGGAAGAAGGAGATAGAGAGAGCTAGGGCGTGAGACACGGTAAACAGAGGCGGCCGAGAGGAGAGATAAGAAGTAATTAAGTTTTTCTCTTCCCTCCTTTTGAGAGTAAAACAGAAGTTTCAAAATAATTTCAAAATTACCATTGGCTAAGTTGCTGGGTTTATTATTGGAGTGTCAACGGGACAGGAGTAAGATAATAGGACGGGTTCCCCTGAGAAACTTTTGCCATTTACAAACTTTAAGAATACCCAATACAATTATGAGAGCAACTCAAGATAGCCCAGCCGGAAACAAAAGAAAATTGAGAGAAAAGAATTGGTATCAAGGGTAATCGAATACAGAAGGCAAAAAATTGGAAGGACAGGACAGAGAACGAAGAAGTCTTGTAACTTATGTACCCTTTTGTCTTAATTTCAGAAATTAGGTAGCTGAATTTTACATTAAGGAAGAAAAATAATCCACATTCATAGAACGGTTCATTACCATTTAACTGAACCATTACTCCTAACGAATAATTGAAAAATATGTGTCGACTCATGTTTTTAATCAGGTTTGAACTTCCCAGAGTGATTGATTCGTATTCCAATCAAAAGAATGTCTGGATTCATGCTCTTGTTTCCATAAATTCAAAGTATCATCGGTTAGTATTAGTTAATTGAGGAGAAAATTTCAATTCAAAAAAAAAAAAAAAAAAACTTATCGTCTTCTCCCAACCATAATCTACAACTATACGAATATAAATAATGTTAAAGTTCTTCGGTCAATCAATCAAGCTAGGAATAGGAATTAAAGAAAATTGGATGACCGATTCATGTTTGAATCAGAACTGCCAAATACAAACCACGTCTCAATTTGCCGCATGGCTGTTTTGTTGTTATTCGGCTATTGTTATTTTTTTTTTTAAAAAAAAAAAAAAAAAAAAAAAAAAAAAAAAAAAAAACACAAAACACAAAACAGCACCTCCATTCTTTTTAATTTGTGTTTTTCAAGTGAGAAGAAAGACAGAGATGGAGATTGGGAGAATACCAGTACAACAAGGGAGTAGAAAATCAGTGCAAAAGCTCTAGGAGGGAGGCTGCGGCGGCATGAACTGAAGAAAGACGACAGTGGCGGCGACACGAGCGGAAGAAAGACACGGCGGCAACAGCAATGAACAGGAGAGAGGCGGCGGTGATTGAGCAGCTGAAACGGATGTAGGAGACGACGTGCAGAAGAAGTAGGCGCGGAGCACATATGAAAGAGTTAGGTTTTCCTCTCTTTCTTTTATTGATTTTTATTTTATTTTACATTTTACATGGGCTCAGTTTTGTTTTTCTTAAGAAAAAGGTGGGCTGAGCTCTTTTTAAACAAAGAAAATAGGTTAACGGTAAGAATGACCATATTTAAACTACATCTTGGAAAATGAACTTAATTTTTTTTTATAAATGGCTAACTCGAATATTAATAAGGATAATTGTAATGGGTGGCAACATGAAGGTAAATAATTACAAATATAGCAATTTTTAAAAATATTTGCAAATATGGCAAAATTTTTGAATTAATTTTTTATATTCCTAAATTGCCCCTGTGTGCCCATCTTCTTCTTCCTCGTCAGTTTGTTTTTTTTTTTTTTTTACTGATAGAAAGTCTTTTTATTACTGATAGATTCTATCAGTGGTAGAAAAATTTTCTATTAGTGATAGAAAGTTTCTATCACTGATAGAATAAAGTTTCTATTAGTGATATTTCTATCACTGATAGATTCTATCAGTGGTAGAAAAATTTTCTATCGACGATAGAAAGTTTCTATCACTAATATTTCTATGACTGATAGATTCTATCAGTGATAGAAAAATTTTCTATCAGTGATAGAAAGTTTCTATCACTGATAGAATAGAAGATTTCTATCACTAATAGAAACTTTTTCTATCAGTGATAAAAGATTTCTATCACTGAGATAGGTTCTATCAGTGATAAAAAAAACTTTTTATAGAAAATCATATAAAAACTTTTGATAAAAAATCTTTCAATCTCTGACCACCCATAAAAATCTTTCTATATCCGATAGAAATCTTTCTATCACCGATATAATCTATAAGTGATAGAAAAACTTTCTATCACCGATAGAAAAGCTTTCTATCAGTGATAAAAGATTTCTATCACTGATAGAAATTTTTACTATTCTATCAGTGATAGAAAACTCTTGATAGAAAATCTTTCAATCCCTGATAGAACCTATCAGTGATAGAAATCTTCTATCACTTATAGAATTTTTTTCTATGAGTGATAGAAAAAATTTCTATCATTCATAGAAAATCTTTCTATGAGTGATAGAAAAACTTTCTATCTCTATCACTGAAACTGATAGAAAAACTTTTCGTGAGTTATAGAAAATCTTTCTATCACTGATACTTTTCTATCAGTGATAGAAGATCTTTTGTTTCTATCAGCGATGGTGATACATGGTGAAATCGAGCATTGAAAAATAAAGCAAAAACGAACGATTATAGAAATCAAACACTGAAAAGCAAAAACCAAACACTGATAGAAAACCAAATAACAACAACCAAACACTGATAGAACACCAAACAAGTGATAGAAAAATATCTATCACTGATAGAATCTATTAGTGATAGAAAATTTCTATCACTGATAGAAAATCTTTCTACCACTGATAGAATCTATCAGTATAGAAAAACTTTCTATCAGTGAAAGAAAATCTGGAGGGGTATTTTAGTAAATGCAACACACAAACTATTAGATTTTGTCATTTTTGCAATTTTTTTTGTGGGTTGCTAGATTTGCAATTATTTTGGCCCATATTGCTATTCTTGCAACCGGCCCTATTAATAAATTATAACAATCGAATTACCAAAAATAAAATAACCAATTTGATAGAAATACACACTACTTTAACCGAATTGATGATTTAAATTAAAACCAATCCATTTCTAATATAGAGCCCTAAACTAAAGGAATTCAAATTTAAATAAATATGAGTTCAAATTTAAATTAAAAAATATATGTTATAGGTGATTTTGGACTACACAAGGAGTTGACGAGGACAAACGGGCAGAGGTAGGACCAAAAGACTGACCCAGAGGAAGACCGGGCCAAAGGGTCGGACCAACGTGGCCCGACCCATATGGTCGGCCTCGGCAAAAGGCCGAGGCTGACCATTCGGCCCGGTTGCGCGGGCCGAGTCCATTCGATGCCGTTTGGTCCCCACCGCCTTTGGCCGTCTCGGTTTCGTCTGGTTTGACCTAAAACACCTCCGAATCCCTAAAAACCATAGGAGGATGAGCAGGTATTTATATCCCTCTTCGCCACTGAAGAGGGGATCCCGAATTCTATCCCTAAACTCTACTCTCTATTCTCTGCTTTCTCCTCTTGCTCTTACTTTTCCACACCCTACCGTTTTGTGTGCTGACTTAAGCATCGGAGCCGGTGTGGCGAGCACCACACCGTGTGCAGGTTACTGTCTTGCAGGCCACGTCTTCCTCCCTCATCTACAAATTTACCGTTGGTGGCACGTGAAGGTCAGGTGAGTTCCTCTGGCCAAAATCGACCGTCAACAATATATATATCTAATGACATCAAAATATTCATATCAAACTTCCATATCTGTAATTCATAATTTTTTCACAAAATTTGAGCAATATGAATACCTAAGTGAACTAAAACTAAATAGGACACCAATGTTGGAATAAATTTCACAGGTTATATAAAAATCGCTAAAAGTAGTCTAAATAAAAAAATCAAAGCCTATCGTAAATAGAAAATCAAATCCCAATTAATTGACATTACAATTATAGATACAAAGATAATAACACGTGTTATGCTCAAGAGATAAAAGAGAGAGAAGAATTAAAAGTACCTTTTTATTTACAACATTCCAAAGACCTTTTAGATTCTAGAGATCCTTTGAAGCTCGTACCTTCTTAGGTACGATTTAGACGAGAGCTAAGGTTTTTTCATTGCATAGCTTGACCATTTGTGTTTCATCATCTCATTTTGCCCGCTGCTGAATTCATCTTCAGGTACAAATACATGTAGTTTTATTTTTAGAAGACTTTGTTAAACTTAGTAGATGAATGAGAAAAAATTGAATTGATGGTAAAAATATCAATACTTGCTAATTTGATGAAATTGAAAGTTTTTAGTGAAAATTGATATCGAGGTTATATGTAAAACTTGATTTTTTTTAAAAAAATAACTCAATTATAATATTAGTAGGTATATAAAATTAAAGCAAAAGATGTATTCGTAAATCATAACGGAACCAAATACTTTGAATTTTTTTTTTTTTAGCCAAAGCGAGCTTAGCTTAGCGGTAATGGGCATATATCCTCGACCGCCAGAGGTTCGAATCCCCCACCCCAAAATGTTGATGTACTAAAAAAACATACTTTGAATATATTTTTTTTTTTTTGAAATACCAAACTTTATTAAGCCACATGGGTAGCTGAAACACGGTCAATATTGAATAAATTAAAAATTCAATCTGGAAAAGAATGAACCCAAACTTCACAAAATTCAGCCACCAAATTACAATTCCTTGGAATAAAACTAAAAGAAATTTCACTAAAAAGAGGGATTTGCTTCTAGATAGCATCCACCAAAACACCTTCCTCACTCCAAGTATCTAATTTCCTCTGAATTAGATTAATCGTTCGAATACAATCCGACTCCACAACCAGTTTACAGAGAGAAATAGCTCAATTAAGGTCTTTGTCGTTTGGTTTAAGGTTTTATAGATGTCTGGGAATAAGATTGTTGGGAATCAAGGATAACTGTGTTTGGTTGTGCATGAGAATGTCATCAGAACTAATTATGTATGTATTATTAATCAGGTAAACTTTATGTAATTGTAATAAATTAATCAATAAAATAATCAAAATTAATTCAAACTATTAATAAAAATTAATGAACTAATAATCATTAAATAATTTTAATTGGATAAACTATGTTAATTTAACTAATTAAAATTATTTAATTAATTTTTTTAATAAACATCCGTTACTACAATAATTTAATATATTTGTATCCAGAAAAATTAATTAGATAAATATTTTAATATAATATGATTATTTATTTATTATAAAGAATTCCAAAAAAATAATTAATTGATTATAAATAATCAATAAGTAATTAATTATAATTATTGAAAAATGAATTTTTATACTAAAATCATTTAAATAATTTTAATTTAATAATTAAATATATTTTTTATAATGTTAACTAATTAATTATAATTTTAGTAAATATGTAATTACATCACTTAATAAACTTAGACTAAGTATTTGTTTAAAAAAATTGAAATTCTTGACAAATTATTATTTAATCTAATATTAAATAATTTATTATATTATTTTTTAATTTAGTATCCATTAGTCAATAAAAAAGAATAGATTGACAAAGAGAAAACACATGCTTTTGCAAGGGCATAGAAAACCTTGCTTATCTATATATCTATATCTATATATCTATATATCTATATTTATATATCTATATATTTATATATCTATATATTTATATATCTATATTCTATATTCTATATATCTATCTATTTCTATATTAAAAGGCGTTTGAGAGGAGAAACTTTTGATTTCCTTTTAAGCCCATTTTTAATCTTCATATTACTTATTTATCATTCCTATTTAATTATTTAATATTTTATTATTCAAATTTCACGGGTAGATCATTCCCACATTTAAAATTATCTATATATCTATATATCTATAATCTATAATCTATAATCTATATCTATAATCTATAATCTATAATATATAACATAACATATTAAAAAGCAAGGATCCGTGAAAAACATTTTTAGACTAAAATACCTCTATAAATTTAAGATAATTACATAATTAGCATTCAAATTCCAGAATCAAATTTTGTAATTTAATAAAAATCAAAATATAATATATTAAAATATATAATATAATATATTAAACTGTAAATTAGAGATAATTACATGATTAGTTTTCAAATTCCAGAATAAAAAATATTTTAATTAAAAAGTAAAAAAAAAAACAAATATTAAGATAATTATTTTAATTAAATAGTTAAAAAAAACCATTACGTGAGAATATTAATATGAAAAATTGAAAAAAAAACAAATCTTAAGAACCATTACGTGAGAATATTAATATGAAAATTTGAAAAAAAAAAAACAAATCTTAAGATAATTATTTTAATTAAATATAATTATTTTAATTAAAAAGTAAAAAAAAAAAAGAAAAAAGAAAAAAGAAAAAACCATTACGTAAGAATATTAATATGAAAATTTGAAAAAAAAACAAATCTTAAGATAATTATTTTAATTAAGAAGTAAAAAAAAAAAGAAAAAAGAAAAAACCATTAAGTGAGAACATTAATATGAAAATTTGAAAAAAAAAAATCTTAAAATAATTATTTTAATTAAATATACACTCTATCCAAAATCTAATCAAATTATCATATGATCTATATACATTCTATCCAAAATCTAATCAAATTAAAATTTGAATATAAATTCCTTCTGTAAATTGTTCATATCTTCCCATTAGTTTTCACATCAAAACTATTCATCCCCTCCATTGTTGGTTTCAGGTACATCTCTTGAATTATAATTATAATATTTTTTGTTTAATTTTATAAATTTAATTAAAAGAAAGTCATTCTCAAATATTTTATGTTATAGACTGACTGACTTTAATTTATTTTTTCCCTCTAACTTTTTTTTCAGGTGTAAAATTACTTATCTCTTTCAATTTCTTCCAATTGTTCATTTATATTTAAGGTATTTCCAATTTCTTCTTGTTCGTTTATATTTCAAGTTTTTTTTTAGTTTGGCTTTTTAATTGATGTGTTTGAATTAGAAAGGTTTAGGATAGAGATAAATTATATATTTTATGGCCTTGATTAATTTATTATTAAAGTTTTTAAATAATTATATATTTTATGGCTCTGTCGTGTTTCGGTTGGATTATGTTTTAGTTTGGATTTTTTTTAGAATGTTTTAGTTTGAATTTGTTGGATCAATGGCGTCCTCTTCTTTCATCTCAAAGATTTCGTGTTATTTGTAATTTGGATATGTTTGTTTTTGGTTTTAGAACATTGGTGAGATTTGAAACTAATCTCTATTTATTGCTCTCTCATTTCCTGGTATTTTGCATTGAATGATTTTTTTTTTTCTTTTTCATATGTGTTAGGTCATTTTTTAAAATATAAGTTCAAAAAATAATTACTCCTCTTCTTTATTTTTTAATGAAGTTCTTGATTAAAAAAAAATTAAAAAATAATTGATTGGTTGGGATTTGCATAGAATTTGTCAATTTCTGTCATTTTTATGTGTTTTATTTAAAAACAAAATTGTAAATTTTGAATTTGTTTCCTTCCGCTAACATATCAATTCCCTATAGCAATCCAAAATTAAAAAGATTAATCTATAATCTATAATATATATTATTATATTAAAAAGAGTAAGGATCCGTGAAAAACATTTTTAGCCTAAAATATCCCTGTAAACGTAAGATAATTACTTTAGAGGATCCGTGAAAAACATTTTTAGACTAAAATATCCCTGTAAACGTAAGATAATTACTTTAGTTAAAATCTAATTATTTTAATTAAAAAAATAAAAGATACAAAAATTAAAAAGTTTGTAATCGGTAAAAAAAAAAAAATTAAAAAATGAATATGAAATCTTAAAAAAATCTTTTTCAATAAAAAAATAAAAGAAAAAATAAGAAAAAAAAAACAAATTTAATAATTATCTATAATAAATGATTAAAAAATATATAAAAAAAAATCTATAATTGATACAAAATTTAAAAAACCAATATGAAATCTTGAAAAAAATATTTTCCTATAAAAAAAAAAGAAGAAAAAAAGGTTAACGTGAATTGTGTTGGTTTGTTTGTTTGTTTTTTTAAGGGAAAAATACACTTTTGGTCCCTGAGGTTTGGGTTAAGTGACACTTTGGTCCCCGAGTTTTCAAACTCAACAAAAATACCCCTGAGGTTTGAGATAAGGAGCAATTTGGTCCCTGCCGTCAATTTTTCTGTTAAACCCTAACGGTAAGCTGACGTGACACTATTATTTTAATTAAAAAAAAATAATTTTTAATTTTTTTAAATAAAAAATATAAATATATTAAATATATTATTATTTTATTATTATTTTTAAAATTCTCTCTCTATCTTCTCCATCTTCTTTCTTCTCCACCTTCTTTCTCCCTCCATCTTCTTCCTTCCCCCTCCCATCTTCTTCAGCTCCGATGGCCGGCCACCGCCGGCTGCCGGCGAACGGCGGCGGCGGCGGTCGCCAGATTTTTTTTTTTTTTCCTTCTTTCTTCTTCTTCTCTTCTTCCCTTCTTCTTCTTTCTCTTCCTTTCTTCTGTTTTTTTTTTTAAAAAAAAAGAAGGGAGTTTCGGGGAGGAGGAACGGGAGGGGGAGGAGGTGCTCATCCTCCCTGATTCGACCGGATTTGGATTGCCTTGCAGATAAAGGTTAGTGAATATTTTCTAACTCTGTTGGAACAACTCCCTCGAGATCATTGAAAGAGAGGTTTAGAGTTTGGAGAGCTTTTAATTGTTGAAGCTCATTAGGAATGAGGCCTGAAAGATGGTTTGAGGAAAGGTCCAGAAGCTAGAGGCCTCTAAGATCTTTGAAACTTCTTGGAATAGGACCTGAGAATTCATTGTTGCCCATTTTCAATACCTCCAAGCTTTTGCAACCACTAATTGTAGGAGGAATGTTACCAGAGATATGGTTGTTAGAGATATCGATGGTGACAACATTTTCTAGAGACCCAATTTCTTCAGGAAGAGACCCACTGAAAAGGTTATTGGATAGATTTAAAACCTTGCTTAAACCAGGCAAATTGAGAGTCTCTCTTGGTATACTTCCATTGAGCTTATTTTTGGACAAATCCAAGGAGAGTAGATTCATAAAGTTCCCAAAAGAGGTGGGTATGTTTCCAGCCAAATCGTTTCCTGATAGATCAATTTGATTTAACATTCGAAGATCACCCAAAGAAGTTGGAATCCTACCAGAAAATCGATTCCTTGCCAAAACAAGCATTTGAAGTTTTCCCAGTTTGCCAAGTTGAGATGGGATTTCACCTGATAACGAGTTGTCGCTCAAGTTTAGCAGAGACAAGCCCTGCAGATTAGAAATCGTGGTAGGTATATTCCCATAAAAACGACTCTCTCCCATGTACAACTTAGAAATCGTGGTAGGTATATTCCCATAAAAGCCCTGCAGATTATGAACGTTTCATAAAAAAGAAGGGAGTTTCGGGGAGGAGGATTCTTTTTTTTAAAAAAAAAACAGAAGAAAGGAAGAGAAAGAAGAAGAAGGGAAGAAGAGAAGAAGAAGAAAGAAGGAAAAAAAAAAATTCTGGAGACCGCCGCCGTCGCCGTCGTTCGCCGGCAGCCGGCGGCGGCCGACCACCGGAGCTGAAGAAGATGGGAGGGGAAAGGAAGAAGATGGAGGGAGAAAGAAGATGGAGAAGAAAGAAGATGGAGAAGATAGAGAAAGAATTTTAAAAAAAATAATAAAATAATAATATATTTAATATTTTTATATTTTTTATTTAAAAAAATTAAAAATTAATTTTTTTAATTAAAATAATAGTGTCACGTCAGCTTACCGTTAGGGTTTAACAGAAAAATTGACGGCAGGGACCAAATTGCTCCTTATCTCAAACCTCGGGGGTATTTTTGTTGAGTTTGAAAACTCGGGGACCAAAGTGTCACTTAACCCAAACCTCAGGGACCAAAAGTGTATTTTTCCATTTTTTTTAATTAACTAGATGAGTAACACGTGAATTGCACGTGAAATATTATAGTTTTAAATTAAAATATGAGAAAATAATAGTTTTCTAATATGCAATAAATAAATATTATATAATTTTTATTTTAATAATATTTTAAAAGGCAGACAAAGCAAACTTTTTTTTCAATGTTTTCATATTATTGTTTTTTCATGAAAAATTTTATGTATATATTACAAACGAAATTTTGTACAAATAATTAATTTATTAAATGAATATGTTAATATTTTGATACAGTGAAACACCTGCATCAAACAATTTTCATTTTAATGTTTTTATATTTTTATCCTTTTTGTGAAAATTCTGAAAAAAAAATATATAATTTAGAATTGTTTACATAGTTGTCTTATACATCTTATACATATAAAAAGTAAATAAATAAATTATATTGTTGTTTTAAATTAATTATTAATAATTAAATTAAGAAAATTATTCTAAAAATACACATTTATTTAAATGAAAAAAAAGTGCATTATGACATATTTGCATCTCTATGAAATATTTTGAACATTTTGTCTATAAAATATTGATATTTATATATTGATATTTATATAATCTATACTACATATAAATGGGGCTAAGAGGGGAGAATCTTTGTCTTCCCATTTTGCCCTTAATATTTTAATAAATTCCTATTTTGTCCCTCCCATCGAATAGTTGCAACTGTTAGAAGTGTCCCGTTGAGAGAATTTAATCCATGGGGAGTGGTTACATAGTGAAACAAAGCATTCTTTCACATATGGGTGTGACTATTTCATTGCTTCAAATAGTTGCACAACTGTTAGAAGTGTCTGTTGAGCGAATTTAATCCATGGGGATTTGAAACATCACGATTTAACAGTGGAGACATGTTTATAGGTTCTATAGAAAACGACCTCTCTATTCCTATTTTTGGGTTATACAATAGTGTCCCAAATGATTGAGTGTTTGAAAATGTTTAGTTCACGTTTATTGTTATAAACAATCGTTTTGACATCCAATCCTAAAGTTACATGATACTTCATTAGGAGAAACTTCCACTTTCTATTTTTTCTTTTTCATTTTTTATTCACTTTTTAATAATGTTTTCCTCAAACGTTATATGCATATTTTAGTTTTTTGACATTTATTACTCGTGTTCTTTTAATAATGTTGTGGGTTAAGTGAGTAAAGTTGTTAAGTAGGCAACTTTCGAGGATGAAAATTCCTAAAGGTGGGGAGTTGGTAACACCTCCCATTCCCAAGTTAGTTCTCCTTATTCAAGTCTATCTATTGCTCTAGAATTTCTTTTCTCCCTAGTTATGCTTCGTCATGTGATTGTGTGGTTATGTGGATTAGTGAGATCTTCTATATCCTAGAAAAATTAGTGAAAGCTAGCAAGTTGGTTTTAAGGCTCTGTCAAGTGAGTTATACCCTAAGCTATCGAAAAATTTCCTTGTGAAGTTGGGTGAGCCTCTTAGTATAGGTCAACTTCAAGAAAAGGAAGCTCCTAGGATGGTTTTGCATTTTGGCTTCATAGTTTAAAAGTTAAGGAAGTTAGCATTCCAAGGATGGCCTTCAAAACCAAGTAGGAGCATTGCAAGTTTCTATTTTGTCTTTGGACTCATTAATGTTTTGCAACTGTTATGGATTTCATGAACCAGTCTCAAGATCCTTTTGGAATTGCTCGTGACAATGTTTTTGATGTTGGTTTATTCTTAGACCAAGAGTCAAACATTTATTTATGTAACGAGACGTTGAAAATTGATAAAGAGTCATGACCACGACCTTAGCTGTCATCATGACAAGGCTATCGTGGATGGACTCAGTAGGACAGCGATAAGTCTCGTGGCCATTGCTAAGAAGGATGAATTGTGCAAATTTTGAGTTGACAGCGAAAGTCATGATACAATAGTTGGTTCAACCTTAGCGGTGCCTAGTTGGTAATGATGAGCTACATATGACCAACAAAGCGGGCTAAAGGTTAGCAAAGATAGCTAGTGAGGCAACCTTTAGGTTTGGGAAAAGGATATAAGTTTCCATCGAAGGTAGGATGTGAAGGTGTCAAGCCCAAGAGTTAAGCTGTCATTGGCGACCTATTTTCCTTCAAGTAGCATCAGTGGGAAAAAAAAAGTTCTTGTACGTCATGCAAGATCGAAGCTTAGTTCCGATTTTGTCGAACCATTTAAGTTCTTCTTGCACCTTTGTCGAGTTGTCGATAGGCGAGCTTGGCTACAAGTGGTGTAGGTTCGAGAACTTGATTTAGGAGTCATTTTTAAGGATGTTCATCAATGACCCTTCTTGTGCCGCAATTCAAAACCTTGGCATGGTAGCTGAAAATGCTTTTGATGAGAAGAAAGTTGCTTGAAAGAAGTGCCTTGGAAAAGAAAAAAGGTTGAGATCAACGTCAATCATTCAAAGTGGCTAGCCAGGCAACTTTCGAGGACGAAAGTTTTTAAAGGTGGGGAGTCTGTAACGCCCCACGTTTAAAAATTATGTCATTTTGGATTAATTGGGTTTAAATTCAATTGGAATTTAAGTTTAACCTTCAATTGATATTTTAAATCCAAATGGGATATTTTACTTTCCCCTCCTTCTCGTGTATTAGCGGCTGAGTGTTTTAGTTAGTGATTTTTTCCAGGTTAGTGGGCGTTTTAGTAGGACGTTTTTCTCTGATTAGTGGGCAGTTAATTGGAGTTTTGGTTAAAAAAAAGGGAAAAAAGAATAGAAAAAAAACCCCACCCACTCTTCTCTCTCTCTTCCTTTCTCCCTCACGCACCAGCCCCCCCTCAATTCTTCTTCTCGCCGAAGACCCACGCGCAACCAGCAACCCCTCCCATTTCTTTTTCATTTTTTCTTCTCCTTACGTCACCGCCGTCATCCCGGAGAAGTCTTCGACCAGCACACACGGCGATTCCTGCTTTCTGTCTCTCACGCGTCGTCGTCGCCAGCAGCCATACCTCTGCACTCGCGCTTCTCTCCGTTTCTCTCTTCCTCCGTTTCTTCTTGGCAAGTAAAACCAGCGGTTGGTGACTCCTTTTCCCCCCGTTTTTTTTGGTATCGACACCGTTCAAATCGCACCATCTCCTTCCTTTTGTTGTTCGACCAAAGGAACTCGTAGGTAAACTCTCTTATGCCTTCGTTCTTAGTCATTTATGGCCAATCTAACTCGCTTCTCTCATCCCAATCAGTCTTGTGCGCGGCCAGCAACGGGGATTCCGTTTTCCTCGCGTTTTCATCTCTGTCCAGCGGGTAATTTGGCCTTGAATTGCTTTGTTCGGTAAGTTTAAGCCTTACACATGCTTGGTTAGTGATATAATTAAAATACCCACTGATTTATGTGCTGGAAATTCCAAGATAACATTGAAATTCTATTCTGCAGCGCCGTCTAAGTGATCGATTGAGTTCGAATCACTGTAAACTTGAATACCCACTGTCCAAGGATCGTTCTAGTGCGTTGTTCGAGGTTATTATAACCCGTCTTGCGTGAAATCGGGTCCGTTAGGCAAGGTTCAATGTTGTTTTTAGTTTTATAGCTTGTGTTTGATACCCATTGGAGATTAAAGCCTTAAAATCATGTTTTAATCGATACCCATTAGTTGTTTAGGCTTTTAAAGCGTTGCCCAACCCTTGTAGGTTCCTAAATCATGAATTTATGAATTTTTGCTTGCTGGTCGTGGTTTAAAAAGCATGTTAAGCTATCAGCTATCAATTGACTAGGCCTAAGAATAGTTGCCCAATCACTAGGAGTCCTTAGAATGCTATTTTCGTGTTAATTACTTGCTATCCAATGGCTGAAAAGCCTTGAATATAGCCATTCGGTGAATACCCATTGTCGTTGTGCCTTGGACGTGGTTGCCCATGGTCTGAAAGGTTTTAGGTTGTTAATTTGGGGAACTTTGAGTGGCTGTCCAACAAGGAATTAGTTCTCTCTCGATAGGTTTTGATCATTAAAAGCATGTTTAGAGTAGCTTTGAGTTGGTTCTAATTCAGTAGGATTTATCCTTGTTGTTTAGGCCTTATTGGACTGCTTTGGATAACTAAGGTTGCTTTGGATAACTAAGGTTGCTTTGGAAGCGTTATAGGTAAGTAGTTTCTACTTGGTTGAGCTTGTTTGATGCTTGAGCCTGTCGTTTGCCTTGTTTGCTTGTTTTTACATGTTGTGCTTGATATGTATGTAGCTCGCTATGTGAAAGAGTGTGATGTGTCGTTGGATTCTTAAGCATATTGCTCTGTTGTTTCATAAGTATGTTGCTTGTTGATTTCATGAGTATGAGGTGATGATGCATGATAACTATGTTGTATAAGAGTCGTGTCTGCATAGTGTGTGGTCATTAGGGAGAGGCGGAGCATGACGCGTAAATCATGTGATGGGTGTGTGTGCGGAGCGTGAAACGGAAATCACATGTGGGTGTGAGTGCGGAGCGTGACGCGGAAATCACGTGTGAGTGGCGCTGCGCATGGCGCGTGATAATACATGTGTTGGGTGGGTTTGCGGAGCGTGACACGGAAATCACGTGTGGGTTGCGAGTGCGGAGCGTGACGCGAAAATCACATGAGTGTGCGGGCATGGCGCGGAAACCATGTGGGGGTGCATAGCATGATGCGTGGATTCATGTTGTTGTCCCACCTTTGCATGAGCACGTGTTCGCATCATTGTTTTCGTGTTTAAGAGCATGTTGTGTTGTTTATCGCTTTCCAAGCATGGTGTGTGTGTGGATAGGTTGTTGTTTGGTGGCTCATCGGGTGTGAGCTACTTACCAGTACTGTGGTTGTACTGATACCCCTCTCCTTCCTTTCCCCCAACATTTTCAGACTATGCAGGTGACGAGTATTATGTGCCCGGTGATGTTGAGGAGGAGGCTCACGAGGAATGACCCTAGTAGCTGAGTTTGTTATATTTTCTTGCATATTGAGATAGGACTTTAGTTGTGGTTCTTAGTCAGTTAGGTGAATTTAGTTTGATGTCTCTTTTGTAATATGTTTAAGCTCTAAATTATTTATTCATCTTTTCGCTTCCAGTTGCACATAGTTCAACAAAGTGGAGTTGTCTTTATGAGTTAAGTGCATTTCTATTCTTGTTAAGGTTGTGGTTTTGATGTTAGTTGTGAACACGAGACCTGACTCGTATTGTTTGGTGAAGTTGGTTTCTGATGTATTGAAGTGAGGTGGAGTAGTTGGGTTTATTATAGAAGTGTGGTTTGAATAGGAGTTTAGTAATGCCACTAGGTTAGTTAATAATAAAACCTGGGGCGTTACAGTTGGTATTAGAGCCATGCCCCGGGAGTAGCCGTGTTGGGTGGAATCCTTAGGTTCCGAACAAAGAAGTTGTGAGCCTTAATAGTCATGGTGGAGGTCCGTGGTTGAGCTCTGGGTGGGCGGGTATACTCTAGAGAAGAGGAGTCGTCCTAGATAAGAGCAAGAACTCTCGGTAAAGCGGTGAAACCTAGAGAGTTGGATGGATAGATGACTATTTGAGGGGAGGCTCGGTGGTACTTTGTTCGAGGGGAGGATTGTTGGGAGTGCGACCAATGTCCCACATTGGCTAGATAAGGGGATGATCATGGGTTTATAAGGGAGGACTAGTATCTCCATTGGTATGAGGCCTTGTAACGCCCCAGGCCCAGGATTCGAAATCCGGATTCAGCACCTCACGGCCCCGGCATTCCCCTACATCCTCTGCGGCCTGGCGACGTTACCATACTCGTCTTAAACCGCTTCTAAGAACGAAGACTTTCCCCACAAACCAACACGTGGTCCTTTTAGCATGCTTTGTCCTCACTCACATGCTTCCTAGGAAAATTCCCAGGAGGTCACCCAACATACAACTTCTCCAAGCCAAGCACGCTTAACTTCAAAGTTCCTATGATTGAGCCATCGAAAAGGAAGGTGCACCTTGTTGGTATAGGTAGTACCTATCAATTCTTTTAACCTTTTATCTTGACCGTTTCCATGTCCTCAGGATCCCTCTCGCATGTGATCTTGGTTCATTCATGTACCCCTCCTAACCTCGGGCGTCACATGCCCACCAGCTTCCGCCTTGGTTCGTCCCTGAACCACATCCTACTGGGAGAGGTTCCGCTCTGATACCAATTGTAATGCCCCAGGTTTTAAAAAGATCTAGCCTAGTGACATTACTAAGCTCCTATTCAAACCAACCGAGAGCTCCGAAAATTTCGGCAGCATAACGACGTACATAGGACAAACCCAAAATTTTAAATCACCTGATAAACTCAACAACACTTCTATCTTGATTCATACAACTCCACAACTCCACAGAACAACTACAAACAGGATACGAGTCAGATCTCACATCTCCAACCAACAACAGAACCTAACTCTACCAGATCAAGCATAACCTTAACTTCCTAAAACAGATCAACTTTATTAGGCTACAACATATTTACAACCTAACAAGAAACATGAAATCTAACCCTGCTCAATAACAAGAGACAAAAATTACATCAACCTAGCTACAAAGCTAAATAGACCTACCTATCAACAATTAATTGAAAACTGTCCTTTCTAACAGAGAAAGAAAAAACATATAAACAAACTATGGAACCCTGTGGTCACCCCTCGTGGACCTCCTCGTCTACATCACCGGGCACATACAGCTCATCACCTGCATAATCTGAAATTGTTGGGGGAAAGAAAGGGGAGAGGTATTAGTACGACCACAGTACTGGTAAGTAGCTCACACCCAGTGAGCCACCAAACAACACACAATCACAATAACATGATAACCACACACGCCATGCTTGAAAAGCGATAAACAACTCAACATGCTCTTAAACACGAAAACAATTATGTGAACACATGCTCATGCAGAGATGGGACGACAACATGAATCCACGCATCATGCTATGCACCCCCACATGGTTTTCGTGCCATGCCCGCACACTCACACGTGATTTTCGCGTCACTCTCCACACTCACAACCCACACGTGATTTTCGCGTCACGCTCCGCAAACCCACCCAACGCATGTATTATCTCGCGCCATGCACAGCGCCTCTCACACGTGATTTCCGCGTCACGCTCCGCACTCACACCCACATGTGATTTCCGCGTCACGCTCCGCACACACACCCAACACATGATTTACGCGTCATGCTCCGCCTCTCCCCAATGAACACACTATGCAGACATGACCCATGCAGCATAGCCAATAATCACAGTATCTCATGCTCATGATTTAAACAAACAACGTACTTATGAACCATTAAACCCACATGCTTAAGCATTTAACAATGCATCATGCTTGAACATAAAGAGAGCTACAAACAATAGTGAACACACATATAGTAACAAACAAGTAAAGCGTTAGCATGCTCAAACAACCAAACAAACCCATCCAAGTAGAAACTACTTACAATACTTAAAAGCGCTCCTAAATCCAACTAACGCTTGCTGGAAATTATTAGAGCAGGTTCTAAGCGGACCTACGGACGCAATAGAGGCCTTCTAAAGGTTAGAGAATATCCCAACAATCTTTCTAACACCTAACATATAATAAAAGGGACCTAAAGCGTGCTACAAGGTGCCGAAACTTACCGAAAAGGGGCAGAAACCTTGCTGGAATTAATCGATCAGCACTGAAATACCTAGAATAAGTGTTGTCCCAAGGCCGAAATGAGTTACAACTGAAACCAAAGGATGCCCAAATGTTAAAAAGCATTCTAAAGCTACCTAAGGCAGTTTCTAGAGACTTTAAGGCCACCGGAACTTACCGAACAGAACTAAACAGTGACCGATACGTGCTGTACAAAATTCGACAGTGGCCAAAACCTGCAATTTAGGAGACGGTAGGGAATGGGTGACTTAGAATGACACCTCTTGGATCATGGGTAACACATATTCATAGCCAATAAGGAATGGGTTAGGGTAGAACTTACTTTAATCGCCAAACAAGCTGAAAGAGAGCTGAAACCACGCTCAAATCACCCTGGATAGAGACCAATCCGTGAGAGGAACGAGATCTGAGTTGCTGGTTGCACGGGATCTAACCAAAACAAGAGCGAGGAAGGTTAAATCGAGCCTAATCGATAGAGAATGAGAGGAAAAGAGGCTTACACGTCGTGGGTGCTGGTTGGAAACGTGAGAGGGGACGACGACGGACTTGCAGCTACCGACGACGAAGAAAACGATGACTGGGCGGCCTGAGATCTGCTCGCCGAAGAAAGGAAATAAGGGAGGAAGACGGTGGCGCGCTGGGAGCTCGGCTCTGCTGGGCGACGAGAGGAGGAGAGATGCGGCTGCGGCGCGGTGACGCAAGGCGGTGGCGGCTTCCGTGCGGCTGGAGAAGAAGACGACGGTTGGGAGCTTGGCGGCTGGGCGAAGAAAAACGAGAGAAGATATTTTTTTGGGGGGGGGTCTGATACGCGTGAGGGAGGGAGAGAGATAGAGAGAGATTTTCCTTCTTTCCTTTTCTTTTTTTTTTTTAAAAAAACCTAACTGATCCCAAACTACCCACTAACGAGGAGAAAACAACGCCACACACACGCCCACTAACCTGAAAGAACTCAACCAACAAAAATATCCAACCACACACGAGAAAAAAAATCCCAATTGGCTAACGAACAAAAATATCGCTTAATAAAAACTTTAGGTTACCTGGAATGCGGGGCGTCACAATAGTAACGCCCCAGGTTTTATAAGATCTAGCCTAGTGAAATTACTAAGCTCCTATTCAAACCAACCGAGAGCTCCGAAAATTTCGACAGCATAACGGCGTACATAGGACAAACCCAAAATTTTAAATCACCTGATAAACTCAACAACACTTCTATCTTGATTCATACAACTCCACAACTCCACAGAACAACTACAAACAGGATACGAGTCAAATCTCGCATCTCCAACCAACAACAGAACCTAACTCTACCAGATCAAGCATAACCTTAACTTCCTAAAACAGATCAACTTTATTAGGCTACAACATATTTACAATCTAACAAGAAACATGAAATCTAACCCTGCTCAATAACAAGAAACAAAAATCCCAATTGGCTAACGAACAAAAATATTGCTTAATAAAAACTTTAGGTTACCTGGAATGCGGGGCGTCACAATCTCCCCACCTTAAGAACTTTCGTCCTCGAAAGTTTGCTGTTCGAAGAGCTCAGGATACTTAGCTCTAATCTCAGCTTCCCTTTCCCAGGTTGCCTCTGAAGGGAATAAAAGTCCCCACGTAGTGGAAGCGCATCGATTGGACCTTACACCGTAAATTAATTAACATTAAAATTCCGTTACAAAAACTCAATCAAACTTTAAACATACTTTAAAGTTGCTGAAAAAATCAGTTTAAACATGCTGAAAAACAAATCCTAATTTATTTTCATGCTTTTCTAAAGAAAATGGGAAGAACCGTTACAAACCTCCGTTGTAGACTTGACCGTTCTTCGCCAACGACGCTCCAACGAACAAAACGCAGCAGCCTCCTTTGTCTTGTGATCGCTGGAAAAATCTTCTTGAATGACACAATAACCACAGAGGTTACACCGGTATGACTCTAGGTCTAGTAGGCAAAAGACTTGTGGGAGTCTTTCTCTAAGAGGGAGGTTAGAGAGAATTCTAGGTCTTGTCTTGAGAGTCTAAGAGCAAGAGCAAAGTGTCATGAACCAATTAGGTCTAGTGTTCTATTTATAGAAGAGAGGCCATGAATAAAATATTCAATTAAATCAATCTTTTCCAAAATTGATTCAATCTTATTCCTTATTTAATCAATCATGATCAATCAATTCCATAATTGATTAATCTTTTCCACAAATGACTAATTACTTCCATAAGTGATTAGATCATTTCCATAAATGATTAATCACTTCCTTAAGTGATTAATTATTTCCATAATTGATTAATTCTCGGTTAATGAATTCTTAAATTAATTAACCACCAATTAAATATCACATATTTAATTTTCGGCCTTGAATTAATTAATTTGCCCAAATAGATTTAAGGCCTTAAATTAATTAATTCATTATTTGAACTCTTTCAAACTTCCATAAATTTATATTTGAATTTCTTCAAATATTAATTTCTCTCATAATAATATATCAATATATATTATATTTGTTTCCCTTAGTAAATTGAACATTTTCAATTTACATTTATTACTTAGTTGCCTCAAATTACTTTATGAGATACCAGTGGGACCTAATGGACCTGCAAATCAGAAGCTCCAACGATGTGAGATTAATTGGTCAAACTCATTAACCACATTAATCAATATTCGTTAACTGTGTGTACATTCCACTATAGACTCACAGTTGCACTCTTCTCACTGCAGACATATTTTCTGTGCCCACGAATTTAGACCAATATCGACTAGTTAGTCTTTCACGAGTGTCCGTAACACCAGCTGGGTCAAATTACCGTTTTACCCCTGGGTTACCTCTATTTCCTTAAGTACCAGTTCTCCTCTAATGAACAACCTGTTTGTGGTCCAACCATCAAACAGAAAACCCTCTCGTGCCATTGAGAGGGTAGGGCCCTTTGTTCAAGACTCGGAGTAACCACTTAAGGGAACACTCATCTGCTTCCCTAAAGTCGGGAAGGAGTGAATTCCATCTTGCACGATTATGTTCTCAGCTCCCCATTCAGTCTTGTCCCTAAAATGGTAGGCTTATTGAGTCGGCGTACTGACCACTCTCACCCATGCAAATCAAAGGACAATCTTGTTGGATCGGTATGACAACCCTAGAGGGGGGTGAATAGGGTTTAATTAAATTTTATAAATTTTTTACTACGGTGGGCCCAATTTAAACAAATAAGTGAACTTTTTACAAATAATTAATTTTAACACAAATTGATCAACAAATTAGAAATATGTTTCAAGTACAACGAATAATTCCAAATGTAAATATTGTTCATAAACATTAACAATAAATTATAGGAATTAATTTCATGCAAATAACGATAAAGAAAATTAATTGCAAAAATTAAATAGTGGAGGGTTAGAGAAAATAACACCGGAAATTTATAGTGGTTCGGCAAACGGCCTACTCCACTCCCCAAGCTCTTCTTGGGTATTCGATTCAAGAACACGACTCTTTCCACGACTTAGAGTCCAACCGGTACAATGTTCTTTTTGCGGGAGCAAGAACAAACCCGATCCTTTCCACGGTTTAGGATCAAACCGTTACAACCGCTCTTTTTAGGGCTCAAGAGCAACCCTTACAAGATTTGAAAATTTCAAGAACAAGATTACAAACTCTCTCAAAGAGTGGATATACAAATTTTCGCTCACAAATTTGTAAGAAAAATTCTTACAAATTAATGCCCTCAAATGGCTAAGAAAAATAAAATTGAATAGCTCAAGAATCTCTCAAAATAAAACTCTCACAAGAATTTAAAGAAGCATTGATGAATTGGAGAGAAGAAACATGTAGAGAAATTGGAGAGAATTTAGAGAGAAATTGTTATTGATTTTGTGAGAGAATGAAGTATAAATAGGAAGGAGATGAGATTGAAAGAAATTTGAAATTTGAGCTTAATTTGGATCATTGGATTTGTGTTAAAGAAAAATGAAGGGTGGAGATTAAAAGTAAAAAGAAATTTAAAATATAAATAAATAATAAAAAGAATATATATATATATATATATATATATATATATACACATATTTTTTTAAACTTCAAACGGTTATTAAAACATTTTATAATAATAATAATAAAAATATATTTAAATAATAATAATAATAATAATAAAATATATATATACATCTGTTAGTAACGGAACAATTTTGATTTTGATTTTTTCTTTTTTTTTTTTTTTCAAATAAAGGCTAACGCATGTTAGCTTTTTTTTTTTTTTTTTTTTTTTTTTTTTTTTTTTTTTTTAAATTTCAAAAGAAAGTTACCGTTACTCACAATATATATATATATATTTAAATAACCAAAAACTCATGTGTTACTCTCCCAAAGCTCCACGTGTCGACACCGGATTGGTTCATTGATGCTGAGTCAACCGCCACGTCATCATCACGGGTATTCTTCGTTAAAACTTGTTTCAGCTATAACTTCTTCGTTTTAGCTCCGATTTGAATGATTCAAGAGGCGTTGGAATCGTTGTTCCGAGCTCTACGCTATGAGCACATTAAAACAATGAGATTTTCAGTAATTATAAATTGGATTTGTTATCATCAAAACATTGATTAATTAATTAATTAAAATTAATTAATTTGAGATTAAGGGCCAAAAAGCCAACAAATCTCTCATGAGCAGGAGTCCATAATCAACTCAGGATTAAGACTAAGTTGTCTAGGTCGTCCTAGTGAAATAGAAAACCAACTAGTTTGTAACGACCCTACTTTTCATGCCTAGATCCTAAGGCCGTTACTACATGCATTTCATTCTACTTCTAAGAACAGCGGAAAATTTCCATTTAAAGAAACCATACTTAGAAATTTGCAAAACATTTCAATATGGGATCCCAGTTTAAAACAGAACAAACAAAACCTTTAGTAAATCAAATAAACTTAAAGCGGAATAAAACGTAAATCATTCAATACAAGTTCAAAGGAGAATTTCAAAACGTAAAAATGCGGAAGACTATCCTAAAGGAGATCCATGGCTCAGCAGCTCTCCGTCACGCGTACTGCACACCTTTACCTCTACCTGCAGTTGTATGTAAGGGAAAAGAATGAGTATTTAAGAAAATACTCAGTAAGTAGCAATCGAGGCTTTAACATTTTATTCGAGTTAAGGGCCTTAGGGTTAGGTCATCTCATTTCATTTCATTTCATTTCATTTATTTGAAGTTCGTGTCTCGTGTTCAATTAGTACACCTACAAATATATAAGTTTGCCAACTCACTGATAGTGCACAAGTGGGAGTTTTGGGAGGTCTCTACTCCTACTGATGGTAGATGGCACCCAGTCAGTGGAGCTAAGTCTCATCACTCAAGGAACTAATAGGCGCGTAGCGCTCTAAGCTACCATTTCACTGGTGGAGCGTTCATGGGTTTAAGTTAGGAATTTACTTCCACAGTTAGAAAATGGCACCTAGACTGCGAAGCCAAGTCCCGCCCATTAAGCTCCTCATTTCAGTCTATTACATCTCAGTCCTAGGTGTTTAATTGTCACGACCCCCTTGTAAGGTGCTAGCCTATTCCTTTCCCTTTTTTTTTTTTTTTTAATTCTTTTCCCTTTGGGACCCCTTAACACTTACTAATCTTTATCTGCAACCTATTTAGCTCAAACGATTCCCCTTCCTAGCTTACTGACAGGCTAACTGATATGCATCTTCCCAACTCAATCATATCACAAGAATAAGAAATGGAGGTGACAACCGACACTCCTAATCCTGAAACCACTCGTATGCTACCGAAAATTCGACAGCATAACGGCATGCATATGGGTAACCCAAAATTTTCCTACACCTGGAAACAACAACGATGCACTTCTATAACGCAAACGAGTCAGAAATCAACCCAACTCCAAATCACCACTCCAACGAATATTCAACCCATCCTACATAACACGAACACATCCCAGAACAATCATAAATCAAATATTCCAAGCATGCTTACTAAATTCTACAAACATATTAACACTTAAGTCATGCCCAAGTAAACAACACTCTAATCATAATTAAGTAAGCATTACCACGAACCAAGGAACATTCAACCAAGCCAAAAAAAAAAACTTAAGCAACTCCAATTCACCACCAAGAAGCATACAATGAAAACAATCCAAACACTTCATGCCCAGGAAGCTACTTACATGCAGGCGAACTTTATAAACAACAACTAACCAAGGCATGCTTAACTATTTTCATGCTTCCAAGAAAAGAAGAACCAACCATGCTTGGTTAAATCCATGACAACACTTAGTACTTTAATCCAATTGGCTACTTACATTAGTGAAGAAGATATTGGATCAACCTTCAACAAATTTCTTAACTCCAAGGCTCTTTAGCAAACCAAAACAGAAGCACCGCTTGCTGTCCAAGCTCTCAAATCCACCTAAATCCAACAATTTAATCACCAAACGCAATGGGCATATTAAATTCAATAGCCAAAATCAATGGGTATCCATGATTAAACGTTAAATTGACCAAAACACCTTGAACCTTACTTACCCACTCACTGAAATCGTTGAACGCTCAAGATTTAAAGCGACTCGAGGCGGCGAACAACTGTTTGGATGAAGACAGCAGCGACGACGCTTCAGAAGACGACGAATAGCGGCGGTTCACGGCGGCGAGACGGCGGCAGCGTGCAGATTTGAAATCGGGGAGGCGGCGGCGCACGGATCGTTAGGTTGTAGACAGAGAGAGAGAGGGCTGCGAGGAAGAGAGAGAGCCGAGAGAGTGAGAGGGAGACGAGTTAGAGAGAGAGACAGAAACGAAAGAGAGAGAGAGAGAAAAAGATATTACCGGCAACGATTCACGGAGGACGACGACGGGCGGTGGAGTGCGGCGGCGGCGTCGACGTCGGCGGTGAGCTGCAAGGGGCGGCGAGCGGTCAGTGGAGGCGATGGCGTGCGGCGGCTGAAGTTACAGATGGAGAGAGAGAGGGTATCGGGGAGAGAGAGAGCGTGAAGGGAGATGGAGAGATCTGATTTTCTTTTTTTTTTTTTTTAAATGGTCAAAAGATCGATTTTGGGGGGGACCCTTTTTCCCTCCTCTTTGACCGGCTGAAAAGCCAACTTCCCTCCCCCCCCCCTTTTTTTTTTAAACCCAAAAGCTGACTGCTACATAGTTAACGGTGTTATAACCAGTGGTTACTATTTCGCGGTTCGGTCTTATGCAAACTCATTGCATAGGATACCCCCACTCGCATGTCTCCTACACGAACGCGTTGGATCGCAGCGTTTGTATCAAATACAAAGTGGGTCGTATCCATAGTGTCACCAGGATAAGGCACCCAGTCTTATCCCTATACTATAGACCCTTTAGGTTGTTTCTTGAACAATGATCCCATATGTCGCTACATATAGTTCAAGACTCATATTACAGCCTTGGATGTCTAGTTTATTGGATTAGGGTTATTTTTAGGCAAAGACAAATATAAAATAACTAATAACAAGTAATGGAAAAATATATCAATATTATTTCATTAATATCCGGTCAACAGTTACATTCACTATCTACGAGTTTTAGGGCATAAAACCCAACAGCCTCTTCCATTTTGTGATTCCTCCACAAAACCTTTACTAAGTCAATGGCTCTGCTTCTCAAGACTTTCGACTCCTTAGCCAAGATCTTAACCGGCTTCTCTTCATACGACAAGTCCTCATTCAGCATCAAAGGTTCTGGACTCAGCACATGGGAAGGGTCATGGACATATTTCCTCAACATCGACACGTGAAACACATTGTGCACTGCAGACATAGCTGGTGGCAACGCCAACCTATACGCGATAGGACCAATGCGCTCCAGGATCTCATAAGGTCCGATGAACCTGGGGCTAAGCTTGCCCTTCTTACCGAAACGCAAAACTCCTTTCATTGGAGCCACACAGAGGAACACGTGCTCCCCAACGCTGAACTCGAGTTCCCTACGTCGGACATCTGCATAACTCTTCTGCCTACTCTGAGCCGTTTGCATCCTTGCCCTTATCTTTTGAACTGCATCATTGGTCATTTGAACCAACTCTGGCCCTAGCAAAGCTCTTTCGCCAACCTCATCCCAATGGATCGGTGAGCTGCATTTTTTCTCGTACAGAGCCTCATACGGAGCCATGCCAATGGTCGACTGATAACTGTTGTTGTAGGCAAACTCGATCAGATACAAATGACTTTCCCAACTACCACCGAAATCTAACACACATGCCCTGAGCATGTCTTCTAGCACCTGGTTCAACCGTTCAGTCTGGCCGTCAGTTTGAGGGTGGAATGTAGTACTAAAATCCAACTGAGTACCCAGTGCTTTCTGTAGACTTTGCCAAAAGGTAGATGTGAAGTGAGGGTCTCTGTCAGACACTATCGAAACAAGCACACCATGCAACCTCACTATCTCCTTTAGGTACAATTCTGCCCACTTATCTACATAATATGTGGCCTTACCCGGGATAAAATGAGTAGACTTGGTCAGACGGTCTACCACCACCCAAATCACTGTGAAATCCTTCACTGTCCTTGGCAATCCAACGATGAAATCCATGGACACATTTTCCCACTTCCACACGGGAACGGTCAAGGGTTGCAACAAGCCGGCAGGTCTTTGCCTAGAAGCTTTCACCTGCTGACAAGTCAAGCATTTACCGACGAACTGAGCGATCTCCCTTTTCATATTATGCCACCAGTAACGCTTCTTAAGATCCCTATACATCTTGATACTGCCCGGATGCACTGAGAACGAAGTGTTATGTGCTTCTTCCAGCAACGATCGCCTCGGCGAATAGTTCTTTGGCACACACAACCTTCCTTGGTACAACAAGGTCGAGTCCTTAGTGAGAGTGAAGTCTCCTTGACCTACCTCACTCACACGCTTGATTAACTCTGGATCCTCCTGTTGAGCATCTGCAATACGCTGCCACAAACTAGGAACCACCGAAAGTTGAGCCAACAACGATGACACATCTGCGACTGCTAGTTCAACCTCTACTCGGTCCAACTCTGCTAACATAGGACTTTTTGACGAAACCATGGATGCTACACTTACTGCCCTTCGGCTAAGAGCATCCGCTACCACGTTAGCCTTGCCAGGGTGGTAATTGATCTCACAATCATAATCTTTTACCAACTCCAAGAGAGGTCGTTTTCTATAGAACCTATAAACATGTCTCCACTGTTAAATTGTGATGATAATATCATAGATTTTTTATGGTTGTTTTTAAATTACATTTAAAAAAAATAATTTAGTAATTAGAAAATCGATTTTTTAAACATCAATTTGAATTTAAATTTTATTAAAATTATCAATATACCATGATATGAAGTTTTTTTTGTGTTTTAAAAAAAAATCAATTTCAATTAAAATTTTATTGAAGTTATCATTACTGATATCAAGTTTTTTGTGTATTGGAACTAAAAAAACAAATAAAAAAGTTTTTTTTTGTGTACGAGAAGAATTCATTTGGTTTTGGATTCTTCATAGTTGTTTTTAAGTTACATTTTTTAAAAGTAATTTGACAATTAGAAAATCGATTTTATGTTTTTTTAGTAATCAATTTCAATTAAAATTTTATTGAAATTATCACTACACCATGATTCTCAAATGATATTTTTATATGGTTGTTTTTAAATTGCTTTTTTTTTTTTTAACAGTTTTGTAAGTTTAAAATCGATTTTCTTTTTTTAAAAAAATATCAACTTTCATTAAAACTCTCTTAAAAATATCCTACGTGATTTTCAAATATTTTTTAAGAAATTGTTTTAATATTTGTTGTTCTATATTTGTTGTTATTTTATTTTATTTTATTTGTCTTCCTTACCACCATTTTAGTTTGAATATATTGGGCACAATTTGAATTTGAATTTGATTTTTTTTTTCAATTTAATTAGACGGTGATTCTCAAATATCATATTATAATTAACAAACTACCAAATTTTTGGATATAATATTTTTGAATAGCAGTTGATTTAAATTTATTAATATAAAAACAAAATTTCATGTGTTGTGTATTAATCAAGATTTGTTGTCTGATGGGAAAAAATATTTTGGTTTTGAATTCTTCACGGTTGTTTTTTAAATTACATTTAAAGAAAAAAATTAGTAATTAGAAATTTGATTTTTTTAAGATCAATTTAAATTAAAATTCTATTTAAATTATCAGTAGATGATGCTTCTAAAATATTTAGAGATATTTACTATTCTATTGTCTTTATTTTAAAATTTAATTTTTATGGAATAATATATTATGATTAACAAGTTGTCGGTTATTTAAAAAAAAAAAATTGTCGGTTTTCAAATATAATATTTTTTTAATTGTCATTTATTTTAATTTATTAATATAAAAACAAAACTTCATGGATTGGGAATAAATGAAGATTTTTTGTGCACTGAGAATAATTCTGTTGGTTTTGAATTATTCATGATTGTTTTTAAATTACATATTTTAAAAATAATTTGGTAGTTTTCATGGAATTTTCCTTGTTTTCTTTCTAAAAAAAGATAAGTTTCCATTTAAATTTTATTGAAATTATCATGACACAATGATTTTCAAATAACTGTTTTCAAGCTAACTTTTTTAAAAAATAAGTTTGTAATTTTAAAATCAATTAGTTGTTAAAAAAAACATTAAACTTTAATGATATTATCACTTACCATGATTCTCAAATATTTATAGATATTTGATATTCTATTATTTTTTATTTTTTATTTTTTTCTTGCTTACCCTTAATTTGATTTGAATATATTGTGCATAATTTGAATTTGAATTTTTTCAAATTAAATTTATTCTGTATTATTATTTTTTTTGTCTATTTATTTAAATAAATCTCAGATTTTCAATTTTTAAAAAGGTACCCCTTTAAATTTCAAAACAATGATAATAAGGTAATCTTTTTATTATGCTTTAAATGCGAGCTAATAACTATAAATATGATAATATTTGATAGATTGTCTTATACATGTGAACGAGGTCCTCTCAACTTTTGAAACGACATGCTATAGGTAAGAGGTTGTATTTCATCTTAGCCAAACCTTATTTTGCAACCACTATTTGGAATCTAATAATGTTGTCTTCATGAAAATGAAAACTTATCTTTCAATTATAGGAAAGTTTGAATATGTAATTTAATTCTAAATAATATCAAATTAGAATTTGATTCTAAATTCCCTTCATAAATTGTGCATTGTTCTCCAAATGGTTTTTATGTCTAACCATAAATTTCATAATTCTTAGTTAGATTAAAAAAAAAAAAAACCATCATGGAAGTATAAAAAAGAAAACTAATATAAAAATGTATAGAACTAAGTTCTAAATTAATTTTACTAAAATTATTACATGTGTAACGCACGTGGTAAAAACCTAGTACTATATTAAAAGGCGCTTAAGAGGAGAAACTTTTGATTTCCTTTTAAGCCCCTTTTTAATCTTCATATATTTATCCTTCCTATTTAATTATTTAATATTTTATTATTCAAATTCCACGGGTAAATCATTCCCACGTTTAAAATTAAGAATTGGTTTTAAAAAAATCTTCATTCTCACGTTTGTGTTGTTTTTTTTAAAAACAATCTCAATCTTGATTCCTGCTTTTAGGTGGTTGTTTTTAAAAAAATCTCATATTTGATAATTTGATAAAATTAAGAATTGGTTTTAAAAAAATCTTCATTCCCACGTTTGTGTTGTTTTTTTTTTTTTAAAAAAAAAATCTTGATTCCCACCTTTAGGTTGTTGTTTTTTAAAAAAATCTCATATTTGTTAAAATTAAGAATTGATTTTAAAAACAATCTTCATTCCTAAGTTTGTGTTGTTTTTTTTAAGAAAAAAATTATTGATTCCCACCATTAGGTTGTTGTTTTTAAAAAAATCTCATATTTGATAAAATTAAAAATTGGTATATAAAAAAATCTTCATTCCCAATAAAAAAAATATTAAATTAGTTCAATTTCCAATAAAAACAATCTACCAACGATGATTCAAATCTAAAAATCTAAAAAATATATAAAATGATTGAAGATATGTTTGATGATTATGTGTTGATTTAAATTCCAATCTATTGAATTGAATTTTATTTTAATGAAGAATGAATTGATTCTTAATATCCTTATAAAATTAAATTATATTTTTTTTGAAAAAAAATTAAATTATATTCAAACTATCAAGATTTTATCATTTTTATAATATAATTAAATTTATTAAATCTTATTTTAAAACTTTAAAATAAAATTGTTAAAATTCACGTACAACGCACGTGTTTATTACTAGTGGGCGTAAATGATGCCTGAGAATCCGTTATTTCCTGGGCCCACCATAGAAACCTTGAAACAAACAAGGGTATCAGAAATCCTTGCTCATTCTCATCTCCAAAACCGTTGCACCAAACGACTCCTTAATAATCACATACAACCCTGCAATCGTTGGAGAGAAATCAAGATTAACAAAATAAGTAAAAGCTCCCTTCATCATCCCACGAGAATCTCTACACAACACCAAAACCAGTCAAAGGTGGGCAAACATTCCAAGCGACATCAACATTAACCTTCCATAAATCATCCGGTGGAAAAGACCAACATGCAATCAGAGAAATAGAATCAGAAATCAAACCAGAACTAACAGATTCAACTCTATTAGTCGTAAATACTCCATCAGGTACTTCGTAATCCATTGACCACGAACATTCAAAGGAGGAATTTCCTCACCATGCACTAACTTGTTTCTATCATTCCAAATTGTCCAACAGGTAATTGCAACAAGCACAAGATCAGTCTCAGAAACCATCAAATTTATCTTCATCCATCTATCCACCAAACTATGATTGAAGTTTTCCTTCAGAAAAACATGATGAAAGGTAAGGTCCCAAACTCTTTTAGCTCAATTACATCGAAATAAAACATGATCTATAGATTCAATATCCTTCAAACACATAGGGCAAAATACACCTTTATCAATTCCCCTTCTCTGTCAATTAAAATTCGTAGGAAGAAATTCTTTGATTGCTTTCCAGTAAAAATGTTTGATCTTAGCAGGAATATTAAGTTTCCACAATCTGATCCATACACTACTCGTATGATTTTCACTAGAAGATGCCTCCCTGATTATAGAATTCATAAAGAGCTTGTATCCACTCTTTACCGAATATCTTTCTGTTTTGTCATAATGCAATATATATCTATCACACAAATGACCATTAAGAGAAATTCTTCTAATAATTTCAAAATCATCATCCGAATTTGCCTCCCTTAACTTTTTAAGATTCCAACCACCATAAGTGGAAATGAAAGAAGACACTTTATCTTGGGCAAACAAACCATTAGTGTGATAGATATATATGGCGTTATATATATCGACTTCGGTCACGACGTCTCGACGCTGCATCACTTTTTAAACACTATTTTCGCGTTTTAGGTCATGGTGAGTCTAGGCTTCTCAGCTATTTTCCCTTTTTCCTCTTGGTTTTCTCTCTAATTTATCATTCTCCCTCTGTATTTTATAGTTTTAGGTTAGTTTATGTTGGTTTCTCAAGCCTTGGACTTAGATTAGGCTTGTCTATGGTCGTCTAAGCGTCGTTCGCTGTAGTTGGAATCTCGAGATTCTTAAGTACATTAAGTTTTTATGAGACTGATTGAGCTTTCTGTGCTGACTGTATATTCTCCTTGAGTTTACTTTGTTTAATGTATGTTTTAATTGTTGTTCGTATTTTAGATTCCCGTTTACACTACTAGCATGCACAGTAAGTTAGATCGATGCCCTAACTCGCAACTTGTATGTTAGTAATTAGCTAAGAAATTGAAATCCACGTTGCGAATGGAATTTTAATTGTAGTTAGCATATAGACCGATTCATGGGCACGAGTCCCAAGAGAAGTTCTCTGACATCGTAGCTCTACATGATAGGTCTAGGGTCTTAATCAGTGTTCATAATTAATTTAGGCTTTTCCTAGTTAACAATCAGACCGATTAATTTGCATATTTTGATAAATTCCTAATAATGCAACTACATAGCCAATACAAACTGTCATAGCACCAATTGCAATTTGTCTATTTTGCTCCCAATTTCTCATGATATCATCTATGTGCTTTCTCAACTGAAATATTAAATAATAAATACAATAGTGTTGTTGTTCTGGTCTTGATTCTAAAGTTTGTGGTCTTCAAGGTTCTATATTTCAAAATGTGGATTTCCGGCTAGTGTTTTGCTCCTCCAATTGTCTTTCCAAGTTTTTGTTCCAACCATGGGGTTAAAGAAGCTGTTTTGAAAGTTACCTAGATTATTAGCGGCTTTGGGGTTACATTTTTAATAAAAAAAAAATACATTACAATAATTTTACTCTCATCTTTGTTTTTTTTCTTCCTATATATATTATTATATATTAATTAAAATGAGATGTTTTATATTTAATTAATTTTTGGGAATACATATCTAATATAAATAGGCTAAAAACAGAGTCTAACTACTGACTTGACTTACGGCAGAATCCATTAATAAATCAAAATAGAATAACAAACCAACATTTGAAGATATGAGTTTCAGATGCAATCAAACTACAAAATTTGATCAATCAAACAAATTTATTTAAAAAAAAATAAGTATGAATTATCAAAAGATACTAAAATAAAATAAACTAAAATACACATCAAAACTAAAACTAAGTAAAATCAACAAAGACGTCAATCCTCTGTTTTTACTGGTAATGTTTGTTCAGTCAAATTCAACTCAGTATATTCTCATAACTAAATTTAAAAACTATCCACTATCCATCAATTGAAATTTCCAAGCATCAACTTCACCATTTATTGTGTGATGTTAATGAAATTGAGTCTATTGGTTAAAATATCCATAAAGTAAAATAATAGTGTAAAAGATAAAAAATTTCCACGAAATTTAACATAAACACGATAATATACAGATACAATGTGACTAAAATTAACACAAAGGTATGATAAATGGATAGTGATTTTCAGTGTTTTTTCAAGAAATATTCAAAGAAAAAACAAACTAAATCTAATATTAAAATAATTGAAAAAGAGGGGAAAGGGAGAAAACTGACCAGATTTGTAGAATATTAAAATGAGTCAACCCCGTTAAATCCAAACGATGTTATTCCTACTGGAATGCAGCAATCTAACAAATTTATTTAAAAAACAAAAACGGTATGAATCAGCATATATATATATATATATATATATATATATATATATATATATATGCAAAACATAAATTCAACCAAATTAAAGCAATGCAAGCGTGGTAGAGCGTGAGAGATATACTTACGAATCTGCAGAAATCTGCAGCAGCTAAGAGAAAAACGATTGAAAAAAACGGGCGTGAATTATAATCATCAGAAGGCGAGAGAAATTGGAAGAATTAAATTGAAGAAGGAGAATTTTAGCATTACCAGAAAGATTGATGAAACAGTGGAATGGAGAGAAGAGTGAATGGCGTCAAATGGCTTGGGAAGCTTATCGAATAAAAGAAAGAGAGTTGAGGGTTAAAATTGGAATAAAATATTTTTAAGTTTAAAATCCTATCAAATCCGAGCTATTTGGAACAAATTTCTTTTTTTTTTAAAAAACAAGATTTGAAATCAGAACTGATTTCAAATCTGTTACTTTTCTGGTGCATCCAAACACGTGAAAGGATTTAAAATCCTTACTGATTTGAAATCATCCCAAATTTAGGGGTTCCAAATAGGGGGTTATGGTTTAATGGCTTGAAAGTGTTTTATTTGCTTAAGTTCTGTTTAATGCATGTCATTCTTTATTGATTATCTCTCTAATCTTGTTGAGTTTAACTTGATCACTTATACTTTGCATGCTATGTGAGTTTGATCTCGAAAGGGACAAACGATATCGGTTCTCATAAAGGTGATATAGGAGAAAAAGCTCGAAAGAGATTGTTTGGCGGTATAGGGAAAGCTGCCTAAGGCACCCTATATCGACTATAGGGTTATAGGTTGCATTCGTGAATTATCTATGTCAGAGTTGAGTCACAGAAATGTGCATAACGGTACTCGCTTAGCCTTTTAACGGTTTTTGGGAACAAGGGCCAAATAGGAGTTAAATCTGACCCAATGCATTGAATACACTTAAGTTAGATATTGTATGACTATGCTTATTGCCTTAGGGATGAATCCATGTTGAATACCTCGTTTGTTTATTATTGTTATTCTTTATTATTTATTTGCTTGTTTTATTTATCTTTTCAAAAATCCAATCAATCAACTTATTTTCTTCGGTTACATTTTTCAAAAGCAATCATTTAAGCAGTTTCTTCATCAAATATGAATTTCCAGTTTAGTCCTCGTGGGATCGATACCCTTGGAATACTTCTAAGGTTTTTTATTACTACGTGCGACAGTGTATACTTGCACTAAGTGTTAGCTGAATTATTCTTTATTATTATTATTCATCTTATCTCATATTCCATTCATTCAGCTTACGACGCACCAGGTATCCTATGCAATGAGTTTATATAAGACCAGACCGCAAAATAGTATCCGCTAGCTATAACACCGTTAACTAGTTAGGTTTCTATTTCACTACGATGACCTAGGCAACTTAGTCTGAATCCTGAGTGGATTATGGACTCCTGTTCACGAGGGATTGTCCTTTGATTTGTATGGGTGAGAGTGGCCAGTACGCCGACTCAATAAGCCTACCATTTTGGGGACGAGACCGAGTGGGGAGCTGGGAACATAATCACACAAGATGGAATTCACTCCCCAACTTTTGAGGAAGTAGATGAGTGTTCCCTTAAGTGGTGTCTCCAGGTCTTGAACAAAGGGCCCTACCCTCTCACTGGCCCGAAAGGGGTTTCTGTTTGATGGTTGGACCACAAACAGGTTGTTCATTAGAGGAGCACTGGTACTTAAGGAGGTAGAGGTAACTCAGGGGTAAAATGGTAATTTGACTCAGCTGGAGTTATGAACACTCGTGAAGGACTAACTTGCCGTTATTGGTCGATATCTGTGGACACAAAAATATTCTGCAGTGAGAAGAGTGCAACTGTGGGTCTTTAGTGGAGTGACCCACAGTTAACGAATGGAGACTAACTTGGTTAATGAGTTTAAGCCGATTAGTCTCGAATCGTTGGAGCTTCTGATCTGTAGGTCCATTAGGTCCCACTAGTAGCTCGTAAAGAGACTTGAAACAATTAAATATAAATTGAAAAATATTCAATTTATTTGGGGAATCGAATAATGTATGTTGATGCATTATAATATAAAGTTTATGAAACTTTATAATATAATTTTTGAATTAATTTCAAAAATTAATTCTTGAGAGAAAATATTTGAAAGAGTTCAAATAAATTTTAATATGAATTAGATTCATATTAATTTTAATTTTAATAAAATCCCTAAGATTAAATATATGATATTTAATTGGGTAATTAATTAATTATTTATTAAAATTAGATATTGTTCAGATAATAAATTTGAACTTATTAATAGACCTTTTTCCTATTAGGAAAAGGACTTGGCCTTTACCTATATATAAGACTCGGGGGTGGGGTGAAAGGTATCCCATTGTCTATCCTTCTCTTAGAGATCTCTCCCAATAGACTCCCACAAGTCTCCTGCTTCAAGAAGTCTTAGAGATATACCAGTGTAGCCGATTGGTGGTGTTCACACAAGAAGGTTACTGAGCTTTCGATCTCATTAGCAAGAAAAGACGAATCGATCAAGGTTTTCTATAAAAGTAAGTTTTCTATGAAAATCTTGATCACTAGGATCAATCTAGTTAATAATTTAGCATGTTTATAGCCAATGTACAACCCGTTAAATATAGATTTATTGGTGTAATATTTTTGCAAATTGTATTGGTATTTCAATTAGAATCTAAGACTCTGAGTAGGTTCGATAATTCCTTCCGCTGCGTAGGGCTTTTATCACTTCATTATTGAGTCGGCGTGCAGGCCACTCTCACCCATACAAATCAAAGGACAATCCCTCGTGAACAGGAGTCCATAGCCCACTTAGGATTGAGACCAAATTGCCTAGGTCATCCTAGTGAAATAGAAACCTAACTAGCTAACGATGTTACAACTAGTGGTTAATTATTTCATGGTCCAGTCTTATGCAAACTCATTGCACAGGATACCCCCACTCGCATGTCCACTACACGAATGCGTTGGATCATTGCGTTTGTATCATAATACAAAGCGGGTCGTATCCATAATGTCACCAGGATAAGGTACCTAGCCTTATCCCTATACTATAAACCTTTTAAGCTGTATCTTGAACAGTGATCCCCTTATGTCCCCACATACTAGTTCAAGTCTCATACTAACAACCTAGGATGTTTAGTTTATTGGATTAGGGTTATTAAGACAAGATTACACAATACAAACAAAATAAATGAATAATACATCATTTTATTAATGTTCGGTCAAATGTTACATTTACTATCTACGGGTTTTAGGGCATAAAACCCCACAAACTCCCACTTGAGCTAAAACTCAAGATAATGGGAAAGTATATACAAAATAATCCAAAGCTGGAAATGGTACATGTATACTGTACATTACATAAAAGGTAAATATAAAAGATACAATAAACAAGGGCATCCTTCATACCCATTACACATCTCCCACTTGCCCTAGATTATACTATATACATATCTCGCAGACCTAGACTCTCTAGATGACCCTCGAACACTATAGCCGAGAGAGCCTTCGTAAATGGATCAACAATGTTGTGCTCCGAAGCAATCTTGGTGATGATCACATCTCCTCGTTGCACAATCTCCCGTATTAGGTGATACTTCCTCTCGATGTGCTTTCCTCGTTTGTGGTTGCGAGGTTCTTTAGAATTGGCTACAACCCCACTATTGTCACAGTATAATGTAATGGGCAAGTTCATATTTGGAACGACCTCCAAATCTGTCAAGAACTTCCTTAGCCAAACTGCTTCCTTAGCTGCTTCACAAACAGCTACATACTCTGCCTCCATTGTGGAGTCTGCTATGCATCCTTGCTTGATGCGTTTCCAGACTACAGCTTCCCGTTAAGGGTAAATACTAACCCTGATGTGGATTTCCTCGAATCCTTGTCAGACTGGACATCAGAATCAGTGTATCCTGTAAGAACTAACTCCTTAGCCCCAAACACCAGAATGTAGTCCCTCGTTCTTCGAAGATACTTTAGTATTCCTTTTACGGCGGTCCATTGGTCTAACCTTGGATTTGACTGATATCTGTTGACTATCCCTACTGAATAACAAATGTCATGCCTAGTGCAGAGCATAACATACATTAAGCTGCCCACAGTTGAGGCGTAGGGAATGTGTCTCATATCCTCAATTTCTTGAGGTGTCTTAGGACATTGCTCCTTCGACAAGTGAACCCCGTGCCTGAAAGGAAATAAACCCTTCTTGGAGTTCTACATGGAATATCGAGACAACATCTTGTCGATATACGTTGCTTGAGACAAGGCTAGTGTTTTATTCTTATGATCCCGAAGTATTTGGATCCCAAGAACATATTGGACCTCTCCTAAATCCTTCATTTGGAATTGGGCCGCTAGCCATTCTTTGACGTCAGACAGATACCCTACATCATCCCCAATGAGTAGGCTGTCATCTACATATAGCACTAGGAAAGCTACCTTGGTTTTGTTGATCTTCTTGTAAACACAAGGTTCATCAACATTTTATTCAAAGCCAAAAGATTTGATCGCAGTATCAAATCTAATGTTCCAAGTTCTAGAGACCTGTTTCAACCCATAAATGGATCAATTCAGTTTACAAGCTTTTTGCTCATAACCTTGGGTTATGAACCCTTCGGGCTGAGATATAAAGATATTCTCTTCAAGATTACCATTCAAAATCAGTCTTGACATCCATTTGTCATATCTCATAGTCATGATATGTGGCTATGGATAAGAGAATTTTTATAGACTTTAACATAGCAACAAGAGAAAAGGTTTCCTCATAGTCAACCCCTTCTCTTTGGGTGTAACCCTTTGCTACAAGTCTAGCTTTGAAAGTCTGTACTTTCCCAGCTGCATCTCTTTTTCTCTTATAGATCCATTTACACCCTATGGGTTTTATCCCTTCAGGTGGATCTATAAGTTCCCAAACTTGATTGAAGTACATAGATTCCATCTCAAGGTTCATTGCTTTGACCCATTGGTCTTATCCACGTCATTCATTGCCTGACGATAAGACAATGGATCCTCAACACCATCATCAGGTATGACGTCCTGAGTTTCAGTTAAGACGTCCTGAGTTTCAGTTAAACCCAAGTAACGATCGGGTTGTGATGCAACCCTCCCACTGCATCGAGGCTCTCTCACTATGTGAGGAGGACGATATTGACCAGAAGAGCTGGCTCCTTCCTGAACTCTTGTGGAAGGACCTGCTTCATCAACAACTCTTGTTAACTCTTATGTAGCTTCTCCTAATACTAACTTACTTCGTGGTTTGTGATTCCTCATGTGGTTTTCCTCCAAGGTGACATTTGTCGATACAAATACCTTGTTTTCTTGTGGGTCGTAGAAAAGACCACCTCTCGTTTCTTTTGGGTAACCAACAAATTGACATAATTTTGAACGAGATTCTAATTTCTTAGGATTTGTCACAAGCACATGTGCTGGACAACCCCAAATACGGAAGTAACACAAAGTAGGTTTACGCCCCCTCCATAACTCGAAAGGTGTTTCAGAAACGCTTTTCGAAGGAACATTGTTCAAAATGTGAACTGTAGTCTCTACTGCATACCCCCAAAACGAGCTAGGCAATTGAGCATAGCTCATCATAGAACGAACCAGGTCTAACAAGGTTCTATTTCTCCTTTCTGATACACCATTTTGGCTGAGGTGTACTAGGTGCTGAGAGTTGAGATTGGATTCCATGTTCTATCAAATAATTTTGGAATCTCAGATCCAAATACTCTCCACCTCGGTCTGAACGAAGTGTTTTGATTGTTTTACCTAATAGGTTTTCAACTTCAGCCTTAAACTCTTTATACTTTTCAAGAGCTTCAGACTTATGACCCATTAGATACAAGTAACCAAACGACCGATCCGATCGATGTTAATATGACCAAGACGTAAATGCCAAAGATATATGTTGTTACTTTTTGGAGAAATTCTTTGCCTTTTATTTTGAGTTTCAACAGTTTTAAACATTTCATGATTTAAAAGTGCTTTAGTGTCAGTTGGCCTTAAAACATACAAGTTGTTTTCTAATTTAGCAGAACAAATAAGTACTCCATTTCGAAAAATGAACGCTTCATTCAATTGAAAAGAAATAGAATAAGATTGTTCTAACAAACTTGAAACAGAAATAAGGTTCCTCTTAATTGTAGGAACTATGTACAAGTTTTCTAAAAACAAATACTTATTTCTGAAAAACAACTTGGCCACTCCCACTGCATTGGCTGAAATGACCTCAACATCTTCTGCTCCTTTATGAAGAGTGCCACCATCTCCTCTAGGTTGCTCTTCTTTTCCTACGTACTTGATGTAGAAGCAAACCTTGGTGGTGGTTGCAAACCATTCTTAGTGTTAGAATACAAAAAATTCTCATGGTTGCGCAAACCTGGGTGATAGAAATTCGGTAGGCCTTGATTTTGATTGTATGCACGGTTGCCTACAAACTGAATTTCTTCCACTTCTTGGCTCTCCTTCTTCGAATAGTTCTCCGCAAAGGTAGAAATGGATTTTACTACCTCAAAAGAAGACAATTTGTTTAATGTGTTTGTCAGGGAAGCCATTTGCGCCTTCAGTGAGCTTGATTCATCAATCTCATAAATTCCAGCCTTTTTCGATGATGATGCCCTCTCCGTGGGCCACTGATAGCTGGTGGATGCCATCTCCTCCAAAAGCTCCTTTGCTTCTGTAACGATTTTTTATAAGAATGGATTGGAGTGGTGATTGATGATCAAAATGGGAGGTGAGGCGCGCTATTTATAGGCCTGAAAATGGGGCAACATCGCGGTGCTGACGTCACAGTGTCGCGACGCTGTGACGTCACCTTCTTGGGCAGCAAGTCAGGACAGCGTCGCGATGCTGTCCTATTTCCAAAACATTCCAAGCGTGATTTTGAGTTGAATTTCGAGCTTCCATCCTCTTTTTGGCCCAAATGCTTTTCAAGATGGGTGTTGGGCTATTTTATCTTGACCCAACTTGATCTTTAAGGCTTGAACTCCATGAAATTGGGCTATTTTCTCTTCTTTTTCTCCAATTATCCATAAAATTCTCTTAGGGACAAAATTACACAAATAAATAGATATGTATTATAGAAACACAATAAAAGCACACAGAAGCTAGTAAATTTAAGGATAAAATAGCAACATTTATGCTTCCTATCACACCCCCAAACTTAAGCTTTTGCTAGGCCCGAGCAAAATAAATTCTAAAGATGCATGAAAAGAATCGCTCTAGCCTCAATGATTTTAAAATTCTTAGGGGAATACAAAAAACATGCAAGTGGACTAAGCAAGCACAACATACTCATGAAGAAAATTTCAAAAATGAAACTTAGAATTAACGAGTAGTATGCTCAAAACTTATCTAATGGTTCTTTTACTAACTTAGATTAGTTTTATGGCTTTTTTCCATTTGTTTTCCCCCTACACTGGCTAAGAGTCCTAACAGGTCGAAATTTAGATATCATGCAAATAAAGAAACTAGGGCGCCTGATTCTTTTCTTTTTCTTAGGGGATCTCCCCCAAACTTGCTTTTTATGATTCTAATGGCACTAGCTTTCACACTACGATGCAGGGACCCATAACCCGAGTTTTACTCTTGGTTGGCCTAACTGATCACACCGCAGGTAGCTCTTTTTACCCCTAGTTTATTATTATTATTTTTTTTCATGCAAGCAAAAATTATTTTTTCATTTCTTCAATAGATGATTCTTTTTAGTGTTTCTTTTCTTTTTGCAGGCATAACATATTTTCTTTTCTTTTTCTTTTTCTTTTTTTTTTCACCTAGTTCTTAAAAACAATCAAACATAACTCCTAGTGTTAGAGACTAAGCTTATCGGAGTGACAACAAACTTATAAAAACCATAAAAAAAATCTAGATTTTCAAAGATCTCAAAAGATAAGTTTATTGCATGCTTTAGACATTAATACTAAGCAAAACATTTTCAAAATTTCTCATTTTTCTGTTATGCTCCCAAATTCCACATCATATAAACCATATCCCCCAAAAATTCCGAAGCCAAATCCTTGGCTATCATTGCTATCCTAACATGCATCCAGAAGAATTTAACTAATGCTCAAACACATCGAAAGCCTCTCCCCCCAAACTTAAACTAAACATTGTCCTCAATATTTAAAAACAAGAAAGCATAAAAGGGGATACTGAGACTTCCCTGAGAATAGGAGAAAACGTCCTCTTCCTTCAGGGTCGAGAACGTGCATCTTTGGATTCTCGGGGCTTGCTGCGCGGATCCTACAAAATAAAATTGGATCACGAAGAGATAGGGATTTATTAACAGCAAAAAAAAAAAAAAAAAAAAAACTAACTGACAAAATTTTTTGATCCTTGGGTTGCCTCCCATGCAGCTTTTTCTTTAACGTCTTTAGCTAGACGAGGCTCGTCATGTTCACGGAGGTTCGAAGTAAAAGTTTTCATCCTCCTTTAGGCCTTGGATAAAATCACGTGCCGTAGCACACATCGCAAACAAGGGACTAAAAAACATCTCCCCTGGCCCATCCTTGCTGTACATATTATCAAAATAAGAATTCATGAAAAAGCCAACAATATCAAAACTTTTTTCTAGGTCTCTATTTACAAATCAATTATTTACGGAGTCATCAAACATCAAAATGTTTATTGGTCTCATGTCCTGGGGTGGTCTATCAACTAGGACTAACCATTCGCCAGGCATAATTTCTACATGCTTATGAGACCCAGTAATCAAATCAGACTGTATAAAGCTATCTTCTAACTCCTTAATATCAGATTAAAAAATTTCATCTTACTCGTGCTCTAAATTCACAGCAGGCAAATTATACTCATGAAAATTTACAACAAGCATCTCAACATGATTCAACAATTCATTTTCAAACATGACATCATCGAAAAAAATCATCAGGATCAAAATTAACAACACCCATAGGCAAACCATCTAACTCTAGGCCTAAGTTTAACTCTTCTTCCTCATCCTCATCAGGTAGTAAATCTAATCCAATAGAAAAACAAGTATGTATGCTACAAACCAAATCATCCTGGCCAAAGATACTGAACACTACCTTCTCATCGTCTACTCTAAGAGTTAATTTACCTGTATGCACACTAATTTCAGCCTTACCAGTGGCTAGAAATGGTCGACCAAGAATGATAGGTACCTCTCTATCTTCCTGCACATCTAGCACAACAAAGTCTACCGGGAAGATGAACTTGTTTACCTTCACCAGCACATCCTCCACTATACCCATAAGGAAAGTGACTGAACGACCCGCTAGCTGGAGGGTGATGTCGGTGTCTTTAAGTCCAGTAAGTCCTATCTTCCTGAAAAGAGAATAGGGCATAAGATTAATACTTGCTCCAAGATCACATAGCGCCCTACCAAAAGATACCTCTCATATTGTGCCGGGAACAGTTGATAGCGAGCAGAAATGTCGCTATTTTAGTCTCAATTTATTAAGCTTTTTGATGCTTTAATCGTGTTTTTAATGAATATATTTAATGAATTTTGTTATTTGGTCCTTAGGAGCTAAGTTGGTGATTTTGGGAGAAAAAGAGCCAAAATTGAAGTAATTCTAGCCCAAATCATAGCTTGATGCAATTGAAGGCCCAAAGAAGACATTCATGAAGAAAAGACCAAGAGAAAGGAAGAAGAAGGCCCAAAAATCAGCCCAAAAGGAAGCTGATTTTTCTGGAAAATCTGGACAGCGTCGAGACGCTTAGCAAGGCAGCGTCGCGACGCTGCCCTTTCTTGTTGCCCAAGCCGCGTGCGCAGCAGCGTCGCGCCGCTTAGCAAGGCAGCGTCGCGACGCTACCCCTATTCCAGGCCTATAAATAGGCGCCCTTGGTGCCTCATTTCTCATGAATCCATCAACCAAGCCATCAATCCTTTCTTTCCTTTCTTAAGGCTCCTTTTTTGGAGCCCCTCTCAAGGCTTTTGAGCCTTTTTGAGAGGGTTCTTCTAGTGGGAAAATTTTGGGAATTTTGGGAAGCAATCCTAGAGGCTCGAGGAGTAGTCAGCGGGGGCTCCAAGCGTCAGCAAGGGGTTTTTCGACGGTCAATTCCTTTCCTTTTATGCCTTTTAATATGCTTTCCCTTGTAATTATTGTGGATATTATGTGTAGCTAAACCCCAATTTGGGGTCTTGAAATGAAATGATAGTTGAAATATTGTTATAATTTCTTGTCTCTTGCCCATGTCCTAATTATTTGTATGGATGTGCTTAATGCTTTACTCAATCTGGCCAATTGTGTAATGATTCGATTCTTAATGGAAACTCGACGGAGAGAAATTATGATAGATCATAATCCATGCAACTAGTTTAATTGCCCGTTGTGACACCGGGATTAGTTGATTAAACTTAGATTCCTAAAATGAATCAGAGCGTAATAATTAATGATTTTTAATAGCGCTAAGGACACTTAGGTTGTCAAAATGAATTAATTACAATTAGGGGAAACCGACAGGAGAACCTATGTGATTAACGGAGATTCTAGGTTTATAATTAGTTGGGCAATGAGATAGGATAATTATAGCAATTATTTAGCTAATCATTGATTTTCAAGACCCCTCTTCCCGCTTAAAGAAAACTCTTTCTCCACATTTTATTTTTGATTGATCAAATTGTTTTTGTTAATTGTCTTAAATTTAAATCCTTTTTATTGCATGAAGTGGTCCCTAAATATTATTTCGCCTAAGTATTTTCAGTGCTCAAGAAAATTTTAATTATTTGCTTAAGTTTCGCTTCGCCTCCCTGTGGATTCGATACTCGGAATACTTTCCGTTTTATATTACTTGCGGGCCGTGCGCTTTGCGGTCCATCAAGTTTTTGGCGCCGTTGCCGGGGAGGCTTGATTTTTAAGCAAAAAAAAAAAAAATTTAATTTTTCTTGACATCGAAAAGAAAAGGATAAATGGTAATTTAGGTGTAAATATTTTTTTCTTTCATCGTTTTGTGAATATTATTTTATTTTCATTTTTTGTTTGGTTCTTTTTGTTATCTGGGAGCATTGTATGCGAAGAAACAAGGTGGTTGATCTGTTTCCATTAGATCTTGAGATTAACAGGACTCTTAAATTCATTAGAAAAGAAAAAAGATTAGCAGAAACAATGGCCCACCAAGAAGAAGCTCCCAAGGCAATTAGAGATTTTCTGCAGCCAGTTCTTCCTACCGAGAATTCTGGAATTGTTTACGCCCCCATCCAAGCTACAAATTTTGAGCTAAAAACAGGGTTGATTCAGATGGCACGCGATAACTCGTTCAAGGGACATCCTTCCGAGGACCCCCACTCTCATCTGCGATCATTCCTAGAAATATGCGGGACGGTAAAGATGAACGGAGTTCCGGCCGACGCAATCAGATTGAGGCTGTTTCCATTTTCTCTACAGGATAAAGCAAAAGATTGGCTCGAATCAGTCGAGACGGGCAACATCAGTACTTGGGACGAGCTTGCCCAGGCTTTTCTGACAAAATTTTTTCCACCAGCTAAGACTACCAAAGCTGCGGACTGAAATTGGAACATTCAAACAGCTTGACGAAGAGCAGTTATACGAAGCGTGGGAAAGATATAAGGAAATGCTTAGGCGATGCCCCCAACTCGGATATCCTGATTGGCTTCAGGTACAGTTATTCTATAATGGATTAAACCCCTCCACAAAGACAGTCCTTGACACATCAGCAGGAGGGAGTTTTCTTTCAAAAACAGTGACAGAAGCCAAAGACCTGCTTGAGGAAATGGCGGCAACAAGTTATCAATGGCCGACGGAGAGAGGAACATTTACAAAGAAGGCTGGATTGTATGAACTGGATGAGTCAAGTTCACTGAAAGCGCAACTGGCATCTCTGACCAATGCACTAAACAAATTGACGTCATCTGAGGTGGTTAAGTCCATTTCCACCTTAGCTGAAGGTCATTCAAAGAAGGAAGGTCAAGATGTGGAAGAAGTTCAATACATAGGAAATAGATCATATACTCAAGGAGTACCAAACTTCTACCACCCCAGTCTGCGCAATCACGAGAACTTCTCATATGCGAATACGAAGAATGTTTTGCAGCCACCCCCAGGTTTTGCATCAACGAGTACTCCTGAAAAGAAAAATAATCTGGAGGAGATGGTGGCTTTATTCATCAAGGAACAAAGAATATTGAATGTGAGTCTCCAGACATCAGTAAACAACCACGACGCAGCTCTAAAGAATATGGAAGTGCAGATAGGTCAGATTGCTTCAGCAGTAAATGCCCTTCAAAAGGGAAAATTTCCAAGTGATACAGAGCCTAACCCGAAAGAGCAGTGTAAGATGGTGGTTTTGAGAAGTGGCAGAAGACTGGAGAACAGTTCAGAGAAGAAAAAGGAAGAAGAAAAGAGAAGGGATGAAGATAAAGGGACTGAGGCACAAAAAGCCTCCTCTGAAAGGTTCCTACATCCTCCCAACTCTATTGAAGTAAAATGTGATTTTTCTAACAGCTTTGCAGGTAGAAAAGAAGATGAGAGGCAGAATGACAATAAAAAGATGACTGAGGAAGAAGTGGTTCCATGCAACCACCATGACAGAGGTTCGCATATTAGCCCGCCTAAGCGGAGGGGCGAATGTCCAACCTTTGATTACAGGGAGTTACCTTTTCCTCAAAGATTTAAGAATGTCAAATTAGATGAACAATTTCAAAAATTTTTAGAAATGTTTAAAAAGTTGTCTGTGAATATTCCATTGGTAGAAGCTTTGTATAATATGCCAAATTATGGAAAATTCATGAAGGAAATGCTTTCTAAAAAGAAAAGTCTGAAAAAAGAAGTTTTTAATTTATCTGAGAGTAGCAGTACCATTATTTCTGGTAGGATACCCTCTAAGCAGAAAGACCCAGGGAGTTTTACTGTTCCCTGCACCATAGAAGAAGTATCCTTCGATAGGGCTTTGTGTGATTTAGGAGCAAGTATAAATTTGATGCCCTACTCTGTGTACAGGAAGATTGGTTTATCAGGTATGACAGACACTGACGTCACTCTCCAGCTTGCTGATAGATCGATTACCCACCCGATGGGTGTTGTGGAGGACGTGTTGGTGAAAGTCAACAAATTCATCTTCCCTGTAGATTTCGTGGTACTGGACATGAAAGAGGACAAAGAAGTGCCAATTATCTTAGGCAGACCTTTCCTAGCCACTGGTAAGGCTGAGATTAGCGTGCATACAGGTAAGCTTACCTTGAACATTGATGATGAAAAAGTCGTGTTTAGTATTTTTGGCCAAGATGAATCTGTTTGTAGTTTGCATACATGTTTTTCTGTTGGGCCTGAATACTTGACTGATGACGATGAAGAGGTAGACTATAATCTTGGCCTAGGCTTAGGAGAAATGCTTGTTGATAATATGGATTTTGATCATGATGTATATATGGATAATCCTCTGTTTGAAAATGATTTGGATCTGCCTGACTTCGAAAATGAATTAGACTTGCCTGCTTGTGACAATGAAAGATCTGCAGTTGATGATTTACCTTCCTTTGAAAATGAATTGGAATTGCCTGAAATGAATAATTTTGATGATGATATTGAATTGCCTGACATTGAGCATGAACATAAAAGGCATAAAAAAGATTGCTCGATAGATAATTTTGAGTCTGACCATGATTACAGTGAATCTATTGAGTCTGATCTTGACATTCCTGAATGCATGAATCCTGACAATGTGAATACTTTCTTTTCAAGTCCTGATGATGTGTACAGCTTAGAATCTGACCCGGAAGAACTTGAATCTGTGAATAGTATAGAATCTGATCCTGAAATTCTTGAATTCTTTAATTCTTCTGATGATGAGTCATGTGATAGCTTAGTTGAATCATTTTTTAATTCTGAGTCTAAAGGATCTTCTGAGCATGTAGATATTTTTTCTGATGAATGGACTGGCATGATTGATAGGCCATCTCTAGATCCTAGACCAGTAGATATTATAACGCTTGATGACTCTGTTAACAACTGTTTTAAGAATAGAGATTTAGAAAAGAGATTTGATGCGGCTGATTATTTTCTAAAATGTTATTATGAGAATCTCTTTAGTGAAGATGGGCCAGGGGAAAGTTTTTTTTTCTCCCCTGTTTGTAGTTTGCAATTCGGTGCGTGATTTCTTGCAGGGCCCGGAGGATGATGAAAATTTTTATTTTGAGCCTCCGTAAGCGTGCCGAGCCTAGTCTAGCTAAAGACGTTAAAGAAAGCGCTGCTTGGGAGGCAACCCAAGGATTAAAGTAGTTAGTTGTTTTTGCGGTAAATAATTTTCTTTGCTCCGTGATCCAATTTTGTTTTGCAGGATCACCTTAGCAAATCCCAAAATTCCACATTTCCCATTTTTCATGGATCCAAAGAAAGAGGATGAAGTGCTCCTAGCTCAGGGAAGTCTCAGTATCTCTCTTTATGCTTTTCTGTTTTAAAACATTTGGGACAATGTTTAGTTTAAGTTTGGGGGGGGGGGAGGCTTCCGCTGTGTTGAGCATATTTAAATTCTGTTGGATGCATGAATAGATAGCCATGATAGCCAAGGATGTGATTTTTGAAATTTTGGGAGAAAATGGTTTATATGTTGTGGAATCTGGGAGCACGGCAGAAATTGTGAAATTTTAAAATTTTTTGATACTTAGTTTTGATGTCTAAAGCATGCAATAGTCTTATCTAATGACGTCTTTGAAAATCTAGATTCTTATTATGGTTTTCAAAATTGTTGTCACCCCGATAGGCTTAGTTTCTAATATCAGGAAGTTCATGCTTGATTGCTCTAAAGAACTAGGTAGGAAAAAATTCTATGCCTGCTGAGAGAAAAGCAAAAGCAACAAAAAGAAAATGTGAGAAAAAGAAAATCTGTTGAAAAAGAATTTTTGCTTGCTCAAAAGAAAAAAGCCTAGGGGTAAAAAGAGCTACCTGCGGTGTGATCAGTTAGGCCAACCAGAGAATAAAAATCGGGTTAAGGGTCCCTGCACCGTAGTGTGAAAGCTAGTACCATTAGATATCAAAATGCAAGTTTGGGGGAGGAGCAAAAGAAAAAGAAAAGAAAAAGAAGAGAAAAAGAAAAATCATGTGAGAATTCTGCTCCCCCATGAAAAAAGAAAAGGATGACAGGCACCCTAGTTACTTTTTTTTGCATGATAGAAGGACTCCGAAGTATTAGGGGCTCTTAGCCAGTGTAGGGGGAAAACAAATGGAGAAAGCCATAAGACTAATCTAGGCTAGTAAAAGAATCAATAGATAAGTCTTGAGCATGCTATTCATTAATCTTAAGTTCAAACTAGTTTAAGATTTCTTCAAGAGTATGCGGTGCTTGCTTATTCCACTTGCATGTTTTCCATTCGATCCTAAGAATTCCAAAATCACTGAGGATTGAGCGATTCTATTTCATGCATCTTTAGAATTTATTTTGCTCGGGACTAGCAAAAGCTTAAGTTTGGGGGTGTGATAGCGAGCAGAAATGTCGCTATTTTAGTCTCAATTTATTAAGCTTTTTGATGCTTTAATCGTGTTTTTAATGAATATATTTAATGAATATTGTTATTTGGTCCTTAGGAGCTAAGTTGGTGATTTTGGGAGAAAAAGAGCCAAAATTGAAGTAATTCTAGCCCAAATCATAGCTTGATGCAATTGAAGGCCCAAAGAAGACATTCATGAAGAAAAGACCAAGAGAAAGGAAGAAGAAGGCCCAAAAATCAGCCCAACAGGAAGCTGATTTTTCTGGAAAATCTGGACAGCGTCGAGACGCTTAGCAAGGCAGCGTCGCGACACTGCCCTTTCTTGTTGCCCAAGCCGCGTGCGCAGCAGCGTCGCGACGCTTAGCAAGGCAGCGTCGCGACGCTACCCCTATTCCAGGCCTATAAATAGGCGCCCTTGGTGCCTCATTTCTCATGAATCCATCAACCAAGCCATCAATCCTTTCTTTCCTTTCTTAAGGCTCCTTTTTTGGAGCCCCTCTCAAGGCTTTTGAGCCTTTTTGAGAGGGTTTTTCTAGTGGGAAAATTTTGGGAATTTTGGGAAGCAATCCTAGAGGCTCGAGGAGTAGTCAGCGGGGGCTCCAAGCGTCAGCAAGGGGTTTTTCGACGGTCAATTCCTTTCCTTTTATGCCTTTTAATATGCTTTCCCTTGTAATTATTGTGGATATTATGTGTAGCTAAACCCCAATTTGGGGTCTTGAAATGAAATGATAGTTGAAATATTGTTATAATTTCTTGTCTCTTGCCCATGTCCTAATTATTTGTATGGATGTGCTTAATGCTTTACTCAATCTGGCCAATTGTGTAATGATTCGATTCTTAATGGAAACTCGACGGAGAGAAATTAGGATAGATCATAATCCATGCAACTAGTTTGATTGCCCGTTGTGACACCGGGATTAGTTGATTAAACTTAGATTCCTAAAATGAATCAGAGCGTAATAATTAATGATTTTTAATAGCGCTAAGGACACTTAGGTTGTCAAAATGAATTAATTACAATTAGGGGAAACCGACAGGAGAACCTATGTGATTAACGGAGATTCTAGGTTTATAATTAGTTGGGCAATGAGATAGGATAATTATAGCAATTATTTAGCTAATCATTGATTTTCAAGACCCCTCTTCCCGCTTAAAGAAAACTCTTTCTCCACATTTTATTTTTGATTGATCAAATTGTTTTTGTTAATTGTCTTAAATTTAAATCCTTTTTATTGCATGAAGTGGTCCCTAAATATTATTTCGCCTAAGTATTTTCAGTGCTCAAGAAAATTTTAATTATTTGCTTAAGTTTCGCTTCGCCTCCCTGTGGATTCGATACTCGGAATACTTTCCGTTTTATATTACTTACGGCCCGTGCGCTTTGCGGTCCATCAACAGTAAAACTTCATGGATCTTTTTGTTGTAAAGGTATCCTCCCTGAGACTGTTGTACTGCTATTTTCCGACAGTATACAAACTTCTTTTCCATTCAAATTCTTCTTTTTCGCTAACATTTCTTTCATAAATTTTCCATAGTTAGGCATATTAGATAGAGCGTCTACTAAAGGTATATTAACAGACAACTTCTTGAACATTTCTAAGAATCTAGCAAACTGCTCATCTAATTTAACATTTTTAAACATATGGGGAAAATGTAACTCCCTGTGATAGCGAGCAGAAATGTCGCTATTTTAGTCCCAATTTATTAGGCTTTTATGTGCTTTAATTGTGTTCTTAATGAAAATATTTAATGTATTCTGTTATTTGGTCCTTAGGAGCAAATGATTTTGGGAGAAAAAGTGCCAAAAATGAAGCAAAAGAAGTCCAAATCCAAGCTTGGATCAAAAGAGGATCCAAGGAGGCCAATCATGATGAAAAAGCCCAAAAAGAAGTGAAGAGAAAGCCCAAAAATTAGCCCAAATCGAAGCTGGAAATTCTGGAAATTGGGTCAGCGTTGCGACGCTACCCATTTCTTGGGCAACAAGACGCGTGCATAGCAGCGTCGCGACGCTGTGCAATGTAGCGTCACAATGCTGGAATATATGAATTGGATGAGTCAAGTTCATTGAAGGCACAGATGGCATCTCTGACCAATGCACTGAACAAGTTGACTTCATCTGAGGTGGTCAAATCCATTTCCACCTTAGCTGAAGGTCATTCAAAGAAGGAAGGTCAAGATGTGGAAGAAGTCCAGTACGTAGGAAACAGACCATTTGCTCAAGGAGTACCGAACTTCTACCACCCCAGTCTGCGCAATCACAAGAACTTCTCATACTCAAATACGAAGAATGTTTTGCAGCCGCCGCCAGGTTTTGCATCATCCAGTGCGCCTGAAAAGAAGAGTAACCTGGAGGAGATGGTGGCTCTATTTATTAAAGAACAAAGAGTGTTGAACGTAAATCTCCAGACGACAGTTAATAACCATGACACAGCTCTGAAAAACATGGAAGTGCAAATAGGATAGATCGCTTCAGCGGTGAATGCCCTTCAGAAGGGAAAATTTCCAAGTGATATTGAGCCTAACCCAAGAGAGCAGTGCAAGATGGTGACACTGAGAAGTGGTAGATAGCTGGAGACCAGTTCAAAAAAGAAGAAGGAAGAAGAAAAGAGCAAGGATGAAGATGAAAGGGCTGAGACACAAAAAACCTCCTCTGAAAGGTCCCAACATCCTCCTAACTCTATTGATTTAAATTGTGATTTTTCTAACAATTTTGAAGGAAGAAAAGAAGATGAAAAGCAAGATGGCAGGCACAGAGAGAAACTGAACGAGGAAGAAGTGGTTCCATGCAACCATCATGACAAAGGCTCGCACATTAGCCCGCCCAAGCGGAGGGGAAAATGTCCAACCTTTGACTACAGGGAGTTACCTTTTCCTCAGCGCTTTAAAAATGTTAAATTAGATGAGCAGTTTCAAAAGTTCCTAGAAATGTTTAAGAAATTATCTGTGAATATTCCCTTAGTAGATGCCTTGTATAACATGCCTAATTATGAGAAATTCATGAAAGAAATGCTTTCTAGGAAGAAAAGTTTGAAAAAAGAAAATTATAAATTATCTGAGAGTAGTAGTACCATTGTTTCTGGGAAGATGCCTTCTAAACAGAAAGATCTAGAGAGTTTTACTGTTCCCTACACTATAGGAGAAGTATCTTTCAATAGGGCTTTATGTGATTTAGGTGCTAGTATAAATTTAATGCCCTATTCTGTTTACTGGAAGATTGGTTTAACAAGAATGAAGGACACTGACGTCACTCTCCACCTTGTTGATAGATCGATTACCCACTCGATGGGTGTTGTGGAGGACGTGCTGGTGAAAGTCAACAAATTTATCTTCCCCGTAGACTTTGTGGTACTCGACATGCTGGAAGACAAAGAGGTGCCCATTATTCTAGGCAGACCTTTCTTAGCAACTGGTAAGGCTGAGATTAGTGTGCATACAGGTAAACTTACCTTGAACATTGATGATGAAAAAGTCGTGTTTAGTATTTTGACCAGGATGAATCTGTTTGTAGTTTGCATACATGTTTTTCTGTTGGTCCTGAATACTTGACTGACGATGATGAAGATGTAGAGTAATCTTGGCCTAGGCTTAGGGGAAGTGTTTATGAATGATGGGGATTTTAATCATAATGCATATTTAGATGATCCTCTGTTTGAGAATGATTTAGAACTGCCTGACTTTGAGAATGAATTAGACTTGCGTGCTTGTGAGAATGAAAGATCTGCAGTTGATGATTTACGTTCCTTTGAGAATGAATTAGAATTGCCTAAAATCAATGATTTTGATGATGATATTGATTTGCCTGACATTGAGGATGAGCATGAAATGCATAAGAAAGATTGCTTGATAGATAATTTTGAGTCTGATCATGATTACACTGAATCTATTGAGTCTGATCTTGATATTCCTGAATGCATGAACCCTGATAATGTTAATACTTTTGATTCGTGTCCTGATGATTTGTATAGCATAGAATCTGACCCAGAGGAACTTGAATCTGTGCATAGTATAGAATTCGATCCTGAAATTCTTGAATTCTTGAATTCTTCTGATGATGAGTCATATGATAGCTTAGTTGAATCATTTTTTAATACTGAGTCTGAGGAATCTCTTGAGCATGTAGATATTTTTTCTGATGAATGGACTGACATGATTGATAGGCCATCTTTAGATCCTAGACCGGTTGATATCATAACGCTTGATGACTCTGTTAACAACTATTTTGTGAATAGAGATTTAGAAAAGAGATTTGATGCAGCTGATTATTTTCTGAAATGTTATTATGATAATCTCTTTAGTGAAGATGGGCCAGGGGAAAGTTTTTTTTCTCCCTTGTTTGTAGTATGCAATTCGGTGCGTGATTTTTTGCAAAGCCCGGAGGATGATGAAAATTTTTATTTCGAGCCTTCGTAAGCGTGCCGAGCATCGTCTAGCTAAAGACGTTAAAGAAAGCGCTGCTTGGGAGGCAACCCAAGGATTAAAATTTAAGTAGTTGTTTTTGTGGTAAATAATTTTCTTTGCTCTGTGATCCAATTTTGTTTTGCAGGATCACATTAGCAAATCCCAAAAATGCCAAAAATCCCACTTTTCTGGATCCAAAGGAAGAGGATGAAGCGCTCCTAGCTCAGGGAAGTCTCAGTATCCCTCTTTATGCTTTACTGTTTTCAAAACATTGGAGACAATGTTTAGTTTAAGTTTGGGGGGGGGGGGAGGCTTTTGCTGTGTTGAGCATATTTAAATTCTGTTGGTGATGACATGCAAAAGTGTCTTCATTTTCCTATTAATTTTAGCCAGTTTTATGCTTGAATTGTGTGCTTTAATGCTATTTTCTGTTTAAATTTCAGAAAATCGAGTCAAAGAAGAAAAATCAGAATTTTGAGAGATTTTGGATGATTTTGGAGGCTTTTGGAGCAATTTGGAGAATTACATTGAAGACCCAAATCCAAAAAGCAAAGAAGAATGAGTTAGAAGCCCAAATTCATTAATTTCAAGTCTTAAATTATCAAGTTGGGTCAGAAAAGTGCCCAAAATCCATTGCAAGAAGCATTTGGGCCAAAAGAAAGCTGGAGGCCCAAAAATGGAGTCGAAATCGGGCCATTATTGAAGATTCAGGGCCTAGCGTCGACTAAGCCTGGAGCGTCCCGACGCTAGGCAGCCGCGTGGAGATTTCTGGAATCGCGACAGCGTCGCGACGCTGTCGAGATAGCGTCTCGACGCTGCGACGTCTTGGAGCCCAAGAAAAGATGACGTCAGAGCGTCGCGACGCTACGCCTGCTGGGAGCCTATAAAAGGAGCCCTTTGCATCATTATTTTGTGTGCCAATTTGTGGGTTTTCACCCCATTCTAGAATCCACACTAAAATTTGGGATTTTTGGGAGAGTTTTGGAGCTTTGTTGAAAATCTTTGGAGCTCGTGATCGATGGAGGTCGGTGCGGGATCGAGGAGATCAACACTTTTATGAGCATTTCTCTTCCCTTTTTCTTTATGTTTTAGTTTCTAGAATTGTAATTGTGATTAGGAATTATTGGATTTTAGTGATTATGAGTATTGAATTCCTAAATTCTTTGAGTTGATTTAGATGTTGAACCTTTGCTTGATTAATGAATTGATGTGGTTTAATTGTCATTATTGTTCATTTGTGCATTTTGTCCGTAATGCTTTTAATCAACTGATCACTGATTAAATGAATCGTTACTAAGTGGAAACTCGATGGAGAGAAGCTTAGACAAGAATTGAATGCATGACTAACGGTTATTTACCCGGGTGACACGGGATTGACTAAATAACGTTAGAGGTTGTACTGAAGGGTCGTAATGCCATGCTAAGTAAATAAAGATGAGACTGAAAGGAGATTCTTTATTGAAAGGTATGAGATAGGAGGAGAACGATAGGAGAATGTTTGTCATTAGGCTTCTAGACTTATGAATCAAATGATTAGTTAATCCATATTAGTTAATTGATTAAGCATTAAAGGTCCAATTGATGAAATCTACCACTCTAGAATTATCCCTCCAAATTGTGTCTCTATTTATCTTTTGCTTTCTAGATTAGCTTTTTATTATTCTTTTCGGCATTAGATTTTGTTCTCTAAATAAAGTTAAGAAAGATTATTCGTGGTAATTAATTGAATAAATCCAATCCCTGTGGAGACGATACTCTATACTCAAAATCACTATATTACTTGTGACGACCCGCGACGATCGCAAAATCGTGCAACAGTTGGATGCATGAATAGATAGCTATGATAGCCAAGGATGTGATTTTAGAAATTTTGGGAGAAAATAGTTTATATGTTGTGGAATCTGGGAGCACGACAGAAATTTTGAAATTTTAAAATTTTTTGATACTTAGTTTTGATGTCTAAAGCATGCAATAGCCTTATCTAATGACGTCTTTGAAAATCTGGATTCTTATTATGGTTTTTAAAGTTTGTTGTCACCTAGATAGGCTTAGTTTCTAATACTAGGAAGTTCATGCTTGATTGTTCTAAAGAGCTAGGTAGAAAAAAATGATATGCTTGTTGAGAGAAAAGAAAAAGCAACAAAAGAAAATGAGAGAAAAGAAAAATCTGTTGAAAAAGAAAATTTTTTGCTTGCACAAAAGAAAAAGCCTAGGGCTAAAAAGAGCTACCTACGGTGTGATCAGTTAGGCCAACCAGAGAATAAAATTCAGGTTAAGGGTCCCTGCACCGTAGTGTGAAAGCTAGTACCATTAGAAATCAAAATGCAAGTTTGGGGGAGTAGCAAAAGAAAAGAAAAGAGAAATCATTTGTGAGTTTTACTCCCCCATGAAAAAGAAAAAAAATTACAGGCACCCTAGTTTCTTTTTTTTGCATGATAGAAGGACTCCGACCTATTAGGAGCTCTTAGCTAGTGTAGGGGAAAAAATGGAGAAAGCCATAAGACTAATCTAGGTTAGTAAAAGAATCAATAGATAAGTCTTAAGCATGCTATTCATTAATCTTAAGTTCAAACTAGTTTAAGATTTCTTCAAGAGTATGCGGTGCTTGCTTATTCCACTTGCATGTTTTCCATTCTATCATAAGAATTCCAAAATCATTGAGGCTTGAGCGATTCTATTTCATGCATCTTTAGAATTTATTTTGCTCGAAACTAGCAAAAGCTTAAGTTTGGGGGTGTGATAGCGAGCAGAAATATCGCTATTTTAGTCCCAATTTATTAGGCTTTTATGTGCTTTAATCGTGTTTTTAATGAAAATATTTAATGTATTATGTTATTTGGTCCTTAGAAGCAAAGACGGTGATTTTGGGAGAAAAAGTGCCAAAAATGAAGCAAAAGAAGCCCAAATCCAAGCTTGGATCAAAAGGGGATCCAAGGAGGCCAATCATGATGAAAAAGCCCAAAAAGAAGTGAAGAGAAGGCCCAAAAATTAGCCCAAACCGAAGCTGGAAATTCTGGAAATTGGGTCAGCGTCGAGACGCTGTGAAGACAGCGTCGCGACGCTACCCATTTCTTGGGCAACAAGACGCGTGCATAGCAGCGTCACGACGTTGTGCAATGTAGCGTCGCGACGCTGACCCCATTCCGGGCCTATAAAAGGCACCTCTTGGTGCCTCATTTTTCATCAATCAACCATCAACCATTTCCATTCTTTCCTTCCTTTCCTTCCTCCTTTGGCTCCTTTGGGGCCTCTCTCAAGGCTTTCTAGCCTTTTTGAGAGATTTCTCAGTGGGAAATATTTGGGGAATTTTGGGGAGAATCTTAGGAGGCTCAAGGAGTAGTCGGCGGGGCTCCGAGCGTGAGCGAAGGGGTTTTTCGACGGTCAATTCCTCTCTTAATTATGGTTTTCATTGTAAATGTTGTGGATATTTTAGCCAAGAGTAGCTAAACCCCAATTTGGGGTCTTGAAATGAAATTATAGTTTAAATGTCGTTATAATTTCTTGCCTCTTGCCCTTGTCCTAATTATTTGTATGGATGTGCTTAATGCTTTATTCAATCTCGCCAATTGTGTAATGATCTGATTCTTAATGGAAACTCGACGGAGAGAAATTAGGATAGATCGTAATCCATGCAACTAGTTTAATTGCCCGTTGTGACATCGGGATTAGTTGATTAAACTTAGATTCCTAAAATGAACCAGAGCGTAATAATTAATGATTTTTAATGGCGCTAAGGACACTTAGGTTGTAAAAATGAATTAATTACAATTAGGGGAAACCAACAGGAGAGCCTATGTGATTAACGAAGATTCTAGGATTATAATTAGTTGCACAAGGAGATAGGATAATTATAACATTTGTTCAGCTATTAATTGATTTTCAAGACCCCTCTTCCCATTAAAAGAAAACTCTTTCTCCATATTTTATTTTTCGATTGATCAATTTATTTTATTGCTTTGAATTTTAAATTCCTTTTTATTGCATGAGTTGTTCCCTAAATATTATTTCGCCTAAGTACTTTTAGTGCTCAAGAGATTTTATTTTTGCTTAATTTTCGCTTCGCCTCCCTATGGATTCGATACTCGGTATTACCTACCATTTTATATTACTTGTGACGACCTGTGCGCTTGCGGTAATCGCTTGGCGGTGTGCAACACCCTGTAATCAAAGGTTGGACATTCGCCCCTCCTTCTGGGCGGGCTGATGTGCGACCCCCGGTCGTGGTGTTTGCATGGGACCACCTCTTCTTCTTTTCTTTCATCTTCTCTTTCAGCTTCTCTTTTTCATCCAACTTCTTCTTTACTTCTTCTTTACATGCAAAACTGATAGTAGAATCAAAATTTATATCAACTGAGCAAGGAGGATTTTAGGACCTGTCCTTGGAGGTTTTTTGTGCCTCGGTCCCTCCGTCTTCATCCAGGCTCATTTTTTCTTCCTTCTTTTTCTTCTCTTCATTCGAGTAGTTCTCCAGTCGTCTCCCACTTCGGAGTGTGATCATCTTGCATTGCTCTCTAGGGTTCACTTCTGTATCACTCGAAATTTTACCCTTTTGAAGGGTGTTTACTTTTGTTGCTATCTGCCCCATCTGAACTTCCATATTTTTTAGAGCGATATCATGGTTGTTCATAGATGCTACCAAGGTGTTCACTAACGTTTGGAGGTTCACATTCAGCACCTTCATCTCCTTTATGAAAAGTGCCACCATCTCCTCAAGGTTGCTCTTCTTTTCCGGCGTACTTGTAGAAGCAAACCCTGGAGGTGGTTGTAAAACATTCTTAGTGTTAGAATAAGAAAAATTCTCGTGGTTGCGCAAACTTGGGTGATAGAAATTCGGTAGGCCTTGATTTTGATTATATGCACAGTTGCCTACATACTGAACTTCTTCAACCTCTTGGCTCTCTTTCTTTGAATATTTCTCCGCTAAGGTAGAAATTGACTTTACTACCTCAGAAGACGACAATTTGTTTAACATGTTCGTCAGGGAGGCCACTTGCGCTTTCAGTGTGCTTGACTCGTCAATTTCATAAGTTCCAGCCTTTTTTGAAGATGATGATGATGATGATGATGCCCTCTCTGTGGGCCACTGATAGCAGGTCGATGTCATCTCCTCCAAAAGCTCCTTTGGGTCTGTAACAGTTTTTTTATAAGAAGCTCCCACCTGTAGAAGTATCAAGGATAGTTTTAGTGGCAAAACTCAAACCGTTATAAAATAGTTGTACCTGGAGCCAGCCTGGGTAGCCGTGCTGCGGACACTTCCTGAGCATCTCCTTGTAGCTTTCCCATGCCTCGTACAGTTGTTCATTGGCCAACTGTCTAAATGTACCAATCTCCGTGCATAGCTTGGTTGTCTTGGCAGGCGGGAAGAATCTTGTGAGAAACGCCTAAGCTAGCTCGTCCCAAGTACTTATGCTACCAAATTCTATCGATTCTAACCAATCTTTGGCTTTATCTTGGAGGAAAAATGGAAATAACCTTAGCCTTATAGCGTCTGTTGAAACCCCGTTCATTTTAACAGTCCCACAAATCTCGAGAAAGGAACGAAGATGGAAGTGAGGATCTTCCGAAAGGTGTCTTTTAAAGGAACAATCCCTTGCCATTTGAATTAATCTCGTCTTAAGTTCGAAATTGTTTGCTTGTATGGGAGTGTAGATGATACCAGAATTTTCAGTTGGGAGATTTGGCTATAGAAAATCTCTGATAGCCTTGGGTACGTTATCTTGCTGGTGTTGGGTTTTATGCTTTAAAACTCGTAGATAGTAAATGAAACAAATTAATCGATCTCAATAAAGCGTTATTTGAGTAATTCAGTAATTTGGTTATTGAATAATCGAGTTTGCATTAATAAACCCTAAATCCAATAAACTAAGATCCAAGGTTGTTTAAATGAAACTTGGACTAGTATGTGGGGACATACGGGGATCAGTGTCCAAGTAACAACCTAAAAGGTCTATAGTTTAGGGATAAGGATGGGTACGTTATCCTTGTGACACTATGTGATACAACCCACCTTGTATTCGATACAGATGCAATGATCCAAAGAATCCATGTAGGAGACATGCGGGTGGGGGTATTCTATGCAATGAGTTTGCATAAGACCGGACCGCGAAATAGTAACCACTAGATGTAACGTCGTTAACTAGTTTAGTTTTCTATTTCAATAGGATGACCTAGGTAACTCAATCTCAATCCTAAGTCTGTTATGAACCCCTTTCAGGAGGGATTATCCTTAGATTTGTATGGGTGAGAGTGGCTAGTTCGCCGACTCAATAATCCTACCATTTCAGGGGCAAGACCGAATGGGGGCTAGGAACATAACAGTACAAGATGGAATTCACTCCTTCCCCTATTGGGGTAAGTAGATGTGTCTTCTCTTAAGGGCTGATTTCGGGACTTGAACAAAGGCGCTCCGTCCTCTCCTAGCCCGAGAGGAACTCCTATTTAGTGGTTGGACCCTAAACAACTTGTTCATTAGAGGAATCAGTGGTACTTAAGGAACCAGAGGTAACCCAAGGGTAAAATGGTAATTTGACCCAACTGGTGTTACGAACACACGTGAAGGATTGACTTACTGCTTGGTCGATATCCATGGACACATAAATATTCTACAGTGAGAAGAGTGCAGTTGTGGGTCTTTAGTGGAGTGACCCACAGTTAACGAATGTTGACTAACTTGGTTAATGAGTTTGACCAATTAGTCTCGTATCGTTGGAGCTTCTGATCTGTAGGTCTATTAGGTCCAACTAGTAGCTCGTAAAGAGACTTGAGGCAACTAAGTATAAATTGTAAATTGAAAGTGTTCAATTTATTTGGGGAATCGTATAATGTATATTGATGCATTATAATATAAAGTTTATGAAACTTTATAATATAATTTTTGAATTAATTTTAAAAATTAATTTTTGAGAGAAAATATTTGAAAGAGTTCAAATAAATTTAATATGAATTGGATTCATATTAATTTCAATTTTAATAAAATCCCAAGATTAAATATATGATATTTAATTGAGAAATTAATTAATTATGGAATTAATTAATTAATTATTAAAATTAGAGACCTTTTCCTATTAGGAAAAGGTCTTCCTTTTCCTATTAAGAAAAAAATCTTGGCCTTTACTATATATAGGACCCCTGGGATAGGGTGAAAGACATCCCATTCATTCTCCTACTCTTAGAGAATTCCCTTGAAGGCTCCCTTTAGACTCCCACCAGTCTCCTGCCTCTAGAAGTCTCAGAGTCATACCGTGTAGCCATAGTGGTGGTGTTTGCAGTAGTTCGTGATTATTTCACAAGTAGTTGGTGAATTTAATCTGAGTCATCAACGGGAGTAAGTAATTTGTTACTATATATATTAGATTTAGATCTAATATTTTTATATGCTTAGCCTTAATATAAATTTAGAATAGTTCTAAGATTATTGTCAATGTATTGATATTTTAGATTAAACAAAATTAATTATGAGTCAGTTCCAATCACGCTTCCGCTTTACGGAATTACGAAATTCTAATCCTTCAGCTGGGCCATTATTTCCGTCAGTCTTTTATCTCTACGAATCACTCTAATCGTCCTGTCAGTCTCAAAATCTAGAGAAAACAGATTAGCCTCCTTATCACTTCGCATACAATGCCCCCAAGCTAATCAAATATATATATATATAAAATAAAACTAGCACAAAAAGAATAAAAGAAAATATTTACACCCTAAATTAATACTCAGTCCGTTCTTTTCAATGTCAGAAAATTATGTTGCCTAAAACAAACCTCCCCGGCAATGGCGCCAAAAACTTGTTGTTGCTCCCGCAAGCGTACGGTTGCCCAAGTAATATAAAACAGTAAAGTAATACCGAGTATCGATTTCCACAGGGAGGATAGTGATTAGGCAAGATAATGAACCGAACAATAAAATTACTGAGATAGAATATTATCTAGGGACCTAAACATGATGATAAAAAGCAATAAAAAATTAATGCAATCAAAGAATTAAAGTGATCAATCAAATGTAAAAAGTGGAGAAAGAATCTATTGTGAGGCGGGGTCTTGAAAGTCAGATTATAGCTAATTAATTATACTAATTGCCCTATCTCGTGCTCGACTAATTATAAACCTAGAATCTCCGTTTAGCACATAGGTTCTCCTTTCGGTTTCCCCTAATTATAATTAACTCATATTAATAACCTAAGTGTCCTTAGCATTATTAAATTTGTTAATTAATTAGCTCTGATTCATTTTTGGTCTCTAAGCCTAACTAGCTACTCTCGCTGTCACTACGAGCAGTTAAGCCTAGTTGAGTGGATTATGATCTATCTTAACTTCTCTCTGTCGAGTTTCCATTAAGAATCTAATCACTATACAATTGGCTAGACTTTATAGAGCATTGAGACAATCCACACAAATAATCAGTATATGGACACAAAGATAGGTAATTAAGATAACAATCAACTATAATCTTTCATTTCAAGACCCACAATTGGGATTTAGCTATACATGAGTGTCAAAACTTTCCAATGATACATACTAATATCCATTAAAGAGCAATTAAGAGAGTTAGAAGATGAACCATAGAAAGACCCCTTGCTTGCGCCTTGGATCCCCTCCGTTACAAGCTCCCGAGCACTCCAAAAATGCTCAATACAAGATTTCACACTTCCCTCATAACTCGACCCTTAAGGTAGGCTTCAAGAGCCTTGGAAGAGACTAAAGAATGGATTGGAGTTGGAAGAGACTAAAGAATGGATTGGAGTGGTGATTGATGATCAAAATGGGAGGTGAGGTGCGCTATTTATAGGCTTGAAAATGGGGCAGCGTCACGACGCTGTGACGTCACCTTCTTGGGCGGCAAGTCAGGACAGCGTCGCGACACTGTCCTATTTCCAAAACATTCCAGGCGCAATTTTGAGTTGAATTTCGGGCTTCCCTCCTCTTTTTGGCCCAACTGCTTTTCAAGATGGATCTTGAACTATTTTATCTTGACCCAACTTGATCTTTAAGGCTTGAACTCCATGAAATTGGGCTCTTTTCTCTTCTTTTTCTCCAATTATCCATAAAATTCTCATAGGGACAAAATTACACAAATAAATAGATATGTATGATAAAAACACAATAAAAGCACACAAAAGCTAGTAAATTTAAGGACAAAATAGCAACATTTATGCTTGCCTTCAGGCGTTATGTGATCTTGGAGCGGGTATTAATCTTATGCCCTATTCCCTTTTCAGGAAGATTGGACTTACTGGACTTAAAGACACCGACATAAAACTCCAGTTTGCGGACCGATCAATTACTCACCCAATGGAGATAGTGGAGGATGTGCTGGTGAAGGTAAATAAGTTCATTTTTTCGGTAGACTTCGTTGTGCTGGACATGCAGGAAGATAGAGAGGTACCCATCATTCTTGGTAGACCATTTCTAGCCACTGGTAAGGCTGAAATTAGTGTGCATATAGTTAAATTGACTCCTAGCGTAGATGATGAAAATGTAGTGTTCAATATCTTTGGCCATGATGAGTCTGTTTGTAGCATACATACTTGCTTTTCTGTTGGCCTAGATTTTCTTCCTGATGAGAATGAAGAAGAAGAGTTAAACTTAGACCTAGAGTTAGAAGGTCTTCCTATGGATGATGCTAATTTTGATCCTGATGAATTTTTCGACGATGTCATGTTTGAAAATGAATTGTTGGATGATGTTGAGCTGCCTATTGTAAATTTTCATGAGTATAATTTGCCTGCTTTGAATTTAGAGGACCATGAAGTAGATGACATTTTTTCTGATATTGAGGAGTTAGATGATAGCATTATACAGTCTAATTTGATTACTGAGTCTCATGATCATGCATAGCCTATGCCTGATGAATGGTTAGTCCTCGTAGATAGACCACCCCTGGACCCGAGACCGGTAGACATTTTGATGCTAGATGACTCCATTAATAATTGCTTTGTAAATAGAGATTTGGAAAAAAGTTTTGATACAATTGGTTTTTTCATGGATAGCTATTTTGACAGTTTATATTCAGATGATGGGCCAGGGGAGATGTTTTTTAGTCCCATGTTTGTGATGTGTGCTACGACACAAGATTTTATCAGATTTCCAGAGGAGGATGAAAATTTTTACTTCGAACCTCCATGAGCATGTCGAGCCTCATTTAGCTAAAGACGTTAAAGGAAGCGCTACTTGGGAGGCAACCCAAGGATTTAAAATTTTTGTTAGTTAGTTTTTCTTTTTGCGGTTAATAAATCCCCCTTGCTTCGTGATCCAATTTTGTTTTGCAGGATCCGCGTAGGAAGCCCCGAGAATTCCAAAGATGCACTTTCCCGACCCCGAAGGATGAGGACGTTTTCTCCGTGGCTTAGGGAAGTCTCAGTATTCCCTCTTTATGCTTTCTTGCTTTAAAGCATTGAGGACAATGTTTAGTTTAAGTTTGGGGGGAGACTTTCATAGTGTTTGAGCTTAGTTAAATTCTTTTGGATGCATGTTAGGATAGCGAAGATAGCCGAGGATTTGGTTTTTGAATTTTTGGAGGATATGGTTAATATGACGTGGAATTTGGGAGCATAGTAGAAAAATGAGAAATTTTGAATTTATTTTGCTTAGTATTAATGTCTAAAGCATGCAATCAACTTATCTTTTGAGATCTTTGAAAATATAGATTCTTATTATGGTTTTTATAAGTTTGTTGTCACTTCAATAGGCTAAGTCTCTGCCACTAGGAGTTATGCTTGACTGTGTTTTAAGAACTAGGTGAAAAAAGAAAAGAAAATATGCTATGTCTGCAAAAAGAAAAGCAACACTAGAAAAAGAATCATCTGTTGAGAAAAATGAAAATAATTTTTACTTGCAAAAGAAAAAAATAGACTGGGGGTAAATAGATCTACCTGCGTTGTGATTAGTTAGGCCAACCAAGGGTTAAACTCGGGTTATGGGTCCCTGCATCGTAGTGTGAAAGCTAGTGCCCTTAGGATCATAAAAAGCAAGTTTGGGGGAGTTCCCCTTAGAAAAAGAAAAGAATCAGGCGCCCTAGTTTCTTTGTTTGCATGATAGCTAAATTCTGACCTGTTAGGATTCTTAGCCGATGTAGGAGAAAAACAAATGAAAAAATCCGTAAAACTAATCTAGGTTAGTGATAACTGCCCAAAAGGTAGTTATTTAGGCCTCAATTATATAGGGATTTGTGTGTCCTTTATGCTTATTAGGGTTGGTTTTGGATAGATATTACATGTTTTAACCCATTTGGAAGAATGGAAGCATTGGAAATTATTTTGTGTAGATTATGCTGTTGGGCGACTGGAGGGAGCAAATTCTGTGCTGCAGCAAAACTGGGAGCAGAAACTGCCACATCACAGCTCGTTAGCCAACTTCATGAACTGACTTTTGTTGAGTTATTCTCGTGATAAAGGATCAAGGAGAGCCTTACACATGTCCTAGTTGACCTAATTCAAAGCCTCCCATCCTTCTATAAAAGGAAGTAGCCGTTAAAGTCAAATTCATTCCATGTTCTCCCTTGGAAGCCGAATAGTATAGAGAAATTGAATATCATCAAGAACACCATCATTCGCAAGCTGATTAAGGAGTTTATTTTCTTTATTAACTTGTGATTATGGACATTTAGGAACAGAAGGAGGGAGCAGCGCAGAAACCAGATGGAGAACGTACTGCAACTTCCGCAGGTTTCTGAAGGTCTAGCAGACGCAGACCCCTAGAATCGTGTGCTGCAGCAAAACCCGCTGTTTAAACAAAAAGAGCAGCAAAATAATCAGGTTGAGAATCCTATCCTTATAGCGAACGATAGGACCAGAGCCATTCGAGCTTACGCTGTCCCGATGTTTAATGAGTTGAATCCAGGGATTGCACGTCCCCAAATCCATGTGGCAAATTTTGAAATGAAACCGGTAATGTTTCAGATTTTGCAAACTGTGGGACAATTCCATGGTTTGACATCTGAAGACCCTCATTTACATCTTAAGTCTTTTCTAGGAGTTAGTGATTCTTTCATAATTCAAGGAGTGCCTAGAGATGCCCTTAGATTAACTTTGTTCCCGTATTCTCTTAGAGATGGAGCAAAGACATGGTTGAACTCTTTTGCTCTAGGATCAATTAGGACATGGGATGAGTTTGCTGAAAATTTTTTGAGTAAATATTTCCCACCTAATAGAAATGTTAAATTAAGGAGTGAAATAGTAGGGTTTAGGCAACTTGAGGATGAGACTTTTAGTGAGGTTTGGGAAAGGTTTAAGGAGCTTTTGCGAAAGTGTCCCCACCATGGTTCACCTCATTGTATTCAAATGGAAACATTTTACAATGGTTTAAATGGAGTAACCCAAGGTATGGTCGATGCTTCGGCTAGAGGGGCCCTTTTGGCAAAAACTTTTGATGAAGCTTATGAAATTTTAGAAAGAATATCTATTAATAGTTGTCAGTGGTCGGATGTTAGAGGCACAAATAAAAAGGTTAAGAGTGTGTTAGAGGTTGATGGTGTGTCCACCATTAGGGCTGATCTTGCTATGATTGCTAACGCTCTTAAGAATGTGACAGTGATTAGTCATCAACAGCCACCAGTTATGGAGCCTGCAGCAGTGGTGAACCAAGTCACAGACGAAGCATGTGTCTATTGTGGTGAAGACCACAACTCTGAGTTTTGCCCCAGCAATCTAGCTTCTGTGTTTTTTGTAGGTAATCAGAGGAACAACCCTTATTCTAACTTCTATAATCCAGGTTGGAGCAACCACCCCAACTTCTCATGGGGAGGTCAAGGAAATAACGTGCAATCACAACAAAAGGTGAACCAGCCGGGATTTGCTAAAGCGCAGGTATTGCCCCAGCAAAATAAGCGGGCTTTGCCCCAACAAAATTGGGGAAGTTCTCTCGAGGCGATGATGAAAGAATTTATGGCTCGTACAGATTCCACAATTCAAAGTAATCAAGCTTCGATGAGAGCCCTGGAATTGCAAGTGGGTCATCTAGCTAATGAGCTGAAGGCAAGGCCTCAAGGGAAACTTCCCTCGGATACTGAACACCCTAGAAGGGAAGGTAAGAAGCAGGTAAAGGCAGTAACTCTTAGGAGTGGTAAGCCATTAGATGAGCCTAGTAAGACCCGAGTTATAGATAAAAATGGTGATAAAAATGATATTATTGAGAAAGAGTTGGAGTCTGGTCAGGGTGCTGGAGGCAGCAATAAAAATGCTGGAGCATCTGGTTCTGTTCCAGATGTAGAACCACCTTACGTGTCGCCCCCACCTTATGTACCACCTCTACCTTTTCCACAAAGGCAAAAGCCTAAGAATCAGGATGGTCAATTTAAAAAGTTTTTAGAGATTCTTAAACAATTGCATATAAATATCCCTTTAGTAGAAGCTATAGAGCAAATGCCTAATTATGCTAAATTTCTTAAGGATATTTTCACTAAAAAGAAGAGGCAGCTGAGTTTGAAACTGTATCTCTTACTGAGGAGTGTAGTGCTATTCTTAACAATGGGCTACCCCCCAAGGCTAAGGATCCAGGGTCATTTACCATACCTGTGTCTATAGGTGGAAAAGAATTAGGTAGAGCACTCTGTGATTTAGGCACAAGCATTAACCTTATGCCTCTTTCGGTCTATTGGAAGTTAGGTATTGGTGAAGCTAGGCCTACCACAGTTACACTCCAATTAGTTGATAGGTCTATCACATATCTAGAGGGTAAAATTGAGGATGTCTTAGTGAAAGTAGATAAATTCATATTTCCTGTTGATTTTATTATTTTAGACTATGAGGCTGATAAAGATTTCCCAATTATTCTAGGTCCATTTTTGGCTACTGGTAGGACATTAATAGATGTTCAAAAAGGGGAATTAACAATGAGAGTCTGTAATGTCGAAGTGAAATTTAATGTGTTTAAAGCCATGAAATATCTAGACGAAATGGAGGATTGCTCCTTCATCAGGATTCTGTAGTTATTGAGACAGCAATACAAGATTCAGCTGATAAGCATTCGGAAAAGCATGGAGAGGTTAGTGTAGAGGATTTTGAAATTTGTTCTTTAGATAGAAAAAAAGAAAAAGAATTGTTTAGATGTGAGGATGTTTTTGAGTCTTTAGATTTAGATCAAAGAAAGGCTCCCCCAATTAAGCCATCCCTGATTGAGGCACCTACTTTAGATTTGAAGCCCTTGCCGGATCATCTAAAGTACGTGTATCTTGGGGAAAGTGAGACATTGCCCATTATTGTTGCATCAGATTTAATGCCAGAGCATGAAGAGGCCTTAATAAAATTGCTGCAGCAATACCGCATGGCTATAGGTTGGACATTGGCTGATATTCAGGGAATTAACCCATCTTTTTGTATGCACAAAATCACTCTAGAGGAGGGATCCTTTAGGATTATTGAGCAACAAAGAAGGCTTAACCCTACAATGAAAAAGGTTGTTAAAAAGGAGGTAATTAAATGGTTGGATGCTGGGATCATTTATCCAATTGCCGATAGCAATTGGGTGAGCCCTGTCCAATGTGTTCCTAAGAAAGGAGGTGTCACCGTGGTGAGAAATAAAGATAATGAATTAATTCCAACCAGGACAGTAACTGGCTGGAGGGTTCGCATGGATTATAGGAGGCTTAATAAAGCTACCCGTAAGGACCATTTCCTTCTACCATTTATTGACCAGATGTTGGATAGATTGGCTGGTCAGGCCTATTACTGTTTCTTGGATGGTTATTCTGGGTACAACCAGATTACTATTGCTCCTGAGGATCAGGAGAAAACCACTTTCACCTGTCCTTATGGGACATTCGCTTTTAGGAGAATGCCTTTCGGCTTCTACAATGCTCCAACAACATTTCAGCGGTGTATGTTAGCAATTTTTTCTGATATGATTGAGTCCACTGTTGAGGTATTTATGGACGATTTTTCAGTGTTTGGAGGGTCTTTTCAGAGTTGTTTAGATAATTTAGGTAAGGTGTTAAAAAGATGTGAGGATACCCATCTAGTTCTTAATTGGGAGAAATGCCACTTCATGGTGAAGGAGGGCATAGTGTTAGGACATAAAATTTCTAAAATTGGTCTAGAAGTTGATAGAGCAAAAGTAGAGGTTATTGAGAGACTAGAGCCACCGAATTCAGTGAAGGGAATTTGGAGTTTTTTAGGACATGCTGGATTTTATAGGAGGTTCATAAAGGATTTTTCCAAAATCAGTAAACCTCTTTGTAACTTATTGTGTACTGATCGTGTTTTTGACTTTAATGCAGATTGTAGGAAGGCTTTTGAGACTTTAAAGGATGCTTTAATCTCAACACCCATTCTTTGCACACCTAATTGGAATTTACCATTCGAGGTAATGTGTGATGCGAGTGATGCTGCGGTAGGTGCGATGCTGGGGCAAAAGCAGGGCAAATTCATCCATCCTATATATTATGCAAGCAAGGTTTTAAATGAGGCACATGTCAACTATACAACTACTGAAAAGGAGTTGTTAGCTGTGGTGTTTGCTTTTGAGAAGTTCCGGCCATATTTGGTTGGATCCAAAGTCACGGTTTTCACTGATCATGCAACAATAAGGTATTTAATGTCTAAGAAAGATGCAAAACCTAGACTAATTCGTTGGATTTTACTATTGCAGGAATTCGACTTGGAGATAAAGGATAAGAAAGGATCAGAAAATGTCATTGCAGATCATTTATCTCGTCTTGATTCGTCATCATCTTTGCTGGAGCAATCTGCCATTTTCGATTCTTTTCCAGATGAACAGCTTTTTGCTGTTGAGGTAAAGGTAGTTAGGGATGTCCCTTGGTATGCTGATATTGCCAACTTTTTGGTAAAGGGAGTCACTACTATTGACATGGATTGGAGGCAGAAGAAAAAGTTTAAGCACGATGCGAAATTTTTCTATTGAGATGAGCCATTTATGTATAAGCAATGCTCTGACGGTATTATTTGTAGGTGTGTTTCAGGTGCTGAAGCAAAGGAAATCCTGGAGCAATGTCACTCTTCATCGTATGGAGGTCATTTCAACGGTCAGAGGATAGCTATGAGGATTTTGCATTGCGGATTTTTCTGGCCTAGATTATTCAAGGATGCCCATTGGTTCTTCAAGCAATGTGATGCTTGCCAAAGGAGAGGAAATTTGGGGCCTAGAGATGAAATGCCTCTTACTTACATTTTAGAAGTTGAATTATTCGATGTATGGGGTATTTATTTTATGGGGTCATTTCCCCCTTCTAATGGCAATGTTTTTATCTTATTGGCAGTTGATTATGTGTCCAAGTGAGTGGAGGCCATTGCATGCCATCAGAGTGATTCCAAGACAGTAGCAAGGTTTCTTCAATCGCACATCCTTGCGCGGTTTGGGACACCTAGGGCTCTAGTGAGTGATGAGGGTACACATTTTGTTAATAATATCTTAACTAAGCTTTTAGCTAAGGATGAGATTAAGCATCAGATAGCTACCCCTTATCACCCACAAGCAAATGGTCAAGCTGAAATTAGTAATAGGGAAATTAAAGCTATTTTAGAGAAAGTAGTCCATCCATCTAGAAAGGATTGGTCCTTTAGGTTGGATGAGGCTCTTTGGGCTTATAGGACAACTTATAAGACTCCTCTGGGTATGTCTCCCTATAGGTTAGTATATGGGAAAGCTTGCCATTTACCATTAGAGTTAGAACATAAAACATTTTGGGCTCTGAAAAAGTTAAATTTTGATCTGAGTCGTGCAGGAGCAATAAGAATGCTGCAGCTTAATGAGTTAGAAGAGTTCCGTCAATTTTCTTATGAAAATGCGAAAATGTATAAAGAAAAGACTAAGCTGTGGCATGACAAGAAAATTAAATCTAAGGAGTTTGTCAAAGGTCAAAAAGTTTTGCTTTATAATTCTAGATTAAAATTATTTCCTGGAAAATTAAAATCTAAATGGTCAGGACCATTTATTGTGGTTGAGGTTTTCTCCAATGGAGCAATTACTTTGCAGGATGAAAAAGATGAGAGAGTGTTCAAGGTGAATGGACAGCGTGTGAAACATGATTGGGGTGAGGAGTTTCAGTCGAAATATCCTTCCCTAAGGTTGGTTGAAGATTGAGAGAGCAGGACTTTTGCGGGAGCATTTCACAGAGCAAATTTTTGAGCTCCCAGACTTTGTATTGATTTTATTTTTCGCTGATTTGATTTTAATTTCGGTTAGGTTAGATTTGATTCTGCATGATTTATTAGATTTTATCTTTGATGTATTTTTATTATTTTTTGGTAGTTTAGATTTTATCTATTTTTGATTTGATTTGATTTTCAGATTATTTATTTAAATTATCTTTGGATTATCTTTTCATTAGTTAGATTTTGTTTTATTTGGATTTTATCTTCAGTTATTTGAATTTTGTTTAGTTAATAAAGATTTTCCATAATTTATTCGGCTTCTCTTGAGAATAAAGGATTAGATTTGATTTGTTCGGAAAAATTTAAAATTTGAATTTAAAAGATCTGATTTTCCTGATTTGAAATTTAAATTCTGTATCCAAGATTTTTCAGGAGGATGTTGCAGCAAAATAATGGTTGAAGCAAATCGTCCGAGTAAGAAGGGATTTCGTTAGAAATTTGTTATTTTTACCGTTGGGATTTTCTTTGAATTTACGCAGGTAAATTTGCATGTATCATCTAATGAGGCCACGTGTCCCACAACAATCATCCAAAGGCTTTGATGGTAGACAGCGCATAGGGATTTACCGTGGGCGATTGGACTTCAAAATTTTTACCGTTGCTGGTTTCAAGTTTTTAAGTTGCATGCGATTAAACGGTAATATAATTAATGTGGCAAATCTTTTCAGTTAGGATTTGAATTTTTTGGAGCCTTATTTATTCACAGAGGTACGTTTCTTCTTACTTCGTCTTTTTGTTTCAATCTTGCCATCTGCAATTTTCTTTCTTTCTCCCTTTCATTCTATGTAAAACCCTTTGAGTTATCTATGGCCAAAACAAGAGCTAGGAAAGAGAGGGAGAGTGAAGAGGAAGAGGTACCGGTCACGCTGGAAGTGCAAAAAGGGAAAACCAAGAAGAAAAGAACGCCGGAGGAAAAGGAAGCAAAGAAAAGGAGAAGGCAGCAAAGGGCTGCAGAACAGGAAGAAGTTTAGGAGGTAGCAGAGGTTGTTGCCACTGCAGCAGAAGAAGGAAATACTCAAGAACCTGAAGTGCAAAACCCGGTTACGGTTCGAGAAGAGAATGTTAGGGAAAATCAAGAAACAGAGACTGACGAAGTTCGAGGCGAACAGACCGCAGAGGTGCCTGAAGAAGGGAATGAACAGGGATCGGTGCAGGAGGCTCGGGTTGAAGTCATCATGCCTGAACCACCAAAGAAGCGCCGCATTAAGCGGAAGGCAGGCCGCATAGGGGTGATTCGGAATACCCCATCGCCACCATCATCGGACTCTGAGGAAGAAAGAAGGGAAAGAGAGAAAAAAGAAGCTGAGGACAAAGTAAGAGAAGAAACAGAAAAGAGAGCTGAGGAAGAACAGTTGCTCAAGCGCAGGGCGGAAAAGGGCAAAAACATTTCTGAAGCATCGGAGGAACACGATGCAATAGAAGAACAACAGTTACCATTTGATCACTTCGCCAATAATTTTGCCAGAGCAAAATACGCTGAACTTATGAAAAAAGATTTCTTGTTTGAACGCGGTTTCAGTGGTGATCTTCCACAGTTTCTGAGGACTGGTATTGCAGACCACGGCTGGGAGCTGTTTTGTGCGAAGCCTGAGTCTGTAAACGCACAGGTGGTGCGTGAATTTTATGCTAACATTGACAAGGAGGACGGTTTCCAGGTAATTGTCCGAGGAGTCGAGGTAGATTGGAGTCCGAGTGCTATCAACGCACTGTTTAATCTTCAGAACTTCCCCTATGCGGCATATAATGAGATGGTTGTGGCACCATCTGATAAGCAACTAAGTGATGCTGTGCGGGAGGTAGGAATTGAAGGGGCACAGTGGCAGTTATCCAAAACTCAGAAGAGGACGTTCCAGTCGGCTTATTTGAAAAGGGTAGCAAACACGTGGATGGGATTTATTAGACAGAGGATGCTTCCAACAACACATGACTCGACAATCTCCAGGGAACGGGTTCTCCTAGCTTTTGCCATCTTGCGGTCTCTCAGTATTAACGTGGGGAGGATCATTGCGAGTGAAATTTTTGGTTGCTGGAAAAAGAAGGTGGGGAAGCTGTTCTTCCCAAATACAATTACAATGCTTTGCAGTAAAGCAGGGGTTCCAGTGGATGAGGGAGATGTGATCCTGTTTGACAAAGGGATCATCGACATGCCTAATTTGGCACACCTCTAGCGCATGCAGGAGGTACGTCAAGGAGGGCTTATCTACGACATCAACACGATTCTAGAACAACTGGCACTTTCGGCCAGTAGGCAAGAGTTTGTTGAAAGGCAAACTTTAACCTTCTGGAACTATGTTAAGAATCGGGATGCCAACTTAAGAAGGGCGCTGCAAGAGAATTTTTCAAAATCGTATCCAGCCCTTCCTGCATTCCCTAAGGATCTGTTGAACCCCTGGATTCTGCCACCACCTGTTGAAAGAGAAGAAGAGAATAATGATGAAGAGTAGGGTCAGGAAGATTGATGAATGAGATGATCTTCAACGAGGATTATTTTTGTTCTTATCATTTTGTTTGCTCGCGCATATCTGACCCCGCTTGCTAAATATGTTTGCTTGTTTCTTTTAATTTTTCTACTTCTTGGAAAAAAAATATATTTTTACTTTTGTAATATCTTTTTCGGTTTTTAATGAAATTTCCAGATGTTTTTTCATTCTATATGCACTGAGTAATGCCTAACTTAACTAATTTTCTTCTGAATTTTTGAAGCTTGGACTGATTACGCTTAATTAGATCAAGGTATTCTGATCTCCAGAAACCTTTTGCTTGAGCATTTCTTCTAGCCTGGACTGTTGCTGCGACAAAGAAGATTTTGAAGGTAGTATTGACTTGTATGATTCACTTTAAGCTTAATCTGAGTTCCATGTTTAGTTTAAAAATTCAGATAGAAAAATTTAAGTTTGGGGGTATAATTGCTTATATAATGATTCATTGGGGACAATGAATAATTCAAGTTTGGGGGACTTTTTGCTACTCCAATTATTTTGCTCGAGTATTCCTCTCCTTCAAATTAAAATTTGTTAGGTTATTGAGTAACCGGGGACATTTGTGATACCCACAGTTTGTCTTCGCGTCAAAAGATGACCTAGGAAATATGGAAGAAAATGATAAATGATTTGCTGAAAAGAATTGATTGTTGAAAATTTTGCTAGAAAATGGACGGAGCAAAAGTTTTGAGGGATGAATGATGATCCAGCAGTTTTTCTGTCTCCCAGAACTTAGGTGAGCTTCATCATAAAATGTCACCATTCTGAGGAGCAATAGATAGAATAACTAAGGATTTTTGAGTTTTATAATGAGTATTGAGCCTAGTTGGTGATGAGCTTGAGGCAAGGGTATACTGCACCATAAAGTGGGTCATCCCATGCTTAAGAGCTTATGACTGTAAGGCTGCTTTATGTCTGATAAACAAGGATATAAACCCCTTTAAAAATATGTTTTGAAATGTCTGATAATAGAGCTAGGCTGTGGTGAGTTCTTAGAATTAAGTTGAAGAGTGGTGATTATTTGTCCCTGTTGAAGGAATCATTTTATTGCAGCAGAGCTTGGTTTTGCAGAGTGCTCAGGTAAAGGTCAAAGGTAGTATTGGATTGTCTGATTTGATTAAGCTAATTCTTTGTCTAATGTTTTTAAATTCTTAAGGGAAGGTGAGTTAGTATTGCTCGGGACGCGCAATAGTTCAAGTTTGGGGGTATGATAACTGCCCAAAAGGTAGTTATTTAGGCCTCAATTATATAGGGATTTGTGTGTCCTTTATGCTTATTAGGGTTGGTTTTGGATAGATATTACATGTTTTAACCCATTTGGAAGAATGAAAGCATTGGAAATTTTTTTGTGTAGATTATGCTGCTGGGCGACTGGAGGGAACAAATTCTGTGCTGCAGCAAAACTGGGAGCAGAAACTGCCACATCACAGCTCGTTAGCCAACTTCATGAACCGACTTTTGTTGAGTTATTCTCGTGATAAAGGATCAAGGAGAGCCTTACACATGTCCTAGTTGACCTAATTCAAAGCCTCCCATCCTTCTATAAAAGGAAGTAGCCATCAAAGTCAAATTCATTCCATGTTCTCCCTTGGAAGCCGTAAAGTATAGAGAAATTGAAGATCATCAAGAACACCATCATCCGCAAGCTGATTAAGGAGTTTATTTTCTTTATTAACTTTTGATTATGGATATGCCTACTCAGATTGTGATTTGTATTTTCATGCCTATTATGAACTAAGTAGCTAAGGTGTTGGTAGGAATAATGTGATTGTCGTGCTTCATCTTTAGTAATATATTGAATATCGCATTTTGGTTAATTGTTGTGCTTATTACCATTTTATGCCCGCCTGGCCAGCCACTGTGAATAGCTCTCTCTAGTTTCAGGGATCATTTAGAGAGTGTGTGGCAATTATCCACACTACGATCATTGTGTATTGGTGAACGCCAGTGACTGAGCTAGGGATAGCCAGTTGCCTAGTGCTTGATCGGTCGTACTTCATTGGGGTTGGAACACATCCCAAAAGATCCGGAGTTCCGGGAGGAATCCGTTAATAATACTGCGAGAAATGCATGATCAATAATATTGCTAGAGCATCTTTTAGAACAATCACTAAATCCTAACCAGCGCCTGTCTTTAATCTGTCTATCTATTTGTTTACTCGTTGTTCTGTCATTTATTTTGCCTCAGCATAATTCTTATAAAACCAAATTATTTTACCATCTTTGAAACCATTAGAAAGTTACACAAAATAGGTAGAGTGGAAACTAATTCAAGACTCGGATTGATAATATTACTTGCTGCAGACTGTGTATACTTGCACAGGAATTCTAGAGTCTTTTACACCATATTATTACTCACTCTAGGAACCCAACAGTTAGTAAGTGAACCATTAGATAAGTTTTGAGCATGCTATTCGTTAATTCTAAGTTTCATTTTGTAAATTTCTTCATGAGTATCTTGTGCTTGCTTAGTCCACTTGCATGTTTTCTGTACTCCCCTAAGAATTTTAAAATCATTGAGGCTAATGCGATTCTTTTCATGCATCTTTAGAATTTATTTTGCTTGGGACTACCAAAAGCTAAGTTTGGGGGTGTGATAGCAAGCATAAATGTTGCTATTTTATCCTTAGATTTATTTGCTTTTGTTGTGTTTTATTGTGTTTTTATCATATAAATCTATTTAATTGTGTAATTTTGTCCCTAGGAGTTTTTATGGGAATTTGGAGAAAAAGAAGAGAAAAGAAGCCAAAAATGTTAGAATTAATCTTTGAAGATCAAGTTGGGTCAAGATGAAATAGCCCAAGACCCATCATGAAAAGCATTTGGGCCAAAATAATGGAGGGAAGCCCAAATTTCAGCTCAAAAACACACTTGGAAGGTTCTGGACGAAGGACAACATCGAGACGTTGTCCCCTAGCGTCTCAACGCTGTACTGACTTGCCGCCCAAGAAGAGTACGTCACAGCGTCGCGATGCTGTGACGTCAGCATCGCGACGCTGCCCCATTTCCAGCCCTATAAAACCCGCGACTCTCCTCCCATTTTCATAATCAATCATCACTCCAATCCTTTTCTGTAGTCCTTCCAAGGCTCTTGGAGTCCCCTTGAGGGTCGAGTTGTGAGGAAAGTGAGAAATATTGTATTAGACATTTTTGGAGTGCTCGAGAGCTTGTAATAGAGAGGATCCAAGGCGCAAGCAAGGGGTCTCTCTACGGTTCATCTCCTAACTCTTTAATTTCTCTTTTATGTTTATTAGTATGTATTCATGAGAAGTTTTGACACTCATGTATAGCTAAATCCCGATTGTGGGTCTTGAAATGTAAGATTATAGTTGATTGCTATCTTAATTGCCTATCTCTGTGTCATATACTAATTATTTGTGTGGATGGTCGTAATGCTCTATAGAATCTGGCCAATTGTATAGTAATGCTCTACACCTGCTAGGAGCCTATAAATAGAGTCATTTTCATCCAAGTTTGGTGTGCAAATTTGTGGGTTTTCACCCCATTCTAGAGTCCACACTAAAATTGGGTATTTTTGGGAGAGTTTTGGAGCTTTGTTGAAGATCTTTGTGTTGGGTTTTATGCCCTAAAACTCGTAGATAGTAAATGTACATTTGACCGAACATTAATAAAAATGATGTATTATTCATATTTGTATTATATCTTGTCTTATTAACCCTAATCCAATAAACTAAACATCCAAGGCTAATAGAATGAGGCTTAAACTAGTATGTAGGGACATACGGGGATCAATGTTCAAGTTTTAGCCTAAAGGGTCTGTAGTATAGGGATAAGGTTGGGTACCTTATCCTCGTGACACTATGGATACGACCCGCTTTGTATATTGATACAAACGTATTGATCCAATGCGTTCATGTAGTTGACATGCGAGTGGGGGTATCTTGTGCAATGAGTTTGCACAAAGACCGGACCGCGAAATAGTTAACCACTAACTGTAACACCGTTAGTTAGCTCGATTTCTATTTCACTAGGATGACCTAGGCAACTTGGCCTTAATCCTGAGTAGATTATGGACTCCTGTCCATGAGGGATTGTCCTTTGATTTGTACGGGTGAGAGTGGCCTGTTCGCCGACTCAATAAGCCTATCATTTTGGGGACAAGACCGAGTGAGGAGTTGAGAACATAGTCTTACAAGATGGAATTCACTTCTTCCCAACATTAGGGTAAGTAGAGGTGTGTTCCCTTAAGTGGTGTCTCCGGGTCTTGAACAATGGGCCCTACCCTCTCTATGGCACGAGAGGGACTTCTGTTTGTTGGTTGGACCTCAAACAGGTTGTTCATTAGATGAGCATTGGTACTTAAGGACAAAGAGGTAGCCTAGGGGTAAAATGGTAATTTGACCTAGCTGGGGTACGAACACACGTGAAGGGCTGACTTGCTGTTAATGGTCGATATTCGTGGACACAGAAATATATCTGCAGTGAGAAGAGTGCAACTGTGGTTCTATAGTGGAGTGAACCACAGTTAACGAATATTGATTAACTTGGTTAATGAGTTTAACCGATTAATCTCATATCGTTGGAGCTTCTGGTATGTAGGTCCATTAGGTCCCACCGGTAGCTCATTTAGGGCGTTGAGAAAAAATTCTAAAGGGAGTTGCATGTTCGAAAGCGTTCGAATATTAAGTTTAAAAAATATGAATTGGATTCATATTAAAACTATAGGTTATGATTAATGTCCATTGGATGCACATTAATACTATAGTTTAGATGAGAGGAATATAATTAAATATATGATATTTAATTGTAATATTAATTAATTAGTGAATTAATTAATTTTGTGTTTTATTTTAATTTAATTAAATGTTTGATTTAATTAAGTTATATTAAAACTTTGGGTTAAGTGGAATATGTACATAAAAGTGTTTTATGTAATGGTAATTAAATTAGATGTTGATTTAATTTTAATTAACTAATATTAATTAACTGATCAATTGAGAAACTGATCAGTCAACCACTGCCCTAACCCTACACGCGTGAACAGGAGAGTTTTAAGGGAGTATGACGGTTTTTGATCGTTTGTTTTATTTTTTCCATCCTTTAATTCATTCATGCAGTTATCAAACTTAGGAAATCTCTCTCTCACTCACGCAATCCCTCTCTCTCTCTGGAGTTCTCTGAGTTTCCAAGAATACACAGAGGCCAAAGATTTTCCCTACCATCTTAGAGTTTTTGGTTGGTTCCCACAAGCCACTCAACTCAAAATCTTAGGAGAATACCGGTGATACTACGTGGTGGTGTTCGTGAGTGATTTGCAGCATCAAAAGAAAAGTTCTCGCTGTTGGATTTTTCTGTCAAATTGAGTTTTTTGGCGAAACGTATCAAGAACGATCTCAATAGTAAGTGGTTCTTGTTTTTGGATCAATAGGATCTCCTCTAGATTAGATCTAGAATTTTATTTTCTGTTTAAGCATGATTTATAACCAATATACATGATATATTCTCTGTATTGTTGCTGTAAATTATTATTTTGTGAACCGTACCGGTATTTTAATTGTGACTAAAATCAGTGTGATCCTCTAACCGTTTCCGCTGCGCAAGGGCTATTATCCCTTCACTTTGGAGCTTGGGATCGAAGGAGGTCACTGCGGGATCGAGGAGATCGACACTTTTATGAGCATTTCTCTTCCCTTTTCCTTTATGTTTTAGTTTCTAGAATTGTTGTGATTAGGAATTATTGAATTTTAGTGATTATGAGTAGTAAATTCCTAAATTCTATGAGATTGATTTAGATGTTGAATCTTTGTTGAATTAATGAATTGATTTGGTTTAATTGTCATTATAGTTCATTTGTGCATTTTGTCCTTAATGCTTTTAATCAACTGATCACTGATTAAATGAATCGTTACTAAGTGGAGACTCGACAGAGAGAAGCTTAGAGTAGAACTGAATGCATGACTAGCGTTATTTATCCGAGTGACACGGGATAGAATAAATACCATTAGAGGTTGTATTGAAGGGTCGTAATGCCATGCTAAGTAAATAAAGAAGAGACAGAAAGGAGATTCTTTATTGAAAGGTATAAGATAGGAGGAGACCGACAGGAGAGTCCTTGTCATTAGGCTTCTAGACTTATGAATCAAATGATTAGTTAATCCATATTTATTAATTGATTAAGAGATTAAAGGTCTAATTGATGAAATCAACCCTCTAGAATTATCCCTCCAAATTGTGTCTCCATTTATCTTTTGCTTTCTAGATTAGCTTTTTATTTTATCTTTTCGGCATTAGATTTTGTTCTCTATATAAAGCTTAGCAAGATTACTTGCGGTAATTAATTGAATAAATCCAATCCCTGTGGGCACGATACTCTATACTCAAAATCACTATATTACTTGTGACGACCCGTACGATTGTGGTATAAAATCGTGCAACACTAAGCGATCCACCTGCAGGCTTTGATCTATCTTCCACGCCGCTGTAAAGTTCCTCCTAATCGCCTCGACTCCCAAAGGCTGATGACAGAGCAACTTCCCCAACAGGCAGAAACCAAGCAAATGAGTCGAGCGATCAATTGCCTCTCTATCTGCGACGACCCACAGTTCTTCTTCCTTAGTCGTCAAACTCAAGCGAGCCCACTAATCCGCCAAACCAGAGGGATCCATATGGCCACAAAAATAATTGGAAAGGCAAGAAAAAAGACAAGAAAAGGATTTGAGATACCGTAGAAGACGATGTCGATACCCAGCTCCCCCAATTCTCCTGATATATCAACACGATGATTGAAATTTCGCTGGAAAGATCTCTCAGATACGCTAACGGAAGGGGAATGACATTAAAATTCCGTTCCATGTCCGCTGAAAGGTCAAAAATCCGCCTATAACACAACTAAAGGAAAAACGCCTGATTGGAAATCTTTAGACCAAGATTTCGCAAATTACGTCGAAGATCACCAGCAATCGTCGTCGGAAATTGCCTCTCCTTTGAGAGAGCGTTTTTTTCCATTCCATATGTGCATTTAATTTCTATGGGTGCATTTAAATTGCATTATCTCATATATGCAATAATCTTAGTCAACTTTAGGTAACATTTTATTGTTTTTAATATATGAATTTAAAAATATATAGGTATTTTAGTTTTTTTAATTTTGAAAAGCTGTTTTACCTAATTTGGTCTATTTTTTTAATTACCTTGTTTTTTTTATTAAAAATTCTAAATATTTCAATGCTAACTTTTTGTTATGTATTGTTTTCTTCCAACTTATTAAAGATAAAATTAATTTACTAATTTGATTTCATATTATAATTATAATCAAAGAAAATTATTTAATTTCTTTGAGAATGGACACTTTTTGTATTCCGATCCTTCATATTCCATATAAATTATTGTGTATAAATAATTCTTAATTTATTATTGATAATTAATTAATGTATTGTTTATAATTAATTAGAAAATTTGTGTGACATTAGGTACATGACTATTTTCTCAACAAAAGAAACATACTTTGTAATTGAATCAATTAAGTTCGTATTTTTTCAACAAACATTTCAAATACAAAAAAAAAGTATATGGATTATAAGAGAGAAATAACAAAATAAACAATAAAAAAAACTCAAGATCTTGGCTATACATTCATTTCTTCAAATAGATTTGCTATCTTGATCACAATGGATAGACAAATACACTATTATTCATGTTTATCATGTTGGGTTTTATGCCCTAAAATTCGTAGATAGTGAATGTAACCGTTGACCGGATATTAATGAAATAATATTGATATATTTTTCCATTAATTGTTATTAGTTATTTTATATTTGTCTTTGCCTAATAATAACCCTAATCCAATAAACTAGACATCCAAGGCTGTAATATGAGTCTTGAACTATATGTAGCGACATATGGGATCATTGTTCAAGAAACAACCTAAAGGGTCTATAGTATAGGGATAAGATTGGGTGCCTTATCCTGGTGACACTATGGATACGGTCCACTTTGTATTTGATACAAACGCTGCGATCCAACGCGTTCGTGTAGGAGACATGCGAGTGGGGGTATCCTATGAAATAAGTTTGCATAAGACCGGACCGCGAAATAGTAACCACTGGTTATAACACCATTAACTAGTTGGTTTTCTATTTCACTAGGACGACCTAGACGACTTAGTCTTAATCCTGAGTTGATTATGGACTCCTTCTCATGAGAGATTGTCCTTTGATTTGCATGGGTGAGAGTGGCCAGTACGCCGACTCAATAAGCCTACCATTTTGGGGACAAGACCGAATGGGGAGCTGGGAACGTAATCGTGCAAGATTGAATTCACTCCTTCCCGACTTTAGGGAAGCAGATGAGTGTTCCCTTAAGTGGTTACTCCGAGTCTTGAACAAAGGGCCCTACCCTCTCAATAGCACGAGAGGGTTTTCTGTTTGATGGTTGGACCACAAACAGGTTGTTCATTAGAGGAGAACTGGTACTTAAGGAAATAGAGGTAACCCAGGGGTAAAATGGTAATTTGACCCAGTTGGTGTTACGGACACTCGTGAAGGACTAACTAGTCGATATTGGTCTATATCCGTGGACACAGAAAATATGTCTGCAGTGAGAAGAGTGCAACTGTGAGTCTATAGTGGAATGAACACACAGTTAACGAATATTGATTAATGTGGTTAATGAGTTTGACCAATTAATCTCACATCGTTGGAGCTTCTGATCTACAAGTCCATTAGGTCCCACTGGTAGCTCATAAAGTAATTTGAGGCAACTAAGTAATAAATGTAAATTGAAAATGTTCAATTTACTAAGGGAAACAAATATAATATATATTGATATATTATTATGAGAGAAATTAATATTTGAAGAAATTCAAATATAAATTTATGGAAGTTTGAAAGAGTTCAAATAATGAATTAATTAATTTAAGGCCTTAAATCTATTTGGGCGAGTTAATTAATTCAAGGCTGGAAATTAAATATGTGATTTTAATTGGTGGTTAATTAATTTAAGAATTCATTAACCGGGAATTAATCAATTATGGAAATAATTAATCACTTAAGGAAGTGATTAATCATTTATGGAAATGATCTAATCACTTATGGAAGTAATTAGACATTTGTGGTCAATTATGGAATTGATTGATCATGATTGATTAAATAAGGAATAAGATTGAATCAATTTTGGAAAAGATTGATTTAATTGAATATTTTATTCATGGCCTCTCTTCTATAAATAGAACACTAGACCTAATTGGTCCATGACACTTTGCTCTTCCTAGAATTCTCTCTACCCTCCCTCTTAGAGAAAGACTCCCACAAGTCTTTTGCCTCCTAGACTTAGAGACATACCGGTGTAACCTCTGTGGTTATTGTGTCATTCAAAGGAGAAATTTCCAGCGATCACAAGAAAATGAGGCTGCTGCGTTTTCGTTCGTGGAGCGTCGTTGGCGAAGAACGGTCAAGTCTACAACGAAGGTTTGTAACGGTTCTTCCTTCTTTCTTTAGAAAAGCATGAAAATAAATTTAGATTTATTTTTAGCAAGTTTAAACCAATTTTCTAGCAGCTTTAAAGAGTGTTTAAAGTTTGTTTGAGTTTTCGTAACGGTATTTTAATGTTAATTAATATACGGCGTAAGGTCCAATTGATGCGCTTCCGCTGTGTGGGGACTTTTATTCCCTTCATATCAAACTTGAGTTGTAATGTTATTGCAACTCCATAAGGGTATGAGATATAGATAACGACACATGCATCATTTGCATCTTGGATATAACACCAACATTTTGAGATGTTTTGAAGCTTGAAGAGCTTTCAAGAATAAGACAATGAGAGAACAAAAATAAAGAAAGAACAAAGTCGATACAATTAAAAAAAAAATACATGGATTATAAGAGAGAAATAACAAAATAAACAATAAAAAAAAATCAAGATCTTGGTTGTACATTCATTTCTTCAAATAGATTTTCTAACTTGATCACAATGGATAGACAAATACACTATTATTCAAGTTTATCAAACTTGAGTTGTAATGTTGCAAGTCCAAGGGTATGAGATATAGATAACGACACATGCATCATTTGCATCACGGATGTAACACCAACCTCTTGAGATGTTCTGAAGCTTGGAGAGCTCTTGAGAGTAAGATAATGAGAGAACAAAAATAAAAATAAAGAAAGAACAAAGTTGTAGAGGTGTGTGATGAAAAAATGGTGAAGAAAACCCATTTTATAGTAGTAGGATGTGAGGGTTATAAAACTAATTTAAGTTGTAGGAAAAACCTTTAGCATTCCAACATTTTGAATTCTAAATTAAACTCATTTAAGTGGTAGGAAAAACCTTTAACATTCCAACTTTAAGATACTATAAATTTATTATTGATAATTATTTATTTATTAATTAATATACTGTAACGCCCCCAAAATTCGACCTAAACTAGACATTACTAAAATTTTACTCTAACGTCAACTTGATGCCCCGAAAATTTCGACAGCATAATGACGTAACCGTAGCTAACCAAAAATTTTAAACACCTGAACACAAGAAAGACACTCCTAATCCAGATCACAACTTCAACTTCACTTGTAAACATCCCAAACATACTCAATAAAATAAGATCACTAACTCCAATTCTCAAGTGAATATAATACGAGTCAGATCTCGTAACAAGTTCAGTTAATAAGGCAACACACCCTAAATAAAAGAAACCACAACTTAAGTCTATTACAACTGCCAAACGGGTTAGGCAATAACTATATTGATTTACAAACGAGTTTAGCAATGACTATCTTGGTTTAACAAAATCCATCTAAAACTTTAAACACAAAAAATGAATTAGCAGTACTAGATAACTAATGGTCTTTTCCTTCAAGCCTCCTCCTCATCACCAAGTTTGGATATGATCTCATAACCTATAAAACCTGATGGTGGGTCAGTACAAAACAAAGGTACTGAGTAAGTGGCTCACACCTGAAGAGCCATCAAACAACATACATATACGAAACAATTATCATGTTTTTCAACCACATTCTCATGCCTCTAATACAAGACAAACAATCAACACAATAAAACATACTCAATTAATGCAGTCGTGGAACCACCATGCATCTAACACATGAATTTCGGTACCATGCCATGCATGCTTGATTTTCTCTCAAGCTCCACGAGCTCGCTCAACACTCATGGCCCTCACAAAGCCCTTTGAGACTGACTCCTTCGAGTCACGTCGACCCCTGACCATATTACCCATGGCCTCGACGTTTCTCTACGACGCTCAGCATTTGACCCTTGACCATATTACCCAAGGCCTCGAAATGTGCATCGCCCCTTGGCCATATTACCCAAGGCACTCGATGACTTCACAATCAAATTGTACATCGCCCCTTGGCCATATTACCCAAGGCACCCGATGACTTTCACAACATATAGACTCATCACATCGCCTGATAGCGAGCATAGCTAGCTATTTTTCCTTATTTAATTTAGCTAGTCTTTCATGATTTATTGGCCAAATTTTATGCATTTTCATGTTGTATTTGTAGGAAATTAATATTGGAGCCAATTGGATGTTCGGGGGCGAAAAGAGGTTAAAGAACCGAAGAGAATCAAAGAAGAAAAAGTCAAATTAGAGTCAACCGCAGACCAGCGTCTCGACGCTGCTCCTTGAGCGTCTCGACACTACATTTCCTTTTCTGATTAGGCGCCAACAAGTCACAGCGTCTCGACGCTGCATATTTTCCATTCTAGAATCGCGCGATAAGGCGACAGCGTCGAGACGCTGTCTCCTCAGCGTCTCGACGCTACAACAAAATTTCATATTATAAATTAGTTGCGATTAGGGTTGAAAAGGGGACTTCTTTTGGACACTTTGGAGCCGTAAAACAGAGGAAAAACAGAGTATTTGGAGCTGAACAAAGGGGAGCAAAGTGGAAATCAACCCATTGTTCGTGGGGATTGTGACGGGGACGTTCAGTCTCGGCCTACATAGAGTTTAATTCTTCTATCCCTTACTTTAGTTAGTGTTTATGGCCGTTTTAGATCGTAGCTATATTGTAACGCATTGTATGATTAGCTAGGTCTTTACTCTTAGGGATTGATGTAGCCATTGGGGCAATTATGGATTGATGTTATGGATTTATGTTATTGATTCATATATGCATATTTGTGTCCTTAATGCTTTCAATTTACCGGCCATAAATTGATTGATGTTTGTGCTTGAATCTAACTCGGGAGAGAGGATTTAGCTTAGAAATCATTGTGCATAACTAGGATTTAGCTAGAAATCGGGAGATTATGGTTAATTCTAGAAATAGTTAAAAAGGTTATCCTTATTGCCTTGTATGCTCATTGAATTTAGATAGGGATATCGGGTTCAATTGCATGTGGGAGAATCATGTATGCTCGGGAGAGGTATGTGTGATCTTAGTTTACCAAAATTTATGAATCATAGCATGTGTTAATCCGTTAATTAATCCATAATCCCAATTGGTGAAATCACATCCCTAAGACCATTGTTTCCATTTGGATTGTCATATTTTTGCATTGTTTTGTGTTTGATTTAATTTCATTCTCACTCAATTCGGTTCCTTAAATAAAATTGGTCAAGAGTATTTCAGGTAATTAAAATTGATTAGAAACCAATCCAGAGGACGACATTCGAATTTCACATTCACTATATTATAACTTGACCCGTACACTTGCGGTACGCAAATTGCACATCATCGCCCCTTGACCATATTACCCAAGGCACCCGATGCTCCTCTTAATTCATTGGTGACATACCACCCCTCGACCATTTTTACCCGAGGCACCTGGTATTCACCTAACTTTCCCTTTCAATGCACAAGGTCCTCTGACCTCACAATCTCACTAGAATGCATGAATCCTACTCATCATGCTTTTTTAGACCATGTTTTATGCCAATGACACACTCACAATCCAGAATGCGTTTTAAACATGATTTCTAAACATCCACAATGAAATGAAGACATGCTTATAACATCAATATCTTCTCACAACATTCAACAAGCTCAACACAACAATTCAACATATCAAAGCAACAAAGCGTTTCAACACGCTCGAACTCTTCATAAGTATAACAACACATACATGTATATACAACATATATTATATTCAAGCAAGTAGATTACACAACATGTTAGCACACAAACAAACAAACCCAACAGGTAGAATTCCACTTACTAATTGCTAAAACACTCATAAGCGAACCTAACAAGCTCCTGCAATAAGAAAGGAAAGGTTTCAAGGCTGAGCTTCTGATAACTCTCCAAAAGGGAGTTATTTAGGTCTTAGTTTTATAGTGATTTGTGTGTCATTTGTGTTAAATAGGGTTGCTTTTAGATGAATATAATATGTTTTAACCCATCTGGAAGAATGGATGCTTTGGAAGTTATTTTGTTCAGAATTTATTGCTGAGAGACTTGAGGGAGCAAAATCTGTGATCCAGCAAAGCATGGAGCAAAACTGCCACGTCACAGCTCGTTATCCATTTTAATGAACTGAAGTTAGTTGAGCTATTTTTCAGATTTAAGAAGCAAGGAGAGCCATCCACGTGTACAGATTGACCTAATTTGGGCTTGCCTTCATTCTATAAAAGGGAAGAGCCGTCCAAGTCAAAGGACATTCCACTCTTGGGAAGAGATCATTTCTCATTTCCATCTTTGGGAGCCGAATATAGGAGGAAAGATTGGAGACTTCAAGAAGACCATCAATTATGAATTTGACCAAGGAAATTAACTTTTTCTTGTAATTTCTTGTAATTATGGATGCACCTATTCAGATTGTAGCGTGTGTTATCGTGAGCTTCATGAACTAAATTTGCTTAGGTGTTGGTTAGGAGTCATGTAATTGTCGTGTTTAATTCTCTATGCAATATATGTTGATTTGAGCATCTTGATTAATTGTTGTGCATATCTTTATTTTGTGCCCACCTGGCCAACCGGTATGAATACCACTTCTCAGTTTCCGGGATGATTTGAGAAGTGTGTGGCATTTAATCACACTGGATCATTGTGTATTGGTGAACGCTAGTGGCTGAGTTAGGGATAGCCAGTTGGCTAGTGCTTGATCGATAGAGCGTCATTGGAGTTGAAACACATTCCAAAAAATCAGAAGTTTCGGGAGGATCCTGCTAATAAGACTACAAGAGTTTTGCCTAATCAATAATATTGCTAGAGCATCTTTTAAAACAATTACTAAATCCTGACCAACGCCTATTTCTAATCTGTCTGCTTTATTTGTTTACTTTCTGTTCTGTCATTTCTTTTACTTCAACATTATATCAAAATCAATCAATTTAACTACTCTTGAAACCATTAAAAAGTTATACAAAATACATAAACTGAGAGTTATTCAGCCCCGTGGATTCGATAAATACTTATTGAAGGGATAAAAGCCCTTTCGCAGCGGAAACGAACAGAAAACCACACTGATTTTAAATCATAATTAAAATACCAATACAGGTCACGAAAAATAAATTTTACAACAACATAAGAGAATTCATACTTGCTGCAAACATACATAGCATGCTGTAAATTAGAAAAAGAATTCTAGATCTAATCTAGAATTGGATCCTAACGATCCTTAGACAAGAACTACTTACCCTTGTAGAAGTTCTTGAATGCTTTGCCTAAATTCCTTTGGAATGTAGAAAATTCCAGCAACCTTAGAACTTTTCCTTCGCTGCAAATCTACCTCGAACACCACCAAAAGAGTTTCACCGGTATCCTCGATAGGCAATACACGTAGGGAGCTTGTGGGGAGCAAAAATTCTAAGGGAATTTTGAAGGATTTTGTTTCTGTAGATCACAGAGAGGGAGAAAAATCGAGAGAGCAAGGGAGAGGGAGAGATCACGTGAGAGTTGGAATCACCCAAAAAAGAAGAGAGACCCTTAACCTTTACCTATCGATTAGGAGAGTAAAGTTAGGGTAACCGCACGCATCACTTCAGGTAACTGCACAATCAGTTACCTGATTTTTAATTAATTATAAATTTAAAATTCAAAATTTAAATTATAATTAATTAAATTTTAATTAATCAATATTAATTAAAACAACATTAATTTAAATCTTATTTAAATTAATATCCCTCTTTAACCTATAGTTTAATTAAACTTAATCAATTAATTAATTCAAAATTAATTAATTAAAAAATTAATAAAATTGAACATCACATATTCAATTATTATTCTCTCTCTCAAAACTATAGTATTAATATACATCCAATGCACATTAATTATAACCTATAGTTTTAATATGAATCAAATTCATATTTTAGTTTAATATTCGAACCCCTTCGAATACTTAATCCTTCCTTAGAATTTCACCTCAACGCCCTAAATGAGCTACCGGTGGGACCTAATGGACCTACAGATCACAAGCTCCAACGATATGAGATTAGTTGGCTAAACTCATTAACCAAGTTAATCAATATTCGTCAACTGTGGTTCACTCCACTAAAGAATCACAGCTGCACTCTTCTCACTGCAGATATATTTATGTGTCCACGGATATCGACCGTCAACAGCAAGTTAGCCCTTCACGTTTGTTCGTACCCCAGCTAGGTCAAATTACCGTGTTACCCCTGGGCTACCTCTTGATCCTTAAGTACCAGTGCTCCTCTAATGAACAACCTGTTTGTGGTCCAACCAGCAAACAAAAATCCCTCTCGTGCCATAAAGAGGGTAGGGCCCATTGTTCAAGACCCGGAGACACCACTTAAGGGAACACACCTCTACTTACCCTCATATCGGGAATGAGTGAATTCCATCTTGTAAGACTACGTTCCCAGCTCCCCACTCGGTCTTGTCCCCAAAATGGTAGGCTTATTGAGTCGGCGAACAGGCCACTCTCACCCGTACAAATCAAAGGACAATCTCTCATGGACAGGAGTCCATAATCCACTCAGGATTAAGGCCAAGTTGCCTAGGTCATCCTAGTGAAATAGAAACCGAACTAACTAATGGTGTTACAGTTAGTGGTAAACTATTTCGCGGTCCGGTCTTTGTGCAAACTCATTGCACAGGATACCCCCACTCGCATGTCAACCACATGAACGCGTTGGATCACTACGTTTGTATCAATATACAAAGCGGGTCGTATCCATAGTGTCACCAGGATAAGGTACCCAACCTTATCCCTATACTACAGACCCTTTAGGCTAAAACTTGAACATTGATCCCCGTATGTCCCTACATACTAGTTCAAGCCTCATTCTATTAGCCTTGGATGTTTAGTTTATTGGATTAGGGTTAATAAGACAAGATATAATACAAACACTGAATAATACATCACTTTATTAATGTTCGGTCAAATGTACATTTACTATCTACGAGTTTTAGGGCATAAAACCCAACACTTATTACTTGTTGCGAATTGTGTATGCTTGCACAGTGTTCTAGAGTTTATTTGTACTATGTTTTTACCCACTCTGGAAACCCAATAGCTTCACTTGCTAATCCTTAAACTAAGACGAATAGGACTTAGAAGAGATGTTCTAACCCAGAAAGAGGCTTAAGTCAGGATTTGGACAATCTGAAAGCAAACCCAAACCTATAAGCAAAGTTTCCAAGGGTTAGAAACTAATCCACAGCACACAAGACTAGCTTGAAGGGTTTAAACTAAGCTCTCTTAACCGATCCTTACCAAAAAGGACTTCGATCCAAGCTAGAAGCGATCAAATGAGTTCGAACCTACAAACATGAAACTTCCAAGCATTAGGGATCAATTAGCAGAGCTTAACTAAACTTCGAACAAGGTTAACAAGCTCTAACACTTACCGAGATACGCTACGGGATTAGATGCTTGATGGAACTGGCCGACCAGCACAAATTCTCCTTGAATATGCGTTGCCCGAGATTTGAATTGGGCCCAACTGCAACTTAAGATAACACCCATGGGTTATAGGCTATTCAAAATCTAACATCATTGAATTACAAAGGTCCAAGTGCGAGGGAACTTACCGAACAGTACCTAAACGACCTTGAAGCTTGCTGCCCAATGATAAAGAGGCTCCAGAAATGACAATCAAAAGTCATTGGACCAAAAGCGCTTCAATTCAAGGTTGCACAGATTGTGGGCAATCGCTCAAAGCCCGCCTTGGGTCTAATCTACAGCTGGACAGCGACCGAACAAGGCTTTTTCCTGCAATTTTGAAGTCGCAAAGGAATAGGTAAACCATAATCGAACTCAAACAAGCATGGGTTATGATTCAAAGAGAATTCTAAGTCCAAAATCGAATGGGTATTTTCTTAAACTTGCGAACTTAGCGTGGGTCTTAATCAAAACTTACCAGAACGCTGAAACGACGAAGGACCACACTAGAATTCACGGATTGAAGCCACACGAAGGGCCAAAATAGGACCATACACACATAACAACTATTATCGTTGCATGGGTTCGATGTTGGAGGCGTCGATGGCTGCTCACGAGGGCAATAAAACACACGGAAGAGGGAGAGGGAGACGATTCAAAGGCTGCTCGCAGCGAGAAGGAACGGGAGAGTTGGAATCGACGGCGCAGACTGTTTGCTTGCGACTAGCCGACGGCACACGGAACTGGTGTTGTAGGTCTTGCCGGAACTGAGAAAGAGATGCACGCCGCCGAAGAAGAAGGCCGAGAATGGAGGAGACGGTGTCGAAGGAAGGCTATGCGCGCGACTGAATTCGCCGGAGAAAAGATCGACACCGTGGGTCTTGCTTGCCAGGAGAAGAACCGAGAGAGGGAGAGAGATTGGCGTGGAGCTGGCTGAGGGGATGAAGGATCGAGAGGGGAAGAGATGCTGCCGGTTGAAGAAAATCGAGGGGGGTAGCTACACGCGAGAAGAAGAGAAGGAGAAAGAGAGAGGGAAAAAGATGGGATTTTAGGGCTTTTTCTTTTTCTTTATTTCCCTTTTCTTTTCATTTAAATAAATCTTAAGAAAGGAAAACCCATTTAAAATAGGAGTTAAACCTTATTTAGGATTCTATTTGCAAATCCAAAACTTAACCCCTAAAAGATTTGAGAAAGAAAATAACCAAATTGATTTGGGATTTGGGTCTTTTGATATTTTAAATAAATATCGAATATTAAACCTCCAAACTTTAGGAATTAAAGATTTAATTAAAAATCTCTTTTCCCTAATGTAGCAACCCAATTTTTTTTTTTAAAAGAAAAAAGGAAAGGGGGGGGGATGGGTTATTTGCCCAGTCAAGAGAGGGAGTGGGGGGAAATCTTCCCCCCACATTTTCGGTCAATTTGACCATTAAAAAAAAGCTTAGATTTTTTTCCTCTTCTTCCCCGTTGCTCTCTCCCTCACCACAATCTCTCTCTTCATCTCATCTCTCTCTCTCTCGTTGTACGTGGCACACCGCCTCCTGTCTTCGATCTCCACCGCACACCGCACATCGTTCGTCGCCGTGAGTTTTCCCTCTCTCGACTGTAGCACGCGAGCTCTACGCCTCCGTCGTCATCCTTCACTACGTTGCCGCTGGTGAGCACTCAACCCCCCTCTCTCTCGTCTATTTCTCCCTCAATCTAACTCTCTCTCAGCACCCCTTCTCTCTTTTGTAACAGATTCACACCGCCGCACATGAGCCACCATTGGTAAGCATTCTCTCTCTCTCTCTCGTCTCTTCCTTCCTCTCGACCTCACCCTCTGTTTCCTCTCTACTGTGAACAGCTTCCGCGTGCCACCGTCGTTGTTCAGATCTATTCGTCTCTGTCGCATAGAATCGATCGTCGCTGCCACCGCCTTAAGATAAACAGCCTCACGCAACTTGAATGTTTGACGATTTCAATTAGTGGGTAAGGGAGTTGTAAGTTAAAATTTTTTGGTCTTTTATGCTTTAATGGAATACCCAATAGTGTGGAGTCTTAATCTAAGGTGTCCGTAGTGAGTGGTGGTCGATTTCGGAAAGGCGGAGCGAATTTGGAAACTGGACAGCAAGCAGTAGTTTCATTTGGGTGACTTTTTTACCCTCTCAAGTCTTGTGTTTTAGGAAATTATTGAGATTGGAATGTCTCTGATGTGAGAACTTTTATGTGTGTTAATAGATCACTTTTCGCATAACGAGGTTGACATTATATCAAGTTGTTTGGTGGTTTCAATCGAGCTTAGTTACCTCAAGGTAAGTTAACTTGCTGAAATTAAACTGTAATTGTGCATAGATATGACGGTTGTGCTACTGACATGAGATTGTGTTATATGTTTGAGTTGAGACTAAGATGATATGTATGTTGTTGATGAGATGATATGTATGATGTTGATTTTAAGAATATGGATGTTGTGTACTTGTGTTATGGGATAGATATGAGTGCGTTTGTGGTATCTTGTGGTTGGCTGACAATGTAAGTAGACAACTAGAAGTCATGTTTTCTCTAATTAGAAGTGTGGAATGCCTGTTATCTTTCCTGTATTTGATTGAGTTGGGTGGTGCATACAGGTCTAGTCAGTTAGTAAATTTTCAGAGAATAAGTTCCATTGGTTAGGTTGCAGTTAAAATTAGCGAGTGCTAAGAGGCCTTAAAGGGAAAAAGAGTAAGAAAGGGAAAAGAATAAGCTAGTTGCTCTAGTAGGGGGTCGTGTCAGTTAAACACCTAGGACTGAGATGTATTAGACTGAAATGAGGAGCTAAATGGGCGGGACTTGGCTTCGCAGACTAGGTGTCATTTACTAACTGTGGAAGTTAATTTTCGACTTAAAACTCATAGACGCCCCACCAGTGAAATGGTAGTCAGAGCGCACAATAGTACCATGATGGGTGAGACTTGGCTCCACTGACTGGGTGCCTTCTACCATCAGAAGGAGTACAGATCTCCCAAAATACCCACCTGTGCACCTTCAGTGAGTTGGCAAATTTTTATAGGTGAGTTAATTGATCACTAGACCCATACTGCAAGATGAATGAAATGAAATGAACGGGAATGAGATGACATAACCTTTAGGCCCTTAGTCCAAGTAACCTTTTGAAACCTTGGTTGTTGCTTGTCTAGCAGTATTGTTACTTACTGAGTATTTTTCTTAAATACTCATTCTTTTCCCTAACATGTAATTGCAGGTAAGGGCAAAGGTGTACCGAACGCGTGACAGAGTGCTGTTGAACGAGTCATGGATTTTCTTAGGATAGACTTCCGCATTTTATGTTTTCGAATTTCTTCGTTTGGAACTTGTTATGTGATGTTTTAAGATTTATTCTGGTTTAAGTCTTTTGCTTGAAAGGCTAAAATTTCTTCTTGTTCTGTTTTATCTGGGATCCCATACTGAAAAGTTTCACTGATTTTCTAAGTATATTTTACTCTAAATGTTGTTTCCTTCGTCATTCTTTGTTAGTAAAATGAAATGCATGTGGTAATGCCCCTAGGATCTAGACATGAAATGTAGGGTCGTTACAGTTGTGGCCCTAGGATCTAGACATGAAATGTAGGGTCGTTACACCTGAATTATAGACATTTAATTTAACGACCAAAGACTACACTTAAATTGTAATTATTCAAATTAGAATAAGAATGCTTAACAAATCCCATAAGGCTCGATTTCGAAACGCGGGACGTTACATATACTATTTATAATTAATCATTAATGGCATATATTGTAATTAAGTAAATCAAAGGAAGGACAAAGGTGTCCAAAAATGTTTTTCCAACATCCTCACTTTTTAATATAGTATAGATTTGATAAGCTAATAATAATAATTTTCACTTAAGAAATGACACCGTTGTTAATATGTTTTCAAATTTTGTAAAGTGAAAGCCAATAGAGACTAAATTTGTTTTGGAAAATGTTAACCATTGACTAATGTTAAGATTATTAAAAGTACAAGGATTATATTTGGGCATTTGGAATTATTGAGAATAAAATAGAAATAGTTCCAAAGTACAATGACAAAAATGGTATTTTAGCCTAAATGGAATTTGAAACGAGTTTATAAATTTCTTTTAAAAAATTAGGAAAAAAATCAATTCTACCCCTAAACGTTGGGGTCAATTAAAACTTCAAACTAATAATTGTATCAATTTAAATTCTAAGCATTCATAATCGAATTTTATGTCTAATGAAACTATAAACTTTCAATTTTGTATTTAGTAAGTCTGTGAATTTTAAAAAAATGTAAAATAAGTCTCACCTATCAAACACAAAATTGAAAGTTTAAGATTCTATTAGACACATTTTTAAGTTTTGGGAGTATTGACACAAACTCAAAATTGTAAGGACTAAACTTGTAATTTAACCTAATCGATATTATGTAATTTACATATTGTATCAATGCTTCTAAAGTTACATTTATATGAACTTGTGCCTCCCACATAAAATCCTGGATCCGCCACTGCTCCAAATACAGACTATTTAACTCCACAGATTATTATAATCTTAGACTATAATAACCATTGAATATTATCACCAACTCAGCGCCCTAAACACCCCGTTAATTTTTAAATTATCTCTCCTTTTGTTTTTTGTTATGTAATTTTTGTGTCACAATTTGTTCAATTTTTTGATAGATTGTGAAACTTGCTACAAATGTATGGGGTCTTTTATATTTTATTAATTGAAGTTATGTTTATTGAGTTAATTATTGTGTAATAATAATATTATTATTGAGATTTTATTTTGTTCATAACTTTAGAAATAAAAATATTGTAGGTTAGCCATGCATTTATATAACCAATATTTATTTATTTTTATTTGGTTATTGACCAATTGACGACAAGCATTTTCGGTCATTGAAAATCGTTTTTAATGATAGAGACAAACTTTTAATAATGAAAATTTAATGGCAAACATTGTCTTTCAATGTCATGCATTGACCGACATTAAAGGATGTTTGTCATTGTAATCGCCTAGGATGACATGCTTAACGATGTCAAATGTGTGATCGACATCATTTTCCTTTAATATGTCGAGCATTGACCGTCATTAAATTAACTAGTTAACTAGGAGATTTAATAGAACGATAAGTGTGTGTGGGTGGATAATATATATTATAATATTACAAAATAGGGAATTCATGACACCAAGGGAAAAGGAAATAAAGTTAAGGGAGGGAAAAAAATGTCATAAAATGTAAAATGTGTGTTTTTGACGGGAAAAAATAGAGATTTTCGTGTAATTAATTATTAACTTGTATGCGTTTAGAAGTCATTGTAGCCATAATTGGGTTTAGAAAGGTTTTTCCTCTAGTTTCATAGTTTACTTGGTTGTATGACTATCCTGCAGTTACATTAGTCATACAAATCGATGAGTTTGTGTGATTTGAAGTGTGTTCGAATGAATTTATGGGATGGGGACTAAGTGAGTGAATTAGGCACATCTTTTGATTTCTAGAGGTTAGTTTGAGTGAGTTGGTGTGATTTGAAGTGTGTTTGGATGAGTTTGGAGGATTTGAATTTCGTTTGGGTGGTTTGGGTACATGTTTGACTTTTAGGGTTAGTTTATGTGAGTTTGTGGGATTTGAAATGTGTTTGAGTGAGTTTATTGGATGTGGATTGAGTATGATTAAATTAGAAACTTTTGGATGAGTTTGTGGGATTTAAAATTTGTTTGGGTGAGTTAGGCATGTGTTTGACTTTTAAGGGTCAATTTAGGTGGGATTGTAAGCTTTGAAGTGGGTTTGGGTGAGTTTGGGGTGAATTAGACAAGTTGGAGCATATTTGTGAAATTTGAAGTGTGTTTAGGTGAGTTTGTGGGATTTGGAAGTGTGTTTGGATGAGTTTGTTGAATTTATAGTGAGTTTGGACACTTTTAGGCCACTTAGAATGTTTAACTTGTTCTAATGTGATGTGATAGCAAATTTTAGGATGTATTTTAAACTTGGTGGTCAATGAGAACTTTACGGCTTGAGTAGGTGTTTGACTTTTAAGGGCTAGTTTAGGTGAGCTTGTGAGCTTTGAAGTATGTTTAAGTGAGTTTGTGGGATTTGGAGTGAGTTAGACACATTTGTTTTGGCTTTTTAAGGGTTTAGTTTAGTGAGTTTGTAGGACGATATCGAGTGAGTTTGAATGAGTTTAAGATATGTTTGGGTGTGTTTGTGGGAATTAGAGTAATTACATTGTGTTTTTATTTACATTGTCACTCTCAGTTCAACTCTGGCTGTATTTGTGATTTTTCTATGGTCGAATGTGATTGTATCTTTATCTCTCATTTCCTTGCAGGTATTAGATGCTTGCAACTAAGAGACAAAAACTAACAAGTGGTCTTACTCGAAGTGATGTTTGAAAGAACTTAGAGAAATCAAAAAGTCAGTAATATGATGTCTCTCATGTTAGTTATAGTTTATGTAAAATTTGATGTAATGTACAGATTTAATCCTACTTAGTTTGTCTGTGTATATAAATGTTTGACCTTATTTGGTCCATTGGTATATAATAATTGTTATGTATTGTTATATATGGACGATAATTATTTATCAGTATTATAAGCATTTTTGTGATGTTGGATATTGTCATGAATATGTTATTATTGACAACAAAAAATCCCTAATGAGAATATTTTTGTAACAATAAAATATTGTCATTAAAAATGTTTTTGTGAAGTTGAAAAATGTCATTATGCACACTTTTCTTGACAATAAGAAACCTTCATCCAAAGTATTTCTATGACATAAAAAGATATCAATATTAACATATTATTGATAGTAAAACATTGACGTTGTTAACGCTTTCATGACAGTAATATGTTGTCATTTTGTGAACTGTCATTAATATATATATATATATTGATAGTTTATTAGTTTAGTGATGACATTGTACAATTCTCATGAAAAAAATTAGTGTGATGTTTTAAAAATATGTCAAGAAAAATGAGTGGTTTGACAGTTTTTAATTGTCATAATCAATATATATTTGTGACAGTTTTTTCTGAACCGTCATGTATTGAGCTTTCTTGAGGGTCGATTCAATGACTACAAAAAAAAATGTCAAGAAATACGTTTTTGACATTTTTTCAATGTCATGAAAAGTCAAATTTGTAGTAGTGTTGGCTTATGAAACAATAAAATTAACTAGTTAACTAGAGATCTCGTAGAAAACAACTATTATTTCGTAGGTAAGAAGGATTTTGATGAGTTAAATTTAAAAATAACTAAGGCCTCATTTGATAACCATTTGGTTTTTGGTTTTTGAAAATTAAGCCTATAAACACTACTTCCACCTACAAATTTCTTTGTTTTTTTAATACATTATTTCCATGTTTTCAAAAATCAAGCAATTTTTTTGAAAACTAAAAAATGTAGTTTTCAAAAATTTGTTTTTGTTTTTGGAATTTGGCTAGGAATTCAAATGTGTCCTTGATAAAGATGAAACCCATGGTAGGAAAATTGGGAGAAAACAAACCTAATTTTCAAAAATCAAAAACCAAAAACCAAATAGTTCGTCTTTAAATAAGATACAATTGTTGGTTAAGATTAGACAGTAATTGAGTCAAACATTTTATTCTACTAGTGTTAACAATAGAAACTAAGGATAAATATAATTTTGAATTAAGAGAGTAAATAAATATATGTAGTTCTGAGAGTACGTAAAAGAATATTTAATTTTTTTTATAATTTAATATTGAAAATGATGTAATTAAATATGAGTTTGGAAATTTAAAACTAAAAAGTAGGGTGTATTATTGCACAAGTTTGTCAAAACATGAGTACCGTGGGGCAGTTCAAATATGTACCAACCATGGTTGAGGGACCAATCACGAGAAATTTTTAAGTGGTCCAAGTGCAATAAAGCTAGTAGTTTTACACCGTTACATGTAAGAGAGAGAAATGGTAAAAGTACCTCAATTTTATATCCAATAGTTATTAAGAGATAGACAAATTTCAAGATTTACCTTCGACGGTTTTGAAGATGGAGTCTCATTGCACCGGAAACACTCTGACCTCGTTTGATAACTATTTCGTTTTTTGTTTTTAGTTTTTGAAAATTAAGACTATAAACACTATTTTTACCCACAAGCTTCTTTGTTTTTTATCTACATCCTTTTCCATGTTTTCAAAAACCAAGCAAATTTTTTAAAACAAAAAAAAAAAAAGTAGTTTTTAAAAACTTGTTTTTGTTTTTGGAATTTTGTTAGGAATTCAAATGTCTCTTTAACAAAAAATGAAAACTATTTAAAAAAGATTGAGAGAAAACGAACACCATTTTCAAAAACCAAAAACAAAAAACGAGATAATTATGAAGGAGTACCTTAATAATTTTCCCTCACAGGTCCTTTTCAACTTCTTGGAGTGAGGAGACACTAACAAAACACGTACGCCACATGGAAGTAGAGATGAGGTCAAAAATCCCAGCGGTGGCGGGGTCCCGGGTGGAGCATCTCCATTGAAAATAAGGACGGAGTCCAAATACTTTTCCTCAATTTGGAGATGGGAACAAAATCGAATTTCTCACAAATGGAAACGATCAAAATTAACTCAAATAAACCAAACATATATCCCTGCAATACTTGTACCAAATATATCCAAATTCGAATTCAAAATAATAATTTTTCCTATTTTCTATTTTTTGTTTTTGTTTTTTTGTTTTTTTGTTTTTTTTTTTTTTTGTTTTTTATTTTTAAGGAGAGACCTAGTTTATTTCATAACTAATAAACATTCTAAGAAAAGTATACAAGTCCACCTAAAAACATTGTCTTTTTTATTTCATCTTATTTATTTATTTTTTTTTATTTTTACAACATGTGAGAATGAGATATTTGAACCACAAACCTCCTGGTCATTAGTACAAGTTCATTGAGGTATGTTCATGTTAGCAAAAAAAAAAAAAAGAAAAAAATTGTCTTTTTATCTCTTTAATATTTGTATCTTTTATCACTATTTTTTCCTCTCCTAATATATCACTCACAAAATAAAAACTTGTATGGGTGAAATTTTTTATGTAAAGAAATTTTCAAGATTCTATTTAATTTTTCAGAAAATAGGAAATAAAAAGGATAATTGTAATGGGTGGCAACATGAAGGTAAATAATTGCAAATCTAGCAATTTTTAAAAATATTTGTAAATATGGCAAAATTTTTGAATTAATTTTTTATATTACTAAATTGCCCCTGTGTGTCCATCTTCTTCTTTCTCGTCAGTTTTTTTTTTTTTTTTTTTTTTTTTTTTTTTTTTATACTGATAGAAAGTCTTTTTATTACTGATAGATTCTATCAGTGGTAGAAAAATTTTCTATCAGTGATAGAAAGTTTCTATCACTGATAGAATAAAGTTTCTATCACTGATAGATTCTATCAGTGGTAGAAAAATTTTCTATCGGCGATAGAAAGTTTCTATCACTAATATTTCTATGACTGATAGATTCTATCAGTGGTAGAAAAAATTTCTATCAGTGATAGAAAGTTTCTATCACTGATAGAATAAAAGATTTCTATCACTAATAGAAACTTTTTCTATCCGTGATAAAAGATTTCTATCACTGATAGGTTCTATCAGTGATAAAAAAAAAACTTTTTATAGAAAATCATAGAAAAACTTTTGATAAAAAATCTTTCAATCTCTGATCACCCATAAAAATCTTTCTATCTCCGATAAAAATCTTTCTATCACCGATATAATCTATAAGTGATAGAAAAATTTTCTATCACCGATAGAAAAGCTTTCTATCAGTGATAAAAGATTTCTATCACTGATAGAAATTTTTACTATTCTATTAGTGATAGAAAGATATTCCATCAATGATAGAAAACTCTTGATAGAAAATATTTCAATCTCTGATAGAACCTATCAGTGATAAAAATCTTCTATCACTTATAGAAATTTTTTCTATGAGTGATAGAAAAAATTTCTATCATTCATAGAAAATCTTTCTATGAGTGATAGAAAAACTTTCTATCTCTATCACTGAGACTGGTAGAAAAACTTTTCGTGAGTTATAGAAAATCTTTCTATCACTGATACTTTTCTACCAGTGATAGAAGATCTTTTGTTTCTATCAGCGATGGTGATACATGGTGAAATCGAGCATTGAAAAATAAAGCAAAAACGAATGATTATAGAAATCAAACACTGAAAAACAAAAACCAAACACGGATAGAAAACCAAATAACAACAACCAAACACTGATAGAACACCGAACAAGTGATAGAAAAATATCTATCGCCGATAGAATCTATCAGTAGTAGAAAAATTTTCTATCATATGATAGAATCTATCAGTGAAAGAAAATTTCTATCACTGATAGAAAATCTTTCTATCACTGATAGAATCTATCAGTGGTAGAAAAATTTTCTATCATATGATAGAATCTATCAGTGAAAGAAAATTTCTATCACTGATAGAAAATTTCTATCACTGATAGAATCTATCAGTGATAGAAAAACTTTCTATCAGTGAAAGAAAATCTGGAGGGGTATTTTAGCAAATGCAACACACAAATTATTAGATTTTGCCATTTTTGCAATTTTTTTTGTGGGTTGCTAGATTTGCAATTATTTTGGCCCATATTGCTATCCTTGCAACCGGCCCAAATAAAAACTGGTTACTGAACACGTTTAACTTTCGTCTTTTAAAACCAAAAATAGAAAATTTATCAAACATGTAGGTTTTTTTCAAAAATAAATAAATAAATAAAAGAAAAAAATTTAAAACCAAAATCATTATTAAATGGGATCTGTCCAAATTCATTTTCTCCCCTGGATAATCCCATTGCATTTTATGGAATTGACAGACAATAGTAGAGAGAATAACAGTGGGAAGATTAATCTGGGAGATAGCAATGGTAAATAAATGATTAGCCAGCAAGCAGAAACAGACAACTACCAATTACGAAAAGACTGCTATGAAAATTTTCAGTTTTAAATCTAGTATAAATCAATTTATTCAACAGCGACTGATTTAACCAGTTAGCTTATAATTTACATAATTTACTTATAGAAACTAAAAATATTAAAATAAAGTAAATTCCAATTCACAATGAATGGAGTAACAAATACATATTACAAATAGTTGTGATTTCACCGAATACTCGCCTGAGTTTTTTGGATTTTGATACCATATTAGATTACATGGTCGGGATCCAACTCAAAACCAATTGGCAGTGCTTGGAGTAACTCATACATCTTATAAATTGTGAGTTCTTCACTTATCTTTTCAAGGTGGGATTCTCACACATACGCAAATAATGTGTATTACACAACAAGTATAGTCATATAGGTTATATTTAATAAGATACCGTTTGATAACCATTTGGTTTTTTTAAATTAAGTTTACAAACACAATGTCTACCTATAAGTTTTTTTTTTTTTTTTTTTGTTCTTATCTATTTTCTTTCCATGTTTTCAAAAATCAACCTAAGTTTTGAAAACTAAAAAATGGTTTTCAAGAACTTGTTTTTGTTTTTGGAATTTTTGTTAGGAATGCAAATGTGTCCCTGACAAAGATGTAAACCATTACATTATTAGGAAATTGAGAAAAAACATGTTTAATTTTCAAAAACCAAATGATTATAAAAAAGAACTAGATTTGAATAATGTTTTAGAACTATAGAACAAAGCAAATAGAAGGTCTCAATATTGCATGTAAGCAAGTTTGATTTTTACCTTTTATAAATTATACACCCATATGAAAATCTAAAATGATAGAGACAGAACAACCAAGACTCACACACCAAAGAGAAAGAGATGCTGCTGCAAACATGAATAGCAACAGTTTCTTCTTGTCTCTTTCCGTATTATTATGGGTTGAAACTTGGTTAATCATCCAGATGGTTCAAATGAGCAAAGACCTTGGTTGACAACCGTGAAGCCTCCATCAACGATCAAGTTGAGCCCACTCACACACTTAGACGCATCGCTGCCTAAATACAGAGCAGCTTCAGCCACATCTTCTTCCCTAAGAACATCCCCACTTTTGAGATTGGAATAAAGACTTGGAAACTCATCGCCATCTCCGAGCTTAAACAAGTTCCTCGCCATTTGAGTGGGCACTACGTTGGGCGACACACAGTTCACCCTGATCCCATATCGTCCCAGATCCACAGCTGCATTCCTGGTCAATCCCAACACGCCATGCTTCGAGCTTGTGTACGCATGCGTGCCAATCCCGCCAATGATGGAGCATATGCTTGCAGTTGTAATGATGCTCCCTCGACGGGCTGGTATCATCGCCCGCGCAGCGTGTTTGGTGCCCAGAAACGCACCGAGAAGGTTGACGTTGAGCACTCTCTGAAAGGTCGATGGATCGTCCTCGAGAATGTTGAACTTTGGAGCTTCGAGAACTCCGGCATTATTGAACATGATGTCCAACTTCCCAAATTTGGAAACAGTGGCGTCAACGGCGTTTTCGACCTCTTTCTCTTTCGTGACATCGCAGTGGACGAAGGAAGAAGAGGAAGAGCCGAGATGGTTGGAAAGAGAGTGACCTAATTCATCTCTGATGTCTGCAATCACGACCTTCGCTCCATGCTTGAAGAAGAGCCTTGCAGTGTGTTCACCAATTCCTCTGGCGCCACCGGTGATCAGTGCTACTTTACCTTCAAGCCTAATAACCAACCAAATATATTTCAGATAAAGTTAACGAATTTAAATGCTAATGTAAAAGGTATACCTTCTTGCAGCGGCGGGAAGCAATTGGACGCTCATGGCTGACTATCTTTGAGAAACTACTACTGCCCGAAGTCATTAGGAACCCTTTAAATAAAGAGAATTTGCGACAAATAAGAATTATATAATTGTAAATATAGTTCGATGTAATAAAATTGTAAATATAGTCAAATCTATCGGATTAAATTATTGATAGAGATAGATAAATTTTGGTTAATTAGAATCTAACTATCTTATAGATTTCGATTATAGAGTTTATCAGCCATAGACTCTCATTAATCAGAATCTATCAGTTTACTCTATCAGTGTCTATTCCTAATAGATTCCGATTAATCAAAATCTATCGTTGACTATCACTGAGTATATCAGTGGTAGTCATTGATAGATTTCAATTAACCGAAGCCTATCAGTGATAGACACGGATAGAATCTGATGACAGGTTTTTGGTCTTGTACAATTAATTTTACTATACATGCAATTAGTTTGCAATTTACTATATTTGCTATTAATTTGATCCAATTTATCATCTATTGCAACCATCCTTAAATAAATATTTACAATTGACAGCCCTTCATTTCTATTTCACAAAAACCAAAATAGCTTACGCAAACCCAACTTTACCAGTTAGGTTCTTATCCCCTCCTGATTTCAATCTTTGACCTCAACCTTTCGGCTTCAGTGTACAAGTTTATAATGAGTTTTACACACCTCATATTTTCAAGGCTAAAAGATAATGTTTGCTTTTTTTTTTTTCTCACTTGGTCTCTAATCCATCTTTTAGAAAGTTTCTTTTCGGACATGTTTGGGACTGACTTTAGAACAAATGCTTTAACCTGAATGATTTAATTATAAAGTATTTAGTTATAAATTATTTTAATATTTGGTACCATATTTGTAAGAGTGATTTTAATTTAATTAAAAGTATTTTTTTAAAAATGATTAATATTTTGTTTCCAGATGTGGTTTTGAAATCATCAGATTTCTAAAAAGAGTTTTACATTTGAGATTAAAAAGAGTTTGAGAGTGGTATACAAAATTTAGTACAAAATTCAAGAGAAAAAATGTTAGAAAGATGGAGGGATAAAAATTTCTAAGAGAGAGACAAAAAAAAAAAAAAAAAAAAAATTGAGAGTGCAAAAATTAAAGATAGAGAAATAAAATTAGAGAAAGGAAAAGATTATTTTAGGGCAATAATAAAAAGTTTTGGGAGAAAAACTCTAACTATGAAAAACAATGTAAGAACATACTATAGACAAAAAAAAAAAAAAATAGTTCAAGAACAAAAAAGAGGGTAAAAGATTATAGAGGATAAAACTTAACAAAAAAAAAAATAAAAATGAAAAAACAGAGATATAGAGATAAATAAAGTTAGGGAGGAACAAAAATTTTAGAAAGGAAAAAAAAAAAAAAACCTCTTTGTTTTCAAAATTTTAGAACAAAATATGGTGAAATAATAGTTTTTTTTTTTAAAAAAAAATATAAAATAATGGGCCGGTTGCAAGGATAGCAATATGGGCCAAAATAATTGCAAATCTAGCAAGCCACAAAAAAAATTGCAAAAATGGCAAAATCTAATAGTTTGTGTGTTGCATTTACTAAAATACCCCTCCAGATTTTCTTTCACTGATAGAAAGTTTTTCTATCACTGATAGATTCTATCAGTGATAGAAAGATTTTCTATCAGTGATAGAAATTTTCTATCACTGATAGATTCTATCATATGATAGAAAATTTTTCTACTACTGATAGATTCTATCGGCGATAGATATTTTTCTATCACTTGTTCGGTGTTTTATCATTGTTATTTGGTTTTCTATCAGTGTTTGGTTTTTGCTTTTCAGTGTTTGATTTCTATAATCGTTTGTTTTTGTTTTATTTTTCAATGCTCGATTTCACCATGTATCACCATCGCTGATAGAAACAAAAGATCTTCTATCACTAATAGAAAAGTATCGGTGATAGAAAGATTTTCTATAACTCACGAAAAGTGAGATATAAAGTTTTTCTATCACTCATAGAAAGATTTTCTATGAATGATAGAAATTTTTTCTATCACTCATAGAAAAAATTTCTATAAGTGATAGAAGATTTCTATCACTGATAGGTTCTATCAAGGATTGAAAGGTTTTCTATCAAGAGTTTTCTATCATTGATAGAATATCTTTCTATCACTGATAGAATAGTAAAAATTTCTATCAGAAATCTTTTATCACTGATAGGAAGCTTTTCTATTGGTGATAGAAAGTTTTTCTATCACTTATAGATTATATCGGTGATAGAAAGATTTCTATCGGAGATAGAAAGATTTTTATGGGTGATCAGGAATTGAAAGATTTTTTATCAAAAGTTTTTCTATAAAAAGTTTTTTTTATCACTGATAGAACCTATCAGTGATAGAAATCTTTTATCACTGATAGAAAAAGTTTCTATTAGTGATAGAAATCTTCTATTCTATCAGTGATAGAAACTTTCTATCACTGATAGAAAATTTTTCTACCACTGATAGAATCTATCAGTCATAGAAATATTAGTGATAGAAACTTTCTATCGCCGATAGAAAATTTTTCTACCACTGATAGAATCTATCAGTAATAAAAAGACTTTCTATCAGTAAAAAAAAAAAAAAAAAAAACGAGGAAGAAGAAGATGGGCACACATGGGCAATTTAGGAATATAAAAAATTAATTAAAAAATTTTGCCATATCTGCAAATATTTTTAAAAATTGCTATATTTGTAATTACTTACCTTCATGTTGCCACCCATTACAATTATCTTAAAATAATTGTCATTTTAATAACAAAATCACTCATAATCATTTCACAAAAATCACTTCAAAATCACCACCAAGTGATTGACTGAATATCACTTAAAGTAATTTTGGATGCTTCCAAAATAACTTACTCACAATTGTCAAAATTACAATTTTGAAAGAAAAGTCACTATAGACATGTCAAAAGTGAATTATTTTGATGATTCGAAAATCACTTCCAAACATGTTTTAGATCTGTTTCAATAATCACTACATATGAATTGCAAATGACTTAGGTGCAACATCAGTATAGCGTAATGGCTAGCCAAGATATCAGTAAGTAATTTTTTTTTTGGTGAGAAATAGTATACAATTTTTTGTAAGGAGCTAATTTACTTTGGAATGTTGACCCCACCTTGTCCTATTGTCATCCCTACTATCACCTCGTGATATTTGCGTCAATATTTTCCTCTATCTTTTTAAATGAAGAGACATTTGACATCAATATTAGGTAATATCAATTGATATTTTTTATACATCATAAAAATACTCATGAAATATAAAATTTATCAAAGAAAAATATATACTATTCATACGTAATTTCAATAAGATGAAAAATACGTGGAATAAATTTGTATTTCTATTGATGTATGAATGTGAGTGTAGAAACTCTAACTTTGATCTTCTAATTCTTTTTCTTGTGTGTGATTGTTTCGCTCGAGGACTGGAACGTTTTTTCTTGAGTTTGAAGTTTCCATTAATCCTTGGAGTCTTGAAGTTATCGAATCTTGAAGGGTCTTTGGTTGTAACGACCCGACTTCTTAATAGCCTTAAAGGGACCGTTACGACAATACATGCCTTGGAGGCCTTTTTAAATAAAAATAATTTGAAACATAAACACTAATTTAAACAAAAACTTGAAAACAAAACTTTATTCGGGATCCCTAGTTTCAAAGGTTTTAAATAAGTTCAAATAAACTCTAAAACATAAATGTACAAGACCTTTATAAATTTTCTTAAAACCAACTTACAATTCAAGTAAAGTAAACAGTGTTCTTAACGCGGAAGAAATTAAAATATGAACTAAGTCCTCTCATGGCTGTATATCGGATTCTCATCAATCGTCTTTCACCTGCTCTTGCCTTTACCTGAAAAAAATATAAATATATATTTTTGAAAAGAATGAGTATTTTAAATACTACCCTACTATTGAGATTGGGTCACGTTTTAAAAACATTTTGGTGGCTCTAAACTTTAATTTTAAACTTAGGATATACATCAATTTCATGCAAATCCTAAAATACATCTATTTCATGTGTACTTCTAATGAGAGAGAATATGCATCACTTTCATACATATTCTAGACACATCAATTTCATATGTCTCCTACAGAGGCCGTCAATTTCACGAAACCTCGAGGGCGTCAATTTCACAACCCTCGACTTAGGTACATCAATTTCATGTCCTATGCCCTGCGTGGGCATAGGCATCTCTGAGCGTACATCAATTTCATGTACGCTAAATTACACTTATAAATAATTTAAACTAATTCCTTTAATGGAATTTTAAGAGACCACCAACTCAACTATTTTAAACATTAACAAATACGAACAATAATAATAATTTTCATGCTTTTCATAAACTCACGCATAAATGAAATATGCTAACTTTCAAACCTCATGCTTTCAATAATTTTCGTATACGATTCACATGCTTTTAATGATAATTAAAAATTTCAAGAATAACGCATAAGCACAAGAATTTTAGAAAAAGTTAAATAAAAAGGGTTCAATAGTAAGTTCACTTACCTGGCTCCGTAATCTTAACAAAACTAACTTAATCCCTCAACTCCAAGGTCCTTAACCACACGCGATACATAATGTTGCTTGCTGTTCGGGATCTCAAATCCGTTCCAAGCCTTCAATCGAATCACCAACATGCTAACGACCCATTGCTGGAATTAGTTAAAACCCAATGCAACGAGTTGAATTTTGGAGAAAATCACACCTTCAGCACTGCCTCGCCGGAAAACGTGAATCCCCTGTTGTTGCCGCTGTTGTACCGCTACGAAGCTCGCCGGAAAACACACGACGAGGCTGGATCTGCGAAGCCCACTTGTTTGTTGTTTGCTGAAAGAGAAGACGCCGCTAAAGCACGAACCAAACCCCGCCTGCGAACGCTGCTACACCGCGTCACTCCCTTGATGAATCGATGCTGTCGTCGAGGATCTTGCCGGAGGAACGCGCGTCGCCGGTCTGTTCGTTGTCACCGCTGCTCGAGTCGCCACACCCTGTTGCAACGCCGCAGCTGTCGAGGACTCGCTGGAGATTGTTGCCGCTGCTACTCGGACCACGAACGAAACCACCGCAAACGACGCCGGCCACTGCTGCAAGACACGCTGCTGCTGTACTGCGAGGACGAGACTCACTGAAGAATGTCGCCGCAACACCGAGCACACGTCGAAGATCGTCGCGGAGCTCGCCGGAGCATTGAAGGTGACGCTGCCGGATGGTGAACATCAACTGATGGGGCTGCTGCTGATTTTCGGCCAAGAAGTAGAAATACAAGGTTGTTGCTCGATTTTTACTTGGGGAAGAAGATGGAGGCTGAAATTTTCCTTTTCCTTGGGCTGCGTGCAGTTAGAATAAAAAGAGGATGGCTTAGGGTTTCAAGGGTTGGCTCCAAAGTCAATCTATTTACTATTTTGCCATCCAACTTTCAATATTAAAATTCTCACCTATTTTCAAATCTTTTAATTTCCCTCCAATTACAAATTTACACAACTTAAACCAAATTAATCTCCAAAACTAATGAAATTTGAAATTTCCTTAAATCACGAGCGTTACATTGGTCTTCAAGGAGTGTTCAGTATTCAAGGACTTAAGGATTTTAGAGAGTTTTTTTTTTTTTTGGAGTCTTTTTGAATTCTTTAGTCTTGGTTGAGAGTTGAATTTTCTGAACTGGTTTGTGGGCTTGATGATCTCTTGAATTGACATGTTGACCTGTTGACCTTCTTGGATCGGTCTACTGACTTTGATGATTTATTGAATCGGACTGTTGGCTGTAGTGATCTTCTTGGATGATTAGTCTGTTAGGCTTCTTGATCTTCTTGGATGATCGACCTGTTAGTTTGGTTTAAACTTGACCTAAATACCATATGATCCAATTTTAACCAAATTAAATTTTTGTTATTTGATCAAATGGTTCATTTGGCCTTAAAATTTTATAATTGACCAACTTTGTCTTCAAATTAAATTTGGGATACATGTAAATTTATAATTGGTCCCAAATTTAATTTTTTGTATTTTTGTCATTAATTTTGAGATAATGACGTGACAATTTGTGATCGGTCGAAATTTCTCATTCAACATATACTATTAGTAAGTTAGTTTCTAATCTTGGGAGAATCTTTGCTTGTGATTCGAACTCCTTTGAACCCCAACTAGCATTAGGTCAAGCTTATTTTGGGTGGTTAAATAAGTTTCAACCCTCTTTTTGAACCCCTTCAATCTGGAATAAAATAATTTAGATTGGTTTATGACCATTTGGATGTTCTCTATTTCAAGATCGAATCAGTTTGCAGATGTTCAAAGTAAGTTTAAGAGTGGTTTAGGTAAGGACACCTCTCTTGGGTATTCATTGGATTTCAAATAATGATTTCGAACTAACTTGTAACCCTGGAATCTTGTTTTATATTGTTCAGGAAGCTTTAGATCGATTTTAGGAGCGCTTTAGAACCTTTTTTTTGTAAGTAGCTTTACACCTTTTTGTAAGTAGCTTTACACCTTTTTGTAAGTAGCCCTTCCCCCTAACTTCCAATTTTGCGGGTGAATTGTAAGCAAGGTGATGTAGAGGAGGAGACTTACGAGGAAGGGTCATAGCTAGACCTTAACGTTTACTCTGTTTCATTTCTTGTGATTAGAGTAGTGGTTTACTACTTTATGTGTTTGAGTGTTAGTTATTTCATTTTTATTGGATGATCTGCTTGTCTGATCATAGATTTTATTGTCGGTTTGAAGACTAGGCTTCAAGTTTGTTAATTCTTACTTTGAGACTTTGTTTCTTTCTTAAGTTTAATATAGTTAAGTTTTGCTCGTAGATTTTATAGCTATGTTAGGAAGTTGTTGGTACGAGGTCTGACTCGTATGTTTTCCTGAGTTGTGGGAGTTGGTTTCTGTACCAAAGTAAGGTAGAGTATAATGTTTATAGAAGTGCAATTATTACGTTTAGCAGGTGTATAAAATTTTGGATAGACTATATGTATGTCGTTATGCTACCGAAATTTTCGGAGTGCTTTGGTTATCATTAAGGTTTAGGGTAGTAATGTGCTTTTATTAAGCTAAAATTCGGGGGCGTTACAGATATACTCTTCCTAGTTTGGAACTTTTAATAGTTTGTCTTTTGAGAATTAGAAGATGATTAAGGCCACATTTAGGGAACATAAGGAGGAATTGTACGAGCTAATTAAGTTAAATAAGGTAGAGAAGGGGAATAAGAGAGAGGAGAGAAGAAGAATATGGAACAAATTTTTAATCTGGAACTAGGCTACAAAAGATTATAAATTTCAAGAAACTAAGAAGATTGTCAAGTTTAAATAGAAGAAACTCCTCAAGGTTGTCTTTGAGGTTTAATTAAAAAAAAAATATGATTGTTTTTCCACCATCTTTTTAGTATTATAGATAGATATTATAAATGCTTCAAATATGATGTCTATTAGGGGTGTACACGGGTTGGTTTGGGTTGAGTTGTGAGGGTTTTTTGGACCAACCCAAAAATTCGGGTTGGTCGGGTTGTCAACTCGAATGAATCAAACATATATGACAACCCAACCCAACCCAACCCTTATATTTTCGGGTTGGGTTGGGTTGGGTTGTCGGGTTGTCTTTTTTTTTAAAAAAATTATTTAGAATTCTTCTTTTTTTAACATTTTATAGTTATCAATGAAAAAAATTAAAAAAAGGGAAAAGAAAAAACATAAAAAGAATAGAACCTTCTTCTTAAAACAAAACTAATATTAAAAAAAAAAAATAATGGTACTTCAACAAGTAGTCACTAACCCTGTACCCTTATCTCTAGTCATACCGGCGTAGAGTCTTCTCAATACGCACAACATAGCAAACTCTGTCATACTAAGCATAGAATACATTTCACACTTAATAGAGCAATTCTCTTGTCTTACGTGCACACAGAACAAACTCGCTCAGGCTAACCACCCCAACACATGGCTCGAAGCCTACATGCACTGGAGTGGATCCCGAGGATCTCTCTCTATGTACTATGGAAACATATTCACATAGCAGATGTGTAATCACCTAGGGTATGTAGAGCTAGCGACGTAAAAACTATTTTCTAGTATGAATTTCTTTATTCAAAACTCATCTAAAATCATTTTCCTCTTGTAAAATAACATTTCATAAACTCAAGCAATGTTTTCAAATAACGAAATCATTCTAAAAATCTCAGATTAGCGCACAATGTCTCGAATGCTGCTGAACACATATTCTAACTATGAAAACCATCAAAATCAATGGAACTTAAATCATTTCCTCTAAACATGCTTCAACTCTAGTTTTCTCAAGATTATAAGTATAGTACTTTTAGTAACGGAAAATAATTATTAAAACAACCACTCACAGTACTACTGATGAGAGAAATTCGGGTTGTAGGTCGTCCCGACCTCTGTTTGGCCTGAAATAATAATTAAATCAACGTATGAGTTCCCGTTCAACTAAAATGACTAATGAGCTAATCACATACTTAAAACATTCCATGAATTTCAACCTTTCTCAACTCCCCATTCTAGGTACTCTTTTGTCCCATTCTACCATTTAATATTATCTTTTCAATTCCCCAAACATTTTTCCTCCGTTCTCTCTCTTCATTATCTCAAGGTACATCTTCCCATTAAATTTATTCCTTCTTTTCTCCATCAAACCACCAATTTCTCTTTTTCCCCAACTCCATTCACGTTTCCCACATTTCCTTCCATCATTGTTGTTGATTTTTTTTTTTCCAACTTTTCCTTTTTGTTTAAACCAATTCTCTCTCCACTATTTCATCTCCTACCTCACAACCCACTGTTTCTTTTTCTTTGCCTTCATCTCCAACAACAACAAAACCCATAATTCAACCTCTCTTCCTCTCTCGATTTTCCCTCTTTTTTTTTGTTCTTTCTTCAACCACCAACAACCAACAATCAACACATTCCATCTTCCTTCTTCTTCTTTCCTTACACACAAAAACCCACATAACATACTTACCTATAGCCAAAACCGCAAGAAAACTAAGAAACCTTCTAAATCAACTTACCAAATCTGTTGAGAAACGTCGTGGTTGAGCTTAAACACCCCAAAAATCGCACCTCCTCTCTGAACATCCTCTCGATCTCTTCGTCTCCCTCTTCAGTCGGTTCTTCTTCTCCTTTCTCTCTCTAACTTTTTCTCTCCCCAACGGTTCCTTGCTTCCTTTCTTCTTCTTTTGTTTTTTTTTTCTCTTTAATATCTCTCCCTCTCTCTCTCAGCGTGGGTACTTTTCCACACCTTTCTGTCTTTTCTTTTTTTTTTTATATATATTTTAAGATACCCAATTACCGCTTCAATTTTCCAGCCTTTTCTCTCTGTTTTTTTTTATACTGAGTTAAAAAACAAGAATGGGCTGGGCCTTATAGAATATTACCTCCTTTTAGGAATTTCGTCCTCGAAATTCAACGACTCCAATCAAGAGAATAGTTGAGGATATTGAGCTCGCATTTGCTCTTCACTCTCCCAGGTTGCTTCTTCCACTGCATGATTGCCCCTTAGAACCTTAACAAGTGGAATGGTCTTGTTTCGTAGCACCTGCCTTTCCTATCAAGAATCTTCTTTGGCTTCTCCACGTAAGTTAAATTCTCTTTCAGTTACACAGGCTGTGACTCTAGTATATGCGATGGGTCTGGTACATACTTGCGTAACATAGAAACATGAAACACATCATGAATCCTGGAAAGTTCCATCGACAATGCCAAACGGTAAGCAACTGGTCCAACACGTTCAAGGATCTCGTATGGACCTATATATCACGGACTTAACTTTCCTTTCTTCCCGAATCTCAACACACCCTTCCAAGGTGACAACGGAAGGAAAACTTTTTTCCCCACCGAAAAGTTAAGATCTTTTCGGCGTTTATCAACATAACTCTTTTGTCTATCCTGAGCTATTTTCAATCTTTTCCTAATCAATTTGACCTTTTTCTAAAGTGATTTGAACAAGCTCGGGTCCCATCAACTTCCTTTCTCCAACTTCATCCCAAAAAACTGGAGTTCTGCATTTTCGACCATACAACGCTTCAAATGGCGCCATTCCAATGTTGGAATCGTAACTATTGTTGTACGCAAACTCCATCAAAGATAAATGAGAGTCCCAACTCCCTTTGAACTGCAAGACACAGGCTCGTAACATGTCTTCCGAGGTCTGGATAGTTCTCTCTGACTGACCATCTGTTTGAGGATGGAAAGTTGTACTAAAATGTAATTTAGTACCTAACGCTTGCTGCAAGCTTGGCCAGAATTTAGAAGTAAATCTAGTGTCCCTGTCTGAGATTATCGACACGGGAGCTCCATACAAACTCACTATTTCATACACATATAACTTTGCCAATTTGTCAAGCATATAGGTGATTTTGATTGGTAAGAATCGAGCAGTCTTGGTTAACCTGTCAACTATCACCCAAATTCCATCGTGACCAGCCTGTGTACGAGGAAATCCAAATAAGAAGTCCATGGTGATATGCTCCCATTTCCATTCTGGAGTCGGAAGTGGGTTTAGAAGTCCACTAGCTTTCTGACGTTCTGGTTTCACTTGCTGGCAGATCAAACATTTGGAAACAAATTCTGCGATCTCTTTTTTCATACCAGACCACCAATAATGCTCCCTCAAGGTTCTGTACATTTTCGTGCTCCCTAGATGCATAACATAAGCTGAATTATGCCCTTCTTCCAGGATCTCATTCTTTAAATCTGGTTGGTTCGACACACACAAACGATTACAATTCATCAAAGCTCCATCTTCTCTTAGTGCATAGTTTGCTCGCTGACTACTCATCACCTCCATCTTTATCCTACTTAAAATTGGATCACCATGCTGAGCTTTGATCACCTTATTTATCAAAGTAGGTCTTACTTGAAAGTGAGCAAGTAAATCCCCTTACAAGCTTTTTAGCTCGCCGAACAAGGAGAAACTAATTTCATTTTGCGAAACCTGTGAACAGATAGGCTTCCTACTCAACGCATCAGCTACCAACATTAGCTTTCCCTGGATGATATTCAATCGTACAATCATAATCTTTAATCAACTCGAGCCACCTCCTCTGACGTAGGTTTAACTCCTTTTGGTCTGTTAAGGACGAGGACACGACATAGATCTCCACAATGGTATGATATTGTCCACTTTGGGCATAAGCCCTCGCTATGCTTTTGGTTCCACCCAAAAGGCCTCATACCAATGGAGATACTTGTCCTCCCTTATAAACCCATGATCATCCCTTTATTTAGCCAATGTGGGACTTTGGTTGCACTCCCAATTCCCAACAATCCTCCCCTCGAACAAAGTACCACAGACGAGCCTCCCCTCAAATAGTCATCTATCCGTCCATATCTCCTTTCTTACGGAGGAGTTTGCTCTTAGAGCCAGATTACAGATTCTATCCGTCCAGATCTCCGTTGATACGGAGGAGTTTGCTCTTAGAGCTAGATTACGGATTCGAAGTTTGCTCTTAGAGCCGTGCCAAATTACGGATTGTATCCGTTCAGATCTCCTTTTATACGGAGGAGTTGCTCTTAGAGCCAGATTACGGATAATCTGTCCAGATCTCCTTTCATACTGGGGAGTTTTTGCTCTTAGAGCCAGATTACAGATCTCCCCCATGACTATTTCTTCAAGGCTCACAAATCCTTTGTTCGGCACCCGAGGAATTTACGAAAGACATGGCTAAGTCAGGGTCTAGCTCTGATACCACTTGTTAAGGACGAGGACACGACATAGATCTCCACAATGGTATGATACTTTGGGCATAAGCCCTCATGGCTTTGCTTTTGGTTCCACCCAAAAGGCCTCATACCAATGGAGATACTTGTCCTCCCTTATAAACCCCATGATCATCCCCTTATTTAGCCAATGTGGGACTTTGGTTGCACTCCCAATTCCCAACATGGTCAAAGATATACTTGAGACTCTTATGGTCTGTATAAATATGACATTTCTCACCAAACAGGTAATGTTGCCAAACCTTCAACGCCAAAACTACAACAACTAACTCCAAATCATGAGTTGGATAATTAAGCTCATGTTTCTTCAATTGTCTCGATGCATTAGCTATTACCTTACCTTTTTGCATCAAAACACATCCAAGACCCTGATGAGAAGCATCGCTATACACATCATATTCCTCACAAGACATGGGAAGTGATAGAATTGGAGCCGAATTCAACCTTTTCTTCAATTCTTGGAAGCTTTGCTTGCATTTCTCTGTCCACACAAACTTCGTATTTTTCTTGGTCAAATTAGTCAATGGAAGTGCTATCTTAGAGAATCCTTCCACAAACCGACGATAATATCCAGCCAGACCAAGGAAACTATGAACTTCTGTCACAGTAGTGGGTTGCTCCCACCTAGCCACTGCCTCGGTCTTCTGTGGATCAACGCATATACCCTCTGCAGAAATCACATGGCCCAGAAACATCACCTTGTCAAGCCAGAACTCACACTTGCTGAACTTAGCGAACCATTTCTTCTCGCGTAATGTTTGCAACACAATTATGAGATGCTTAACATGTTCATCCCGACTACTCGAGTAGATCAATATGTCATCGATAAACACTATTACAAACATGTTTAAGAATGGATGAAATATCCTTTTCATTAGGTCCATAAATGCTGCTGGACCATTGGTCAACCCAAACGACATGACCAAAAACTCTTAATGTCTATAACATTTTCTGAATGCAGTCTTTGGCACGTCTGCTTCTTTTATCTTAAGTTGGTGATATCCTGATCGTAAATCGATCTTGGAGAACACTGCAACACCTCTCAACTGATCAAACAGGTCATCAATTCGAGGTAACGGATACTTGTTCCGTATCGTTACCTGGTTCAATCGCCTATAATCAATGCACAATCTCAAAGTACCATCCTTCTTTTTAATGAACAAAACCGGTGCACCCCATGGCGACACACTAGGCCTGATATAGCCTTTTTCAACTAACTCTTGCAACTGCGCCTTCAACTCCTTTAGCTCTGTAGGTGCCACTCTATAGGGAGCTTGCGTGATCGGTGTAGTGCCAGATATCAGATCGATACTAAACTCTATCTCTCTATCAGGTGGTAATCCCGATAGATCATCAGGAAACACATCTGGAAACTCTTGCACAACAGGTATATCTTCAAGTCTTAACTTCCCAATTCGTGTATCAACCACATGAGCCAAGTAAGCTGCACAACCCTTCCTTAGCAATTTATTGGCCTTCAGTGACGAGATCATACATGATGGCCAAATCTTTCTTTCACCCTTAAAGGTGACTTCTGCCTCACCAGGTCGTTTAAACGCAACCTCCTTATGATAGCAATCAACTGATGCATGATGCATAACTAAGAAATCCATTCCCAAGATAATATCAAACTCTTGGATTCCCAATGGTATTAAGTCAACAGACAATTGCTTCCCCTCTATTTCAATCATACAATTTCTATAAATATTACGTGCTACCACTGGTACCCCCACAGGTGTGGCTATCACTAATTCACCACACAATAATTCTAGAGTTTTATCTATCCCAACAGTGAACATATATGAAACAAATGAATGAGTAGCACCCGGATCAAACAATACATGAGCATTTTTGTTAAAGATAGTTAACGCACCCATCACCACATAAGATGACTCTCGTGCCTCCTGCTGTGTCATCGCAAAAGCTTTTCCTTGACCACGGGGCCTACTGTTGGGTTTCCAGAGTGGGTAAAAATGAGATGTAAAAAGACTCTAGAACTCTGTGCAAGTATACACAGTCCACAACAAGTAATAAGTATTTATCGAATCCAAGGTCTGAATTAGCTTTCACTTTATCTATTTTGTTTAGTTTTTTTAATGGTTTCAAAGGTGGTTAAAATGATTGGTTTTTATAGAGATGCTGAAGCAAAAGAAATGACAGAACATAAAATAAACAAATAGGCAGACAAATTAGAAACAGGCGCTGGTCAGGATTTAGTAATTGTTTTAAATGATGCTCTAGCAATATTATTGATCAGGCAAACTCTCGTAGTCTTATTAGCAGATTCCTCACGGAACTCCGAATTTTTTAGAATGTGTTTCAACTCCAATGAAACTCTACCGATTAAGCACTAGGCAACTGGCTATCCCTAGCTCAGTCACTGGTGTTCACCAATACACAATGATCTAGTGTGATTAACCGCCACACACTCCCTAAATCATTCCTGAAACTAGAGAGAGGTATTCTTACCAGCTGGCCAGGCGGGCATAAAATAGAAATGAGCACAACAATTAATCAAGATGCATGAAAACAATATTTATTATTAGGAATTAAGCACGACAATTACATGTTTCCTAACCAACGCCTAAAGTTACTTAGTTCATAAAATGCATAGAGACACACGTTACAATCTAAGTAAGCATATCCATAATCACAAAATAACACAAGAAAATATTAATTCCCTTGATCAGCTTGCAATTGATGGTCTTCTTGTAAGTCTCCAATCTCTCTCCTCTATTTGGCTCCCAAAGGTGGAAGTAAACTTTCCAAGAGTGGAATGTTCCTCCCAAGGATGGAATGAATTTGACTTGGGCGACTACCTCCTTTTATAGAGTGATAGGAGGCTTGAAGTAGGTTGACCTAGACACATGGATGGCTCTCCTTGCTCCTTTATCCCGAGAATAACTTAATAGAATTCAGTTCATTAAATTGGCTAATGACCTGTGACGTGGCAGATTTGCTCCCAGCTTTGCTACAACACATAATTTGCTCCCTCACGTCGCTCAACAATATATTCTACACAAAATAACTTTCAAAGCATCCATTCTACCAAATGGGTTAAAACATATAATATCTATCTAGCAACCCTATTAAGCACAAAAGACACACAAATCACTATAGAAATAAGGCCTAAATAACTCCCTTTTGGAGAGTTATCACACCCCCAAACTTGAACTATTGCGCGTCCCGAGCAATACTAACCAACCTTCCCTTAAGAATTCAAAACATTAGACAAAACATAACTTAATCAAAACAGATAATCCAACACTACCTTCAACCTCTACCTGAGCATTCTGCAAAACCAAGCTCTGCTGCAGCAAAATAATTCTTCCGGCATGGACAAATAACCACCACATTTAACTCAATTCTAATACCTTACCACAGCCTAGCTCTATTATCAGACATATTAAAACACATTTTGAAGGGGTTTCTATTCTTGTTTTTCAGACGTAAAGCAGCCCTACTGTCATAAGCTCTTAAGCATGAGATGACCCACTTTATGGTGCTGTATACCCTTGCCTCAAGCTCATCACCAAATAGGCTAAATACTCATTGAAAAGCTAAAAAATCCTTAGTTATTCTATCTCTTGTCCCTCAGAATGGCGACATTTTATGATGAAGCTCACCTAAGTTCTGGGAGACAGAAAAACTATTGGATTATCATTCCTCCTTCAAAACTTTTGCTCCATGAATTTTCTTAGCAAAGTTTTCAACAATCAACTGTTTTCAGCAATTTTTTTTTCATTTTTCATATTTCCTAGGTCATCTTTTGACGCAAAGACAAACTGTGGGTATCACAAATGTCCCTGGTTACTCAACAACCTAGCAAATTATTTAATGAAGGAGAGGAATGTGCGAGCAAAACAATTGGAGTAGCAAAAAGTCCCCCAAACTTGAACTATTCATTGTCCCCAATGAATCATTAATTTTGTGAAGTATACCCCCAAACTTAAATTTGTCTATCTGAATTTTCTAACTAAGCATGAGACTAGAACTACGCTTAAAGTGGATCAAATAAATCAACACTACCTCAGAATCTTCTCTGCCGCAACAACGACCAGGCTAGAAGAAATGCTCAAACAAAAGGTTTTTGGAGATCAGAATACCTTGATCTAATTAAGCTAATTCAGTCCAAGCTTCAAAAATTCAGAAGAAATCAGTTAAGTTAGAATTACTCAGTGCTTATAGAACAAAAATAACTTTGGAATTTCATTAAAAACATTGAAAGAAATTACAAAAGCATATATTTTGGTGGCCTAAAGACAGCAAAATTAAAAACAAGAAAACATAATAACAGCAGAAAGCGGGGTCAGGTATACACGAGCAATCAAAAATAGAGAAACAAAAGTAAAGCTGGCTGAAGATCACCACAACCATCAATCTTCCTAACCATGCTCTTCATCATCCTCTTCTTTTCTTTCAACAGGTGGGGGTGGTATCCAAAGGTTAAATAAATCAAAGGAAAACATAGGGAAGGCCTGATATGGCTTGGAGAAATTGGATTGCAAGGCCCTCCGAAATTGGATTGCGTAGGTCCAATAGGTTTGAGCTTGCCTTTCAGCAAACTCTTGCCTACTGGCCGACAGTGCCAGTTGCTCTAGGATTTGATGAATTCCACACACAAGCCCACCCTGGCGTGCCTCTTGCATTCGCTGAAGTCGCGCTAGATTAGGCGTATCTATGATTCCCTTATCAAGAAAAATTACATCCTTTGGAACCGTGGGCACGCCTACCCTGCTGCATAGCATAGTGATCGTGTTCGGGAAAAACAACTTCCCCCATTTTTGCGCCAGTAATTAAAGATTTGATTCGAAATGGTTTTCCAACATCAATACTTAAGGAACGTTGCGAATATCAAAAGCACTCGGTCACGAGATACTCTTGAATCATGCGTAGTCGGAAGCAAACGTAGCTTGATGAAGCCCAACCAAGTATTGGCTTCACTCTTTAGATAGGCAGCTTGAAAAGTTCGCTTCTCCGTCTTTGATAGCCTCCATTGAGCCCCCTCAATGCCAATCTCTCGGACAGCCGCATTCGATCGATCACTCGATGGTGCCACCACCATCTCATTGAAGCCTGCGTGTGGGAAATCCTGGAGGTTGAATAATGAATTGACCGCTCCTGGGCTCCAGTCAACAGTCACTCCTCGAACTATGGCCTGAAATTCCTCTGCATTATCAACATTCACATAAAACTCTCGAACAATGTTCGAATTTACTGGGTCTGGTTTCGCACAAAAGTGACTCCAGCCGTGATTCGCGATCCCTACCCTTAAGAACTGTGGTAGATCGTCACCAAACCCTCTCTCGAATAAGACATCTATTTTTAACATCACCCAGTATTTTGCTCGAGCAAGTTCATTGATGAAGCAGATGAACGGTCCTTCTGCTTCCTCTTCAGGTTCATCTGATGCTTCAACAATTCCTTTGCCTCTCTCTTCTTGATGCTTGGTCAAAGTTTCTTCTGCTGCTTTCTTTCCTGCTTCCTCTCTCTCTGCATTTTCTTTCTCAAAATCCGACGATGGTGGTGATGGGGTATCAGTTTAGAATACCTTGACGCGACCAGCTTTTCGCTTCACGTGACGACGTTTTGGCACTTCCGGCATGATCACCTCAACACGAGCCTCTTGCTCTTGCTCCACATGTTCATTGCCCTTTTCTTGAACATCCTCTATTCGTCCTTCTTGCGCATCCTCAGTCTGTTTTTCTTGAACTTCCTCTGTATTTTCTTCTCGAACCTCTTCCGTATCTGCGATTATCGGGTCGGTCTGTTCTGGGTTCTGTACTTCTGGTTCTTTTGGATTTCCTTCGTCAACTACCGTAGTAGCAACATCTTCCACCGCCTTCTGGACAGCTTCTTGGTCCTCAACCCTCTGCTGCCTTCTCCTTCATTTGGCTTCTTTTTCCTCCGACATTTTCTTCTTCTTCGTTTTCACTTTTTGTGCTTCGGGGGTGATAGGCACCTCCTCTTCCTCATTGTCTCGCTCTTTTCTTGCTCTCGTTTTCGCTAATGAAGACTCAAAGGCTTTTTCAGCGAAGAAAAAGAAAGAGAAATAGAAACGGCAAAAGAATAAAGCTAGAAGATGAAGATGAAAAAGAAACTTACCGAAAGCTGTGAATAAATAAGGCTTCAGCAAAATAAAATCTTTACCGAAAAAATTTGCTCTGCATTAAATAATTTTATCGTTTTTAATTGCATGCAATCCATAAAATTAAAATCATCAACAATAAAAATTTGAATTCCAATCGCCCATGGTAAATGATGATGCGTTGCCAACGGCTAAGCCCTTCGATCTCCCCAGTGTGACACGTGGCTCCATTAGATGGCTCATGCAATTAACCTGCCCACAGAAAATTCGAAATCTAAACGGTAAAAAGTAATTAATCCACAACCAAAACCCTTCCAATTCGGACGAAATATTTGATTCGGCCATCAAATTGCCGCAACAACCTACTGAACAAAGCGAATCCTGGATACAGAAGAATTTAAATTTAAAACAGAAAAAATCAAATCAGAAATTTAAATTTAACCGCTCAAATCAAATCTTATCTTTTTATTTATATTTGAAGCCGAATAAATAAAAAAAAACTCTTTATTAAATCTAAATTTAAACAAAAATTCAAATAAAATCTAATTAAATCCAAACTAATCAGATTAGTTAACTAACGAATAATAAAATATAAATACTGAGAATAAAATTTCCTAAAAATAAATAATAACCATGAATTAAAATAAATCAGATACGATTTAAATAAACCAAATCTAACTCAAAATAATTCAAATTAAAATCCAACCGAATCAGCGAAAAAAATAAAATCAAAACAAACATTGGGAGCTCAAAATATTGCTCTGTGAAATGCTCCCGCAAAAATCTTGCTCTCTCATTCATCAACTGATAGCGAGCATAGCTAGCTACTTTTACTTATTTAATTAAGCTAGTATTTTATGATTTTTGGGCCATTTTATTGTGCTTCATTGTTTATTTTGTAGGAAAGCGATGATTAGAGCTAAAACGTGGTATTGGAGTTAATCGGATGTTCCGGACGTGAAAATATGCCAAAGAACTGGAAAGTTCAAGCAACAAAGAGCCAAGAGAGGTCATTCTGCCCATCAACGTCGAGACGCCACTCTTGGAGGGTCTCGACGCTGGTTTTCCTTAATTAGAAGAGGCGACAGCGTTACAGCGTCGAGACGCTGTGACAATAGCGTCTCGACGCTACCGTTATTTCCATTCCAGACGTGCGTGTTTTAGAGGCAGCGTCGAGACGCTGTCTTGATAGCGTCTCGACGCTACGACGAAAAAACAGAATAAAAGCTTATTTTCGGCTAGGTTAAAGGGGGGATGAATTTTGGGACTTCTTGGAGCCGTAAACAGGGCAGAAACAGAGAGGATTGAGGCTGAACAAAGGGAGAGATTCGGAAATCAACCCATTGTTTGTGGGGATCGTGACGGGGACGTTCGGTCTCGGCCTACATTGGGTTTTCTTTTCCCTTTCCTTTTCTTTAGCTAGAGTTTATGGCTTTATTATGTTTAGTTGAGCTTGTAATCATATTCATGAGTAGCTAAACTCATAGCTTAGGGATTGATGTAGTTGATTTGGTTTATGGATTGATTTATGGTTTAAGTTGTGCAATGTTTATTATGTTTGTAATCTTGATTTAATGCTTTCAATTAATTGACCATTAGTTGAATAATTTAAGTTTTGAGTCTAGCTCGGGAGAGGGGATTTAATATAGACTTACTCAAGATTACATGACTAAAGTTTACTTTCTAATTCGTGACGGTTTTAGATTAACTTTAGAATTGGTCAAAAGATCTCATTGCCTTGCTTGTTAACCAACTTAGATAGGGATATCAAGTAGATTAATTTGCATGAGAATCAATTATACTCGGGAGAGGTAGTTGTGATAAAAGGGTCTTAGGCTCATAATTTCATTGTGCATAATAACTTACTCCTTAAAATCAGTCCTAGATTAAATCGGCGAAATCAATTCCCTAAGTATTTTTCCCAATTGAATTTCCACACTTTTTATTTGTTTGATTTAGTTTTCATATCATTCAATCATCACATTGTGTTCCCTAAATAAAATTGAGCAAGATAATTCACAATACTTGATTTGCTTAAAAATCCAATCCAGAGGACGACATTCGAATTACATTCACTATATTATTACTTGACCCGTGCGCTTGCGGTAGGAAAAGTCCATTGCTCTCTCATTCATCAACCAACCTTAGGGAAGGATATTTCGACTGAAACTCCTCTCCCCAATTGTTTCACACGCTGTCCATTAACTTTGAACACTCTCCCATCTGTTTCATCCTGCAAAGTAATTGCTCCATGGGGGAAAACCTCAATCACAACAAACGACCCTGACCATTTAGATTTTAGTTTCCCAGGAAACAATTTAACCTCGAATTATAAAGCAAAACTCTTTGACCTTTGACAAACTCTTTAGGCTAAATTTTCTTGTCATGCCACAACTTAGTCTTTTCTTTGTACATTTTCACATTTTCATAAGAAAATTAGCAAAGTTCCTCCAATTCATTAAGCTGTAGGATTCTTATTGCCCCTGCACGACTTAGATCAAAATTTAATTTCTTCAAAGCCCAAAACGTTTTATGCTCAAGCTCTAATGGTAAATGACAAGCTTTCTCATATACTAACTTATAGGGAGACATACGTAGAGGAGTCTTATAGGTTGTCCTATAAGCCCAAAGAGCCTCATCTAACCTAAAAGACCAATCCTTTCTAGATGGATGGACTACTTTTTCTAGAATAGATTTAATTTACCTATTGCTAATTTCAGCTTGACCATTTGCTTGTGGGTTATAAGGGGTAGCTATCCTATGCTTAATTTCATACTTAGCTAGAAGCTTAGTTAAGATATTATTAACAAAATGTGTACCCTCATCACTTACTAAAGCTCTAGGTGTCCCAAACCACGCAAAGATGTGCGATTGAAGAAACCTTGCTACTGTCTTGGCGTCATTCTGATGGCATGCGATGGCCTCCACCCACTTGGACACATAATCAACTGCCAATATGATAAAAACATTACCATTAGAAGGGGGAAATGGCCCCATAAAGTCAATACCCCACACATCGAATAATTTCACTTCCAAGATGTAAGTGAGAGGCATTTCATCTCTAGGCCCTAAATTTCCTCTCCTTTGGCAAGCATCACATTGCTTGTAGAACCAATGGACATCCTTAAATAAGGTAGGCCAGAAGAATCCATAATGCAAAATCCTCATAGTTGTCCTTTGACCGCTGAAATGGCCTCCATACGGCGAAGAGTGACATTGCTCCAGCATCTCCTTTGCTTCATCACCTTAAACACACCTACGAATAATACCATCAGAGCATTGCTTATACATAAATGGCTCATCCCAATAGAAAAATTTTGCATCATGCTTAATCTTCTTCGTCTGCCTCCAATCCATGTCAATAGGAGTGACCCCCTTTACCAAAAAGTTGGCAATATCAGCATACCAAGGGACATCCTTGTCTACCTTTACCTCAACAGCAAAGAGCTGTTCATCTGAGAAACAATCTGAAATGGCAAATTGCTTTAGCAAAGATGATGTTGGATCAAGACGAGATAAATGATCTGCAATGACATTCTCTGATCCCTTCTTATCCTTTATCTCCAAGTCGAATTCCTACAATAATAAAACCCAACGAATTAGTCTAGGCTTCACATCTTTCTTAGACATTAAATACCTTATTGCTGCATGATCCATGAACACTGTGACTTTGGATCCAACCAAATATGGTCGAAATTTCTCAAAAGCAAATACAACAGCTAACAACTCCTTTTCAGTAGTTGTATAGTTGACTTGTGCCTCATTCAAAACTCTTCTTGCATAATATATAGGATAGATAAATTTTCCTTGCTTTTGCCCCAGCATAGCACCTACCGTAGCATCACTTGCATCACACATTACCTCAAATGGTAAATTCCAATTAGGTGCACAAAAAATGGGTGTTGAGATTAAAGCAGCCTTTAAAGTTTCAAAAGCCTTCCTACAATCTACATTAAAGTAAAAAACATGATCAGTGCATAATAAGTTACAAAGAGGTTTACTGATTTTTGAAAAATCCTTTATGAACCTTCTATAAAATCCAGCATGACCTAAAAAACTCTGAATCCCTTTCACTGAACTCGGTGGTTCTAATCTTTCAATAACCTCAATTTTTGCTCTATCAACTTCTAGACCATTCTTAGAAATCCTATGACCTAACACAATGCCCTCCTTCACCATGAAGTGGCATTTCTCCCAATTAAGAACTAGATGGGTATCCTCACATCTCTTTAACACCTTACCTAAATTATCCAAACAACTCTGAAAAGACCCTCCAAAAACTGAAAAATCATCCATAAATACCTCAACAGTGGACTCAATCATATCAGAAAAATTGCTAACATACACCGCTGAAATGTTGTTGGAGCATTGCAGAGGCCAAAAGGCATTCGTCTAAAAGCAAATGTCCCATAAGGGCAGGTGAAAGTGGTTTTTTCCTGATCCTCAGGAGCAATGGTGATCTAGTTATACCCAGAATAACCATCTACGAAACAGTAGTAGGCCTGACCAACCAATCTATCCAACATCTGGTCAATAAATGGTAGAGGGAAATGGTCCTTACGGGTGGATTTATTAAGCTTCCTGTAATCCATGCAAACCCTCCAGCCAGTTATTGTCCTCGTTGGGATCAACTCATTGTCTTTATTGCTCACCACCGTAACACCTTCTTTCTTAGGAACACATTGGACAAGGCTCACCCAATTGCTATCTGCAATTGGATAAATAATGGCAACATCCAACCATTTAATCACCTCCTTTTTAACAACCTCTTTCATTGCAGGGTTAAGCCTTCTTTGTTGCTCAATACTCCTAAAGGATCCCTCCTCTAGAATAATTTTGTGCATACAAAAAGATGGGCTAATACCCTGAATGTCAGCCAATGTCCAACCTATTGCTTTGTGATATTGCTGCAGCAACTTTATTAAAGCCTCTTCATGCTCCGACATTAAATCTAATGCAACAATAATGAACAATGTCTCACCCTCCCCAAGATACACATACTTTAGATGATTCGACAAGGGCTTCAAATCTAAAGGGGGTGCCTCAATCAGGGATGGCTTAATAGGAGGAGCTTTCCTTTGATCTAAATCTAAAGACTCAAAAACATCCTCAAACCTAAACACCTCTTTTTCATTTTTCCTTTCTAAAGAACAAACTTCTAAATCCTCTACACTAACCTCTCCATGATCTTCCAAATGTTTGTTTGCCGAATCCTGAATTACTGTCTCAACAATTGTGTTCTCCAGAATCCTGATGAAAGAGCAATCTTCCATCTTGTCTGGATACTACATGGCCTTAAAAACATTAAATTTCACTTCCTCATTATAAACTCTCATTGTTAATTCCCCTTTTTGAACATCTATCAATGCCCTACCAGTAGCCAAAAATGGACGACCTAGAATAATTGGGACATCTTTATCTGCCTCATAGTCTAAGATAATAAAATCAACAGGAAAATGAACTTATCTACTTTCACTAAGACATCCTCAATTTTACCCTTTGGATATGTGATAGACCTATCAGCTAGTTGGAGTGTGACTATGGTAGGCCTAGCTTCACCAATACCTAGCTTTCGATAGACTGAGAGAGGCATAAGGTTAATGCATGCACCTAAATCACAAAGTGCTCTACCTAACTCTTTTCCACCTATAGACACAGGTATGGTAAATGATCCTGGATCCTTAGCCTTGGTTGGTAGCCCATTCTTAAGAATAACACTACATTCCTCGGTAAGAGATACAGTTTCAAACTCACCTAACCTCTTCTTTTTAGTTAAAATATCCTTAAGAAATTTAGCATAATTAGGCATTTGCTCAATAGCTTCTACTAACGGGATATTTATATGCAACTGCTTAAAAATTTCTAAAAACTTCTTAAATTGACCATCCTGATTCTTAGGCCTTTGCCTTTGTGGAAAAGCTAGAGGTGGTACATACGGTGGGGGCGGCACATAAGGTGGTTCCACATCTGGAATAAAACCAGATGCTCCAGCATCATTATTGCTGCCTCCAGCAGCTTGGCTAGACTCCAACTCTTTCTCAACAACAACATTTTTATCACAATTCTTTTCTATACCCTGGGTTTTGCTAGGCTCTTTTCTTTCTTCTAGTGGCTTACCACTTCTAAGAGTTACTGCCTTTACCTGCTCCTTACCTTCCCTTCTAGGGTGTCCAGTATCTGAGGGAAGTTTCCATTGAGGCCTTGCCTTCAGCTCATTAGCTAGGTGACCCACTTGCAATTCCAGGGCTCTCATTGAAGCTTGATTACTTTGAATTGCGGCATCTGTACGAGCCATATATTCTTTCATCATTGCCTCAAGAGAACTCTCCGAATTTTGCTGGGGCAAAGCCTGCTTATTTTGCTGAGGCAATACCTGCGCTTTAGCAAATCCCAATTGGTTCACCTTTTGTTGTGCTTGCACATTACTTCCTTGTCCTCCCCATGCAAAGTTGGGGTGGTTGTGCCAACCTGGATTATAAAAGTTAGAATAAGGGTTATTCCTCTGATTACCTACAAAAAACACAGAAGCTGGATTGTTGGGGCAAAACTCGTAGTTGTGATCTTCACCACAATAGACACATGCTTCCTCTACAACTTGGTTCACCACTGCAGTAGGCTCCACAGCTGGCGGCTGCTGATGACTAAAACTGTCACATTTTTAAGAGAGTTAGCTAAAATTGCAATATCAGCCCTAATGGTGGACACACCATCAACCTCTAACACACTCTTAACCTTTTTATTTGTGCCTCTAACATCTGACCACTGAAAAGTATTAGTTGATATTCTTTCTAAAATTTCTTGGGCTTCATTAAAAGTTTTTGCCAAAAGGGCCCCTCCAGCCGAAGCATCAACCATACCTTGGATTTCTCCATTTAACCCATTGTAAAATGTTTCCATTTGGATACAATGTGGTAAACAATGATGGGGACACTTTCGCAAAAGCTCCTTAAACCTCTCCCAAGCCTCACTAAAAGTTTCATCCTCAAGTTGCCTAAACCCTACTATTTCACTTCTCAATTTAGCATTTCTATTTGGTGGGAAATATTTACTCAGAAATTTTTTAGCTAATTCATTTCATGTCCTAATTGATCCTAGAGCAAAAGAATTTAACCACGCCTTTGCTCCATCTCTAAGAGAATACGAGAACAAAGTTAATCTAAGGGCATGTCTAGGCACTCCTTGAATTACAAAAGAATCACTTACTCCTAGAAAAGACTTAACATGTAAATGAGGGTCTTCAGATGACAAACCATGGAATTGACCCATGGTTTGCAACATCTGAAACATTACCGGTTTCATTTCAAAATTTACTGCCTCAATTTGAGGACGTGCAATCCCTAGATTTAACTCATCAAACATTGGAAAAGCATACGCTCGAATGGCTCTGGCCCTATCGTTCGCTACCAAGATAGGATTCTCAACCTGATTATTTTGCTGTTCATTTTGCTCCAGCGGCGGATTTTTCTGTAGCAAACGATTCTGTTGGGGGTTTGCCGAATCTTCAAGACCCTGTGGGAGACGCGACACGTTATCCATTGGATTTTTCTGTCTATGCTGCTCTCTTCTTCTTCTCCTGAATGTCCTCTCGATTTATGGATCAAGCTCGAACCTTACCCCAGGCAGATCGCTCATGCACCAAACTCACACCTGCAAAAACGAAAGAAACAATCAAAAAGTTCTAGCACCAAAAAACTAAAACATATACACAAAACAGACCAGATAAAAACTTGTTCAAGTCCCCGGCAACGACGCAAAAAACTTGTTGGGTTTCCAGAGTGGGAAAAAATGAGATGTAAAAAGACTCTAGAACTCTGTGCAAGTATACACAGTCCGTAACAAGTAATAAGTATTTATCGAATCCAATGTCTGAATTAGCTTTCACTTTATCTATTTTGTTTAGTTTTTTTTAATGGTTTCAAAGGTGGTTAAAATGATTGGTTTTTATAGAGATGTTGTAGCAAAAGAAATGACAGAACAAAAAATAAACAAATAGGCAGACATATTAGAAACAGACACTGGTCAGGATTTAGTAATTGTTTTAAATGATGCTCTAGCAATATTATTGATCAGGCAAACCTTGTAGTCTTATTAGCAGATTCCTCCCGAAACTCCGGATATTTTAGAATGTGTTTCAACTCCAATGAAGCTCTACCGATCAAGCCCTAGGCAACTGGCTATCCCTAGCTCAGTCACTAGCGTTCACCAATACACAATGATCTAGCGTGATTAACCCCCACACACTCCCTAAATCATCCCTGAAACTAGAGAGAGGTATTCTTACCGGCTGGCCAGGCGAGCATAAAATAGAAATGAGCACAACAATTAATCAAGATTCATCAAATCAATATTTATTACTAGGAATTAAGCACGACAATTACATGTTTCCTAACCAACACCTAAATTTACTTAGTTCATAAAATGCATAGAGACACACGTTACAATCTGAGTAAGCATATCCATAATCACAAAATAATACAAGAAAATATTAATTCCCTTGATCAGCTTGCAATTGATGGTCTTCTTGTAAGTCTCCAATCTCTCTCCTCTATTCGGCTCCCAAAGGTGGAAGTAAACTTTCCAAGAGTGGAATGTTTCTCCCAATGATGGAATGAATTTGACTTGGGCGACTACCTCCTTTCATAGAGTGATAGGAGGCTTGAAGTAGGTTGACCTAGACACGTGGATGGCTCTCCTTGTTCTTTTATCCCAAGAATAACTTAACAGAATTCAGTTCATTAAATTGGCTAACGACCTGTGACGTGGCATATTTGCTCCCTGCTTTGATGCAACATAGAATTTGCTCCCTCACGTCGCTCAGCAATATATTCTGCACAAAATAACTTCCAAAGCATCCATTCTACCAAATGAGTTAAAACATATAATATCTATCTAAAAGAAACCCTATTCAACACAAAAGACACACAAATCACTATAGAAATAAGGCCTAAATAACTCCCTTTTGGAGAGTTATCACCTGCCAACTTGCCCCTTCTGCTTTGACCGGCTCGAACTGCCTTCCTTGTTTTGACTATCACCACCTGCTGCAGTAGGCTTCGCTTGTGTGCCAGAGGGTCCCTGATTACTAGGAAAAGACGAGGCACCTTGGGACATGCTACCTTCCTGTTGCATTTGAGGACACTCTCTTTTCATATGACCTGACTGGCCACAGTTATAACATACTCGGGTCCCCCATAGACACTGTCCCTGATGATGCTTGCCACAATTTTGACAAGCTACGCCTCTGCTTTGGCTGGATGCTGGTTCCCTTGACTGCGATGTTTACTGACCGCCAGAGGACTGCGAAGACCGGCTCGAACCACTACTAGCAGACTGGTTGAAACTAGAATCTGCTCTCGCTGAACCACGATGCCTCGGTTTAAAACTCCCATGCCCTCTGACTCCTGGTACGAAACTTCTGTTACCACCTCTAAATGATCTGTCCCTTGGACCCTGTGCACTCCTGGAAGCTTCACTCTGAGTTCTTGCTTCTATCAGACTTTCTTCTACTCTCATGGCAGTTTCCACCAACGTTCCAAACTCCTTCCTTTCTGAACTAGCAGTAACATGGGTTCGGATCTCGCTCCGTAGCCCATCTTCAAATCGCTTACACCTGTCGCTCTCATTCCTGATCACATTTGTAGCGTACTTGGACAACTCAAAATATTGATGCTCATACTCAACCACTGTCATCGATCCTTGCACAAGCCTCAGGAATTCATTGCGCTTTGCATCCTTGAAAGATCGTGGGTTGTACTTTTCAAAGAAGACCCTCTTAAACTCTTGCCAAGTCATTCCCTAGGCATTTGTTCGTCTACTCAAGATTGATCTCCACCAATCTCGAGTTGCTCCTTGTAGGAGATACGTAGCTAATGATACCTTATTGTCTTATGGGCACTCCATAACCTTTAATCCAGTTTCAATATTATCCATCCACTCCTCTGCATCAACAGGACTGGCTTTACCTAGAAAAGGTTTTGCCCCCAAGGCTATGAGTTGTTCGGTCTTAATATTCTTTGTTGGATCTTTCTTGAGCATCTTTATCGTCTCTACTACACCTTGGGTGATGCTAACCATCATTTCTTGTTTTTCCTCTGCACTTCTTTTCCCTCGAGACTCCTCTCGATCGTGACTTGACCCTCCTACATCACCTTCATCCATTGTATCTATTCTGCAGGTAGTTCTTTGAGTTTCGATGTCTTGTAGCCTACGAATCTTGCCACCCTGAGACAACAACAAACTGCATGACATACTAACACAACAAGAACAACACGACTCTTTAAGTTAAACTTGCAGAATCTAACATGCTCTGATACCAAACTAACACACCCCACCCTAGCTCTCTCTTAACTACCTAGTGACGTGGTGTGCCGACAATGAATCCTAACTAACTATAGGACTCATGGCCATCTACATGTTCTTAACCACGCTTAGGCTCTCTAGGCACCAAATATTTGGGCGGAGTTTCCCCTAAAACTTGGCTAAAACACACCTGAAAAGAAACGACATATATGAATATTTAATAAACTATATCACACCCAGAAACCAGATTAGAGACACAAGCGTCTCAACCACAATATTCAACCCAACACTTCGAGATACGATAATTTACAACCAACTACTCTTTACAACATATAACTTTTACATAACTTCCACCCAAAACCTCATATACATACAAAAGGTACTCTACACACGGACTCGAGTGGCAAGATCGGCTTCTATAGGCTTGTCGAAACCCAGTCGTACCTGGTAGAAAAAGTTTAAAGGAAAAGAATGAGCTAACGCCCAGTGAGTGGTATTTACTTTCTAATACGAAAATAGTTCTTGGAAATATTTAACTGAACTAAACAAAGTATCGTAAAGAACGTATAGCTCAGAAACTCATAAATATTTAGCTTGCAAAAGGAAAATGCAGTAATAACTCTTTTAAAGCATAACCAAAGAGTCAACAAGAACTCACTAACCCTGTACCCTTATCTATAGTCATACCGGCGTAGGGTCTTCTCAATACGCACAACAGAGCAAACTCTGTCATACTAAGCATAGAATACATTCCACACTTAATAGAGCAATTCTCTAGTCTTACGTGCACGTAGAACAATCTCTCTCAAGCTAACCACCCCAACACATGGCCCGAAGCCTACATGCACTAGAGTGGATCCTGAGGATCTCTCTCAATGTACTATGGAAACATATTCTCACAGCACATGGGTAATCACCTAGGGTACGTAGAGTTAGCGACGTAAAAACTATTTTCTAGTATGAATTTCTTTATTCAAAACTCATCTAAAATCATTTTCCTCTTGTAAAATAAAATTTCGTAAACTCAAGCAATGTTTTCAAATAACGAAATCATTCTAAAAATCTCAGATAAACGCACAATGTCTCGAATGCTGTTGGAACACATATTCTTGTTGGGTTTTATGCCCTAAAACTCGTAGATAATGAATGTAACCGTTGACCGGATATTAATGAAATAATATTGATATATTTTTCCATTAATTGTTATTAGTTATTTTATATTTGTCTTTGCCTAATAATAACCCTAATCCAATAAACTAGACATCCAAGGTTGTAATATGAGTCTTGAACTATATGTAGCGACATATGGGATCATTGTTCAAGAAACAGCCTAAAGGGTCTATAGTATAGGGATAGGGATAAGACTGGGTGCCTTATCCTGGTGACACTATGGATACGACCCACTTTGTATTTGATACAAACGTTGCGATCCAACGCGTTCGTGTAGGAGACATGCGAGTGGGGGTATCCTATGCAATGAGTTTGAATAAGACCGGACCACGAAATAGTAACCACTGGTTATAACACCGTTAACTAGTTTGTTTTCTATTTCACTAGGACGACCTAGACAACTTAGTCTTAATCCTGAGTTAATTATGGACTCCTGCTCATGAGAGATTGTCCTTTGATTTGTATGGGTGAGAGTGGTCAATACGCCGACTCAATAAGCCTACCACTTTGGGGACAAGACCGAATGGGGAGCTGGGAACATAATCGTACAAGATGGAATTCACTCCTTCCCGACTTTAGGGAAGCAGATGAGTGTTCCCTTAAGTGGTTACTCCGAGTCTTGAACAAAGGGTCCTACCCTCTCAATGGCACGAGAGGGTTTTCTGTTTGATGGTTGGACCACAAACAGGTTGTTCATTAGAGGAGAATTAGTACTTAAGGAAATATAGGTAACCTAGGGGTAAAACGGTAATTTGACCCAGCTGGTGTTACGGACACTCGTGAAGGACTAACTAGTCGATATTGGTCTAGATCCGTGGACACAGAAAATATGTCTGCAGTGAGAAGAGTGCCACTGTGAGTCTATAGTGGAATGTACACACAGTTAACGAATATTGATTAATGCGGTTAATGAGTTTGACCAATTAATCTCACATCGTTGGAGCTTCTGATCTGCAGGTCCATTAGGTCCCACTGGTAGCTCATAAAGTAATTTGAGGCAACTAAGTAATAAAAGTAAATTGAAAATGTTCAATTTATTAAGGGAAACAAATATAATATATATTGATATATTATTATGAGAGAAATTAATATTTGAAAAGTTCAAATATAAATTTATGGAAGTTTGAAAGAGTTCAAATAATGAATTAATTAATTTAAGGTCTAAAATGTGTTTGGGCAAATTAATTAATTCTAGGCCGGGAATTAAATATGTGATATTTAATTGGTGGTTAATTAATTAAAGAATTCATTAGCCGGGAATTAATCAATTATGGAAATAATTAATCACTTAAGGAAGTGATTAATCATTTATGGAAATGATCTAATCACGTATGGAAGTAATTAGTCATTTATGGAAAAGAACAATCAATTATGGAATTGATTGATCATGATTGATTAATTAAGGAATAAGATTGAATCAATTTTGGAAAAATTTGATTTAATTGAATATTTTATTCATGACCTCTCTTCTATAAATAGAACACTAGACCTAATTGGTCATGACACTTGACATTCTTGCTCTTGCTCTTAGACTCTCAAAGACAAGACCTAGAATTCTCTCTAGCCTCCCTCTTAGAGAAAGACTCCCACAAGTCTTTTGCCTCCTAGACCTAGAGTCATACCGATGTAACCTTTGTGGTTATTGTGTCAATCAAGAAGAAAATTCCAGCGATCAAGAGGCGAGGAGGCTGCTGCGTTTTCGTTCGTTGGAGCGTCGTTGGCGAAGAACGGTCAAGTCTACAACGAAGGTATGTGACGGTTCTTCCCCTTTTCTTTAGAAAAGCATGAAAATAAATTTAGATTTATTTTTAGCATGTTTAAACCAATTTTTCCAGCAGCTTTAAAGTGTGTTTAAAGTTAGTTTGAGTTTTCGTAACGATATTTTAATGTTAATTAATATACGGCGTAAGGTCCAATCGATGCGCTTCCGCTGCGTGGGGACTTTTATTCCCTACAATTCTAACTATGAAAACCATCAAAATCAATGGAACTTAAATCATTTTCTCTAAACATGCTTTAACTCTAGTTTTCTCAAGATTATAAGTATAGTACTTTTAGTAACGGAAAATAATTATTAAAACAACCACTCACAGTACTACTGATGAGAGAATTTCGGGTTGTAAGCCGTCCCAACCTCTGTTTGACCTGAAATAATAATTAAATCAACGTATGAGTTCCCGTTCAACTAAAATGACTAATAAGCTAATCACATACTTAAAACATTCCATGAATTTCAACCTTTCTCAACTCCCCATTCCAGGTACTCTTTTGTCCCATTCTACCATTTAATACTATCTTTTCAATTCCCCAAACATATTTCCTCATCTCTATCTCTTCATTATCTCAAGGTACAACTTCCCATTAAGTTTATTACTTCTTTTCTCCATCAAACCACCAATTTCTCTTTTTCGCCAACTCCATTCACGTTTCCCACCTTTCCTTCCATCATTGTTGTTGTTTTTTTTTTTTTCTAACTTTTCCTTTTTTCTTAAACCAATTCTCTCTCTACAATTTCATCTCCTACCTCGCAACCCAGTGTTTTTTTTTTCTTTGCCTTAATCTCCAACGACAACAAAACCCATAATTCAACCTCTCTTCCTCTCTCGGTTTTCCCTCTTCTTTTTTTTATTCTTTCTTCAACCACCAATAACCTATTGGGACTACGGACACGACATAGATCTCCACAGTGGTATGATATTGTCCACTTTGGGCATAAACCCTCATGGCTTTGTTTTTTGATCACCCAAAAGGCCTCATACCAATGGAGATACTTGTCCTCCCTTATAAACCCACGATCATCCCCTTATCTAGCCAATGTGAGACTTTGGTCGCACTCCCAACAATCCTCCTCTCGAACAAAGTACCACCGAGTCTCCCCTCAAATAGTCATCTATCCGTCCAACTCTCTAGGCTTCACCGCTTTACCAAGAGTTCTTGCTCTTATCCAGGACGACTCCTCTTCTCCGAAGTATACCCGCCCACCCAGAGCTCAACCACGGACCTCCACCATGACTATTAAAGGCTCACAACTTCTTTGTTCGGAACCCAAGGATTCCACCCAACACGGCTATTCCTGGGGCATGGCTCTGATACCACTAAGAATCGGTCAAGAACCGGTTTGATTTTTGTGAACCGTGCGAAACCGCTCCAACAACTGACGAACCGCATGCAGAAAAAAAAAACTGCCCGACGAATGCACAATGAGTCTCGAACTGCCGACCTCATGCGTGATAGTGAGTAACTGACGCCAACTGTTCCAGCGTCACGAGTTCGATCTTCACCTGACGCATAATTTATTTCTTCGTTTTTCTTTTTATTTCGTCTGCGCTTTTTCGACATTTTCTGGTTTTTTTCACAAGCGTCGGGACTCTGTTCAATAGAGTCTCGACGCTACCTCTCTGTTTTCCAGAATTATACGATTTCCAGTGTCGATACTCTTCCGTTTTGGCTCCAATTTGCATCGATTTTGCCCCAAATTGCACCAAATATCACCAAATTGATACAAAATCATAATGACACGGACTTACAGATTATTTTGCAACAAAAATGCCCAAAAACACGGGCCTTTACATCGATCAAATCAACGAAAATTTTGCAAAATCTAATGCCAAAACCCTAACCATCTACCAGCAACATTTTACATCCAAAATGCAAAATTACCCACCAAAAACCAATGCAAGTTTTGTAGAAACAAAATTAAACAACGATTTGTCTCTGATACCAATTGAAGGAATTAAATCCTTAAAGTGAAAGCGTATATCAGATCGTTCGTTCTTAATTTGGTTTCACAGAAAACACCGGAACATTGGCCAACAAATTTCAGAACAATTCTAAAACATAAATAGATTAAGCATTCTGATTTCTAAAACTAAACTAATTAGGATTAGAAACCTACTTGTTGAAGAACAAATTTCTTCTCAGCACTATGCTCCTCAACGAACAGTTTGTCAACGATCTCTCCAACGAACACAACCATTCGGATCACCCACTAATCTCTGAGTTCTTGAGGTTTGAGTTTGTGGGAACTCCTTCGTCTTAGATTAAAAAAAAATCACAGCCAACCTTGCTGTGTTTTCTATATGAGAGAAAATTGAGAGAGAATCGATTCTGTTTTTCCAAGAGAGAGAGAGTTATTTTCACACTCTGCAGAATCCCTCTGCATAACACATTTGGGGAGGGGAGTTACAATCGTGTAACTCCCCATGAGGTGTCGGCTTCCCATTGCTTGGGTTTTTAATTATGATCCAATAATAATTAAAATAAAACTATATATTATACAATTAATTAATTTAACTAAACAAACTTTAATTAAATTAATTACATCATATAGTTTTAATTCAACCAAATCATATTTAATTGAATAAATTAAGCCAGCAAATTAATTCATAATTAATTGTTCCCCATATTAATTAAATATCATATACTTAATTAATTTTACATTTGAATCATATTCAAATGTATCTCTCTCTTTTAACCTATAGTTTTAATGTGCATCTAATGTACATTAAATATGAACTGTAGTATTAATTAAATCATATTTAATCAAATTAAATTAAACCAATCAATTAATTCTTTAATTAAATATCAAATATTTAATTAATTATATATTTGAATCAAATTCAAATAATTCTCTCATATACTATAGCTTTAATATGAATCTCGTTCACATTAAATATAACCTATAGTATTAATATGAATCTAATTCATATTTTAATAGTTGAACTCCTTCAAATTTTTTATTTTTCTCATTAATTAATTTTTGAATCACATTCAAAATTAATTTTATACTATAAAGTTTAATTCACCAATTAAACTTATATTATAATGTATCTTCATACATTATCTAATTGTAACAAATACAATTTAATTCCCTCAACGAATTTGAACACACTTCAAATTGTATTCAAGACTATTTAACCTCAGAACCCTTTACGAGTTAGCAGGTGGACCTAATGGACCTACAGATCAGAAGCTCCAATGATACGAGACTAATTGGCTAAACTCATTAACCAAATTAGTCAACATTCGTTAACTGTGGGTCACTCCACTAAAGACTCACAGCTACACTCTTCTCACTGTAGAATATTTCTGTGTCCATGGATATCGACCAATAACAGTAAGTCAATCCTTCACGAGTGTTCGTAACGCCAGCTGGGTCAAATTACCGTTTTACCCCTGGGTTACCTCTGGTTCCTTAAGTACCACTGATTCCTCTAATGAACAATTTGTTTATGATCCAATCATTAAACAGCAGTTCCTCTCGGGCAAGGAGAGGATGGGCGCCCTTGTTCAAGACCTGGAATTAGCCCTTAAGGGAACACACATCTACTTGCCCCAATAGGGGAAGGAGTGAATTTCATCTTGTACTGTTATGTTCCCAGCCCCCATTTGGTCTTGCCCCTGAAATGGTAGGATTATTGAGTCGGCGAACTGGCCACTCTCACCCATACATATCTAAGGACAATCCCTCCTGAAAAGGAGTTCATAACAGACTCAGGATTGAGATTGAGTTACGTAGGTCATCCTATTGAAATAGAAACCTAAACTAGTCAACGGTGTTACATCTAGTGGTTACTATTTCGTGGTCCGGTCTTATGCAAACTCATTGCACATGATACCCCCACTCGCATGCCTCCACATGGATGCTTTGGATCATTGCATCTGTATCGAATACAAAGTGGGCCGTATCACATAGTGTCACCAGGATAAGGTACCCAACCTTATCCCTATACTATAGACCATTTAGGTTGTTACTTGAACACTGATCCCCGTATGTCCCCACATACTAGCTCAAGTTTCATCTAAACAACCCAGGATCTTAGTTTATTGGATTTGGGTCAAATTGTGCAATTTTAGTAACAATAACTCTTTATTGTACAAACCTCAACAACAACGTATTGAGACAAGTGAACAATTTGTCATCATTCACTACCTACGAGTTTTAGGGCATAAAACCCAACATAACCAACAATCAGCACATTCCATCTTCCTTTTTCTTCTTTCCTTACACACAAAAACCCACATAACATACTTACCCATAGCCAAAACTGCAAGAAAACCAAGAAACCTTCTAAATCAACTTACCAAATCCGTTGAGAAACGTCGTGGTTGAGCTCAAACATCCCAAAAATCGCACCTCCTCTCCGAACTTCCTCTCGATCTCTTCGTCTCCCTCTTCAGTCGGTTCTTCTTCTCCTTTCTCTCTCTAACTTTTTCTCTCCCCGACGGTTCCTTGCTTCCTTTCTTCTTCTTTTGTTTTTTTTTTCTCTTTAATATCTATCTCTCTCTCTCTCAGCGTGGGTACTTTTCCACACCTTTCTTTCTTTTTTTTTTTTTTTTATATATTTTAAGATAGCCATTTACCGCCTCAATTTTCCAGCCTTTTTTTTTAAAAATATATATGTAGTTTAGAATGGGCTGGGCCTTATATTATATCAGGTCGTGTATTATTAGCAAGATACATAAGTGCACCAATTACACTAAGATATGGTACTTCTGGACCAAGAAGTTCTTCATTATCTTCTCGAGGGCGAAAGATGTCTTTCTTTACATCAAGTGAACGACCATTGGAATGTTTAATGGACGTGCTTTGTCCATGGAAAATCTCTTTAAGATCTTTTCTGTATAAGTTGATTGATGAATAATTATTTCATCTGCTAGATGCTCAATTTGTAAGCTAAGGCAAAACTTTGTTTTTCTGAGATCTTTCATCTCAAATTATTTCTTAAGATATTCTATTGCATTTGGAAGCTCTTCAGGAGTTCCAATTATATTCAAATCATCAACATATACAGTAATAATAGCATATCCTGACTCTGATTTTTTTTTATAAAAACACATGGATAAATTGGGTTATTTTGATACCCTTCTTTCAATAAATATTCACTCAGGCGATTATACCACATTCGTCCTGATTGTTTTAATCCATATAAAGATCTCTATAATTTGATCGAATATAATTCTCTAGGGTTTGAATTATATGACTCTGGTATTTTTAATCCTTCAGGGATTTTCATATAAATATCATTATCAAGAGATCCATATAAATATAATGTAACTACATCCATAAGATGCATGTCAAGCTTTTTATACACAGTCAAGCCAATTAAATATCTCAATGTTATTGGATCCACTACAGGAGAATATGTCTCATCATAATCAATACCAGGCCTTTGCAAGAATCCTTGTGCAACAAGTCTCGTTTTATATCTTGTGACCTCATTCTTTTCATTTCTTTTTCTTACAAATACCCATTTGTATCCTACAGGCTTGATATCTTCTGGTGTAGGGACTACTGGTCCAAAAACTTCACGTTTTGAAAGTGAGTTTAATTCTGTCTGGATTGCTTCTTTCCACTTAAGCCAATCCTTTCTATTTCAACATTCTTCGACAAATTTTGGTTCGTAATCATCATTTTCAGAAATGATGTCATAAGCAGCATTATAAGCAAAAATGTTATCAACAACTATATTGTTTCGGTTCCATCTTTTTCCATTCATTACATAATTTATTGAAACTTCATTATTATCCTCAGGTATTTTCTTCGATATTCTTATGAGTAGTTGATAGCGAGCATAGCTAGCTATTTTTCCTATTTAATTCAGCTAGTCTTTTATGAATTATTGATAATTTTATTGCACTTAATTGTTTATTTTGTAGGAAAGCGTCGATTAGAGCTAAAACGTGGAATTGGAGTTAATCGGGTGTTCGGGACGTGAAAAGATGCAAAAGAACCAGAAAGATTCAAGCAACAAGAAGCTAAGAGAGGGCAATCTGCCTATCAGCGTCGAGACGCCACTCTTGGAGCGTCCCGACGCTGGTTTTCCTTAATTACAATAGGCGGCAGCATCACAGCGTCGAGACGCTGTGATAAGAGTGTCGAGACGCTCTCGATTTTTCCATAATCAGAACGCGCGTTTAAGAGGCAGCGTCTCGACGCTATCGGCTGATTTTCCTATTTAACTTTCTTTTCTTGTTACGGATTGGGGGAGGCCAAATTGAAAGAATTGAACCCTAATTTCGACTAGAGACCTTGTGTGGGAGCTGAAGCAAGGACGAGGACTGGGAATCTCACTTGGTAGCGTGGATATCAAGACGAGGACGTGCCGGGATCGACGACATTAAGTGTTTCCTTTCCTTTTACTTCTCTCTAGCTAGATTTTATGGCTTTTTCATGTTTAGTTGAGCTTGTAATGACATGTATGAGTAGCTAAATTTGTAGCTTAGGGATTGATGTAGTTGATTTAGTTTATGGATTGATTTATGGTTTAAGTTGTGCAATGGTTATTATGTTTGTAATCTTGATTTAATGCTTTCAATTAATTGGCCATTAATTGGATGATTTAAGGGTTAATTCTTGCTTGGGAGAGGGGATTTAGCATAGACTTGTTCAAGATTGCATGACTAAAGTTTATTTTCTAATTTCGTGACGGTTTTTAGATTAACTTTAGAATTGGTCAAAAGATCTCATTGCCTTGCATGTTAATAAACTTAGATAGGGATATCAAGTTGATTAATTTGCATGAGAATCAATTATACTCGGGAGAGGTAGTTGTGATTAAAGGGTCTTAGGCTCATAATTCCATTGTGCATGATAACTTATTCCTAAAATCAATCCTAGACTAAAATTGGCGAAATCAATTCCCTAAGTGTTCTTTCAATTGCATCTCCACTGTTTGTTATTTGCTTGTTTTGATTTAGTTTTTCATATCATTCACTCACTACATGGTGTTCCCTAAATAAAATTGAGCAAGATAATTCTTAATACTTGATTTAGCTTAAAAATCCAATCCAAAGGACGACACTCATTTATACGAACACTTTATTATTACTTGACCCGTGCGCTTGCAGTAGGAAAATTCCACATCAGTAGTCACATTCAAGATTTCTTCTGGAATATCCACATTATCAATTAAATCATTTTGATTATTGACTACTTTTCTTTTCCAAGGATTTTTATCTTTGAAACCCGTTGGTCTACCACGCTTCTGGCATGTCGCAGAATCATTAGTTATGATAACTTGCTACGTCGGGATATCAATTTTCGATGGTGTATTTGCAGTTGGTATATATGACTTGGTCACTTTTCTTAGCATCTGTAATTGCATCTGGCATTTCATTTGCAATATTTTGCAAATGAATTATCTTTTGAAGTTCCAGTTCACATTGATCTATACGGGGATCTAAATGAGACAATGACAATGCATTCCATGTAATTTCATTTTCCAACTTCTTAATCTCTCCCCCTAATGTTGGAAAATTTGTCACATTAAAATGACAATTAGCAAATCGTACAGTAAATACATCACCCGTCAGGGGTTCAAGATATCTAATAATTGATGGGAAATCAAATCCAACATATATTCCTAGCCTCCTTTGAGGACCCATCTTAGTACGTTTTGGTGGAGCAATTGGAACATATACTACACTTCCAAAAGTTCGTAAGTGAGATATATCTGGCTGCTGGTCATAAGCTAATTGTATTGGAGAGTATTTATGATAGGCTGCTGGCCTAATGCGTATAAGCGATGCAACATGTAAAATTGCATGACCCCATACAGATATTGGAAGTTTCGCTCTCATAAGCATCGGTCTAGCAATTAATTGTAGACGTTTTATAAATGATTCAGCTAGACCATTTTGTGTATGAACATTAGCTACATGATGTTCAACACTTATCCCCATTGACATACAATAATTATCAAACGATTGGGATGTAAACTCACTAGCATTATTAAGACAAATGTTATTGATTACATAATCAGGAAATTGTGCTCTTAATTTGATTATTTGAGCGAGTAATCTTACTAATGCAACATTTCGACTTGATAATAGACACACATGTGACAATCTATTGGATGCATCAATTAGAACTATAAAATATCTAAATGGTCCACTTGGTGGATTTATAGGTCCGCATATATCACCATGAATTCGTTCTAAAAATGCTGGGGATTCAATCCCAATTTTAGCTGGTGAGGGTCTAATAATTAATTTTCCTTGAGAGCAAGTAGCACATGATAATTCATTAGATTGAAGAATCTTCTGGTTCTTCAATGGATGTCCATGTGAGTTTTCAATAATCTTTCTCATCATTATTGACCCAGGATGACCCAATCGATCATGCCAAATAGAAAATATATCTGGATCATTGAACTTCATGTTCATTGTTGCATATGTTTCAATAACACGAATATGCGTGTAATATAATCTAGAAGAAAAGACAGGCAACTTTTCTAATATACGCTTTTCATGTGAGACAGTGGATACAATATAAAAATACTCTATATTATTCTTCTTATTAGTCTCTATATGATAGTCATTAGCACGTATATCTTTAAAACTCAATAGGTTTCTTTTTTATTTACTAGAGAACAAAACATTATCAATTGTAAATTTTTTTCCTCTAGGCAAAATAATATTTGCTTTTCCAAAACCTTCAATCATGTCTGCAGGACCTGATATTGTATTGACTTTTGCTTCTAGCATTGTCAATTCTGAAAAATATTTCCTACTTTTAAGGATAGTGTGTGTTGTTGCGCTATCTGCCAAGCATAAATCTTCATTGTTCATCTTGGAGTCAACCAAAATATGTGAAATATTCATGTTTCTTCAGTAAAATAAAAACAACACATAGTGAGCCCCAAAATAAGAAATTGAATATAAAATCGGACTTAATAAATAAACATAAATTAAACATTAAATAAAAGGATATTCACATAATCTAATATAACATTTGTTGCTCATTTAATGATATTCATTTTCTCTTCAGGAGATTTAATGAGATTTACAACATTTATTTCATATTTCCAAGATTAATCATCTCTTCAGGAGATTGCAAAGTTTGCTTTCACACATGATTCTCATTTTTGTACAACAGGTACAAAACTAATGCATCTTCTATATCATATCTAAAATATGAAAAATTTCTTTCAGTAACTACCACTAGATGAGTAATTGTTTATTCCTTTATTATTAATCATGATCTCGACAATTACAAAAATTATTCGATATTACAATATTCACTTCAGGGAATGATATTAAAACGATTGGTTGAGATTCATGATTTTTCATCAAATGCTCTTTTGATTGATTTAATCTCAATAAGACATGATGTTTGCTCATCACATATTTAAAATTTTCTTTCTCATTATTGCTACTACACGAGCATAATCTATGATTGAGAAGAAAGAAACATTATTCTTAACATATGATCACTTGTTTAAAATCACTTATTGATCAAAATTGTGCAACTACAAGTGCATTTAATTAAAGTGAGCATTAAACTTGTGCAACTACATGTGCATTTAATCATGAGCAATTCTTGATTCGAAAACGATACAACTTCAAGTGCATTAAACCACAAGTACTTCTTGATTTGAAATGATGCAACTTCAGGTGCATTAAATCAAAATGAGCATATTTATGCAACTTCATGTGCATAACATTAAATTTTAATTTAGGAATAGCAACTAACTACTATACAAGTATTGCGAACTTTGGAACCCAAATACAAAATTGTTGGTAAACAACTTATTCCAATATTTGTATAACAGTATATAAAACATGTTCTGTATATAAAGCTGTGACAATATATCAAATACTTTGTATATATATTAAAATGCACATGATATAAAATATACAGAGAATCATGTGAAAATTATACCTAACAAAGAATACATAAACTAATGAGGGCAATATACATTAGCAAAGTGAGAAAGTTTAGAAAATGCACATGATTTGAAATTACGATATATACAGGGTATATATGTCCATCATGTTCATTGAATATGCATTAAACATTCTAGATTATTATAGAAATAATAAGAATATAAGCATACTATCAACATTTCAATTATGTGGATAATGTAATTAACATAAATATCATTGACAAATATAGAATCATAAACAATAAAAATGATTCAAATGTTAATATCATAAGTCGATGAGTGTTCAGGTCTTGAACAAAGGGATCCTGCCCTCTCATTGGCCCGAGAGGGACTTTCTGTTTACTGGTTGGACCATAAATAAGTTGTTCATTAGAGGAGCATTGATACTTAAGGAGGCAGAGGTAACACAGAGGTAAAACAGTAATTTGACCCAACTGTAGTTATGTTATGACCACTCGTGAAGGATTGACTTACCGTTATTGGTCAATATCCATGGACACAGAAATATTCTACAGTGAGAAGAGTGCAATTGTGGGTCTTTAGTGGAGTGACCCATAGTTAATGAATATTGGTTAACTGGATTAATGAGTTTAGTCAGTTAACCTCATATCATTGGAGCTTCTGATCTGTAGGTCCATTAGGTCCCCCTGCTAGCTCATAAAGAGTAATTGGGAGCAAATTATCTTGAAAAGAGTTTGAATTGTTCAAATTCAATTTGGGAATCAAGTTAATTGTATGAAGTACAATTAATATAATGTATGTTGATACATTATAATATAAAGTTTAATTTATGATTAAACTTTAGTAAATTGAGAGAATAATATATTTGAAGGAGTTCAAATATATAATTAATTAAATATATGATAATTAATTAATTAATTAATTAATTAATTAATTAATTTTTAATTAAATGTGATTTAATTAAACTATATGAGAGATATAAATTAGAATATAATTCTAATATGTAATTAATTAAATATGGTAGATATTTAATTAATTATAAAATTTATTAATTTTGAATTAATTAATTGTTCAATTTAATCTAGTTAAATGTGATTTAATTAAATTATATCTATAGATTATTTTAATGTGAATATGATTCATATTAAAACTATAGGTTATAAGTGAGATGCACATTTGAATATGATTCAAATGTTCGATTGATTAAATATATGATATTTAATTGGTCAAAGAATTAATTAATTATGAATTAATTAATTGTGTAGTTTAATTAATTTAATTAGATGCGATTTAATTAAGTTTAATTTAAACTATATATATTATGTGGGATGAGATCTCATCCCTCACATGAATATCACACACATGAGGGGTTAGAAATTCATCTCTCATTTTCTACAGAATATCTCACTCTCTCAACTCTCATTCTCTCTCAGAGAAAAGAACAGAGAAGGCTGTTGAAAAAAAAGATTCTCTCTCAAGATCAGAGATCCTACAATCTCATTCCTGATCTTAGAGAATAGTGGGGAAGACTTTATGGTGGTGTTCGTCATTGAAGAACAATCAAGAACGTGTTCTTTATTTTAGAGTCTTCCACGATGGTGAATTTTTGCTTCTCTATTCTTTAGATTAGATCTAATATTCGTAATTGCTTAGCCTAGGAATTTCTATTCTGAAATTTGCCAATGTATGGGTATTTTGAGAAATAAAATTAAATACGAACGGTTTAATTGCTTCCACTTTAACGGAATTGGGAATTTCAATCCTTCAATGGTGATGCTGAGCAGTAGGATTGAGAAAACAAAGTTTATGAGTTTAATTCATTAATATGTTCTGGTTGTTTAAACATTGTTAGGAGAGATAGATTTTTGTGTTAGTCAGGAGGTGTTGTTAAGGATAATGATTATCAATTTACTTCGTTTAGTACTTCGAATTAGACTTAATTTGAATTGTGTTAATTGAATGGGAATGGTTACGAGATCTGACTCGTAATCGTGTTGCAACTTTATTTAGTGTTATGTAATGCTTTCTCAGGTTGTAAAATTTTGGTTTAAGCAAAATTACGTCGTTATGCTGCCGAATTTTCGGTAGAACCTTAAAGAGTAATGTGACTAAGTTTAATGGTAACCTTAGATAGTTTCTTAAGAATTTGGGGGCGTTACATTAGCACTAAATTGTATGAACCGCTCCTAAGTCTCCAATGCTCGAATTACCTATAAAATAAACAAATAAACCATAAAATTTGATCTAACAAGCTTATATTAAAGACGATAAAATAGCACGAACTAGGTGCTATCAATGTTATATAACTTACAATATAAGATTTTTTTTTTTTTTTTTTTTTTTACAACATTACCATAAGTCTTCTCAAAAAAAAAAAAAAAAAAAAACATTACCATAAGAAACTTTTGATTAATGGTTAGCTTGCGAAATTATTTTAAATAGAAAAACTTATGTCTATGCCTCATAGAAATTTTGTTTATTTGAAAGAAAAGTTTTAAAAGCTATTAAATATTTTTATTTAATGTTTAAATTATAATATTTAAGAAAACTAATAACAATTTAAAAACTATTTAAATGCATTACACTCATTAAAGCATTAGTGCTCATTACTCAAATATATATATATATATATATAACCTAGGTGGTTTACCGGGGATGTGTGGGTTTGTATTTTTTTTTTTCAATTAAGGATTATTTATAAAAGGAAAAAACTTTATATATATATATATATATATATATATATATATAAAGTTTTTTCCTTTTATAAATAATTATGTCAACCAAAGTTTTTCCTTTTACAAATCATTATATATATTATTCTGAAAAAAAAAAGACATTATATATGTGTACCAGAGTTTTTTTTTTTCTTTTATATATTATTAGACATGTGTACACATTTCTTTTTTCCTTTTATTAATCATTATATGTTTCTCACTACAATGAAAGAGGTGGAACAATGAAAACCCACAACATGCGTAAAGCAACAAAAAGGGAAAAAGAAAAAGCAAAAATTTTACACATATGATATGCTTACTTGTTTTGTTTCATGTTGGGCTAATGGATAGCTCCCATTTGTTTTTCTAGTAATCAAGATAATCGGAATTTTCAGATGCCTGGAATTATATTTGCTCAGAAATATAAATGTCTGACAACTTTAGATAACCATGTTTGTTTTGCAGGAAAATTTATAGAGATGTTCATGAATATTTAGATAACCATGTTTGTTTTGTAGTATTTCTGGACGAGAATGTCTTAAAATGATGTATTATTCCAACAATACTCTTTCCTATCTTCAAATCATTTATATGTTAATTTAATATAATATAATTTGTATAACATTTTTTACTTTAATAATTTAATATTGTTATCAATTCAATTTGTCTTAATTTGATATGTTATTTTGTAAAAACAATTAATTTCTATTGTATGAAAAAAAATTAGAATTAAATATTAATTTCAATTTAAACTTGAAATTCTTGAACTTTATTTTAAAAGAAGACAATTATATAGTTGATAGCATTTTGTAGTGGATTATATTTATAAATTATCAAAATAGAGAAAGTTTTGAGAGAAATAATATCAATTTGTGATTGTATTTTTTTAAATAAAAAGATACTGAATGATCATTATTGGAAAGGTAAAATAAATTTAAAACTTTCACTTCAAATTTCGATTGAAAATAGATTCATATGTCATACAAATTAAATGGAGTTTAATTTATATGTAAATGAAACATATAAGTAGGGTTTTAATTTTATATAATTTTTTATTAGTGAATGAATACACTGATCTTTTTAAATCCTAAAATTAAAAGAGAGAGAGAGAGAAATGAAGAAAATTGATGAAAGAAAATATAAAAACGAAGGACCAAAACGTCAATGGTTGATTCCCTTAACATGGGGATCTTAGAAACCCATGTATGAGGAGGGCATCCAAATCTTCTTAGATGCCTCTCGTGTAGGCATCCTAGGATATTTGGACATCCCGAGATGCCTGGACATCTTAAATTACCGCAAGACAAATGAAGTAATCGAGATGCCCATTCCATGTGAATCTTGGATTACTGCGAAACAAACAACCCCTAAAGTTGTCATTGATCTTGATATTCTTTTCAAACTTTCATTTTATAAATAATTTTGTGCACCAAAGTTTCTTTCCTTTTATAAATCATTATAGGTGTACCAAAGTTTTTCCTTTTAAAAATAATTATGTCTATCAAATTTTTTCCTTTTGCAAATCATATTATATATACCAAAGTTTTTTTTTTCTTTTATATATTATTAGACATGTGTACCTAATTTTCTTTCCTTTTATAAATCATATCTTTCCGACTACAATGAAAGAGGTGAAAACTCACAATATAAAGTAGCAAAAAGAAAAAAAAAAGCAAAAAGTTATTACATGATTAGAAATAGAAAATGACTAGGTTATGAAATGTAATAGAGCAAAATGCAATAAAGGGAAAAGAAAACAATTTCACATGTTTCAACTCGACTTACATAAACAGGAAAGTGGGACAACTAACTTCAACAACACTCATCAGATACTTACAAAACGCAGAACAATCCATTAAAGTCACTATAGATGTGGTATGTGTGAAATCCCTATCAAATTCCTAAATTCAGGCATATTTGGAAGCAGTGGCGGATCGAGAACTTTATGTGAGGGGGGTTATATAGAAATAATTTTAGTCTTTGCTTAAAATTGGTCCCTAGCATAAGTTTAATTTAATTTTATCAAAATTTGTTATATAGTAATTTTCATATAATAAGAGACCCAATGTGATCATATTTTTAAAATTTATAGAAAAAATACTAATAGAGACCAATTTTTTAAACCTATGAAAAAAACTAAGAAAAACGAAAACGAAAAAACGAAAACGAAAAAACAAAAAGATGAGAAGAAGAAACGAAAAAATAATGCGGAAAAAGAAAAAGACAAAAAAAAAAAAAAAAACAAAAAGAAGAAAAAAGAAATAGGAAAAAGAAACGAAAAAAAAGAAAATAAACGGAAAGAAAAAATGTAAAAGGAAAAGATTTATTACACACACTCGGGATTGATTTGGGAGTAGCTAGGAAGAATCCAAGAGGGGCTTATGCCACAAGAACCACTCCACAAACATGAAACTTACTTTCGATTTATAATATAAATATAAAATAAGAATAAGTTGGGGGACTAAGGTACCTTCGCCGCTGTTTGGAAGTGATTTTAAAATGGCTAAAATCACTTTTGTTATGTTTGGAATCACCCTAAAACATACATTTAATTATTCAAAATCAATTTCATGTTTTATTTTACACTTTTAAACGTGATTTTCATTCCATAGATTTGAATTATTAAAAACATGTTTCGAAGTGATTTTGAATATGACAAAAGTGATTTGGATTATTTTAAAATCACTCACAAACATACAGTTCAAATACACTCAACTATGAATGAGAAGCAAAAGCAACATCATCTTCTTCAGCCAAATGTGGTTGGTTTCATGATATACACCCTTTTCATTGTGTTAGCTAGGCAAAATGGCCTTCTCAAGATTTTTAAATGCCTTTTCATATCTCAAGAATCCTATAAACCAGAAATCAAAGTTGTCATTTGTCACCACTTTTATGAACATTTTTGCAGGCTCATTGACATTCTCACTTTGGTTGGCTTTTCTGATGATCTTCTTTAATGGTATCGTAGAAAATCACACACCACTGCCAGATCAAACTTGTGTTTTCAAAGGGCATCTTTAGCATATATTTAACTGGTTGGGAATAGTGCTGAAGAGATGCTTGAGATTTTTGTACGGATGATCCTTTTCACTGGGTGATAATGGAATATGACCTACCGCTTACAAAACAATGATAAATGACCTTCTGTCAACCTCACCACACGGCCAAAAGACCCCCGCTACCCCTCGTCTACCCGCCCAACCTCGATAGACGCCAGCTCACCTCGCCAGGCTCCAGCCATCCACTAGCGACCCGCCGCCACACGTTTCTAACAACCCCGCGAGCTAGGAATTCCCAACCGGTCGCGCTGGGGAACGACAATGAATAGTAACCTGGCCATAAAAATTTACGAAATCAAAGATGGAAAAAAAACAAATAGATAAACAAAAAAAATAATTTCCAAAAAGTCGCCTTTTGGACGGGATGCAAGTATCTTCATAGATTGTTCCAGGCACTTTTTGGACGAGAAATGGATCAACTGGGGATCTTCATCGTAGCTTTCACCACCTTCGTACATCAAGACGATGAAGATCCTCCAGTTGATAAGTTCCCTAGCCAAGGTATAGGTTGGTGAAGTCTGCCGATGAGAAGAACAACCCTTTGGTTGGAGAAGTCTGGTGATCCGAAGAACAACCCTGAACCTTGAAGCAGTTGCTCAAATTTAAAATAGTTCGTGGGAACCGTCCTTCTGGCTCCAGTCATTCACTAAATGCACTGATGGACAGAGTAAGTAAGTACTTTATTATATTAGAAGAGGAGTAATTAATTCAAACTAAAGCGTGGCCGAATCCGTCAACGAGAATGATCAGGAACATTAGGGTTTAGTCCGTGGGAACCGAGCGTCTGCCTCCAGTCGTTCGTTAAATGAACTGATGGACAGTAAGTAAACAATTAATTGAAACCCGAAGAGTAGTAATTAATTTGAAGTAAATTGTGGCTAGATTCGTCAACCAGAATTGTTACGAAGAAATAGGGTTGGTTTTAGTCAGATGAAACAATCATGCGCCCCTTCGCTGGCCTGCTAATAGAGGTTACAACTGTCGACGAATTCATTTATGAGCAATAAGAAGATGAAGGATTCACATGGTCTGTATATATGATGACCACGTAAATGAAGAGGCAGTGTTATTCTTATCCTCATTCTCCTACTAGTCCCACATTGATCGAAGAAGGAAAAATTGTCGAGACCCCCGTCACCCATTGTGGTTAATATATCATCGGACATTGACGATCATCATCACGATATCGAGCCAGGGCTAGAGGCGTCTGTTAGGTCCGAACCGAGTGTCAACAAACCATCGCACACCAATATATCTGACGATTATCCTACTTCTCCTTCTGATTCATGGGGCTCTGATCAATGGGTCTTTGATGTGGACGTGGGCTGAATGTGGATGTTAAAAAAGATGATAGATTAAGAATAAGAATAATTTCAGCCAACCAAGTACAAGTATACACTATCGCATGTTGTAATAAAATCTCTGGAAGTATTCCAAAGGTATCGATCCACAGGGACTAAATTGGAAACACAGATTTGAAGAAGAAACTGCTCAAAGATTGCTTTTAGAAAGGTAACCAAAAGAAATAGTTGATGTTGGGTTTTGTAAAACAAAGAAATAACAAGTAAAGAAATAACGATGATAAATAAGTGAGGGTTTAGGCAAATAACTTTAATCATGGATTATTTAACCTAATTCTATTCATGCATTGGGTTAGATTTAACTTCTATTTGACCTTGCTCCCAAGAACTGTTAGAAGACTAAGTGTTGCAATCCTAGAGTGGGGTAAAAATATAGCAAAAATAAGCTCTAGAATACTATGCAAGCATACGCAATCCGCAACAAGTGATAAGTAATTTATCGTATCCACGAGTTTTGAATAGCTCTTACTTTATCTATCTTGCGTAACTTTTTAATGGTTTCAAGCTTTGTTAAATTGATTGATTTTGATAAAATGCTGAAGCAAAAGAAATGATGGAACAAAAAGTAAACAAATAAAGTAGACAGATTGGAAACAGGCATTGGTCAGGATTTCAGTAATTGTTTTAAAAGATGCTCTAGCAATATTATTGATTAGGCAATTACCTTGCAGTCTTATTAGCAGCATCCTCCCGGAACTCTGTATTTTTTGGAGTGTGTTTCAACTCCAATGACGTGCTACCAATCAAGCACTAGGCAACTGGTTATCCCTAACTCAGTCACTGGCATTCACCAACACATGATGGTCTAGTGTGATTAAATGTCACACACTTCTCAAATCATCCCTGAAACTAAGAAGTGATATTCATACCGGCTGGCCAGGCGGGCACAAAATAGAAATATGCACAACAATTAATCAAGATGCTCAAATCAACATATATTGCATAGAGAATAAAGCACGACAATTACATAACTCCTAACGAACGCCTAAGCAAATGTAGTTCATAAGGTTCGTGATAACACATGCTACAATCTGAGTATGTGCATCCATAACTACAAGAAATTACAAGAAAAGGTTAATTCCCATGATCAAATTCGTAGTTGATGGTCTTCTTGAAGTCTCCAATCCTTCCTCCTCTATTCGGCTTCCAAAGATGGAAATTGGAATGTCCTTCTCCAAGAATGGAATGTCTTTGACTTGAGATGACTCTTCCCTTTTATAGAGTGAAGGCAAACCCTAATTAGGTCAAATTGTACACGTGGGAGGCTCCCCGAGCTTCTCAGATCCGAAAATAGTTCAACTAACGCCACTTCATTAAAATGGATTACGAGCTGTTACGTGGCAGTTTTGCTCCCTACTTTACTGGATCACGGATTTTGCTCCCTAAAGTCGCTTAGCGATATATTATGCACAAAATAACTTCCAAAGCATCCATTCTTCCAAATGGGTTAAAACATATAATATCTATCTAAAAGCAACCCTATTTAGCACAAATGACACACAAACACTATAGAACTAAGGCCTAAATAACTCCCTTTTGGAGGGTTATCATACCCCCAAACTTGAACTATTGCGCGTCCCGAACAATACTAACTAACCTTCCCTTAAGAATTCAAAACATTAGACAAAACATAACTTAACCAAAACAGATAATCCAACACTATCTTCAACCTTTACCTGAGCAATTTGCAAAACAAAGCATTGTTGCAGCAAAATAATTCTTCCAACATGGACAAATAATCACCACCTTTAACCCAATCTTAAGAACTTGCCACAGCCTAGCTCTATTATCAGACATATTTAAACACATTTTTAAGGGGTTTATATTTTTGTTCTTCAGACTTAAAGCAGCCCTACAGTCATAAGCTCTAAAGCATGAGATGACCCACTTTATGGGGCAGTATACCCTTGCGCCTCAAACTCATCACCAACTAGGCTAAATACTCATTGCTAGCTCAAAAATCCTTAGTTATTCTATCTTTTGCTTCTCAGAATGACGACATTTTATGATGAAGCCCTAGGAGACAGAAAACTGCTAGATTATCATTCATCCTTCAAAATGTTTGCTCCATGAATTTTCTCAGCAAAATTTTCATACTTAATTTTTTTCAGCAAATAATTTTTTCTCATTTTTTTCATATTTCCTAGGTCATCTTTTGACGCAAAGACAAACTGTGGGTGTCACAAATGTCCCTGGTTACTCAACAACCTAGAAAAATAATTATGAAGGAGAGGAATGCTCGAGCAAAACAAGCAGAGTAGCAAAAAGTCTCCCAAACTTGAATTATTCATTGTCCCCAATGAATTGTTAACATGATAAATTATACCCCCAAACTTAAATTTTTCTATTTGAATTTTAAAGTTAAGCGTGGGACTAGAATTAAGCTTAAGGTGGATCAAATTAGTCAACACTACCTCAGAATCTTCTTACCTCATCAATGACCAGGCTAGAAGAAATGCTCAAGCAAAAGGTTTCTGGAGATCAGAACACCTTGATCTAATTAAGCTAACTAGTCAAAGCTTAAAAAAATCAGAAGAGAATTAGTTAAGTTAGGAATGCTCAGTGCTATAGAACATAAACAATGATGGAAATTTCATTAAAAACATAGAGAAAGATTTACATTAGCAAATATATTTTTGGATGGCCTAGAAGCTGAAAAAATTAAAGCAAGAAAACAGAAAATAGAAACATCAAAAGAAATTGGGGCTAGGAATACGCGAGCAATAAAAAATATAAAAACAAAATAAATGCTCGCCCAATTCTTTTTCTTCATCAATCCTCCTGACCCTGCTCATCTTCCTCCTCTTCTTCCGATTCTACTGGCGGCAGCTGTTAAACTAGTTGCATGGATTACGATCTATCCTAATTTCTCTCTGTCGAGTTTCCATTAAGAATCGAATCATTACACAATTGGCCAGATTGAATAAAGCATTAAGCACATCCATACAAATAATTAGGACAAGGGCAAGAGACAAGAAATTACAACAATATTTGAACTATAATTTCATTTCAAGACCCCAAATTGGGGTTTAGCTACACATGGCTAAAATATCCATAATAATTACAATAGAAAGCATAATCAAGAGCATAAAAGGAAAGGAATTGACCATCGAAAAACCCCTTGCTGACGCTCAGAGCTCCGCTGACTACTCCTTGAGCCTCCTAAGATGCTCCCGAAAAACTCTCCAAAATATTTTCCACTAAAGAATTCTCTCAAAAAGGCTCGAAGCCTTGAGAGAGGCTCCAAAGGAGCCAAAGGGAGGAGGAAAGGAAGGAATTGGTGAATGATTGATGGTAAATGAGGCACCCAAGGGTGCCTTTTTATAGGCCCGGATTGGGGGTAGCGTCGCGACGCTACAATGCACAGCGTCGCGACGCTACATTGCACAGCGTCGCGACGCTGCCTTGCAAGCGACTTGCTGCCCAAGAAATGGGTAGCGTCGTGACGCTGCCTTGCATAGCGTCTCGACGCTGACCCAAATTTCTGCATATTCAGCTTCGGTTTGGGCTGCTTTTGGGCCTTCTCTTCACTTTTTTTTTTGGGATTTTTTTTATCATGATTGTCTTCTTTGGGTCCCCATTTGATCAAGCTTGGATTTAGGCTTCATTTGCTTCATTTTTGTACTTTTTCTCCCAAAATCACCAACTTTGCTCCTAAGGACCAAATAACAAAATTCATTAAATATTTTCATTAAAAACACGATTAAAGCACATAAAAGCTTAATAAATTGAGACTAAAATAACGACATTTCTGCTCGCTATCACACCCCCAAACTTAAGCTTTTGCTAGTCCCGAGCAAAATAAATTCTAAAGATGCATGAAATGAAATTGCTCAGGCCTCAATGATTTTGGAATTCTTAGGATAGAATGGAAAACATGCAAGTGGAATAAGCAAGCACTGCATACTCTTGAAGAAACCTTAAACTAGTTTGAACTTAAGATTAATGAATAACATGCTCAAGACTTATCTATGGATTCTTTTATTAACCTAGATTAGTCTTATGGCTTTCTCCATTTGTTTTCCCCCTACACTAGCTAAGAGCCCCTAATAGGTCGGAGTCCTTCTATCATGCAAAAAAGGAACTAAGGTGCCCGTCATTTTTTTCTTTATTTTTCATGGGGGAGCAAAACTTCACAAATGATTTTTCTTTTTCTTTTCTTTTTGTTTTGCTACTCCCCCAAACTTGCATTTTGATATCTAATGGTATTAGCTTTCACACTACCGTGCAGGGACCCTTAACCCGAATTTTATTCTTTGGTTGGCCTAACTGATCACACCGCTGGTAGCTCGTTTTACCCCTAGGCTTTCTCTTTTGCAAGCAAAAAAATTTTCTTTTTCAACAGATTTTTCTTTTCTCTCATTTTCTTTTGTTGCATTTGCTTTTTCTCTCAGCAGGCATAGCATTTTTTCTACCTAGCTCTTTGGAACAATCAAGCATGAACTTCCTAATATTAGAAACTAAGCCTATCGGGGTGACAACAAACTTTAAAAACCATAATAAGAATCTAGATTTTCAAAGACGTCATTAGATAAGGCTATTGCATGCTTTAGACATCAAAACTAAGTATAAAAAAAAATTAAAATTTCACAATTTCTGTCGTGCTCTCAGATTCCACAACATATAAACCATTTTCTCCCAAAATTTCAAAAATCACATCCTTGGCTATCATGGCTATCTATTCATGCATCAAACAAAATTTAAATATGCTCAACACTGCGAAAGCCTCCCCCCAAACTTAAATTAAACATTGTCCCCAATGTTTTAAAAACAGTAAAGCAAGTGGAGGGATACTGAGACTTCCCTCAGCTAGGAGCGCTTCATCTTCTTCCTTTGGATCCAAAAAAATGGGAAATTTGAAATTTTGGGACTTGGTAAGGTGATCCTACAAAACAAAATTGGATCACGGAGCAAAGAGATTTATTTACCGCAAAAACAACTATCTAAACTTAATCCTTGGGTTGCCTCCCAAGCAGCGCTTTCTTTAACGTCTTTAGCTAGACTAGGCTCGGCACGCTTACGGAGGCTCAAAATAAAAATTTTCATCATCCTCCGGGCCTTGCAAGAAATCACGCACCGAATTGCATACTACAAATAGGGGAGAAAAAAAACTTTCCCCTGGCCCATCTTCACTAAAGAGATTATCATAATAACATTTCAGAAAATAATCAGCTGCATCAAATCTCTTTTCCAAATCTCTATTCTCAAAACAATTGTTAACAGAGTCATCAAGCCTTATGATATCTACTGGTCTAGGATCTAAAGATGGCCTATCAATCATGCTAGTCCATTCATCAAAAAAGATATCTACATGCTCAGAAGATTCCTCAAACTTAGTATTAAAAAATGATTCGACTAAGCTATCATATGACTCATCATCAGAAGAATTAAAGAATTCAAGAATTTCAGGATCAGACTCTATACAATGCACAGATTCGAGCTCCTCTAGGTCAGATTCTATGCTATATACAACATCAGGACACGAATTAAAGGTATTAACATTGTCAGGGTTCATGCACTCAGGAATGTCAAGATCAGACTCAATAGATTCACTATAATCATGATCATACTCAAAATTATCTATCAAGCAATCTTTCTTATGTATTTCATGCTCATCCTCAAAGTCAGGCAATTCAATATCATCATCAAAATTATCCATTTCAGGCAAATTTAATTCATTTTCAAAAGAAGGTAAATCATCATCTGCAGATCTTTCATTTTCACAAGCAGGCAAGTCTAATTCATTTTCAAAGTCAGGCAGTTCTAAATCATTCTCAAACAGAGGATTATCTAAATATGCATCATGATCAAAATCCCCATTATCCATAAGCATTTCTCCTAAGCCTAGGCCAAGATTATAGTCTACCTCTTCATCGTCATCAGTCAAGTATTCAGGACCAACAGAAAAACATGTGTGCAAACTACAAACAGATTCATCTTGGCCAAAAATACTAAACATGACTTTTTCATCATCAATATTCAAGGTAAGTTTACCTGTGTGCACGCTAATCTCAGCCTTACCAGTGGCTAGGAAAGGTCTGCCTAAAATAATTGGTACCTCTTTGTCCTCCTTCATGTCCAGTACCACGAAATCTACGGGGAAGATGAATTTGTTGACTTTCACCAACACGTCCTCCACAACACCCATCGGATGGGTAATCGATCTGTCAGCAAGTTGGAGAGAGACGTCGGTGTCTGTCATACCTGTTAAACCAATCTTCCTGTAAACAGAGTAGGGCATTAAATTTATACTTGCTCCTAAATCACATAAGGCCTTATCGAAGGATACTTCTCCTATGGTGCAGGGAACAATAAAACTCCCTGGGTCTTTCTGCTTAGAAGGTATCCTACCAGAAACAATGGTACTGCTACTCTCCGATAATTTAAAATTTTCTTTTTTCAGACTTTTCATTCTAAAAAGCATTTCCTTCATGAATTTCCCATAATTCGGCATATTATACAAGGCTTCTACCAATCAAATATTCACAGACAACTTTTTAAACATTTCTAGAAACTTTTGAAATTGTTCATCTAATTTGACATTTTTCAATCTTTGAGGAAAAGGTAACTCCCTGAAATCAAAGGTTGGACATTCGCCCCTCCGCTTGGGTGGGCTAATATGCGAACCTCTGTCATGGTGGTTGCATGGAACCACTTCTTCCTCAGTCAGTTTCGTTTTGTTATCTTGCCCTTCATCTTCTTTTCTACCTGCAAAATTGTTAGAAAAATCACAATTCAAATCAATAGAGTTGGGAGGATGTTGGAACCTTTCAGAGGAGGCTTTTTGTGCCTCAGCCCTTTCAACTTCATCCCTTATCTTTTCTTCTTCCTTCTTCTTTTCTGAACTGTTCTCCAGTCTTCTGCCACTTCTCAAAGCCACCATCTTACACTGCTCTTTCAGGTTAGGCTCAGTATCACTTGGAAATTTTCCCTTTTGAAGGGCGTTCACTGCTGTAGCGATCTGTCCTATTTGCACTTCCATGTTCTTTAGAGCTGCGTCGTGGTTGTTTACTGTCGTCTGAAGATTCACGTTCAATACTCTTTGCTCCTTAATAAATAAAGCCACCATCTCCTCCAGGTTATTTTTCTTTTCAGGCGCACTAGATGATGCAAAACCTGGGGGCGACTGCAAAACATTCTTCGTATTTGAATATGAGAAGTTCTCGTGATTGCGTAGACTGGGATGGTAGAAGTTCGGTACTCCTTGAGCATATGGTCTATTTCCTATGTACTGGACTTCTTCCACATCTTGACCTTTCTTCTTTGAATGACCTTCAGCTAAGGTGGAAATAGAATTGACCACCTCAGATGAAGTCAACTTGTTCAGCGCATTGGTCAGAGATGCCAGCTGTGCCTTCAGTGAACTTGACTCATCCAATTCACATAATCCAGCCTTCTTTGCAATTACTCCCCTCTTGGTTGGCCATTGATAACTGGTTGCCGTCATTTCCTCAAGCAAATCTTTGGCTTCTGTCACTGTTTTTGAAAGAAAACTTCCTCCTGCTGATGTGTCTAGGACTGTCTTTGTGGAGGGATTCAATCCATTGTAAAATAACTGTACTTGAAGCCAATCAGGATATCCGTGTTGGGGGCACCGCCTAAGCATTTCTTTGTATCTCTCCCACGCTTCGTACAACTGCTCCTCGTCAAGCTGCCTAAACGTTCCTATTTCAGTCCGGAGCTTGGTAGTCTTGGCAGGTGGGAAAAATTTCGTCAGAAAAGCCTGGGCAAGCTCGTCCCAAGTACTAATGCTGCCCGTCTCGACTGATTCGAGCCAATCCTTTGCTTTATCCTGTAGAGAAAATGGAAACAGCCTCAACCTTATCGCGTCTGCCGGAACTCTGTTCATCTTCACCGTCCCACAAATTTCTAGGAATGATCTCAGATGTGAGTGGGGGTCCTCGGAAGGATGTCCCTTAAACGAGTTATCGCGCGTCATCTGAATCAATCCTGTCTTTAACTCAAAATTTGTAGCTTCGATTGGGGCGTAGACAATTCCAAAATTCTCGGTGGGAAGAACTGGCTGTAAGAAATCTCTAATTGCCTTGGGAGCTTCCTCTTGGTGGGCCATAGGTTCTGCTAAACTTCTCTCTCTTCGAATGGATCTAAGAGTCCTGTCAATTTCAAGATCTAGCGGAAACAAATTAACCACCTTGTTCCTTCGCATACAATGCTCCCAGACAATCAAAAGAACCAAACAAAAACAGAACTAAAATAATATTCACAAAATAATGAAAGAAAAATATTTACACCTAAATGACTATTTATCCCTTTCTTTTCGATGTCAAGAAAAATTAATTTTGCTTAAAAATCAAGCTTCCCCGGCAACGACGCCAAAAACTTGTTCGCGATGGTGTACGACTTACCGCAAGCGCACGGGTCACAAGTAATATAAAACGGAAAGTATTCCGAGTATCGAATCCCCAGGGAAGCGAAGCGAAAATTAAGCAAAGCAAAAATCTCTTGAGCACTAAAAATACTTGGGTGAAATAATATTTAGGGAATAGCTCATGCAATAAAGAGGAATTTAAAATTCAAAACAAGTAAAAGAAAATAATTTGATCAATCAAAATAAAGCATGGAGAAAGAGTTTTCTTTGAATGGGAAAAGGGGTCTTGAAAATCAATTATTAGCTAAATAATTGTTATAATTATCTTATCTCATTGCCCAACTAACTATAATCCTAGAATCTCCGTTAATCACATAGGTTCTCCTGTCGGTCTCCCCTAATTGTAATTAATTCATTTTAACAACCTAAGTGTACTTAGCGCTATTAAAAATAATTAATTATTACGCTCTGATTCATTTTAGGAATCTAAGTTTAATCAACTAATCCCGGTGTCACAACGAACAATTAAACTAGTTGCATGGATTACGATCTATCCTAATTTCTCTCCGTCGAGTTTCCATTAAGAATCGAATCATTACACAATTGGCCAGATTGAATAAAGCATTAAGCACATCCATACAAATAATTAGGACAAGGGCAAGAGACAAGAAATTACAACAATATTTGAACTATAATTTCATTTCAAGACCCCAAATTGGGGTTTAGCTACACATGGCTAAAATATCCACAATAATTACAATAGAAAGCATAATCAAGAGCATAAAAGGAAAGGAATTGACCGTCGAAAAACCCCTTGCTGACGCTCAGAGCTCCGCCGACTACTCCTTGAGCCTCCTAAGATGCTCCCCAAAAACTCCCCAAAATATTTCCCACTAAAGAATTCTCTAAAAAAGGCTAGAAGCCTTGAGAGAGGCTCCAAAGGAGCCAAAGGGAGGAAGAAAGGAAGGAATTGGTGAATGATTGATGGTAAATGAGGCACCCAAGGGTGCCTTTTTATAGGCCCGGATTGGGGGTAGCGTTGTGACGCTAAATTGCACAGCGTCGCGACGCTACATTGCACAGAGTCGCGACGCTACATTGCACAGCGTCGCGACGCTGCCTTGCACGCGACTTGCTGCCCAAGAAATGGGTAGCGTCGCGACGCTGCCTTGCATAGCGTCTCGACGCTGACCCAAATTTGTGCATATTCAGCTTCAGTTTGGGCTGCTTTTGGGCCTTCTCTTCACTTCTTTTTTTGGATTTTTTATCATGATTGTCTTCTTTGGGTCCCCATTTGATCAAGCTTGGATTTGGGCTTCATTTGCTTCATTTTTGGTACTTTTTCTCCCAAAATCACCAACTTTGCTCCTAAGGACCAAATAACAAAATTCATTAAATATTTTCATTAAAAACACGATTAAAGCACATAAAAGCTTAATAAATTGAGACTAAAATAGCGACATTTCTACTCGCTATCAGCAGCAGAATCCAGGGATTAAACAGATCATCGGGGAACATAGGGAAGACCTGATATGATTTTGAAAAATTTGATTGTAAGGCCCTCCTCAGTGTGCCATCCCTCCTTTTCGCATAGGTCCAGTAGGTTTGAGCTTGCCTTTCAGCATACTCTTGCCTACTGGCCGACAATGCCAGCTGCTCTAAAATCTGGTGGATGCCGCACACCAGCCCACCTTGGATACCCCCAAAACGAGCTAGGCAATTGAGCATAGCTCATCATTGATCGAACCATGTCTAACAAGGTTCTATTTCTCCATTCTGATACACCATTCTGCTGAGGTGTACCAGGGGCTGAGAGTTGAGATTGGATTCCATGTTCTATCATATAATCCTGGAATCTTTGATCCATATACTCCCCTCCTCGATCAGATTGAAGTACTTTAATAGATTTACCTAACAAGTTTTCAACTTCTGCCTTAAACTCTTAAACTTTTCAAGGGCTTCAGACTTATGTCCCATTAGGTACAAGTAACCATATCTTGAATAATCATCTATAAATGAGATAAAATATTCGTACCCTCCTCGAGCTTTTACATTCGTTGGACCACATAAATCCGAATGTATTAACTCTAAGGGTTCTTTGGCTCTGTAACCTTTTCCAGTAAAGGGTCTTTTGTTCATTTTTCCCTCGAGACAAGATTCACAAGGTGGTAGTGAATCATCTTCTGACTTACTTAGAAGTCCATTCTTTACCAAACGACCGATTCTATCGATGTTTATATGACCAAGTCTAAGATGCCAAAGATGAATATTGTTACTTGTTGGAGAAATCTTTTGCCTTTTCTTTGAGTTTCAGCAGTTTTAAATAATTCGTGATTTAAAAGTGCTTTGTTTTCGGTTGGTCTTAATACATACAAGTTATTTTCTAATTTGGCTGAACAAATAAGTACACCATTCTTATAAATGAACGCTTCATTCATACCAAAAGTAACTGTATACGATTGTTCAATCAAACGTCAAATAGAAATTAAGTTCCTCTTAATCTTGGGAACAATTAACAAACTTTCTAAAAGTAAGAATCTATTTCTAAAAAATAACTTCGCAGCTCCCACTGCTTTAGCGGAAATGACTTCTCCAGTTCCGACCCTGTGTGTCATTTCCCCATCGTTCAACTTTCCAAAGGAACTATTTTCCTGAAAAGAAGAACAAACATGATTAGTTGCTCCTGAATCAAGTATCCAGGTAAACTCATCATGTTCTACCAGGCATGTTTGTAAAACTACTAAATCAAATTTACCTTCCTTTTCCTTCTTTTTCTCAGCAAGGTACTTTGGGGAGTTTCTCTTCCAATGTTCATCTACATTGCAGTGGAAACACTTGCCCTTGTGTGCTGATAGCGAGCATAGCTAGCTATTTTTCTCTTATTAATTAAGCTAGTCTTTTACAATTATTTGCCCAAATTTATGCATTTTTATGTTTTATTTGTAGGAAGTATGTGTTTGAAGCTTAATTCAGCAATTGGAGTCAAATGGAGTTCAATCCTTAAAAAAAAAAAAAATCATACCGTCGCGACGCTATCGGCAAATTTTCCAAAAACGCGGTATCGCGACAGCGTTGCGATGCTGTCCATAGCGTCTCGACGCTGTCGCCAGATTTTCTATAAACTCCTCTTTTCAGCTACGGATTTGGGGAGCCCAATTGGTTAGATTTTAGCCCTAATTTCGACTAGAGACCTTTGGTGGGAGCTAAAGCAAGGCCAAGAAGCGAGAATCAAGCGAGAAGACGTGGAGATCATGACGGGGACGTGCCAGTTTCGACGGATTCAAGTTTTCCTTTCTCTTTCCCTTAACTCTTGTAGTTTTTATGGCTTTTCTTTCAATTAGTGTTTGTAGTTTAAAGACTATGAGTTGCTAGTTGTTTGTCTTAGGGATTGATGTAGTTGTTTTAGTTTGTTGGATTGATTTGTGGTATGAATATGCATTTATTTTACCTATGCAATTATGGTTAAATGCTTTCAATTACTTGATCACTAGTTGAATGATTTGAGTGTTGAATGTTGCTCGGGAGAGGGGATTTGACCTAAGACTTACTTTATTTAATTGCATGACTAAAGTAGAAATTCTAAGTTTGTGACGGGATTTGGAATAACTTTAGAAGTTGCTTGAAGAACTAAACTCAAAGCCTTGCATGTTAATGAACTTAGATAGGGATATCAAGTTGGTTGCATGCATGATAATCAATTATGCTCGGGAGAGATAGTTGTGATAAAAGGTTCCTAGACTTGGTAGAATAATTGCATGCTAAATTCATCCCATTAATTAATCCTCAATCTTAATCAATGAAATCAATTCCTTAAAAATCTTTCCATATGAGTCTCCACTTTTATTTTATGCTTTTTGTCTTTAGATTTATCTTTATCATTGAGTTTTGCTCCCTAAATAAAATTGGACAAAAGTATTCGCGATACTTAATTTGCTAGAAAACCAATCCAGAGGACGACACTCGTTTTACACGAAAACACTATATTATTACTTGACTCTTACACTTGCGTTAAGCAAATTGCACATCATCTTACACTTCCATAAATGATTAATCACTTCCTTAAGTGATTAATTATTTCCATAATTGATTAATTCCCGGTTAATGAATTCTTTAATTAATTAACCACCAATTAAATATCATATATTTAATTTTCGGCCTTGAATAAATTAATTTGCCCAAATAGATTTTAGGCCTTAAATTAATTAATTCATTATTTGAACTCTTTCAAACTTCCATAAATTTATATTAATGTTTGAATTTCTTCAAATATTAATTTCTCTCATAATAATATATCAATATATATTATATTTGTTTCCCTTAGTAAATTGAACATTTTCAATTTACATTTATTATTTAGTTGCCTCAAATTACTTTATGAGCTACCAGTGGGACCTAATGGACCTGCAGATCAAAAGCTCCAACGATGTGAGATTAATTTGTCAAACTCATTAACCACATTAATCAATATTCGTTAACTGTGTGTACATTCCACTATAGACTCACAGTTGAACTCTTCTCACTGCAGACATATTTTCTGTGTCCACAGATCTAGACCAATATCGACTAGTTAGTCCTTCACGAGTGTCCGTAACACCAAGTGGGTCAAATTACCGTTTTACCGCTGGGTTACTTCTATTTCCTTAAATACCAGTTTTCCTCTAATGAACAACCTGTTTGTGGTCCAACCATCAAACAGAAAACCCTCTCATGCCATTGAGAGGGTAGGACCCTTTGTTCAAGACTCGGAGTAACCACTCAAGGGAACACTCATCTGCTTCCCTAAATTTGGGAAGGAGTGAATTCCATCTTGTATGATTATGTTCCCAACTCTCCACTCGGTCTTGTCCCCAAAATGGTAGGTTTATTGAGTCGGCGTAATTGCCACTCTCACCCATACAAATCAAAGGACAATCCCTCATGAGCAGGAGTTCATAATCAACTCAGGATTAAGACCAAGTTGTCTAGACCGTCCTAGTGAAATAAAAAACCAACTAGTTAACGGTGTTATAACCAGTGGTTACTATTTCGCGGTCCGGTCTTATGAAAACTCATTGCATAGGATACCCCCACTCGCATGTCTCCTACACGAACGCGTTGGATCATAGCGTTTGTATCAAATGCAAAGTGGGTCGTATCCATAGTGTCGCCAGGATAAGGCACCCAGTCTTATCCCTATACTAAAGACCCTTTAGGCTGTTTCTTGAATAATGATCTCATATGTCGCTACATATAGTTCAAGACTCATACTACAGCCTTGGATGTATATTTTATTGGATTAGTGTTATTTTTAGGCAAAGATAAATATAAAATAACTAATAACATTTAATGGAAAAATATATCAATTTCATTAATATCCGGTCAACGGTTACATTCACTATCTACGAGTTTTAGGGCATAAAACCCAACACTTCAACCACTTCATCGGCGATGTCTTCCACTACTTTCCTTACAACCTCTTCAACCTCAGCCCTCTGTTGTCTTCTTCGTCTCTTAGCCTCTCTTTCTTCTGGCGTTTTCCTTTTCTTCGCCTTTGTCTTCGGTGCCTCAAGTGTAACCGACACTTCTTCTTCCTAACCGTCTCTTTCCTTACGGCCTCTTATTTTCGCCATTTAGGACTTGAAGAATTTCCACACTCAAAGAACAAAAAGGGAATAGAAGAAGAAAATTGAAAGAAGAACGATATAGTATAAGGGAAATAACCTGTGTGGTATTTAAATGGGGTTGTAGCAAATAAAATCTTAACAGAATAATCTTTCTCCATTAATGATATTTGTTGGGTTTTATGCCCTAAAACTCGTAGATAGTAAATGAAACAAATTAATCGATCTCAATAAAGCGTTATTTGAGTAATTCAGTAATTTGGTTATTGAATAATCGAGTTTGCATTAATAAACCCTAAATCCAATAAACTAAGATCTAAGGTTGTTTAAATGAAACTTGGACTAGTATGTGGGGACATACGAGGATCAGTGTCCAAGTAACAACCTAAAAGGTCTATAGTATAGGGATAAGGTTGGGTACCTTATCCTAGTGACACTATGTGATACGACCCACCTTGTATTCGATACAGATGCAATGATCAAAAGCATCCATGTAGGAGACATGCGAGTGGGGGTATCCTATGCAATGAGTTTGCATAAGACCAGACCGCGAAATAGTAACCACTAGATGTAACGTCGTTAACTAGTTTAGGTTTTTATTTCAATAGGATGACCTAGGTAACTCAATCTCAATCCTGAGTCTGTTATGAACCCCTTTCAGGAAGGATTGTCCTTAGATTTGTATGGGTGAGAGTGGCCAGTTCGCCGACTCAATAATCCTACCATTTTAGGGGCAAGACCAAATGGGGGCTGGGAACATAACAATACAAGATGGAATTCACTCATTCCCCTATTGGGGTAAGTAGATGTGTGTTCCCTTAAGGGCTGATTTCGGGGCTTGAACAAAGGCGCGTCGTCCTCTCCTGGTCCGAGAGGAACTAATGTTTAGTGGTTGGACCCTAAACAACTTGTTCATTAGAGGAATCAGTGGTACTTAAGGAACTAGAGGTAACCTAGGGGTAAAACGGTAATTTGACCCAACTGGTGTTACGAACACACGTGAAGGATTGACTTACTGCTTCGTCGAAATCCGTGGACACTGAAATATTCTACAGTGAGAAGAGTGCAACTGTGGGCCTTTAGTGGAGTGACCCACAGTTAACGAATGTTGACTAAACTTGGTTAATGAGTTTGGCCAATTAGTCTCGTATCGTTGGAGCTTCTGATCTGTAGGTCCATTAGGTCCCACTAGTAGCTCGTAAAGAGACTTGAGGCATTTAAGTATAAATTGTAAATTGAAAGTGTTCAATTTATTTGGGGAATCGTTTAATGTATATTGATGCATTATAATATAAAGTTTATGAAACTTTATCCATTGGATTTTGATCTCTACGCTGCTCTCTCCTTCTTCTCCTGAATGTCCTTTCAATTTCTGGATCAAGCTTGAACCTCACCCTAGGCAGATCACTCATTCACCAAACTCACACCTGCAAAAACAAAAGAAACAATCAAAAAGTTCTAGCACCAAACCACTAAAACACATACACAAAACATATCAGATAAAAACTTATTCAAGTCCCCGCAACGACGCCAAAAACTTGTTGCAATCCTAGAGTGGGGTAAAAATATAGCAAAAATAAGCTCTAGAATACTATGCAAGCATACACAATCCGCACAAGTGATAAGTAATTTATCATATCCACGAGGTTTGAATAGCTCTCACTTTATCTATCTTGCGTAACTTTTTAATGGTTTCAAGGTTTGTTAAATTGATTGATTTTGAAAAAATGCTGAAGCAAAAGAAATGATAGAAGAAAAAGTAAACAAATAAAGCAGACAAATTGGAAACAGGCGGTCAGGATTTCAGTAATTGTTTTAAAATATGCTCTAACAATATTATTGTGAAGGTGTTCATATAACACATGCGGAAGCAATTTTAGGATCGGAGGCACTTAACTACATCAATTTTAGATAATGAAAACATGATGTCCAAATACCGTAAACAGAGAGTAGAATTTGTACCAACCTTTTTGGAGACTGATTCAACAACTCCCTTTGATTCCTTTGATCACGAACGGTCTGTGGACCACCTCTAGTGTCTTCCCTACTATTCTCCGACCGAATAAAGACTTGTGGGAGTCTATAGAGATAGGGAATGGGAAGGGAATGCTTGAAGGTTCAAGCACTAGAGAGATATATGGAGATGAGTGAGTTTGAGACCAAAATCTAGCAGCATAACAATATGGAAATAACTCTCTTAACTCTTAATATGATTTTGCATCTACTTATAGAGATATTCCATGCAAGGAAAGGCCTCAAGATGCAAGACACATGGTGGTAATGCAAGCCAAAGTGGATTCTAGGTGTTGAAGTCACAACACATGCAACAAGTGCATGGATGTGTTGTATTCCACTTTGTATCAACATGTAAGAGTGGAAATCCATCTAAATCCACTAAGTTTGATTCTCAATAAGATTTTACTTGCATTCTAATTCAAATTCCAATTCCAAATTGAAATTGATTTCATGGCAATTAATTAGAAACATTTCCAATTAATTTGTTATGACTAATCCAATTAATCATTGACACCTTGTTCAATCTAATTATATATGATTCCTAATTCATATATAGTATTTAAAACACTTTTAAATACATAATCTCTCATTTTCCAATTTAATACATAATTAAATATTGTGTCAAACACAATTTACGAAAATGCCTTTTTTTCCCGATTTTGAACAATTCAAAGAATCCTATCTTATTGTTCTAGGCTTTATTCCAATATGAGCTAGTAGGGGGACCTAATGGACCTATAGACCATGGGCTCCAATGATTCGAGGCTAACCGACTAATATCATTAACCGAGCTTAACAAACATTCGTTAACTACCGGGACACTCCACTATAGCCCGGTAGTTGCACTCCCCTCACTATAGATATATTTTTGTCCACTTGATTTAACCATGTTCAGTAAGTCGATCCTTCACAGGTTGTTCGTAGCTATAGCTAGGTTAAATGACCGTTTTACCCCTATAGTACTTCTAGTTCCTTAAGTCCCACTGATCCTCTAATGAACAATTGGTTTATGGTCCAACCAATAAACCGAGTCCCTTTCGGGCCAATGAGAGGGCGGGATCCCTTTGTTCAAGCCCTAGAGTCAACACTTAAGGGAACAACCTCTCTACTATCCCTAATTTGGGTAGGAGTGAATTCCTTCTCGCACGACTATGTCCCCAGCTATCTACCCGTTCCTATCCCTAAAATGGGAGGCTTATTGAATCGGAGATACTAAGCCACTCTCACCTATGCAGATATAAGGATAAGCTCGAATAAACAGGAGTTCATAGTTAGCTCAGGATTAAGATCGAGTTACCTAGGTCATCACATGAAATAGTCAGTCTTGTCAGTAAACGGTGTTATAAAGCAAGAGCGACTTATTTCTCGGTCGTGGTCTTATGCAAACCTATTGCATAGGACGCCCCCACTCGCATGTCTCTACATGGACGATTTAGGATAACATCGTCTATACTATCTATAAAGTGGGCCGCGTCTCATAGTGTCCCCAGAATAAGGTACTGATAACTCTCCAAAAGGGAGTTATTTAGGCCTTATTTCTACAATGATTTGTGTGTCTTTTATGCTTAATAGGGTTGCTTTTAGATAGATAATATATGTTTTAACCCATTTAGAAGAATGGATGCTTTGGAAGTTATTTTGTGCAGAATGTGTTGCCGAGCGACTTGAGGGAGAAAATTCTGTGCTACAGCAAAGCTGGAAGCAAAACTGCCACATCACAGCTTGTTAGCTAATTTAATGAACTAAATTCTGTTAAGCTATTCTCGGGATAAAGGAGCAAGGAGAGCCATCCACGTGTCTAGGTCAATCTAATTCAAGCCTCCTATCACTCTATAAAAGGAGATAGCCGCCCAAGTCAAAATCATTCCATCCTTGGGAGAAACATTCAATTCTTGGAGAGTTACTTCCACCTTTGGGAGCCGAATAGAGGAGAGACATTGGAGACCGACAAGAAGACCGTAAATTGCAAGCTGATCAAGGGAATTAATATTTCTTGTATTATTTTGTGATTATGGATATGCCTACTCAGATTGTAATGTGTTTCTCTATGCACCTTATGAACTAAGTAGCTTTAGGCGTTGGTTAGGGAACATGTGATTGTTGTGCTTAATTTCTAGTAATAAATATTGATTTAATGCATCTTGGTTAATTGTTGTGCTCATTTATATTTTATGCCCACCTCGCCAGCGAGTATGAATACCTCTCTCTAGTTTCAGGGATGATTTAGGGAGTGTGTGGCGGTTAATCACACTAGATCATTGTGTATTGGTGAATGCCAGTGACTGAGCTAGGGATAGCCAGTTGCCTAGTGCTTGATCGGTAGAGCTTCATTGGAGTTGAAACATATTCTAAAAAATCCAAAGTTTCGGGAGGAATCTACTAATAAGACTGCGAGAGTTTCACATGATCAATAATATTGCTAGAGCATCTTTTAAAACAATTACTAAATCCTGACCATCGCTTGTTTCTAATATGTCTGCCTATTTTTTTACTTTCTATTCTGTCATTTCTTTTGCTTCAGCATTTTATCAAAAACCAATCATTTTTACTACTTTTGAAACCATTGAGAAACTAAGCAAAATAGATAAAGTGAAAGCTAATTCAGACATTGGATTCGATAAATACTTATTACTTGCTGCGAGCTGTGTATACTTGCACTGAGTTATAGAGTCTTTTTATATCTTATTTTTACTCACTCTGGAAACCCAACAGGTACCCAGCCCTATCCCTATACTATAAACTGTTTTGGCTATTACTCGAGATCTTGATCTACTTTTATGTCTCTACATAAAGCTCAAGTGTTCATCCTATAGCCATGAAACTTAGTTTATTGGATTTGGGTTATCTAATGTGAAATTTACTTATTCAGTAATGACTTTACTAAGTTAATCTCGATAGTAACTTTATCGAACAAGTATATAATTTTGTTTAACATTCACTATCTACGAGTTTTAGGGCACCAATCCCAACATATTGATTAGGCAATTCCCTTGCAGTCTTATTAGCAACATCCTCCCAGAACTCTGGATTTTTTGGAATGTGTTTCAACTCCAATGACGTGCTACCGATCAAGCACTAGGCAACTGGTTATCCCTAACTCAATCACTGGCGTTCACCAACACATAATGGTCTAGTGTGATTAAATGTCACATACTTCTTAAATCATCCCTAAAACTAAGAAGTGATATTCATACTCGCTGGCCAGGCGGACACAAAATAGAAATATGCACAACAATTAATCAAGATGCTCAAATCAACATATATTGCATAGAGAATAAAGCATGACTATTACATAACTCCTAACGAACACCTAAGCAAATTTAGTTCATAAGGTTTATGATAACACACGCTACAATCTGAGTATGTGCATCCATAACTACAAGAAATTACAAGAAAAGGTTAATTCCCTTGATCAAATCCGTAGTTGTTGGTCTTCTTGAAGTCTCCAATCATTCCTCCTCTATTTGGCTTCCAAAAATGGAAATTGGAATGTCCTTCTCAAAGAATGAAATGTCTTTGACTTGAGACGACTCTTCCCTTTTATAGAGTGACGAAAAGCCCTAATTAGGTCAAATTGTACACGTGGGAGGCTCCCCAAGCTTCTCAGATCCAAAAATAGTTTAGCTAACGCCACTTCATTAAAATGGATTACGAGTTGTTACGTGGCAGGTTTGCTCCTTGCTTTACTGGATCATGAATTTTGCTCTCTCAAGTCGCTCAGCAATATATTCTGCACAAAATAACTTCCAAAGCATCCATTCTTCCAAATGGGCTAAAACATATAATATATATCTAAAAGCAACCCTATTTAGCACAAATGACACATAAACACTATAGAACTAAGGTCTAAATAACTCCCTTTTGGAGAGTTATCACTAAGCGAGTATCCTTATGCACATTTTTGTGACTCGACTCCGACATAGATAGTTCATGCATGCAACCTATAGCCCTATAGCTGTTATAAGGCGACCTTCCCCTACAACATCGAATACACTCTTTCGAGCCTTTTCTCCTATATCACCTTTATGAAAACCGGTATTGCTTGTCCCTTTTAGGATCAAACTCACATAACATGCAAATTCTAAACGATCAAGTTAAACTCAACAAGATTCATAATGATATTCAATAAAGAGTGACATGCAATGAATAAAACTTAGGCAAATAAACACTTTGAAGCCATTTAAACCATAAGGGAATTCACTATATCGAACCCCTCAATGAAATTTAGCTACACATGATGGAAGATAATGCAAAGGAACAATTTTTCAAGTGTTGGAAAAATATGGTGCAGTAGCTAAAACTAGGGTTTTTTTCACTTTTATTCAATCCTTATAGAGTTCTCACAACACTCTACTCTCCTTTTACAAGTGGGAATAGGGTGAAATCTCTACAAACACTCGGGTTTGATGTCTAACTAAGGGTTAGAATTTAGTCTTCTAAGAAGGACCTTAGACATCTCTACTCATGGGCGTCTACTAGGGTTCTATCACCACCCTATTCTTCCCATCGAGTTCTGCTTGAATTTCCCTTTGAATCGAGGTCTTTTATAGTGTGGGGAGTGGTTGAGGAGTCACAAAAATGGTGTTGGTAGTAGCTTAGTCAGTTTCGGAGTCAAAACAGCCGGTTAGGTGCACAAAACACTCGTTCAAAACAACCCGAACAGACTCGGAACTGCCTTCATCTGCCCAGAAATGCGGTCGCAATCGATTTTTGCCTTGCAAGAAATGTAGTCGCATTTCTAGAAAATTTTAGATTCCTTTGTTTTTCCTGAAAAGCACCAAAACAAGTCAAATTCATACTAAAATGGGTTCTTTTAAGGACAAATAAGCATAATTTGACATACATGACTCTCAACTTCCTAATTCATCAACTTTAACACTTTTTGAGCTCGAGAATAATGAATTTGATCTAAAGCATACAATTTTGACAAGATAATGAGCTAAATATAAGGGTAAAATAGGTATATTTTTTACCTTTATCATACCCCCATACTTAACTCATTGTTTGTCCTCAAGCAATAACAAATCAGAACGTTTGAAGATCAACTCTAATTGCCAATCAGAATGTGAGAGCTCAATAGTAATTGCAAATCAAAATGTTATAGATCACATGTAATTGCCAATCATGGTATTAGAGTCTAACTTAATTGCAAATCAAAATGTCATATGAATAAACCATATGGAATCAAGTAAACATGATTCTCAAGATTGTTTTCTAAAAAGTTGCCTTTCAGGAGAGGTTTCTACTATAGTGCTAGTCTCAACTTCTAAGTTTCCTATGCATGAAGATTTCTACTTTTCTTTTTCAAAGCAAAACTCTCCCTAGTTCATCCTAACCAGTATGTTTAAACTACCTAACTACTATTCATTGAGCCTAGTGTAGTCCTTTAAGTTAAGAAAAACTAATCTTGAGGTTCCTTGAGCATACATGCGTTTTCTAGACCTTTTCTATCTCCCCCAAACTTATTTGATTGTTGATGCTCTTTTTATTCAACTTTTCTTTTTCCTAAGAGAATCCTTGTTGTCACCTCTACCTTCGTTCTAGCTTATCGACACTTTGTGGTGAAGATATCTAGCCACGTGCAAAGATCACGCACTTGGTATTCACTTCCCTAAGTTAACCTTTCATGGAGTGGCAAACCATGGGTGTCATGAATGCCCCATGGTTACTCAATAAACTCTAGGAAGGAGGAGTAACTCTCGGTTTTTTTTTTTTCTCTTTTTTTTAATGAATATACTGAGCATATATCTTTTCCAGCAGTACAAACTTACACGTAATGTATATTTACAAAGTAAAGTAAAGCACCCCCCCCCATCAAACTTAAGATAGGCAATGCCCTCATTGACTTTTGTTTTTGAGGCATGGGCTTAACAAGAGGCTTTTTTGTTTTTCAAAACATCAAAGCTAAACTCTCCTAGTGTGCTAGAGAGGTTAAACATGAGAAAGTTTAGACTTAAGAAAATTTTGTAAAGAAAAAGACTAATGGAAAGCCTATGACTGGAAAACAAATAGGTTGTGACGGCGACACTTTATGAGGTAGAAATAAGCCCCAGTTATCATCATCAAGGACTTAAAAGAAAACTCAAATGAAAACATGTTTTTCCAAAACATTTTTCAAGCAAAAAGTTTGCATAAAGTTGATTTTTTCCAAATTTTTTACTGATTTAGCCAAAAAACAGCAAGCAGATTTTTTCAAAAAGCTTAAAAACCAAGTCATTCTAAACTATCTTAATAGCAAATTATCATAAACTAACCTAGAAACATAACTAACAACTAACTAAACATTAAAAACAATAAAAACAACAACTAACACAAGTAAAAACAGAAAACTAAACATGCTAAAAACTAAAAACAACAACTAAAAATTCACAAAAACAAATTTAAACTTGTAAAAGGGGATAAAAAACTCCCATATTCCTCATTCAAGGAACTTTCTTCAACTTCTTCATCTTCATCTTCAGATTCTTCTTCTTCTTGAGGCAGCAAGGCTAGAGGGAAGTCAGGGAAAACATGAGTGATGCTTGGGGCGATAGAGAGATAAAACTCTCTAATTGCTTCATCTCTTTCCTTCGCATAAACCCAATAGGCTTTAAATTTATCTTCTATACGGTCCAGCTGTTGGAAGGCAAATGCAAGGGCCTCTGATGATGGTGTAGGCCCTGAAACAGGAGTGTGCTGTGGAGGTGAAGTAGGAGTCAGGCTGGGAGATGGAGTAGCGTGGGATGTAGAAGCTTATCCTTTCTTTGAGCATTGTCTTGCTGAAGCTTCCCTATCAGAGACAAGTCAATAGTGGGCTTGAAAAAGTGTCGTTCCTCATCTTTACCAAGAATGATCTTGACTCTCTGACATAATTGGGTTATGAGAGACCCAAAAAATAGCTTCCCTGCTCTCTTTATCCCACATGAAAGGATCTCCTCTCAAATGATGCTCCCTATATTGATTTCCAACCCCTTCATGATGTTGTAGAGAAGCATTACCCTCTCTACTAAAATTGTACTATTGTGGGTTGTGGGCATCAGTCTGTTTTTTATGAAGTGAAGCCACACTGCTGGTTCTGGCTTTAAGACTCCTTCCATTGGACCCCTTCCTGGCCACCATCTTCAAAGCTTCTTTTAACTGATTGGCCAAAGGGTTCTTGATGGCATCGTTCCCTCTCGGATGGAAATGAGCTTTGATCCGATATACCCTGTTAATATTAACCGAAGAGAAACTCACCATCTTCCTTCTGACAATCTCCAGGCTCATGCTTTCTTCCCTCAGTCCTAAATAAAATTCTCGGACTAGAAGCATCATGACCTCTTGAGGGTGAGCACAAAACTCTTGCCACTTATACTGAGTAATGACTTTAGTCACGAAGTCTGCAATGTCCCTCCTCTGCTTGAGAATCCATTCTCGTTCAAGATGTCCCTTTTCCTCATGGTCTCCATCTTTTCTTGGAAATTTATGTCCTTGAAGACCTCAGGGAATGGATTCTTCGGTGATGGAGCTTTGGGCGATTTAACCTTTGGTTTGACGGTTGTTGGGCGATTTTCCGCTCACCGCAAGTGTACGGGTCGTCACAAGTAATATAGTGATTTTGAGTATAGAGTATCGTCTCCACGGGGATTGGATTTATTCAATTAAGTACCACGAATAATCTTGCTTAACTTTATTTAGAGAACAAAATCTAATGCTGAAAAGAATAACAAAAAGCTAATCTAGAAAGCAAAAGATAAATGGTGACACAATTTGGAGGGATAATTCTAGAGTTGTTGATTTCGACAATTGGACCTTTAATGCTTAATCAATTAACTAACATGGATTAACTAATCATTTGATTCATAAGTCTAGAAGCCTAATGACAAGGATTCTCCTGTCGGTCTCCTCCTATCTCATACCTTTCAATAAAGAATCTCCTTTCAGTCCCATCTTTATTTATTTAGTATGGCATTACGACCCTTCAGTACAACCTCTAACGTTATTTATTTTATCCCGTGTCACCCGGGTAAATAATCGTTAGTCATGCATTCAGTTCTAGTCTAAGCTTCTCTCCGTCAAGTTTCCACTTAGTAACGATTCATTTAATGAGTGATCAGTTGATTAAAAGCATTACGGACAAAATGCACAAATGAACAATAATGACAATTAAACCACATCAATTCATTAATTCAACAGAGGTTCAACATCTAAATCAATCTCATAGAATTTAGGAATTTACTACTCATAATCACTAAAATCCAATAATTCCTAATCACAACAATTCTAGAAACTAAAACATAAAGGAAAAGGGAAGAGAAATGCTCATAAAAGTGTCGATCTCCTCGATCCCGCGTCGACCTCCTTCGATCTCGAGCTCCAAAGATCTTCAACAAAGCTCCAAAACTCTCCCAAAAATCCCCAATTTTAGAGTGGATTCTAGAATGGGGTGAAAACCCACAAATTGGCACACAAAATATGGATGCAAAAGGCTCCTTTTATAGGCTTCCAGCAGGCACAGCGTCGAGACGCTACAAGGACAGCGTCGAGACGCTCTGACGTCATCTTTTCTTGGGCTCCAAGACGTCGCAGCGTCGAGACGCTACTTGGACAGCGTCGCGACGCTCTCGCGATTCTGGATCTTTTCACGCAGCTGCCTAGCGTCGAGACGCTCCAGGCTTAGCGTCGAGACGCTAGGCCCTGAATCTTCAATAAAGGCCCGATTTTGACTCCATTTTTGGGCCTCCAACTTTCTTTTGGCCCAAATACTTCTTGTAATGGATTTTGGGCACTTTTCTTGACCCAAATTGATAATTTTAAGGCTTGGACTTCATGAATTTGGGCTTCTAATTCATTCTTCTTGGCTTTTTGGACTCGGATCTTCAATGTAATTCTCCAAATTGCTCAAAAAGTCTCCAAAATCATCCAAAATCTCTCAAAATTCCGGTTTTTCTTCTTTGACTCGGTTTTCTGAAATTTAAACAGAAAATAGCATTAAAGCACACAATTCAAGCATAAAACTAGCCAAAATTAATAGGAAAATGATTACATTTTTGCATGTCATCACACCCCCAAACTTAAATATTTGCTAGTCCCGAGCAAAGCTAAAACCTTATATATGAATCAACTATTGCAAATGCATGACTCTAAGCTCAATGATTAAAATAATGAACTCTAACAATTAAAGGAAATATTAAAACATATTCATTCATCACGAAATTTAAATTTAAACTCTTCATCCCTTGCGTGTGTGTGTGCGAGCCTCCTTATTAGGTCTTTACTAGCCTAGAAAAGGTTTATAGAATCCTCAGTTCATCTTCCCCCTACACTGGCCCTAAGCTCTAATTATCCAGCTTTCCAACAATCAAGAAAGCAATATCCCACTAAGGTGCCTGAAACAATGGGGTATGCCTCCCCCAAACTTGCATTTTTTTTAATTTATTTAATGAGAATCCTTTTAGATGTAGCGCCTTCGTTCTGGCTTGCCAACATTGGTGATGAAAGCATCCAACTACGAGCGCCTCATCTTTCAGGTTGCCGAAGCATGCTCATTTCTTTCCAGCGCTTTCATGCAAAGGCAAACGATGGGTGTCATGAATGCCCCTGGTTACTAACGCTCTCAAGAAAGTGGAACATTCTTTTTTTTTTTTTTTTTTAATATATTTCTTTTTTCACACTTTTCTTTTCTTTGCAGGCTAATAAACATGATTTTTCTCCCAAGTAAAACATTACAGACTCTCATGTCGTTCATCTTTCAAATTAGATCTTATGCCTATCGGAGTGACAACAAGCATCTAGATAATATAATCCAGTTCTAAGCATTCAAAACCATATAAGTAGGCTAAGTGCTCAACATGTGCAAGGAAATCAAAGCAAAAATTTAAATTTACATGAATCTTGAACATGCTTTCATATTTCACAAAAATTGAACAAAATTCATTATCTAGATCATATCATAGACCGTCCTCATCAAAACAGATGCAATAGAATCATCATGAAAATTTTTTCGCTCAGATCAGAACAGCAAAGCCTCCCCCCCAAACTTAAATCATACATTGCCCTCAATGTATTAATTATTCAGACTAATTAAGCATGCATAAGGGCAATTAAAAAATAAAGGGAGAACGAAACTGCCCTGAAGTGTGAGAGAAACCATGGATGTCAGCCTTCAACATCATTGGGGTTGTTTTTGGAAGAAAATGTGGTCTCGAGCTGCTTCGAATTGATCAACTGGAACGAAAGATCAGCATGCTCTAACTACAAAAAAACTGAAAAACAAAGAAAAAGGAAATTAACGGAAAAATAAACTTGGGTTGCCTCCCAAGAAGCGCTTGTTTAACGTCTCTTAGCTAGACGAGTTTGTGCGGGCTTTCAAGGCACGTAAAAATTCTCGTATTTCTTCGGGCCCTTCTTCCTTGAATCGATGAAGCAGACTATTGCTAGTAAGCTTACTAGCTTTTCATGGGACCCTGAAGCAGAAATATTTTTGGGATTTTCTTTTAATAAAAGCATAAAAGGAGAAAGATCAAAATAAATGGTCTCTGACTCTGACTCTGACTTGTGAGAACAGGAAAAAGAACACTCGTTATCAAGAGAGGATGGACAGGATAGAACAGACAAAGGCCTTTCAACCTTAAACTCTACCTCTTGAAACTCCTCAAATATTATAGGCTCATTTTCTTTTTCTTCCTCACAAACTTGTTCTTGGTGGGTGCTAGAACTATCCAATTCTTCCTCTTTTTCTATATTGCTCACCCCTATATGCTCAAACTCAGCAAAATTGAAAGGATTAGGCTCTTGAATAGGCGCTAATGAATCAGTGGCCACATGACTCACTGGACACTCTATGGAAGTGGATCCTACTTCCCTTTGGGTTTGGAGTCTCTCCATAGATTTTTCTAATTCTAAATTCATGGCTCTCGACTCTTGGATAAAATTTTCAAGCAAGCTCTCTAAAGAAGATTTTTCTTCTATGGAAGCGGATTGCACTTCACTCTCATCCTCATGGGGATGCAATCTCCCTAGGGATTTTTCTAGAGCTAATTGAGTGGCTCTAGTATCCTCAATAAAATCTTGAAGCAAACTTTCTAGGGGAGATTTTTCTTCTAAAGGGGGATAATTTGAATAGAAAAAATTGGATGATGGTGTTGGTTCTTCGGGCTCAGATTCCCTAAAGGGCCACCAAAAATTATTAAAAGCCATTTAAAATAATTAAATCCACAATAATCAGGCTTTCAGTCAGGTGCAAACACCAATTAAATGCACAACAAGAACAATGGACCAGGATAAAAATAAAACAAAGAAAGCAAAATAAAATCTCTAATCTAAAGAAAGCAATTTCTTCACAATATTAATTGAATGAAATTAGCCAATCCCCGGCAATGGCGCCAAAAACTTGTTGGGCGATTTTCCGCTCACCGCAAGTGTACGGGTCGTCACAAGTAATATAGTGATTTTGAGTATAGAGTATCGTCTCCACAGGGATTGGATTTATTCAATTAAGTACCACGAATAATCTTGCTTAACTTTATTTAGAGAACAAAATCTAATGCTGAAAAGAATAACAAAAAGCTAATCTAGAAAGCAAAAGATAAATGGTGACACAATTTGGAGGGATAATTCTAGAGTTGTTGATTTCGACAATTGGACCTTTAATGCTTAATCAATTAACTAACATGGATTAACTAATCATTTGATTCATAAGTCTAGAAGCCTAATGACAAGGATTCTCCTGTCGGTCTCCTCCTATCTCATACCTTTCAATAAAGAATCTCCTTTCAGTCTCATCTTTATTTACTTAGTATGGCATTACGACCCTTCGGTACAACCTCTAACGTTATTTATTTTATCCCGTGTCACCCGGGTAAATAACCGTTAGTCATGCATTCAGTTCTAGTCTAATCTTCTCTCCGTCGAGTTTCCACTTAGTAACGATTCATTTAATGAGTGATCAGTTGATTAAAAGCATTACGGACAAAATGCACAAATGAACAATAATGACAATTAAACCACATCAATTCATTAATTCAACAGAGGTTCAACATCTAAATCAATCTCATAGAATTTAGGAATTTACTACTCATAATCACTAAAATCCAATAATTCCTAATCACAACAATTCTAGAAACTAAAACATAAAGGAAAATGGAAGAGAAATGCTCATAAAAGTGTCGATCTCCTCGATCCCGCGCCGACCTCCTTCGATCCCGAGCTCCAAAGATCTTCAACAAAGCTCCAAAACTCTCCCAAAAATCCCCAATTTTAGAGTGGATTCTAGAATGGGGTGAAAACCCACAAATTGGCACACAAAATATGGATGCAAAAGGCTCCTTTTATAGGCTCCCAGCAGGCACAGCGTCGAGACGCTACAAGGACAGCGTCGAGACGCTCTGACGTCATCTTTTCTTGGGCTCGAAGACATCGCAGCGTCGAGACGCTACTTGGACAGCGTCGCGACGCTCTCGCGATTCTGGATCTTTCCACGCAGCTGCCTAGGGTCGAGACGCTCCAGGCTTAGCGTCGAGACGCTAGGCCCTGAATCTTCAATAAAGGCCCGATTTTGACTCCATTTTTGGGCCTCCAACTTTCTTTTGGCCCAAATACTTCTTGTAATGGATTTTGGGCACTTTTCTTGACCCAAATTGATAATTGTAAGGCTTGGACTTCATGAATTTGGGCTTCTAATTTATTCTTCTTGGCTTTTTGGACTCGGATCTTCAATGTAATTCTCCAAATTGCTCAAAAAGTCTCCAAAATCATCCAAAATCTCTCAAAATTCCGGTTTTTCTTCTTTGACTCGGTTTTCTGAAATTTAAACAGAAAATAGCATTAAAGCACACAATTCAAGCATAAAACTAGCCAAAATTAATAGGAAAATGATGACATTTTTGCATGTCATCAACGGTGTGGTGGCAGGAGGTGCAGGAGAGGCGTCCAAGGACCTTGTCCTCGACCTCTTTGCAAATATGGGGTCATTCTTATTCTTTGTCCTCCTCTCGGCTCTAAGTTCTCTTCTTCTCTTCTTCCTCAATGCAAAAAAAATCGGAATTTGGTCATCATCCAATTCCTTGATTTTAGAATCAGTCTCAGTCTCACTGTCACTAGAGGTCTCGACCTCTTTTTCTTCAATTCTCTCTTCATCATTTTTCTCTTCTGAATATGTACTTTCAGCAACTGGTGAGGGTCCCCCTAATGTCATACTCGAACAAAGGATTGAGGGGCTCACCAACTTTCTGCTCATCCACGGCCTTAGCTTGGCCTTCCTCAGAATGCGACCTAAATGTGGTTGCATTTTGGCCTTCACTGTCTTCTTCTTTTTCTGGTTTTTCTTCTTTTGGCCCTTTAGGGGCCTGCTCTTCAACTTCTTGCAGTTGCTCAGCTTCTCTTTGAGCATTGTGTAGAGGCTCAAAGGCTGCAAGAATATCCTCAGCCTCTTTTCTTTGTTTTTTTTCTTCTCTAAGGATTTCTCTTCTTTCATTTTCTTCCTCGAGGAGTTGGAGTTCAACAGCCAACCTCCTTAGTTCCTCATCTTCTTTTCTTTCTTTTTCAGCTTGAATGACCCTCTCGACCTCTTGTTTTTCTTCTTCTTTCTTTTTCTCAGCTTCCTCATTTTTCTTTTTGTCCTCCAAGTCTTTTTTTCTTGCTAACTCGTCTTCATCCCTCATACTCTGAAGCTCTCTTTCTTTTTTAGCCCTTATTTCATTGAGTGCATCCTGTTCAGCCCGCTATCCTTTAGCAGTTATAAGGGCTTGTGCAATAGCCTACCGGATCATCTCCTCGAACACATCCGCTGGCATCCTTTCGATTTTGAGGGGCTCAAAGACTAGGGGCTTTGATGTGGACTTTTCCTACCTCAAGCGCACGGGTCAAGTAATAATATAGTGAATGTAATTCGAATGTCGTCCTCTGGATTGGATTTTTAAGCAAATAAAGTATTGTGAATTATCTCGCTCAATTTTATTTAGGGATCAAAAAGTGATGAATGAATGGTATTAAAAATAAATCAAACAAGTAAAAAGTGTGGAAATTCAATTGGGAAAAATACTTAGGGAATTGATTTCGCCGATTAGTCTAGGATTCATTTTAAGGAGAAAGTTATTATGCACAATGAAATTATGAGCCTAAGACCCTTTTATCACAACTACCTCTCCCGAGTATAATTGATTCTCATGCAAATTAATCTACTTGATATCCCTATCTAAGTTGGTTAACATGCAAGGCAATGAGATCTTTTGACCAATTCTAAAGTTAATCTAAAACTGTCACGAAACAGAAAGAAAACTTTAGTCATGCAATCTTGAGTAAGTCTATATTAAATCCCCTCTCCCGATCTAGATTAAAAACTTAAATCATTCAACTAATGGCCAATTAATTGAAAGCATTAAATCAAGATTACAAACATAATAAACATTGCACAACTTAAACCATAAATCAATTCATAAACAAAATCAACTACATCAATCCCTAAGCTATGAGTTTAGCTACTCATGAATATGATTACAAGCTCAACTAAACATAATAAAGCCATAAACTCTAGCTAAAGAAAATGAAAGGGAAAAGAAAACTCAATGTAGGCCGAGATCGAACGTCCCCGTCACGATCCCCACGAACAATGGGTTGATTTCCAAATCTCTCCCTTTGTTTCAGCCTTAATCCTCTCTGTTTCTGCCCTGTTTACGGCTCCAAGAAGTCCCAAAATTCTTTCCCCCAAAAACCTAGCCGAAAAGAATGTTTTGTAGTGATTTTTCGTCGTAGCGTCGAGACGCTGTCTTCAAAACACGCATTCTGGAAAAGGAAGTCTAGAGCGTCGAGACGCTAAGGTCGCAGCGCCAAGACGCTGCGACCAGTTTCGCGCCTTTCGGAATAAGGAATGCTAGCGTCGAGACGCCTAAGGGCTAGCGTCTCGACGCTAGTCAACATTTGACCCAATTTTGACTTTTTTTCCCTTTTGATTCTTTTTATTCCTTTGCATCTTTCCGCGTCCCGAGCACCCAATTAACTCTAATATTGCACTATAGCTCCAATCAACCATTTCCTACAAAATAAACAATAAAGCACAATAAAATGACCCAAAAATCATCAAAGACTAGCTAAATTAAATAAGTAAAGATAGCTAGCTATGCTCGCTATCAGGCTTCTCATGTTTGGATTTCTTGGAGTCATGATCGGTTGTTAGAATGCCAATTAATTAATACATAATTTATCACAGATATGTATTAACCCAAGTATAAATTAACACAATCAAGTAGTACTGATAGCGAGCATAGCTAGCTATTTTTCTCTGATTAATTAAGCTAGTCTTTTTCAATTATTTGCCCAAATTTATGCATTTTTATGTTTTATTTGTAGGAAGTATGTGCTTGAAGCTTAATTCAGCAATTGGAGTCAAATGGAGCTTCTAATCTTAAAAAAAAAAAAAAAAAAATTCGTAGCGTCACGACGCTATAGAAAATTTTCTTAAATTTGCTGATCGCGACGCTGTCTTGACAGCGTCTCGACGCTACAACGAAATTTTGCTATTTAAGCATCTTTTCGGCTAGGTTTTTGGGGACTTCGAATGGGGGACTTTTGGAGCCGACTTTAGAGCAAAAAGAGGACAGAATTGAGCTGAAGCAAAGGGGACTAAGTGGAAATCAACCCATTGTTCGTGGGGATCGTGACAGGGACGTTCGGTCTCGGCCTACAACGAGTCTATTTCTCTTTTCCCTTACTTTAGACACTTTTTATGGCTTATTTAGACTTAGTTTATATTGTAACGAGGATTATGTGTAGCTAAGTTTAATTCTTAGGGATTGATGTAGCCGTTGGGCAAGTTTTGGATTGATTTACGGTATTTATGCTATTGATGTCATTTATGCATATGTTGTATCCTTAATGCTTTCGATTTACTGGCCATAAATTGATTGATGTTTATATTTGAATCTAACTCGGGAGAGAGGATTTAATTTAGTAATCAATATGCATAACTAGAATTTAGCTAAAAATCGGGAGATTAAGGTTAATTCTAGAAATTGTTATAAAGGTTAGCCTTATTGCCTTGTATGTTTATTGGATTTAGATAGGGATATCGGGTTCAATTGCATATGGGAGAATCATGTATGCTCGGGAGAGATATGTGTGATTTTAGTTGCCAAGATTTATGAATCATAGCATGTGTTAATCCATTTATTAATCCATAACTCCAATTGGTGAAATCAAATCCCTAAGACCAATTCTTCCCATTAGATTGTCACTTTTAATTTTAGTTTTGTGTTTGATTAAATCATATTCTCATTCTATTTGATTCCCTAAATAAAATTGGTCAAGAGTATTTTCGATAATTAAAACTTGGCTAGACACCAATCCAGAGGACGACATTCGATTGCATAATCACTATATTATTACTTGACCCGTACACTTGCGGTTAGCAATTTGCACATCAAGTACCTAGTGAGTGTTAGGGTCGAATCCACAGGGAAGGGCAATTAAAAGTTTTTAATCACTTTTTGATTTAAACTCTAGGACGCGTGGTATTATGAAAATTTAAAGAAAAGATTTGATTGAGAAGAATATTAATGAAATGTAGAAAAATTAAAGCACGCGTTTAGAGTTAGAAGAAGTAATCAATGATAATACTATCAAGGCTGTTGCGGCAGCAACCTCATGCGTTTATAAGTAACCTTGTAGCGCATGCCGTGACTAATTGATCCATTAATACCTAAGTGAGAAAAAATCATAAGATTCCCTTCCGGTACTACTTATTCTTTTGGCGGAGAACTAATAACTATTTTGTTTAATTAGTTCATGCATAAGCTTAGTTCTCTAACAACTTACAAGAGACTGTGTTAGTCCTAACATAGTCAAAGCTCATTCATGCACTATCTTATAGTGGTAGTATTTTGTCTAATGCTACCAAGACTACATGTAATGCGCTAGCTTGCTCTACTTAGATATTTCCACATGCATTACCTGTCAGGGATTTATCATGCTGCTACTGCATCCTGCTGGCCAGGCGGGAGTTAGTAATGAAAATAGTATCGCATCTAAGTAGAAGGCATTAACGTTTCATTGAATCAAAGTATGCGCTTACAAAATAAACTTATCACTGCATGGGTGCCTGCGCTAAGCCTTGAAAAAGAAAATTAGCTCATGCGGGCAAAGGAATACACTACGTAATACATCTTTAACGCAATACAAGTCTACCCTCCACCGTAACCTTCTGTGATTTCTCTTTCTCCTTACGTCCTGATCCTTTCTCTCTCTTTCCGTCCGTCCCCTTTTCTTGGGCAGGTGGATGCTTTTTATAGACAGGGGAAACTGACTTCACCAAGGAATTAGCAAATGTGCCCCAGTTATCTTCTGCCAGCTGGTGTTTTGGCGATGTGTCAGCACGGTCTTTTCACCCATCTTTGCCTTTCACGAGCGTTTTGGGATTTGCTCCTACGCTGAAGAAAACTTGGGCAACAAACAACTGCATTTTTAATGCGTTAGCGCCTTACATTTCTATAATTTCTTTCCACATTTATAAATATAGCCTTTCGCAGGGAACTATCGCATTTTCCTTCCTTACTGCGTTGCAATAAAGCATCAATATATCTTTTAGCCTTATTTTAGCCCAAGTTTTAAGAAGAAATAACTTGCTTTTTGCAAGTTATCAAGTCACAAAGGGCTTGTCCCTACGCAAAGAAGAATGATCAGTTGAAGGGTTAGAAACGTTACCCATTAGAATTCTCTTTTGTCGAGAGCTTTCTCCCACTTTGGAAGATTCATCAACCTCACGCAATTGTGTTTTTTCCTCAATAGTCGCATGTCTCTTGGCTCCCATCTCACGGATCATGGCAAAGCATTCCTTGGAGCGCTTTCTAAGAGGTTTTTCTGCGGGTTTTTGAGTTTGGTGGAGAGAATCGGTAGTTGTGGGCTTCTTGTGACGAGAACTGCTTGGATTCTCCCTTGTAGCAGTCGACATTGTCGTGGATGAAGGAGTAGGAGTAGTGGTTCTTCGTTCCACAATGGTTGGCGAAAAACCTGTGGGTCTCACGCTTCTTGCTTCGTGCATGCGTGGTTCGGACTGCTCTCCTTGGCGTCGATCAGCTTGTTCAGCACTTTGGGCATTTCGATTACTCAAAGATCGTGTAATCTTGCGAGGGATTTCTGATAGCGAGCAGAAATGTCGCTATTTTAGTTCCAATTTATTAGGCTTTTCTATGCTTTAATCGTGTTTTTAATGAAAATATTTAATGTATTCTGTTATTTGGTCCTTAGGAGCAAAGTTGGTGATTTTGGGAGAAAAAGTGCCAAAAATGAAGCAAATGAAGCTCAAATCCAAGCTTGGATCAAAAGGGGATCCAAAGAGGACAATCATGATGAAAATGCCCAAAAACAAAGTGAAGAGAAGGCCCAAAAATTAGCCCAAACCGAAGCTGGAAAATCTGAAAATTGGGTCAGCGTTGAGACGCTGTGAAGGTAGCGTCGCGGCGCTACCCATTTCTTGGGCAACAAGACGCGTGCATAGCAGCATCGCGACGCTGTGCAATGTAGCGTCGCGACGCTGCCCCCATTCCAGGCCTATAAAAGGCACCTCTTGGTGCCTCATTTTGCATCCAACAATCCATCAAGGAATCAATTCCTTCTCTTCTTCCTTAGGCTCCTTTGGATCCCCTCTCAAGGCTTTTTAGCCTTTTTGAGAGACTTCTTTAGTGGGAAATATTTGGGGAATTTTGGGGAGCATCTTAGAAGGCTCAAGGAGTAGTCGGCGGGGCTCCGAGCGTCAGCGAAGGGGTTTTTCGACGGTCAATTCCTTTCCTTTTATGCTCTTAATTATGCTTTCTATTGTAAATGTTGTGGATATTTTAGCCATGAGTAGCCAAACCTCATTTTGTGGTCTTGAAATGAAATTATAGTTTAAATGTTGTTATAATTTCTTGTGTCTTGCCCTTGTCCTAATTATTTGTATGGATGTGCTTAATGCTTTATTCAATCTGACCAATTGTGTAATGATCTGATTCTTAATGGAAACTCGACGGAGAGAAATTAGGATAGATCGTAATCCATGCAACTAGTTTAATTGCCCGTCGTGACACCGGGATTAGTTGATTAAACTTAGATTCCTAAAATGAATCAGAGCGTAATAATTAATGATTTTTAATGGCGCTAAGGACACTTAGGTTGTTAAAATGAATTAATTACAATTAGGGGAGACCGACAGGAGAACCTATGTGATTAACGAAGATTCTAGGATTATAATTAGTTGGGGAATGAGATAAGATTATTGTAACAATTGTTTAGCTATTAATTGATTTTCAAGACCCCTCTTCCAATTAAAAGAAGACTCTTTCTCCATTTTTTTTTTTTTTGATCAACCCTTTTTTAATTGTTTTGAATTTTAATTTCTTCTTTATTGCATGAGCTGTTCCCTAAATATTATTTCGCCCAAGTACTTTTAGTGATCAAGAGATTTTATTTTTGCTTAATTTTCGCTTCGCCTCCCTGTGGATTCGATACTCGATATTACCTACCGTTTTATATTACTTGTGACGTCCCGTGCGCTTGCGGTGAGCAGTAACAATTAAATATTTGGGAATGTTCTTCATTGTTCTTGGAATGGGTCTTTCGGTTTCAAAGAGTGAATATGGAAGGTTGGTAGGTTTTAGTTGAATGCAAGGAAGTCTAAGTGGTTGTGAAGAAGAAAAAACACATAAGTCATCTATTTATAGGTTTCCAAAAACTAGGTCACGTGATTGTCAATAAATGACGTCACTGCCCTTGGTCATTTGGAAAATGCAGTCGCATTTTCAAATGAAATGGGAAGAAATGAGATCGCATTTTCTCAGTTTCATGCCTTCTTTATTTTTTTCACTTCTTTTGTTTTCCTTGACTTTTCTTACTTTCATTTATTGGCTGAAACAATAACAAACTTTTTAGAATGTTCACACACTTGAAACTTGATTATCCATCTCTTTTTCACAAAATAACTTGAGCTTTTCAACTCCCAAGAAAAACCCCAGGAAAAGGTGTTCCATGCGGTCAGCTTAAATACCTTTTCCTAGACAGAGTTTTACTCTTGCCCATATATTTTGTTATCCTATTTATTATTTATTTCTTATTAATCCACATAATGTACAAAAAGTTCTTAGAAATAGAAGTCATACTAGATCAATTACAGATACAAAGGCTTCTTCAGCCCCAAGACTCTTCCCCCAATATGGCTTAATTCTCTATCCATTCACCTTGAAATGTATGTCTTGATGATCCATCAGTTCTACAGTTCCATAATCAAAAACTGTCATAATCTTAAATGGTCCCGACCATCTTGATTTTAACTTCCCTGGAAACAACTTTAGTCTAGAATTAAAGAGCAGCACCTGCTGACCCTTATGGAACTCCTTTGGATGTATTCTTCTATCATGCCATCTTTTGACCATCTCCTTATATAATTTTGCATTCTCATAGGAGAAATGGCGGAGCTCTTACAGTTCATTCAGTTGTAACTTTCTCTTAATTCCAGCTTTATCTAGATTGAAATTGAACTTCTTCAATGCCCAGTAAGCTATGTGTTCCAATTCAAGCGGTAAGTGATAGACTTTTCCAAATATGATTCGATATGGAGACATTCCTAAGGGCGCTTTGTATGCAGTTCTATGTGCCCATAATGCCTTGTAAAGACGCAGCGACCAATCTTTTCTAGAAGGATCTACTGTTTTCTCCAAAATAACTTTGATCTTTCGGTTAGAGAGTTTTGCTTGTCCATTCGTCTGAGGATGGTAAGCAGTTGTAACCCTATGCCTGATATTTTATTTGGAAAACAGGTTGGCTATCATCTTGTTTAGAAAATGTGATCCTTCATCGCTTATGATGAATCGATGAGTTCTGTATGTTGTGAAAATGTTCTTCATAAAGAACTTTTTTACCACCTTTGCATCATTGGTTGATGTGCCTATGGCCTCGATCTATTTTAATACATAATCAACTGCAAGTAGAATATAAATATTTCCAAAGGACGACGGGAATGGGCACATGAAATCTATTCCTCATACGTCGAATATTTCCACTTCAAGTATGAAGTTTAGTGGCATTTCACTCTTAGCTGTTAAATTCCCAGTTCTCTGGCACTGATCGCAGTTCTTGGTAAAGAGATGTGCATCCTTGAAAAAGACTTAGCCAAAAGTACCCTGATTGAAGAACTTTGGCTACAGTTTTTAGTTCGCGAAGTGCCTTCAATATGGAGCCGAGTGACAGGCTTCCAAAATGAATGGTACCTCCTCTTCTGTTACACATCGTCTGAGTATTTGATTGGGACCTACTCTGTACAAATACAGCTCATCCCAATAATAATCCTTCACATCTTTCAGAAACTTCTTCAATTGTTGAGTTGTGGCTTATGGGGGCTTTAGTCCACTGACTAAGTAGTTCACGTAGTCTGCAAACCATGGAATTTAAATTATCCTTACTGCCAGTATTTGTCATCTGCAAATGATTCTCGAATGTCCAACCTCTTCTCCACCTATGCCTCTTCTCCAAGCCTTGACAGATGATCTGCCACTTGATTTTCGGTCCCTTTTTTGTCATGGATTTCAATATCAAATTCCTGCAAGAGTAAAATCCAACAGATTAGTCGGGGCTTAGCATCTTTCTTGGATAACAAGTGTTTAAGGGCTGAGTGATCAATATGAACTATGACTTTAGTTTCTACTAAGTAGGATCTAAACTTGTCAAATGCAAAAACTACTGCCAGTAGTTCTTTTTCTGTTACTGTATAGTTCAACTGTGCTTCGTTAAGTGTCTTGCTCGCAAAATATATTGGTTGCATAGTCGTTCCTCTTTTATGGTATAACACAGCTCCTACTGCAAAGTCACTAGCATCGCACATCAATTCGAATGGCTGAGTCCAATTCGGTTCAATTATAACTGGAAATGTACTAAGTGCATTCTTCAAGGTTTGGAAAGCTTACTTGCAATCTTCATTAAATTCAAAAGGTCTATCTACCTCGAGCAACCTGCACAAAGGTTTTGAAATTTTAGAAAAGTCTTTAATAAATCTTCGATAAAAGCCCGCATGTTCTAGAAAACTCCTGATGTCTTGAACTGTCTTGGGAAAAGACAACTTGGATATAAGTGTTGCCTTCTAGAGTGGGGTAAAAATATGATAAAAATAAGCTCTAAAATACTTTGCAAGTATACACAATCTACAGCAAGTGATAAGTAATTTATCGTATCCATGAGGTTTTGAATAGCTCCCACTTGACCTATCTTGTGTAACTTTTTAATGATTTCAAGGTTGTTAAAATGATTGATTTTGATAAAATGTTGAAACAAAAGAAATGACAGAACAAAAAGTAAACGGATAAAGCAAATAGATTGGAAACAAGCGTTGGTTAGGAATTCAATAATTGTTTTAAAAGATGCTCGAGCAATATTATTGATTAGGCAATTCTCTTGCAGTCTTATCAGTAGGATCCTCCTGGAACTCTGGATTTTTTGGAATGTGTTTCAACTCCAATGGCGTGCTACCGATCAAGCACTAGGCAACTGGTTATCCCTAACTCAGTCACTGGCGTCCACCAACACATACTGGTCTAGTGTGATTAAATGCCACACACCTCTCAAATCATCCCTGAAACTAAAAGGTGATATTCATACCGGTTGGCCAGGCGGGCACAAAATAGAAATAGATACAACAATTAATCAAGATGCTCAAATCAACATATGTCGCATAGAGAATATGCACGACAATTACATAATTCCTAACCAACACCTAAGCAAATTTAGTTCATGATGTTCACAATAACACACGCTACAATCTGAGTATGTGCATCCATAACTACAAGAAGTTACAAGAAAAGATTAATTCCCTTGAATAGATCCGTAGTTGATGGTCTTCTTGAGGTCTCCAATCGCTCCTCCTCTATTCGGCTTCCAAAGATGGAAAGCCTCCACGAATGGAATAGGACTTTTCTTCCTCCAAATTGGAATGTTTTTTTACTTGAGACGGCTCCTTCCTTTTATAGAGTGGAGTCAAACCCTAATTAGGTCAAACTTTACACGTAGAGGGCTCTCCAAGCTTCCTAGGTCCAAGATTAATCCAGCTAAGCCCACCTCATTTAATGAATCACGTGCGACTCATGTTGCAGTTTTTGCTCCCTGATTTGCTGGATCACAGATTTTGCTCCCTCAAGACGCTCAACATTATATTCTGCGCAAAATAACTTCCAAAACATCCATTCCTCCAAATGGGTTAAAACATATAATATTCATCTAAAAGCAACCCTATTTAACACCAATGACACACAAACTACTATAGAAATAATACCTAAATAACTCCCTTTTGGAGAGTTATCATACCCCAAACTTGAACTATTGTACGTCCCAAGCAATACTAACTAACCTTCCCTTGAGAATTCAAAACATTAGTGATAGCATAACTTAATCAAAACAGATATTCCAACACTACCTTCAACCTTTACCTGAGCATTATGCAAAACCATGCACTGTTGCAGCAAAATGATTCTTTCATGACAAATAATCACCACCTTTTTAACTCAATCCTAAGAACTTGCCACAACCTAGCTCTATTATCAAATATATTTAAACACATTTTTAAGGGGTTTTATTTTTCTGTTCGTCGGACTTAAAGCAGCCCTACAGTCATAAGCTCTTAAGCATGAGATGACCCACTTTATGGTGCAGTATACCCTTGCCTAAAACTCATCACCAACTAGGCTAAATACTCATTGCTAGATCAAAAATCCTTAGTTATTTTATCCCTTGCTTCTCAAAATGGCGACATTTTATGATGAAGCTCACTTAAGCCCTGAGAGATTGAAAAACTGCTAGATTATCATTCATCCTTTAAAACTTTTGCTCTATGAATTAAGCAAAAATTTCACGATTTTTCTTTTCAGCAAATAATCTTTTTTCCATTTTTCAATATTTCCTAGGTCATTTTTTGACGCAAAGACAAACTATGGGTGTCACAAATGTCCCTGGTTACACAACAACCAAGCAAAATAATTATGAATGAGAGGAATGCCCGAGTAAAACAAGCGGAGTAGCTAAAAGTCCCCCAAACTTAAATTATTCATTGTCCTCAATGAATTAACATGATAACTATACCCCTAAACTTAATTCTTTTTCTTTCTGAATTTTAAACTAAGTGTGGGACTAAGATTAAGCTTAAGGTGGATCAAATAAGTCAACACTGTTGGGTTTTATGCCCTAAAACTCGTAGATAGTGAATGGTGACAAATTGTTCACTTGTATCAATACGTCGTTATTGAGGTTTGTACAATAAAGAGTTATTGTTACCAAAATTGCACAATTTGACCCAAATCCAATAAACTAAGATCCTAGGTTGTTTAGATGAAACTTGAACTAGTATGCGGGGACATACGGGGATCAGTGTTCAAGTAACAACTTAAATGGTCTATAGTATAGGGATAAGGCTGGGTACCTTATCCTGGTAACACTATGTGATACGACCCACTTTGTATTCGATACAGATGCAATGATCCAAAGCATCCATGTAGGAGACATGCGAGTGGGGGTATCCTGTGCAATGAGTTTGCATAAGACCGGACCGCGAAATAGTAACCACTAGATGTAACACCGTTAACTAGTTTAGGTTTCTATTTCAATAGGATGACCTAGGTAACTCAATCTCAATCCTGAGTCTGTTATGAACTCCTTTTCAGGAGGGATTGTCCTTAGATCTGAATGGGTGAGAGTGGTCAGTTTTCCGACTCAATAATCCTACCATTTCAGGGGCAAGACCGAATGGGGGCTGGGAACATAACAGTACAAGATGGAATTCACTCCTTCCCCTATTGGGGTAAGCAGATGTGTGTTCCCTTAAGGGCTGATTCCGGGTCTTGAACAAGGGCGCCCATCCTCTCCTGGCCCGAGAGGAACTGCTGTTTATTGATTGGATCATAAACAGATTGTTCATTAGAGGAATCAGTGGTACTTAAGGATCCAGAGGTAACCCAGGGGTAAAACGGTAATATGACCCAGCTGGCGTTACGAACACTCGTGAAGGATTGACTTACTGTTATTGGTCGATATCCGTGGACACAGAAATATTCTACAGTGAGAAGAGTGCAGCTATGGGTCTTTAGTGGAGTGACTCACAGTTAACGAATGTTGACTAACTTGGTTAATGAGTTTAGCCAATTAGTCTCGTATCGTTGGAGCTTCTGATCTGTAGGTCCATTAGGTCCACCTGCTAGCTCGTAAAGGGTTCTAAGGTTAAATAGTCTTGAATAGAATTTGAAGTGTGTGCAAATTCGTTAAGGGAATTTTATTGTATTTGATACAATTAAAATAATGTATAAAGATACATTATAATATAAGTTTAATTGGTGAATTAAACTTTATATTATAAATTAATTTTGGATATGATTCAAAATTACTTAACGAGAGAATTAAATATTTGAAGGAGTTCAAATATTAAATATGAATTAGATTCATATTGAAACTATCGGTTAAATTTAATGTGAATGAGATTCATATTAAAACTATAGTATATGAGAGAATTATTTGAATAATGATTCAAATAGTAAATTAATTAAATATATGATATTTAATTAATGAATTAATTAATTGGAGAATTAATTAAATGTGATTTGATTAAATTAATTCTATAGTTAATATTAATGTACATTTGATGCACATTAAAACTATAGGTTAAAATGAGAGAGATTCATTTGAATATGATTCAAATGTGAAATTAATTAAATATTTGATATTTAATTAATGTGGGAACAATTAATTAAGAATTAATTGGATGACCTATTTAATTCAATTGAATATGATTTAATTGAGTTAAAACTTTATATTATAATTGATTTAATTAAAATTGGTTTAATTAAATTAATTATAAATAATTAGATAATTAGTTATTTAATTTAACGGCTTGGATCTCGTTGATTATGATCAACGGTGGAGATTGCGTAGGGAAGTTAACTTCCCTTATTCCCACGTATCAGTGAGGGGTTGGAAGATCTTTGGATTCATTCTGATTTTTTTTGCACAGAAAAAACTCTCTCTCTCTAAAAATTTCTCTCATCCCAAAAAGAAAAACACAGCAAGGTTGGGTGTGATTTTTCCATTTCCCAATTTCAAGATTGGATCCCACAATCCAAGCCTCATGAATTCAGAGGATAACGGGTGTTCGCTATTGGTGGTGTTGATTGGAAGATCAAGAACGTGGATAGGAGCATTGTGCTGTTTTTCGCCTTCTATCACGTAAGTTTCTTGCATCTAAAATTGTTTTAGATCTGAAAATGCATGCTTAATCTAGTGTAGAAATTGTTTCTTATTTTGCCCAACGTACCGGTATTCGAATAATTGAAATTAAATCACGCTCGATTTAATTCGCTTCCGCTAGAGGATTCAATTCCTTCAAACACTACCTCAGAATCTTCTTGTCGCAGCGATGACCAGGCTAGAAGAAATGCTCAAGCAAAAGGCTTCTAAAGAGCAGAACACCTTGATTTAATAAAGCTAACTAGTCCAAGCTTCAAAAATTCAGAAGAAAATAGTTAAGTTAGGAATGCTCAATGTGCTATAAAATAGAAATTACTTCAAGAAATTTCATTAAAACAGCAAAATTACAAGAGCAGATTATATTTTTGAAGGGCCTAGAAACAGAGAATAAAAACAAGCAGAAACAGGAAAACAGAAATATCAAAATAAACTGGGGTTAGGAATACGCGAGTAACAAAAATATAAGAACAAAATTAATGCTTGCCCAACACTCTTTCCGTCTTCAATTTTCCTGACCCTGATCCTCCTCTTCTTCTTCTTCTCTTTCAACTGGCGGGGGTGGAATCCAGGGATTAAATAAATCATTGGGGAAAACTGGGAAGGCCTGATATGGTTTTGAAAAATTGGATTGCAGGGCCTTCCTAAAGGTGGCATCCCTTCTCTTAGCATAGGTCCAGTAGGTCTGAGTTTGCCTTTCATCATACTCCTGCCTATTGGCCGAAAGTGCTAGTTGCTCTAAAATCTAGTGGATGTCGCACACTAGCCCACCTTGGTGTGCGCTGTAGCCGAACCAAATTGGGCGTATCTATAATCCTCTTATCATGCAGGATGACATCGTCTAGAATCATAGGCACCCCTGCCCTATTGCACATCATAGTGATTGTACTTGGGAAGAATAATTTTCCCACCTTTTTGCGCTAGCAGTTGTGGATTTCATTGGAAATGACTTTTCCAACATCGATACTCAGGGACCTTAGGATCGCAAAAACCAAGAGCACTCGATCTCGGGAAGCTGTAGACTCGTGGGTTGTTGGTAGAAGACGCAATTGAAGGATTGGAATTCCGTAATTCCGTAAAGCGGAAGCGTGATTGGGACCGATTCATAATTAATTTTGTTTAATCTAAAATGCCAATACATTGGCAATAAACTTAGAACTATTCTAGAGTTATATTAAGGCTAAGCATACAAAAATATTATATCTAAATCTAATTTATATAGTAACAAATTACTTACTCTCGTTGACGACTCAGATTAAATTCACCAACTGCTTGTGAATTAATCGCGAACTAGTGCGAACACCACCATTATGGCTCCACCGGTATGACTCGGAGACTTCTAGAGGTAGGAGACTGGTGGGAGTCTAGAAGAAGCCTTAAGGGGAATTCTCTGAGAGTAGGAGAATGAATGGGATGCCTTTCACCCCACCCCAGGGGTCCTATTTATACGTAAAGGCCAAGATCTTTTTCCTAATTAGGAAAATGAACTTTTTCCTAATTAGGAAAAGGAACCTTTTCCTAATAGGAAAAGGTCTCTAATTTTAATAAATAATTAATTAATTCCATAATTAATTAATTTCCCTAATTAAATATCATATATTTAATCTTAGGGATTTTATTAAAATTAAAATTAATATGAATCCAATTCATATTAAATTTATTTGAATTCTTTCAAATATTTTCTTTCCTAATAGGAAAAGGTCTCTAATTTTAATAAATAATTAATTAATTTACCCAATTAAATATCATATATTTAATCTTGGGGATTTTATTAAAATTAAAATTAATATTAATCCAATTCATATTAAATTTATTTGAGCTCTTTCAAATATTTTATCTCAAGAATTAATTTTTGAAATTAATTCAAAAATTATATTATAAAGTTTCATAAACTTTATATTATAATGCATCAATATACATTATACGATTCCCCAAATAAATTGAACACTTTCAATTTAAAATTTATACTTAATTGCCTCAAGTCTCTTTACGAGCAATGATAGCGAGCATAGCTAGCTATCTTTACTTATTTAATTTAGCTAGTCTTTGATGATTATTGGCTATTTTATTGCACTTAATTGTTTATTTTGTAGGAAATTGTTGATTGGAGCTAAAATGTAATATTGGAGTCAATCAGGTGTTCGGAACGTGAAAAGATACAAAAGAACCGAAGAGAATCAACAAGAAAAATAGTCAATTTTGGGTCAAATATAGACCAGCGTCGAAACGCTGCTTCTTTAGCTTCTCGACGCTGGCATTCCATATCAGAATGGGCGCATAAAGGTCACAGCATCTCGACGTTGCGAAGTTTCCTTGCCAGAGCGCGCGTTTTTGAAGGCAGCGTCGAGGCGCTGTCTTGACAGTGTCTCGACGCTAGGTCGAAAATTTGCTATATAATGATCCTTTCGGCTAGGTTTTGAGGGGAAGGAATTTTGGGACTTCTTGGAGCCGAAAACAGAGCTAAAACAGCGGAGTTGAAGGTTGAAGCAAAGGGAGAAAATCGAAAATCAACCCATTGTTCGTGGGGATCGTGACGGGGACGTCGGTCTCGGCCTACATTGAGTTTTCTTTTCCCTTTCCTTTTCTTTAGCTAGATTTATGGCTTTTACATGTTTAGTTGAGCTTGTAATTCTATTCACGAGTAGCTAAACTTGTAGCTTAGGGATTGATGTAGTTGATTAAGTGTATGGATTGAATTTATGGTTTAAGTTGTGCAATGGTTATTATGTTTGTAATCTTGATTTAATGTTTTCAATTAATTGGCCATTAGTTGGATGAATTAAGTGTTGATTCTTGCTCGGGAGAGGAGATTTAGCATAGACTTACTCAAGATTGCATGACTAAGGTTTATTTTCTAATTCGTGACGGTTTTAGATTAACTTTAGAATTGGTCAAAAGATTTCATTGCCTTGCATGTTAATAAACTTAGATAGGGATATCAAGTAGATTAATTTGCATGAGAATCAATTATACTCGGGAGAGGTAGTTGTGATTAAAGGGTCTTTGGCTCATAATTCCATTGTGCATAATAACTTACTCCTTAAAATCAATCCTATACTAAATCGGTGAAATCAATTCCCTAAGTATTTTTCCCAATTGAATTTCCATTCTTTTACTTGCTTTGATTTAGTTTTCATACCATTCATTCATCAATTTTTGATCCCTAAATAAAATTGAGCGAGATAATTCACAATACTTGATTTGCTTAAAAATCCAATCCAGAGGACGATATTCGAATTACATTCACTATATTATTACTTGACTCGTGCGCTTGCGGTAGGAAAAGTCCACATCAAGTTTTTGGTGCCGTTGCTGGGGATTGGCACATTTAGCTAGATTGATATTGTGAAAAAAATTGTGTTGATCTTAATTTAGGGTGTATTGTTACTTTTTTATGTTGATTGCATTTTTTTCCTTATTTGTTTTTCTTTCCATATTTGTTTTTCTAGCTTAGTTTTTCTTTTAGTTGTGTAACCTTTTCCTTATTTGTTTCTTGTTGTTCCTTTTTAGATTAGTTTTTCCTTATTTTTTAGTTTCCTTTTTTGTGTTTTGCCATATTTATTTTTGCATTCCATATTAGGTCATTTTGTTTCCTTTTCTAGATTATATTTTCCATATTTAGATTAGTTGTTTTCTTTTCTTTGTTGCTTTCCATAATTGTTTTCTTTCCTTTTTAGGGTAGTTTAGTTTTGTATGCGTAGTAGTAAAGATTTAATTTTAGCATCATTTGATCCCGAGATAGAAAGAACAATTCATAGGCTTCGAAGGGAAAATAGAGAAATTATTCAAATGGCAGACCAAAATCCACCTGAGGAGCCTAGGCCTATTAGAGATTATTTTCAGCCTATGTTTCAGGGACAGCAATCGGGGATTGTCTATGCCCCGATCAATGCCAACAACTTTGAGCTGAAAACCGGTCTCATTCAGATGGCTAGAGATTGTGCATATAGAGGATCGCCCACCGAGGACCCAAATTCTCATCTAAAATCATTTTTGGATATTTGTGGGACAGTTAAGATTAATGGAGTCTCTTAGGATGCTATTCGCTTACGCTTATTTCCTTTTTCTTTGCAGGATAAAGCTCGAGATTGGCTGCAATCTATTACCCCTGGGAGCATCACCACTTGGGATGCTTTAGTCCAGGCCTTTCTGAAGAAATTTTTCCCTCCTGCAAAGACGGTCAAGCTGAGGACCGAGATTGGGACATGCCAACAACAATTTGATGAGCAGCTGTTTGAAGCTTGGGAGCGATTTAAAGAGTTATTGAGGAAGTGCGCTCAGCATGGATATCCCGACTGGCTTCAGGTTCAATTGTTTTATAATGGTTTAACTCCTAGTACAAAAACTATTGTTGATGCAGCTTCAGGTGGGACTCTGTTGTCCAAGACCGTGGAAAATGCTCGCACACTTCTAGAGGATATGGCCACCAACAGCTATCAATGACCATCTGAGCGGTCTACACCCAAAAAGATTGCTGCTGGAGTGTTTGAGGTTGATAAAGTAAGTGCACTCCAGGCCCAGATGACCTCCCTTGCTAATGCTTTTATGAAATTTTCAGGTACAGGGAGTGCACAGTCAATTGAATCAGCTGCTGCTTTAGCATCCAGACCTCAGGAGGAGACCATTGAACAGGTTTAGTATGTTTCAAATTCTAATTTTAGGGGATATAATAATAATTCTACACCTACACATTATCACCCTAACAATAGGAACCATGAAAATTTCTCTTATGCCAATACTAAGAATGTTCTTAATCCTCCTGGGTTTGCCCCTCAAACTCAAGAAAATAAAAAGCTAGAAGATCTTGTTGGAGCTTTCATTGCAGAGTCTAGTAACAGGACAACTAAATTAGAGGAGGCAGTCATTGCCATCAACTCAACAGTGAATGGCCACAGTGCAGCTATAAAGAACATTGAGACTCAGCTAGGACAGTTGGTAAGTGTTGTGAGCACTATGAATAAAGGTAAGGCCCCAGCTGAGCAAGAGAAAACCCAGATGGAGTACTGTAAGGCAATCACTGTGCACTAGGAGGAATCTGACGGGGAGCCTGAATCTGAGGACTATGAAACGCCTACAGGGGAAGCTGAGGAGGACACATCATCAGATGAGGCTGAAAAGCCTAACCCTGAGCCTCATATTCCTTCTCCCACACTGATGGTTCCCAAGGAAAAGAAAAAGAAAAAGAAGAAAAAGAACAATCAGGTTCAGTTTGATAAATTTATGAATGCTTTTGTGAATCTGAACATTAATATTCCTTTTGCAGAGGCATTAGACATGCCCCAATACAACAGGTTCATGAAGGAGTGGTTAGCAAAGAAGCGAAAGGAAAAGAAGGTTGACACTGTATATCTTGCTTCTACATGCAGCACCAGAGTACAACAGAAGGTACTTGAAAAAGTAGCAGACGCAGGGAGTTTTCCTGTTCCTCGTAGTTTTGGTACTTACTCTTTTAGAGCATTATGTGAGTTAGGTGCTAGCATTAATATTAGTCCATTGTCTTTATGTATAAAGTTAGACATAGGTGAGATTAAATCTACTCTTGTAAAGCTCCAATTGGTTGATCAATCTGTGGTTAGATCAGTTGGCATTGTAGAAAATGTTTTAATCAGAGTAGGCAGATTTTTCCTCCCTATTGACTTGTATGTTATGGACATGATAGAAAATCCTTCGATGTCTGTCAGATTAGGAAGACCATTCCTCGCTACTGGGCGAGTGATTATTGATATTGAGTGCAGGGAGCTCACTATTAGAGTCAGGAACGAAAAAGAAATTTTTAAAGCAGTTGAAGACTCTAAAGATGAAGTGTTTTTCATGGGTTACAAGAAAGGTGCAAGAAAAAGCACCTCTGTTGGATTCACAAAACAAAAGCCTCCTTAAAGCACGATCAACACGTCGAGCTAATGACGTTAAACAAGCGCTTATGGGAGGCAACCCAAGTAAGTTTAGTGTGTTTTCTTTTTGTTTTTTTTATTTATTTATTATTTGTTTTTGTTTTGTAGGTCTTGTTTTCTTTCTCTCATTTGCTTTCAAGCTGTCAAGATTCCAAGCTTTCAGTCAAGAAGTCATCGCTATTCCAGGCCAGTATTGTTCACTCCTTTCATTATTTTATTATTCTCATGCTTATTTATGCCTTATTTTCTCTATACATTGAGGACAATGCATGTTTTAAGTTTGGGGGTGGATTAGCATGTTTGTGGAGCCCTTGAGCATCTGAGTTCGGGCTATAGTTTTGAGCTTTCTTTGAATTATGCATATGGTTGTTTTCTGGATGCTACTTTTGCATGATTATGATGTCCTAGGATAGGCTTTCTTGTCAATTTTCAAGCTTGTGATGAGTTGTAAGCATAAGTGCCCAAAAGGGAGACTTTTTAAAATTTTTCTAGGAGATGGCTTGCATGAGTAGAGTATTTGTCTTCGCTAGATTTGGATTTGAATGCTTAGGAGCGAATTATTGGGTTCATATGCTTGTTGTCACCTCGATAGGTGTAGGGTAGAGCTAAAGAGTTAATTTTTTGCAAATTAGCATGTTTGATCTTGCTTAGGAGAAAAGAAAAGAATATCTGCTTATCATGTTCATAATGAAAAATCATTCTTGTTGTTAGTGTTGAAAAAGAAAAAAAAGAAAAAAGTCATGACTTATGCGCGCAATATGCAATGGTTAATAAAGATTAAGGCAAAAAGAGCTACCCCTGTTGTGATCAGTTAGGCCAACCAGAGAAAACTCAGGTTAAGGGTCCCTGCAATGGGTGTGTGAAAGCTAGTGCCACATATACATGCTTAATTTAATTGTTAATTATAAGCACCTAAGTATGGAGGAAAAAAAAACTAATTTGTTCCATTAACTCATTAGTGAAACCTTAGTGCCAGTGTAGAGGGAAGATGAGTTGAGAGTTTAATAATCCAATCCCGGGCTAGTAGAGTATGATCTTGTTGAGTTAGATCTCGCTTGTGGAAGTTAATTTTGGAAAAATTTTAATTTGTCTCCCTCATTGGTCCTTGTGTGCATGTCTCTTGCTTGCTTGACTATTGACTTTTGAGCCTTGAGGATTGAGTCATGATTATTGCATCCATTCTTCTACTATATGTTTGATTTGTAGTTTGCTCGAGGACTAGCAAAAGCTTAAGTTTGGGGGTATTTTATAGCAAGCATAGCTAGCTATCTTTACTTATTTAATTTAGCTAGTCTTTGATGATTTTTGGCTATTTTATTGCACTTAATTGTTTATTTTGTAGGAAATTGTTGATTGGAGCTAAAATGTAATATTGGAGTCAATCGGGTGTTCGAAACGTGAAAAGATACAAAAGAACCGAAGAGAATCAACAAGAAAAAAAGTCAATTTTGGGTCAAATATAGACCAACGTCAAAACGTTGCTTCTTTAGCGTCTCGATGCAGGCATTCCATATCAGAATGGGAGCATAAAGGTCACAGCGTCTCGACAGCGTTTCCTTGCCAGAGCGCACGTTTTTTAAGGCAGCGTCTCGACGCTAGGTCGAAAATTTGCTATATAATGATCCTTTCGGCTAGGTTTTGAGGGGAAGGAATTTTGGGACTTCTTGGAGCCGAAAACAGAGCTAAAACAGCGAAGTTGAAGGCTGAAGCAAAGGGAGAAAATCGGAAATCAACCCATTGTTCGTAGGGATCGTGACGGGGACGTCGGTCTCAGCCTACATTGAGTTTTCTTTTCCCTTTCCTTTTCTTTAGCTAGATTTATGGCTTTTACATGTTTAGTTGAGCTTGTAATTCTATTCACGAGTAGCTAAACTTGTAGCTTAGGGATTGATGTAGTTGATTAAGTGTATGGATTGAATTTATGGTTTAAGTTGTGCAATGGTTATTATGTTTGTAATCTTGATTTAATGTTTTCAATTAATTGGCCATTAGTTGGATGAATTAAGTGTTGATTCTTGCTCGGGAGAGGAGATTTAGCATAGACTTACTCAAGATTGCATGACTAAGGTTTATTTTCTAATCCGTGACGGTTTTAGATTAACTTTAGAATTGGTCAAAAGATCTCATTGCCTTGCATGTTGATAACTGCCCAAAAGGTAGTTATTTAGGCCTCAATTATATAGGGATTTGTGTGTCATTTTTTGCTTATTAGGGTTGGTTTTAGAGAGATATTACATGATTTAACCCATTTGGAAGAATGGAAGCTTTGGAAATCACTTTGTGCAGATTATGCTACTAAGCGACTGGAGGGAGCAAATTCTATGCTGCAGCAAAACTGGGAACAAAAACTGCCACATCACAGCTCGTTAGCCAACTTCATGAACCGACTTCTGTTGAGTTATTTTCGTGATAAAGGATCAAGGAGAGCCTTACACGTGTCCTAGTTGACCTAATTCAAGCCTCCCATCCTTCTATAAAAGGAAGTAGCCGTCAAAGTCAAAGTCATTCCAGGTTTTTCCCTTGGAAGCCGAATAGTATAGGAGCTTGAAGATCATCAAGAATACCATCAACCGCAAGCTGATTAGGGAGTTTACCTTCTTTATTAACTTGTAGTTATGGACATGCATACTCAGATTGTAATTCGTATTCCTATGCTTATTATGAACTAAGTAGCTTAAGGTGTTGGTTAGGAATAATGTGATTATTGTGCTTCATCTCTAGTAATAAATTGACTATTGCGTTTTGGTTAATTGTTGTGCTTATTCTTATTTTATGCCTGCCTGGCCAGCCGGTATGGATAGCTCTCTCTAGTTTCAGGGATGATTTAGAGAGTGTGTGGCAATTCTCCACACTACGATCATTGTGTATTGGTGAACGCCAGTGACTGAGCTAGGGATAGCCAGTTGCCTAGTGCTTGATCGGTCGCTCTTCATTGGGTTTGAAACACATCCCAAAAGATCCGGAGTTCCGGGAGGAATCCGCTAATAATATTGCGAGAAATGCATGATCAATAATATTGCTAGAGCATATCTTAGAATAATCACTAAAGCCTAACCAGCGCCTGTCTTTAATCTGTCTGTCTATTTGTTTATTCATTGTTCTGTCATTTATTTTGCTTCAGCATAATTCCGATAAAACCCAACATTTTTATTACCTTCGAAACCATTAGAAAAGTTATACAAAATAGATAAAGTGGAAACTCATTCAGACCTTGGATTGATAATATTACTTGCTGCAGACTGTGTATACTTGCACAGGAATTCTAGAGTATTTCATATCATATTTTTACTCACTCTAGGAACCCAACAAGTTTTTGGCGTCGTTGCGGGGGACTTGAATAAGTTTTTATCTGATCTGTTTTGTGTATATGTTTTAGTGGTTTGGTGCTAGAACTTTTTGATTGTTTCTTTTGTTTTTGCAGGAGTGATTTTGGTGCATGAGCGATCCGCCTGGGGCACGGTTTGAGCTTGATCCAGAAATTGAAAGGACATTTAGGAACAGAAGGAGGGAGCAGCGCAGAAACCAAATGGAGAACGTCCCGCAACTTCCGCAGGTTCATGAAGGTCCAGCAGCAGCACATCCCCAGCAGAATCCGTTGCTGCAGCAAAACCCACTGTTTGAGCAAAATGAGCAGCGAAATAATCAGGCTGAGAATCCTATCTTGATAGCGAACGATAGGACCAGAGCCATTCGAGCATATGTTGTCCCGATGTTTAATGAGTTGAATCCAGGGATTGCACGTCCACAAATCCAAGCGGCAAATTTTGAAATGAAACCGGTAATGTTTCAGATGTTGCAAACCGTGGGGCAATTCCATGGTTTGTCATCTGAAGACCCTCATTTACATCTTAAGTCTTTTCTAGGAGTTAGTGATTCTTTTGTAATTCAAGGAGTGCCTAGAGATGCTCTTAGATTAACTTTGTTCCCGTATTCTCTTAGAGATGGAGCAAAGTCATGGTTAAACTCTTTTGCTCCAGGATCAATTAGGACGTGGGATGAGTTAGCTGAAAAATTTTTGAGTAAATATTTCCCACCTAATAGAAATGCTAAATTAAGGAGTGAAATAGTAGGGTTTAGGCAACTTGAGGATGAGACTTTTAGTGAGGCTTGGGAGAGGTTTAAGGAGCTTTTACAAAAGTGTCCCCACCATGGGTTACCTCATTGTATTCAAATGGAAACATTTTACAATGGTTTAAATGGAGTAACCCAAGGTATGGTCGATGCTTCGGCTGGAGGGGCCCTTTTGGCAAGAACTTTTGATGAAGCCTATGAAATTTTAGAAAGAATATCTATTAATAGTTGTCAGTGGTCGGATGTTAGAGGCACAAATAAAAATGTTAAGACCGGTTAGAGGTTGATGGTGTGTCCACCATTAGGGCTGATCTTGCTATGATTGCTAACGCTCTTAAGAATGTGACAGTGATTAGTCATCAGCAGCCACCAGCTATGGAGCCTGCAGCAGTGGTGAACCAAGTCACGGACGAAGCATGTGTCTATTGCGGTGAAGACCACAACTACGAGTTTTGCCCCAGCAATCCAGCTTCTGTGTTTTTTGTAGGTAATCAGAGGAACAACCCTTATTCTAACTTCTATAATCCAGGTTGGCGTAACCACCCCAACTTCTCATGGGGAGGTCGAGGAAATAACGTACAAGCGCAACAGAAGATGAACCAGCCGGGATTTGCTAAAGCTCAGGTAATGCCGCAGCAAAATAAGCAGGTTTTGCCCCAGCAAAATTCGGGAAATTCTCTCGAGGCAATGATGAAAGAATTTATGGCTCGCACAGACGCCGCTATTCAAAGTAATCAAGCTTTGATGAGGGCCCTGGAATTGCAAGTGGGTCAGCTAGCAAATGAGCTCAAGGCGAGGCCTCAAGGGAAACTTCCTTCGGATACTGAACACCCTCGAAGGGAAGGTAAGAAGCAGGTAAAGGCAGTAACTCTTAGGAGTGGTAAGCCATTAGAAGAGTCTAGAAAGACCCAGGATTTAAATAGTAATAGTGATAATATTGTTGTTGTTTAAAAAGAGTTGGAGTCTGGTCTGGGTGTTGGAGGCAGCAAAGAGAATGCTGAAGCATCTGGTTCTGTGCCAGATGTAGAACCACCATACGTGCCGCCCCCACCTTATGTACCATCTCTACCTTTTCCACAAAGGCAAAAGCCTAAGAATCAGGATGGTCAATTTAAAAAGTTTTTAGAGATTCTTAAGCAGTTGCATATAAATATCCCTTTAGTAGAAGCTATTGAGCAAATGCCTAATTATGCTAAATTTCTTAAGGATATTTTGACTAAAAAGAAAAGGTTAGGTGAGTTTGAAACTGTATCTCTTACTGAGGAGTGTAGTGCTATTCTTAAGAATGGTCTACCCCCCAAAGCTAAGGATCCAGGGTCATTTACTATATCTGTGTCTATAGGTGGAAAGGAATTAGGTAGAGCACTCTGTGATTTAGGTGCAAGCATTAACCTTATGCCTCTTTCGGTCTATCGGATGTTGGGTATTGGTGAAGCTAGGCCTACCACAGTTACACTCCAATTAGCTGATAGGTCTATCACATATCCAGAGGGTAAAATTGAGGATATCTTAGTAAAAGTTGATAAGTTCATATTTCCTGTTGATTTTTTTATTTTAGACTATGAGGCTGATAAAGATGTCCAAATTATTCTAGGTCGTCCATTTTTGGCTACTGGTAGGGCATTAATAGATGTTCAAAAAGGAGAATTAACAATGAGAGTCTGTAATGAGGAAGTGAAATTTAATGTGTTTAAAGCCATGAAATATCCAGACGAGATGGAGGATTGCTCCTTCATCAGGATTCTGGAGAGCACAGTTATTGAGACAGCAATACAGGATTCAGCTGATAAGCACTCGGAAAAGCATGGAGAGGTTAGTGTAGAAGATTTTGAATTTTGTTCTTTAGATAGAAAAAATGAAAAAGAATTGTTTAGGTGTGAGGAAGTTTTTATTCTTTAAATTTAGATCAAAGAAAGGCTCCCCCAATTAAGCCATCCCTAATTGAGGCACCCACTTTAGATTTAAAACCTTTACCGGATCATCTAAAGTATGTGTATCTTGGGGAAAGTGATACCTTGCCCATTATTGTTGCATCAGATTTAATGCCGGAGCATGAGGAGGCCTTAATAAAATTGCTGCAGCAATACCGCAAAGCTATAGGTTGGACATTGGCTGATATTCAGGGGATTAGCCCATCTTTTTGTATGCACAAAATCACTCTAGAGGAGGGATCCTTTAGGAGTGTTGAGCAACAAAGAAGGCTTAACCCTGCAATGAAAGAGGTTGTTAAAAAAGAGGTAATTAAATGGTTGGATGCTGGGATCATTTATCCAATTGCCGATAGCAATTGGGTAAGCCTTGTCCAATGTGTTCCTAAGAAAGGAGGTGTCACTGTGGTGAGCAATAAAGATAATGAGTTGATCCCCACAAGGACAGTAACTGGCTGGAGGGTTTGTATGGATTACAAAAGGCTTAATAAAGCCACCCGAAAGGATCATTTCCCTCTACCATTTATCGACCAGATATTGGATCGATTGGCTGGTCAGGCCTATTACTGTTTCTTGGATGGTTATTCTGGGTATAACCAGATTACTATTGCTCCTGAAGATCAGGAAAAAACCACTTTCACCTGCCCTTATGGGACATTCACTTTTAGGAGAATGCCTTTCGGCCTTTGCAATGCTCCAGCAACATTTCAGCGGTGTATGTTAGCAATTTTTTCTGATATGATTGAGTCCACTGTTGAAGTCTTTATGGACGATTTTTCAGTTTTTTGAGGGTCTTTTCAGAGTTGTTTAGATAATTTAGGAAAGGTGTTAAAAAGATGTGAGGATACCCATCTAGTTCTTAATTGGGAGAAGTGCCACTTCATGGTGAAGGAGGGCATAGTGTTAGGTCAGAGGATTTCTAAGAATGGTCTAGAAGTTGATAGAGCAAAAGTTGAGGTTATCGAAAGACTAGAGCCACCGAATTCAGTGAAGGGAATTCGGAGCTTCTTAGGGCATGCGGGATTTTACAGGAGGTTCATAAAGGATTTTTCCAAAATCAGTAAACCTCTTTGTAACTTATTGTGCACTGATCATGTTTTTGACTTTAATGCAGATTGTAGGAAGGCTTTTGAAACATTAAAGGCTGCTTTAATCTCAGCACCCATTCTCTGCGCGCCTAATTGGAATTTTCCATTCGAGGTAATGTGTGATGCGAGCGATGCTGCGGTAGGAGCGATGCTGGGGCAAAAGCAGGGCAAATTTATTCATCCTATATATTATGCAAGCAAGGTTTTAAATGAAGCACAGGTCAACTACACAACTACTGAAAAGGAGTTGTTAGCTGTTGTGTTTGCCTTTGAAAAATTCCGGCCATATTTGGTTGGATCCAAAGTCACGATTTTCACGGATCATGCAGCAATAAAGTATTTAATGACTAAGATGGATGCAAAGCCTAGACTAATTCGTTGGATTTTATTATTGCAGGAATTTGACTTGGAGATAAATGACAAGAAGGGATCAGAGAATGTCGTTGCAGATCATTTATCTCGTCTTGATCCATCATCATCTTTGCTGGAGCAATCTGCCATTTCCGATTCTTTTCCAGATGAGCAGCTTTTTGCTGTTCAGGTAAAGGTAGTCAGGGATGTCCCTTGGTATGCTGATATTGCCAACTTTTTAGTAAAGGGAATCACTCCTATTGACATGGATTGGAGGCAGAAGAAAAAGTTTAAGCATGATGCGAAATTTTTCTTTTGGGATGAGTCGTTTATGTATAAGCAATGCTCTGACGGTATTATTCGTAGGTGTGTTTCAGGTGCTGAAGCAAAGGAAATCCTGGAGCAATGTCACTCTTCGCCGTATGGAGGTCATTTCAGCGGTCAGAGGACGGCTATGAGGATTTTGCATTGCGGATTTTTCTGGCCTACGTTATTCAAGGATGCCCATTGGTTCTACAAGCAATGTGGTGCTTGCCAAAGGAGAGGAAATTTGGGGCCTAGAGATGAAATGCCTCTTACTTACATTTTAGAAGTTGAATTATTTGATGTATGGGGTATTGACTTTATGGGGCCATTTCCCCCTTCTAATGGCAATGTTTTTATCTTATTAGCAGTTGATTATGTGTCCAAATGGGTGGAGGCCATTGCATGCCATCAGAGTGATGCCAAGACAGTAGCAAGGTTTCTTCAATCGCACATCTTTGCACGGTTTGGGACACCTAGGGCTCTAGTAAGTGATGAGGGTACGCATTTTGTTAATAATATCTTAACTAAGCTTTTAGCTAAGTATGAGATTAAGCATAGGATAGCTACCCCTTATCACCCACAAGCAAATGGTCAAGCTGAAATTAGTAATAGGGAAATAAAAGCTATTTTAGAGAAAGTAGTTCATCCATCTAGAAAGGATTGGTCCTTTAGGTTGGATGAGGCTCTTTGGGCTTATAGGACAGCTTATAAGACTCCTCTAGGTATGTCTCCCTATAGGTTAGTATACGGGAAAGCTTGTCATTTACCATTAGAGCTTGAGCATAAAACATTTTGGGCTTTGAAAAAGTTAAATTTTGATCTGAGTCGTGCAGGAGCAATAAAAATGCTGCAGCTTAATGAGTTAGAAGAATTTCGCCAATTCTCTTATGAGAATGCGAAGATGTATAAGGAAAAGACTAAGCTGTGGCATGACAAGAAAATAAAATCTAAAGAATTTGTCAAGGGTCAAAAAGTTTTGCTTTATAATTCTAGATTAAAATTGCTTCCTGGAAAATTAAAATCCAAATGGTCAGGACCGTTTATTGTGATTGAGGTTTTCCCCAATGGAGCAATTACTTTGCAGGATGAAAAAGATGGGAGAGTGTTCAAGGTAAATAGACAGCGTGTGAAGCATTATTGGGGTGAGGAATTTCAGGTGAAATATCCTTCCCTACGTTTGGTTGATGATTGAGAGAGCAGGACTTTTGCGGGAGCATTTCACAGAGCAGAATTTTGAGCTCCCAGGATTTGAATAGATTTTATTTTTCGGTTAGGATAGATTTAATTTTGCATGATTTATTAGATTTTATCTTTTAAGTATTTTTATTATTTTTGGTAGGTTAGATTTGATCTATTTTTTATTTGATTTGATTTGATTTTCGGGTTATTTATTTAAATTATTATCTTTTAGATAGTTAGATTTTATTTTATCTAGATTTTATTTTTCAGTTTTAATTAATAGAGATTTTCTCTAATTCATTCGACTTCTTTTGAGAATAACAGGTTAAGTTTGCTTTGATCGGTTTAATTTGAATTAGAAAGGTTTGATTTGTCTATTTTCAAATTCGAATTCCGTATCTGAGATTCTTCAGGTTCAGCAATTTGTTGCGGCAAAGATATTGTTGGAGCAAATTATTCCGAGATAGAAGGGTTTCCGTTGGAATTTATTATTGTTACCGTTAGATTTAGCTTTGAAATCTCGCAGGTAAATGTGCGTGCATCTGATGAGGCCACGTGTCGCAGAGTAATTATCTGAAGGCTTCAATGATGACAACACATTAATTTTACCATGGCCGTTTGGAATTCGCAATTTTACCATTGGTAATTTTTGAATTTCAGGTTTGCATTTTTAATTGCAACGGTAATATTAGTTATGGTAGGGCAAATCTTTTCGGTTAGGATTCTTGTTTGCTGCAGCTCTATTTATTCGCAATCTCTGGTAAGTGCGTTTCACTTCGTCTTCTTGAATCTTTGTGAGTGTTATTCTTTCTTTCTCTGCACTCTCTATCAAAACCCTTTTACACCTTCAATGGCTAAAACAAGAGCTCGAAAAGAGAGGGAGAGTGAAGAGGAGGAGGTGCCGGTCACACCGGAAGTACAAAAAGTAAAAACTAAGAAAAAGAGAACGCCAGAAGAGAAGGAGGCTAAGCGAAGAAGAAGGCAACAAAGAGTTGGAGAACAAGAAAGAGCGAGAGAGGAGGAGGTTGTTGCAGAAGGAGACGAAGACCCACAAGAATCTGGCAAACCGAATCAAGAAGAAGATGGACGGGAAGTGGCGACTATAGAAGAGGCTCGAGAGGGAATTCACACGAAACAGAGTGAGGTTATGCAGACGGAGGCTGTAGTGGAAGAAGACAGAGAGCCAGTTCAGGAGGCTCGGGTGGAGGTTATTAGACCTGAACTTCCGAAACGACGCCGCATTAAGCGAAAGGCTGGGCGCATTCCAGTAATCAGGACTGATACCCCATCACCTCCATCATCAGATTCCGAGAGAGAGAAGGCCGAGCAAGAGGAACGAGAGAAAAAAGAGGCTGAGGAAAGAAGGCGAGAAGAAGAGGAGAAAAAGGCAGAGGAGGAACAGTTGCTGAAGCGGAGAGAAGAGAAGGGCAAAAAGATTGCTGAAGCATCAGAGGAGCACGATGAAATAGCAGAGCGACAGGTGCCATACGATCGCTTCGTCAATAATTTTGCTAGAGCAAAATACACTGAGCTCTTGAAAAGAGATTTTCTGTTCGAAAGAGGTTTCAGCGGTGATCTTCCGCCATTTCTAAGGACCGACATAGCTGACCACGGCTGGGAGCTGTTTTGTGCTAAGCTAGAGGCTGTGAACGCACAGGTGGTGCGTGAATTCTATGCCAACATTGATAAAGAAGAAGGTTTCCTGGTAATTGTTAGAGGAGTCGAGATAGATTGGAGTCCAAGTGCGATCAACGCACTGTACCATCTTCAAAACTTCCCCCACGCGGCATTCAATGAAATGGCAGTCGCGCCATCTGAGGAGCAGTTAAGTAATGTTGTCCGGGAGGTAGGAATTGAGGGGGCACAGTGGCAACTATCAAAGACTCAGAAAAGGACATTCCAATCGGCTTACTTGAACAAGGAAGCAAACACGTGGATGGGTTTCATCAGGCAGAGGTTGATTCCGACAACGCACGACTCGACAGTATCCAGGGAACGAATTCTTTTGGCTTTTGCTATCTTAAGTGAAGGTGTTCATATAACACATGCGGAAGCAATTGAAGATCGGAAGCACTTAAGACATTAAATTTTGCTCCTAAAGCATGCATGTTCTATAAAAGACAGAATATAGAGTTGAGAGAACACCAACCTTTGTAGCTCACTTATGTGGAACTCCTTGTGGTGTTTGCCTCTCCTATGCTCCTTGGACAACCTCTAGAGTCTTCCCTACTATTCTCTTGGACCTAGAAAGACTTGTGGGAGTCTATAGAAGAAAGATAGAAGGGAATGCTTGATGGTACAAGCTTTTGGAAGGAGATGAAATGAGAGAGAATTTGAGGGAGAAAATTTGCAGCATAACACTAAATGAAAGCTTGCTCTCTTGAATCTAATTCAAGCCCCTTTTATAGACCTCTCCCATGCAAAGACAAGCTTCATGACACTTAGCCACATGGTCAAGATGCAACTCAAAGTGGATTCTAGGTGTCTACTTTACAACACATGCATCTAATGCATGTTTGTGTTGTTTTCCACTATGTATCATTATGCAAGAGTGGAAAAACCACTAAATCCACTATGAATTGAATCCTAATTTTGAATTTTCAGCTTTCAATTCATTTCAAATTCAATTCAAAATTGAAATTGATTTCTTGGCAATTAATTGGGACATTTCCAAGTAATTTTGATATGATTGATCCAATCAATCTTTATCACCTAATGCCATGAATTATATATGATTCCTAATGCATATATATGGTATTTAAAACACTTTTAAATACCTCATCTCTCAATTCCTAATTTAATTCATAATTAAATCATTGTGTCGAACACGTTTTACAATAAAACCCTATTTCCCGTTTTTGAACGATTCAAAGTTTCCTATCAAAATATTCTAGGCTTTAATCCGATATGAGCTAGTAGGGGGACCTAATGGACCTATAGATCATGGGCTCCAACGATTCGAAGCTAGCCGACTAATCTCATTATCTAAACTAGCAAACATTCGTTAACTACCGGGACACTCCACTATAGCCCGATAGTTGCACTCCCCTCACTATAGATATATTTCTGTCCACTTGATTTAACCATGTTTAGTAAGTCGTTCCTTCACAGGTTGTTCGTAGCTATAGCTAGGTCAAATAACCGTTTCACCCCTATAGTACTTCTTGTTCCTTAAGTTCCACTAATCCTCTAATGAACAATCGGTTTGTGGTCCAACCATCAAAACTAAGTCCCTCTCGATTCAACAAGAGGGTGGGGCCCCTTGTTCAAGTCCCGGAGTTAGTACTTAAGAGAACAACCTCTCTGCTATCCCTGAAAAGGGTAGGAGTGAATTCCGTCTTGCGAAACTATGTCCCCAGCTATCTATTCGATCTTATCCCCAAAATGGTAGGCTTGTTGAGTCGGCGATGCTGGCCACTCTCACCCATGCAGATCAAAGGATAATCTCGTATAAACAGGAGTTCATAGCTTGCTCAGGATTAAGAACGAGTTACCTAGGTCATCTATGTGAAATAGTCAGTTTCTACGGTAAACGGCGTTATAAAGAGAAAGTGACTTATTTCGTGGTCCTGTCTTATGCAAACTCATTGCATAGGACGCCCCCACTCGCATGTCACCACATGAACGATTTAGGATCTCATCGTTTGTACTTAATACAAAGTGGGCCGCGTCCATAGTGTCTCCAGGATAAGGCACCCAACCGTATCCTTATACTATAGACTATTTTGACTATAAACTTGAACTTGATCCTACGATATGTCCCTACATATAGTTCGAGTATTCATTTTATAGCCAAGGATCTTAGTTTATTGGATTTAGGTTAATCATTCGCAATTTATATATTCAATAACATCTTTTACTGAATAACCTCAATAACGTCTTTATTGGAAATAGAATATGTTTAATGATTTACAAACTACGAGTTTATAGGACATTAAACCCAACATTAAGGTCTCTCAGTATTGACGTAGGAAAAATTATTTGTAATGAAATTGCCTACTACTGGAAGAAAAAGGTGGGGAAGTTGTTCTTCCCGAACACAATTACTATGCTATGCAGACAAGCAGGGGTTCTAGTGGAGGAGAGTGATACAATTCTATTTGATAAAGGGATCATAGATACGCCCAATTTGGCGCGGCTCCAGCGCACGCAGGAGATACGTCAAGGTGGGCTTATCTACGACATCAATACGATTCTAGAACAACTGGCACTTTCGGCCAGTAGGCAGGAGTTTGCTGAAAGGAAAACTTTAACCTTCTGGAACTATGTTAAGAATCGAGATGCCAGCTTAAGGAGGGCACTGCAAGAGAATTTTTCCAAGCCGTATCCAGCCCTTCCTACATTCCCTGAAGATCTGTTGAACCCTTGGATTCCACCGCCGCCTGCTGAGAAAGAAGATGAAGAGGAAGATCTGGGTCAGGAAGATTGAAGAGAGATTTGAGCGCGCAAGCTTTTTGATGAAATATTTTGTTTGCTGGCGCATTCCCGACCCCATCTTTTATATGATTGCTTGCCTTGTTTCTTTTTAATTTTTTTATTGCGAAAAAAAAATATATCTGCTTTGTAATGTTTTTCTATGATTTTAATGAAATTTCTGAATGTTTCTATTCTATGAGCACTGACTAACTCTAATTTAACTATTTTCTTCTGAATTTTTGAAGCTTGGACTGATTACGCTTAATTAGATCAAGGTATTTTGATCTCCAGAAACCTTTTGCTTGAGCATTTCTTCTAGCCTGGACTGTTGCTGCGGCAAGAAGATTTTGACGGTAGTATTGACTTATATGATCCACTTTAAGCTTAATCCAAGTCCCATGTTTAGTTTACAAATTCAGATAGGAAAATTTAAGTTTGGGGGTATAATTTGCAAAATTAATGATTCATTGGGGACAATGAATAATTCAAGTTTGGGGGACTTTTTGCTACTCCAATTGTTTTGCTCGAGCATTCCTCTCCTTCAAAATTAAAATTTGCTAGGTTATTGAGTAACCGGGGACATTTGTGACACCCACAAGTTTTCTTCGCGTCAAAAGATGACCTAGGAAATGAGAAATATAAGAAAAATTATTTGCTGAATGATTATTTGTTGAAAATTTTGCTGAAAAAAAATTGACAGAGCAAAAGTTTTGAAGGATGAATGTTGATCCAGCAGTTTTTCTGTCTCCCAGAACTTAGGTGAGCTTCATCACAAAATGTCGCCATTCTAAGGGGCAAGAGATGGAGTAACTAAGGATTTTCTGAGCTTTATAATGAGTATTGAGTCTAGTTGGTGATGAGCTTGAGGCAAGGGTATACTGCACCATAAAGTGGGTCATCCCATGCTTAAGAGTTTATGACCGTAAGGCTGCTTAAAGTCTGATAAATAATGAAATAAACCCCTTTTAAAAGTATGTTTTGAAATGTCTGATAATAGAGCTAAGCTGTGGAGAGTTCTTAGAATTAAGTTGAAAAGTGGTGATTATTTGTCCCTGCTGAAGGAATCATTTTGCTGCAGCAGAGCTTGGTTTTGCAGAGTGCTCTCAGGTAAAGGTTAAAGGTAGTGTTGGACTGTCTGGTTTGATTAAGCTAATTCTTTGTCTAATGTTTTGAGATTCTTGAAGGAAGGTTGGTTAGTATTGCTCGGGACGCGCAATAGTTCAAGTTTGGGGGTATGATAACTGCCCAAAAGGTAGTTATTTAGGCCTCAATTATATAGGGATTTGTGTGTCCTTTATGCTTATTAGGGTTGGTTTTAGAGAGATATTACATGATTTAACCCATTTGGAAGAATGGAAGCTTTGGAAATCACTTTGTGCAGATTATGCTGCTAAGCGACTGGAGGGAGCAAATCTATGCTGCAGCAAAACTGGGAACAGAAACTGCCACATCACAGCTCGTTAGCCAACTTCATGAACCGACTTCTGTTGAGTTATTTTCGTGATAAAGGATCAAGGAGAGCCTTACACGTGTCCTAGTTGACCTAATTCAAGCCTCCCATCCTTCTATAAAAGGAAGTAGCCGTCAAAGTCAAAGTCATTCCAGGTTTTTCCCTTGGAAGCCGAATAGTATAGGAGCTTGAAGATCATCAAGAATACCATCAACCGCAAGTTGATTAGGGAGTTTACCTTCTTTATTAACTTGTAGTTATGGACATTCATACTCAGATTGTAATTCGTATTCCTATGCTTATTATGAACTAAGTAGCTTAAGGTGTTGGTTAGGAATAATGTGATTATTGTGCTTCATCTCTAGTAATAAATTGACTATTGCATTTTGGTTAATTGTTGTGCTTATTCTTATTTTATGCCCGCCTGGCCAGCCGGTATGGATAGCTCTCTCTAGTTTCAGGGATGATTTAGAGAGTGTGTGGCAATTCTCCACACTACGATCATTGTGTATTGGTGAACGCCAGTGACTGAGCTAGGGATAGCCAGTTGCCTAGTGCTTGATCGGTCGCTCTTCATTGGGTTTGAAACACATCCCAAAAGATCCGGAGTTCCGGGAGGAATCCGTTAATAATACTGCGAGAAATGCATGATCAATAATATTGCTAGAGCATATCTTAGAATAATCACTAAAGCCTAACCAGCGCCTGTCTTTAATCTGTCTGTCTATTTGTTTATTCATTGTTCTGTCATTTATTTTGCTTCAGCATAATTCCGATAAAACCCAACATTTTTATTACCTTCGAAACCATTATAAAAGTTATACAAAATAGATAAAGTGGTCATTCAGACATTGGATTGATAATATTACTTGCTGCAGACTGTGTATACTTGCACAGGAATTCTAGAGTATTTCATATCATATTTTTACTCACTCTAGGAACCCAACACATGTTAATAAACTTAGATAGGGATATCAAGTAGATTAATTTGCATGAGAATCAATTATACTCGGGAGAGGTAGTTGTGATTAAAGGGTCTTTGTCTCATAATTCCATTGTGCATAATAACTTACTCCTTAAAATCAATCCTAGACTAAATCGGCGAAATCAATTACCTAAGTATTTTTCCCAATTGAATTTCCATTCCTTTACTTGCTTTGTTTTAGTTTTCATACCATTCATTCATCACTTTTTGATCCCTAAATAAAATTGAGCGAGATAATTCACAATACTTGATTTGCTTAAAAATCCAATCCAGAGGACGACATTCGAATTACATTCACTATATTATTACTTGACCCGTGCGCTTGCGGTAGGAAAAGTCCACATCAAGCAACCAGTGGGACCTAATGGACCTACAAATCAGAAGCTCCAACGATACGAGACTAATTGGCCAAACTCATTGACCAAGTTTAGTCAACATTCGTTAAATGTGGGTTACTCCACTAAAGACCCACAGCTGCACTCTTCTCACTGTAGAATATTTCTGTGTCCACGGATATCGACCAAGCAGTAAGTCAATCCTTCACATGTGTTCGTAACACCAGCTGGGTCAAATTACCGTTTACCCCTGGGTTACCTCTAGTTCCTTAAGTACCACTGATTCCTCTAATGAACAAGTTGCTTAGGGTCCAACCACTAAACAGGAGTTCCTCTCGGGCTAGGAGAGGATGGTGCGCCTTTATTCAAGCCCCGGAATCAACCCTTAAGGGAACACCCATCTACTTACCCCAATAGGGGAATGAGTGAATTTCATCTTGTACTATTATGTTCCCAGCCATCATTCGGTCTTGCCCCTGAAATGGTAGGCTTATTGAGTCAGCGAATTGGCTAGTCTCACCCATACAAATTTAAGGACAATCCCTCCTGAAAAGGGTTCATAACAGACTCAGGATTGAGATTGAGTTACCTAGGTCATCCTATTGAAATAGAAACCTAGACTAGTTAACGGCGTTACATCTAGTGGTTACTATTTCGCGGTCCGGTCTTATAAAAACTCATTGCATAGGATACCGCCACCTGCATGTCTCCTACATGGATGCTTTGGATCATTGCATCTGTATCGAATACAAGGTGAGTCGTATCACATAGTGTCACCAGGATAAGGTACCCAACCTTATCCCTATACTATAGACCTTTTAGGTTGTTACTTGGACATCGATCCACGTATGTCCCCACATACTAGTCCAAGTTTCATTTAAACAACCTTGGATCTTAGTTTATTGGATTTAGGGTTTATTAATGCAAACTCGATTATTCAATAACCAAATTACTGAATTACTCAAATAACGTTTTATTGAGATCGATTAATTTGTTTCATTTACTATATACGAGTTTTAGGGCATAAAACCCAACAGCAATTTGATGAAACCCAACAAGGTGTTGGCTTCACTCTTCAAGTAAGCTGCCTGAAATGTGCGCTTTTAAGTTTTTGACAACTTCCACTGGGCCCTTTCAATTCCAACTTCTCTCACAGCAGCATTCAGTTGATCATTAGATGGTGCTACCACCATCTCATTGTAACCGACGTGTGGAAAATTCTGGAGATTAAAAAGATAATTAATTGCCCCTAGGCTCCAGTCTACAGCAACCCCTTGGACCATGACTTGAAAACCTTCCTCTTCATCTATGTTCGTGTAGAATTCACGGACAATGTTCGAGTTTATCGACTCTGGTTTCATGCAGAACTGATTTCATCCGTGGTTTGTAATCCCAACACGCAAGAAATGAGGCAAGTCATCACCAAATCCCCTTTCAAACAAGAAGTCCCTCTTCAGCATTTCCAGATATTTTGCTCGGGTAAGATCTTTTATGAAGCGCACATACGACATTCTTGACTCATCAGCTTCAGCCTCCTATGCTTCGACCGTTGCTTCAGCAACTCTTTTGCCCCTGTCTTCTTGTTGCTTCGTCAAAGCCTCTTCTTCCGCCTTCTTTTCAGTTTCCTCTTTCTCTTGATCATCTTTTTCTGTATCCTCCTCAGATTCCATTGTTGATGGAGATGGAGTGTCTACTCTAACCACCCTGATAGGTCTTGCCTTTTGCTTGCGTTGGCGGCGACGTGGTGGTTCTGGCACAATCTCTACTTGAACTTGCTGCTCTTGGGCTCCTTGGTCGTTTCCTTTTTCCGACACATCTTCTGCTTGTGTTTCCTGAACTTCCTGCTGAGTTTCGGCAGTTTGATCACCCTGTTCTTCATCTTTCCCTCCTTCCGGTTCTTTCGGCTGCTCAGCCACTCCTTTTGGTTCTCTTGGCTGTTTTTCTCCAGCCAATTCTTCAGTTATATCCTCAATCACTTTCCTCACTACCTCTATTCCCTTAGCTCTTTGTTGCCTTCTCCGTCTTTTGGCCTCTCTCTCTTCTGGTGTTTTCCTTCTCTTCATTTTTATCTTTGGTGCCTCGGGTGTGACTAGCACCTCTTCTTCCTCAGTATCTCTTTCCCTCATTCCTCTTGTTTTAGCCATTTTAGACTTACAATATTTTTCCACCCACAACAACGAAAGAAAACTAAAGAAAAATGGAAGTGGAGAATAAATGCAAGATGAAAATGAAGGGAAAAGAAATGTACAGTGGGTTTGATTAAATAGGGCTCCAACACTAATGATCCTAACTGAAAATATCTGCCCCAATTAAATCAGATTACCGTTCATTTTGTATGTAATCATGGAAAATTAATTTCCATAAATGGTAAAAATTAATCGCTTGGTAAAATGCTCGATGTGTTGTCCAACGACTAGACCGTTGGATCTCCCTTGCCCAACACGTGGAAGCACAATATGCCCACGCGTTTTACCTGTCCACAGAAAATTTAAAATCCAAACGGTAAAATATTTAATTCCCAATCTCGTAATATTCTGATGATACGATTGCTCTAACCAAAAGATTGCGAAAACAAACCGAGCAACAAGATTTCCTTCTAAAAGAATCGTTTTACACGGGAAAATTCAATTTGAATTCAAACCGCCAAAATCAAATCAAATCTTTATTTTTCCAGCCAAATAAATTAGGAAAATATTAAAAATCTAATCTGAAACGAAAATACAACTAAAATTAAATCTTAAATAAAATTAATCCAATTAAATTAAAAATTAAATCGGCCAAAATAAATAAATAAAACGAAAAATAAAATCTACAAAAAATAAAAATTCCAAAGAATTAAAATAAATCAGATAATATCCAAATAAACCGAATCTAATTCAAAATAATTCGAATTAAAATCAAATTAAACCAGCGAAAAATAAAATCGCAACAATTACTGGGAGCTAAAAATATTGCAATATGAAATGCTCCCGCAAAAGTCTCGTTCGCTCATTCATCAACCAATATTAGGGAAGGATATTTCGAACGGAATTCCTCTCCCCAATAATGCTTTACTCGCTATCCATTAACCTTGAACACTCGCTCATCTTTCTCATCTCTCAAAGTAATTGCTCCATGAGGAAAAACATCAATCACAACAAATGGCCCAGACCATTTAATCTAGAATTATATAACAAAACTCTCTGACCCTTAACAAATTCTTTAGGTTTTATCTTCTTTTCATGCCACCGCTTGGTCTTTTCTTTATACATTTTCGCATTTTAATAAGAAAACTGGTGAATTTCCTCTAACTCGCTAAGCTGCAGCATTCTTATTGCCCCTGCACGACTCACATCAAAATTCAATTTCTTCATATGCTCAAGCTCTAATGGTAAATGGCAAGCTTTTCCATATACTAACCTATAGGGAGACATATCTAGAGGAGTCTTATAGGTTGTCCTATAAGCCCAAAGAGCCTCATCTCACCGAAAAGACCAATCTTTTCTAGATGGATGGACTACTTTCTCTAAAATAGATATAATTTTCTTGTTACTAACTTCAACTTGGTCATTTGCTTGCGGGTGATAAGGGGTAGCTATCCTATGCTTAATTCCATACTTAGCTAAAAACTTAGTTAAAACATTATTCACAAAGTGTGTACCCCCATAACTCACAAGAGCTCTAGGTGTCCCAAACCGCGCAAAAATATGCGATTGGAGAAACCTTGATACTGTCTTAGCGTCATTCTGATGGCATGCAATGGCCTCCACCCACTTGGACATGTAATCAACTGCCAATAAGATAAAAACATTACCATTAGAAGGGGGAAATGGCCCCATAAAATCAATACCCCATACATCGAATAATTCTAATTCTAAAATATAAGTAATAGGCATTTCATCTCTAGGTCCTAAATTTCCTCTTTTTTGGCAAGCATCACATTGCTTGTAGAACCAATGGGCATGCTTAAATAAGGAAGGCCAGAAGAATCCACATTGCAAAATCCTCATAGCTGTCCTCTAACTGCTGAAATGACCTTCATACGGCGAAGAGTGACATTGCTCCAAGATTTCCTTTGCTTCATCACCTGAAACACATCTTCGAATAATGCCATCAGAGCATTGTTTATACATAAATGGCTCATCCCAATAACAGAATTTTGCATCATGCTTAAACATTTGCACCTGCCTCCAATCCATATCAATAGGAGTAACTCCTTTTACCAAAAAGTTGGCTATATCAGCATACCAAGGAATATCCTTTACTACTTTTACCTCAACAGCAAAAAGCTGCTCATTGTTCTAGCAAAGACAAATGATCTGCAATAACATTTTCTGATCCTTTCTTGTCCTTTATCTCCAAGTCGAATTCCTGCAATAACAAAACCCAACGAATCAATCTAGGCTTTGCATCTTTTTTAGACATTAAGTACCTTATTGCTGCATGATATGTGAAAACCGTGACTTTGGACCCCACCAAATATAGTCGGAATTTCTCAAAGGCAAACACGACCGCTAACAACTCCTTTTCAGTAGTTGTATAGTTGATCTGTGCCTCATTCAAAACCCTACTTGCATAATAGATAGGATGGATAAATTTTCCCTGCTTTTGCCCCAGCATTGCACCTACTGCAACATCACTCGCATCAAACATTACCTGAAATGGTAAACTCCAATTAGGTGCACAAAGAATGGGCGTTGAGATTAAAGCAACCTTTAAAGTCTCAAAACCCTTTCTACAATCTGCATTAAAGTCAAAAACACTATCAACACACAACAAGTTACAAAGAGGTTTACTAATTTTGGAAAAATCCTTTATGAACCTTCTATAAAATCCAACATGACCTAAAAAACTTCGAATCCGTTTAACTGAATTTGGTTGTTCTAATCTATCAATAACCTCTATTTTTCATCGATCAACTTCTAGACCTTTCTTTAAATATTATGACCTAACACTGTGCCCTCCACCATGAAGTGACATTTCTCCCAATTAAGAACTAGATGGGTATCTTCACGTCTCTTTAAGACCTTACCTAAATTATTCAAACAATGTTGAAAAGACCCTCAATAAACTAAAAAATCGTCCATAAATACCTCAACAGTGGACTCAATCATATCAGAAAAATTGCTAACATACATCGCTGAAATGTTGTCGAAGCATTGCAAAGGCCAAAAGGCATTCGCCTAAAAGCAAATGTCCCATAAGGGCAAGTGAAATTGGTTTTTTCTTCATTTTTCTTGCTCGTGGGTTTCGGTTTCAAGAGAGTGAATATGAAGAGTTTGGTGTTTGACTTGAATACTTAAAGTCTAAGTGGTTGGTGAAGAAGGAAAGAACTTAAAGTCAGCTATTTATTGTTTTCTCAATTAGGTCTCGTGATGGTCATTTTAAATGACGTCACTGCCCTCTTACTTTAGGAAAATGCGGTGGCATTTCCAAATGCACTGGGAGAAATGCGATCGCATTTTCCTTAGTACTCTGCTTTCTTTAATTTTTTCTAACTTTTCAATTTTCTTTGCTTTTCTTTCTTCTTTTATTTTCTGAAACAATCACAAACATGTTAGAAAGTTCACATGCTTAATCATGATTAATTATTATTTTTTCTTTAAAATAGATGGATACAAAATAATTTGGACTTTTCAAACTCCCAGGTAAATCCCCAGGAAAAGGTGTTCCCTACGGTCAACTTAATTACCTTTTCTTCGATAGAGTTTTTACTCTTGTCCATATATTTTGGGTTATTTTTTATTTTTTTTTATAGATCCACATAATATACAAAAAAAAAAAAAAATCAATGATAGTTATTATACCAAATCAATCACAGAAACATGGGCTTCTTCATCTTCAAAGCCCTTCCCCCAATAGGGTTTAATTCTTTGTTTATTCATGGGTTGTTGATTGATTTCTTCTACTTCAATCTTTTTCCCACCTTTTTCTTCTTGTTCTCTAAGTAAATCTTCCAATGTTTCTCCTAGCATAATTTCCTGAAGAGTAGACCGGGAAAGTTCATCAACTTCATCAATCATAGAACACTCTTCAAGATCTCCTGGGTATTTCATTGCATTCATCACATTGAAAGTGACTTGTTGGTCATTGACCCTCATAGTGTTGGGTTTTATGCCCTAAAACTCGTAGATAGTAAATGAAACAAATTAATCGATCTCAATAAAGTGTTATTTGAGTAATTCAGTAATTTGGTTATTGAATAATCGAGTTTGCATTAATAAACCCTAAATCCAATAAACTAAGATCCAAGGTTGTTTAAATGAAACTTGGACTACTATGTGGCGACATACGAGGATCGATGTCCAAGTAACAACCTCAAAGGTCTATAGTATAGGGATAAGGTTGGGTACCTTATTCTGGTGACACTATGTGATACGGCCACCTTGTATTCGATACAGATGCAATAATCCAAAGCATCCATGTAGAAGACATGCGGGTGAGGGTATCTGATAACTCTCCAAAAGGTAGTTATTTAGGCCTCATTTCTATAGGGATTTGTGTGTCTTTTGTGCTTAATAAAGTTGGTTTTAGATATATATTATATGTTTTAATCCATTTGGAAGAATGGAAGCTTTGGAAGTTATTTTATGCAGAATGTATTGTTGAGCGACTAGAGGGGAGCAAATTCTGTGCTGCAGCAAAGCTGGGAGCAAAACTGCCACTTCATAACTCGTTAGCCAAGTTGACAAACCGAATTCTGTTGAGTTATTCTCAGGATAAAGGAGCAAGGAGAGCCATCCACGTGTCTAGGTCATCCTAATTCAAGCTTTCCTCAACTCTATAAAAGGAGGTAGCCGCCCAAGTCAAAAGCATTCCACTTTTGGGAGGGAACATTCCATTCTTGGAAAGTTACTTCCACCTTTGGGAGCCGAATAGAGGAGAGAGATTGGAGATCATCTAGAAGACCAGCATTGCAAGCTGACCAAGGAGATTAATATTTCCTTTTATTATCTTGTGATTATGGACATGCTTACTCAGATTGTAACTTGTGTTTCCATGCATCTTATTAACTAAGTAACTTAGGCGTTGGTTAGGAAACAATGTGATTGACGTGCTTCATTTCTAGCAATAAATATTGATTCTATGCATCTTGGTTAATTGTTGTGCTTATTTCTATTTTATGCCCGCCTGGCCAGCCGGTATGAATACCTCTCTCTAGTTTTAGGGATGATTTAGGGAGTGTGTGGCATTTAATCACACTAGATCATTGTGTATTGGTGAACGCCAGTGACTGAGCTAGGGATAGCCAGTTGCCTAGTGCTTGATCGGTAGTACTTCATTGGGGTTGAAACACATTCCAAAAGATCCAGAGTTTCGGGAGGAATTTGCTAATAAGACTGCAAGAGTTTTGCATGATCAATAATATTGCTAGAGCATCTTTTAAAACAGTTACTAAATCCTAACCAGCGCCTGTTTCTAATCTGTCTGCCTATTTGTTTACTTTCTGTTCTGACATTTCTTTTGCTTCAGCAATATTCCTATAAAAACCAATCATTTTTACCATCTTTGAAACCATTGAAAAATTATACAAAATAGATAAAGTGAAAGCTAGTTTAGGCCTTGGATTGATAAATACTTATTACTTGTTGTGGACTGTGTATACTTGCACAGAGTTCTAGAGTCTTTTTATACCATATTTTTACTCACTCTAGGAACCCAACAAGTTTTTGGCGCCGTTGCCGGGGAGTTGAATAAGTTTTTATCTGATCTGTTTTGTGTATGTGTTTTAGTGGTTTGGTGCTAGAACTTTTTGATTGTTTCTTTTGTTTTTGCAGGCGTGAGTTTGGTGCATGAGCGATCCACCTTGGGTATGGTTCGAGCTTGATCAAGAAATCGAGAGGACATTCAGGAGAAGAAGGAGAGAACAGCGCAGAAACCAGAATCAAATGGATAACGTGCCGCGTCTTCCGCAGGGTCCTGAAGATCTAGCAAACCCCCAACAGAACCGTTTGCTGCAGCAAAACCAGCCATTTGAGCAAAATGAGCAGCAAAATAATCAAGTTGAGAACCCTATCTTGGTAGCGAATGATAGGGCCAGAGTCATTCGAGCGTATGCTTTTCCAATGTTTGATGAGCTCAATCTAGGGATTGCACGTCCTCAAATTCAAGCGGCAAATTTTGAAATGAAACCGGTAATGTTTCAGATGTTGCAAACCGTGGGGCAATTCCATGGTTTATCATCTGAAGACCCTTATTTGTTTCTTAAGTCTTTTCTAGGAGTTAGTGATTCTTTTGTAATTGAAGGAGTGCCTAGGGATGCCCTTAGATTAACTTTGTTCCCGTATTCTCTTAGAGATGGAGCAAAGGCGTGGTTAAATTCTTTTGCTCCAGGGTCAATTAGGACATGGAATGAGTTAGCTGAAAATTTTTTCAGTAAATATTTCCCACCAAATAGAAATGCTAAATTGAGGAGTGAAATAGTAGGATTTAGGCAACTTGAAGATGAGACTTTTAGTGAGGCTTGGGAGAGGTTTAAGGAGCTTTTGCGAAAGTGTCCCCACCATGGTTTACCTCATTGTATCCAAATGGAAACATTTTACAATGGGTTAAACGGAGCAACCCAGGGTATGGTTGATGCTTCGGCTGGAGGGGCCCTTTTGGCAAAAACTTTTAATGAAGCCCATGAAATTTAAGAAAGAATATCTACTAATAGTTGTCAGTGGTCAGATGTTAGAGGTACAAATAAAAAGGTTAAGAGTGTATTAGAGGTTGATGGTGTGTCCACCATTAGGGCTGATCTTGCAATGATTGCTAATGCTCTTAAGAATGTGACAGTAATTAGTCATCAGCAGCCACCAGCTGTGGAGCCTGCTGCCTTGGTGAACCAAGTCACAGAGGAAGCATGTGTCTATTGTGGTGAAGATCACAACTACGAGTTTTGCCCCAACAATCCAGCTTCTGTGTTTTTTGTAGGTAATCAGAGGAACAACCCTTATTCTAACTTTTATAATCCAGGTTGGCACAACCACCCCAACTTCTCATGGGGAGGACAAGGAGATAATGTGCAAGCACAACAAAAGGTGAACCAGTCGGGATTTGCTAAAGCGCAGGTATTGCCCCAACAAAATAAGCAGGCTTTGCCCCAGCAAAATCCGGGGAGTTCTCTTGAGGCAATGATGAAAGAATATATGGCTCGTACAGATGCCGCCATTGAAAGTAATCAAGCTTCAATGAGAGCCCTGGAATTGCAAGTGGGTAAGCTAGCTAATGAGCTGAAGGCAAGGCCTCAACAGAAACTTCCTTTAGATACTGAACACCCTAGAAGAGAAGGTAAGGAGCAGGTAAAGGCAGTGACTCTTAGGAGTTGTAAGCCACTAGAAGAAAGAATAGAACCTAGTAAAATCCAAGTTGTAGAAAAAAATGGTGATAAAAATGTTGTTGAGAAAGAGTTGGAGAATGGTTAGGGTGCTGGAGGCAGCAATAAAGATGCTGGAGCATCTGGTTCTATTTTAGATGTGGAACCACCTTATGTGCCGCCCCCACCTTATGTACCACCTCTACCTTTTCCACAAAGGCAAATGCCTAAGAATCAGGATGGTCAATTTAAAAAGTTTTTAGAGATTCTTAAGCAATTGCATATAAATATCCCTTTAGTAGAAGCTATTGAGCAAATGCCTAATTATGCTAAATTTCTTAAGGATATTTTAACTAAAAAGAAGAGGTTAAGTGAGTTTGAAACTGTATCTCTTACTGAGGAATGTAGTGCTATTCTTAAGAATGGGCTACCACCCAAGGCTAAGGATCCAGGATCGTTTACTATACATGTGTCTATAGGTGGAAAACAGTTAGGTAGAGCACTCTGTGATTTATGTGCAAGCATTAACCTTATGCCTCTTTCGGTCAATCGAAAGCTAGGTATTGGTGAAGCTAGACCTACCACAGTCACACTCCAACTAGCTGATAGGTCTATCACATATCCAGAGGGAAAAATTGAGGATGTCTTAGTAACAGTGGATAAATTCATATTTCCTGTTGATTTTATTATTTTAGACTATGAGGCTGATAAGGATGTCCCAATTATTCTAGGTCGTCCATTTTTGGCTACTGGTAGGGCATTAATAGATGTTCAAAAAGGGGAAATAACAATGAGAGTATGTAATGAGGAAGTGAAATTTAATGTGTTTAAGGCCATGAAGTATCCAGACGAAAGGGAAGATTGCTCTTTCATTAGGATTCTGGAGAATACAATTGTTGAGACAACAATTTAGGACTCGACAGACAAGCATTTAGCAGATCATGGAGAGGTTAGTGTAGAGGATTTAGAAGTTTGTTCTTTAGAAAGAAAAAATGAAAAAGAGGTGCTTAGGTGTGAGGATGTTTTTTAGTCTTTAGATTTAGATCAAAGGAAGGCTCCTCATATTAAGCCATCCCTGATTGAGGCACCCACTTTAGATTTGAAGCCCTTTCCGGATCATCTAAAGTATGTGTATCTTGGGGAAGGTGAGACGTTGCCCATTATTGTTGCATCAGATTTAATGTCGGAGCATGAAGAGGACTTAATTAAATTGTTGCAGCTGATGTGGACTTTTCCTAACCGCAAGCGCACGGGTCAAGTAATAATATAGTGAATAGTAAATTCGAATGTCGTCCTCTGGATTGGATTTTTAAGCAAATCGAGTATTGTGAATTATCTTGCCCAATTTTATTTAGGGATCAAAAAGTGATGAAAAGATGATGATAAAACCAAATCAAAGCAAGTAAAAAGAATGGAAATTCAATTGGGAAAACTACTTAGGGAATTGATTTCGCCGATTTCGTTTAGGATTGATTTTAAAGAATAAGTTATTATGCACAATGAAATTATGAGCCAAAGACCCTTTAATCACAACTACCTCTCCCGAGTATAATTGATTCTCATGCAAATTAACCAACTTGATATCCCTATCTAAGTTTATTAACATGCAAGGCAATGAGATCTTTTAACCAATTCTAAAGATAATCTAAAACCGTCAAGAATTAGAAAGTAAACTTTATTCATGCAATCTTGAGTAAGTCTATATCAATTCCCCTCTCCCGAGCTAGATTCGAAACTTAAATCATCCAACTAATGGCCAATTAATTGAAAGCATTAAATCAAGATTACAAACACAATAACATTGCACAACTTAAACCATAAATCAATCCATAAACTTAATCAACTACATCAATCCCTAAGCTACAAGTTTAGCTACTCATGAATGAAAATACAATCTCAACTAAACAAGTAAAGCCATAAATCTAACTTAAGGAAGAAAAGGGAAAAGAAAACTCAATGTAGGCCGAGTCCCGACGTCCCCGTCACGATCCCCACGAACAATGGGTTGATTTCCAAGTTCCTCCTTTGTTTGCAGCCTCAAAATCCTCTATTTTGTCCTCTTTACGGCTCCAAAAGGTCCCAAATTGATCCCCTAAAACCTAGCCGAAGTGAAGCTTTTATTCTGATTTTTCGTCTTAGCGTCGAGACGCTGTCAAGACAGCGTCGCGACGCTGCCTCTTATACGCGTGTTCTGAATAAGGAAAAACGGTAGCGTCGGGACGCTTCCTATCATAGCGTCTCGACGCTGTAAGCTTTACGCGCCTAATCTGATATGGAATGTGAGCGTCGAGACGCTCAAGGGCTAGCGTCTCGACGCTAGACTGCTGTTGACCGAGAATTGACTTTTCTCCACTTTTACTCTTTTCATTCCTTTGCATCTTTTCACGCCCCGAGCACCCGATTAACTCTGATATTGCATTATAGCTCCAATCAACCATTTCCTACAAAATAAACATTAAAGTGCAATAAAATGGCCCAAACATCATAAAAGACTAGCTAAATTAAATAAGTAAAAGTAGCTAGCTATGCTCGCTATCAAATACCCCCAAACTTAAGCTTTTGCTAGTCCTCGAGCAAACTCTAAATCAGACATATAATGGAAGAATAGATGCAACAATCATAACTCAATCCTCGAGGCTCAAAAGTCAATAACCAAGTAAGCAAGAGATATGCACATAAGGACCAATGAGGGAGACAAATTAAAATTTTTCCAAAATTAACTTGCACAAGCGAGATCTAACTCAGCAAGATCAGACTCTACTAGCCCGGGATTGGATTATTAAACTCTCAGCTCATCTTCCCTCTACACTGGCACTAAGGCTTCACTAATGAGTTAATGCAACAAATTAGTTTGTTTATCTCCATACTTAGGTGCTTTTAATTAACAATTGAATTCAGCATGTAAATGTGGCACTAGCTTTCACACACCCATTGCAGGGACCCTTAACCTGAGATTTCTCTGGTTGGCCTAACTGATCACAACAGGGGTAGCTCTTTTTGCCTTAATCTTTATTAAACATTGCAAACTGTGCACAGGCCATGGCATAATAATTTTCTTTTCAACAGTAACAACAAGAATGATTTTTCGTTATGAACATAATAGCAGATATTCTTTTCTTTTCTCCTAAGCAAGATCAAACATGCTAATTTGCAAAAAATTAACTCTTTAGCTCTACCCTACACCTATCGAGGTGACAACAAGCATATGAACCCAATAATTCGCTCCTAAGCATTCAAATCCAAATCTAGCCAAGACAGATACTCTACTCATGCAAGCCATCTCCTAGAAAAATTTTAAAAAGTCTCCCTTTTTGGGCACTTATGCTTACATCTCATCACAAGCTTGAAAATTGACAAGAAAGACTATCCTAGGACATCATAATCATGCAAAAGTAGCATCCAGAAAACAACCATATGCATCATTCAAAGAAAGCTCAAAACTATAGCCCGAACTCAGATGCTCAAGGGCTCCACAAACATGCTAATCCACCCCCAAACTTAAAATATGCATTGTCCTCAATGTATAAAGAAAATAAAGCATAAACAAGCATGAGAAATAAAAGAATGACAGGAGTGAATAATACTGGCCTGGAATGATGATGACTTCTTGCTTGAGAGCTTGGAATCTTGGAAGTTTGAAAGCAAAGGAGAGGAAGAAAACAAGACCTACAAAAAAAAAAAAAAACAATAAATCAAAAACAAAAAGAAAACACACTAACTTACTTGGGTTGCCTCCCATAAGCGCTTGTTTAACGTCATTAGCTCGACGTGTTTGTCCAGTCTGTCAAGGCACATAAAAATTCTTGTATTTCTTTGGGCCCTTCTTCCTTGAATCAATATACCCAACGATCGCTAGTAAACTTACTAGTTTCTCATGGGCCCCTGAAACAGAATTATTTTTGGTATTTTTGAATAAAAGAAGCATAAAAGGAGAAATATCAAAATAAAGAGACTCTGACTCTAAAACTGACTCGTGAGAATAGAAAAAAGAACAATCAAAATCTACAAAGGATGGAGAAGATAAAACAGACGAAGGTTTTTCAACCTCAAACTCTACCTCCTGAACTTCCTCTAACACTACAAGCTCATTTTCTTTTTTCTCCTCACAACCATGTTCTTGAAAGGTGCTCCAACTCTCCAATTCGTCCCCATTATTCATGCAACTCACCCCTAACTGCTCATCCTCATCAAGATCGAAAGAACTACGCTCATGAATGAGTGCCAATGAATCATCGACCACATGACTTACTAGACAACTTATGGAAGTGGATCCCACCTCACTAACTTCCTGTGGAGCTTGAAGTCCTCTAATGATTTCATCAATTTTTAGACTCCTCGCTCTAGACTCCTCAATATAATTTTGAACTATGCTTTCCAAGGAAGAATTTTCATTTAAAGGGGTATAACTTGAAGATGAAAAATTGGAATATGGTGTTGAATAAAAAGCCATTCAAATCAATTAAAGCAACAATGATAGTTAGGCTTTCAATCAAACAATAACCTAACCAGAACACATGACAAAGACTCAATTTAAATATTGAAAATATAATCTAGAAAAGGAAACAAAATAACCTAATATGGAATGCAAAAAATAGATATGGCAAAACACGAATAAGGAAACTAATCTAGAAAGGGAAAAACAAGAACAAATAAGGAAAAGATTTCACAACTAAAAGAAAAACTAACCTAAAAATCAAATATGGAAAGCAAAACAAATAAGGAAAAAAATGCAATAAAAAAAAATAAAAATACACCCTAAATTAAGATCAAGCAATTTTTTCACAATATCAATTTAACTAAATGTGCCAATCCCCGGCAACGGCGCCAAAAACTTGATGTGGACTTTTCCTAACCGCAAGCGCACGGGTCAAGTAATAATATAGTGAATAGTAAATTCGAATGTCGTCCTCTGGATTGGATTTTTAAGCAAATCGAGTATTGTGAATTATCTTGCCCAATTTTATTTAGGGATCAAAAAGTGATGAAAAGATGATGATAAAACCAAATCAAAGCAAGTAAAAAGAATGGAAATTCAATTGGGAAAACTACTTAGGGAATTGATTTCGCCGATTTCGTTTAGGATTGATTTTAAAGAATAAGTTATTATGCACAATGAAATTATGAGCCAAAGACCCTTTAATCACAACTACCTCTCCCGAGTATAATTGATTCTCATGCAAATTAACCAACTTGATATCCCTATCTAAGTTTATTAACATGCAAGGCAATGAGATCTTTTAACCAATTCTAAAGATAATCTAAAACCGTCAAGAATTAGAAAGTAAACTTTATTCATGCAATCTTGAGTAAGTCTATATCAATTCCCCTCTCCCGAGCTAGATTCGAAACTTAAATCATCCAACTAATGGCCAATTAATTGAAAGCATTAAATCAAGATTACAAACACAATAACATTGCACAACTTAAACCATAAATCAATCCATAAACTTAATCAACTACATCAATCCCTAAGCTACAAGTTTAGCTACTCATGAATGAAAATACAATCTCAACTAAACAAGTAAAAGCCATAAATCTAACTTAAGGAAGAAAAGGGAAAAGAAAACTCAATGTAGGCCGAGTCCCGACGTCCCCGTCACGATCCCCACGAACAATGGGTTGATTTCCAAGTTCCTCCTTTGTTTGCAGCCTCAAAATCCTCTATTCTGTCCTCTTTACGGCTCCAAAAGGTCCCAAATTGATCCCCTAAAACCTAGCCGAAGTGAAGCTTTTATTCTGATTTTTCGTCTTAGCGTCGAGACGCTGTCAAGACAGCGTCGCGACGCTGCCTCTTATACGCGTGTTCTGAATAAGGAAAAACGGTAGCGTCGGGACGCTTCCTATCATAGCGTCTCAACGCTGTAAGCTTTACGCGCCTAATCTGATATGGAATGTGAGCGTCGAGACGCTCAAGGGCTAGCGTCTCGACGCTAGACTGCTGTTGACCGAGAATTGACTTTTCTCCACTTTTACTCTTTTCATTCCTTTGCATCTTTTCACGCCCCGAGCACCCGATTAACTCTGATATTGCATTATAGCTCCAATCAACCATTTCCTACAAAATAAACATTAAAGTGCAATAAAATGGCCCAAATATCATAATAGACTAGCTAAATTAAATAAGTAAAAGTAGCTAGCTATGCTCGCTATCAGCAGCAATACAGCAAGGCTATTGGTTGGACATTGGCTGACATTCAGGGATTTAGCACATCTTTTTGTATGCACAAAATCACTCTAGAGGAGGGATCCTTTAGGAGTATTGAGCAACAAAGAAGGCTTAACCCTACAATGAAAGAGGTTGTTAAAAAGGAGGTGATTAAATGTTTGGATGCTGGCATCATTTATCCAATTGCAGATAGCAATTGGGTAAGCCCAGTCCAATGTGTTCCTAAGAAAGGAGATGTCATTGTGGTGAGCAATAAAGACAATGAGTTGATCCCAACCAGGACAGTAACTGGCTACAGGGTTTGCATGGATTACAGGAGGCTTAATAAAGCTACCCGTAAGGACCATTTCCCTCTACCATTTATTGACCAGATGTTGGACAGATTGGCTGGTCAGGCCTACTACTGTTTCTTAGATGGTTATTCTGGGTAAAACCAGATTACTATTGCTCCTGAGGATAAGGAAAAAACCGCTTTCACCTGCCCTTATGGGACGTTTGCTTTTAGGCGAATGCCTTTTGGCCTTTGCAATGCTCCAGCAACATTTCAGCGGTGTATGTTAGCAATTTTTTATGATATGATTGAGTCCACTGTTGAGGTATTTATGGACGATTTTTCAGTTTTTGGAGGGTCTTTTCAGAGTTGTTTGGATAATTTAGGTAAGGTGTTAAAGAGATGTGAGGATACCCATCTAGTCCTTAATTGGGAGAAATGCCACTTCATGGTGAAGGAGGGCATAGTGTTTGGTCATAGGATTTCTAAGAATGGTCTAGAAGTTGATAGAGCAAAAATTGAGGTTATTGAAAGATTAGAACCACCGAATTCAATGAAAGGAATTTGGAGTTTTTTAGGTCATGCTGGATTTTGTAGAAGATTCATAAAGGATTTTTCCAAAATCAGTAAACCTCTTTGTAACTTATTGTGTACTGATCATGTTTTTTACTTTAATGCAGATTGTATGAAGGCTTTTGAAACTTTAAAAGCTGCTTTAATCTCAACACCCATTCTTTGTACACCTAATTGGAATTTACCATTTGAGGTAATGTGTGATGCAAGTGATGTTGCAGTAGGTGCTATGCTGGGGAAAAAGCAGGGCAAATTTATCCATCCTATATATTATGCAAGCAAGGTTTTAAATGAGGCACAGGTCAACTATACAACTACTGAAAAGGAGTTGTTAGCTGTTGTGTTTGCTTTTGAGAAATTTCGGCCATATTTGGTTGGATCCAAAGTGACGGTGTTAAGGGATCAAGCAACAATAAGGTATTTAATGACTAAAATAGATGCAAAGCCTAGACTAATTCGTTGGGTTTTATTATTGCAGGAATTCGACTTGGAGATAAAGGATAAAAAGGGATCAGAGAATGTCATTGCAGATCATTTGTCTCGTCTTGATCCATCATCATCTTTGCTGAAGCAATCTGCCATTTCCGATTCTTTTCCAGATGAACAGCATTTTGCTGTTGAGGTAAAGGTAGTCAGGGATGCCCCTTGGTATGCTGATATTGCCAATTTTTTGGTTAAGGGAGTCCCTCCTATTGACATGGATTGGAGGCAGAAGAAAAAGTTTAAGCATGATGCAAAATTTTTCTATTGGGATGAGCCATTTATGTATAAGCAATGCTCTGACGGTATTATTCGTAGGTGTGTTTCAGGTGATGAAGCAAGGGAAATCCTGCCGCAAAGTCACTCTTCGCCGTATGGAGGCCATCTCAGCGGTCAGAGGACAGCTATGAGGATATTGCATTGTGGATTCTTCTGGCCTACCTTATTTAAGGATGCCCATTGGTTCTACAAGCAATGTGATGCTTGCCAAAGGAGAGGAAACTTAGGGCCTAGAGATGAAATGCCTCTTACTTACATTTTAGAAGTTGAATTATTTGATGTATGGGGTATTGAATTTATGGGGCCACTTCCCCCTTCTAATGGTAATGTTTTTATCTAATTGGCAGTTGATTACGTGTCCAAGTGGGTTGAGGCCATCGCATGCCATCAGAGTGATGCCAAGACAGTAGCAAGGTTTCTTCAATCGCACATCTTTGCGCGGTTTGGGACACCTAGAGCTCTAGTGAGTGATGAGGGTACACATTTTGTTAATAATGTCTTAACTAAGCTGTTAGCTAAGTATGGGATTAAGCATAAGATAGCTACCCCTTATCACCCACAAGCAAATGGTCAAACCGAAATAAGCAATAGGGAAATTAAATCTATTCTAGAGAAAGTAGTCCATCCATCTAGAAAGGATTGGTCTTTTAGGTTGGACGAGGCTCTTTGGGCTTATAGGACAGCCTATAAGACTCCTCTAGGTATGTCTCCCTATAGGTTAGTATATGGGAAAGCCTGTCATTTACCATTAGAACTAGAGCATAAAACATTTTGGGCTTTGAAAAAATTGAATTTTGATCTGAGTCGTGCAGGAGCAATAAGAGTGCTGCAGCTTAATGAACTGGAGGAATTTCGTCAATTTTCTTATGAAAATTCGAAAATGTATAAAGAAAAGACTAAGTTGTGGCATGACAAGAAAATTAAGTCTAAAGAGTTTGTCAAAGGTGAGAGAGTTTTGCTGTATAATTCTAGATTAAAATTGTTTCCTAGAAAATTAAAATCTAAGTGGTCGGGGCCATTTATTGTGATTGAGGTTTTCCCCCTGGAGCAATTACTTTGCAGGATGAAAAAGATGGGAGAGTGTTCAAAGTGAATGGACAGCGTGTGAAACATTATTGGGGAGAGGAGTTTCAGTCGAAATATCCTTCCCTAAAGTTGGTTGATGATTGAGAGAGCAAGATTTTTGCGGAAGCATTTTACAGAGCATTATTTTGAGCTCCCAGTATTTGTTGTGATTTTATTTCTCGCCGATTTGATTTGATTTTAATTCGAATTATTGTAGATTTAGGTTGTTTAAATTTTGTGTAATTTATTTTAAGTTCGTTGATATTCTTAGTTTAGTAGATTTTATTTTCGAGTATTTTATTATTTTTGGCCAGTTTAGTTTTTTATTTATTTCAATTAGATTTAATTAGATTCTAATTCAGTTTTGATTTTTTTTTTCGTTGCTTAATTTCTGATTAGGTTTAGATTTAATAAAGATTTTCTTCATTTATTCGGCTTAAAATAAAGATAAAAGATAAGATTTGATTTAAGCGGATGAATTCAAATTTTCTGATTTGATTTTCTATTTTAAATTTGAATTCTGTATCCAAGATTCTTCAGGTAATCTTTTGTTCAGAGGGGTTGTTGCGGCAAAGTTATGGCTGGAGCTAATCGTTCGTCTGAATAAAGAGGGTCCTGTGGTGAATTAATTATTTTTACCGTTTGATTTTGATTTCTGTGGGCAGGTAAATTGTAGGGATGCTGCCACGTGTTGTGCAGATATAATCCGACGGTCTAGCCGTTTGGCAGAAATTATTATTTACCTTGGGCGATTGGAAATTCAAAATTTTACCGTTAATTTGATTTTCAAATTAAATGATGTAAACAGTAATCCCATTTAATGAGGAGGAAAAATCTTTCGGTTACGATTTGATTTGTTGCGGCTATTTAGTCACTAGCCTTCGGTAAGTTCTTCTCACTTCATCTTCTTGATTCATCCCTGCCATTTGCATTCTTCTTTCTTTCTCTGTGTGCGATAAAAATTACTTTGAGTCTTCAAATGGCTAAAACGAGAGCGAGAAAAGAGAGAGATAACGAGGAAGAGGAGGTACCCGTTACGCCCGAGGTACAGAAGGTGAAAACAAAGAAAAAGAAGACACCAGAGGAGAAGAAGATCTGAAGATCAAGAAGTTGTGCAGAAGGTTGTGGAAGATGTTGCTGCCACAGTAGTAGAAGAAGAACTGAAGGAACCAGAGGAACAAAATCCAGAGCAGACGAAACCAAGAGTTGCGGATACAGAGGATGTTCAAGAAAGGAATACCGAGGAAATTCAAGAAATACAGAATGAGGATGTGCGAGAGGAGCAGGCAGAGATTGCGCCTGAAAAAGATAATGAGCCAGTTCAGGAGGCTCGAGTAGAGGTGATAATGTTGGAGGTACCCAGACGTCGCCGCATTAAGCGAAAAGCGGGCCACGTCAGGGTAGTCCGAACTGATACCCCCTCACCTACAACTACTGACTCCGAAAGAGAGAATGCAGAGAAAGAAAAGCGTGAGAAGAAGGAGGCCGAGGAAAAAGCAAGAGAAGAAACAGAGAACAAGGCTGAGGAAGAACGGTTGCTCAAGCGAAGGGCGGAAAAGGGCAAAAGTGTTGCTGAAGCATCGGAAGAACCTGATGAGATAGAAGAGCCACAGTTGCCATATGATCGCTTCGTCAACAATTCTGCCAGAGCAAAATATGTTGAGCTGCTGAAAAGAGATTTTTTATTTGAGAGAGGATTTAGCGGTGATCTTCCGCATTTTCTGAGGACTGGTATTGCAGACCACGGCTGGGGATTGTTTTGTGCAAAGCCTGAGTTTGTAAACGCGCAGGTGGTGCACGAATTTTATGCTAATATTGACAAAGAAGATGGTTTCCAGGTGATTGTTCGAGGAGTCGAAGTAGACTGGAGTCCTAGTGCTATTAACGCACTGTATAACCTTCAGAATTTCCCCCACACAACGTATAATGAGATGGTTGTAGCGCCATCTAATGAGAAGCTAAGCGATGTTGTACGGGAAGTGGGTATTGAAGGGGCACAGTGGCAGCTTTCAAAAACTGATAAGATGACGTTTCAGTCAGCTTATCTGAAGAGGGAGGCAAACACATGGATGGGGTTTATCAGACAAAGGTTGCTTCCAACAACTCATGACTCGACAATCTCTAGGGAACGGGTTCTTCTGGCTTTTGCAATTTTGCGGTCTCTCAGCGTTGATGTAGGAAGGATCATTGCCAGTGAAGTATCTGGATGTTGGAAGAAGAAAGTGGGGAAGCTGTTTTTCTCAAATACCATTACCATGCTTTGCAAGAGAGCAGGGGTTCCAGAGAATGAAGGGGATGTCATTTTGTTTGATAAGGGAATCATCGACACGTCTAACTTGGCACGGCTTCAGCGTATGCAGGAGGTACGTGTTGCACGATTTTAATCCCACCAGCGAACGGGTCGTCACAAGTAATATAGTGATTTTGAGTATAGAGTATCGTCTCCACAGGGATTGGATTTATTCAATTAATTACCACAAATAATCTTGCTTAGCTTTATTTAGAGAACAAAATCTAATGCCGAAAAGAATAATAAAAAGCTAATCTAGAAAGCAAAAGATAAATGGAGACACAATTTCATGGGATAATTCTAGAGTTGTTGATTTTATCAATTGGACCTTTAATGCTTAATCAATTAACTAATATGGATTAACTAATCATTTGATTCATAAGTCTAGAAGCCTAATGACAAGGACTCTCCTGCCGGTCTCCTCCTATCTCATACCTTTCAATAAAGAATCTCCTTTCAGTCTCATCTTTATTTACTTAGCATGGCATTACGACCCTTCAGTACAACCTCTAACGTTATTTATTTTATCCCGTGTCACCCAGGTAAATAACTGTTAGTCATGCATTCAGTTCTAGTCTAAGCTTCTCTCCGTCGAGTTTCCACTTAGTAATGATTCATTTAATCAGTGATCAGTTGATTAAAAGCATTACGGACAAAATGCACAAATGAACAATAATGACAATTAAACCACATCAATTCATTAATTCAGCAGAGGTTCAACATCTAAATCAATCTCATAGAATTTAGGAATTTACTACTCATAATCACTAAAATTCAATAATTCCTAATCACAACAATTCTAGAAACTAAAACATAAAGGAAAAGAGAAGAGAAATGCTCATAAAAGTGTCGATCTCCTCGATCCCGCGCCGACCTCCTTCGTTCCCGAGCTCCAAAGATCTTCAACAAAGCTCCAAAACTCTCCCAAAAATCCCCAACTTTAGTGTGGATTCTAGAATGGGGTGAAAACCCACAAATTGGCACACAAAATATGGATGCAAAAGGCTCCTTTTATAGGCTCCCAGCAGGCGTAGCGTCGCGACGCTCTGACGTCATCTTTTCTTGGGCTCCAAGACGTTGCAGCGTCGAGACGCTATCTAGACAGCATCGCGACGCTACCCAATTTCATGATTTTTCCGCATAGCTGCCTAGCGTCGAGACGCTATGCCTTTGTCGGGAAGCTCTAGGCATAGTGTCTCAACACTAGGCCCTGAATCTTCAATAATGGCCCGATTTTGACTCAATTTTTGGGCCTCCAACTTTCTTTTGGCCCAAATGCTTCTTATAATGGATTTTGGACTCTTTTCTTGACCCAAATTGATAATTTAAGACTTGAAATTCATGAATTTGGGCTTCTAACTCATTCTTCTTGGCTTTTTGGATTTGGGTCTTCAATGTAATTCTTCAAATTGCTCCAAAAGCCTCCAAAATCATCTAAAATCTCTCAAAATTCTGATTTTTCTTCTTTGACTCGGTTTTCTGAAATTTAAACAGAAAATGGCATGAAAGCACACAATTCAAGCATAAAACTAGCTAAAATTGATAGGAAAATGATGACATTTTTGTATGTCATCACACCCCCAAACTTAAACCTTTGCTAGTCCCGGGCAAAGCTAAAACCATATATATGAATCAACTATTGCAAATGCATGACTCTAAGCTCAATGATCAAAATAATGAACTATAACAATTAAAGGAAATATTTAAACATATTCTTTCATCACAAAATTTAAATTTAAACTCTTCATCCCTTGCGTGTGTGTGCGAGCTTCCTTATTAGGTCTTTACTAGCCTAGAAAAGGTTTATAGAATCCTCAGTTCATCTTCCCCCTACACTGGCCCTAAGCTCTAATTATCCAGCATCCCAAAAATCAAGAAAGGAATATCCCACTAAGGTGCCTAAAACAACGGGGTATGCCTCCCCCAAACTTGCATTTTTTTTATCCTTTTAGATGTAGCGCCTTCGTTCTGGCTTGCAAACATTGGTGATGAAAGCATCCAACTACGAGCGCCTCATCTTTCAGGTTGTTGAGGCATGCTCATTTCTTTCCAGCACTTTCATGCAAAGGCAAACGATGGGTGTCATGAATTCCCCTAGTTACTAACGCTCTCAAGAAAGTGGAGCATTCTTTTTTTTTCTTTCTTTTCCCTCTTTTTTTTCATATATTTTTCTTTTCACACTTTTTTTTTCATTTCCTCTTTTCTTTGTAGGCTAATAAACATGATTTTTCTCCTAAGTAAAACATTACAGACTCTCATGCAGTTCAATCTTTCAAATCCGATCTTAAGCCTATCGGAGTGACAACAAACATCTAGATAATCACTACAACAAATTATGCTTTTAATGTCGGACAGAAAAAAATGCGTGGGCCTTTTAATGTCGGACGAAAAAACGCGCGGCCTTTTAATGTCGGATGGCGGACTTTGAAAATTTTTAGACTTTTAATGTCGGGCATTGCCTGACATTAAAACTCCATTTTAAAAATATTAATTCGTGGCAGTTTTAAAACAAAATTTTCTCTCCTTGTGCCTTTACTTTCTCTCTCCCCGACATCTCTCGTCTTCTCTCTCCTCAACATTTCTCTTTTCCCCCTTCTCTCGCCTCTTCACTTTCGTCTTCTCTCATCTTCGCTGATCTTCCTTCAAATCACACCCATTTCTTCAACTCCCTCCATTATTAAATCTCTATCTTCTTCAATCCTTCACCAACAACAATCTCAACTCCACCTTCTTCTTCTTCTTCTTCTTCACTTCCAAAACCCCAAAATCTCCATTTCTCCTTCCTTTTCTTCCTCTCCATGGCCTCTGATTCCAATTTCTGGCTTCCTCCCAACTTTTTATCCGACCACGACACCCTCCCCGGAAAACCCACCTCCGTCGCCGCCTTCCCCACCGACTTCCCTTATGACTTCAGCCCCTCTGTCGTTGATTCTCCAGTCGAATCTGTCCTTGGCTCCAACGAGACCGACAGCACCGCCAGAAACGACGATGACGAGGAAGACTTTCTCGCTACGTTGACGCAGCGGCTTACTCAGTCCACCCTTCGTGATTCTCAAAAACTTGTTTCTGTCCACAAATCCCAAGTACCCATCTGTTGATTTTTCTTTTATTGACTCGATTTTTGTCTCTTCGATGAGTTTCTGATTTCCGGGCGACTCTGTTTTGCTTACCTTTCGTCGCCGACTTGAAGCAGTACATCTCCGGCTCGGTTTTCCTTCTCCTCGTCTTCCAAACGCGTGGATTTTTTTTGTTCGACGCGATGACTGGAAGCTTACCCACGTTGACTTGATCTTTTCCCCTCACCGTCGGTCACTGAGCTCTTAATCTCCGACATGAGGTGGGTTTTTTTGTTTAATGTAAATTATTTGAGTAAAATTTAGATCTCTTCCCCAGAATCTAAGCCTAGATCTTCAATCTCTTTAGCTTTTACTTTCATTTACTCTTTCTTTTTCTTTTTTGTTTCCCTTAATACTTTACGTCGCCCATTTCCTCCGCTGAAATTTTGCAAGAGGTTTCTTCTCTGTGTTTCCATGGAAGTTTCCCCTGGTGAGTACAACTTTCTATGGCTTTATAGTTCATGTATTTTTGTTCTTGCTACTCGTTGCTCATTCAGTTCATCGCAAAGGAAGAAACGGAGATTTTTGTTTCCCTACACTTGCGCGTAAGAGAATTTAATATGTTCCTCGTTTTGGAATCTATTTTGCGTGAAAATTTGAGTTTGAGTTTCGATGTTTGTTGTGTGTTGAAATAAAATCGTCTGGGTCATGGAATCTATTTTGATGTTAATTGAAATGGCAAAAAGGATAGATAACTAGAAATTTGGGAAGAAGGCAACGGAGATGGTCATTTGTTATGCCTCTTTCGCACATACCTGTCAGTATAAATTAGAATTAGGATTGAAAGATGGAAAACTTTGGTTCTTTTGACATGTTTTCAAATTACCAGTTTAAGATCAGTGTAGTGGAAACTAAGGGAAAGATTTAGAGGGAAGAAGATCTATTTTACTCTTCAAATATCATTTTGTCATAACAAATCTAATTTTGCATTTTAGTATGGTCAACAAACATTTGATACATTCAAGAGTACTGGGAATTATGGTGTTATAGTCTTACTTTTCATTTCTACTCTATAACTTCCCTCAGGCGCTTGGTTTTTTTTTGTTGTTGTTAATGATGCATTTTGTATCTAGTTTTGGTTTAATTGAGGAACAACAACTCATAGACCTCCAAAATTTGTTAGGTCTCAAGAAGTCCTAGTAAACTTATAGAGCAGGCCACAATTTTAGACGGTAACTCAAATTTGATGCAATATGAAGCTGCCACATTTCTTGTAAACAACGAGAAAAAGGAAAAAAACTGCAGCATAAAGGTGGAGGAAAATCCACAAGAAAGAAGGCCAGCCTTAAACCAAAAGAGGGCTAGGTTTTCTTTAAAACTTGATGCTAGGTAATGCTTATAATATGTGAAGTTTGCCTACCTTTTCTTTAAGAAAAAAAAATAAAACTCTAGCCAACTTTTATGACATCTTCATCTGATAGGAAACCTCCTGTGAACTTGGAACCAACATTTGCCAGTAAACAATTGAAAGACTCCGAAGAGGTATTTTTTGGCCTATGAAAGGGTTGAAAAGTAAGTTGTGCTTATACTTCCTTTTTCGCACATATTTCAGATGCATATAGATTTTTGTTATCAATATTTTCTTCTATATTTTCAATTGATCCTTGGATGCCAAAAGAGAAATTCAAAAACAGATGGAAACAGTTTTGAAGGACTTGAACCAACAAAAGAGAGATCCAAAAACAATGGAAACAGTTTTCAATTGATCCTTGGATGCTTTTTCTCTTTGGTTGTTCGGTTTCCTTCTTTGGAACTGTGTTTGTTGACTGGTTTTGCCCTTGTGCTCACTTTTCTTGTGATTGGAGGGGTGTTTATTTGTGTTTTTCCCATTACAGTCTTTGTGTTTGCAAATCAATAGTCTGCAACTTGACAGTATATCAGAGTTCTTATCAAATGCATTACAGCCGCCAGAACCTTTATCAGTAATTCCAACTTTAATTAGCTTCTCATAGACTTGTGATTTTACATGGAAGATAAATTTAATTTTGCTTTTCAATCTAAGTTTGGTTGGGACTGACTAGAATTATTTTGAATAGAACAAAGAGAAATCAGTTGCTTTGAAAACAATGGTGGATGGCCAGGTTATGCTGTATTCGGTAAGTTTTTCTTGTTGCTCCAGAGGTATATTCTGTTAAACTTTGGTTAAAGTATATTTTTTTTTGTTTATATACCGTCTATCCATTTAAATATTATTTTAGGTGATCAATAACAAAGACTATGACGGGGCAAAGACTGATTTGTGGTCTTGTGGTGTATTTCTTTTTGTTTGTTTATATACCACCTACTATAACTCTCTTAGTCATAGACACAAATATAACTCTTTCTGTTTTGTTTTGTGTGAAGCAGCAAACCGCGATATCATTTTTCCTTGAGAAAATGATAACATAGTTCCATTCATGACTTGACAACATAACATAGTTCTTCTTATTCTAATGTTTTTCTAGTTATTTGCTTTTGGTATTTAAATATGTCTTTGTTAACCTCGAATTAGTCAATTGCAAGGTTAATATGAAAAGTAAGTCTAAATAAAGATGATATTTTTAATGGTAGCCAATTATGATCATTTTAAGATAAATAATTAGTTGGATCTTTTTAAGGTTTCTGAAACAATTTGGATACTTGATTTTTAAGGTCTATCCATGGAACTGAGTTCTTGCTTTTCCGTGGTTGTATAAAGTAATCAACCCATTTTGATGTCAGATGATGCAAATTTTGTTATGCAAGTGCAAGGTAGCTCAAGATCCCTGCAACCTTGGTTCTGCGTTATCTTTGAAGGAGGGAGATCATCCTCTCCAATTTGTGAGTTTTGAATTCATCTTTATCTGCAATGAAATAATCTGGAAGTTGTTGTTGTTGTCTTTCATAGTTTTTCTCTACAAATGCACATGCTAGAATTTCCTAGAAGAACAAGAAAAATAATCATATACCCATGAAAGAGATAACTAAAAGACTTTTTTTTCCACCAAACATTTACAATTTGTCACTTAGACAGGAAGTTTTGAAGTTGAGGTGGAAATAGATTTTTGGTTCTTCACCTGTTGTCCTCCTGTTGTCAATAAAAGCTAAAGATGTAGTGATCTAATTCTTTTTTTATCTCATGGCAACTCGATGGAATGTCTACTTATATTCTGCTTTTAAGGATTGTGCACTCAAGGTTATTCTTATATATTGATTCATTAGCTTTGGAATACGTCATTTGTGTTTCTTTCTTTTTCGAGAATAGAAAATAAACAGGGGCTTTTTTACACTTCTAATGAAATATTCATGTATTTTGCTTAAAAATAAAGAAACATTTGCCTACTAATACTTCTAATATATTTTTTCAACATATGCTAATTCTTGGTTTGCATTTCAACGTATTAATGATCAAATTGTGATCTTATTATCTTTTCACTTTTCAGATTCTCAAGAGTTCTAGGTAGCATGGAGACTTTTTACTAGTTGGCATACATAATTATCAAACTGTGAGGTACGTTATTGATTCATTAGCTTTAGAATTTTTGGAGTCTTGTTGTGAACCTGAAGTGTTGTGAGGTTGTAGTTGGGCGGTTTTTTATATAGAAGTGTGTTTCTCTTGTTTAACAGGTTTAAAAATTTTTGGGTTAGCCATATGTATGTCGTTATGCTGTCGAAATTTTTGGAGCATCCGGTTAGAATTAGGATAGAAGCTTTAGTAATGTCGCTAGGTTAAGTATAGAAACCTTGAGTGTTACAGGTTCTTTGAAGGGGTTAAACTTGATCTCTATAAGTTTATAAGTTTTTGGAGTTTATTGGGTTTTCTAACAAATTTGAATCGACCAGTTTGGTAAAGTTAATGAATGGATGTGTACTCATGATTCTTATTATTTTAAACACTGTAATTAAAAATTGGTTTGGTTTGGTCAAATATTTAGAATCCAGTGTGACTCTTTTAGGAGGAATATAGTTTTTCTTTGTAGGGAGGAATATATTTTTTCTTATTTTGAACTATATAATTGTGTTTGAGTTTAGGTTTCTTTAGAAAGTGCTTCCTCGCTATCATTTTTATGCAAGTAAGATTTATAATTTGCCTTTATTGACGTCATGATTATGCCTTTAACAAGAAGAAATTGTGCATTGTTTGAGCAACTTGGCTCCAAGCAATTAGGACAATTTCCTTATACGTTATTATAGATTAAACTAGTTTTTTCATTAAATGCAGCCTCTCTTTTACCCGTAAGTCTTGAACTTTAATTTTAGTTTAAGAATTTGATTGGAGATGTGTGTCGATTGTATTTCACTTATACGTTTTTTATTTGTATAAGGTTTGGAATTCATCTTGTTAAGTGAGAACTGTTGCAGATGATGAAATGGATATTCTTGAAAAGAAGCTAGAAGATGAACTTGGGAAAGAGCATTTAAGGAGTTGTGTACTTATTTTGTTTAGTAATTTTACTTTTTCTTTGTAAATTTGGTTCATGGATGTGATTTGTGGATGGATGGAAAGTTTCATGTATTATATACACTGTTATATTTTATTAATTAAATTCATGTACGTTGAGTTTTAGTTGTGTAAAAGTACTTTCGAGATTTTATTTTGTGTATATGTTTAAATTCTATTTTGTTTATAGGTTTCTACAAAAATGAAGAAATGGTATTGTTGGTTAGCTACGTGTGCAACAAACAATTTTTTTTTTTTTAATTTAATATCACACATTTAGTGTCAGACACTTTTAATGTCACAACTTTTAATGTCGGGCAATGACCGACATTAAAAACTGACCGACATTAAAAGTGACTTTTAATGTCAGACAAATTGTGGTTGACCGACATAAAAAGTTCACTTTTAATGTCGGTCAAAGCTTGTTGAATGACATTAAAAGGACCTTTTTAATGTCGGGCAATGACCGACATTAAAAGGGTATTTTTAATGTGGACAAAGCTTTTAATGTCGGTCAATGACCGACATTAAAAGCGACCGACATTAAAAGAGGCTTTTAATGTCGAGCAATGCCCGACATTAAAAGCGACCGACATTAAAACTTTTAATGTCGGTGTTTTTAATGTCGGTCAGTGACCGACATTAAAGACTTTTAATGTCGGGCATTGCCCGACATTAAAAGCCAAATTTGTTGTAGTGAATATAATCCAGTTCTAAGCATTCAAAACCATATAAGTAGGCTAAGTGCTCAACATGTGCTAGGAAATCAAAGAAAAAAATTAATTTACATGAATCTTGAACATGGTTTGATATTTCACAAAAATTGAACAAAATTCATTATCTAGATCATATCATAGACCGTCCTCATCAAAACAGATGCAATAGAATCATCATGAAAAAAATTTCGTTCAGATCAGAACAACAAAGCCTCCCCCCCAAACTTAAATAATACATTGTCCTCAATGTATCAATTATCCAGACTAATTAAGCATGCATAAGGACAATTAAAAAATAAAGGGAGAACGGTACTACCACCATACATTGTCTTCTGAATTTTTTAAGCTTGGACTGGTTAAGCTTAATTAGGTTAAGGTATTCTGATCCCCAGAAACCTTTTGCTTGAGCATTTCTTCTAGCCTGGTCGTTGCTGTGGCAAAGAAGATTCTGAGGTAGTGTCGATCTATGAGATCCACTTTAAGCTTAGTTCTAGTCCCACGCTCAGTTTAAAATTCCGATAGAAAAATTTAAGTTTGGGGGTATGATTGCAAAAATAAATGATTCATTGGGGACAATGAATAATTCAAGTTTGGGGGACTTTTTGCTACTCCAATTGTTTTGCTCGAGCCTTCCTCTCCTTCATTTAAAAATTTGTTAGGTTGTTGAGTAATCGGGGACATTTGTGATACCCACAGTTTGTCTTCGCGTCAAAAGATGACCTAGGAGATGTTGGAGAATGGAAAAATTATTTGTTGAAAAAAAATTGATTGTTGAAAATTTTGCTGAGAAAATTCATGGAGCAAAAGTTTTGAAGGATGAATGTTAATCCAGCAGTTTTTCTGCCTCCCAGAACTTAGGTGAGCTTCATCATAAAATGTCGCCATTCAGAGGGGCAAGAGATGGAATAACTAAGGATTTTTTAGCTTTTCAAAGAGTATTTAGTCTAGTTGGTGATGAGTTTGAGGCAATGGTATACTGCACCACAAAGTGGGTCATCACATGCTTAAGAGCTTATGACTGTAGGGCTGCTCAAAGTCTGAAAAAAAAAAATATAAACCCCTTGAAAATGTGTTTTGAATGTCTGATAATAGAGCTAGGTTGTGGCAAGTTCTTAGAATTGAGTTAAAAGTGGTGATTATTTGTCCATGCCGGAAGAATTATTTTGCTGCAGCAGAGCTTGGTTTTGCAGAATGCTCAGGTAAAGGTTGAAGGTAGTGTTGGACCGACTGGTTTGATTAAGCTATTCTTAGTCTAAAATTTTGAATTCTTAAGGGAAGGTTGGTTAGTATTGCTCGGGACGCGCAATAGTTCAAGTTTGGGAGTGTGATAACTCTCCAAAAGGTAGTTATTTAGGTCTCATTTCTATAGCGATTTGTGTGTCTTTTGTGCTTAATAAAGTTGGTTTTAGATATATATTATATGTTTTAATCCATTTGGAAGAATGGAAGCTTTGGAAGTTATTTTATGCAGAATGTATTGTTGAGCGACTGGAGGGAGCAAATTCTGTGCTGCAGCAAAGCTGGGAGCAAAACTGCCACGTCACAACTCGTTAGCCAAGTTGACAAACCGAATTCTGTTGAGTTATTCTCAAGATAAAGGAGCAATGAGAGCCATCCACGTGTCTAGGTCATCCTAATTCAAGCTTTCCTCAACTCTATAAAAGGAGGTAGCCGCCCAAGTCAAAAGCATTCCACTTTTGGGATGGAACATTCCATTCTTGGAAAGTTACTTCCACCTTTGGGAGCCGAATAGAGGAGAGAGATTGGAGATCATCTAGAAGACCAGCATTGCAAGCTGACCAAGGAGATTAATATTTCCTTTTATTATCTTGTGATTATGGACATGCTTACTCAGATTGTAACTTGTGTTTCCATGCATCTTATGAACTAAGTAACTTAGGTGTTGGTTAGGAAACAATGTGATTGACGTGCTTCATTTCTAGCAATAAATGTTGATTCTATGCATCTTGGTTAATTTTTGTGCTTATTTCTATTTTATGCCCGCCTGGCCAGCCGGTATGAATACCTCTCTCTAGTTTTAGGGATGATTTAGGGAGTGTGTGGCATTTAATCACACTAGATCATTGTGTATTGGTGAACGCCAGTGACTGAGCTAGGGATAGCTAGTTGCCTAGTGCTTGATCGGTAGTACTTCATTAGGGTTGAAACACATTCCAAAAGATCCAGAGTTCTGGGAGGAATTTGCTAATAAGACTGCAAGAGTTTTGCATGATCAATAATATTGCTAGAGCATCTTTTAAAACAGTTACTAAATCCTAACCAGCGCCTGTTTCTAATCTGTCTGCCTATTTGTTTACTTTATGTTCTGACATTTCTTTTGTTTCAGCAATATTCCTATAAAAACCAATCATTTTTACCATCTTTAAAACCATTGAAAAATTATACAAAATAGATAAAGTGAAAGCTAGTTTAGGCCTTGGATTGATAAATACTTATTACTTGTTGTGGACTGTGTATACTTGCACAGAGTTCTAGAGTCTTTTTATACCATATTTTTACTCACTCTAGGAACCCAACAGTATCCTATGCAATTAGTTTGCATAAGACTGGACCGGGAAATAGTAACTACTAGATGTAACGTCGTTAACTAGTTTAGGTTTCTATTTCATTAGGATGACCTAGGTAACTCGATCTCAATCCTGAGTCTGTTATGAACTCCTTTCAGAAGGGATTGTCCTTAGATTTGTATGGGTGAGAGTGGCCAGTTCGCCGACTCAATAATCCTACCATTTCAGGGGCACGACCGAATGGAGGTTGGGAACATAACAGTACAAGATGGAATTCACTTCTTCCCCTATTGGGGTAAGTAGATGTGTGTTCCCTTAAGGGCTGATTCTGGGACTTGAACAAAGGCACGTCGTCCTCTCCTGGCCCGAGAGGAACTCCTGTTTGGTGGTTGGACCCTAAACAACTTGTTCATTAGAGGGATTAGTGGTACTTAAGGAACCAGAGGTAACCTAGGGGTAAAACGGTAATTTGACCCAACTAGTGTTACGAACACACGTGAAGGATTGACCTACTGCATTGGTCGATATTCGTGGACACAGAAATATTCTATAGTGAGAAGAGTGCAGTTGTGGGTCTTTAGTGGAGTGACCCACAGTTAACAAATGTTGACTAACTTGGTTAATGAGTTTAGCCAATTAGTCTCGTATCGTTGGAGCTTCTGATCTGTAGGTTCATTAGGTCCCATTGGTAGCTCGTAAAGAGACTTGAGGCAACAAATATAAATTGTAAATTGAAAGTGTTCAATTTATTTGGGGAATCATATAATGTATATCGATGCATTATAATATAAAGTTTATGAAACTTTATAATATAATTTTTGAATTAATTTCAAAAATTAATTCTTGAGAGAGAATATTTGAAAGAGTTCAAATAAATTTAATATGAATTTGATACATATTAATTTTAATTTTAATAAAATCCCTAAGATTAAATATATGATATTTAATTAGGTAATTAATTAATTATGGAATTAATTAATTATTTATTAAAATTAGAGACCTTTTTCCTATTAGGAAAAGGTCTTGGCCTTTACTATATATAGGACCCTTGGGGTGGGGTGAAAGACATCTCATTCATTCTCCTACTCTCAGAGAATTCCCCTGAAGGCTCCCTTTAGACTCCCACCAGTCTCCTGCCTCTAGAAGTCTCAAAGTCATACCGGTGTAGCCATAGTGGTGGTGTTTGCAGTAGTTCGTGATTATATCACAAGCAGTTGGTGAATTTAATCTGAGTCGTCAACGAGAGTAAGTAATTTGTTACTATATATATTAGATTTAGATCTAATATTTTTGTATGCTTAGCCTTAATATATATTTAGAATAGTTCTAAGATTATTGCCAATGTATTGGTATTTTAGACTAAACAAAATTAATTACAAATCGGTCCCAATTACGCTTCCGCTTTACAGAATTACGGTATTCCAATCCTTCACATAGTCAACTCTCCTTTCTGAACATCAATTAAGGTCCTGCCAGTTGCTAAGAATGGTCGTCCTAAAATGATTGGAACTTCCTTATCAGCTTTACAATCTAGGATGATGAAATCTGCTGGCAATACGAATTTATCAACCTTGACTAACACATCTTCAATTTTGCCAGTCGGTTGTGTTAGTGACCTGTCAGCTAACTGTAAGGTTACAGTTGTTGGTCTTGCTTCACCTATCACCAACTGTTGAAAAACTGAGTATGGCATCAGGTTTATACTCGCTCCTAGGTCGCATAAAGCTCTGCCTACATTCCTTCCTCCAATGGAGCATTGAATCGTGAAGCTTCCTGGGTCCTTGAGTTTGGGAGAGATTTCATTTTTGACCAGTGCACTATAACATTCAGTAAGTGCAACTGTTTCATATTCTCCTAATCTTCTTTTCTTGGATAGAATGTCCTTCAGGAACTTCACGTAGGTAGGCATCTGTTCAAGCGCTTCTACCAACGAAATGTTGCTCCTTTAAAAAATCTAAAAACTTTTTAAATTGTGCATCCTGCGAAGCATATTTAAATCTTTGAGGGTATGGAGGTGGTGGTCTGTATTCTGGATCTATAACAAACTTTTTAGGTTTTGCGGTCGCAATTACGGTCGCATTCCCCTGTTTTTTTCTCTAAACTTAAATTTTCATTTTTCCCTTCCAAGGCTTCATGCTCCTTGGTCTTTTCTTCATTGTTTTTATTTTGTATAACTTCTGAGGTAACTTCTGACTTCTTTTCTAAAAACTTTTCTTGAGCTTCTTCAGAGACCTTCGTTACTTCTTTATTCATGGGGTATTTTGGACCATCATATTCTAGTCCACTTCTCAAGGTGACTGCCTTACACTACTCTTTTCCTTCCCGATGAGGGTTCTCAGTCTTGCTGGGCAACGTCCCTTTGATAGCGGGCAGAAATGTCGCTATTTTAGTCCTAAAATATTAAGCTTTTTAGTGCTTTAATTGTGTTTTTATTGAACAAATTTAATATATCTTGTTATTTGGTCTTTAGGAGCAAAATTATGGATTTTGGTGAAAAAATGCCCAAAAGGAGCCATCCAAGCCCAAATTCCATGCATGAGTCAAGGGGGAGTCCAAATAAGTCAACCATGAGAAAGAGGTCCAAAAAGAATTAAAGTTGGCCCAAGAATTGAAGCCCAAACCGCACTTGGAAGTTCTGGAATTTGCCTAGCGTCGCGACGCTATCGTCACAGCGTCGCGACGCAGTCCCATTTCTTGGAGAACAAGTTGGCTGACATCACAGCGTCGCGATGCTGTGCTAATAGCGTCGCGACGCTACCCCATTTCCGAGCCTATAAAAGGTGCCCCTTGGTGCCATTTTTTACAATCAATCATCATTTCCCTCATTCATTCCTTTCTTTCCTTGGCTCCTTTGGAGCCTCTCTCAAGGCTTTCTAGCCTTTTTTAGAGTTCTTTAGTGGGAAAATTTTGGGGAGTTTTGGGGAACACTCTAGGAGGCTCAAGGTGTGCTCAGAGGGCCTCCAAGCGCCAGCGACGGGGTCTTCGATGGTAAATTCCTTCCCTTTTATTGTGCTCATATTTATGCTTTCCATTGTAAATTTTGTGAATATTTTAGCTATGTATAGCTAAACCCCAATTTTGGGTATTGAAATGAAATTATAGTTAAATGTTTTTATAATTGCCTATCTCTTGCCCTTTTTACTAATTATTTGTATGGATGCTCGTAATTCTTTATGCAATCTGGCCAGTTGTGTATTTATTTGATTCTTAATGGAAACTCGACGGAGAGAAGTTAGGATAGATCATAATCCATGCAACTAGTTTAATTGCCCGTAGTGATAACGAGATTAGTTGGTTAAACTTAGATTCCTAAAATGAATCAGAGCGTAATAATTAACGAATTCTAATGGCACTAAGGACAGTGAGGTTGTTAAAATAAATTTATTACAATTAGGGGAGACCGACAGGAGAACCTATGTGATTAACGGAGATTCTAGGTTTATAATTAGTTGGGCATCAAGATAGGATAATTGTAGCAATTGTTTAGCTATTAATTGATTTTCAAGACCCCACTTCCCATTTAAAAAGCTCTTTCTCCATTTTATTTTTTCCTTGATTGATCAAATTTGCTCTTTAATTGCTTTAATTTTAAATTCACTTTAATTGCATGTTTTGGTCCCTAAATATTATTTCGCCTAAGTATTTTTAGTGATCAAGAATCTATCCCTTTGCTTAATTTTCGCTTCGCCTCCCTGAGGATTCGATACTCGGAATATTTCCGTTTTACTATTACTTGTGATGACCCGTGCGCTTACAGATAATTGTTCATAACACCAACACCCTTGTGGTCTATTTTTTATTTCTTGAGCAATCTGTCCAATCTGTACTTCCAAATTTTTGATAGCGGCGTCATTTCTTGCCATGTACTCTTTCATAAGAGTCTCTAGATTTGACTCTTGATTCTGCACTTGGACTGGTTGGAAGTTCTTTTGCGGCTGCTGTTGCGTAGGAGGTTTCCCGAACTGATTTGTATTACTTGAGCCGACTTGTCCTCTCTAAGAGAAGTTTGGATGTTGTCTCCAACCTGGGTTGTACATAGCCGAATATGGATTCCATCTGTTTTGGTTCTGGTTTCCTTGTTAACCTACATAAAAGACAGACGCGGGATTTAGTGGATAGTTGTCAGCAGTGTGTTCCTCACCACAAATTTCACAGTAGGGAGAAGAAAAAGCATTGGCAGGGGCTATGTTTGTTGATTGCCCATAGTCATGCCCATCATCATGTTGTGGATAGCCTTGATTTGAGCTTGCATGGTAGAATTGGCCTCTATCTCTACTACTTTAGCTGGATTCTTCAAGATTGTTGTTAGCTCAATCTCTCCCCAATGTCTATTGTTTGTGGCTATGGTGTCCAAAATAGCATGTGCCTCATTTGTAGACTTCTTTAAGAAGGATCCATTTGCAGATGCATTGACTAGTGCCTTCGAAGCTTGATCTAATCCACTATAAAAATGCTCTAAGATGATACAAGTAGGCAATCCGTGGTGTGGACACTTCCGAACCAGCCTTTGAAATCTTTCTCAGGCTGCATCTAGAGGTTCATTGTAAGATTGTCTAAATGCAATAATTTCAGCTCTATATTTGGTCTTTTTATTAGAAGGAAAAAACTTCTCTAAAAATTTCTCAGCCAAATCGTTCCAAGAAGTGATGGAGTTTGGAGGAAATGAGTCCAACCAAGCATCAGCATCTCCCTGTAAAGAAAATGGAAAAAGCTTTAGCTTCAAAGTATCTTCAGGCACTCATGTTGCAGGGATAAAAGCCCTGCGCATTGGAAGATTTGCAGAAACCACACTGTTATAAAACATGCTAATAACATACACAACCTATATCTAATCTAGATAAGTGATCCTAATGATCAAAGGTTAAAAGGATCTTACTTGTGTGTGAAGTCTTGACCGAAAAACGCCATCTTTCTGTCTTGATCTCCAAAAAACAGCAACCCAAATGGATCCCTTTGCTGGAAATTCTCCCAAAAACGTAAACACCACCAATAGTGTTGCACCGGTATCCTCACAGGAATAATGCTTGACGTTGCTTGTGGAAACTATCAATTGCTAAGGGATTTTTGGAGAAAAATTGGTCTTTGTGATTCTTGGAAGGAAAAACGCAGAGAATGTAAGAGAGACTTAGGGTTTCCTTGATCAGTGAGGAGGTTATTCAACGGATGAAAAACTTCCCTCTCCTAAGAACCCTCCCCTTCATGCGTGACCCTAGGTTAGTGGGAGACTGATTTTTAATCAGTTGAAATAACTGATAAAAATCAAATTAATTAATAATTAAAATTATTAATTAATATATTAATTAAATTAACAATTAATTTATAATTATTTATATAAAACACATTTATATAAATATTCCACATAACCTATAGTTTTAATGTAATTCAATTATATCAAATTTAATTAAATTCAATTAAAACAAATAATTAAATAATTCAGCAATTAATTAATATTACAATTAAATATCATATATTTAATTATATAGATAAACTATAGTATTAATGTGCATCCAATGTACATTAATTATAACCTATAGTTTTAATATGATTCAAATTCATATTTTAACTTAACATTCGAACCCTTTCGAATATTCAATTCTCCCTTAGAAATTTACCTCAACGCCCTAAATGAGCTACTGGTGGGACCTAATGGACCTACAGATCAGAAGCTCCAACGATATGAGATTAATTGGCTAAACTCATTAACCAAGTTAATCAATATTCGTTAACTGTGGTTCACTCCACTATAGAACCACAACTGCACTCTTCTCACTACAGATATATTTATGTGTCCACGGATATCGACCATCAACAGCAAGTTAGCCCTTCACATGTGTTCATACCCCAGCTAGGTCAAATCACCGTTTTACCCCTAGGCTACCTTTTTATCCTTAAGTCCTAGTGGTCCTCTAATGAACAACCTGTTTGAGGTCCAACCAACAAACAGAAGTCCCTCTCATGCCATAGAGAGGGCAGGGCCCATTGTTCAAGACCCGGAGACACCGCTTAAGAGAACACACCTCTACTTATCCTAGAGTCAGGAAGGAGTGAATTCCATCTTGTGTGATTATGTTCCCAGCTCCTCACTCGGTCTTGTCCCCAAAATGGTAGGCTTATTGAGTCGGCGTGCAGGCCACTCTCACCCGACAAATCAAAGGAAAATCCCTCACGGACAGGAGTCCATAATCCACTCAGGATTGAGACCAAGTTGCTTAGATCTTCCTAGTGAAATAGAAACCAACCTAACTAACGGTGTTACAGCTAGTGGTTAACTATTTCACGGTTCGGTATTATGCAAACTCATTGCATAGGATACCCCCACTCGCATGTCAACTACATGAACGCATTGGATCATTACGTTTGTATCATAATACAAAACGGGTCGTATCCACAGTGTCACCAGGATAAGGTACCCAGCCTTATCCCTATACTATAGACCCTTTAGGCTGAATCTTGAACATTGATCCCAGTATGTCCCTACACACGAGTTCAAGGCTCATACTATCAGCCTAGGATGTTTAGTTTATTGGATTAGGGTAAATAAGAAAAGATTACTCAATACTAACATAGATAAATGAATAATACATCATTTTATTAATGTTTGGTCAAAAGGTACATTTACTATCTACGAGTTTTAGGGCATAAAACCCAACACCTGTAACTTTAAAAGAATTGCAAACTCTCAAAAATAGCTTAATGTGTTTATGTGGATCTTCATTTGGAAGTCCAGAGAATTGGCCCATGGGATTCAACATTTGGAACATCACTGGTTTTAGTTCAAACTGTGGAGCATCTATCGGTGTCTCCTGATGTGGAATTTTCCTTATCGCAAGCGCACGAGTCAAGTAATAATAAAGTGTTCGTATAAACGAGTGTCGTCCTCTGGATTGGATTTTTAAGCAAATCAAGTATTGCGAATTATCTTGCTCAATTTTATTTAGGGATCAAAAAGTGATGAATGAATGGTATGAAAACTAAATCAAAGCAAGTAAAAGAATGGAAATTCAATTGGGAAAAATACTTAGGGAATTGATTTCGCCGATTTAGTCTAGGATTGATTTTAAGGAGTAAGTTATTATGCACAATGGAATTATGAGCCTAAGACCCTTTAATCACAACTACCTCTCCCGAGTATAGTTGATTCTCATGCAAATTAATCTACTTGATATCCCTATCTAAGTTTATTAACATGCAAGGCAATGAGATCTTTTGACCAATTCTAAAGTTAATCTAAAACCGTCACGAATTAGAAAATAAACCTTAGTCATGCAATCTTGAGTAAGTCTATGCTAAATCTCCTCTCCCGAGCAAGAATCAACACTTAATTCATCCAACTAATGGCCAATTAATTGAAAGCATTAAATCAAGATTACAAACATAATAACCATTGCACAACTTAAACCATAAATTCAATCCATACACTTAATCAACTACATCAATCCCTAGGCTACAAGTTTAGCTACTCATGAATAGAATTACAAGCTCAACTAAACATGTAAAAGCCATAAATCTAGCTAAAGAAAGGAAAAGGGAAAAGAAGACTCAATGTAGGCCGAGATCGAACGTCCCCGTCACGATCCCCACGAACGATGGGTTGATTTCCAACTTGCTCCCTTGCTTTGGCTCCAAAGATCCTCTGTTTTGCCCTGTTTTACGGCTCTAAAACGTCCCAAAAGCTTCTCCCCAAAAAACCTAGCCGCAAAAGACCTATATTATGTTTTTTTCGTCGTAGCGTCGAGACGCTGTCAAGACAGCGTCGAGACGCTACCTTCAAAACGCACGTTTCAGTAAACGAAATAACACAGCGTCGAGATGCTAAGGTCGCAGCGTCGAGACGTTGTGACCTTTACGCGCCTAATCACATATGGAATGTGAGCGTCGAGACGCTCAAGAGCTAGCGTCTCGACGCTAGCCTACTGTTGACCCAATTTTGACTTTTTTCCTCTTTGACTCCTTTTCATTCCTTTGCATCTTTTCACGTCTCGAGCACTCGATTAACTCTAATATTGCGCAATAGCTCCAATCAACCATTTCCTACAAAATAAACAATTAAGTGCAATAAAATTGCCAATAATCATCAAAGACTAGCTAAATTAAATAAGTAAAGATAGCTAGCTATGCTCGCTATCAAATACCACCAAACTTAAGCTTTTGCTAGTCCTCGAGCAAACTACAAATCAAACATACAGTAGAAGAATGGATGCAATAATCATGACTCAATCCTCAAGGCTCAAAAGTCAATAGTCAAACAAGCAAGAGACATGAACACAAGGACCAATGAGGGAGACAAATTAAAATTTTTCCAAAATTAACTTGCACAAGCGAGATCTAACTCAACAAGATCAGACTCTACTAGCCCGGGATTGATTTATTAAACTCTCAACTCATCTTCCCTCTACACTGGCACTAAGGTTTCACTAATGAGTTAATGGAACAAATTATTTTGTTTTCCTCCATACTTAGGTTCTTTTAATTAACAATTAAATTAAGCATGTATATGTGGCACTAGCTTTCACACACCCATTGCAGGGACCCTTAACCTGAGTTTTCTCTGGTTGGCTTAACTGATCACAACAGGGGTAGCTCTTTTTGCCTTAATCTTTATTAACCATTGCATATTGCGCGCATAAGTCATGACTTTTTTCTTTTTTCTTTTTCAACAGTAACAACAAGAATGATTTTTCATTATGAACATGATAAGCAGATATTCTTTTCTTTTCTCCTAAGCAAGATCAAACATGCTAATTTGCAAAAAATTAACTCTTTAGCTCTACCCTACACCTATTGAGATGACAACAAGCATATGAACCCAATAATTCGCTCCTAAGCATTCAAATCGAAATCTAGCCAAGACCAATACTCTACTCATGCAAGCCATCTCCTAGAAAAATTTTAAAAAGTCTCCCTTTTTGGGCACTCATGCTTACAACTCATCACAAGCTTGAAAATTGACAAGAAAGCCTATCCTAGGACATCATAATCATGCAAACATAACATCAAGAAAACAACCATATGCTTAATTCAAAGAAAGCTCAAAACTATAGCCCGAACTCAGATGCTCAAGGGCTCCACAAACATGCTAATCCACCCCCAAACTTAAAACATGCATTGTCCTCAATGTATAAAGAAAATAAGGCATAAACAAGCATGAGAACAATAAAAGAATGAAGGGAGTGAACAATACTGGCCTGGAATAATGATGACTTCTTGCTTGAAATCTTGAAAGCTTGAAAACAAAGGAGAGACAGAAAACAAGACCTACAACACAAAAACAAACAATAAATCAAAAGCAAACAGAAAAGCACAACTACACTTACTTGGGTTGCCTCCCATAAGCGCTTGTTTAACGTCATTAGCTCGATGTGTTAACTGTGCTTCAAGGAGGCTTCTTTTATGTGAATCCAACAGATGTGCTCTTTCTTGCACCTTTCTTGTAGCCCATGAAAAGCACTTCAGATTGTTCTTTAAAGTCTTCAACTGCTTTAAAAATTTCTTTTTCATTCTTGACTTTAATAGTGAGCTCCCTGCGCTCAATATCAATAATCACTCGCCCAATAGCGAGGAATGGTCTTCCTAATATGACAGGCATTGAAGGATTTTCTATCATATCCATAACATATAAATCAATAGGGAGGAAAAATCTACCTACTCTGATTAAAACATTTTCTACAATGCCAACTGGTCTAACCTCAGACTGATCAGCCAATTGGAGCTTTACAGGAGTAGATTTTATCTCATCTATGTCTAACTTTTTACACAAGGACAATGGAATAATATTAATGCTAGCACCTAAATCACATAATGCTCTGAAAGAATAAGTACCAAAACTACAAGGAACAGAAAAACTCCCTGGATCTGCTACTTTTTCAGGTACCTTCTGTTGTACTCTGGTGCTGCATGTGGAAGCGAGATATACACTGTCAACCTTCTTTTCTTTTCGCTTCTTTGCTAACCACTCCTTCATGAACCTGTTATACTGGGGCATCTCTAACGCCTCTGCAAAAGGAATATTAATGTTCATATTCATAAAAGCATTCATAAACTTATCGAACTGAACCTGACTGTTCTTTTTCTTCTTTTTCTTTTTCTTTTCTTTGGGAACCATCAGTGTGGGAGAAGGCATGGGAGGCTCAGGTTCAGGCTTTTCAGCCTCATCTGATGATGTGTCCTCCTCAGCTTCCCCTGTAGGCGTGTCATACTCCTCAGAATCAGGTTCCTCTTCAGCTTCCTCCTGGTGCACAGTGATTGTCTTATAGTACTCCATCTGTGTTTTCTCTTGCTCAGCTGGGGCCTTACCTTTATTCATGGTGCTTACAACATTTACCAACTGTCCCAGCTGAGTTTCAATATTCTTGATGGCAGCACTGTGGCCATTCACTGTTGAGTTGATGGCAATGACTGCCTCCTCTAATTTGGTTGTCCTGTTACTTGACTCTGCAATGAAAGCTCCAACAAGATCTTCTAACTTTTTATTTTCTTGAGTTTGAGGGGCAAATCCAAGGGGGTTAAGAACATTCTTAGTATTAGCATAAGAGAAATTTTCATGGTTCCTATTGTTAGGGTGATAATGTGTAGGTGTAACATTATTATTATATCCCCTAAAATTAGAATTTGATACATACTGAACCTGCTCGATGGTCTCCTCTTGAGGTCTAGATGCTAAAGCAGCAGCTGATTCAATTGACTGTGCACTCCCTGTACCTGAAAATTTCATAAAAGCATTAGCAAGGGAAGTCATCTGGGCCTGGAGTGCACTTACTTTATCAACCTCAAACACTCCAGCAGCAATCTTTTTGGGTGTAGACCACTCAGATGGCCACTGATAGCTGTTGGTGGCCATATCCTCTAGAAGTATACGAGCATTTTCCACGGTCTTAGACAACAGAGTCCCACCTGCAGCTGCATCAACAATCGTCTTTGTACTAGGAGTTAAACCATTATAAAACAATTGAACCTGAAGCCAGTCGGGGTATCCATGCTGAGGACACTTCCTCAACAACTCTTTAAATCGCCCCCAAGCTTCGAACAATTGCTCATCATATTGTTGTTGGAATGTCCCAATCTCGGTCCTCAGCTTGACCGTCTTTGCAGGAAGGAAAATTTTCTTTAAAAAGGCCTGGACCAAAGCATCCCAAGTGGTGATGCTCCCAGGGGGGATGGACTGTAACCAATCTCGTGTTTTATCCTGCAAAGAAAAAAGGAATAAACGTAAGCGAATAGCATCCTCAGAAACTCCATTAATTTTTACCGTCCCACAAATGTCTAAAAATGATTTGAGATGAGAATTTGGGTCCTCGGTGGGCGATCCTCTATATGCACAGTCTTGAGCCATCTGAATGAGACCTGTCTTCAGCTCAAAGTTGTTGGCATTAATCGGGGCATAGACAGTCCCCGACTGTTGCCCCTGAAACACGGGCTGAAAGTAGTCTCTAATAGGCCTAGGTTCCTCAGGTGGATTTTGGTCAGCCATGTGAATAATTTCTCTGTTCTCTCTTCGAATCCTATGAATTGTTCTTTCGATTTCGGGATCCAACGGTATCAATTCTCTACTACTACGCATATAAAAACAAAACTACCCTAAAAAGGAAAGAACACAATTATGGAAAGAAATAATGAAAAGAAAAACAACTAATCTAAATATGGAAAATATAATCTAGAAAAGGAAACAAAATAACCTAATATGGAATGCAAAAATAAATAAGGCAAAACACAAATAAGGAAAAACTAATCTAAAAAAAACAAATATGGAAAGAAAAACAAATAAGGAAAAAAATGCAATCAACCAAAAAAAAGTAAAAATACACCCTAAATTAAGATCAAACAATTTTTTTCACAATATCAATCTAGCTAAATGTGCCAATCCCCGGCAACGACACCAAAAACTTGATGTGGAATTTTCCGTACCGCAAGCGCACGGGTCAAGTAATAATAAAGTGTTCGTATAAACGAGTGTCGTCCTCTGGATTGGATTTTTAAGCAAATCAAGTATTGCGAATTATCTTGCTCAATTTTATTTAGGGATCAAAAAGTGATGAATGAATGGTATGAAAACTAAATCAAAGCAAGTAAAAGAATGGAAATTCAATTGGGAAAAATACTTAGGGAATTGATTTCGCCGATTTAGTCTAGGATTGATTTTAAGGAGTAAGTTATTATGCACAATGGAATTATGAGCCTAGGACCCTTTAATCACAACTACCTCTCCCGAGTATAGTTGATTCTCATGCAAATTAATCTACTTGATATCCCTATCTAAGTTTATTAACATGCAAGGCAATGAGATCTTTTGACCAATTCTAAAGTTAATCTAAAACCGTCACGAATTAGAAAATAAACCTTAGTCATGCAATCTTGAGTAAGTCTATGCTAAATCTCCTCTCCCGAGCAAGAATCAACACTTAATTCATCCAACTAATGGCCAATTAATTGAAAGCATTAAATCAAGATTACAAACATAATAACCATTGCACAACTTAAACCATAAATTCAATCCATACACTTAATCAATTACATCAATCCCTAAGCTACAAGTTTAGCTACTCATGAATAGAATTACAAGCTCAACTAAACATGTAAAAGCCATAAATCTAGCTAAAGAAAGGAAAAGGGAAAAGAAGACTCAATGTAGGCCGAGATCGAACGTCCCCGTCATGATCCCCACGAACGATGGGTTGATTTCCAACTTGCTCCCTTGCTTTGGCTCCAAAGATCCTCTGCTTTGCCCTGTTTTACGGCTCTAAAACGTCCCAAAAGCTTCTCCCCCAAAAACCTAGCCGCAAAAGACCTATATTATGTTTTTTTCGTCGTAGCGTCGAGACGCTGTCAAGACAGCGTCTCGACGCTACCTTCAAAACGCACGTTTCAGTAAGCGAAATAACACAGCGTCGAGACGCTAAGGTCGCAGCGTCGAGACGTTGTGACCTTTACGCGCCTAATCACATATGGAATGTGAGCGTCGAGACGCTCAAGAGCTAGCGTCTCGACGCTAGCCTACTGTTGACCCAATTTTGACTTTTTTCCTCTTTGACTCCTTTTCATTCCTTTGCATCTTTTCACGTCCCGAGCACCCGATTAACTCTAATATTGCGTTATAGCTCCAATCAACCATTTCCTACAAAATAAACAATTAAGTGCAATAAAATGGCCAATAATCATCAAAGACTAGCTAAATTAAATAAGTAAAGATAGCTAGCTATGCTCGCTATCATCTCCAAAATTCATGGATTTAAAGTCTGAAAAACAGGTAAAGCATAGTCCCTTATTGCTCTATTGCGGTCTTCAGCAATATAAATTGGATTTTCTTGTTGTGGCACCGATGGAACTGGAGGTACTTGTGGGGTTCTCCCGCCATTTTGCTCCCTTCCATGGTTCTGTGGGTTAACTTGAGGATCAACTCCAGGTTGTTCCATCGGAAACTCTTGTATGTAAGAAGCGTCTTCTAGAGGTTCCTGTGCGCTCAACTCTTGTTGTTCCCTTATCTTTCGTCTTTGCTCCTTCCTACGACGATGAAAGGTTCTTTCTATCTCAGGGTCAATCTCAAGGAGTGGACACCCCTTGCTCATGCACTAACCTCAACCTGCAAGAGAAAAATTGCAAATTAAAGTCAAATTCCCTTTGAGACAGAAATGCGATCGCAATCGAATCGCAATCTCAATAACAAAACTGGTTTCACTTTTTGTCCCCGACAAAGGTGCCAAAAACTTGGTGCGGTAGAGGCTTAAATGTATAAGTTAGTAAAAATGATAGATAATGGAATTAGAATAATTCAGCCAACCTTAGTGCAAGTATACACTATATATTTTGGCTAGTTTTGTGCGTTAATTGTGAGCTTTAATGTCTTTTTATGTTGATTTTGTAGAAAACCAAGTTCGAGGTGCAAAACCAAGAATTTTACTTATTTTGGGTATAAAGAGAAGAATTTGGACCAATATTAAAGAAAAGTAAAGAGGACATTTGAAGTGGAGGCCCAAAAGCCCAAAAGAAATGAAGAAGAAGGGAAAAATCCGTGAAGAAGGCTTCTAGAAGGCCTAGCGTCGCGACGCTAGGGCTAGAGCGTCTCAACACTAGGCAAGCAGTGAAGAAAAGTCTGGAATCACAAAGCGTCGCGGCGCTGTCCGCGTAGCATCGCGACGCTGCGCCAACTTGAGCGGCAAGAAAGGCTAACGTCACAGCGTCGCGACGCTGTGCGTCTTGTGCAACAAGCCACCTCCGTTTCCTCACCTATGAATAGCCCCATTTCCAATGGTTCAAATCATCCCATTTTTTGGGAGCTCTCCCCTAGCTCAATAGAGAGAAAAAGTGAGAAGAATTGTGAGGAAAAAAGCAGAATTGATCGAGATTCCAAGGCTCGGGAATCGACATGATCGTGATGGGAGCTTGGGATCAACACAATGGTTATTTCTTCCTTACTTCTTTGTAATTCCTTATTATAGTTTGAGTTAGGCCTATGGATCAAGATCACTTTAGTAAAATTATTTCCATTTGTGAGTAGATCTTGAGACCTAGGGTCGTTATTCTAGTTGATTGGATAATGTAGCTTAATTCATTGGATATTGTAACGAAGTTCTTCATATCTCATCTATGCAATTCATTCTTAATGATTTTAATCTCTTGATCACGGATTAATTGATGTGTTGGTCTAAATTGATACTCGACAGATAGAAATTATATTAGATCCAAATTGCATGGCTAACGATTGCTTGGAACACGAGAGTGAAAAAGAATTGTTAGAAATTGATAATGAAGTTGCTTAATGCCATACTATGATTAACTAAGGAAATGGACACATGAATTAGTTATGTTAGTATGACATGTGGAGGAGCTTGAAAGAGAAATCTGCTTAAAATTACTTCTACACTTATGAAATTGAAGATTAGTAAGTACATTCATCCAATTAATTAAGCTACAAATCAAAAAAAGCTAGATAACACCCTAGGTAAAGTCCCCTTAATAGGAAATTTTCTTTGATTGCATGATTTCTTTAGTTTCTTATTTGTTCTTTATTTCTTAAGAATTGAGCTTCTAAATAAAATTAAACATGATGTTTCTTGGTAATTAATAGACTTAATTCAATTTCCCTGAGGATTTTGAAGGGAATAAAAGTCCCCACGCAGCGGAAGCGCATCGATTGGACCTTACGCCGTATATTAATTAACATTAAAATATCATTACGAAAAACTCAAATAAACTTTAAACACACTTTAAAGTTGCTGGAAAATTGGTTTAAACATGCTGAAAAATAAATCTAAATTTATTTTCATGCTTTTCTAAAGAAAAGGGGAAGAACCATTACAAACCTTCGTTGTAGATTTGATCGTTCTTCGCCAACGACGCTCCTACGATCGAAAACGCAACAACCCTCTTGTCTTGTGATCGCTGGAATTTTCTCCTTGATTGACACAATAACCAGAGAGGTTACACTGGTATGACTCTGAGTCTAGGAGGCAAAAGACTTGTGGGAGTCTTTCTCTAAGAGGGAGGCTAGAGAGAATTCTAGGTCTTGTATTGAGAGTCTAAGAGCAAGAGCAGAGTGTCATGGACCAATTAGGTCTAGTGTTCTATTTATAGAAGAGAAGTCATGAATAAAATATTCAATTAAATCAATCTTTTCCAAAATTGATTCAATCTTATTCCTTATTTAATCAATCCATGATCAATCAATTCCATAACTGATTAATCTTTTCCACAAATGACTAATTACTTCCATAAGTGATTAGATCATTTCCATAAATAATTAATCACTTCCTTAAGTGATTAATTATTTCCATAATTGATTAATTCCCGGTTAATGAATTCTTTAATTAATTAACCACCAATTAAATATCGCATATTTAATTTCCGGCCTTGAATTAATTAATTTGCCCAAATAGATTTTAGGCCTTAAATTAATTAATTCATTATTTGAACTCTTTCAAACTTCCATAAATTTATGTTAATATTTGAATTTCTTCAAATATTAATTTCTCTCATAATAATATATCAATATATATTATATTTGTTTCCCTTAGTAAATTGAACATTTTCAATTTATATTTATTACTTAGTTGCCTCAAATTACTTTATGAGCTACCAGTGGGACCTAATGGACCTGCAGATCAGAAGCTCCAACGATGTGAGATTAATTGGTCAAATTCATTAACCACATTAATCATTATTCGTTAACTGTGTGTACATTCCACTATAGACTCACAGTTGCACTCTTCTCACTGCAGACATATTTTTTGTGTCCACGGATCTAGACCAATATCGACTAGTTAGTCCTTCACGAGTGTCCGTAACACCAGCTGGGTCAAATTACCGTTTTACTCCTAGGTTACTTCTATTTCCTTAAGTACCAGTTCTTTTCTAATGAACAACCTGTTTGTTGTCCAACCATCAAACAGAAAACCCTCTCGTGCCATTGAGAGGGTAGAGCCCTTTGTTCAAGACTCGGAGTAACCACTTATGGGAACACTCATCTGCTTCCCTAAAGTCGGGAAGGAGTGAATTCCATCTTGTACGATTATGTTCCCAACTCCCCATTCGGTCTTGTCCCAAAAATGGTAGGCTTATTGGGTGGGCGTATTGGCCACTCTCACCCATACAAATCAAAGGACAGTCCCTCATGAGCAGGAGTTCATAATCAACTCAGGATTAAGACCAAGTTGTCTAGGTCGTCCTAGTGAAATAAAAAACCAACTAGTTAACGGTGTTATAACCAGTGGTTACTATATCGTGGTCCGGTCTTATGCAAACTCATTGCATAGGATACCCCCACTCGCATGTCTCCTACACGAACGCGTTGGATCATAGTGTTTGTATCAAATACAAAGTGGGGCGTATCCATAGTGTCGCCACGATAAGGCACCCAGTATTATCCCTATACTATAGACCCTTTAGGTTGTTTCTTGAACAATGATCCCATATGTCGCTACATATAGTTCAAGACTCATATTACAGCCTTGGATGTCTAGTTTATTGGATTAGGGTTATTATTAGGCAAAGACAAATATAAAATAACTAATAACTATTAATGGAAAAATATATCAATATTATTTAATTAATATCCAGTCAACAGTTACATTCATTATTGATGTGGACTTTTCCTACCGCAAGCGCACGGGTCAAGTAATAATAAAGTGTTCGTAAATACGAGTGTCGTCCTCTGGATTGGATTTTTAAGCAAATCAAGTATTGTGAATTATCTTGTCCAATTTTATTTAGGGATCAAAAAGGTGATGAATGAATGATAATAAAACCAAATCAAAGCAAGTAAAAAGAATGGAAATTCACTTGGGAAAACTACTTAGGGAATTGATTTCGCCGATTTAGTTTAAGATTGATTTTAAAGAATAAGTTATTATGCACAATGGAATTATGAGCCAAAGACCCTTTAATCACAACTACCTCTCCCGAGTATAATTGATTCTCATGCAAATTAACCAACTTGATATCCCTATCTAAGTTTATTAATCATGCAAGCCAATTAGATCTTTTAACCAATTCTAAAGTTAATCTAAAACCGTCACGAATTACAAAATAAACTTTATTCATGCAATCTTGAGTAAGTCTAAATCAAATCCCCTCTCCCGAGCTAGATTCGAAACTTAAATCATTCAACTAATGGCCAATTAATTGAAAGCATTAAATCAAGATCACAAACATAATAGCATTGCACAACTTAAACCATAAATCAATCCATAAACTTAATCAACTACATCAATCCCTAAGCTACAAGTTTAGCTACTCATGAATGTAAATACAAGCTCAACTAAACATGGGAAAGCCATAAATCTAACTAAAGAAAAGAAAGGGAAAAGAAAACTCAATGTAGGCCGAATCCGACGTCCCCGTCACGATCCCCACGAACCATGGGTTGATTTCAAAATCTCTCCCTTTGTTTTTAGCCTCCAAGTGCTCTGTTCTGCCATGTTTACGGCTCCCAAAGGTCCCAAATTGAACTCCCCCAAAACCTAGCCGAAAATAAGCCTTTATTCTGTTTTTTCGTCAAAGCGTCGAGACGCTGTCAAGACAGCGTCTCGATGCTGCCTTCAAAACGCGTGTTTCAGGAAAGGAAAATATACAGCGTCGAGACGCTAAGGTCGCAGCGTCGAGACGCTGCGACGATTTCGCGCCTATTCTGATATGGAATGCTAGCGTCGAGACGCCTAAGGGCTAGCGTCTCGACGCTAGTCACCTTTTGACCGAATTTTGACATTTCTCCATTTTGATTCTTTTCTTTCCTTCGCATCTTCTCGCGTCCCGAGCACCCGATTAACTCCAATATTGCGCTATAGCTCCAATCAACCATTTCCTACAAAATAAACATTAAAGCACAATAAAATGGCCCAAAAATCATAAAAGACTAGCTGAATTAAATAATTAAAGATAGCTAGCTATGCTCGCTATCAAATACCCCCAAACTTAAGCTTTTGCTAGTCCTCGAGCAAACTACAAATCAACATACAGTAGAAAAATGGATGCAACAATCATAACTCAATCCTCAAGGCTCAAAAGTCAATAACCAAGCAAGCAAGAGACATGCACACAAGGACCAATGAGGAAGACGAATTAAAATTTTTCCAAAATTAACTTGCACAAGCGAGATCTAACTCAACCAGATCAGACTCTACTAGCTCGGGATTGGATTATTAAACTCTCAGCTCATCTTCCCTCTACACTGGCACTAAGGCTTCACTAATGAGTTAATGCAACAAATTAGTTTGTTTATCTCCATACTTAGGTGCTTTTAATTAACAAATGAATTAAGCATTTAAATGTGGCACTAGCTTTCAGACACCCATTGCAGGGACCCTTAACCTGAGTTTTCTCTGGTTGGCCTAACTGATCACAACAGGGGTAGCTCTTTTTGCCTAAACTTTATTAATCATTGCATAACGCGTGCATAAGTCATGACTTTTTTTTTCTCAACAATAACAACAAGAATGATTTTTCGTTATGAGCATAAATAGCATATATTCTTTTCTTCCTCCTAAGCAAGATCAAACATGCTAATTTGCAAAAAATTAACTCTTTAGCTCTACCCTACACCTATCGAGGTGACAACAAGCATATGAACCCAATAATTCGCTCCTAAGCATTCAAATCCAAATCTAGCCAAGACAGATACTCTACTTATGCAAGCCATCTCCTAGAAAAATTTTAAAAAGTCGCCCTTTTTGGCCACTTATGCTTACAACTCATCACAAGCTTGAAAATTGACAAGAAAGCCTATCCTAGGACATCATAGTCATGCAAAAATACATCCAGACAACAACCATATGCATAATTCAAAGAAAGCTCAAAACTATAGCCCGAACTCAGATGCTCAAGGGCTCCACAAACATGCTAATCCACCCCCAAACTTAAAATATGCATTTTCCTCAATGTATAAAGAAAATAAGGCATAAACAAGCATGAGAACAATAAAAGAATGACAGGAGTGAACAATACTGGCCTGGAACGATGATGACTTCTTGCTTGAGAGCTTGCAATCTTGAAAGCTTGAAAGCAAAGGAGAGAAAGAAAACAAGACCTACAAAAAAAAAAACAAACAATAAATCAAAGACAAAAAGAAAACACACTAAACTTACTTGGGTTGCCTCCCATAAGCGCTTGTTTAACGTCATTAGCTCGACGTGTTGAACGTGCTTCAAGGAGGCTTTTGTTCTGTGAATCCAACAGAGGTGCTCTTTCTTGCACCTTTCCTGTAGCCCATGAAAAGCACTTCATCTTTAGAGTCTTCAACTGCTTTAAAGATTTCTTTTTCGTTCTTGACTCTAATAGTGAGCTCCCTACGCTCAATATCTATAATCACTCGCCCAGTAGCGAGGAATGGTCTTCCTAATATGATAGGCATTGAAGGATTTTCTATCATGTCCATAACATATAAATCAATAGGGAGAAAAAATCTACCTACTCTGATTAACACATTTTCTACAATACCAACTGGTCTCACCATAGATTGATCAGCCAATTGGAGCTTTAGAGGAGTAGACTTAATCTCACCTACATCTAACTTTTTACATAACGATAGAGGAATGATATTAATGCTAGCACCTAAATCACATAATGCTCTGAAAGAATAAGTACCAAAACTACAAGGAACAGAAAAACTCCCTGGATCTGCTACTTTTTCAGGTACTTTCTGTTGTACTCTGGTGCTGCATGTGGAAGCAAGATAGACAGTGTCAACTTTCTTTTCTTTTCGCTTCTCTGTTAACCACTCTTTCATAAACCTGTTGTATTGGGGCATCTCTAATGCCTCTGCAAAAGGAATATTAATATTCAGATTCATAAAAGCATTCATAAATTTATCAAACTAAACCTGATTATTCTTTTTCTTTTCCTTGGGAACCATCAGTGTGGGAGGAGGAATAGGAGGCTCAAGGTTAGGCTTTTCAGCCTCATCTGCTAATGTGTCCTCCTCAGCTTCCCCTGTAGGCGTTTCATAGTCCTCAGATTCAGGTTCCTCTTTAGATTCATCCTGGTGCACAGTGATTGCCTTACAGTACTCCATCTGGGGTTTCTCTTGTTCAGCTGGGGCCTTACCTTTATTCATGGTGCTTACAACATTCACCAACTGTCCCAGCTGATTCTCAATGTTCTTTATAGCTGCACTGTGCCCATTCACTGTTGAGTTGATGGCAATGACTGCCTCCTCTAATTTGGTTGTCCTGTTACTAGACTCTGCAATGAAAGCTCCAACAAGATCTTCTAACTTTTTATTATCTTGAGTTTGAGGGGCAAAACCAGGAGGATTAAGAACATTCTTAGTATTAGCATAAGAGAAATTTTCATGGTTCCTATTGTTAGGGTGATAATGTGTAGGTGTAGAACTATTATTATATCCCCTAAAATTAAAATTAGATACATACTGAACCTGCTCGACGGTCTCCTCCTGAGGTCTGGTTGCTAAAGCAGCAGCTGATTCAATTGATTGTTGTTGGGTTCCTAGAGTGAGTAAAAATGTAGTATAAAATACTCTAGAATTCCTGTGCAAGTATACACAGTCTGCAGCAAGTAATATTATCAATCCAAGGTCTGAATAAATCTCCACTTTACCTATTTTGTGCAACTTTCTAATGGTTTCAAAGATAATGTAAATGATTGGGTTTTATCGGAATTATGCTGAAGCAAAATAAATGACAGAACAACGAGTAAACAAATAGATAGATAGATTAAAGACAGGCGCTGGTTAGGTTTTAGTGATTGTTATAAAATATGCTCTAGCAATATTATTGATCATGCATTTCCCGCAGTATTATTAGCGGATTCCTCCCGGAACTCCGGATCTTTTGGGATGTGTTTCAACCCCAATGAAGTGCGACCGATCAGGCACTAGGCAACTGGCTATCCCTAGCTCAGTCACTGGCGTTCACCAATACACAATGATCGTAATATGGAGAATTGCCACACACTCTCTAAATCATCCCTGAAACTAGAGAGAGCTATCCATACCGGCTGGCCAGGCGGGTATAAAATAAGAATAAGCACAACAATTAACCAAAATGTTATAGTCAATTTATTACTAGAGATGAAGCACAGTAATCACATTATTCCTAACCAACACCCTAAGCTACTTAGTTCATAACAGGCATGGGAATACGAATTACAATCTGAGTAGGCATGTCCATAACCACAAATTAAGAAGGAAAATAAACTCCCTAATCAGCTTGCGGATGATGGTGTACTTGATGATCTTCAATCTCTACACTATTCGGCTTCCAAGGGAAAACATGGAATGAATTTGACTTTGACGGCTACTTCCTTTTATAGAAGGATGGGAGGCTTGAATTAGATCAACTAGGACACGTGTAAGGCTCTCCTTGATCCTTTATCCCGAAAATATCTCAATAGAAGTCGGTTCATGAAGTTGGCTAACGAGCTATGATGTGGCAGTTTCTGCTTCCAGTTTTGCTGCAGCATAGAATTTGCTCCCTCCAGTCGCTTAGCAGCATAATCTGCACAAAGTGATTTCCAAAGCTTCCATTCTTCCAAATGGGTTAAATCATGTAATATCTCTCTAAAACCAACCCCAATAAGCATAAAGACACACAAATCCTTATATAAATGAGGCCTAAATAACTACCTTTTGGGCAGTTATCATACCCCCAAACTTGAACTATTGCGCGTCCCGAGCAATACTAACTCACCTTCCCTTAAGAATCTCAAAAAATTAGACAAAGATTTAACTTAATCAAACCAGACAATCCAACACTACCTTTAACCTTTACCTGAGCACTCTGCAAAACCAAGCTCTGCTACAGCAAAATGATTCCTTCAGCAGGGACAAATAATCACCACTTTTCAACTTAATTCTAAGAACTCACCACAGCCTAGCTCTATTATCAGACATTTCAAAACATATTTTTAAAGGGGTTTATAACATTATTTATCAGACTTAAAGCAGCCTTACAGTCATAAGCTCTTAAGCATGGGATGACCCACTTTATGGTGCAGTATACCCTTGCCTCAAGCTCATCACCAACTAGGCTCAATACTCATTATAAAGCTAAAAAATCCTTAGTTATTTCATCTCTTGCCTCTTAGAATGGCGACATTTTATGATGAAGCTCACCTAAGTTCTGGAAGACAGAAAACTGCTGGATCATCATTCATCCCTCAAAACTTTTGCTCCGTCAAAATTTTCAGCAAAATTTTCAACAGTCAATTTTTTTTTTCAGCAAATCATTATTATTATATATTTTTTTTTTCATATTTCCTAGGTCATCTTTTGACACGAAGACAAACTGTGGGTATCACAAATGTCACCGGTTACTCAATAACCTAACAAATTTTAATTTTGAAGGAGAGGAATGCTCGAGCAAAATAATTGGAGTAGCAAAAAGTCCCCCAAACTTGAATTATTCATTGTCCCCAATGAATCATCAATTAAGCAATTATACCCCCAAACTTAAATTTTTCTATCTGAATTTTTAAACTAAACATGGGACTAGGATTAAGCTTAAAGTGGATCATATAAGTCAATACTACCGTCAAAATCTTCTTGCCGCAGCAACAGTCCAGGCTAGAAGAAATGCTCAAGCAAAAGGTTTCTGGAGATCGGAATACCTTGATCTAATTAAGCGTAATCAGTCCAAGCTTCAAAAATTCAGAAGAAAATAGTTAAGTTAGGGTTAGTTAGTCCTCATAGAATAGAAACATCTAGAAATTTCATTAAAATCATAGAAAAATATTACAAAGTAGATATATATTTTTGTCAAAGAAGCAGAAAATTAAAAAGAAACAAGCATAATATCAACAGAAAAGGAAAGTAGAAAATGCGCGAGCAAACAAAAAGTCAGAACAAAAATCATGCTCGCTCAGGGCCACTTCATCATTCAGTCCTCTTGGCCCAGTTCATTTTCATCATCCTCTTCTCCTCTTTCAACAGGTGGGGGCGGAATCCAGGGGTTCAACAGATCATCAGGGAATGCTGGAAGGGCTGGATAAGGCTTGGAAAAATTCTCTTGCAGTGCCCTTCTTAAACTGGCATCTCGATTCTTAACATAGTTCCAGAAGGTTAAAGTCTGCCTCTCAGCAAACTCCTGCCTACTGGCCGAAAGTGCAAGTTGTTCTAGAATCGAGTTGATGCCATGGATAAGCCCACCTTGACGCACCTCCTGCATGCGTTGGAGCCGTGCCAAATTGGGCGTGTCTATGATCCCCTTGTCGAACAGGATCACATCTCCCTCATCCACCGGAACCCCTGCTCTTCTACACAGCATCGTGATTGTGTTCGGAAAGAATAGTTTTCCCACCTTCTTTTTCCAACATCCAAAAATCTCATTCGCAATAATCCTCCCTACATTAATACTGAGAGACCGTAAGGTGGCAAAAGCTAGGAGAATCCGTTCCCTGGAGATTGTCGAGTCATGTGTTGTTGGAAGCATCTTCTGTCTAATAAATCCCATCCATGTGTTCGTTTCCCTTTTCAAATAAGCCGACTGGAATGTCCTCTTCTAAGTCTTGGATAACGGCCACTGTGCCCCTTCAATTCCTACCTCCCTTACAGCTTCACTTAGCTGCTCATCAGATGGCGCCACAGCCATCTCATTATATGCCGCATGGGGGAAATTCTGAAGGTTGTACAGTGCATTGATAGCACTTGGACTCCAATCCACCTCGACTCCTCGGACAATTACCTGGAAACCATCCTCCTTAACAATATTAGCATAAAATTCACGCACCACCTGTGCGTTTACAGATTCAGGCTTCGCACAAAACAGCTCCCAGCCGTGGTCTGCAATACCGGTCCTCAGAAATTGTGGAAGATCGCCATTGAAACCGTGCTCGAACAAGAAATCCCTTTTCAGAAGCTCAGCGTATTTTGCTCTGGCAAAATTGTTGACGAAGCGATCAAATGGAACCTGTTGTTCTTCTATCGCCTCATGTTCCTCCGATGCTTCAACAATATTTTTGCCCTTCTCTGCCCTGCGCCTGAGCAACTGCTCTTCCTCGATCTGTTTCTCTGCTTCTTCTCTTTCTTTGTCCTCAGCTTCTTTCCTCTCTCTTTCCTCGCGCTCTGCCTTTTCTCTCTCAGAATCTGACGATGGTGGTGACGGGGTATCAGTCCGAATCACCTGAATACGACCGGACTTCCTTTTTATGCGGCGGCGTTTCGGCGGTTCGGGCATGATGACCTCAACACGAGCTCCTTGGTCCTGCTCGTTTCCTCTTTCAGACACAGTGTTTACCTATTCGTCTCTCACCATCTCAGCCTGTTGTTCTTGATTTTCCTCAACATTTTCCTCTCGAGCCGTATCTGTAAGTCTCTGATCAGTCTCACCTGGGGTCTGTTCTTGCGGTTCTTCCAGGCTTTCTTCAACCACTGCAGCAGCCTCATCCTCTGCCAATTTTTCTTGCTCTTCCGCCCTCTGTTGTTGCCTTCTTCTTTTAGCTTCTTCTCCTCCGGTGTTCTTTTCTTCTTAGTTTTCACTTTCGGAACTTCGGGGGTAATGGGTATTTCCTCTTCACTCTCTCTCTCTCTTTCTTTCCTTGCTCTTGTTTTGGCCATGGATAACTCAAAGGGTTTTGCAAAGAATGGGAAGGAAAAAGAAAGAATGCAATCGGCAAGAAGTGTTATCAAGAAGACGAAGTGGAGAGAACTTACCAGCAGTTACAAATAAATAAGGCTCCAGCAAAAGAGAATCTTAACCGAAAGGATTTGCTCCGTAATAAATGGTTTTACCGTTTGCAATTCGAATCCCTAACGGTAAAATTGTGGAACTCCAATCACCTATGGGCAATAATGGCATGCTGTCAATCGGCTAAACCGTTGGATTGTCCCCGCACGACATGTGGCAGCATCCCTGCAATGCACCTGCCCATAGAAATTCAAAAATCCCAACGGTAAAAATAATTACTCACACTAAAATCCTTCCTACGAGAAATTTGCTCCAGCCTTATCTTTGCTGCAACAATCTTCTAAACCTGCCAAATCTTAGATACGGAATTTTAAATTTCAAAATAGGAAAATCAAATCTTTTAAGTTCAAATTGAACTTTAACCAATCAAATGAAACTTAATCTTTTATTCTTAAAAGAAGCCGAATGAATTAGAGAAAATCTCTATTAATTAAAACTAGAATTCAAATAACTCAAAATAAAATCTAATAAAATCTTACTAATTAAAAGATAATCCAAAGATAATCTAAATAAATAACCCGAAAATAAAATAAAATCAAATCAAAAATAGATCAAATCTAACCTACCAAAAAAATAATAAAAATACTTAAAAGATAAAATCTAATAACTCATGCAAAATTAAATCTGACCTAACCGAAATTAAAATCAAATTAACGGAAAATAAAATTAATTCAAATCCTGGGAGCTCAAAATTTTGCTCTGTGAAATGCTCCCGCAAAAGTCCTGCTTCCTCAATCATCAACCAATCGTAGGGAAGGATATTTCGACCTAAACTCCTCACCCCAATAATGCTTCACACGCTGTCCATTCACCTTGAATACTCTCCCATCTTTTTCATCCTGCAAAGTAATTGCTCCATTGGAGAAAACCTCAATCACAATAAACGGTCCTGACCATTTAGATTTTAATTTTCCAGGAAATAATTTTAATCTAGAATTATAAAGCAAAACTTTTTGACCCTTTACAAACTCCTTAGACTTTATTTTCTGTTCATGCCACAGCTTAGTCTTCTCTTTATACATTTTTGCATTCTCGTAAGAAAATTGGCGAAATTCCTCTAACTCATTAAGCTGCAGCATTCTGATTGCTCCTGCACGACTCAGATCAAAATTTAACTTTTTCAAAGCCCAAAACGTCTTATGCTCTAGCTCTAATGGTAAATGGCAAGTTTTTCCATATACTAACCTATAGGGAGACATTCCTAGAGGAGTCTTATAAGCTGTCCTATAAGCCCAAAGAGCCTCATCCAACCTAAAGGACCAATCCTTTCGAGATGGATGAACTACTTTCTCTAAAATAGCTTTAATTTCCCTATTACTAATTTCAGCTTGACCATTTGCTTGTGGGTGATAAGGGGTAGCTATCCTATGTTTAATCCCATACTTAGCTAAAAGCTTAGTTAATATATTATTAACAAAATGTGTACCCTCATCACTCACTAGAGCCCTAGGTGTCCCAAACCGCGCAAAGATGTGCGATTGAAGAAACCTTGCTACTGTCTTGGCATCACTCTGATGGCATGCGATGGCCTCCACCCACTTGGACACATAATCAACTGCCAATAAGATAAAAACATTGCCATTAGAAGGAGGAAATGGCCCCATAAAGTCAATACCCCATACATCAAATAATTCAACTTCTAAAATGTAAGTAAGAGGCATTTCATCTCTAGGCCCCAAATTTCCTCTCCTTTGGCAAGCGTCACATTGCTTGTAGAACCAATGGGCATCCTTGAATAATGTAGGCCAGAAAAAACCGCAATGCAAAATCCTCATAGCTGTCCTCTGACCGCTGAAATGACCTCCATACGGCGAAGAGTGACATTGCTCCAGGATTTCCTTTGCTTCAGTACCTGAAACACACCTACAAATAATACCGTCAGAGCATTGCTTATACATAAATGGCTCATCCCAAAAGAAAATTTTCGCATCGTGCTTAAACTTTTTCTTCTGCCTCCAATCCATATCAATAGGGGTGACTCCCTTCACTAAAAAGTTGGCAATATCAGCATACCAAGGGACATCCCTGACTACCTTTACCTGAACAGCAAAAAGCTGTTCATCTGGAAAAGAATCGGAAATGGCAGATTGCTCCAGCAAAGATGATGATGGATCAAGACGAGACAAATGATCTGCAACGACATTCTCTGATCCCTTCTTGTCCTTTATCTCCAAGTCAAATTCCTGCAGTAACAAAATCCAACGAATTAGTCTCGGCTTTGCATCTTTCTTTGACATTAAATACCTTATTGTTGCATGATCCGTGAACACCGTGACTTTGGATCCAACCAAATATGGCAGAAATTTCTCAAAAGCAAACACAACAGCTAACAACTCCTTTTCAGTAGTTGTGTAGTTGACCTGTGCTTCATTTAAAACCTTGCTTGCATAATATATAGGATGAATAAATTTGCCCTACTTTTGCCCCAACATCGCACCTACCGCAGCATCACTCGCATCACACATTACCTCGAAGGGTAAATTCCAATTAGGCGCGCAGAGAATGGGTGCTGAGATTAAAGCAGCCTTCAACTTTTCAAAAGCCTTCCTACAATCTGCATTAAAGTCAAAAACATGATCAGTGCACAATAAGTTACAAAGAGGTTTACTGATTTTGGAAAAATCCTTTATGAACCTCCTATAAAATCCAGCATGTCCTAAAAAACTCCGAATTCCCTTCACTGAATTCGGTGGCTCTAGCCTTTCAATAACCTCAACTTTTGCTCTATCAACTTCTAGACCATTTTTAGAAATCCGATGACCTAACACTATGCCCTCCTTTACCATGAAGTGGCACTTCTCCCAATTAAGTACTAGATGGGTATCCTCACATCTTTTTAATACCTTTCCTAAATTATCTAAACAACTCTGAAAAGACCCTCCAAAAACTGAAAAATCGTCCATAAAGACTTCAACAATGGACTCAATCATATAAAAAAAAAATTGCTAACATACACCGCTGAAATGTTGTTGGAGCATTGCAAAGGCCAAAAGGCATTCTCCTAAAAGCGAATGTCCCATAAGGGCAGGTGAAAGTGGTCTTTTCTTGATCCTCAGGAGCAATAGTAATCTGGTTATACCCAGAATAACCATCCAAGAAACAGTAATAGGCCTGACCAGCCAATCGATCCAACATCTGGTCGATAAATGGTAGAGGGAAATGATCCTTTCGGGTGGCTTTATTAAGCCTTCTGTAATCCATACAAACCCTCCAGCCAGTTACTGTCCTGGTTGGAATCAGCTCATTATCTTTATTGCTCACCACAGTGACACCTCATTTCTTAGGAACACATTGGACAGGGCTTACCCAATTGCTATCGGCAATTGGATAAATGATCCCAGCATCCAACCATTTAATTACCTCCTTTTTAGCAACCTCTTTCATTGCAGGGTTAAGCCTTCTTTGTTGCTCAATACTCCTAAAGGATCCCTCTTCTAGAGTGATTTTGTGCATACAAAAGGACGGGCTAATTCCCTGAATGTCAGCCAATGTCCAACCTATAGCTTTGCGGTATTACTGCAGCAATTTTATTAAGGCCTCCTCATGCTCCGACATTAGATCTGATGCAACAATAATGGGCAACGTATCATTCTCCCCAAGATACACATACTTTAGATGATCCGGTAAAGGTTTCAAATCTAAAGTGGGTGCCTCAATTAGGGATGGCTTAATTGGGGGAGCCTTCCTTTGATCTAAATCTAAAGACTCAAAAACATCCTCACATCTAAATAATTCTTTTTCATTTTTTCTATCTAAAGAACAAAATTCAAAATCTTCTACACTAACCTCTCCATGCCTTTCCGAATGCTTATCAACCGAATCTTGTATTGCTGTCTCAATAACTGTGCTCTCCAGAATCCTGATGAATGAGCAATCCTCCATCTCGTCTGGATATTTCATGGCTTTAAAGACATTAAATTTCACTTCCTCATTACAGACTCTCATTGTTAATTCTCCTTTTTGAACATCTATTAATGCCCTACCAGTAGCCAAAAATGGACGACCTAGAATAATTGGGACATCTTTATCAGCCTCATAGTCTAAAATAATAAAATCAACAGGAAATATGAATTTATCAACTTTTACTAAGACATCCTCAATTTTACCCTCTGGATATGTGATAGATCTATCAGCTAGTTGGAGTGTAACTGTGGTAGGTCTAGCTTCACCAATACCTAACTTCCGATAGACCGAAAGAGGCATAAGGTTAATGCTTGCACCTAAATCACAGAGTGCTCTACCTAATTCCTTTCCACCTATAGACACAGGTATAGTAAATGACCCTGGATCTTTATTTCAATTTGAAAAAGAAAATAGACTAGTATCCGAAGGAAGTTTCCCTTGAGGCCTCGCCTTGAGCTCATTAGCTAGCTGACCCACTTGCAATTCCAGGGCCCTCATCGAAGCTTGATTACTTTGAATTGTGGCGTCTGTGCGAGCCATAAATTCTTTCATCATCGCCTCGAGAGAATTTCTCGAATTTTGCTGGGGCAAAGCCTGCGCTTTAGCAAATCCCGGCTGGTTCATCTTTTGTTGCGCTTGTACGTTATTTCCTTGACCTCCCCATGAGAAGTTGGGGTGGTTGCGCCAACCTAGATTATAAAAGTTAGAATAAGGGTTGTTCCTCTGATTACCTACAAAAAATACAGAAGCTGGATTGTTGGGGCAAAACTCGTAGTTGTGGTCTTCACAACAATAGACACATGCTTCGTCCGTGACTTGGTTCACCACTGCTGCAGGCTCCATAGTTGGTGGCTGCTGATGACTAATGGTGGACACATTCTTAAGAGCGTTAGTAATCATAGCAAGATCGGCCCTAATGGTGGACACACCATCAACCTCTAACACACTCTTAACCTTTTTATTTGTGCCTCTAACATCCGACCACTGACCACTATTAATAGATATTCTTTCTAAAATTCCATAGGCTTCATCAAAAGTTTTTGCCAAAAGGGCCCCTCCAGCCGAAGCATCGACCATACCTTGGGTTACTCCATTCAAACCATTGTAAAATGTTTCCATTTGAATACAATGAGGTAACCCATGGTGGGGACACTTTCGCAAAAGCTCCTTAAACCTCTCCCAAGCCTCACTAAAAGTCTCATCTTCAAGTTGCCTAAACCCTACTATTTCACTCCTTAATTTAGCATTTCTATTAGGTGGGAAATATTTACTCAAAAATTTTTCAGCTAACTCATCCCATGTCCTAATTGATCCTGGAGCAAAAGAGTTTAACCATGACTTTGCTCCATCTCTAAGAGAATACGGGAACAAAGTTAATCTAAGAGCATCTCTAGGCACTCCTTGAATTACAAAAGAATCACTAACTCCTAGAAAAGACTTAAGATGTAAATGAGGGTCTTCAGATGTCAAACCATGGAATTGCCCTACGGTTTGCAACATCTGAAACATTACCGGTTTCATTTCAAAATTCGCCGCTTGGATTTGGGGGCGTGCAATCCCTGGATTCAACTCATTAAACATCGGGACAGCATATGCTCGAATGGCTCTGGTCCTATCGTTTGCTATCAAGATAGGATTCTCAGCCTGATTATTTCGCTGCTCATTTTGCTCAAACAGTGGGTTTTGCTGCAGCAACGAATTTTGTTGGGGGTTCACTGCTACTGGACCTTCAGGAACCTGCGGGAGTTGCGGCACATTCTCCATCTGGTTTCTGCGCTGCTCCCTCCTTCTGTTCCTAAATGTCCTTTCAATTTCTGGATCAAGCTCAAACCGTACCCCAGGCGGATCGCTCATGCACCAAAATCACTCCTGCAAAAACAAAAGAAACAATCAAAAAGTTCTAGCACCAAACCACTAAAACACATACACAAAACAGATCAGATAAAAACTCATTCAAGTCCCCGGCAACGGCGCAAAAAACTTGTTGGGTTCCTAGAGTGAGTAAAAATGTAGTATAAAATACTCTAGAATTCCTGTGCAAGTATACAAAGTCTGCAGCAAGTAATATTATCAATCCAAGGTCTGAATAAATCTCCACTTTACCTATTTTGTGCAACTTTCTAATGGTTTCTAATGGCCAATTAATTGAAAGCATTAAATCAAGATCACAAACATAATAGCATTGCACAACTTAAACCATAAATCAATCCATAAACTTAATCAACTACATCAATCCCTAAGCTACAAGTTTAGCTACTCATGAATGTAAATACAAGCTCAACTAAACATGTGAAAGCCATAAATCTAACTAAAGAAAAGAAAGGGAAAAGAAAACTCAATGTAGGCCGAATCCGACGTCCCCGTCACGATCCCCACGAACCATGGGTTGATTTCCAAATCTCTCCCTTTGTTTTTAGCCTCCAAGTGCTCTGTTCTGCCCTGTTTACGGCTCCCAAAGGTCCCAAATTGAACTCCCCCAAAACCTAGCCGAAAATAAGCCTTTATTATGTTTTTTCGTCGAAGCGTCGAGACGCTGCCTTCAAAACGCGCGTTTCAGGAAAGGAAAATATACAGCGTCGAGACGCTAAGGTCGCAGCGTCGAGACGCTGCGACGATTTCGCGCCTATTCTGATATGGAATGCTAGCGTCGAGACGGCTAAGGGCTAGCGTCTCGACGCTAGTCACCTTTTGACCGAATTTTGACTTTTCTCCATTTTGATTCTTTTCTTTCCTTCGCATCTTCTCGCGTCCCGAGCACCCGATTAATTCCAATATTGCGCTATAGCTCCAATCAACCATTTCCTACAAAATAAACATTAAAGCACAATAAAATGGCCCAAAAATCATAAAAGACTAGCTGAATTAAATAATTAAAGATAGCTAGCTATGCTCGCTATCAATTATCTATGCGTTTTAGGGCACAAAACCCAACAAACTCCCACTTGAACTAAAACACTAGTTAGTGGGATGTAAATGCAATAATCCAAAGCTGGAAATGTCATGTATATTAAAATAATACAATGATCTAGGGCATCCTTATACCCATTATACATTTCTCCCACTTGTCCTAGATTAGATAGCATACATATCTCGTAGACCTAGACCTTCTAGATGACCCTCAAACACTTTAGCCGTGAGAGCCTTCGTAAATGGATCAGCGATGTTGTGCTCCGAAGCGATCTTATTGACGATCACATCTCCTCGTTGCACAATCTCCCGTATCAGGTGATACTTCCTCTTGATGTGTTTACCCCGTTTGTGGCTTCGAGGTTCTTTTGAGTTGGCTACAGCCCCACTGTTGTCACAGTATAGTGTTATGGGCACGTTCATATTCGGAACCACTTCCAAATCAGTCAAGAACTTTCTAAGCCATACTGCCTCCTTAGCTACTTCGCAAGCTGCTACATACTCAGCCTCCATGGTTGAGTCTGCTATGCATCCTTGTTTGATGCTTTTCCACACTACTGCTCCTCCATTGAGGGTGAATACTGACCCTGATGTGGATTTCCTTGAATCCTTATCAGCTTGAAAGTCAGAGTCAGTGTATCCAGTAAGAGTCAAATCCTTAGCTCCATACAGGTCAAGTAATAATATAGTGATTTTGCAATCGAATGTCGTCCTCTGGATTGGTGTCTAGCCAAATTTTAATTATCAAAGATACTTTTGACCAATCTTATTTAGGGAATCAAATAGAATGAGAATATGATTTAATCAAACACAAAACTAAAGCTAAAAAGTGACAATCTAATGGGAAAAATTGGTCTTAGGGATTTGATTTCACCAATTGGAGTTATGGATTAATAAACGGATTAACACATGCTATGATTCATAAATCTTGGCAACTAAAATCACACATATCTCTCTCGAGCATACATGATTCTCCCATATGCAATTGAACTCGATATCCCTATCTAAATCCAATAAACATACAAGGCAATAAGGCTAACCTTTATAACAATTTCTAGAATTAACCTTAATCTCCCGATTTTTAGCTAAATTCTAGTTATGCATATTGATTACTAATTTAAATCCTCTCTCCCGAGTTAGATTCAAATATAAACATCAATCAATTTATGGCCAGTAAATCGAAAGCATTAAGGATACAACATATGCATAAATGACATCAATAGCATAAATATCGTAAATCAATCCAAAACGTGCCCAACGGCTACATCAATCCTTAAGAATTAAACTTAGCTATACATAATACTCGTTACAATATAAACTAAGTCTAAATAAGCCATAAAAACTATCTAAAGTAAGGGAAAAGAGAAATAGACTCGTTGTATGCCGAGACCGAACGTCCCCGTCACGATCCCCACGAACAATGGGTTGATTTCCAACTCCTCCCCTTTGCTTCAACTCAAGAATCACCAAATTCTGCTCTATTGTTGGCTCCAAAAGTCCCCAAATGGAAGTCCCTTCAAACATAGCCGAAAAGAAGCTTATATAGCAGATTTTTCGTCTTAGCGTCGAGACGCTGCCTTCAAAACGCGCGTTTCAGAAAAGGGAATGCGGTAGCGTCGGGACGCTTCCTATCACAGCGTCGAGACGCTGTGAGCCTGCCGCGTATTCTCATTAAGGAAACGTAGCGTCGAGGCGCTCCAAGAGTGGCATCTCGACGCTAATGGGCAAAATGCCCTCTCTTGGCTCCTTGTTACTTGAATCTTTTCGGTTCTTTGGCATCTTTTCACGTCCCGAACACCCGATTAATTCTTATTCCACGTTTTAACTCTAATCAACGCTTTCCTACAAAATAAACAATAAAGCACAATAAAATGGCCCAAACATCATAAAAAACTAGCTAAATTGAATAAGTAAAAGTAGCTAGCTATGCTCGCTATCAAATACCCCCAAACTTAAGCTTTTGCTAGTCCTCGAGCAAACTACAAATCAAACATACAATGGAAGAATTGATGCAACAATCATAACTCAATCCTCAAGGCTCAAAAGTCAATAGCCAAGCAAGCAAGAGACATGCACACAAGGACCAATGAGGGAGACAAATTAAATTTTTTCCAAAATTAACTTGCACAAGCGAGATCTAACTCAGCAAGATCAGACTCTACTAGCCCGGGATTGGATTATTAAACTCTCAACTCATCTTCCCTCTACACTGGCACTAAGGTTTCACTAATGAGTTAATGGAACAAATTAGTTTGTTTTCCTCCATACTTAGGTGCTTTTAATTAACAATTGAATTAAGCATTTATATGTGGCACTAGCTTTCACACACCCATTGCAGGGACCCTTAACCTGAGTTTTCTCTAGTTGGCCTAACTGATCACAACAGGGGTAGCTCTTTTTGCCTTAATCTTTATTAACCATTGCATATTGTGCACAAGCCATGGCATTATTATTATTTCAACAGTAGCAACAAGAATGATTTTTCTTTATGAGCATAAATAGCATATATTCTTTTCTTTCCTCCTAAGCAAGATCAAACATGCTAATTTGCAAAAAAAATCAACTCTTTAGCTCTACCCTACACCTATCGAGGTGACAACAAGCATATGAACCCAATAATTCGCTCCTAAGCATTCAAATCCAAATCTAGCCAAGACAAATACTCTACTCATGCAAGCTATCTCCTAGAAAAATTTTAAAAAGTCTCCCTTTTTGGGCACTCATGCTTACAACTCATCACAAGCTTGAAAATTGACAAGAAAGCCTATCCTAGGACATCATAATCATGCAAAAGTAGCATCCAGAAAACAACCATATGCATAATTCAAAGAAAGCTCAAAACTATAGCCCGAACTCAGATGCTCAAGGGCTCCACAAACATGCTAATCCACCCCCAAACTTAAAATATGCATTGTCCTCAATGTATAAAGAAAATAAGGCATAAACAAGCATGAGAACAATAAACGAATGAAAGGAGTGAATAATACTGGCCTGGAATGATGATGACTTCTTGACTGAATGCTTGGAATCTTGACAGCTTGAAAGCAAAGGAGAGAAAGAAAACAAGACCTACAAAATAGACACAAACAATAAATAAAACTCAAAAGAAAGAAAAACTAACTCACTTGGGTTGCCTCCCATAAGCGCTTGTTTAACGTCATTAGCTCGACGTGTTGACCAACTATGCATCAGGGTGGTCTCCTGTCAGATTTTCCATCACTGGTGCTCTTCCTAGCACCTCTCCTGTAGCCCACCATCATTGTATCTGATGTGTTCTTGGGGTCCTCAAAAGCTTTTAAAACTTCCTTCTCCTGTTGGACTCTTATGATTAGCTCCGTGCGTTCAATATCGATTATAACCCTCCCTGTAGCAAGGAATGGTCTCCTTAATATGATAGGCATAGCAGGATTCTCTTTAATATCTAGCACAAAGAAATAAACAGGAAGGAAAAATCTACCTACTTTAATCAGAATATTCTCAACAATCCCATATGGACTAACCACAGACTGGTCAGCCAACTGAAGTCTAACAGAGGTAGATTTTATTTCTCTTATATTAAGCTTTTTGCACAGAGATAATGGAATAATGTTTATGCTAGCCCCTAGATCACATAGTGCTCTACAAGAATAAGTACCAAAATTACAAGGAATGGTAAAACTCCCTGGGTCATACAATTTCTCTAGTACTCTCTGTTGGACACGAGCACTGCACGTCGATGCTAAATATACAGTCTCCAACTGCTTTTCCTTTTTCTTCTTGTTGAGCCATTCCTTCATGAATTTTCTGCAATGAGGCATCTGCTCCAGAGCATCTGAAAAAGGAATATTAACATGCAAACCCATAAAAGCATCTAAAAATTTGTCAAACTTAACCTTAGAATTTTTCTTTTTCTTTGATTTAGGAACTAAAACAGTAGGAGAAGGAATAGAAGGCTCGGGATTTAGCTTTTCAGCTTCGTTTGAGGTGGTGCCTTCTTCAACTCCTCCTGTGAGTTCCTCTGGTTCAGTAGTTTTCTCCTCTTCAGCTAATTTAGTCTCCTCCTCATAATGCACAGATACGGCTTTGCAGTACTCCAAAGAAGATTTCTCCTGTTCAACTGGGGCTTTACCTTTATTCATAGAGTTGACAACACTTACCAGTTGTCCCAACTGAGTCTCTATATTCTTGATTGCTGCAGAATGACCATTGATAGTAGTGTTTATTGCAATCACGACCTCCTCAAGATTATTGGACCTGTTACTTGATTCTACAATAAAAGCTCCAACAAGGTCTTCTAAAGATTTCTTATTTTCTTGACTTTGAGGAGTGAAGCCAGGAGGATTCAAAACATTCTTATTATTAGCATAGGAAAAAATCTCATGATTTCTATTGCTAGGGTGATAATGTGTAGGTGTGGAATTATTATTATACCCCCTAGAATTATAATTCGAAACATACTGAACCTGCTCGAGATTTTCCCCTTGAGTCTGGGATGCAAGGGCGGCTGCAGACTCAATTGATTGAGCATTACCTGAACCTGAAAACTTTAAAAATGCATTAGCCAAGGAAGACATCTGAGCCTGAAGTGCACTTACGTTGTCAACCTCGAACACTCCAACAGCAATCTTTTTGGGTCCCGACCGCTCAGATGGCCACTGATAGTTGTTGGTGGCCATATCCTCTAACAAAGTCCTAGCACTCTCAACAGTCTTGGACAACAGAGTCCCACCTGCAGCTGCATCAACAATAGTTTTCGTGCTAGGAGTTAATCCATTGTAAAATAATTGAACCTGTAGCCAGTCAGGGTATCCATGCTGAGGGCACTTCCTTAGCAGCTCTTTAAATCTTTCCCAAGCCTCGAACAGCTGCTCATCGAATTGTTGCTGAAATGTCCCAATTTCGGTCCTCAGTTTGACCGTCTTGGCAGGAGGAAAGAGCTTCTTTAAGAATGCCTGGACCAAAGCATCCCAAGTGGTGATGCTCCCAGGTGGAATAGATTGTAACCAGTCCCTCGCTTTGTCCTGCAAAGAAAAAGGAAATAAACGTAAGCGAATGGCATCTTCAGAAACACCATTTAATTTTACCGTCTCACAGATGTCTAGGAAGGATTTCAGATGAGAATTTGGATCCTCCATGGGTGATCCTCTGTAAGCGCAATCTCGAGCCATCTGAATGAGACCTGTTTTCAGCTCAAAATTGTTAGCATTAATCGGGGCATAGACGATCCCTGATTGTTGCTCCTGAAAGATCGGTTGAAAATAGTCCCTGATGGGCTTAGGTTCTTCAAGATTAGGATTGGCCATTTGGATGTTTTCTTGATTTTCCCTTCGAAGTCTATTGAAAGTTCTTTCGATCTCTGGATCTAAGGGAACTAAGGTCAATTCCCTAACCTTTCGCATACACCGACTACACTAACCTAAAAAGGCAAAGAAAAGGAAATAAAACAAATTAGGAAAGAAACAAGAAAAGGAAAATAACTAAATCTAAATACGGAAAATATAATCTATAAAAGGAAGAAAATAAACTAATATGGAATGCAAAAATAGATAAGACAAAAAACCAATAAGGAAACTAACAAAAAAGGAAAAACTAATCTAAAAAGGAAAAACTAAAAATCTATCAATGGAAAATTCAAACAAATATGGAAAAATCTAAATATGGAAAAATTTAAGAATGGAAAAGAAAAACAATAAAGGAAAAATGCAATCTACCTAAAAACAAAAATAACAAAAATAGCAACAAAATAGAATACACCCTAAACTAAGACCGGACAATTTTTCTTCAATATTAAAATTGACTAAATATGCCAATCCCCGACAACGGCTCCAAAAACTTTATGTGCAATTTTCTAACCGCAAGTGTACGGGTCAAGTAATAATATAGTGATTTTGCAATCGAATGTCGTCCTCTTGATTGGTGTCTAGCCAAATTTTAATTATCAAAGATACTTTTGACCAATTTTATTTAGGGAATCAAATAGAATGAGAATATGATTTAATCAAACACAAAACTAAAGCTAAAAAGTGACAATCTAATGGGAAAAATTGGTCTTAGGGATTTGATTTCACCAATTGGAGTTATGAATTAATAAACGGATTAACACATGCTATGATTCATAAATCTTGGCAACTAAAATCACACATATCTCTCCCGAGCATACATGATTCTCCCATATGCAATTGAACCCGATATCCCTATCTAAATCCAATAAACATACAAGGCAATAAGGCTAACCTTTATAACAATTTCTAGAATTAACCTTAATCTCCCGATTTTTAGCTAAATTCTAGTTATGCATATTGATTACTAATTTAAATCCTCTCTCCCGAGTTAGATTCAAATATAAACATCAACCAATTTATGGCCAGTAAATCGAAAGCATTAAGGATACAACATATGCATAAATGACATCAATAGCATAAATACCGTAAATCAATCCAAAACGGGCCCAACGGCTACATCAATCCCTAAGAATTAAACTTAGCTATACATAATCCTCGTTACAATATAAACTAAGTCTAAATAAGCCATAAAAACTATCTAAAGTAACGGAAAAGAGAAATAGACTCATTGTATGCCGAGACCGAACGTCCCCGTCACGATCCCCACGAACAATGGGTTGATTTCCAACTCGTCCCCTTTGCTTCAGCTCAAGAATCACCAAATTCTGCTCTATTGTCGGCTCCAAAAGTCCCCAAATCGAAGTCCCTTCAAACCTAGCCGAAAAGAAGCTTATATAGCAGATTTTTCGTCTTAGCGTCGAGATGCTGTCAAGACAGCGTCTCGACGCTGCCTTCAAAACGCGCGTTTCAGAAAAGGAAATGCGGTAGCGTCGGGACGCTTCCTATCACAGCATCGAGACGCTGTGAGCCTGCCGCGTATTCTCATTAAGGAAACGTAGCGTCTCGACGCTCCAAGAGTGGCGTCTCGACGCTAATGGGCAGAATGCCCTCTCTTGGCTCCTTGTTACTTGAATCTTTTCGGTTCTTTGGCATCTTTTCACGTCCCGAACACCCGATTAATTCTTATTCCACGTTTTAACTCTAATCAACACTTTCCTACAAAATAAACAATAAAGCACAATAAAATGGCCCAAACATCATAAAAAACTAGCTAAATTGAATAAGTAAAAGTAGCTAGCTATGCTCGCTATCATACCTACTGACTACTCCCACTGCATAACATATGTCAGGCCTAGTGTAGAGCATAGCATACATTAAGCTGCCTACAGCTGAGGCATAACTGATTATGAAGGTGTACATATTACACATGCGGAAGCAATTGAAGATCGAAAGCACTTAAGACATTCAATTTTACTCCTAAAGCATGCATGTTCTAGAAAAGACAGAATAGAGAGTTTTGAAAACACCAACCTTTGTAGCTCACTTATGTTGAACTCCTTGTGGTGTTTGCCTCTCCTATGCTCCTTGGACAACCTCTAGAGTCTTCCCCACTATACTCCGGGCCAAGAACGACTTGTGGGAGTCTATATAAGATAGGGAATGGGAAGGGAATGCTTGAAGCATCAAACAATGGAGAAGAATGAGAGATGAGAGAACTTTGAGTCCAAATTCCAGCAGCATAACATTAAGGAAATGGCTCTCTTGTGTTTGAATATGATTCAAACTCCTTTTAAAGACATTCTCCATGCAAAGCCAAGCCTCAAGACACAAGACACATGGTGTATTTGCAAGCTCAAGTGGATTCTAGGTGTACATTACACAAGACATGCAACAATGCATGAGTGAGTTGTCTTTCCACTTTGAATGATCATGCATTAAGTGGATTTCCAACTAAATCCACTAAATTCAAATTGAAATCAAATTTCAAGCTTGCAAATTACCCCCAATTTCAATTCTAAATTGAAATTGATTGCTTGGTAATTAATTTGAAAAGTTTCAAATTAATTTTGATATGATTAATCTAATTAATCTTTGTTATCTTGTGCAATTCCATATATATGATTCCTAATACATATATATAGTATTCAAAACACTTTTAAATACTTCATCTCTCATTTTCTAATTTAATTCATAATTAAATTATTGTGTCAAACACAATTTACGATAATACCCTTTTTCCCGATTTTGAACGATTCAAAGCTTCCTATCTTTTGTTCTAGGCTTAATTCCGATATGAGCTAGTAGGGGGACCTAATGGACCTATAGATCATGGGCTCCAACGATTCGAGGCTAACCGACTAATCTCATTGTCCAAGCTAGCCAACATTCGTTAACTATCGGGACACTCCACTATAGCCCGATAGTTGCACTCCCCTCACTATAGATATATTTCCGTCCACTTGATTTAACCATGATTAGTAAGTCGATCCTTCACAGGTTGTTCGTAGCTATAGCTAGGTCAATAAGCCGTTTTACCCCTATATAGTTGCCAAGATTTATGAATCATAGCATGTGTTAATCCATTTATTAATCCATAACTCCAATTGGTGAAATCAAATCCCTAAGACCAATTCTTCCCATTAGATTGTTACTTTTTGCTTTAGTTTTGTGTTTGATTCAATCATATTTTCATTCAATTTGATTCCCTAAATAAAACTGGTCAAAAGTATTTTCGGTAATTAAAATTTGACTAGACACCAATCCAGAGGACGACATTCGAATTTATATTCACTATATTATAACTTGACCCGTACACTTGCGGTTAGCAAATCGTGCATCAATAGTAATGAACGACTTGTGAAGAATCGACTTACTAATCATGGTTATATCAAGTGGACGAAAATATATCTATAGTGAGGGGAGTTCAACTACTAGGCTATAGTGGAGTGTCCCGGTAGTTAACTGATGTTGGATAACTAGGTGATAACTCTCCAAAAGGGAGTTATTTATGCCTTATTTCTATAGTGATTTGTGTGTCATTTGTGCCAAATAGGTGTATTATTATATGAATATTATATGTTTTACCCTATTTAGAAGAATGGATGCTTAGGAAGTTATTTTGCAGAGAAAATAATGTTGAGCGACTTGAGGGAGCAAATTCCATGATCCAGCAAAGCTAGGAGCAAAACTTGCCACGTGAGTCGCACGTGATTCATGAATGAGGTGGCGTTTTGTGAATCAATCTAGGATCTAGGAAGCTTGGAGAGCCCTCCACGTGTAATCTTTGACCTAATTAGGGTTGGCTCCACTCTATAACAAGTTTGACTCCACTCTATTGAAGGGAATAAAAGTCCCCACGCAGCGGAAGCGCATCGATTGGACCTTACGCCGTATATTAATTAACATTAAAATACCGTTACGATAACTCAAACAAAACTTTAAACAACTTTTAAAGCCGCTGTAAAATCGGTTTAAACAATTATCTATGCGTTTTAGGGCACAAAACCCAACAATCTCCCACTTGAACTAAAACACTAGTTAGTGGGATGTAAATGCAATAATCCAAAGCTGGAAATGTCATGTATATTAAAATAATACAATGATCTAGGGCATCCTTATACCCATTATACATTTCTCCCACTTGTCCTAGATTAGATAGCATACATATTTCGTAGACCTAGACCTTCTAGATGACCCTCAAACACTTTAGCCGTGAGAGCCTTCGTAAATGTATCAGCGATGTTGTGCTCCGAAGCGATCTTAGTGAAGATCACATCTCCTCGTTGCACAATCTCCCGTATCAGGTGATACTTCCTCTCGATGTGTTTACCCCGTTTGTGGCTTCGAGGTTCTTTTGAGTTGGCTACAGCCCCACTGTTGTCACAGTATAGTGTTATGGGCTCGTTCATATTCGGAACCACTTCCAAATCAGTCAAGAACTTTCTAAGCCATACTGCCTCCTTAGCTACTTCGCAAGCTGCTACATACTCAGCCTCCATGGTTGAGTCTACTATGCATCCGTGTTTGATGCTTCTCCACACTACTGCTCCTCCATTGAGGGTGAATACTGACCCTGATGTGGATTTCCTTGAATCCTTATTAGCTTGAAAGTCAGAGTCAGTGTATCCAGTAAGAATCAAATCCTTAGCTCCATACACAAGCATGTAGTCCCTCGTTCTCCGAAGATACTTGAGGATATTCTTAACCGCTCCCCAATGGTCCAACCATGGATTAGACCGATACCTACTGACTACTCCCACTACATAACATATGTCAGGCCTAGTGCAGAGCATAGCATACATTAAGCTGCCTACAGCTGAGGCATAGGGAATGTGTCTCATGTTCTCAATTTCTTGAGGTGTCTTAGGAGACTGTTCCTTAGACAGGTGTACCCCATGTCTGAAGGGTAGTAGTCCCTTCTTGGAGTTTTTCATCGAATATCGAGACAACATTTTGTCAATAAACGTTGCTTGAGACAGTGCTAGCGTTTTGTTCATACGATCCCTAATGATTTGGATTCCCAGAACATATTGAGCCTCTCCCAGATCTTTCATTTGGAATTGGGCTGCTAGCCATTTCTTAATGTCAGTGAGGTATCCTACATCATTCCCAATGAGTAGGATATCGTCTACATAAAGTATTAGAAAAGCTACTTTCCTTTTGTTGACTTTCTTATACACACAAGGCTCATCAACGTTTTAGTCAAAACCAAAAGATTTGATTGCAGTATCAAATCTAATGTTCCATGATTTGGACGCTTGTTTCAATCCATAAATGGATTGATTGAGCTTACAAACCTTTTGTTCCTGACCTTGGGCTATGAACCCTTCGAGTTGAGACATGAAGATATTCTCTTCAAGATTACCATTCAGAAAGGCAGTCTTGACGTCCATTTGCCATATTTCATAGTCATAATATGTGGCTATGGATAAGAGAATTCTTATGGACTTTAACATGGCTACCGGAGAAAAGGTTTCCTCATAGTCAACCCCTTCCTTTTGGGTATAACCCTTTGCCACTAGTCTAGCTTTGAAGGTCTGTACCTTTCCAGCTGCATCTCTTTTTCTCTTATAGATCCATTTGCACCCTATGGGTTTTGCCCCATTTGGTAGATCTACGAGTTCCCATACAGAATTGGAGTGCATTGACTTCATTTCCAGGTTCATGGCTTTGACCCATTCATCCTTATCTTCGTCATTCATTGCCTGTCAATAAGACAATGCATCCTCAATGCCATCATTAGGTATGACAACCTGAGTTTCAGTTAAACCCAAGTAGCGATCAGGTTGTGATACAACCCTCCCACCGCGTCGAGGCACTCTCAACGTTTGAGATGGACGGGATGGATTTGAAGAATTAGTTCCTTCATCAACACTTGTTGAAGGTCCAGCTTCATCAACAACTCTTGGTGATTCTTTTATAGCTTCTCCTAATAGTATTTTGCTGCGTGGTTTATGATCTCTCATGTGGTCTTCCTCTAAGAAAGTGGCGTTTCTCGATACAATCACCTTATTTTCTTGTGGGTCGTAGAAATAACCACCTCTCGTTTCTTTAGGGTAACCAACAAATTGGCACAGTTTTGAATGGGGTTCCAGTTTCTTAGGATTTGTCACAAGCACGTGTACTGGACAACCCCAGATGCGAAAGTGATGCAAACTAGGTTTACGCCCCTTCCATAATTCAAAAGGTGTTTCAGAAACACTTTTTGAGGGAACATTGTTCAAGATGTATACTGCAGTCTCTACTGCATACCCCCAAAACGAGCTAGGCAATTGAGCATAGCTCATCATTGATCGATCCATGTCCAACAAGGTTCTATTTCTCCTTTCTGACACACCATTCTGCTGAGGTGTACTAGGGGCTGAGAGTTGAGATTGGATTCCATGTTCTATCATATAATCCTTGAATCTTTGATCCATATACTCGCCTCCTCGATCAGATCGAAGTACTTTAATAGATTTACCTAATAGGTTTTCAACTTCAGCCTTAAACTCCTTAAACTTTTCAAGGGCTTCAGATTTATGTCCCATTAGGTACAAGTAACCATATCTTGAACAACCATCTATAAATGAGAGGAAATATTCGTACCCTCCTCGAGCTTTTACATTCATTGGACCACATAGATCCGAATGTATTAACTCTAAGGGTTCTTTGGCTCTGTAACCTTTTCCAGTAAAGGGTCTCTTGGTCATCTTCCCCTCGAGACAAGATTCACAAGGTGGTAGTGAATCATCTTCTAACTTGCTTAGAAGTCCATTCTTTACCAAACGACCGATCCTATCAATGTTTATATGACCAAATCTAAGATGCCAAAGATGAGTATTGTTACTTGTTGGAGAAATCTTTTGCCTTTTTCTTTGATTTTCAGCAGTTTTAAATAATTTGTGATTTAAAATTTCTTTGTTTTCGGTTGGTCTTAATACATACAAGTTATTTTCTAATTTGGCCGAACAAATAAGTACACCATTCTTATAAATGAACACTTCATTCATATCAAAAGTAACTGTATACGATTGTTCAATCAAACATGAAATAGAAATTAAGTTCCTTTTAATCCTGGGAACGATTAACAAACTTTCTAAAAGTAAGAATCTATTTCTAAAAAATAACTTCGCAACTCCCACTGCTTTAGCTGAAATGACTTCTCCAGTTCCGACCCTATGTGTCATTTCCCCATCGTTCAACTGTCGAAAGGAACTATTTTCCTGAAAAGAAGAGCAAACAAGATTAGTTGCTCCTGAATCAAGTATCCAGGTAAACTCATCATGTTCTACCAGGCATGTTTCTAAAACCAGTAAATCAAATTTACCTTCATTTTCCTTCTTTTTCTCAGCAAGGTACTTTGGGCAGTTTCTCTTCCAATGTCCATCTACATTGCAGTGGAAACACTTGCCCTTGTCTGCCACAGCTTTGGTTTTTCCCTTGCTTTTAGCAGCAGTACCAGGAGCTTTCCCCTTGTTTCCTTTCTTCTTCTGAGTTTTCTTTGAAGAAGTGGCTACAAATTTAGTTCCATAGCATGAACCCTTCTCGAACTTTCTTTTAGAGTGAACAACATTTGCCCCTCCTTCTATATGTCCCTTGTTCTTAAGAAGAGACTGATAGAGTTGTAGCTCATTCAAGAGGCTAGTCAGGTTGAATGTTATTTTATTCATCATTGCATTACTTCAAAAACTCAGAAAACTCTTCGGAAGAGATTCTAAGATGAATGCAACCTGACTACGCTCATCTATGACCGCCCTGTTTGCTTCTGCCACGTTGAATTGGACCATCATTTCCAGGACATGCTCCCGAACAGACGTGCCCTCTTTCATTCGGCAGCTAGAAACGTATTTGAGAGTGTCATGGTGGAGTTGGTAGAACGGTTGTCCAAACATCTCTGGAGAGAGTTCATAATCTCCCTCGCTGTCACCATGCCCTCGTGCCTTTTAGCCAAAACTTCAGATAAGCTAGCTAGGATATAGACGCGAGTCTTATCATTGACCTTTGTCCAGCGGTCATAAGCATCCTTAACTGCTTGGGATGCATTACGAGCAGGGGCTGGAGGACAATCCTCCATTAAGACGAACCGCAGATCATCGACAACAAGAATAGTATTCAGGTTCGACTTCCACGTAGTGTAATTTTCGCTGGTTAATTTCTCATTTTTAAGCAGAGAGACAATTGAGGAAGACATTGCTGAAATTTAAACAAACAATGACCGTATTAGTTATCTTTGCCTTAACCCATCATACAAGCAAACAATTGCACATAATCCAATCAATTTAGCAAAACAGACAATCACAGAACCCTAAAACTATTGATTTAGTTTTGCAACGATGTTTCAGAGGTTTAGAATATCAGCCACCGAAGGGTGATCAGGCACTCCTCCTTTGAAATGAGACATCTCTCATCTAATTCTAATTCCAGAATAACTCATATTCCTATAGACATTAGCCACCATTGTTCGGTCAAGGATTTGTTAATACTTTTAACTCATCGACGTAAGTGTAACCCTCCCACTTTCAGATCTCAGAGGCACGCACCAACAGGTTGCCGAAGGGAAAGACAACTGTTGGTGATTAGCCTAAGAGCTCATATCCTATTTAGGAGTTCACGATGTTCCGAATCCTATGATCAGGCCCTCCGAAGGGATGGTTGCGCCAGGACAACCTGCAGGCGGATCATAGGACTCTCACGGTGTGAACTATGGATGGAGACCGAGGGATACGTTGACACGTGTCCCGCTTCCACTTACTCTAGACATTTTTCCCATTCACCTTCATATTGATTCATGCAAACACTTTCCGAAGGGAGGCCGCTCCTAAGGCGACTCCAAGCCGAACATGAAACTCACGTTGTGAATATAGGGACGTAGGAGCAAAACTTGATTTAAATCTCGTTTTATAATTTTCCTCCTACTGAAAAATGTCCTATGGTTAATATAGGGTTGTTTAACTTAGATAGTATTCGGCTAAGTCAATCTATCTAAGTCTGATCCTATTATAACAATTATGGAAAGGATTCAACTGCAATCTTTTGGGTGAATTAAACTTCTTTTAATAAACCCAACATTGCAAGTCAACATTACTATGGTTAATTCAACTCAATGTTCGAGTCAGTTCCCACGTAGGAGGTGTTCCGTAAACCGTCAACTTAAATACCCCCAACCTTAGACAGAACTTTACCGAGTGAGTTCCCTTATAACCTCAGTAATGTAATGTCTTTACTCTAAAGATCTAGGTGCATTAAACACTTTAAATAAACCTAGTGACATTGCATGCTAACATTTAACTATGAATAATTCAACTCCGGTATTCTAGGTCAGTTCCTAAGTAGGTGGTGTTCCATAAACCGTCAACTTAAATACCCCCAGCCTTAGACAGAACATTACCGGTGGAGTTCCCTTATAATCACAGCAATGTTTTTCCTACTTAGTCAATTAAAACTATTTTTAATTCTAAGTAAGAAAAGATTCTAATCCTATTAGAAACTGATCTAGGTCTAATTAATTTTAAACAATTTAAAATTAATCCAATTTATCCTATGATCTTATGTTTGCATGCAAATCTTGATTATAAATTGACGGTTTCTAATCATTAATATTAAATAACTATTTCAAATTTTAATGATTTATCCTATAATCAAGAATCTAGGGTTTAATTCATTCAACAATCTCATTCAAATTAAATAATTAAACCATACTTATTGCATGAATAATATAACAATTATATTATTAATTATGGATGTTTCATGCTTCATGCAATATTGATTTTCTTTTAATATAACAATTATAAGCCAATCAAGAAAATCAATCAAGCATGCTTCATTCATCACATTAAACATAACTATTTATATTTAATTTAAGTAATGACATGCTTCATGCTTTCCAATTTTTCATATAATTAATATACACTTATATTAAAAAATATGAAAACAATTCCATGCATTTAAAACATACATTATAACAATTTATAATATATAAATAAATGCATGAGCATGTTTATAACCTAAGGTGGGATTAAATATTCTATATGACATCGCATATAAATAGCAATTGAACCGGTTAATTTTGGCCCCTAGGATAAAATAAAGCATTAAATTACAATAATTTTAGCTAAATTCTATCCTAAAATCCTTCTGCAGCTCCAAAAGTTGGTCTAGACAACACGAACCGCCCCGAACCACCTCGAACCGGCCTCCAAAATCACGAACCATGCCAAATATTGGTTGAACCGGACAAAATAAGGCCCAGCCCAGCCAAATCGGTCTGAACCGGACCACCCTCCTCTTGAACCGCGCCTGATGAAGCCCTAACGCGTGCCGCCATCGTGACAGCGTCGAGACGCTATCAACACAGCATCTCGACGCTGTGCGCTTTCCTTGCTGAGCGCCTACGGTATCGAGACAGCGTCGAGACGCTGTTGAAGTAGCGTCTCGACGCTGTTGCGTCTGGAGGCAGAATTGGGCAGAAAACAGCATCATTTCTTCGAGTTTTCTTCCGATTTCAGCGGCGATTTCATCGATTTTCATCTCATAAAAACCTATTCTAGACCCAGACTTACATAGGACTCGATTTTACATAAAATACCCGAAACACCGGGCCTTACATGATCAAAATAACATAAAAATAAAATCTATGGCCATAAAATTAACCTAAACAGTTCAACGCAAACCGAACATACATTATGCATAAATCCCACCTATTAGAGCCTATCGCAATTTTTAATATTAATTAATAGGGACAGCGATGGCTCTGATGCCGATTGAAGGGAATAAAAGTCCCCACCTAGCGAAAGCGCATCGATTGGACCTTACTGCGTATATTAATTAACATTAAAATACCGTTATGAAAAACTCAAATAAACTTTAATCACCCTTTAAAGTTGCTAGAAAATTGGTTTAAACATGCTGAAAAATAAATCTAAATTTATTTTCATGCTTTTCTAAAGAAAAGGGGAAGAACCGTTACAAACCTTCGTTGTAGACTTGATCGTTCTTCGCCAACGACGCTCCTACGATCGAAAACGCAGCAGCCCTCTTGTCTTGTGATCGCTGGAATTTTCTCCTTGATTGACACAATAACCACAGAGGTTACACCGGTATGACTCTGAGTCTAGGAAGCAAAAGACTTGTGGGAGTCTTTCTCTAAGAGGGAGGCTAGAGAGAATTCTAGGTCTTGTATTGAGAGTCTAAGAGCAAGAGCAGAGTGTCATGGACCAATTAGGTCTAATGTTCTATTTATAGAAGAGAAGTCATGAATAAAATATTCAATTAAATCAATCTTTTCCAAAATTGATTCGATCTTATTCCTTATTTAATCAACCCATGATCAATCAATTCCATAATTGATTAATCTTTTCCACAAATGACTAATTACTTCCATAAGTGATTAGATCATTTCCATTAATGATTAATCACTTTCTTAAGTGATTAATTATTTCCATAATTGATTAATTCTCGGTTAATGAATTCTTTAATTAATTAACCACCAATTAAATATCGCATATTTAATTTCCGGCCTTGAATTAATTAATTTGCCCAAATAGATTTTAGGCCTTAAATTAATTAATTCATTATTTGAACTCTTTCAAACTTCCATAAATTTATATTAATATTTGAATTTCTTCAAATATTAATTTCTCTCATAATAATATATCAATATATATTATATTTGTTTCCCTTAGTAAATTGAACATTTTAAATTTACATTTATTACTTAGTTGCCTCAAATTACTTTATGAGCTACCAGTGGGACCTAATGGACCTGCAGATCAGAAGCTCCAATGATGTGAGATTAATTGGTCAAACTCATTAACCACATTAATCAATATTCGTTAACTATGTGTACATTCCACTATAGACTCACATTGCACTCTTCTCACTGCAGACATATTTTCTGTGTCCACGGATCTAGACCAATATCGACAAGTTAGTCCTTCACGAGTGTAGTGTTGACTTATATGATCCACTTTAAGCTTAGTTCTAGTCCCACGCTTAGTTTAAAATTCAAATAGAAAAATTTAAGTTTTGGGGGTATAATTGCTTAATTGATGATTTATTGGGGACAATGAATAATTTAAGTTTGGGGGACTTTTTGCTACTCCAATTGTTTTGCTCGAGCATTCCTCTCCTTCAAGTAAAAATTTGTTAGGTTGTTGAGTAATCGGGGACATTTTTGATACCCACAGTTTGTCTTCGCGTCAAAAGATAACCTAGGAAATGTGAAAAAATGAAAAAATTATTTGCTGAAAAAAGATAGATTGTTGAAAATTTTGCTGAGAAAATTCATGGAGCAAAAGTTTTGAGTGATGAATGATGATCCAGCAGTTTTTCTGTCTCCCAGAACTTAGGTGAGCTTCATCACAAAATGTCGCCATTCTTAGGAGCAAGAGATAGAATAACTAAGGATTTTTTAGCTTTACAATGAGTATTGAGCATAGTTGGTGATGAGTTTGAGGCAAGGGTATACTGCACCGTAAAGTGGGTCATCCCATGCTTAAGAGCTTATGACTGTAAGGCTACTTTAAGTCTGAAAAACAAAAATAAACCCCTTGAAAATATGTTTTGAATGTTTGATAATAGAGCTAGGCTGTGGTAAGTTCTTAGAATTGAGTTCAAAGTGGTGATTATTTGTCCATGCCAGAGGAATTATTTTGCTGCAGCAAAGCTCGATTTTGCAGAGTGCTCAGGTAAAGGTCTAAGGTAGTGTTGGACTGTCTGGTTGGATTAAGCTATTCTTTGTCTAATGTTTTGAATTCTTGAAGGAAGGTTGGTTAGTATTGCTCGGGACGCGCAATAGTTCAAGTTTGGGGGTGTGATAACTGCCCAAAAGGTAGTTATTTAGGCCTCATTTATATAAGGATTTGTGTGTCTTTTGTGCTTAATAGGGTTGGTTTTAGATATATATTATATGTTTTAACCCATTTGGAAGAATGGAAGCCTTGGGAATTACTTTATTCAGATTATGCTACTGGGCGACTTGAGGAAACAAATTCTGTGTTGCAGCAAAACTGGGAACAGAACTGCCACATCACAGCTCGTTAGCCAACTTCATGAACCGACTTTTGTTGAGTTATTTTCAGGATAAAGGAGCAAGGAGAGCCCTACACGTGTCCAAGTTGACCTAATTCAAGCCTCCTATCCTTCTATAAAAGGAAGTAGTCGTCCAAGTCAAAAGTATTCCAACTTTCCTTGGAAGCCGAGTAGTATAGAGAGATTGGAGATTACCAAGAACACCATCATCTGCAAGCTGATTAAGGAGATTATTATTTTCTTTATTATCTTGTGATTATGGACATGCCTACTAAGATTGTAATTCATGTTTCCGTGCTTATTATGAACTAAGTAGCTTTAGGCGTTGGTTAGGGAGCATGTAATTGTTGTTCTTCATCTTTAGTAATATATTGATAATTGCATCTTGGTTAATTGTTGTGTTTATTTCTATTTTATGTCTGCCTGGCCAGCCGGTGTGAATACCTCTCTCTAGTTTCAGGGATGATTTAGAGAGTGTGTGGCAATTAACCACACTACGATCATTGTGTATTGGTGAACGCCAGTGACTGAGCTAGGGATAGCCAGTTGCCTAGTGCTTGATCAGTCGCACTTCATTGGGGTTGAAACACATTCCAAAAGATCCGGAGTTCCGGGAGGAATCTGCTAATAATACTACGAGAGTTTGCATGATCAATAATATTGCTAGAGCATCTTTTAAAACAATTACTAAGCCTAACCAGCGCCTGTCTTTAATCTGTCTGCCTATTTGTTTACTTGTTGTTCTGTCATTTATTTTGCTTCGGCATAATTCTTATAAAACCAAATCATTTTTTACCATCTTTGAAACCATTAGAAAGTTACACAAAATAGATAAAGTGGAAGCTAATTTAGACCCTGGATTGATAATATTACTTGTTGCAGACTGTGTATACTTGCACAGGAATTCTAGAGTCTTTTTATACCACATTTTTACTCGCTCTAGGAATCCAACACCTGGTAACACTATGTGATATGACCCGCTTTGTATTTGATACAGACGTATTGATCCAAAGCGTCCATGTAGTAGACATGCGAGTGGGGGTATCCTATGCAATGAGTTTGCATAAGACCAGACCGCGAAATAGTAATCGCTAGCTGTAACACCATTAACTAGTTAGGTTTCTATTCACCAGGACGACCTAGGCAACTTAGTCTGAATCCTGAGTGGATTATGGACTCATGTTCACAAGGGATTGTCCTTTGATTTGTATGGGTGAGAGTGGCCAGTATGCCGACTCAATAAGTCTACCATTTTGGGGACAAGACCGAGTGGGGAGCTAATAACATAATCAGACGAGATGAAATTCACTCCTTCCTAACTTTTGAGGAAGTAGATGAGTGTTTCCTTAAGTGGTGTCTCCGGGTCTTGAACAAAGGACCCTACCCTCTCACTGACCTGAGAGGGGTTTCTGTTTGATGGTTGGACCACAAACATGTTGTTCATCAGGGGAGCACTGGTACTTAAGGAGGTAGAGGTAACTCAGGGGTAAAACGGTAATTTGACTCAGATGGAGTTACGAACACTCGTGAAGGACTAACTTGCCGTTATTGGTCGATATCCGTGGACATAGAAATATTCTGTAGTGAGAAGAATGCAACTGTGGATCTTTAGTGGAGTGACCCACAGTTAACGAATGTTGACTAACTTGGTTAATGAGTTTACCCAATTAGTCTCGTATCGTTGGAGCTTTTGATCTGTAGGTCCATTAGGTCCCACTGGTAGCTCGTAAAAAGACTTGAAGCAATTAAATATAAACTGTAAATTGAAAGTGTTCAATTTATTTGGGGAATCGTATAATGTATGTTGATACATTATAATATAAAGTTTATGAAACTTTATAATATAATTTTTTAATTAATTTAAAAAATTAATTCTTGAGAGAAAATATTTGAAAGAGTTCAAATAAATTTAATATGAATTGGATTCATATTAATTTTAATTTTAATAAAATCCCTAAGATTAAATATATGATATTTAATTGGGTAATTAATTAATTATGGAATTAATTGATTATTTATTAAAATTAGATATTGTTCAGATAATAGATTTCATAGACCTTTTCATATTAGGAAAAGGTCTTGGTCTTTACCTATATATAGGACCCCTAGGTGGGGTGAAAGGCATCCCATTAACTCTCCTTCTCTCATAGATCTCTCCCAAAAGACTCCCACAAGTCTCCTGCTTCAAGAAGTCTTAGAGATATACCGGTGTAACCGATTGGTGGTGTTCGCACAAGAAGGTTGCTGCGTTTTCGATCTTATTAGCAAGAAAAGGCAAATCGATCAAGGCTTTCTACAAAAGTAAGTTTTCTATGAAATCCTTGATCACTAGGATCATCTAGATTAGATCTAGTTAATTTTTAGCATGTTTATAGCTGTTGTACAGCCCTCTAAATATAGATTTATCGTTGTATTCTGTTGCAAGTTATATTGGTATTTTAATTGGAATCTAAGACTCTAAGTAGGTTCGGTAATTCTTTCAGCTGAAGAGGGTTTTTATCCCTTCAATAATCTCCTCCCTGATAATGCCTCCCGATGTTGATCTCCAACCCCTTCATAATACAGTAGAGAAGCATAACTCTATCTACTGAAATGGTGTTGTCGTGGGTGGTTGGCATCAAACGGTTCTTCAGAAAGTGAAGCCAAACTGCCGATTCTGGCTTTAAGTCGCTTGGCACTAGAGTCTTCACCTTCGTCTGGAACTCTTTCCACTAAACTCCCTTGTTGGCCACAAGTTTCAATGCTTCGTTCATCTGCTTGGCCGAGGGGTTCCTAATAACATCGTTCCCTCTTGGATGCAAGGGTGTTTTGATTCTAAAGAGAAGTTGACCATCTCGCCTTTCACCACTACCATAGTGATGCTTTCCTCCCTTAGGCCGGCATAAAACTCTCGAACTAAAGGCACCACGGCCTCTTGAGGATGATCACAGAACTCCTGTCACTTGTAATTGGGGATAACTCTACTTACAAACTCTGGTAGTGCTCCAACTCTGTTAGAGAATCCCTTCTCATTGAGGAAATCTCTTTTTCTCATTATCTCCATCCGTTCCTGAAAAATTCACATCTCTGAATACCTCGGGGAATGAATTTTTAGGAGTTGCAGCCTTTGGTGATTTGGCTTTTGACTTGGCGGGTGAGACAATAGGAGGAGTTGTAGAAGAGGCATCCATGGACCTAGTCATCGGCCTCTTGGAAAAAATAGGGTCATTCTGAAAGGATTGGAATTTCATAATTCCGTAAAGCGGAAGCGTGATTGGGACCGATTCGTAATTAATTTTGTTTAATCTAAAATACCAATACATTGGCAATAATATTAGAACTATTCTAAATATATATTAAGGCTAAGCATACAAAAATATTAGATCTAAATCTAATTTATAAAGTAACAAATTACTTACTCTCGTTGACGACTCAGATTAATTCACCAACTGCATGTGAATTAATCACGAACTAGTGTGAACACCACCACTATGGCTACACCGGTATGACTCTGAGACTTCTAGCGGTAGGAGACTGGTGGGAGTCTAGAGGAAGCCTTGAGGGAAATTCTCTGAGAGAAGGAGAATGAATGGGATGCCTTTCACCCCACCCCAAAGGTCCTATTTATAGGTAAAGGCTAAGACCTTCTTCCTAATAGGAAAATGAAGACCTTCTCCTAATAGGAAAAGGTCTCTAATTTTAATAAATAAATAATTAATTCCATAATTAATTAATTTCCCTAATTAAATATCATATATTTAATCTTAGGGATTTTATTAAAATTAAAATTAATATGAATCCAATTCATATTAAATTTATTTGAACTCTTTCAAATATTTTCTTTCCTAATAGGAAAAAGTCTCTAATTTTAATAAATAATTAATTAATTCCATAATTAATTAATTTTCCCAATTAAATATCATATATTTAATCTTAGGGATTTTATTAAAATTAAAATTAATATGAATCCAATTCATATTAAATTTATTTGAACTCTTTCAAATATTTTCTCTCAAGAATTAATTTTTGAAATTAATTCAAAAATTATATTATAAACATTCATAAACTTTATATTATAATGCATCAATATACATTATACAATTCCCCAAATAAATTGAACACTTTCAATTTACAATTTATACTTAATTGCCTCAAGTCTCTTTACGAGCTACCAGTGGGACCTAATGGACCTACAGATCAGAAGCTCCAACGATACGATACTAATTGGCCAAACTCATTGACCAATTTTAGTCAACATTCGTTAACTGTGGGTCACTCCACTAAAGACCCACAACTGCACTCTTCTCACTGTAGAATATTTCTGTGTCCATGGATATCGACCAAGCAGTAAGTCAATCCTTCACATGTGTTCGTAACACCAGTTGGGTCAAATTACTGTTTTACCCCTGGGTTACCTCTAGTTCCTTAAGAACCACTGATTCCTCTAATGAACAAGTTGTTTAGGGTCCAACCACTAAACAAGAGTTCCTCTCAGGCTAGGAGAAGATGGTGCGCCTTTGTTCAAGCCCTGAAATCAGCTCTTAAGGGAACACACATCTACTTACCCCAATAGGGGAAGGAGTGAATTTCATCTTGTACTGTTATGTTCCCAGCCCCCATTCGGTCTTGCCCCTGAAATGGTAGGCTTATTGAGTCGGCGAACTGGCCACTCTCACCCATACAAATCTAAGGACAATCCCTCCTGAAAGGGGTTCATAACATACTCAGGATTGAGATTGAGTTACATATGTCATCCTATTGAAATAGAAACCTAAACTAGTTAACGGTGTTACAACTAGTGGTTACTATTTCACGGTCCGGTCTTATGCAAACTCATTTCATAGGATACCCCCACCCGCATGTCTCCTACATGGATGCTTTGGATCATTGCATCTGTATCAAATACAAGGTGGGTCGTATCACATAGTGTCACCAGGATAAGGTACCCAGCCTTTTCCCTATACTATAGACCTTTTAGGTTGTTACTTGGACACTGATCCCCGTATGTCCCCACATACTAGTCCAAGTTTCATTTAAACAACCTTGGATCTTAGTTTATTGGATTTAGGGTTTATTAATTCAAACTCGATTATTCAATAACCAAATTACTGAATTACTCAAATAACACTTTATTGAGATCGATTAATTTGTTTCATTTACTATCTACGAGTTTTAGGGCATAAAACCCAACACATTCTTGTTTTTGGTCCTCTTTTCAGCTTTAATCTCTCTTCTTCTCTTTCTCCTCAATGCCGCAGAGATAGGAACTTGATCGTCATCCAGCTCCTTAATCTCTTAATCGGATTCTGTCAAAGAGTCACTGGAGGTCTCGGCCTCCTTGTTTTCTTTCTTTCCTTCATCCCTCTTCTCTCCCAAAAAGGTGCTATCAACTGCTGGTGGGTCATCTTTGAATAGAGGCTCGAAAACCTCATCAACTGGCTGAGCTTCAATGGTCGTTTCCTGGCCTTCCTCAAAATGCGGCCCAGATGCAGTCGCATTCTGGCCTTCATCCTCTACTTCTTTTTGTTTTTGTTTTTCTTAATTTTCTTCATTTGGCCTCTGTTGGGCCTCTTCTTCTCTTCCTTGCAGCATCTCAGCCTCACTTTGAGCCTTGTGAAGTGGCTCAATAGTTGCAAGGAAGTCTTCAACTTCTTTCCTTCTTTTCTCATCTTCTTTCACTTCTTCCTTTCTCTGTTTCTCTTCCTCAAGGAGTTGCAAGTCAGCAGCTACCCTCCTGAGTTCTTCATCTAACTTCCTTTCTTTTTCAGCTTCTAAGGCCCTCTTGGCCTCTTGTCTTTCCTCTTCCTTTTTCCTTTCTTCTTCAAGATATTTTTCTCTTGAAAACTCATCCTCTTCCCTCATGTGTTGATTTTCCATCTCTCTCTCGGCCTCAATCTCCCTCAAGGCTTCTTGTTCAACCTTATACTCTTCGGCAATCACAAGGGCCTTTTCCACAGCTTGGCGAATTATGCCTTCGAACATGTCCGGGGGCATTCTTGCTACTTTGAGGGACTCGATTACAAGTGGCTTTTCAGGAATAACTTTCTTTGGGACTCCTTTTCCTTGCACTGTAAGTAACGAATGGTTTGTTCCTGCAAGACGAAGAGGGGTTAGTTGTGTTGGGTTTTATGCCCTAAAACTCGTAGATAGTGAATGTAACCGTTGACCGGATATTAATGAAATAATATTGATATATTTTTCCATTAATTGTTATTAGTTATTTTATATTTGTCTTTGCCTAATAATAACCCTAATCCAATAAACTAGACATCCAAGGCTGTAATATGAGTCTTGAACTATATGTAGCGACATATGGGATCATTGTTCAAGAAACAGCCTAAAGGGTCTATAGTATAGGGATAAGACTGGGTGCCTTATCCTGGTGACACTATGGATACGACCCACTTTGTATTTGATACAAACGCTGCGATCCAACGCGTTCGTGTAGGAGACATGCGAGTGGGGGTATCCTATGCAATGAGTTTGCATAAGACCGGACCGCGAAATAGTAACCACTAGTTATAACACCGTTAACTAGTTGGTTTTCTATTTCACTAGGACGACCGAGACAACTTAGTCTTAATCCTGAGTTGATTATGGACTCCTGCTCATGAGAGACTGTCCTTTGATTTGCATGGGTGAGAGTGGCCAATACGCCGACTCAATAAGCCTACCACTTTGGGGACAAGATCGAATGGGGAGCTGGGAACATAATCGTACAAGATGGAATTCACTCCTTCCCGACTTTAGGGAAGCAGATGAGTGTTCCCTTAAGTGGTTACTCCGAGTCTTGAACAAAGGGCCCTACCCTCTCAATGGCACGAGAGGGTTTTCTGTTTGATGGTTGGACCATAAACAGATTGTTCATTAGAGGAGAATTGGTACTTAAGGAAATAGAGGTGACCCAGGGGTAAAACGGTAATTTGACCCAGCTGGGGTTACGGACACTCGTGAAGGACTAACTAGTCGATATTGGTCTAAGTTCCGTGGACACAGAAAATATGTCTGCAGTGAGAAGAGTGCAACTGTGAGTCTATAGTGGAATGTACACACAGTTAACGAATATTGATTATTGTGGTTAATGAGTTTAACCAATTAATCTCACATCGTTGGAGCTTCTGATCTGCAGGTCCATAAGGTCCCACTGGTAGCTCGTAAAGTAATTTGAGGCAACTGAGTAATTAAATGTAAATTGAAAATGTTCAATTTACTAAGGGAAATAAATATAATATATATTGATATATTATTATGAGAGAAATTAATATTTGAAAAGTTCAAATATAAATTTATGGAAGATTGAAAAGAATTAATTAATTTAAGTCCTAAAAGTGTTTGGGCAAAATTAATTAATTCAAGGCCGGAAATTAAATATGTGATATTTAATTTGGTGGTTAATTAATTAAAGAATTCATTAACCATGAATTAATCAATTATGTAAATAATTAATCACTTAAGGAAGTGATTAATCATTTATGGGAATGATCTAATTACTTATGGAAGAAATTAGTCATTTATGGAAAAGATTAATCAATTGGGAATTGATTGATCATGATTGATTAATTAAGGAATAAAGATTGAATCAATTTTGGAAAAGATTGATTTAATTGAATATTTTATTCATGGCCTCTCTTCTATAAATAGAACACTAGACCTAATTGGTCATGACACTTGACACTCTTGAAAGACAAGACCTAGAATTCTCTCTAGCCTCCCTCTTAGAGAAAGACTCCCACAAGTCTTTGGCCTCCTAGACTTAGAGACATACCGGTGTAACCTCTGTGGTTATTGTGTCAATCAAAGAAGAATTTCCAGCGAAGAATACCTTGAAGCGGCTGCTGCGTTTTCGTTCGTGGAGCTTCGTTGGCGAAGAACGGTCAAGTCTACAACGGAGGTTTGTAACGGTTCTTCCTCTTTTCTTTAGAAAAGTTTTAAAAATAAATTTAGATTTATTTTAGCATGTTTAAACCGATTTTACAGCGGCTTTAAAGTTAGTTTAAAGTTTTTGTTTGAGTTTATGTAACGGTTTTTAAAGTTAATTAATATACGGCGTAAGGTCCAATCGATGCGCTTCCGCTGCGTGGGGACTTTTATTCCCTTCAAGTTGAAAGTTCATAAATTTTACCGTTGAAGCCTCCCTTTGCCGAGAGCTTTTTGCTACTTTGGTGGCTTCTTCTTCATCTCGCCTATTTGCCTCTTCTTTAAGAGCTGCACGTCTCTGAGCTCCCTTCGCCCGGATCATTGAAAACCATTCCCGCGAGCGTTTTCTGAATTGTTGAGTTGCGGGTTTTTGGGTTTTATGGACGACATTGGCGCGCATGGACCTCCCAAGTTGAGATGAACTCGAATTCGCCCTCGAGGTGGTCGGCATTGTTGAGGAAGAAGGAGTTTGAGGGGTGGGTTCTGGGTTCACGATCACCAATGAGAAACTCGAAGGTCTCGTCCTTCTCGTGTTGTGCATGGGCATCGAGCTGCTTCTCTTGATGTCGAGCACTTGCTTCAGCTTCTTGGGCGATTTTAGCACTATAAGATCGAGTGATCTTGCGAGATGATGAAGATTTGGGCGAGTTCTTCATGGTTCTTTGATGTGGGTTTCAGTTTCAAGATTAGAGAATATGGAGAGTTGAAGTTTTGACTTGAATGCAAAAAGGTTTGAGTAGTTGGTGAAAAGGGAAAAAACTAAAGTCAACTATTTATAGTTTTCTAATTAGGTCACGTACTGATCAAAAACTTTCGTGACTGCCCTCTTATATTTGAAAATGCGGTCCTATTTCCAAATACACTGGGGAGAATTGTGATCGCATTTTCCCCAGTTTTTCTGCCTTCTCTTTTTTCTTCCTTTTCATTTTCCTTTGCTTTTCTTTCCTTGCTGAAACAATCATAAACATGTTAGAAAGTTCACATGCTCAATCATGATTTATTTGTATTTATTTCCTTTTAAGAGAAATTAAGTAAAAAAGATTTTGATCAATTCAACTTCCAGGTAAGTCCCCAGGTAGAGGTGTTCCCTACGGTCAGCTTAAATACCTCAGCCTAGCCAGGACTTTCCTTAGACAAAGTTCCCGCTTGATCAAAAATCCTTTATTCTTGATTTCAAACTTACAATTTTCTCTTCTATCTTTTTTTTTTTCTTTTCTTTAAAATAGATAGGATACAAAATAATATGGACTTTTCAGACTCCCAGGTAAATCCCCAGGAAAAGGTGTTCCCTACGGTCAACTTAAGTACCTTTTCCTAGACAAAGTTTTTACTCTTGCCCAGATACTTTGAGGTTCCTATATGTATATCTTATTCTAATTCATTATAGATCCACATATTGTACAAAGATATATTCTCAAAGAATAGAATTCATACCAGGTCAATCACAGAAACATGGGCTTCTTCATCCTCAAAGCCCTTCCCCCAATATGGTTTGATTCTTTGTCTCTTCATGGGTTGATTGATTTCTTCTACTTCAATCTTTTTCCCACCTTTTTCTTCTTGCTCTCCAAGTAGATCTTTCAGTGTTTCTCCTTTCATCGTTTCCTGAAAAGTAGACCGGGAGAGTTCATCAATTTCATCAATCATAGAACACTCCTCGAAGTCTCCTGGATATTTCATGGCCTTCATCACGTTGAAAGTGACTTGTTGATCATTGACCCTCATGATCAATTCTCCTTTTTGCACATCAATTAAGGTCCTGCTAGTGGCTAAGAATGGTCGTCCTAAGATGATTGGCACGTCCTTATCAGCTTCACAATCCAAAATGATGAAATCTGCTAGAAGTACAAACTTGTCAACCTTTATTAACACGTCTTCAATTTTTTCAATAGGTTGTGTCAGTGATCTGTCAGCTAACTGTAAGGTTACAGTTGTTGGTCTTGCTTCTCCTATCCCCAACTGTTTAAATACGGAGTATGGCATCAAGTTTATACTCGCTCCTAGATCGCATAAAGTTCTGCCTACATCCCTTCCTCCCATGGAGCATGGAATGGTGAAACTTCCTGGGTCTTTGAGCTTGGGAGGGGTTTCATTCTTGACCAGTGCACTGGAACATTCAGTAAGTGCAACCGTTTCGTACTCTCCCAATCTTATTTTCTTTGATAGAATATGTTTCAGGAACTTCACATAGGTAGGCATTTGTTCAAGCGCTTCCACCAATGAGATATTGATGTGTAGCTGCTTTAAAACATCTAAGAACATCTTAAAATTTGCATCCTGCGAAGTGTGTTATCTTTGGCGGTATGGAGGAGGTGGTTTGTATTCTAGATCTATAATAAACTTTTTAGGTTTTGCGGTCGCATTCCCTTGTTTTTTCTCTGAATTTGATTTTTCTTCTTTTTCTACCAAGGCTTCATGCTCCTTGGTCTTTTCTTTATTGCTTTTATTCTGTATAATATCTGAGGTAATGTCTGACTTCTTTTCCAAAAAACTTTTCTCGAGCTTCTTCTGGGATCTCTGCTTCATGATTTACTAGTACTTTGGGCCATCATATTCCAGTCCACTTCTCAAGGTTACCGCCTTGCATTGCTCTTTTCCTTCTCTGTGAGGGATCTCAGTTTTGCTGGGCAACGTCCCTTGTGGTCTGTTTTTGATCTCCTGAGCAATCTGTCCAATCTGCGCTTCAAAATTCCTAACTGCAGCATCGTTTCTTCCCATGTATTCCTTCATAAGAGTCTCTAGATTTGACTCTTGACTCTGCACCTGGACTTGTTGGAAGTTCTTCTGTGGCTGTTGTTGTGTAGGAGGTTTCCCGAATTGATTTGCATTGGAATTACTTGAACCAGCTTGCCCTCCCCAAGAGAAGTTTGGATGTTGTCTCCAACCTAGGTTGTACGTGGCCGAATAAGGATTCCATCTGTTCTGGTTCTAGTTCCCTTGATGACATACATAAAAGATAGGCGCGAGATTCAGTGGACAATTATAAGCGATGTGTTCCTCACCACAGATTTCACAATAGGGAGAAGAGATAGCATTGGCAGGAGCTATGTTCGCTTGATTGTTCATAGTCATGCCCATCATCATGTTGTGGATAGCTTTGATTTGGGCTTGCATAGTAGAATTAGTCTCTGTTTCCATTGCTTTAACTAGATTCTTTAAGATTGTTGTTGGCTCAGTCTCTCCCCGATGTCGATTGTTGGTGGCTATGGTGTCTAAGATAGCATGTGCCTCATTTGCAGACTTCTTCAAGAAAGATCCGTTTGCAGATGTGTTTACTAGTGCCTTCGAAGCTCGATCTAATCCACTATAAAAATGCTCCAAGATGATGCAAGCAGGCAATCCGTGGTGTGGACACTTCCGAACCAGTCTTTGAAATCTTTCCTAAGCTGCATCAAGAGGTTCATGGTAAGATTGTCTAAAAGCAATAATCTCAGCTCTATACTTGGAATTTTTATTAGAGGGAAAAAATTTCTCTAAAAATTTCTCAGCCAAATCATTCCAAGAAGTGATGGAGTTTGGAGGGAATGAATCCAACCAAGCTTCAGCATCTCCCTGCAAAGAAAATGGAAAAAGCTTTAGTTTCAATGTATCTTCAGGCACTCCTGTAACTTTAAAAGAATTGCAAACTCTCAAAAATAGCTTAATATGTTTGTGTGGATCTTCATTTGGAAGTCCAGAGAATTGGCCCATGGTATTCAACATTTGGAACATCACTGGCTTAAGTTCAATATGTGGAGCATCTATCGGTGGCTCCAAAATTCTTGGATTTAAAGTCTGAAAAACAGGTAAAGTGTGGTCCCTTATTGCTCTATTGTGGTCTTCAGCAAAATAAATTGGATTTTCTTGTTGTGGCACCGGTGGAACTAGAGGAACTGGTGGAATTCTCCCACCCTTTTGCTCCCTTCCACGGTTCTGCGGATCAACTCGAGGATCGACTCCAGGTTGTTCCATTGGAACCTCTTGTATGTAAGAAGCTTCTTCTAGAGGTTCCTGTGCGCTCAACTCTTGTTGTCCTCTTTTCTTTTGTCTTTGTTCCTTCCTTCGACGACGAAAGATTCTTTCTATCTCAGGATCAATGTCAAGGAGTGGACACCCCTTGTTCATGCACTAACTCCAACCTGCAAAAGAAAAACAATTGCAAATTAAAGCCAAATTCCCTTTGAGACAGAAATGCGGTCGCAATCTGATCGCAATTTCAAAAACAAAACAAGTTTCACTTTCGGTCTCCGGCAACGGTGCCAAAAACTTGGTGTGGTAGAGGCTGAATGATGGATGTGAGAATAGATGATAAATAATAATAAAGATAAATTCAGCCAACCTTAGTGCAAGTATACACTATCGCACGTAGTAATAAAAACCTTAGAAGTATTCCAAGGGTATCGATCCCACGAGGACTAACTGGAAATTCAAATTTGAAGAAGAAATTGCTCAACTGATTGCTTAAAAATAGGTCACCAAAGAAATGATTGATTTTTGGAAAGATAAATAAGATAAATAAAGCAAGCAAAAAAAATAAAAGAATAACAATAAGAAATAAAACGAGGTATTCAACATGGATTCATCCCAAATGCAATATCTTTAATCATGGATCATTCAACTTAAGCCTATTCAATGCATTGGGTCAGATTTAACTTCTATTTGGCCTTGCTCCCAAGAACTGTTAGAAGGCTAAGAAAGTATCGTTATGCACATTTCTGTGACTCGACTCCGACATAGAAAATTCACGAATGCAATCTATAATCCTATAGTTGATATAGAGTGCCTTAGGCAGCTTGCCCTATACCACCGAACAATCTCTTTCGAGCTTTTTCTCCTATAAACCTTTATGAGAACTGATATCGTTTGTCCCTTTCGAGATCAAACTTGTTGGGTTTTATGCCCTAAAACTCGTAGATAGTGAATGTAAACAAATTGTAAACTTGTTTCAATAAAGTGTTATTGAGTTTCTACAATAAAGTGATTGTTAAATATTACACAATTTGACCCAAATCAAATAAACTAAGATCCAAGGTTGTTTACATGTGACTTGAACTAGTATGTGGGGACATATGGGGATCGGTGTTCAAGTAACAACCTAAAAGGTCTATAGTACAGGGATAAGGTTGGGTACCTTATCCTGGTAACACTATGTGATATGGCCCACTTTGTATTCAATACAAACGTATTGATCCAAGGCGTCCATGTAGGAGACATGCGAGCGGGGGTATCCTATGCAATGAGTTTGCATAAGACCGGACCACAAAATAGTAAACCACTAGATGTAACATCGTTAACTAGTTAGGTTACTGTTTCAATAGGATGACTAGGTAACTCAGTCTTAATCCTGAGTGTGTCATGAACTCGAGGGTTAGCAAGAGCATTGAAGTACAAAATTATGTGCAGAGGGAGAGTCCTCGAGAGTTTTTTTTTTTTTTTTTTTTTCACTCTTGCTTCTCCTTTTGTTTTCCCATTTTTTAGTCACTTGTGTTTTTTTTCATCACTCCCCGAATTTTCGAACCTTATTTACAGGTACTTTCCACTATTATTTGTTATTACATTTTGCTGCAAACTAATTAATATAAAACTAATTAATTTTTTTTGTTATTTTTTTGTTATTACATTGAAGTTGTTCGATTAGTCGATCAAGCTTGGAATTAAAAGAGAATTGGATGGTTGTGCTTCATGTCTGAATCAAAACATCCAAACACAAAACCACGTCCCAATTTGCCGCAAGGCTTCTTTTTTGTTGCTATTCATCTATTGTTATTAAAAAAAATAATAATAAATTAGACAACTCCTTCATTCTTTCATTAGATAAGTTCTAATTTGTATTTTTTGAGTGAAAAGAAAGGTATAGATGGAGAATTGAAAAAATCCAATAACGAGAGAATAGAAAATCAGTATAAGACCTCTAGGAGAGAGAGACTTCTGCAACACGAACCGAAGAAAAAGTTTGGTGGATGTGGCACGAGCAGAAGAAAGACGACTGCGGAAGCAACATTGAATGAGGAAGACAGGATGTGAGGAAGAAGTGGCATGGAGCATAGATGAAAGAGTTAGGTCTTTCTCTTATTCATTTTTGTTTTATTTTACAAAATGAGATCAAGTTTTTTTTTTCCTTAAAATCTTAAAAAATGAAAAAAAAAAAAGTGGGTTGAGCTTTTAAAATCAAAACAAAAAACAAAAAAGTGGGCTGATTAAATTAAATTAATTAGTTTAGATGAATTTTTTATTTCGAAGAAAAGCCTTTGATTTTGTTTTAATTCATGATATTTTTTTCTATTCAAATTCTAAATTTAAGGAATTAATTTTTCTTTTTTAAAAGAAAATGAATTTTATCTTTGGCAATCAATTGTTAGTTTTTTTTTTTTAAAAAAAAAAGTGAGTTTTTAAATGTATTTACTATTATTATTTTATAAAACCACACTATTCAAATGATACCACACTATTCAAATTCCAATAAAATATATGGAATGTATATGGTGGTGATTATTTGTTGGTTCAAATTTCAAATCCAATTAATTATTTTCTTTAAATATATATATATATATATTTTACGATACATTTGATTCATATCTTTTTTTTAAAAAAATTTAAATTATATGCATCAATTGAAAAAAAGATTGTTATCACTCTAAAAACCTTATCAACTTTTTTTTCTTTCTAAGAAAAAATTGAATATGAAAAATTTATAATAAAAAAAATATATTAATAAAAAATATATAATATTATATATGTTAATTCAAACTAACCGGTTTTATTTTATAAAATTAAATTTAAACAATGTTATTAATTTTATTTTTATACTTTAAAATAAAATATAAACCTCCTCCTGCAGCACATGTTCCGGTTCATACAAAATCATAGTCAATCCAACTCTATTTCAAAAAAAGAAAAAAAAAATAGTCAAACCAACTCGTGAATATTCCGTACTAGTTAGATTGATTGCGAAAGCCCTAACTAATGAATCTTGTCAAAAGAATTTAAATTTCCTTGGCGAATTATATAGAATCGACCTATAAATTGTCAAGGATTTTAATCTTTACGAAGCAACACGAGAAATATGACACCTCTAAATACACTAAACTTAATTAAAATAACCTCTTATGGCAAATGACTCTATAGAAAGATCAGTAGAGTCCCTTTAGCATACCAAAAACCTCCAATCGAGACATAAACAAAGCTAACAAAATCAACAAAATAAATATCACAACTCCAACATAGCCACGCACAATAACAGAAGACGCAGAGTTCATCAACCGGCTTCGCCATAGTTCTAAGGAAGATACCTTTGTTTTCTCAACCATGTATCTGGAGTCGCCAATTTGCATTGCATCTAACTTCTTTGCTCCAGTGGCTTCTCTCCTTTTCAATCGGATTCTTCGATTTGCAGAGCCTTGGTTTGGCAGCCATTCCAAAACGTCGTTTGTCTCGTGCAGAGATTTTCTCTCTGTGTCTGATCTATGGAAAACCAGTGGGAACAGATCCGAAGCAGCATCGTAAGGTGCAGATGCATCCAGGTTTATTATGTCATCTTTTAGTATGTCAGAGTAGAAATCATCAGAACCATAATCCTGGATACAAAAAGCAGGACTTTAGTAGTCGATGTGTTGGGGGTAAATAGAATATAACATTCTTAGCACCCAAGTTTTATGTATGAAAAATCATCTCAAAAAATATACAACATTTTTTTCTCCGGAAAATCTTATGTTTCACAAGTTCACTTGGGAGATTCAACTGGTTGAAGTTCGAAACTAAGCCTACACATTGCAATTAAATACATAGATTTTAGAAGTACGAGCGATGACATGAAATATTAGTCCTTCAAATTTTAATCCAGTACCCTCACCTCATTTATGAGATGAAATGAAATTTTAGAATCTATAGTCAATAGTTTCCATCTTAAGATTAGTAAAAGGAGTACCTAGAAATATGCAGGTCCAATGCACAAATATAGTACGAAGAACAAGACTAATGGTGACAGGATGTAGGAATTTACCTTCTGATCACCAGAGGATTCCACAAGTGCAGCTTCTGCTGCATCTTTTTGATTGGATTCGGATGTAGAATCCACCTGCTCACCAGAATGAGCTTGCAAAGAGGATAAATTCATTTGACTCGAAGAAGCTCGGTTTGAGCAACTATGTTGACGAAATTCATTATTCCTCCTGAGGCGGCAAACAACTAGAAAATCCTGCACCACACAAAAGATAGTTGATGAATTTAGTCTGAATTCAAAAGGCTAAATATGCATAAAAGGTGCCAGAAAAGAAGAGGAACCATTCTTGAAAATAAAATCCACAGTAAGGTTATTAAATGAATCAACTCGTAGTTTCTTCCGCATGTGAAAATATATCACTAACTACATTTTAAAAAGAAGCCTCTCAACTCTTTTATTGTTATTATTATTATTTTCTGAGTTCAACATGTAGGGGCAGAGAAGAAGCCTCTCGACTCAACATCATAGCAGCTTTTGTGGTTTATCAACTTTCTTCCAATGAAAAATCAAACATCATACATGATGTAGCTACCCTGCGAGAGCACTTGTAAATAAACTATTTGTTATGTGCAATATATTTTCTTTTAAATCCGTGAGTGTAATAGTGTATGAGCTGACTTATGTGCATCTCAACTAGCACAATTGTTTGACCCTACTACATTTGGTTGATTGGGTAATTCGTAGGATACTTAATCTTAGGTATTAGCCACCATGGCTTAAACTCATTCTCTCTGATTCTTTACTATTTGCATTCACTCTTATTGAGCACTAGGTTTTTTTATTTTTGGTAAGAACCAAACTTTCATTGAACAAATGAAAGAATACAAGGACATACCCAAATAATAAATTATAAAAAATAAAAAATAAAAATAAAATCCCGAAAGAAGACGAAGTCTGACAAAATTACAAGAAGGGACTCCAATTTAAAAGCACCATGCCAAGATCATAATTACAAAGGGGTCTCGTGACCGATGCCCACAAGGAAGTATTAAACCTAACGACTGTTAGGCCTCCAATCCTACAGACTTACCAGAGGAAGGGTAAAGCAAGAATTAACCAGGGGAAAACCACCATGTGGGGGGCCTTTAGTGAGTGGGAATTCTGCGTATAGATGGCACGGAATGTTGGTGTAAGAGAAGCTGGGAGTGTGAGAGGATTTTCATTCTGGTTGTATTTTGAGACTGAGAGTCTTAGATGAGTGACCCGATTCTCTCTAACAATCGAGGAGTTATGTTTCTATTTGTTGTGAACTTGTTATTGTCCTTACTGATAATATATGAATGATCACGATCTATTGGATAACCCCCAATAGAACAGTATCTTCTTCTAGAATATTGTGGTTGTGTGTTTTTCTGCTTGTTACAAGTTAGAGAGGATTAGATACCTAACAAATTGGTACCAAAGCACGTCATCCTGCGCAAGAACACAAAAAAATGACACAAAAATAACTTGAAGAGTGAGTTGATGAGATGGAAAAAGACATAAAGGAGTTGAATGAATCTGGGCAGAGAGTTGAAAGGAGTGTCGAAAGGATCATCATGATGGTGGCTGATGTTATGGTGGAAAAGGGAAGGCAGTATCGACTGTGACAGAAGGGTCAACTCAAAAGGGAAAAACGAATAAGAGCATTGAAAAGACTAATGAGAAAGAAGAGGACGAAGGGGAAGTTTAACCTCCAAAGGTGGGGGAAGACAGTAGCAAGTTTAAATGGTTAGAGATGCCAACGTTCACGTGTGTCAATCCGAATTCTTGGCTATGTTGAGTGGAGCGTTATTTTGAGATACATCAACTGAGTGAGTGGGAGGAAATCACAATGGCTATCATCAGCACAATGGCTATCATCAGCACAATCGTAAAAAGATCAAGTCATGGGAAGATCTAAAGACTCGAATGTTTAAGCGTTTTCACCCACCACAAAAGGAAGTCTTTGCGCGAGGTTTATAGCGATCAAACAAGAAGACACAATGGCTGAATATATTAAAAAGTTCGAGGTATACTCTGCTCCCTTACCGGAGTTGCCGGAGACGATTTTAGAGAACACCTTCCTCAACGACTTGAAGCCAACCATTAGGGTGTCAGTGGTTAGTCGTAGACCGATTGGGCTCGAGGAGACAATGACGGAAGCCCAGTTGCTTGAAGATCAAGATTTGGCCATACGGTTAGGCGGTTAGCCATTGAGACCATGGGCATGGATCAATGATGAACACTGGAAAAGCAAGCCCACGAGTAAATCTGGATTAGGTCAAGGAAATAAGACCAATAGCAAAGCTATAGAGCCTACAGCTACTCTGGAAATTACTTTACCGGATAAAGGAATTCCAGCTAAAAAGGAGGCAACGGCTAGAAAGTTGTCAGACACGAAATTTAAAGCTAAGAGGGAAAAGGGGTTATGTTTCCAATACGATGAAAAATATAGCTCAACTCACCGTTGTAACAATAGAAAAATCAGAGAGCTAAGAGTGTTGCTTGTGAATAGGGTGGAGGAGATCGAAATACTCCAAGGAGCTCCGACAGACGAGGAAGAGATACCGTGTCCAGAGGTAGGTGACTTGGTGGAGCTAGACTTGAAATCAGTGATCAGGTTCTCAACTCCAAGCATGATGAAGGTAAAAGGAACACTCAATGAAAATAAGGTGGTTCTTCTGATCAATTATGGAGCCAAGCCACCCACAACTTCATCTCTCAAAGGTTAGTAGATGAGTTCAACCTTCCAATGACCCACACCACAAAACTATGGGATTGTGATGGGTAATGGGGTAGCTACAAAAGGAAGGGTGAAAGGGGAGTATGCAAATTTGTAGTCATTACCCTACCCCGAGCTAACCATCACCGAAGAGTTCTTATCGTTCGATTTAGCGGGAGTGGAAGTAATACTCGAAATGCAGTGGCTAAGGGCCATCGGAACCATGGAAGTCGACTGGTCTACCCTGACTATGACCTTCGAAGCAAGGGACCGAAAGGTGACAATAAAAGAGGACCCCTTGCTTATGAAGGTTGAGATTACAATGAAGATGTTTGCCATGCAAAGGTTGAGATTACAATGAAGATGTTGGCCAAAACATGGCAAGACACTAACTAGGGCCTTCTATAGAGATCGAAAAATTAATGAATGAAATGCTCACGTCTGGCATAATGAAACCAAGTAACCGTCGTGCCAAACCAAGTAACCGTCCCTTCTCAAGTCTGGTGCTACTAGTTAAGAAAAAAGATGGAGGATGGAGAGTTTTTGTTGATTATTGAGCCTTGAATCAAGTCACGATCCCAAACAAGTTTCCCATTCCAGTGATCGAGGAACTTTTAGATGACTTACACGTGTCCAAGGTCTACTCCAAACTGGACCTAAAGTCAGGGTATCACCAGATCCGAATGACTGAGGAAGATATTACAAAGACAACCTTTTGCACACATGAAGATCACTATTCACTACAAATTCATGGTTATGCCGTTTGTATTAACCAATGCCCCAACAACCTTTCAATCACTTATGAACCAGGTTTTTCGCCCCTTCCTCCATTGATTCATTTTAGTTTTTTTTTTTTTTTTTATGATATCCTAATTTATAGTCCAGACATGTGAGCACATTTGGTGCACTTGGCCACTTTTTTTTTTGATAATGAACCAACCTTTCATTGAGAAAAAATGAAAGAATACAAGGGCATACAAAAAAAACCAAGCCCCAGAAGGAAATCCCCTTAGATAAAGGGACGCCAATCTAGCAAAATAAGACCTAAAGAATAATTACAGAATAAACGCGTCACCGACGCCCATAAAGAGACAAAATATCTAATAATATCCCAAACATCCTCCACATTCCTCTCTTTCCCTCTAAAAATTCTGTTATTTCTCTCCCCCCACAAACCCCAAATGATAGCACAAATTCCAGCTTGCCATAAGAAATTTCCTTGGTCCCGAAAAGGGGGATAGGGGAGGAGCTCATCGATCATCTCCCTAAGATCCCTGTGTCTAGCGAATTGAAATTCAAAGATCTCAAACAAATTGTTCCAAACCGAACGCGCAAAGTCACAGTGCCATAAAATATGATCGAGGTCTTCCTCCGCCTTCCTACAAAGAATACAACAGAACGTGCCTATCAAATTGGGCATCTTTCTCGCAAGCCGATCAAGGGTGTTTGCTCTTCCATGGAGAACCTGCCAAGTAAAAAACTGCACCTTCTTTGGGATTTTCACTTTCCAAACCAGAGAATAAACTGATCTCTCAGGAGGAGAAGAAGGGTCAAGAAGACAATGAAAGAACGAGCGGCAAGAGAAACCCTTAGAGGGGTTTAGGGTTCCAAACACGAATGTCCCTCCTGCCCTGTCTAAAGGAAACCTCTTCAATCAAAGAAAGAAGAGACATAACATCAGAAGTTTCCCTCTCAGATAAGTCGCGAGAAAAGCCAAAGGAATAAGAAATGGAGCTTCCCAAAGGGTTCAAAACCTCGACCACAAAATGGTTCTTCATCGAAGATAAATGATAAAGGCGAGGGTATGCAACACAAAGGGGTCTGTCCCCCACCCAACGGTCTTCCCAAAAATAGGTTTCCTCCCCATTACCCACAATATGATGAACAAATAAAGAAAGAGAGGGGAGCTCAGCTGAAATTTCTTTCCACGGATTTCTAGAAGTGCCTTTGAACCCACCCGACACCCACTCAAAAGGATGACGACCGTATTTGCTCACAATTATCCTATGCCATAGGGTAGCGGGCTTAGAGGAGAAGCGCCATAACCATTTAGCCAACAGAGCTTTGTTGCGAGTTCGCAAGTTACCCACCTCTAGACCTCCTTTACTCAAAGGTTTTCCCATAGTTTCCCAACTGACCAAGTGAGTACTCCGCCCTTCATCCACCCCTTCCCACAAGAAATCTCTCATGAGCTTCTCAATAGATTTGCACACGGTGACAGGAGCCCTAAAAAGGGAGAAAAAATAAATAGGCATACCACTCAGGACGGATTTGATAAGGGTAAGCCTTCCACCCTTGGAAAAGAAGCTTCTTTTCCAACTTGCAAGTCTCTTCCTAACCTTGCCCACCACTGGCTCCCAAAAAGAAGAACTCCTCGGATTGTGACCCAACGGGAGCCCTAAGTAGGAAGAGGGGAAAGATCCCACCTCGCAACCAACCAACGAAGCCCATCTATTGACTTTGCTCTCATCACTATTGATACCCAGAAGCTGACACTTACCCCTGTTGATTTTAAGGCCCGACATGGACTCAAAAAAGGCAAGCATATGGTTCAGGACTGAAAAAGACTCCTCCTTACCAGAGCAAAAGAAAATCGTGTCATCAGCAAACTGAAGGTGAGATAGAGGAATCTTGTTCCCCCCCACCTCGAAACCTTCAATAATCCTACCCTCAACCCCTGAGACCAACCTACTGAGCGTGTCAACCACCAAAAGGAACAGGAAAGGGGATAAGGGATCACCCTGACGAAGGCCACGGGTAGCACGAATTCTCCCCTTAGGTCTGCCATTAATGAGAATCGAATAGGTCACCGATCTTGTACAGCTCCAAATCCACGATCTCCATTTGTACCCAAAACCTTTTTCCTCCAAAATCTTGTCAACCAGAGGCAGTACTTAGTTAGAAGTAGATTCCAGTGGCTTATTTCAGCCAAGCCTTATCAACCAGAGCTCGTGGAAAGTCAGTTTACGAGAGGGAGTTGATGGAAATTGTTTTAGCAGTCCAAAAGTGGAGGCATTATCTGCTAGGACAAAAATTTATGGTATTAACATATTAAAGGGCTCTTAGACATTTGTTTGAGTAGCGGGAGTTCCAACCAGAATATCATAAATGGCTTACCAAGTTACTAGGGTACGACTTCAATATCAAGTGTAATCTGCGGCTATTAAACAAGGCTGCAGATGTGTTGTCAAGGGTACCACGAGGTGGAATTGGCCAGCCTTACCGTGCCAACGATGATTGATACTGATATAGTGGAAAAAGAAGTGGATACAGACATAGATCTACAGAAGATGATCTCATAGATTAAGGAGGACCCTCCTCAGACACCCAAAGTTCTCCTTGAATCAAGGTCGACTCATGTACAAGGATAGCAGGGTTCTTTCCTGTAAGTCCACCTTAACTCCAGCCATATTACATAGTTATCATGACTTAGTGGTAAGAGGACATTCTGGTTTTCTTCAAACTTATAAACGAATGATTGGGGAACTTTACCGGAAGAACATGAAGTTGGATGGAAGAAGCATGTGGAAAAATGCACAGTTTACCAACGAAACAAACTAATTTTGTTTCCCCAATTGGGTTTTTGGGGCCGCTGCTTGTACCAAATAGGATTTGGGAGGAATTGACCATGGACTTCATTGAAGGGCTGCAAAATCTAAGGGTTATGATGTGATACTTGTGGTTGTGGATAGAGTCAGCGAGTCTGCTCATTTCATCGCTCTCAAACACCTCATTCAGCTAAGAAAGTAGCAACAGTCTTCGTGAAAGAAGTGATAAAACAACATGGTTTTCCTAAATCCATAGTGTTTGAGAGGGATAAAATCTTTGTGAGCAATTTTTGGATAGGATTGTTTAAGATCAAAGGTACTCAACTTAAGCGTAGCACGACTTTTCACCCACAAACTAATGGGCAAATTGAACAGGCAAACCGTTGTGTGGAGAACTATTTGAGAAATGGGAACAATGGCTTCCATGGGCGGAATATTGGTATAATACCACATTCCATGTGTCGATCAACACTACCCCTTTCATTGTCGTTTATGATTGGACACCGCCCCCATTATTGTCCTATGGAGACAAGAAGACTACAAACAACTCTCTGGAACAATAGTTGGTTGAACGCGATCATCCTCTGTTATTGCTAAAGGAACATTTGAGAATGGCTCAAGAACGAATGAAAAGAAATGCAGACAGGAAGTGAAGGGAAATGGAATTTAGGGTGGGCAACTTGGTCTATTTGAAACTTCGTCCCTACCGACAAAAGTCTCTAGCAAATAAGCGTTGTGAGAAGCTATCACCCCAAGTTTTTTGGGCCTTATCCGCATCATAGACAGAGTGGGCCAAGTAGCATACTGTCTGGAACTTCCTTTAGAGGCAAACATTCATGATGTCCTTCAATTTTCACAGTTAAAAAAGTGTTGGGCGAATGGGACACAACCTAGCTCATGGACTGATCCTAATTGATGAGTTTGAGTGGCGTGCAAAATCGGAGGAAGTCTTAGGTATTTGTTGGAATGCAGAATAGCAAAGGGAAGATTGGTTTGTAAAAATGGCAAGACCATCCTCATTGCGATGCCACATAGGAAGATGTAGCGTTGATCAAGAGCCAATATCCAGATGTTCACCTTGAGGACAAGGTGCCTACTTAACCCGGGGGTATTGTTAGGCCTCCAATCCTACCCAGAGGAGGGGTAAAGCAGGAATTAACTAGGGAGAAAACAGCCATGTGGGGGACCATTAGAGAGTGGGAATTGTGTGTATGGATGGCAGGGAATGTTGGTGTAAAAGAAGCTGGGAGTGTGAGAGAGGATTTTCATTCTGGTTGTATTTTGGGACTAGGAGTCTTAGGAGGGTGACCCAATTCTCTCGAATAACTTGGGAGTTATCTTTCTATTTGCTGTGAACTTGTTATTGTTTTTGCTGACAATATATGAATGATCACTGTCTATTGGATAACCCCCAAATAGAATCTTCTTCTAGAATATTGCGGTTGTGTGTGTTTTTTTGCTTGTTACAGGTTAGAGAGATTTAGATACCTAACGACCTCCCAACCTTCCTCACCCAATCTCTCTTTCTCCCTAAAAGTCCGATTATTTCTCTCAAGCCAAACACCCCACAAAATAGGAAAAAAAAAAAAAAAAAAAAAACAAGCTTGCCACAACACATTTCCTTTCTCCCTAAATTGAGTTTCTTATGCATTCCAAGTTTTGGAGAAGAACTAATGGAAGAAGCTTTAACACACTTTAACATGTAGCATCAATAATTTAAACTCAATACAGCCAACAAAATGAATTTGTAACCAATATTACGATATCCAGTCATTTATACATAACAATTTTTTTACGAGAAAATATTTCATAAAAATGGACAGGCCACTCATCTAAAAGAGAATGGTTGACGGTTTTATACCATTCGATGTAGGAGAAAAAAAAAACTAAAATATAGTTTAACTAGACATTCAAGAGTTTAGAGGGGCAGCTGCATAGAGTAGAAGGAAGTTACATAAAACTCCTCCAATTGGATACAGAAAGTTAATGCTATAATTGCTAAAGGGGAAACATTTTTACATCATGAGATAGCAAAAATGAGGAAGAATCAAAAAGGATATCGATAGTCTTCTCCTTATCTTGAAAGATTTGTGAAACCATTCCATAGTGACCATAGAAGGCACCGGTGAAGTGAAGCCATAATAAAAAAGGATGTATGGCGGTGTTTGAGGGCTCAAAAAGATAATGAAGCCTTCATTTAACTTCTCTTTAGGACTTCAAACTCTGCTTTACATTTAATTTATAAATCTAGATCCAGATTTCGTAATGAATCATTGAGTTCCTATGGTTTCTCCCTCTAGTTGAATCCCCCAAGTCACTACAATCAATGTCCAAGTGTCAAAACATTTTAGTTTCATTATATCTTACTTGATTTGATAGAATTAAAAACATAATCGTTTTCTCAACTTTCGCTCTGTTTATGTTTATACTTTTCAGCCATTAATATAATCTTTCTTGTACCTGCTTTATTCTTTGTTCAGAAAAGGAAACTGAGCCGGATTGTCCAAACTCAATTCTTGGTCAAAACAGATCACTCCTTGTCTTCTCGAAGCAGATCGATTCATACCAAGAATGCATGGAACTTACCAGCAGTTTGACTCTCAGCTCAGAAGTCCCTTGCTGAAAGCTCCAACGGTTTCCCTTCAACTGGACTCAAAATCATGCAAATTCACCATCAAGGCACGGGATTAACATATGAAACAACCATGTACTACTACTATTTCACCCACCATACAATCTAAGCCTGGACCTCAAAGATGCATTAGTATATCATAAAATCAAATTGTTCCTACACCTCTATACTAACTTGAACTACTTCAGGTATCGTTTCCCATCGTAGATAAGCTTCTCAAAATTGAAGTTTCATCATACTCCAACAGATTCTTAGCACAGCAAATGAGATGGATGATGAATGCAATCAAATTCATACAAAATAACAAGAAGAGAAATATCTATCCAGTATGGAAACGTACAACAGAGTGGTTAACCCCTAACCTCAAATTTCTCAATGAAAAAAGTAACATGATGACACCACATCACGATAGGTCACTACAGTTCAAAAAAATAAGAGCTCATTTGGGAATTCAGCAAAACAGGGTAATCAAATTGTTTATCCTATAACAGTTTTCAGAACAAAAACAGAAAATTATTCGTAACAATTTCTCAAACAAGCCACAAGTTCAATGAGAAATTTTCTCGAAGAATTATCAGCATTTTCCAAGTTGGTATCCAATAACACACAACCTTACCTTTTTAAAAAAATAATAATAATAATAAAGAACTGAATGAGAAAAAATGAAAGAATACAAAGACATACAAAAACCAAGCCCCAAGACAAAGGAACCCAATTACAGAAAAGGTTACAATCAAGCAAAATAAGACCTAATAGATAAATACAAAAAGCCTTAAAAACCAAGATCCATAATGAAATATAAAATCTAACATTGGCCCCAACACAAAGAACTTACCTGAGCTTTATCATTGTTGTTATATTCATGCATAATCCACTCTGTTCTTTCCCCTTTCGGTGCACGGCCAGTATGGAAAACCAGAGTCCTCTTGGTACCAATAACATTGGCGCCTGACTTTACATTACGTTCTTTCCCTGTGGCTTTCCAGTAGCCCAAATCAGTGGCTCTCCTGGTCTGATTACCGTTTGGGTACTTTTTTCCACGAGGGGAGAAGAAGAACCATTCATTATCTGATTGAATTATAGACTTTGCTGATTACACGAAGAAAGAAAAAAACAGCCCTAATCAAACACCAGAAAAAGCCCAAACGAAATGAAAAGCATGAAGCAAGGTCGGTAGAAATAGCTGCCAATGAGCAACAGATGTTTCATTTCAAAGAAATTCGAAGTTCAACGTAGGGTTTTCGCCTAGAGCTCAGTTGCAGAGACAGAAGTAAGAATCAAAGACCATTGAAAGCAACACTGACCAGGTAAGTCCCAGGGTTCGTACTTGTAAATTTCAACCTCCGCAATGACTTCAACGCTCTTTTCGTAGCCCTCCAATTTCTTCTTGAGGTAAAAGGAAATCAGCTCCTCATCGGTCGGCGAAAAGCGAAAACCGGGAAACATAGAGGAAACCGCCATTGAAAGCTGCACTTCCCTGGAAATCCCATCCTCAGCAGCAGCCGCCATTGCCAAAAACCTCGAGTCCTGGAATCGGAGAAGGAGAAACAGAGGAAAGGGGAAAGGGATAGGTCAGAGAATTCGTATCTTCTTCGTGGGTTTGCGGTGGAGGAAAAGGCTTTCGGAGAATTCTTTGCTTTGGTCGCATGTCAAGGGGATTTTGTTGAGCCATTTGAAGCCTTGAAGAATGTGAATGACGCGTGGGGTTTGATTTAGGCTTCGGAAGAACGTGTATGTTGTCAGGCATATCTGAACAGTTGGATCGGAAATTGATGGCTTTGTTGGCGCCATTTGAATGGCGACAAGCTTCTCTGTTGGCGCCATTACAGTCCATGTTGAAGGGAAATAACGGTGAAGTGTTGGATTTATCTATGTTGGGTAGTCAGCAGGTGTGACTTTTGATGCGCCCTCTTGTTTCCTTATTGGCCATGCCTACTCTTTTCTGTCTCATTTTTTTGGGTTCTCAAGTTTTAAACCTAGGAATCACAAGCTTAAGAATGTGGACAAACAATTTGCATTCTTGGAAACGGAAAAAACTTGTACTTCTAGTTTTAGATACTTTTTGTTGGATTGGTGTAGCCTAATTACACTTCAAATATATTCCAAGCTCGGTTGCTTCAAACCCAAGAATAATATTTTGAGAAGATTAAGTTATGTATGGACATTGCGATGCTACAAAACGAGAGCTTATTTAGATAGAACTACTCTAACATTGAGGTACTAGCCTGTAGGGGTACCCACAAAAAAAAGGAAAATCGAAAAACCAAACCAAGTTTAGTTTCATTCGGTTATTTGCAACATGTTAGTGATAGCAGGCAAAAATGCTATCATTTTCCTATTAATTTTAGCTAGTTGTGTGCTTGAATTGTGTGCTTTAATGCTATTTTATGTTTAAATTTCATAAAACCGAGTCAAAGAAGCAAAACCAGAATTTTGAAAGATTTTGAATGATTTTGGAGCAATTTGAAGAAGTTCATTGTTGATCCAAGTCCAAAAGCCCAAGAAGAATGAATTAGAAGCCCAAATTCATGAATTCCAAGTCTTAAATTATTAAGTTGGGTCCAGAAAAGAGCCCATGATCCATTACATGAAGCATTTGGGCCAAAGGAAAGTTGGAGGCCCAAAAATTGAGTCAAAATCGGGTCATTCTAGAAGATCCAGGGTCTAGCGTCGCGACGCTAGGCCGAAGCGTCTCAACGTTTGGCAGCTGCGCAAGAAGAATCCAGAAATTGGGTAGCGTCGCGACGCTGTCCATGTAGCATCGCGACGCTGTGACGACTTGGAGCCTAAGACAAGATGACGTCAGAGCGTCTCTACGCTGCGCCTGCTGGGAGCCTATAAAATGGGTCAGTTGCATCCAAGTTTGGGGAGCAAATTTGTGGGTTTTCACCTCATTCTAGAGTACACACTAAAATTGGGGATTTTTGGGAGAGTTTTGGAGCTTTGTTTAAGATCTTTGGAGCTCATAATCGAAGGAAGTCACCGCGGGATCAAGGAGATCGACACTTTTATGAGCATTTCTCTTCCCTTTTCCTTTATGTTTTAGTTTCTAGAATTGTTGTGATTAGGAATTATTGAAATTTAATGATTATGAGTAGTAAATTCCTAAATTCTATGAGATTGATTTAGATGTTGAACCTTTGCTTGATTAATGAATTGATTTGGTTTAATTGTCATTATTGTTCATTTGTGCATTTTGTCCGTAATGCTTTTAATCAACTGATCACTGATTAAATGAATCGTTACTAAGTGGAAACTCAACAGAGAGAAGCTTAGACTAGAACTGTATGCATGACTGACGTTTATTTACCCGAGTGACACAGGATAAGCTAAATAGCGTTAGAGGTTGTATTGAAGGGTCGTAAGGTCATGCTAAGTAAATAAAGAGGAGACCGAAAGGAGATTCTTTATTGAAAGGTATGAGATAGGAGGAAACCGACAGGAGAGTCCTTGTCATTAGGCTTCTAGACTTATGAATCAAATGATTAGTTAATCCATATTAGTTAATTGATTAAGCGATTAAAGGTCCAATTGATGAAATCCACCACTCTAGAATTATCCCTCCAAATTGTGTCTCCATTTATCTTTTGCTTTCTAGATTAGTTTTTTTTGTTATTCTTTTCGGCATTAGATTTTGTTCTCTAAATAAAGCATAGCAAGATTATTCATGGTAATTAATTGAATAAATCCAATCTCTGTGGAGACGATACTCTATACTCAAAATCACTATATTACTTGTGATGACTCGTACGCTTGCGGTATAAAAATCGTGCAACAGTTAGACATCTCGGTTTGTTTATTCTTACTTCTTTATCGACCTCTCTATTGGGATACACACTTGACGTGAGATTGTCAATGTCTCAATCAAATTAAATTTATAAACTGGTTTTCTGAGCTAACTTGTAGTAATTTAGTGGATTGAATCAATCACATGAAGCAGTCGGACTATTTCTAATTTCTTTTTAATTTCTTAAAAAGTAACTGAATTGGGGGGCGGACGGGGGTTTGACTTGAATTTGGAATAACACAAGGAGTAATCAGAATTAATTAATTTAGCTAATTAGAGATTTTTTTTGTTGGTAATCGGTGGGGGGTCTAACACGGAAGAATAATTGCTCAAATGAAATAAAAATTGCAGAAAATAAAAGGGTGGATTGACTAATCTTACATCGAGATTGTGCAATTGGGTGTTCCGAATTTTAGGTTGGCATCTTCTAATCATTGATCATGCATTATGAATGATTTTATTGCTGGTTTTGATCGGAAAAGCCGACGAGATTAATGACCCCTAATATTTCCAACCCGACTAATGCATCGAGGCTAGAGTCTAACCAAAAAACTAATTAATATCACTAATTAATTAGAAACCAACAACACTAAGAACAATGAGTCGGATAACCCAACACAAATTAGAAAAAAAAAATCCTAAAGTCATGCAAAACTAAGCCTTGATTCCTAAATCCATCATGCAAATGGAGCTAATTGGGATAACATGTCTTTTAGCTACACAATCATGATACAATTTATTGCTAACGATTTAGCTGGGTAATTAATCTAAATGTAAATAGGTTGTCAAACTATTCTACTAAATTAATTACAATTAAAACAGGAAATCAAGAACACAATTAAACAATTAAATTCAATGGAATTGAAGAACAAAGTCTCATAGAATAGCCAAACTTACATTTGGAGTCCCCAATTATGCTTAGCCGATCATTGAAATGTCCAATCTAAGCTTCGTGGCTTGATTAGCCATCCTAAACTACAAGAAATTGAACTAATCTAGCGCTAATTACAAAATAAATCAACTAATACGAAGGGAATTAAAGAGATTGTGACTAATTAGGATTAAAACTAAGTTGGAAAACCTAAAATGCGAAGAGATGCTTTTATCCTCCCAGCCAAGAGCATTGAGACGCTGAGAGGAGCATCGAGAGATGCTTCAGCTATGACAGATGGAGAATGTTGGGTTTTATGTCCTAAAACTCATAGTTTGTAATCTTTATCCTTTTGCTATAAAGATAATATCGTATTATTCAATGAATTGTTTGTTTATATAACCTTAATCCAATGAACTAAAAGATCCTTGGTTATAATTAGAATACTCGAACTATATGTGGAAACATAAACATGGATCAAGTTCTAGTATATAACCTAAAGGTCTATAGTATATGGACAAGGTTGGGTACCTTATCTTGGGGACACTATGGATGCGACCTACTTTGCATTTAAAGGAAAACGATGTGATCCTAAATCGTTCATGTAAAAACATGCGAGTAGGGGCATCCTGTGCAATGAGTTTGCACAAGATCGAACCAAGAAATGAGTCACTCTTACTTTATTGATAATACGAACTATTTTCATACGATGACCTTGGTAACTCGATCTTAATCCTGAGCTAACTATGAACTCCTGTTTGTTCAGGATTATCCTTTGATTTGCATGAGTGATAGTAGCCCAACATCATTGACTCAATAAGCCTACCATTTTGGGGATAAGATTGGATAGATAGCTGGGGACATAGTCTTGAAAGATGGAATTCACTCTTACCCGTATTAGGGATAGTAGAAAGGTTGTTCCCTTAAGTACTGAGTTCGAGACTTGAACAAGGGGGTCCGCCCTCTCATTGCCTCGAGAGGGATTCCGTTTGATGATTCTATCACTAATTGTTCATTAGAGGATCAGTGGGACTTAAGGAGTAAGGAAGTGTTATAGGGGTAAAACGAACATTTTGACCTAGCTATAGTTACGAACAACCTATGAAAGGTCGACATACTAATCATGGTTATTGATAACTCTCCAAAAGGGAGTTATTTATACCTTATTTTGTGATGATTTATATGTTAATTGTGCCATGTGGGTGTGTTATTAGATGAATATATTATATTTTAGCCTAATTATAAGAATTGATGCTTTGGAGTTCTTTTGTAGAAAAATGAATGTTGAGCAGATTGAGAGAGCAAAGTCCGTTGATCCAGCAAAGTTGTTAGCAAAACTGGCCACGTGATTCATTAAATGAGGTGGTGTTTCCAGCTTTGATCTCGGATTTAGGAGGATTGGAAAGAGCTCCACGTGTCATGTTTGACCTAATTAGGTTGGACTTCACCCTATAAATGAGAGTAGCCATCTAAAGTCAATTCATTCCATCTTTGGAGGCTGAATAGAGTTCAAGACTGGTTGGAGACTTAAGGAGACCACTCTACGGATTCCCTCAAGGAGGATAGTACTTTCTTGTAGAATTTGTAGTGATGGATGTGCCTATTCAGATTGTAATGCATGTTATGTGTAATTATATGAACTAATTTACTATAGGCATTGGTTAAGAATTATGTAATTGTCATTTCCTATTAATCTAGTGATTCTTATTGATCTTTGAGCATATTGATTACTTGTTGAACTTAATTCTATTGTGTGCCCACCTGGCCAGCCGGTATGTATAGCTTCTCTTAGTTTCAAGGATGATTTAAGAGTTGTGTGGCTTGTAATCACGTTAGACTGTTGATAGTTGGTGGACACCAGCAGTTGAGCTAGGGATAGCCAATTGCCTAACGCTTGATCAGTAGAACTTCATTGGAGTTGAAACACATTCCAAAAGATTCCGAGTTTTAAGAGGATCCTACTGATAAGACTGCGAGAGATTGTCTGATCAAAAGAATTGCTAGATCATCTTTTCACACAATTACAGATGTCTTAACCAGTGTCTGTTTCCAATTTGTTTACTTTATTCGTTTACATTTATGCTTTATCATTTCTTTTGTTCCAGCATCTTAAAAACCCAATCAATTTAACCAACCTTGAAATCACTAAAGAACTAATCAAAATAGGTAGAGTGAGACTATTCGAAACCTCATGGATACGATAAATCTTTATTACTTCTTGTAGATTGTGTATACTTGCAGAGTGTTTTGGAGTTAATTTCTCTTATATTTTTAACCACTCCAGAAGGCAACAAGTTTTTTGTGCCATTGCTGGGGACTTGAATTTTTTTATCTCATTTATTTTGTGTGTGTTTTTAGTGATTTGGTGCGTGAACTTTTTAATTGTGTTCTTTCTGTTTTGTAGGTGTGAGATTGGTGTATGAGTGATCCTCCTGGGGTGAGATTCAAGCTTGACCCAGAGATTGAGCCGACATTCACAAGGAGAAGGAGAGAGCAACAAAGGAATTTCAATCCAATGGTTGATCTGTCGTGTCTTCCAAATATTCCAGAAGATCAAGCTGAGCCCTAGCAAAATCGTGAGATGCAGCAAAATCCGTCGGGAGAGTGATAGGACCTAAATAGTCCTATTTTATCGCCTCTAATCTAAGCTTGTTAGAGTTATTTTATGCTTCACTTGTCCTATTTACAGGTTAATTGAACTTAGACCGTGTTGGGAGCCGATCACGTTAATTGGTGTTAATTTTGGCCAATTACGGAGTTTTTGGAGCCATCTCGATGTCTTGGATGGAGAGAAGGTGAAGAGGCCCAATTGTGCTGAAGCAGGCCTAAATTATGACACCTAAAGCCAAAGATTGAAGCCTCAAACTGAGAAGAAGAGAGACAAGACCGAGAAAAATAGCAGAAAGTCGAGATTAGAGGCTGGGGTCGAGACGCCGACGCGATTTCGGGCCGAAGACAAAAGTACGCAGCGTCGTGACGCTGTGCCCTGGCGTCTCGACGCCGGCGTGTTATCTATATATATTAGGTCTCGATTTAGTCTGTCGTTAGGTTAGATTTTGGGTCCCTTTTATGATTTCTTTGCCTCTTACTTTCTAGCATCTTTGTAGACCATTGTTGGTCATTTACTATGGATTCTTTCATGTTATTTATCGCTTTTACTTCATCTATGCGTAGCTAAACTTCGGTGTGTTATCTATATATATTAGGTCTCGATTTAGTTTGTCGTTAGGTTAGATTTTGGGTCCCTTTTATGATTTCTTTGCCTCTTTTACTTTCTAGCATCTTTGTAGACCATTGTTGGTCATTTACTATGGATTCTTTCATGTTATTTATCGTTTTTACTTCATCTATGGGTAGCTAAACTTCGGCGTGTTATCTATATATATTAGGTCTCGATTTAGTCTGTCGTTAGACTAGATTTTGGGTCCCTTTTATGATTTCTTTGCCTCTTTTACTTTCTAGCATCTTTGTAGACCATTGTTGGTCATTTACCATGGATTCTTTCATGTTATTTATCGCTTTTACTTCATCTATGCGTAGCTAAACTTCTCTAGATTGTTGGATTGGATTTATGTCTTGACTTCTAATAATATTGGTTGAGTTTTCTAGTTTATACTTTATGTCCTTGCTGTATTTTTATTGAGTTTTCCACGCAATCCCGTTTAAACCAATACATGACCGTTAGTCAATTAGGATTGACGCCCTGTGCGATTATAGCTTGTGTATTCTATCAGTTATTTGAGACAGCCACTAGGTTGAGGCAAGCCACTCTCTACATGAGACGATCCTTGATATGCCTAGGATGCATGTTAAAGGTTGTAGGAATTTAGATTTAAATTTCATTTGAATTTAGTTCCTATAATTTCGGACCCACAATCCCAAAGTGGCTAGTTTTAATAAGTAGTTGTAAAATTGCTTGTTAATAATCTAGTTAGATATAGGTAGTAACCGTTGTAGAGGTCTCGAATGGTTACTACATTATGCATAAGGGTGGCGAGCGATAGAGTCTATATTAATTAATCTTGTTAATTGTCGAATTCACGATTCGCGAGTTAATTAGCACATGTTAGTGTAGGGGGGTCCTCCGAGTAACCCAGAAGTCAACCAGACTAATGAAATCAGTTTAGAGCAACCATTAGAGAAAACTTGGAAGCCAATGAATTAGAATCAAGCATAATAAATCCTAATCCAACGATCCATTTTTATGTATTTGATCCCGTCTTATTTCTCCTTTGCATATTCAGTTTTTGTGTCATTTAAAATTAAGCATAGAGTTATTTTATTTTAATTTTTCTTGCTTGTCATTCATCATAAAAAATCCCCCTGTTTTCATAAGCATAAAATCCTACAGTTATTAGATCTCCCTTCCCCGTGTTCGACCCCGACCGCTATTGCTACAAAATTAGTAGTAGTGCCGTGGATTATAAATTTTATTTGATGACTTAGGGAGAATTCAACACCCTCCTGGCAGTCCCGTCAAGTTGGCGTCGTTGTCCGGAAAGGGCGTTTTCTAGTGTTTGTAGGATTTTGTGCTTTTTGTGTCTTTTGAATTTTTGTGCTTTTTCCTTTTTCTTTTTGTCGCTTAACAATGAAATCACCATAGCCTCGGCGTGTTAATCCCATGATGGAGCACTTGATGCAATACCTTGAAGCTCCTGATCCAAGTCATCTCCCATCTCTTGGAAATCTCGAAGCCACAAGAGAAATCATATACATCACCCAAGCACCTGAGGAATACTTTCACAAGTACTGGGATCGCTTCAATGGGTTATGTGCACTTCCTCATACCCCATTGTCTGAGGAGTCCTTGTTGTTGCACTTCATTGAAGGATTATTACCTGATGACAAAAGGATGATGGATATGTAAGGGATGAAAGCCCCCACACAGCGAAACCGCATCGATAGGACCTTACGCCGTATATTAATTAACATTAAAACATCGTTATGAAAGGGCAAGATAAAACTTTAAACATGCTTTAAAGTTGCTGAAAATTGATATAAACATGCTGGAAAAATAAATCTAAATTTATTTTCATGCTTTTCTAAAGAAATGGGAAAGAACCGTTACAAACCTTTGTTGTAGACTTGACCATTCTTCGCCAACGACGCTTCAACGAACAAAAATGCAGCAGCCTTCTTGTAGTTTCTTCGCTGGAAATTTCTTCTTGAAAGACACAATAACCACAGAGGTTACACCGGTATGTCTCTAAGTCTAGGAGGCAAAAGACTTGTGGGAGTCTTTCTCTAAGAGGGAGGCTAGAGAGAATTCGAGGGTCTAGTCTTGTGAGTCTAAGAGCAAGAGGGCTACTAAACCAATTAGGTCTAGTGTTCTATTTATAAAAGAGTGGCCATGAATAAAATATTCAATTAAATCAATCTTTTTCCAAAATTGATTCAATCTTTATTCCTTATTAATCAATCCAAGATCAATCAATTCCATAATTGATGAATCTTTTCCACAAATGACTAATTACTTCCATAAGTGATTAGATCATTTCCATAAATGATTAATTACTTCCTTAAGTGATTAATTATTTCCATAATTGATTAACTCCCGGTTAATTAATTCTTTAATTAATTAATCACCAATTAAATATCACATATTTAATTTCCGGCCTAGAATTAATTAATTTCCCAAATAGATTTTAGGTCTTAAAATTAATTAATTCATATTTGAACTCTTGCAAACTTCCATGAATTTAATGTGGCTCAAATTTATATTAATATTTGAATTTCTTCAAATATTAATTTCTCTCATAATAATATATCAATATATATTATATTGTTTCCCTTAATAAATTGAACACTTTCAATTTACATTTATTACTTAGTTGCCTCCAATTACTTTATGAGCTACCAGTGGGACCTAATGGACCTGCAGATCAGAAGCTCCAATGATGTGAGATTAATCGGTCAAACTAATTAACCAAATTAATAAATATTCGTTAACTGTGTGTACATTCCACTATAAACTCACAGTTGCACTCTTCTCACTGCAGACATATTTTCTGTGTCCACAGATATAAACCAATAACGACTAGTTGATCCTTCACGAGTGTCCGTAACACCAGTTGGGTCAAATTACTGTTTTACCCCTGGGTTACTTCTATTTCCTTAAGTACCAGTGCTCCTCTAATGAACACCTTGTTTGTGGTCTAACCATCAAATAGAAAACCCTCTCGTGCCATTGAAAGGGTAGGGCCCTTTGTTCAAGACTTAGAGTCACCACTTAAGGGAACACTCATCTGCTTCCCTAAAGTTGGGAAGGAGTGAATTCCATCTTGTACGATTATGTTCTCAGCTCCCCACTCGGTCTTGTCCCCAAAATGGTACGCTTATTGAGTCGGCGTATTGGCCACTCTCACCCATTCAAATCAAAGGACAATCCCTTATGAGCAGGAGTCCATAATCAACTCAGGATTAAGACCAAGTTGTCTAGGTCGTCCTAGTGAAATAGAAAACCAACTAGTTATCGGTGTTATAAACAGTGGTTACTATTTCGCGGTCCAGTCTTATGCAAACTCATTGCATAGGATACCCCCACTCGCATGTCTCCTACACGAACGCGTTGGATCATAGCGTTTGTATCAAATACAAAGTGGGTCGTATCCATAGTGTCACTAGGATAAGACACCCAGTCTTATCCCTATACTATAGACCCTTTAGGTTGTTTCTTGAACAATGATCCCCATATGTCGCTACATATAGTTCAAGACTCCTATAACAGCCTAGGATGTCTAGTTTATTGGATTAGGGTTATTTTAGGCAAAGACAAATATAAAATAACTAATTACATTTAATGGAAAAATATATCAATATTATTTCATTAATATCCGGTCAACGGTTACATTCACTATCTACGAGTTTTAGGGCATAAAACCCAACAGGATATAGCAAGTGGTGGGGATGCACTAGACAAAACACCCAGTGAGGCTAGAGAGATAATTTCGAGCTTGGCGACGTATGTTGGACTCATCATATTTCAAGCACAAAAGGTAAATTCTTCTGATTCCTCGAATAGCCAAGATTCTGAACAATAGCAGCAAGGTAAGTCGATAGAAAGTTCCAATGAGGGCGGTAAGTCTGAGCTTGATCCTTCATTAGAATCTGAGTCTAGTTCATGCAATTCTTCATGCTTGATAGAAAAAATAGAAATAGGTGATGAGTTAGCTTCGATTCATTCTTTATCAATTTCTATTTCCCTTGAGCTTATTACTCCTGAATTGCATGAGTTAGATTTTGTAATTCCTATAGCTGACCAGTTTGTTGCTCAAAATAAAGGTGCTTTGATTTCTATGTTAGGGATGATGATGGATTATTTATTTTAATTTTCTTATACCTTGCACTCTGTGTGCAAGTTTAATTTTTCTATGCAGGAGCAAATCAAAACGAAGAAAAATAAAAAGGATGCACTGAAAATCAAAGAAATTGATTTTGGATGAGAAATAGAGGAGAGCATGGTCGAGCAAACGACCTTAAACATTTGCACCTTTTAACTTCATTGCTTTCTGTTATTTCAATTCTTAGATAGGTTTATTTTTATCAGTTGCTTTTATGTTCGTTTCCTTGTTTTTGTTTGTTCTTTAGGATTGGCGGTACCAAAACGAAGTTCTACATTTATAGAAAGCACGATTTGCCACCCATGAGTGCAACATTTAGGGAAGTTCTATTCTTTCCCTATGCGTTGTCCGTTTCTTCATGTTTTATTACATTGAGGGCAATGTAAATTTAAGGTTGGGGGTGGGGAATTTACTTTACATTCCTGTTGGGCCTTGAGCATCTGAGCGTCAGGCCAACGTTTGTGCTTAATGAAATGTCTTGCATGTTTGTTGTGTATATGCTTGTTTAAGTGATAATGATTTCCTAGGATTGACTCAAACGTTTTTCAAAAATTTATTGCTTTCGATGAGTTGTGACCGAGAGTGTTCAAAAAAGGAGCATTTTTAAAACTTTTCTTGGATATGTCTTGCACCTGTTGAGTGTCTATTTTGCTTTAAAGTATGACTTGAATACTTAGGAGTGAATTAGTTAATTCATATTTATCTTGTCACCCTAATAGGTGTAAGGTTAAGCGAGAAAGTCTTTTTTTTTTTGCAAAATAGTGTGTGGAGTCTTGCCTAGGAGAGAAAAAAGAAAAATATGCATGCAATAAAAAAATAGTGGAAAAATAAGTCAGGGGTGGCGAGACAAAAGAAAAGAAAAATCATATGCTCGCCATCTTTGCTTTGAGAGAAAAAAAGAGAGCATGCTTGCATTGAGCCTAAACGCTTAGGGGTAAAAAGAGCTACCTGCAGTGTGATCAGTTAGGCCAACCAAGAGTAAAACTCGGGGTTATGGGTCCCTGCACTGTAGTGTGGAAGCTAGTGCCCTGTCCAAAAGAAATGCAAAAGAAAGAAAAAAAAAAGAGAGAGAGAGAGCAAAAACAAAAGCAAAAAGAAAGAAAAGTGCAAAAGAAAAAGAAGAGCAAAAAAGAAAAAAAAAATAGAGAGAAGAAAAATAAATTCCTTGATCAGGCACCTTGATGGACGATATGCTTACCGCAAGTGTACGGGTCAAGTAATAATATAGTGTTTTCGTGATTAAACGAGTGTCGTCCTCTAGATTGGTTTTCTAGCAAATTAAGTACTGTGAATACTTTTGTTCAATTTTATTTAGGGAGCAAAACTTAATGAAAAAGATAAATCTAAAGAAAAATAGCATAAAATAAAGATGGAGACTCAAATGGAAAGACTCTTAGGGAATTGATTTCATTATTTAAGATTGAGGATTGATTAATATGAATGAATTGATCGTGCAATTATTCTACAAGCCAAGGAAACTTTTATCACGATTACCTCTCCCGAGTATAATTGATTCTCATGCATATAACTAACTTGATATCCTTATCTAAGTTCATTAACATGCAAGGCATTATTCGGTTTAGTCCTTGTTATACTTCTAGAGATATTCTAAATCCCGTCACAAACTTAGAATTTATACTCTAGTCATGCAATTAAACAAGGTAAGTCTTAGCCAAATCCTCTCTCCCGAGTTAGATTCAACACTTAAATCATTCAATTAGTGATCAAGTAATTGAAAGCATTACACAAAATTGCATGCATAAAATAACAACACATTCATACCAAAAATAAATCCAACAACTAAAACCACTGCATCAAACCCTAAGACAAACAACTAGCAACTTATAGTCTTCAAACCACAAACACTAATTGCAAGAAAAAACCCACAAAAACTACAAGAGGTAAGTGAAAGAGAAAGGAAAACTCGAATCCGTCGAAACCGGCACGTCTCCGTCATGATCTCCACGTCTTCTCGCTTGACTCCCACTCCTTGGCCTTGCTTCAGCTCTCACCAAAGGTCTCTATTCGAAATTAGGGCTCAAATCTAACCAATTGGACTCCCCTTGGCCAAGAAAGTGTTGAATTTATAGAAAATCTGTCAACTGCGTCGAGACGCTATGGACAGCATCGCGACGCTACCCCAAAATCAGGAAAATATCGATAGCGTCGAGACGCTCTTGTCACAGCATCGCAACGCTACAGGCAGCGTCAAGACGCTCTAGGGTAGCATCACGACGCTGTCGCAGATTCACGCCTAATGCCTTCTCGGGTTGGCAGCTCCAAATTTTTTCTTTATTTATTTTCTTTGCTTCTTTTTTAGCGCCCAAACACCTTATTATCTCCAATTTCTCTATTTTGATTTCAATAATCAATTCCTACAAAAAGAACATGAAAGTGCATTAACTTGGCACAAAACCACTCAAAGACTAACTAAAATATATCGGGAAATATAGCTCGTTATGTGTGCTATCATGTCTAAGCAAGAGGAAGCAACCTAGTTTGTTCCATTTGGGCCTTTTAGCAAGAACTTAGTGCCAGTGTAGGGGGAAGATAGGATGAGAGTTGAGTAATCCAATCCCGGGCTAGTAAAGTCTTCTTTAGGTGGGATGAAGCTCTCTTGTGCAAGACAATCTTTGAAAAATTTTGATTTGTCTCCTCATTTGTCTCTCTTGCGAATGTCTCTTAATTGATTTAGTTTTTGGAATGTTTGAGTTTTGAGGATTGTTATGCCAACCACTCACCGCAAGTGCACGGGTCGCCCAAGTAATATAAAACGAAAATATTCCGAGTATCGAATCCACAGGGAGGTGAAACGATAACTAAGCAAAGCAATTAATTCTTGAACACTAACGGTACTTGGGAAAATATTATTTAGGGACCAAATTTTAATGCTAAAATAAATTGAAAATTAAAGCAATTAAAGAAATTAAACTGATCAATCAAAGAAATAAAAAAATATGGAGAAAGAGTTTTGAGTGAGAAGCGGGGTCTTGAAAATCAATTAATAGCTAAATAATTATTACAATTATCCTATCTCTTTGCTCGACTAATTATAATCCTAGAATCTCCGTTAATCACATAGTTTCTCCTGTCGATCTCCCCTAATTATAATTAACCAAAATTAACAACCCAAGTGTCCTTAGCGCCATTAAAATTCGTTAATTATTACGCTTTGATTCATTATCGGAATCTAAGTTTAACCAACTAATCCTGTTGTCACTACGAGCAATTAAACTAGTTGCATGAATTATGATCTATCCTAATTTATCTCCGTCGAGTTTCCATTAAGAATCAGATCAATATACAATTGGCCAGTTCGCATACAGCATTACAAGCATCCATACAAATAATTAGTAAAGGAGATAGGCAATTATTATAACACCTATCCCAACCTGTGCTAACTAGAGTGTTGTGTGGGTAAGAGAGGGCAAAAGATAGGCAAGAGATAGGCACTTATCCCCAACCTGTGCTAACTAGAGTGTTGTGTGGGTCAATCGGATCAGGCAAGTAAACTAGAGTCTAGCTGACAACCTCTAGCAGAACTACACCTATCCCAACACAACACTCCTGAATCATAAACATGAAATACGGTGGAGCAATCTGGTGCAAGTAAACATGTCTGAGTGCCATCTGGCGCACGATCTCGTGCCTGAACTCAACACCATCCTGAGACTGATAGAGCGCACAATCCCGTGCATAAGCTCTAACAGTCGACTGATGGGATGCACGATCCCGTGCCAGGAAATTGGAATCTACCAGTCAATGATAAAATGCACAATCTCGTGCCTAAAAACCGAGTTCCATCAATCATGAGATGGGGAAAGAAATAACCCTAGCTAACATAAGACTTAAGGATCCTTTAAATCTACTTGAGGCCCTAAAATGTGATATGGTCCCTATTCTAAGTCTATTCTCATTCATACATATGGTTCTCTAAAAGTCATACTAAAACATGCTTGGAGAACCCATGGTCTATTCTAGTCAGCCTGTCAATTTCAGCACATCAAAATCCAAGGGATATAACTAAACTTAGTCTTGTTATTCATTGCAATGCTACCGAAAATTTGGCAGCATAACAACGAAACTACAACTAACAAAAAAAAAAACCCAATCTTGCCAAAGAAGTGGCTGCCAAAATCGTGAAAGAGGAAGGTGATGAGATGAGGGAGATGAAACCTTGAGGCTTAGATGGCTTCCTAGGCTGTGTGAAGCTCCTATAATAAAAAAGGTTTGACTTGGCTTGCAAAACCTCTTATTTACAAGTTTGTCATTGGAGTCTTAATAATTTAAAAATTCCCCCATAATAATTTAAAAATTCCCCCAATTCCATCCTTTTAAATCTCCCTCCTTATACTAATTCCATGAAATTAACTAAAATTAACCCAAAACTAACGGAATTGAGATTTACCTTAAGTTGTCGACGTTACAATCTTCCTTCCTTAAAAACATTCGTCCTCAAAAGTTGCTAGTCCTGGAAGAGCTATGGATACTTCAATCTCAACTCATCTTCTCTTTGCCACGTTGCTTCCTGAATCTGGTGATTCTGCCAAAGCACTTTGACAGGTGCTATCTCCCTATTACGAAGGATCTTGCGATCTCTGGCAAGGATTTGGACTGGTTTCCCCTCATAAATCACATTTCGTTCAACCTCAAAGGCTCAAAATCAGCTACATGAGATGAGGTTGTCATGAATCTTCGCAACATAAATACATGGAACACATCATGAACTGAAGAGAGAGAAAACCGGCCAATCGATAAGCCACAGGGCCAATTCTCTCCAAAATCTCAAATGGCCCTATAAACTTGGGACTTAACTTCCCTTCATATGTGCAACTTTCAGAAACACTAAGTCACCAACTACAAACCCTAAGTCCCCTCGTCTAGTGTCTACATAACTCTTCTGCCTACTCAAACTTGGTTTCATCTTCTCTCTAATCTGCTGAAATGCTTCCATAGCAACTTGGACCAACCCAAGTCCCGATAACTTATGGTCCCCTACTTCATCCCAGTAGTCAGGGAACCTACAACTATTCCCATAAAAGGCTTCGAACGGTGTCATACCAATAGTTATTTGATAACCGTTGATATAAGCAAACTCCATAAAATGCAAGTGATTGTCCCGACTACCTGCAAAGTCCTTCTAACGTCTGATTCAACCTCTCTGTAAAACCATCAGTCTGGGGACGAAAAGCTATACAAAAATTCAATTGCGAGCCTAAAGCTCTCTGAAAACTTGTCCAGAAGATATGAGTGAAACAATGGTCTCTACCTGAAACAATCTTAGCTTGAACCCTGTGCAGTCTGAATTTTTTTTTCCAAGCATAACTGAGTCCTATTCTCAACAAAATAGGTAGGCTTCTTGATAGGAAACGTGTTGACTCAGTGAGTCGATCAATAATCACCCAATTCACTGAAGCACATGTTGGGGTTGTAATAACCCTACTAGCTTCTGTCTTGGAGCCTTAACTTGTTGCCAAACCAAACACCTACCCACAAACTTTGCTACATCTGACTTCATGCCATGCCACTAGTAAAACTACCTCAGACCTGGTACATCTTTGTGCTACATGGGTGCATCGAAAAATGAGAACTTATGGGTTTCAGTCAGAACCTCGTTCTTGAGCTCATCACTCTCAAGCACGCACAACTACCCTCGAAAGAGAATGCCATCATTTGAGGATAGGGAGAACTCATCTTCCTGACCTGACCCTACCTGGTGGAGGAAAAGGTCATTGAGGCTGGGATCCTCCCTCTAGGAGTCTATAACACATTGTCTCAATGCTTTCCAGGAAACATCTATTGGGTTTTATGTCCTAAAACTCGTAGATAGTGAATGTTAACAAAATGTATACTTGTGTCAATAAAAGTGTTATTGAGGTTTTTTACAATAAGGTGTTATTGTTTATTTACGTCTAAAATTGCACAATATGACTCAAATCCAATAAACTAAGATCCAAGGTTGTTTACGTGTAACTTGAACTAGTATGTGGGGACATACGAGGATCAGTGTTCTAGTAACAACCTAAAAGGTCTATAGTACAAGGATAAGGCTGGGTACCTTATCTTGGTAACACTATGTGATGCGACCTGCTTTGTATTCGATAGAAACGTATTGATCCAAGGCGTCCATGTCGGAGACATGTGAGCGAGGGTAACCTATGCAATGAGTTTGCATAAGACCAAACCACGAAATAGTAAACCACTAGATGTAACACCGTTAACTAGTTAGGTTACTATTTCAATAGGATGACCCAGGTAACTCAATCTTAATCTTGAGTGTGTTATGAACTCCTTCTCACGAGGGATTATCCTTTGATTAGTACAGGTGAGAGTGACTTGCATGCCGACTCAATAAGCATACCTTCTTGGGGACAAGACCGAGTGGGGGGCTGTGGACATGACAACACAAGATGGAATTCACTCCTTCCCGATTCTAGAAGAAGTTGATGAGTGTTCCCTTAAGTGGTGACTCCGGGTCTTGAACAAAAGGGATCTCTCCTTCTCATTGGCCTGAGAGGGACTTTCTGTTTATTGGTTGGACCATAAACAAGTTGTTCATTAGAGGAGCACTGGTACTTAAGGAGACAAAGGTAACACATGGATAAAATGGTAATTTGACCCAGCTGTAGTTACGAACACTCGTGAATGATTGACTTCCCGTAATTGGTCAATATCCGTGGACACAGAAACATTCTACAGTGAGAAGAGTGCAGCTGAGCGTCTTTAGTTGAGTGACCCACAGTTAATGAATATTGGTTAACTCGATTAATGAGTTTAGTCAGTAAACCTCATATCATTGGAGCTTCTGATTGTTGGGTTTTATGCCCTAAAACTCGTAGATAGTAAATGAAACAAATTAATCGATCTCAATAAAGCGTTATTTGAGTAATTTAGTAATTTGGTTATTGAATAATCGAGTTTGCATTAATAAACCCTAAATCCAATAAACTAAGATCCAAGGTTGTTTAAATGAAACTTGGACTAGTATGTGGGGACATACGGGGATCGGTGTCCAAGTATCAACTAAAAAGGTCTATAGTATAGGGATAAGGTTGGGTACCTTATCCTGGTGTCAATATGTGATACGGTCCACCTTATATTCGATTCAACTACAATGATCCAAAGCATCCATGTAGGAGACATGTGGGTGGGGGTATCCTATGCAATGAGTTTGCATAAGACCGAACTGCGAAATAGTAACCACTAGATGTAACATCGTTAACTAGTTTAGGTTTCTATTTCAATAGGATGACCTAGGTAACTCAATCTCAATCCTGAGTCTGTTATGAACCCTTTTCAGGAGGGATTGTCCTTAGATTTGTATGGGTGAGAGTGACCAGTTCGCCGACTCAATAATCCTACCATTTCAAGGACAAGACCGAATGGAGGCTAGGAACATAACAGTACAAGATCGAATTCACTCCTTCCCCTATTAGGGTAAATAGATGTGTGTTCCCTTAAGGGCTGATTTCGGGGCTTGAACAAAGATGCGTCGTCCTCTCCTGACCCGAGAGGAACTCCTGTTTAGTGGTTGGACCCTAAACAACTTGTTCATTAGAGGGATCAATGGTACTTAAGGAACTAGAGGTAACCCAGGGGTAAAACGATAATTTGACCCAACTAGTGTTACGAACACACGTGAAGGATTGACTTATTGCATTGGTCGATATCCGTGGATACAAAAATATTTTACAGTGAGAAGAATGCAGTTGTGGGTCTTTAGTGGAGTGACCCACAGTTTACGAATGTTGACTAACTTGGTTAATGAGTTTAGCCAATTAGTCTTGTGTCGTTAGAGCTTTTGATACGTAGGTCCATTAGGTCCCACTAGTAGCTCGTAAAGAGACTTGAGACAATTAAGTATATATTGTAACTTGAAAGTGTTAAATTTATTTAGGGGAATCATATAATGTATATTGATACATTATAATATAAAGTTTATGAAACTTTATAATATAATTTTGAATTAATTTCAAAATTAATTCTTGAGAGAAAATATTTGAAAGAGTTCAAATAATTAATATGGATTGGATTCATATTAATATAAATAATTTAATAAAATCCCCAAGATTAAATATGTGATATTTAATTGGGTAATTAATTAATTATTTATTTATTAAAATTAGATATGAATAAGATCATAGATTTGATCTTATTCATGACCTTTTCCTATTAGGAAAAGGTCTTGGCCTTTACCTATAAATAGGACCCTTGGTGTGGGGTGAAAGACATCTCATTCATTTTCCTACTCTCAGAGAATTTCCCTGAAGGCTCCCTCTAGACTCCCACCAGTCTCTTGTCTCTAGAAGTCTCAGAGTCATACCGGTGTAGCCATAGTGGTGGTGTTCGCAGTAGTTCATGATTATTTCACAAGCAGTTGGTGAATTTAATCTGAGTCGTCAACGAGGGTAAGTAATTTGTTACAATATAAATTAGATTTAGATCTAATATTTTTGTATGCTTAGCCTTAATATAAATTTAGAATAGTTCTAAGATTATTGCCAATGTATTGGTATTTTAGATTAAACAAAATTAATTACGAATCGGTTCGCAGTCTCAGAGTCATACCACTATGGCTACACCGGTATGACTCTAGAAGTCTCAGAGTCATACCGGTGTAGCCATAGTGGTGGTGTTCGCAGTAGTTCATGATTATTTCACAAGCAGTTGGTGAATTTAATCTGAGTCGTCAACGAGGGTAAGTAATTTGTTACAATATAAATTAGATTTAGATCTAATATTTTTGTATGCTTAGCCTTAATATAAATTTAGAATAGTTCTAAGATTATTGCCAATGTATTGGTATTTTAGATTAAACAAAATTAATTACGAATCGGTTCCAATCACGCTTCCACTTTACGAAGTTACAGAATTCCAATCCTTCACTGATCTGTAGATCCATTAGGTCCCCCTACTAGCTCGTAAAGAGTAATTGGGAACAATTAATCTTGAAAGAATTTGAATAGTTCAAATTCATCTTGGGAATCAAGTTAATTGTATGAGATATAATTAGTATAATGTATGATGATACATTATAATAAACTTTATTAAATTGAGAGAATAATATATTTGAAAGAGTTCAAATATATAATTAATTAAATATATGATATTTAATTAATAAATAAAATTAGTTAATTATGAATTAATTAATTATTCAATTGAGTCTAATTAAATATGATTTAATTAAAGTATATTATATGAGAGATATATTAGAATGTGATTCTAATATGTAATTAATTAAATATGGTTGATGTTTAATTAGTTATAAAATTAATTAATTTTGAATTAATTAATTGTTCAATTTAATTTAGTTAAATGTGATTTAATTAAATTAATATCTATAGATTAATTTTAATATGAATGAGATTCATATTAAAACTATAGGTTATAAGAGAGATACACTCTTGAATATGATTCAAATGTTTGATTAATTAAATATGTGATATTTAATTGATCAAAGAATTAATCAATTATGTAGTTTAATTAATTTGATTAAATTTGATTTAATTAATTTTAATTAAAACTATATATTATGTGAGGACAATGCATTTAAATATGATTTAAATGTATATGAAGTAAATTAATTAATTTACATTTAATTGATTAGTTAAATTAATTCTATGTCATTTAATTAATTAATTTTAAATCAAATGGTTATATGATAATGAGGACCATCAAATGGTTGTGATTGGTCTTCCCTCACATCAAGTAGGACTCATGTTGTAGGGGTCATTATCAATCTCTCTCATTCTGCAGAATTATGAGTTATCTCTCACTCTCATTTTCTCTCTAGAAAATAAAAAGTTCGTCCCTCTATGTTTTTCCTCTCCCAAATTCAAGGAAGACGGAGTCCCACCACTCTATTCCCAATCTCAGAGATAGAGCGGGGTAACCAAATGGTGGTGTCCGTTGAAGAATTCAGAGTTATCAACGAAGGTATGTTTCTCATTGCTTAACTTTTTGCCAATGTACAGTATTTTGTAGAACGAAATTAAATTGTGAATCGGTCTAACTGTGCTTTCGCTAACAGAATTCGGAATTCCAATCCTACAATTATTATCAGGGCCGATCGTAATTTCAATTTTGTTTTACAAAATTTGCATTGGTTGAATGGTGGGATTGAATTTTGCATTGGATGTATAATGATTTTCTGGTAGACGTTTTGGGTTTTTGGCATTAGATTTGCAAAATTTCGTTGGTTTGATCAATGTAAAGGTCCGGTATTTTGGCCTTTTTGTTGCAAATTTTTAATTGTAAGTCTGTGTAATGTTATTTTGCATCAATTTGGATGTATGTTTTTGAAATTTGAGGCAAAAACGAAGGAATAACTTATGGAAATCGTATTTTCTGGGTAAACAGAGGGATGAATTTCAACGCTGAAGAAAGAAAAAAATTAAAAAAAAAGGAAAACGGAATACGTTCGGCAGGGCTAGAAGCAGTGCGTGAGGGGCAGTTCACGCGTGATGTTTTTTTGAGCCAACAGGATCGTGCTACGTGTCTTGGTGCAGTTGGAGCATGCGTCTTCGACTTTGCATGTGGCGGTTCGAGCCTGGTCGCATACGATATAAAAAAAATTCGAAGATACGCGTTCGTTGGGGTTCGATCCTGAGGAGTGCAGGTCTTCCAAGTTCGCAAGAAACTAAATTCTTCGTGGGCCATTCGTTCGTGGGTCGTTGAGCGTGAAGACGTGCACTGTTTCGTGGGTCGTTAAACGATCGTGTAGTTTTTTAGTCGCAGCGATTTTAGGTGGTTAACGGTTCGGTCTGGTCTGGGCGATTGAGGCGTGGTTCGACCCGGTTAATGAGATGTTGATCGGTTCACAGCGGTTCAACACAGTTCAGGCGATTGTTGATCGGTTCGGGCAATGGTTGACTTGGTTCAAGCGGTTTAAGTGTGGTTCACGCGGTCTAGGCTGTTTTCCGTCTGGTTCAGCGTTTTTGGGGCTGATTCAAGCTCATTTCAGCCTGGTTTAGGACAATTCTGGCCGGTTCGAGGAGTTTTTGAGCTAGTTTTGTGCGATTTAGCTTGGTTCATCCAGTTTCTTATCGATTCTAAGAGTTTGGATGCGGTTTGAAGCTGTTTTGATCTGGTTCACAGGAGGTTAGGACTTTAGTAGATTGATTAATGTAAATTTTCTATTATTTTGAGTCCTAGGATGCCAAAACCCGTCTACTTAGCTATTTAAATTGCTTTATGAATGCCATATAGTTTAAAATCCCACCATAGGTTAAGCATATTCATGCATATTTAATTATAATTGTTATAATATAAGAATTATGCATGAATTTTATTTTCATGAAAGTTTAATTTAAAGTGTTATATTAAATAAATGAAAATTGAGAAGCATTGAGCATGAATTATTTTAGTAAAAAATATAAGATTTTTTTTTTTTTTGAAAAGAAAAAAAATATAAGAGTTATATTTATGAAAATAATTTATATGCTTAATTATATTTGTCAAACAACCCACGACTATACTCCACAACACCATAGATACACAACGAAACTCCAACGTCCACAAAACAAGCGAGTGAAACCTCACATTCTTATTTAACCACAACAAAACCACATAAACACAACATACTAGATAAAGAATAACTTTATTAAATAAAAGGGGATGAAACTACAAATGAATCTAATCATAGCTATGACTAACTTCTTAACTAAAACGTCTAAACAAGCCTCAAAATGCAATAAACATAAAATACTATCCTATCCAACAAGAAGGATAAATAACAATTCTAACAAAACTAGATATTCAAAACTTGAAAACAATGATGCCTAGACAAGTGGAGTCACTCCTCGTGCTCCTCCTCAGTACCATCGGGCTCATCGTATCCAAACTCACCTGCATCATCTAAAAAGGTTGGGGGGAGAAAGGGGAGGGGGCAGTACAACCATGGTACTAGTAAGCAGCTCACACCTTGTGAACCATCAAACAGCAAACAACACATCAATCATGCTCGACACACGCATCCAACATACTTTTAAAAACAATAAACAACAATTCATGTTTTTTAAAGTAGAACTAAACTTCAAGACTCATGCTAACTCAACAGGATGACTCATGCATACACACATGTTATGCAACCCCACATGGTTCATGCGCCATGCTCGCTTTTTAGCACATGATTTATGTGTCATGCCACTCACGAAAACACATGAATTACGCGTCATGCAACGCAACTTAACACGTGATTTACGAGTCACGCTCCACACCAAAATATGATTTCTGCGTCATGTAACACACTCACATCGAGCACATGAATTACGCGCCTTGTGCAGCGCACACTCACCCGTGACTTATGCGTCACGCTCCGCACTCACAACCCATACGTGATTTACGTGTCACACTCTGCACCAATAACATGATTTTTGCGTCATGTAGAGCAAACTTAACACGTGATTTCCGCGCCACGCTCCGCACACACACCCAGCTCACCTCTCAATGAGCACATAGACTATGCAACCGTGACTCACATGCAACATAGCCCAGAAACAATAAAACATCATACTTAAAACACCCACAAATCATCATGCTTCGAAACCAATCAGAACATGCTTAGAACATACAACAAGTTATAATTCAATCACGAAAATACCATAAACATGAGTAAACAACCAAATGGCTCATGCAAGCAAACAGACTCAATCAGGTAGAAACTACTTACCAAAATCTTACGAGCACTCCAAAAGAACTCCTTAAACCGCTCAGAAGATTCAGATAAACTCCTAAACAACAAGGATAACTTCTAAAAATTAGAACCAACATAATAAATACCTTAAACATGCTAGAAAGACCTAAATCAACTGAGGAAAGTTTATTTCCTTGCTGGACAACCACTCAAAATTCCCCAAAATATAAACCCAAAACCTTTAGACCATGGGCAACCATGTCTAAGGCACAACGGGAATGGGTATTCACCGAATAACTATAATCAAGGTTTTTCAGTCGTTGGACAACAAGTAAAAAGTCACATTAAGGAATTCTAAGGGCTCCTAGAGATTAGACAATGCGATTAAGGATTAGATAATTAATGAGAATCGATTGAGCATGCTTTTTAAACCACAGACAGAAAGCAAAAACTCATTAAGTAATGATTTAAGAACCTACAAGGGTTGGGCAACACTACTCTAAAGCTATCAAAATGTCTTATGTTATATAGGGATTCGAGGGCCCCTGCAACGACCATGGTCCAACAACACCTTAAATGATATTGACTTATATCTATATATACGTACATATACAAATGTACATATATATATATATATATAAATGATATTAACATACATACATATGTATATGTACATATATACCTATAAAATCTATATTATATATTATACATTATACCTTATATATAAGTGATTTAATTATACAACCATTATTCTCTATTCGGAACTTTCTTTTTTTAGGAAAAAAAACAATTTTGAAACAATTTATTATAACGCCTCAGGATTTTAAAACTAATTCTAGCAACATTACTAACTCTAAAACCAAACTAACCGAATGCACTAAAAATTTTGGCAACATAACGACATACATAAGACTGAACCAAATTTTTTACAACACCTGTTAAGCATAAAAACATACTTCTAGAAGTCAAACAACCCACGACTATACTCCACAGCACCATAGATACACAACAAAACTCCAACATCCACAAAACAAGCAAGTGAAAACCTCACATTCTTATTTAACCACAACAAAACCACATAAACGCAACATACTAGATAAAGAATAACTTTATTAAATAAAAGGGGATGAAACTACAAATGAATCTAATCATAGCTATGACTAACTTCTTAACTAAAACGTCTAAACAAGCCTTAGAATGCAATAAACATAAAATATTATCCTATCCAACAAGAAGGATAAATAACAATTCTAACAAAACTAGATATTCAAAACTTGAAAACAAGGATGCCTAGACCAGTGGAGTCACTCCTCGTGCACCTCCTTAGCACCATCGGGCTCATCGCATGCAAACTCACCTGCATCATCTAAAAATGTTGGGGAGAGAAAGGGGAGGGGGCAGTACAACTGCGGTACTGGTAAGCAGCTCACACATGGTGAGCCATTAAACAACAAACAACACATCAATCATGCTCGACACACGCATCCAACATACTTTTTAAAACAATAAACAACAATTCATGTTTCTTAAAGCGAGAACTAAACATCAAGAGTCATGCTAACTCAACAGGATGACCCGTGCATACACACAACATGTTATGCAACCCCACATGGTTCCTGCGCCATGCTCACTTTCTTAGCACATGATTTACGCGTCATGCCACTCACAAAAACAAATGAATTACGCGCCATGCAACGCAACTTAACACATGATTTACGCATCACGCTCCACACCAAAACATGATTTCCGAGTCATGTAACGCGCTCACACCCAGCACATGAGTTACGCGCCATGTGCCACGCACACTCACACGTGACTTACGCATCACGCTCCACACTCACAACCCACAAATGATTTACGCGTCACGCTCCACACCAATAACATGATTTTCATGTCACGTTGCGCAAACTTAACACGTGATTTCCGTGCCATGCTCCGCACACACACCTGACACACCTCTCAATGAGCACACAGACTATGCAACCATGACTCACATGCAACATAGCCCAGAAACAATATAACATCATGCCTACAACACCCACAGATCATCATGTTTCGAAATCAATCAGAACATGCTTAGAACATACAACAAGTATAATTCAATCACGAAGAATACTAGAAACACTAGTAAACAACCAACATGTTCATGCAACCAAACAGACTCAATTAGGTAGAAACTACTTACCAAAAGCTTACAAGCGCTCCTAAAGAACTCCTTAAACCGCTCAAAAGATTCAGATAAACTCCAAAACAACAAGGATAACTTCTAAAAATTAGAACCAACATACTGAATACCTTAAACATACTAGAAAGATCTAAATCAACTGAGGAAAGTTTATTTCCTTGCTGGAAAGCCACTCAAAATTCCTCAAAATAAAAACCTAAAACCTTTAGACCATGGGCAACCATGTCTAAGGCACAACGAGCAATGGGTATTCATCGAATGGCTATAATCAAGGTTTTTCAACCGTTGTACAACAAGTAAAAAGTCACATTAAGGAATTCTAAGGGCTCATAGATATTAGGAAATGCGATTAAGGCTTAGGCAATTAATGAGAATCGATTTAGCATGCTTTTTAAACCCAAGTTAGCAAGCAAAAACTCATTAACTAATGATTTAAGAACCTACAAGGGTTGGACAACACTACTCTAAAGCTATCAAAATGTCTTATGTTATATATGGATTCGAGGGCCCCTGCAACGACCATGGTCCAACAATACCCTAAATGATATTGACATATATCTATATATATACATATACATATGTACATATATACATACAAATGATATTAACATACATGCATATGTATATGTACATATGTACATACATATATACATATATAAATATATTTGTTAATATCATTTAGGGTGTTGTTGGCGCATGGTCGTTGCAGGGGCCATTGAATCCCCATATAACATAAGACATTAACAAATTAATGAATGTGATTACTGACATCACCACACATAATATGAATAAGGTATTCTCATTTCTTTTATTTATTTTCTTTATAAAAACACTTCTCTTATGTATTCATTAAAGGGTAAAATACCCTTTTGGTCCCTCATGTTTCGGGTTCGTTTCTAATAGGTCCCTAGGTTTAAAAATTAAACAATCAAGTCTCGACCTACATAGAGTTTACTTCTTCTTTCCCTCACTTTAGTTAGTGTTTATGGTTGTTTTAGATCATAACTATATTGTAACACGTTGTATGATTAGCTAGGTTTTTACTCTTAGGGATTGATGTAGCCGTTGGGCACGTTATGGATTGATTTTATGGTTTTATGCTATTGAATTTCATTTATGCATATTTGTGTCCTTAAAGCTTTCAATTTACCGGCCATGAATTGATCGATGTTTGTGCTTGAATCTAACTCGGGAGAGAGGATTTAGCTTAGAAATCATATTGCATAACTAGGATTTAGCTAGAAATCGGGAGGTTATAGTTAATTCTAGAAATCGTTAGAAAGGTTACCCTTATTGCCTTGTATGTTTATTGAATTTAGATAGGGATATCGGGTTCAATTGCATATGGGAGAATCATGTATGCTCGGGAGAGGTATGTGTGATCTTAGTTTACCAAGATTTATGAATCATAGCATGTGTTAATCCGTTAATTAATCCATAGTCTTAATTGGTGAAATCACATCCCCTAAGACCATTGTTTCCATTGGATTGTCATATTTTTGTAATGTTTTGTGTTTGATTTAATTTCATTCTCACTCAATTCGGTTCCCTAAATAAAATTGGTCAAGAGTATTTTCGGTAATTAAAATTGATTAGAAACCAATCCAGAGGACGACATTCGAATTTCACATTCACTATATTATAACTTGACCCGTACACTTGCGGTACGGAATTTGCGCATCAGCAATGCAACTACTCACCCTACCCCAGTTGAAGATCACAATATATTTGTTGCACCAAATAAAACAAAAATAAAAGGTTATGTTACTTAAAAAGAAATTAAACATTCATTTATATCACCGTCACAAACTAGTTCACTCACATTTTTCAAGTACCTAAATTCACTAGTAACTCTTATAGCAGTGCATAGAGGTTGATGTCGAATATGTCTATTTATATAATAAATATTTGGAATATTGATGAATCAATAAGCTCTAATTGTTACCTACAACCAATGAATAAAGCTCAATGATTTAAAATTTAGAACAAATTATATATTGTATAAAAATATAGGAGTAAGTATAAAATATTTTACCTTAAAATCCACTTATCTGAACTCTTCTTTAGTCATTTTGTCTCATATCGTGCTATTCCATTTTGTTTAATGATCTACTTGAAGGCTCTCCAAAGGCTTAAACTATAGCACTATGTAGTTTTATCTTCTTTGGTCAACGTGACGGATAGTGGATAAAGCCATTAAATAGATATTGAGGTGATAATCGGATTCAACCTCATTTGCATAGGACGCCTCCACTCGCATGTCTATACATGAACGATCCAGGATCACATCGTTTGTACTCAAACAAAGTGGGTCGCGTCACATAGTTTTCCTAGGATTAAAGTACCCAACCTTATCCCTATACTATAGGCCGTTTAGGCTATTACTTGAACGTGATCCATATTTATGACACAACATATAGTTAAAGCACTCATAACATAGCCAAGGATTCTAGTTTATTGGATTTTGGTTATTTAACGTGCATTTCACTCATTTAATAACTTGAGTGAACTAAAACTCCATAACGACTTTATCGAACAAGTATATAACTATTTGTTTCATTCACTATCTACGAGTTTTAGGGCACCAACCCCAACATACCCATCACTCGAATAGCCTTAAATTGGATAGCCTATAACCTGTTGGCTTGGAATCTTTGTTGTTGGGACGTTTCGAGCACAAGCCAGCTTGAATTCAACGTTGTTTGAGTTCTAATCGGTAAGTTCTAGCACCTTTTAGTACTCTTGTCAATGTCTCTGAGTGTTGGGGCTCAATTTCTGACCTTTGGTGAGTCGTTGCTTTTAGTTCGGGCTCTTTAGGCTCTTTCAGTTGGTTCTGTTGATCTTATAGGATCGCTTAGGAGCGCTATAGGTAAGTAGTTTCTACTTGTTGACTTTGTTTGATTGTATGACGCATGATGTTTGTTTACTTGCTTTATAATTGTTCTATTGCTTCTTGCTTCTCTTTGAATATATGCATATTCTGAAATGTATGAGTTGTTGTTGTAATGTTTGGTTGAAAACATGTCAATTTTTTTTTTTAATGAATTCATGAGTTAAGCATGAGGTGAGAGATTGTTGTTGTATGTATTGCTTGGTGTACATAGTACGTAAATCTAGAAGTATGATGCAGGGCATATGCATTCTAGGTAGTTTGGTGTGTGGTATGTATATGCTTGGTGGGCATAGTACATGAGTCTAGAAGCATGTTGCAGGGCATATGCATTCTAGATAGTTGTGAGAAGGAGGTCAGGGACCTAAATGTGAAAGAAAGACAAGTTGGGTGAATGTCAGTGCACCTCGGGTACAAATGGTCGAAGGGTGGCATGTCACCATTGGTTTAAGAGAAGCATCGAGGCCTTGGGTACAAATGGTCAAGGGTCGGTGTGATGAGTCTAGAAAGAGAGTATTAGACACCTGGGAAAGGGCCAATACGTTGATAAGTCATCGGTGCACTTTGGGTACAAATCGCCAAGGGGCGATGCACAGTTCGAGGCCTTAGGTACAAATGATCAAGGATCGAATGTCGAGCTCCGTAGAGTGCATTGTGGCTCTGGGTACAAATGGTCAAGGGACAGTGCGGCTCGAAGGGTCAGTCTTGGAGAGCTTTGTGAGGGCTATGAGTATTGGAAGTCATCAGTGCACCTTGGGTACAAATGGCCAAGGGGCGATGCACAGTTCGAGGCCTTGGATACAAATGGTTAAGGGTCGAACGCCGATCTCCGTAGAGAGCATTGTGGCCCTGGGTACAAATGGTCAGGGGACAGTGCGACTAGAAGGATCAGTCTTGGAGAGCCAAGTGAGGGCTAAATAAGTTTGATGAGTAAGCTCGTGGAGCATGAGCGACTGTTGTTGGGCTCCTAGAGTGAGTAAAAATATAGTATAAAATACTCTAGAATTCTTGTGCAAGTATACACAGTCTGCAGCAAGTAATATTATCAATCCAAGGTCAGAATGAGCTTCCACTTTATCTATTTTGCGTAACTTCCTAATGGTTTCGAAGATAATAAAAATGTTGGGTTTTATAAGAATTATGTTGAAGCAAAATAAATGACAGAACAACGAGTAAACAAATAGATAGACAGATTAAAGACAGGCGCTGGTTAGGTTTTAGTGATTGTTCTAAGATATGCTCTAGCAATATTATTGATCATGCATTTCTCGCAGTATTATTAGCGGATTCCTCCCGGAACTCCGGATCTTTTGGGATATGTTTCAAACCCATTGAAGTACGACCGATCAAGCACTAGGCAACTGGCTATCCCTAGCTCAGTCACTGGCGTTCACCAATACACAATGATCGTAGTGTGGATAATTGCCACACACCCTCTAAATCATCCCTGAAACTAGAGAGAGCTATCCATACCGGCTGGCCAGGCGGGCATAATATGAGAATAAGCACAACAATTAACCAAAATGCAATAGTCAATTTATTACTAGAGATGAAGCACAGTAATCACATTATTGCTAACCAACACCTTAAGCTACTTAGTTCATAATAGGCATAGGAATACGAATTACAATCTGAGTGTGCATGTCCATAACCACAAGTTAATAAAGAAAGTAAACTCCCTAATCAGCTTGCGGAAGATGGTGTTCTTGATGATCTTTAATCTCCCTATACTAATCTGCTTCCAAGGGAAAACATGGAATGACTTTGACTTTGACGGCTACTTCCTTTTATAGAAGGATGGGAGGCTTGAATTAGGTCAACTAGGACACGTGTAAGGCTCTCCTTGATCCTTTATCACGAAAATAACTCAACAGAAGTCGGTTCATGAAGTTGGCTAACGAGCTGTGATGTGGCAGTTTCTGCTCCCAGTTTTGCTGCAACATAGAATCTGCTCCCTCCAGTCGCTCAGCAGCATAATCTGCACAAAGTAATTTCCAATGCTTCCATTCTTCCAAATGGGTTAAAACATGTAATATCTCTCTAAAACCAACCCTATTAAGTATTAAAGACACACAAATCCTTATATAAATGAGGCCTAAATAACTACCTTTTGGGCAGTTATCATACCCCCAAACTTGAACTATTGCGCGTCCCGAGCAATACTAACCAACCATTTTTCAAGAATTCAAAAACATTAGACAAAGAATTAGCTTAATCAAACCAGACAGTCCAATACTACCTTTAACCTTTACCTGAGCACTCTGCAAAACCAAGCTCCGTTGCAGCAAAATGATTCATTCAGCAGGGACAAATAATCACCACTTTTCAACTTAATTCTAAGAACTCACCACAGCTTAGCTCTATTATCAGACATTTCAAAACATATTTTTTTTAAAGGGGTTTATATCATTATTTATCAGACTCAAAGCAGCCTTACAGTCATAAGCTCTTAAGCATGGGATGACTCACTTTATGGTGCAGTATACCCTTGCCTCAAGCTCATCACCAACTAGGCTCAATACTCATTATAAAGCTAAAAAATCCTTAGTTATTCCATCTCTTGCCCCTCAGAATGGCGACATTTTGTGATGAAGCTCACCTAAGTTCTGGGAGACAGAAAAACTGCTGGATCATCATTCATCCTTCAAAACTTTTGCTCTGTCAATTTTTTTCAGCAAAATCTTCAACAAATAATTTTTCTTATTTTTTCTCATTTTTTCAGATTTCCTAGGTCATCTTTTGACGCGAAGACAAACTGTGGGTATCACAAATGTCCCCGGTTACTCAATAACCTAGCAAATTTTAATTTGAAGGAGAGGAATGCTCGAGCAAAATAGTTGGAGTAGCAAAAAGTCCCCCAAACTTGAATTATTCATTGTCCCCAATGAATCATTAATTAAGCAATTATACCCCCAAACTTAAATTTTTCTAACTGAATTTTTAAACTAAACATAGGACTAGGATTAAGCTTAAAGTGGATCATATAAGTCAATACTACCGTAAAAAATCTTCTTTGCCGCAACAACAGTCCAGGCTAGAAGAAATGCTCAAGCAAAAGGTTTCTGGAGATCAGAATACCTTAATCTAATTAAGCGTAATCAGTCCAAGCTTCAAAAATTCAGAAGAAAATTAGTTAAATTAGAGTTACTCAGTGCTCATGGAATAGAAACATCTAGAAATTTCATTTAAAAACATAAGAAAAGAAATTACATAGCAGAGATATATTTTTAAAGCAGAAAAATTAAAAAGAAACAAGACAAGCAATCATATAAAAGATGGGGCCAGGAATGCGCCAGCAAACAAAATATCTCATCAAAAAGCTTGTGCGCTCAGATCCCTCCTCAATCCTCCCGACCCAGATCTTCCTCTTCATCTTCTTTCTCAGCAGGCGGCGGTGGAATCCAGGGGTTCAGCAGGTCTTCGGGGAATGCAGGGAGGGCTGGATAAGGTTTTGAAAAATTTTCTTGCAGCACCCTCTTCAAACCAGCATCACGATTCTTAACGTAAGTCCAGAAGGTTAAAGTTTGCCTCTCAGCAAACTCCTGCCTACTGGCCAGCAGTGCCAGTTGTTCTAGAATCGTATTCATGCCGTAGATTAGCCAACCTTGTCGTATCTCCTGGTGCGCTGGAGCCGCGCCAAATTGGGCATATCAATGATCCCTTTATCAAATAGAATTGCATCACTCTCATCTACTGGAACCCCTGCTTGTCTGCATAGCATAGTAATTGTGTTCGGGAAGAACAACTTCCCCACCTTTTTCTTCCAGCAGCAAGCAATTTCATTACAAATAATTTTTCCTACGTCAATACTGAGAGATCTTAAGATAGCAAAAGCTAAAAGAATTCGTTTCCTGGATATTGTCGAGTCGTGCGTTGTCGGAAGCAACCTTTGCCTGATGAAACCCATCCACGTGTTCGCTTCCTTTTTCAAATAAGCCGACTGGAATGTCCTTTTCTGAGTCTTAGATAGTTGCCACTGCGCCCCCTCGATTCCTACCTCCCTCACGACATTACTTAACTGCTCCTCAGATGGCGCGACTACCATCTCATTGAATGCCGCATGGGGGACGTTTTGAAGATGGTACAGTGCGTTGATCGCACTTGGACTCCAATCTATCTCGACTCCTCTGACAATTACCAGGAAACCCTCTTCTTTATCAATGTTGGCATAGAATTCACGCACCACCTGTGCGTTCACAGCCTCTGGCTTAGCACAAAACAGCTCCCAGCCGTGGTCAGCTATTCTAGTCCTCAGAAATGGCGGGAGATCACCGTTGAAACCTCTTTCGAACAGAAAATCCCTTTTCAGGAGCTTAGTGTATTTTGCTCTAGCAAACTTATTGACAAAGTGATCGTGTGGCACCTGTCGCTCTGCTATTTCATCGTGTTCCTCCAATGCTTCAGCAATATATTTGCCCTTTTCTTCTCTCCGCTTTAGCAACTGTTCCTCCTCTGCCTGTTTCTCTGCTTCTTCTCGCCTTCTTTCCTCAGCCTCTTTTTTCTCTCGTTCCTCTCGCTCTGCCTTTTCTCTCTCGAAATCTGATGATGGAGGCGATGGGGTATCAGTCCTGATCATTGGAGTGCGCCCAGCCTTCCGCTTAATGCGGCGACGTTTCGGAGGTTCAGGTATGATAACCTCCACACGAGCCTCCTAAACTGGCTCTCTGCCTTCTGCCTCTACAGCCTCCGTCTGCACATCCTCACTCTGCTTCTTCTGAATTTTTTCTCGAGCTTCTTCTGTAGTCACCATTTCCTTCTCATCCTCTTCTTGATTCTGTTTGTCAGATTCTTTTGGGTCTCCTTCTTCTTCCGCAACAACCTCATCCTCTCTCACTTTTTCTTGTTCTTCAACTCTCTGCTGTCGTTTTCTTCTTTTCGCTTCTTTCTCCTCCGGTGTCCTTCTCTTCTTGGTTTTTACTTTCTGAACTTCAGGGGTCACGGGTATCTCTTCCTCCTCACTCTCCCTCTCTTTTCGAGCTCTTGTTTTAGCCATTGAAGGTGTAGTAGGGTTTTGACAGAGAATGCAAAGAAAGAAAGAATAATACACGCACAAAGATTTGATCAAGAAGACGAAGTGAAACGTGCTTACCAGAGATTGCGAATAAATAGGGCTTCAGCAATTTGAAATATCTCCCGAAAAGATTTGCTCCTGTTAAATCATTTTACCGTTTAATTTGAAGTAAATGCATTTTGAAAATTTGAAACCAACAACGGTAAAATCGTGGATTCCAAACGCCCATGATAAAAATTGGTGTGCTGTCATCATTGAAGCCTTCGGATAATTGCTCTGCGACACCTGGCCTCATCAGATGATGCACGCACATTTACCTGCGAGAATTCAAAACTAAATCCAACGGTAAAAATAATAAATTCCAACGAAAACCCTTTAATTCGGAATATTTTGCTCTAGCCATATCTTTGCCGCAACAATCTGCTGAACCTGAAGAATCTTAGATACGGAATTCGAATTTCAAAACAAGAAAAATCAAAGATTCAAATTAAATTTTAACCAATCATCCCAATCTTTTATTTTCAAAAGAAGCCGAATAAATTAGAGAAAATCTCTATTAATTAAAACTAGAATTCAAATACCTGAAAATAAAATCTAGATAAAATCAAATAAAATCTAACTAATTAAAAGATAATTGAAAGATAATTTAAATAAATAACCCGAAAATAAAATCAAATCAAATTCAAAACGAAATAAAATCTCAAATAAAAAATACTGAGATCTAATAAACTATGGACAAATCAAACCTAACCTAATCGGAATAAAAAACAAATCAACGAAACATAAAATTAATACAAACACTGGGAGCTTAAAATTTTGCTCTGTGAAATGCTCCCGCAAAAGTCCTGCTCTCTCAATCATCAACCAACCTTAGGGAAGGATATTTCGACTGAAACTCCTCACCCCAATAATGGTTCACACGCTGTCCATTCACTTTGAACAATCTCCCATCTTTTTCATCCTGCAGAGTAATTGCTCCATGGGGAAAAACTTCAATCACGATAAACGGTCCTGACCATTTAGATTTTAATTTTCCAGGAAATAATTTTAATCTAGAATTATAAAGCAAAACTTTTTGACCCTTGACAAACTCCTTAGATTTAATTTTTTTGTCATGCCACAACTTAGTCTTTTCCTTATTCATTTTCGCATTTTCGTAAGAAAATTGACGAAATTCTTCTAACTAATTAAGCTGCAGCATTCTGATTGCTCCTGCACGACTCAGATCAAAATTTAACTTTTTCAAAGCCCAAAACGTCTTATGCTCTAGCTCCAATGGTAAATGGCAAGCTTTCCCATATACTAACCTATAGGGAGACATACCTAGAGGAGTCTTATAAGCTGTCCTATATGCCCAAAGAGCCTTATCCAACTTAAAGGACCAATCCTTTCGAGATGGATGGACTACTTTCTCTAAAATAGCTTTAATTTCCCTATTACTAATTTCAGCTTGACCATTTGCTTGTGGGTGATAAGGGGTAGCTATCCTATGCTTAATCCCATACTTAGCTAAAAGCTTAGTTAAGATATTATTAACAAAATGTGTACCCTCATCACTCACTAGAGCCCTAGGTGTCCCAAACCGCGCAAAGATGTGCGATTGAAGAAACCTTGCTACTGTCTTGGCATCACTCTGATGGCATGCGATGGCCTCCACCCACTTGGACACATAATCCACTGCCAATAAGATAAAAACATTGCCATTAGAAGGGGGAAATGGCCCCATAAAGTCAATACCCCATACATCAAATAATTCAACTTCTAAAATGTAAGTAAGAGGCATTTCATCTCTAGGCCCCAAGTTTCCTCTCCTTTGACAAGCGTCACATTGCTTGTAGAACCAGTGGGCATCCTTAAATAACGTAGGCCAGAAAAATCCGCAATGCAAAATCCTCATAGCCGTCCTCTGACCGCTGAAATGACCTCCATACGGCGAAGAGTGACATTGCTCCAGGATTTCCTTTGCTTCATCACCTGAAATGCACCTACGAATAATACCGTCAGAGCATTGCTTATACATAAATGGCTCATCCCAATAGAAAAATTTTGCATCATGCTTAAACTTTTTCTTCTGCCTCCAATCCATATCAATAGGGGTGACTTTCTTTACTAAAAAGTTGGCAATATCAGCATACCAAGGGACATCCCTGACTACCTTTGCCTGAACATCAAAAAGCTGTTCATCTGGAAAAGAATCGGAAATGGCAGATTGCTCCAGCAAAGATGATGATGGATCAAGACGAGACAAATGATCTGCAATGACATTCTCTGATCCCTTCTTGTCCTTTATCTCCAAGTCAAATTCCTGCAATAATAAAATCCAATGAATTAATCTAGGCTTTGCGTCCTTCTTAGTCATTAAATACCTTATTGTTGCATGATCCGTGAACACCGTGACTTTGGATCCAACCAAATATGGCCGGAATTTCTCAAAAGCAAACACAACAGCTAACAACTCCTTTTCAGTAGTTGTGTAGTTGACCTGTGCCTCATTTAAAACCTTGCTTGCATAATATATAGGATGAATAAATTTGCCCTGCTTCTGCCCCAGCATTGCACCTACTGCAGCATCACTTGCATCACACATTACCTCGAATGGCAAATTCCAATTAGGTGCACAAAGAATGGGTGGTGAGATTAAAGCAGCCTTCAACGTTTCAAAAGCCTTCCTACAATCTGCATTAAAGTCAAAAACATGATCAGTGCATAATAAGTTACAAAGAGGTTTACTGATTTTGAAAAAATCCTTTATGAACCTCCTATAAAATCCAGCATGTCCTAAAAAACTCAGAATTCCCTTCACTGAACTCGGTGGCTCTAGTCTTTCAATAACCTCAACTTTTGCTCTATCAACTTCTAGACCATTCTTAGAAATCCTATGACCTAACACTATGCCCTCCTTCACCATGAAGTGGCACTTCTCCCAATTAAGAACTAGATGGGTATCCTCACATCTTTTTAACACCTTACCTAAATTATCTAAACAACTCTGAAAAGACCCTCCAAAAACTTAAAAATCGTCCATAAAGACCTCAACAGTGGACTCAATCATATCAGAAAAAATTGCTAACATACACCGCTGAAATGTTGCTGGAGCATTGCAAAGGCCAAAAGGCATTCTCCTAAAAGCGAATGTCCCATAAGGGCAGGTGAAAGTGGTTTTCTCCTGATCTTCAGGAGCAATAGTAATCTGGTTATACCCAGAATAACCATCCAAGAAGCAGTAGTAGGCCTGACCAGCCAATCGATCCAACATCTGGTCGATAAATGGCAGAGGGAAATGATCCTTTCGGGTAGCTTTATTAAGCCTTCTGTAATCCATACAAACCCTCCAGCCAGTTACTGTTCTTGTGGGGATCAACTCATTATCTTTATTGCTCACCACAGTGACACCTCCTTTCTTAGGAACACATTGGACATGGCTTACCCAATTGCTATCGGCAATTGGATAAATGATCCCAGCATCCAACCATTTAATTACCTCCTTTTTAACAACCTCTTTCATTGTAGGGTTAAGCCTTCTCTGTTGCTCAATACTCCTAAAGGATCCCTCCTCTAGAGTGATTTTGTGCATACAAAAAGATGGGCTAATCCCCTGAATATCAGCCAATGTCCAACCTATAGCTTTGCGGTATTACTGCAACAATTTTATTAAGGCCTCCTCATGCTCCGGCATTAAATCTGATGCAACAATAATGGGCAACGTCTCACTTTCCCCAAGATACACATACTTTAGATGATCCGGTAAAGGTTTCAAATCTAAAGTGGGTGCCTCAATTAGGGATGGCTTAATTGGGGGAGCCTTTCTTTGATCTAAACCTAAAGACTCAAAAACATCCTCACACCTAAACAATTCTTTTTCATTTTTTCTATCTAAAAAACAAAATTCAAAATCTTCTACACTAACCTCTCCATGCTTTTCCGAATGCTTATCAGCCGAATCCTGTATTACTGTCTCAATAACTGTGCTCTCCAGAATTCTGATGAAGGAGCAATCCTCCATTTCGTCTGGATATTTCATGGCTTTAAAGACATTAAATTTCACTTCCTCATTACAGACTCTCATTGTTAATTCTCCTTTTTGAACATCTATTAATGCCCTACCAGTAGCCAAAAATGGACGACCTAGAATAATTGGGACATCTTTATCAGCCTCATAGTCTAAAATAATAAAATCAACAGGAAATATGAATTTATCCACTTTTACTGAGACATCCTCAATTTTACCCTCTGGATATGTGAGAGACCTATCAACTAGTTGGAGTGTAACTGTGGTAGGTCTAGCTTCACCAATACCTAACTTTCGATAGACCGAAAGAGGCATAAGGTTAATGCTTGCACCTAAATCACAGAGTGCTCTACCTAATTCCTTTCCACCTATAGACACAGGTATAGTAAATGACCCTGGATCCTTAGCCTTGGGTGGTAGACCATTCTTAAGAATAACACTACACTCCTCAGTAAGAGATACGGTTTCAAACTCACCTAACCTTTTCTTTTTAGTCAAAATATCCTTAAGAAATTTAGCATAATTAAGCATTTGCTCTATAGCTTCTACTAAAGGGATATTTATATGCAACTGCTTAAGAATCTCTAAAACCTTTTTAAATTGACCATTCTGATTCTTAGGCTTTTGCCTTTGTGGAAAAGGTAGAGGTGGTACATAAGGTGGGGGCGGCACATATGGTGGTTCTACATCTGGTACAGAACCAGATGCTCCAGCATTCTCTTTGCTGCCTCCAGCACCCTGACAAGACTCCAACTCTTTCTCAACAACGACATTATTATCACTATTACTATTTAAATCCTGGGTCTTTCTAGACTCTTCTAGTGGCTTACCACTCCTAAGGGTTACTGCCTTTACCTGCTCCTTACCTTCCCTTCTAGGGTGTTCAGTATCCGAGGGAAGTTTCCCTTGAGGCCTTGCCTTGAGCTCATTAGCTAGCTGACCCACTTGCAACTCCAGGGCCCTCACCGAAGCTTGATTACTTTGAATTGCGGCATCTGTGCGAGCCATAAATTCTTTCATCATCGCCTCGAGAGAATTTCCTGAATTTTGCTGGGGCAGAGCCGGCTTATTTTGCTGGGGCATTACCTGCGCTTTAGCAAATCCTGGCTGGTTCATCTTCTGTTGCGCTTGTACGTTATTTCCTTGACCTCCCCATGAGAAGTTGGGGTGGTTGCGCCAACCTGGATTATAGAAGTTAGAATAAGGGTTGTTCCTCTGATTACCTACAAAAAAACACAGACGCTGGATTGCTGGGGCAAAACTCGTAGTTGTGGTCTTCACCGCAATAGACACATGCTTCGTCCGTGACTTGGTTTACCACTGCTGTAGGCTCCATAGCTGGTGGCTGCTGATGACTAATCACTGTCACATTCTTAAGAGCGTTAGCAATCATTGCAAGATCAGCCCTAATGGTGGACACACCATCAACCTCTAATACACTCTTAACCTTTTATTTGTGCCTCTAACATCCGACCACTGACAACTATTAATAGATATTCTTTCTAAAATCTCATAGGCTTCATCAAAAGTTTTTGCCAAAAGGGCCCCACCAGCCAAAGCATCGACCATACCTTGGGTTACTCCATTTAAACCGTTGTAAAATGTTTCCATTTGAATACAATGAGGTAACCCATGGTGGGGACACTTTCTTAAAAGCTCCTTAACCCTCTCCCAAGCCTCACTAAAAGTCTCATCCTCAAGTTGCCTAAACCCTACTATTTCACTCCTTAATTTAGCATTTCTATTAGGTGGGAAATATTTACTCAAAAATTTTTCAGCTAACTCATCACACGTCCTAATTGATCCTGGAGCAAAAGAGTTTAACCATGACTTTGCTCCGTCTCTAAGAGAATACGGGAACAAAGTTAATCTAAGAGCATCTCTAGGCACTCCTTGAATTACAAAAGAATCACTAACTCCTAGAAAAGACTTAAGATGTAAATGAGGGTCTTCAGATGACAAACCATGGAATTGCCCCACGGTTTGCAACATCTGAAACATTTCCGGTTTCATTTCAAAATTCACCGCTTGGATTTGGGGACGTGCAATCCCTGGATTCAACTCATTAAACATCGGGACAGCATACGCTCGAATGGCTCTGGTTCTATCGTTCGCTATCAAGATAAGATTCTCAGCCTGATTATTTCGCTGCTCATTTTGCTCAAACAGTGGGTTTTGCTGCAGCAACGGATTCTGCTGGGGGTTTGGTGCAGCTGGACCTTCATGAACCTGTGGAAGTTGCGGCATGTTCTCCATCTGGTTTCTGCGCTGCTCCCTCCTTCTGTTCCTAAATGTCCTTTCAATTTCTGGATCAAGCTCAAACCGTACCCCAGGTGGATCGCTCATGCACCAAAATCACACCTGCAAAAACAAAAGAAACAATCAAAAAGTTCTAGCACCAAACCACTAAAACACATACACAAAACAGATCAAATAAAAACTTATTCAAGTCCCCGGCAACGGCGCCAAAAACTTGTTGGGCTCCTAGAGTGAGTAAAAATATAGTATAAAATACTCTAGAATTCCTGTGCAAGTATACACAGTCTGCAGCAAGTAATATTATCAATCCAAGGTCAGAATGAGCTTCCACTTTATCTATTTTGCGTAACTTCCTAATGGTTTCGAAGATAATAAAAATGTTGGGTTTTATAAGAATTATGCTGAAGCAAAATAAATGACAGAACAACGAGTAAACAAATAGATAGACAGATTAAAGACAGGCGCTGGTTAGGTTTTAGTGATTGTTCTAAGATATGCTCTAGCAATATTATTGATCATGCATTTCTCGCAGTATTATTAGCGGATTCCTCCCGAAACTCCGGATCTTTTGGGATATGTTTCAAACCCAATGAAGTACGACCGATCAAGCACTAGGCAACTGGCTATCCCTAGCTCAGTCACTGGCGTTCACCTATACACAATGATCGTAGTGTGGATAATTGCCACACACCCTCTAAATCATCCCTGAAACTAGAGAGAGCTATCCATACCAGCTGGCCAGGCGGGCATAAAATGAGAATAAGCACAACAATTAACCAAAATGCAATAGTCAATTTATTACTAGAGATGAAGCACAGTAATCACATTATTCCCAACCAACACCTTAAGCTACTTAGTTCATAATAGGCATAGGAATACGAATTACAATCTGAGTGTGCATGTCCATAACCACAAGTTAATAAAGAAAGTAAACTCCCTAATCAGCTTGCGGAAGATGGTGTTCTTGATGATCTTTAATCTCCCTATACTAATCTGCTTACAAGGGAAAACATGGAATGACTTTGACTTTGACGGCTACTTCCTTTTATAGAAGGATGAGAGGCTTGAATTAGGTCAACTAGGACACGTGTAAGGCTCTCCTTGTTCCTTTATCACGAAAATAACTCAACAGAAGTCGGTTCATGAAGTTGGCTAACGAGCTGTGATGTGGCAGTTTCTGCTCCCAGTTTTGCTGCAGCATAGAATCTGCTCCCTCTAGTCGCTCAGCAGCATAATCTGCACAAAGTAATTTCCAATGCTTCCATTCTTCCAAATGGGTTAAAACATGTAATATCTCTCTAAAACCAACCCTATTAAGTATTAAAGACACACAAATCCTTATATAAATGAGGCCTAAATAACTACCTTTTGGGCAGTTATCAGCTGTGAGTTGCATAGAGAGATAAACTAGTTATGGCTTCGGAGAGTCATTTATTTTATTCGCCTTCTATGCATGTTGTTGTGGTTATAGCTTTGGAAAGCATGTTGTTTATGCATGAAAAGTATGTTGTTTGCTTTGTTGTGGTTGATGGCTTTTCAAGTAGGGGCTGCTTACCAGTACCGTGGTTGTACTGACCCCCTCCCCTCATTTCCCCCAACATGTTAGTTTATGCAGGTTATGAGGACTGCTATGAGCCTGATGGTGCAAAGGACACGCATGAGGAAGGATCGTAGCTAGATAGCGTTATTTTTCCTTCATTGTTATCTTGGATAGGGTAGTGTTGTTTTCATTGGTTGGACAACTGTTGTCCTAATTGTTTTAGTTTTGAATTTATTTTTGTTGAGACTCTAGGCTTAGTTGAGCTGGTTTTAATAAACTTTATCTCTTATTTCAGTTTATAATGATCAAGTTAGTTTCTAATAAGTTAAAGTGTAGTTAGTTGTGCTTAGTTGAGTTTTTGGTTGTGGATGCCCTACTTATTTGATTTATATTATTGCGAGATCTGACTCGCTTGCTGTGGAAGTTCTGTTGTGAATCTGAGGTGTTGTGGTGTGGTTGTGAGTGGTTTGATATTAGAAGTGTTATTTTTTGTCCTAGCAGGTCTTTAGAAAATTTGTGGTTTAGTCCGTTATATGTCGTTATGCTGCCGAAATTTTCGGAGCACTCAGTTAGTTACATTATGAGTTAGTAATGTCACTAGGATTAGTTTTAAAATCCTGGGGTGTTATAGGTACTATTTTTTAGTTTTCACCAAAAGACAAAGGTAATTAATTATAAAAATACGATATTCCTCCCCCTCTCTCCATTTTTCACGCATTCTCTTCCCTCCCTTCTTTCTCTCATTACCTTCTCCATTGTTTTTCTCTCTCACCACCACAGATCGTTTCCCCCTCGCCTAGTCTCTCTCTCACTTTTTCCCCCTCTCATCGTCGCCACCTCAAAGATGAAGTCGTCACTGCTATGTTTTCTGCCAGCATCGATCCAGCACGAAAACAAAAAACAAAAAAAAAAGCTCTTTCTCCTTCTCATCGTCTCTCTCTCCCCTGCGTCGTTGCGACCCAACCTTTGCCGCACTCTGACGGTGCCGTAGTAGCCTAGTCTGCTGCTGATCTGTAAAAAGATAAAGGAAAAGGAGTAAGATGTAGAGAAAAAGATTAAGAGAGTAAAGAAAATATATAAAAAGAAGAAAGAAAGAAAGCTTGCTGTGAATGGTAAAAAAAAGAAAGAAAAAGAAAAAGAGGGTTTACTGTGATGTGAAGCAAAAGGAGGGAAAAAACGAAGGAAAAGAAGGAGGAAAATACCTTTCGATGATAAGGAATTTTTTTTGGAAGGCCTTAATTTATAACAGTGAATTTCAATCCCAAATCCTAATTTTATTTGGATTTAATCCAAGGGAAATTGCAATGGGTAGCAAAAAATATGAGGATATTTTCAAATTTAGCTATGCTTTTTTAGATTTGCAAATATAACAAAATTTTTAAAATATTATTTTTGCATTTTTTATTACTCCATTTTTACCCTTGTTGGTATATCAACTAGTATATCAGTAATATATCTGATATACTTTATATTTATTGTTATACGAAATAAAAAGTATGTTAGTTAACTAATATACCAAATTTGATATACTCAAATGAATACAATGGTATACCTAATATATACTTGATTTGATAAACTTACCTTTCATATACCTGATTATGAGTATTGATATAAGAACGATATATCTGATATATGAATATAATGTTGATATACTTGAGATCTTACTTTTCTTTACTTATATTTATTATGTTTCCTTTTCTCTTTATTGGATTGTGTTGTGTTATGAATGTTGATATACCATTGATATATCTCCTTTGTTATATTACTCAAATATATGTCTAATTAAATATATGGTATTTAATTAGTAGATGAATTAATTAATTATGAAATAATTAATTATTCAATTTAGTTTAAATTAAATGAGATTTAATTAAACTATAGTCTATGAGAGAAATAAATATTTGAAGAAGTTCAAATATTTATATGAATTTGATTCATATTAAATTTATAGGATATAAGAGAATTTTAAGGAGTTCAAATTTTAATATGAATTTGATTCATATTATAGAATTAATTAATTGAATGCCTGAAATTAAATATATGATATTTAATTGGGTAATTAATTAATTAATTGGAAATTAATCAATTATGAAAATGATTTAATCACTTATGGAAGTGATCAATCATTTTGTTGGGATTGGTGCCCTAAAACTCGTAGATAATGAATGTTAAACGAATTATATACTTATTCGATAAAGGTGTTATCGAGATTGATTCAGTAAAAGTCATTACTGAATAAATTAAATTGCACATATATAACCCAAATCCAATAAACTAAGATCCATGGCTATAGGATGAACACTTGAGCTTTATGTAGAGACATAAAAGTGGATCAAGCTTGAGTAATAGCCAAAACGGTCTATAGTATAGGAATAGGGTTGGGTACCTTATTCTGGAGACACTATGAGACGCGACCCACTTTATAGATGGTATAGACGATGTGATCCTAAATCATCCATGTAGAGACATGCGAGTGGGGGTGTCCTATGCAATGAGTTTGCATAAGACCAGGACCGAGAAATAAGTCGCTCTCGCTTTATAACACCGTTTACTGACGAGACTGATTATTTCATGTGATGACCTAGGTAACTCGATCTTAATCCTGAGCTAAGTATGAACTCCTGTTTATTTGGGTTTATCCTTAGATCTGCATAGGTGAGAGTGGCTCAATATCGCCGACTCAATAAGCCTCCCATTTCAGGGATAGGAACGGGTAGATAGCTGGGGACATAGTCGTGCAAGAAGGAATTCACTCCTACCCGAATAAGGGATAGTAGAGAGGTTGTTCCCTTAAGTGCTGACTCCGGGGCTTGAACAAAGGGATCCCGCCCTCTCATTGGCCCGAGAGGGACTCGGTTTATTGGTTGGACCATAAACCAATTGTTCATTAGAGGATCAGTGGGACTTAAGGAACTAGAAGTACTATAGGGGTAAAACGGCTTATTGACCTAGCTATAGCTACGAACAACCTGTGAAGGATCGACTTACTAATCATGGTTAAATCAAGTGGACGGAAATATATCTATAGTGAGGGGAGTGCAACTATCGGGCTATAGTGGAGTGTCCTGATAGTTAACGAATGTTGGCTAGCTTGGACAATGAGATTAGTCGGTTAGCCTCGAATCGTTGGAGCCCATGATCTATAGGTCCATTAGGTCCCCCTACTAGCTCATATCAGAATTAAGCCTAGAACAAAAGATAGGAAGCTTTGAATCGTTCAAAATTGGGAAAAAGGGTATTATCGTAAATTGTGTTTGACACAATAATTTAATTATGAATTAAATTAGAAAATGAGAGATGAAGTATTTAAAAGTGTTTTGAATACTATATATATGTATTAGGAATCATATATATGGAATTGCACAAGATAACAAAGATTAATTAGATTAATCATATCAAAATTAATTTGAAAATTTTCAAATTAATTACCAAGCAATCAATTTCAATTTAGAATTGAAATTGGGGGTAATTTGCAAGCTTGAAATTTGATTTCAATTTGAATTTAGTGGATTTAGATGGAAATTCACTTAATGCATGATCATTCAAAGTGGAAAGACAACTCACTCATGCATTGTTGCATGTCTTGTGTAATGTACACCTAGAATCCACTTGAGCTTGCAAATACACCATGTGTCTTGTGTCTTGAGGCTTGGCTTTGCATGGAGAATGTCTTTAAAAGAAGTTTGAATCATATTCAAACACAAGAGAGCCATTTCCTTAATGTTATGCTGCTGGAATTTGGACTCAAAGTTCTCTCATCTCTCATTCTTCTCCATTGTTTGATGCTTCAAGCATTCCCATCCCATTCCCTATCTTATATAGACTCCCACAAGTCGTTCTTGGCCTGGAGTATAGTGGGGAAGACTCTAGAGGTTGTCCAAGGAGCATAGGAGAGGCAAACACCACAAGGAGTTCAACATAAGTGAGCTACAAAGGTTGGTGTTTTCTAAACTCTCTATTCTGTCTTTTCTAGAACATGCATGCTTTAGGAGTAAAATTGAATGTCTTAAGTGCTTTCGATCTTCAATTGCTTCCGCATGTGTAATATGTACACCTCCTTTTGGTATCAGAGCATGATTAGAGCACTTCATTCGTTTTAATTTTTCTTTGGTGGGTACCATTTTGAAATTGAATTTTCTGTGTGCTAAAATGGAAGTGTTCTGGTTTGGCAATTTTTTGAGCATTCAAACCTTCAGGAAATTGTAATTGATCGGATATGTAAGAGCGTTAATGTGTGTACTATAGTCTGTAATTTTTATAGAGTCATTAGAGTCCGTATAGGCTGTAAAATTGAAGAAAAACCGGAGAAGACGCAACAGAAAATGAAAATTCCAGCAAGCTGTTTTTTAATTCGAGCAGCAGTTTTTTTCATTCCGGTTCAGCTGCTGCCTTTTGGTCCGGCTCGGTCTGTTGCAGCCTCATTTCACTCATTGCATGGCCGGTTCATTGCTTGGATGAGCGGTTCGGGATGGTTCGTGAAGCTCGGGCGTGTTGCAAGTTTATTTATTAATTATTATTGTAATAATTAGTGAAATTGCTTGTGTTTTTTTAAAAATTGCCAAACTATTCCATTTCAGCTTGATTTAATTACTTTATGCATTGTGAATGTATGATTTAATTAAATGGATGTATGTGCATTATGAGCATGTCATATAGTTTTAAAACCCCACCATAGGAAAGCATGTTCATGCATTTGTTTAATTTTAATAAGTGTTATTGATTAATTCAAATGCATGAGGGAAATTTCATGTTTAATTAATATAAGTGTTGTATTAATTTAGGGAGATTCATGCTTGAATGGTTAATTAAAATTTATTATTCTTATAATAGTTATAATTATTAATTGATAAAATTAACCAAGCATGAAGCATGAAATTTCATTAGTTTGATTATAAGTGTTATTCTCAAATTAGACTTGTTATGGATTGTTTTTATAATTGTTATAAAAAGAGATAGAAATCTAAAATCTATAACAAGATTAAGTGCATGCTCACTTAGGTTAATGAACCTTCAACGATTCGATCAACTTGCATAGTTTAGGTCGATATCTTGTAAAACAATGGTTACGAGAGAACTCACCCGACAAGATGCTTTCTAAGGCTGGAGGTATTTAAGTTGACGGTTTACGGAACACCTCCTACCTGGGCATCGAGTCGGTTCTTGAGTTAAGTTAACTCGAGTTTTATGAGCATGCGTGAGCGGTGTGAGGTTTTAAAGTGTTATCACCTAGACATCGTAGTATAAAGCGTTATACAAACCTAGACATAGGTTGTTTCTAAATGGTGCTTTTCTTATAACTTGAATGATTGATTGTTATATGCTTTTAAACACCATTAGAAAGCATGTTATAGGGTTAATTCATTAAAAGTTATAAGAGTTATAATAGTTAATGAATACAATCCATAAAACCTATAACAAAGAGTTGCATGCTAACATAGGATCTTAGGATCTTATCATTCTTTAAATGGTTTAAAATGAAATAGATCTAAGATCGCCTTTTCTAATAGGATTAGAAATATGTCTTACTTAGTTTTTTTTTTTTTTAAATAGTTTTAAAATTTTAGTAAGTAGGACATAAGACCTTGGTTATAAGGGAACTCTCCCGGCAAATGGTTCGGAACCTGAGTTGAATTAACCAAAGTCTTACTAGCATGCAATGTCACTAGGTTATTAAAAGAGTTTAATTCACCTAGACATTTAGTGTAAAGACCTTGTTTAATAAGGCATAGACTTAGATAGATTCATTTAGCCGAAATTTACCAAAGTAATAGACCCTAAAACTTTACGACACTTTAGTGGGAGGAAAAGTATAGAAACGAAATATTCATATTAAGTTTCTACTCTCACGTCCCCCTGAGTTCACACCGTGAGATCCATGCTTGGCCTCGAGGCGCCCTGGGAGCGTCCCCCTACGGATGGTGTTTGCATGGGTTAATATCAAGGTGAATGGGGAAAGTGTTCATAGTAAGTGGGAGAAGGAAACGTGTCAAACGTATCCTGCGGTCTCCATCATTAGGTTGCACCGTGAGATTCCTATGCGCTGCCTGCGAGTCGCCCTGGGAGCGATCACCCTACGGAGGGCTTGCGCATGGGATTCGGAACAACGCAAACTCCAGAAATGGATAGGGTTTCCTAGGGCCATTCCCGACATTAGCTCTTCCCTACGATGGCATTGTTGGGGCCGCCCTCTGCAATCTGAAAATGATGGGTAACACTTACAAGATGGTCTTGACCAAATTAACGTTAGCTAATAACTATTGGAGTAAGAGTTATTCTGGGAATAGTATTTGGCCGAGATTGTCTCGATTCAGAGGAGGAGTAGCTGACTGCCCTACGGTAGCGGTTATTCTAAACCCCTGAAGTATCGTTGCAAAATAAATCAATTGTATATATGGGTCGATGATTGCTTTTGCTAAATCTGATTGGATAAATGTGATTAATGGGTTTAGTGCATGTTTCTAATAGAGATTATTTTGTTTGTTTCAGCAATATGTCGAAAAACGTATGTGTTTTGTCAAATGCCAAATTAAACGGTTTAGTACATTCGACTAAGAATACTTGCTTAAACGCTAAACACGTGGTAAAGAATTTAGGTTTGGTCTCAACTGAGGAATGTCCTCAAACTAACTGTGTAGCCAAGAAAAACATGATCCACGACTCTAAATGTGATTTATTAGTCTTGGAAACGTGTTTAGTGGAAAACGATGATTCTGCCTGGATACTCGATTTAGGTGCCACTAATCACGTATGTTCTTCATTTCAAGGAATGAGTTCCTGGCAACAGCTAATAGCTGGAGAGATGACTCTTAAAGTTGGAACAGGAGAAGTCATCTCGGCTATTGCAGTGGGAGACATAAAATTATTCTTCACCAAGGAACGCTACATGATATTAGAGAATGTGTACATAGTTCCGAAGATTAAAAGAAATTTGATTTCTTTATCTTGTTTATTAGAACAAGGTTACTCAATTTCTTTTTCTGTTAATGAAGCGTTCATAACTAAAAGAGGTATTGATGTTTGCTCTGCAAACTTGAAGAATAAATTATATGTTTTGAGACCAATTGAGTCTAAAGCTATTTTAAATCACGAGATGTTTAAAACCACTGAGATTCAACCTAAAAAGCGAAGAGTTTCTCAAGATACCTATCTCTGGCACTTGAGGTTAGGCCATATCAACCTCAATAGGATTGGGAGATTGGTCAAGAGTGGACTTCTAAACAAGTTAGAAGACGACTCGTTGCCTCCTTGTGAATCATGCCTTGAGGGAAAGATGACAAAACGACCTTTTACCGGAAAAGGTTATTGTTGGGTTCCTAGAGTGAGTAAAAATGTAGTATAAAAATACTCTAGAATTCCTGTGTAAGCATAAACAGTCTGCAGCAAGTAATATTATCAATCCAAGGTCTGAATAAATCTCCACTTTACCTATTTTGTGCAATTTTTCTAATGGTTTCAAGAATAATAAAATGATTGGGTTTTATCGGAATTATGCTGAAGCAAAATAAATGACAGAACAACGAGTAAACAAATAGATAGACAGATTAAAGACAGGCGCTGGTTAGGTTTTAGTGATTGTTATAAAATATGCTCTAGCAATATTATTGATCATGCATTTCCCGCAGTATTATTAGCGGATTCCTCCCGGAACTCCGGATCTTTTGGGATGTGTTTCAACCCCAATGAAGTGCGACCGATCAGGCACTAGGCAACTGGCTATCCCTAGCTCAGTCACTGGCGTTCACCAATACACCATGATCGTAATGTGGAGAATTGCCACACACTCTCTAAATCATCCCTAAAAACTAGAGAGAGCTATCCATACCGGCTGGCCAGACGGGCATAAAATAAGAATAAGCACAACAATTAACCAAAATGCTATAGTCAATTTATTACTAGAGATGAAGCACAGTAATCACATTATTCCTAACCAACACCCTAAGCTACTTAGTTCATAATAAGCATAGGAATACGAATTACAATATGAGTATGCATGTCCATAACCACAAATCAAGAAGGAAAATAAACTCCCTAATCAGCTTGCGGGTGATGGTGTTCTTGATAATCTTCAATCTCTACACTATTCGGCTTCCAAGGGAAAACATGGAATGACTTTGACTTTGACGGCTACTTCCTTTTATAGAAGGATGGGAGGCTTGAATTAGGTCAACTAGGACACGTGCAAGGCTCTCCTTGATCCTTTATCACGAAAATATCTCAATAGAAGTCGGTTCATGAAGTTGGCTAACGAGCTGTGATGTGGCAGTTTCTGCTCCCAGTTTCGCTGCAGCATAGAATTTGCTCCTTCCAGTTGCTCAGCAGCATAATCTGCACAAAGTGATTTCCAAAGCTTCCATTCTTCCAAATAGGTTAAATCATGTAATATCTCTCTAAAACCAACCCTATTAAGCATTAAAGACACACAAATCCTTATATAAATGAGGCCTAAATAACTACCTTTTGGGAAGTTATCATACCCCCAAACTTGAACTATTGCGCGTCCCGAGCAATACTAACTCACCTTCCCTTAAGAATTTCAAAACATTAGATAGAGAATTAGCTTAATCAAACCAGACAGTCCAACACTACCTTTAACCTTTACCTGAGCACTCTGCAAAACCAAGCTCTACTGCAGCAAAATGATTCCTTCAGTAGGGTCAAATAATCACCACTTTTCAACTTAATTCTGAGAACTCACCATAGCCTAGCTCTATTATCAGACATTTCAAAACATATTCACTACAACAAATTATACATTTGATGTCGGACGAAAAACAACGCGTTGGACTTTTAATGTCGGACAAAAAAACACGGAGACTTTTAATGTCGGACGAGCGAAACGTGCATTTTTTAAATGTTTTCAGGCTTTTAATGTCGGTCAAACGGTGGAATTTAAACAAAATCAATTTTATCTCTCATCCAGAAATAGTACTCAGTTGCCTTCTCTCTCCCTGAAATACCTCCACAGATCGTTTTCTTCATTTCTTTGCCCAGATCGTCTTCTTCCTCCCTCTCCTCGATTTTTAGCGGATCGTCTTCTTCCTCTCACCAGCGGCGCCGCGTTCCTTCGTTGTTTTCTCTCTCACCGACGGCGTGTCTCTCTCCCCGAAAATACCTCCAACGCTACCCCTCCCTTTTTTTCTCTCTCACCGAAGACGTTTCTTCCTCTCATCGGCGACGGCACGTTGTGGATTGTCGTGGGTTTCTTCTTCTCACAGGTGGTGTGGCGTGGGTTGCTGTGGGTGTTACTTTTTTTTGTCGTGGGTGATTGTTCTTTGCTGTGGGTGGTTGTTTCGACCGTGGGTGGTGGACGTTGAGGTCGTGGGTTGTGCTCGGTAGTAGATCTAAGGTCGAGGGTAGCAGATCTGAACAAATCTGAGTTAGATCTAGTTAGATTTTTCAGATTTGAGTCGTATCAACCTCGATTGCTTTGAAGGTGATTTTTTTTTAATTTCCTTTTAATTTTTTTTAAAAAAATTTGGGCTACTTGCTTTTGACTTTCGAACAGCTTGTTCAATTTTCTGCAACTGTTGTGTAAAGAGATGAGAAATTTAGGAGTTCGATATGACGAGGACCGTGGTGGTGTTGGTGTGTGTTTGGTTTATGCTCATCAGGTGTTCGATGATATGTCTCCAAAACTAGAGAGGCCAAATTATAATGGAAAATTAACATGGAATTCCCTTTTTTTTTCCTTTTATTGGCATTGTGTGTTGATGAAGAGTGAAACGTCGAGTCCAAATTGAGATGATCTTTTTATACTGATGCTTACACGCCTGTTTTGTCCCTTTGTTTTCATGTAAAATAGCTGCAGTTGTACATGCCTTACCTCGTAATCATTCCTTCAATCAATGAAACGGAGCTGGGGTTTCTGTTTTGCCTTTTGTCTTTGAAATTGGTTACAACAATGTTGTTTGTTGGAATGTTTTGGTTTCTTTTCCATTCTTCTAAGGAGTTATTATAAAAGTTTTGGGTTTCTTTTCCATTCATCTAAGAACTAACAGTTGAGGTTTTGTGATTTTTTCTCAATATATTTGTATTTTTATATGTAAATCGTGCACGTACAGTTTTGTGTCTAAGTTTGAAACTTAGTCAAGTAATGTAGGCAACTATTTCAAATTTACAATCTTTCATATGTTACAGTTATGTGTTTTACTTCTTTGATATGTTAATTTAATTGTTCACAAATGACTAAAGCTATGATTGTACAGGTACAAATTGGATGCGGTGGATCTTTTTAGTTGTTCTTAAATTTCTGCCTATGGTATCAATACACCAGAGGTGATTTGAAAACATTTGAGTGGAGGTTAGTTGCCATTAATCATTCATAATGTATTTGAGTTAGATTGAATCAAGACGTGCATCTTATTTGCTCCTACTATTGAAATTCTTTGTTAATTTGAAGATTTTAATTAGTAATGTTATTGTCACGTATGATTGTTCTCTTATTGTCGCAGTGGTGCCATGGCCTCATTCTTTAGTGCATATTGTTCCTTGACCGTGTGTTCTGATTCTTGTTCTTCTTGCTTGTCTCTGCCTATTCTTGTTATTCATATTTTGTTTCTTTTTTTTTTTGGAAAAGGATACTTTATTGAAAACCGCATGTAAGAGGCATACGAGGAGAAGTTACATAAAAGCTTTCCAATTCAAAGCTATAGAAGAAACATCATAATTCGAGAAGAGCTTTGAAGAGGAGGACCAGGTTGCGACGGAGGCGATAAGTTAACATGCGATTATAAGCACATATGATAATTATTGTACTCCTTTTTTAAATGTTTTCTTAATAGTTAGCTATCTTATCAAGCTTTAGTTGGCTGATAAACTTTTCATTGTTTATTAAAGGGCTCGACAGAGGTGATATATACTCGTAGAAGTGATGCATTTGCTACTCTGAAGTGCTATAACAATGTTTTACTGGATGGGAAGCCAATAAAGATTGGAATGCTTGGTGATAATGCTGAAATGTCAGTTTCTACACGTATAAATGTTACTGGAGTGAATGGAAGAAGTAGGACAGTTGTTCTAACGTACGTATTCTAGTTACTTTTCTCTCTTCCTTTTTTTCTTTTTTCTTATTTAATCTTAACACCTTTATAACTAATTATTGTCATTTTCGACTTTGGCCTACATGTGGCTCTATGGATGTGTCTCTCTTCATATAAAGATATATTCTAAAACCAATATATATTACTTATTTCACTCTCAGTTGTAGTATCTTTTTTAAGATTAATTATTCATTGACTCTACTATTTTTGCCTTGAGTTTGGATATCTGGGAGCTTAAGTCAATTTTGGAGTTAATTTTGATTTGCATATTTTTGGTTCACAAATATTTTCTTGCAATTTCATTGGTTCATTTTTAATTGAACCATGTCATTTTTTACGTTTTAGTAGGATGTGAGATCGGATTAGATCTAACAGTCAAGGAGGGTGGAGATGGTACTTTGTTTGCCCAACTGATTGTGATTCAGAAGCAAACACTTGAGGGATGAGATTACATATAGGGATATGTTTAGAATAATATTAATCATGCCATATTTGTAACTATTTGACATTAATTATCATTAACAATGTTGACTAATTTAGTTTTGATGAGTTTAGCTAGCAGTTCATGATAAATTTTGGTATTTATTTTGTAAGTGTCGATTAGTTTATTGTGTTAACTTGATTTTTTTTTATGATAATTGAGTTTAGTAGTTATGTTCGTAAGTTGTGAAAAGTTAGATAATATGTTTATAAGTTTTTAAAAGTTAGTTACATCTAGTTCTCGATTATTTGTGTAATTTGGTAAGGATAATTGTGACATTGTTTAAGTTTCAGTGTCACGACTATGTGGATTATGTAAAGAAGGCTGAGAGATGCTCGCAAACAGTAGTGAAAGCTAAACTTAACAACCATGACAATCTCAAACAGTAGTGAACACACTAATAGGTGGATGTTCCTCAACCATGGCAATCTCAAACAGTAGTAGTAAACACACTAATAGGTGGATGTTCCTATGTGGATGTTTTTTCTTGGTTGTTAACTCAATCCTCTATATTACTCGACCCTGTTTTCCTTCTCGTCATTTGTGTTCATTATATTACCATTGTATAGCAGACAATGGAATCATCAACAAATTATCATTCTTTCTAGTCTGAATATTCTATAAATTCTCTCTCCAAATTGTTTCATTAGTCTCATCTCCTATACTCATTAAGGAGTTCATTGTTTATTTTGACAGCCAGCTAAAGAAGATTACTTGGAGTTGAAAAAAGAATTAAGTGAACTACAGGAGTATTCGAATGCAAAACTAAATTGAGTTACTCGATATCTTGGCATTCTTGCAAAGAAGACCTATAAGCTAGGTAAGACAATTAACATTGTTGCTTACTTATTTTCCATGTTGGGTTCCCTGTTTCTAGATTTAAAATCACATAAATAACCTGATGTTATAAGATTGACAGGTTATTGTTGTTGAATGCTTTTCAAATCTAGGAGAACCAATATGCAAATTTGTTTGGTTTTGGTTTACCTAGTTCAAATTCTATTTATTGTTAAAACTTCTGTTTAAGTACAATTATTGGTGGTTTTTAAAGTGTTCTCGTATCTGAATATCATATAGAGTTGCCATCGAAACTCAGGCTAAAATCGACTCAATAATTGATGAGAAAAGATGGTTGTTTAATGACTTGTCAACAGGCAAAGTTACTCCATTTTTCTTTTTGGCTCTTTTTGGTTTTTGGTGTAAGAATTATGGAAAACATATTTGACTTCTTTACAATCCTTACTTTTTCTTTTTCTTTTTTTTTTTTTGGGGGGGGGGGGGGGGTTAGTTCAATTTTATATATTAAGGTGTTTTACGTAGCTCTTGAAGTTTTTAAGGAACCCCAGTTATGGATTTTCTCTCAGTTGCAATAGGATTCATTTCAATTCCATTAGCTATGTTGGTGGTCCTTTTGCATTAACAGATTAGAGTTTCAGAAAATGAACTCTGTATGTGTATGGTGATCTTGAAATTACTCAAAACAAATTGGGTCTAGCTTGAAACTTTGCCTAGTGCTAATATGTTTGTGTTCATTTATTTGATCCAGTACGTTCACATTTGGTGAGAAATAGGGATACAATAGATTTAACGGGAAATGGAGGTGTTGTGAAGACAATTGTAAGCCTGCCAAAGTCAATGCTGATGCTCCGAAGTTGGTCATCAACCTTCTCTCTTCTTACAAGGTACCAGTTAAGCTATGTATTTTGCTGATCTTATAGTCATCAGTTGTCATCCACTACTGCTTCTATGGGATATGGTTTACTATTTTCTGACTGTCGTGCACATTGGTCCATCTATTCTCATTCATTGTTATACTAATATGTTGTCTTGCTTAATATATTAGGTCTATTTCATTCTGTCTGACAGCATTGATAAATTTTACTGACACAAATTTTGATTGAACAATCGATTCTTGCATTTTTATTCATCTTTTCTTGCTGTTTTACAATGTTAAAAGTTTATGCATGAAGTTGCTATTCTAGTTCAATTCCTTTTTGTTCTACAACATTTTTATTCATCTTCTCTACTTTACCCATATGTCTTGAGCTTTAATTTTAGTTTAAGGATTTGATTGGAGATGTGTGTCAATTGTATTTCACTTATACATTTTTTATTTGTATAAGGTTTGGAATTCATCTTGTTAAGCGAGAACAGTTGCAGATGATGAAATGAATATTCTTGAAGAGAAGCTCGACGATGAACTTGGGAAAGAGCATCAGGAGTTGTGTACTTATTTTAGTATTTTTACTTTTTCTTTGTAAATTTGGTTCGTGGATGTGATTTGTGGATGGACAGAAAGTTTCATGTATTATATACACTGTTATATTTTATTAATTAAATTCATGTTCGTTGAGTTTTAGTTGTTATGTCAAAATACTTTCGAGATTTTATTTTATGTATATGTTTAAATTCTATTTTATTTACAGGTTTTTACAAAATGAAGAATTAGTATAGTTGGTTAGCTACGTGTGCAACCAACAATTTTTTTTAATTTAATATCACACATTTAATGTCGGACACTTTTAATGTCGCACATTTAATGTCGGACACTTTTAATGTCACAGCTTTTAATGTCGGGCAATGACCGACATTAAAAACTGACCGACATTAAAAGTGACTTTTAATGTCGGACAAAGAGTGGTTGACCGACATAAAAAGTTCACTTTTAATGTCGGGCATTGACCGACATTAAAAGTCACTTTTAATGTCGGTCAAAGCTTGTTGGATGACATTAAAAGGATCCTTTTAATGTCGGGCAATGACCGACATTAAAATGGTACTTTTAATGTCGGACAGAGCTTTTAATGTCGGGCAATGACTGACATTAAAAGCGACCGACATTAAAAGAGGCTTTTAATGTCGGGCATTGCCCGACATTAAACGCGACCGACATTAAAACTTTTAATGTCGGTGTTTTTAATGTCGGTCAGTGATCGACATTAAAGACTTTTAATGTCGGGCAATGCCCGACATTAAAAGCCAAATTTGTTGTAGTGATTTTTAAAAGGGTTTATAACATTATTTATCAGACTTAAAGCAGCCTTACAGTCGTAAGCTCTTAAGCATGGGATGACCCACTTTATGGTGCAGTATACCCTTGCCTCAAGCTCATCACAAACTAGGCTCAATACTCATTATAAAGCTCAAAAATCCTTAGTTATTCTATCTCTTGCCCCTCAGAATGGCGACATTTTATGATGAAGCTCACCTAAGTTATGGGAGACAGAAAAACTGCTGGATCATCATTCATCCCTCAAAACTTTTGCTCTGTCAATTTTTTCAGCAAAATCTTCAACAAATAATTTTTCAGCAAATAATTCTTCTCATCATTTTTACATTTCCTAGGTCATCTTTTGACGCGAAGACAAACTGTGGGTATCACAAATGTCCCCGGTTACTCAATAACCTAGCAAATTTTAATTTTGAAGGAGAGGAATGCTCGAGCAAAATAATTAGAGCAGCAAAAAGTCCCCCAAACTTAAATTATTCATTGTCCCCAATGAATCATTAATTAAACAATTATACCCCCAAACTTAAATTTTTCTATCTGAATTTTTAAACTAAACATGGGACTAGGATTAAGCTTAAAGTGGATCATATAAGTCAATACTACCGTTAAAAATCTTCTTGCCGCAGCAATAGCCCAGGCTAGAAGAAATGCTCAAGCAAAAGGTTTCTGGAGATCCGAATACCTTGATCTAACTAAGCGTAATCAGTCCAAGCTTCAAAAATTCAGAAGAAAATAGTTAAGTTAGAGTCAGTAAGTGCTCATGGAATAGAAACATCTAGAAATTTCATTAAAATCATAGAAAAATATTACAAAGCAGATATATATTTTTGTCAAAGAAGGAGAAAATTAAAAAGAAAGACAAGCAGTTATAACAATGAGCAGGGTCAATTATGCAAGAGCAAACAAAAATGAGAAAACAAAAGTAATGCTCGTTCCAGGTCATCCGATCAATCACTCTTCCTGACCCTGCTCCTCATCAACATCATCTTCTCGTTCAACAGGCGGGGGTGGTATCCAAAGATTAAACAAATCATCTGGAAACACTGGGAAGGCCTGATACGGTCTTGAGAAATTGTTTTGCAAGGCCCCCCTTAGCGCATCATCTCTCCTTTTAGCATAAGTCCAATAGGTATGAGCTTGCCTTTCAGCAAATTCTAACCTACTAGTCAACACTGTCAGTTGCTCTAGGATTTGATTAACGCCATACACCAGCCCTCCCTGGCGAACCTCTTGCATACGCTGAAGCCGCGCCAGATTAGGTGTGTCAATGATTCCCTTATCAGTCATGATCATATCTTCTGGAACCGTGGGCACTCCTGCCCTGCTGCATAACATCGTAATCGTGTTCGGAAAGAACAGCTTCCCCACCTTCTTTTTCCAGCAATCAACAATCTCAGAAGAAATAATTTTTCCTACATCAATACTCATCGAGCGAAGAATAGCAAAGGCAAGCAATACCCTGTCCCGAGACACTGTGGAGTCATGCGTTGTTGGCAGCAAACGGAGCCTAATGAAGCCCATCCAAGTGTTGGCTTCACTCTTCAAATAAGCAGCTTGAAACGTATGCTTCCGCGTCTGCGACACCCTCCATTGGGCCCCCTCAATGCCTACCTCCCGGACAGCCGCACTCAGTTGGTCACTAGATGGGGCAACCACCATTTCATTGAAAACTGCGTGTGGAAAGTCCTGAAGATCAAACAAATTATTAATGGCCTCTGGGCTCCATTGGACAGGCACTCCTCGCACTATGACTTCAAAATCATCCTTCACATCAAGATTAGCATAGAATTCCTGAAAAATATTGGCATTGACAGGATCAGGCTTCGCACAAAACTGTCTCCACCCAAGGCTCGCTATTTCGGACTCCAAGAACCTGGGCAAATCAGTGCCAAATCCTCGCTCGAATAAGAAATCACGCTTCAGTACTTCTTGATATTTTGCTCTGGCAAGTTCGTTGACGAAGCGAATGAATGGTGCCCTTGGCTCCTCAATTTCTCCCGATGCTTCGGCAATTCCTTTGCCCTTGCTTTCTCTCTGTTCGCGCAAACGTTCTTCTTCCGCCTTTCTTGCCTCTTCTTCTTTTTCCTTATTCTCAGCTTCCCTTTTTTCTTCCTCAGAGTCCGATGCGGAGGCGATGGCGTGTTCCGAACCACCTTCACGCGACCCGCCTTCCTCTTGATGCGGCGGCGCTTTGGTGGTTCAGGCATAATGATTTCAACATGAGCCTCCTGCTCCGGTGTTTTCTCCTCGCCAGGCTCACCTTCGACCTGCTCTTCACCCTCTGTTTCTTGATTTTTCTCGACATTCCCTTCTTGAACCGCAATATAAATTATCGGTCCTGTCTCAGGATGTGTAGTTCCCTCTGTATCCGCGACACTCACCGTCTTTTCTTGAATCGTTTCTTGCTCTACAGCCCTCTGCTGCCTCCTTCTTCGTTTAGCCTCTTTTTCCTCCGACGTTCTCTTTTTCTTTGTTTTTCCTTTCTGCACTTCCGGTGTAACCGGCACCTCCTCCTCTTCACTTTCTCTCTCTTTTCGAGCTCTTGTTTTAGCCATTGGAGGTGTAAAAGGGTTTTGACAGAGAATGCAAAGAAAGAAAGAATAACACTCACACGAAGATTTGATCAAGAAGACGAAGTGGGAGAAGCTTACCAGCGTTTGCGAATAAATAAGGCTCCAGCAAACAAGAATCCTAACCGAAAAGATTTGCCCTGCCATAACTAATATTACCGTTGTAAATTTAAAAATGCAAACCTGAAAGTCAAAAATTACCAACGGTAAAATTTCGGATTCCAAACGCCCATGGTAAAATCGACGTGCTGTCATCATTGAAGACTTCGGATAATTGCTCTGGGACACGTGGCCTCATCAGACGATGCACGCACATTTACCTGCAAGAATTCAAAGCTAAATCTAACGGTAACAATAATAAATTCCAACGGAAACCCTTTTAACTCTGAATATTTTGCTCCAGCAAAATCTCTGCCGCAACAATTTGCTGGTCCTAAAGAATCTTAGATACGGAAGTCAAATTTCAAAAAAAAGAAAAAAATCAAAGATTTTTTCTTTAAATTAAATTTAACCAAACATCCCAATCTCTTATTTTCAAAAGAAGCCGAATATATTAGAGAAAATCTCTATTAATTAAAACTAGAATTCAAATAACTGAAAATAAAATCTAGATAAAATAAAATCTAACTAACTAAAAGATAATCCAAAGATAATTTAAATAAAGAACCCAAAAATAAAATCAAATCAAATAAAAAATAACTCAAATCTAATCTACCAACAAAAATGCTTAAAAGATAAAATCTAATAACTCATGCAAAATTAAATCTAACCTAACCGAAAAATAAAATCAAATTAACGGAAAATAAAATCAATACAAATACTGGGAGCTCAAAATTTTGCTCTGTGAAATGCTCCCGCAAAAGTCCTGCTCTCTCAATCATCAACCAAACGTAGGGAAGGATATTTCGACTGAAACTCCTCACCCCAATAATGCTTCACACGCTGTCCATTTACCTTGAACACTCTCCCATCTTTTTCATCCTGCAAAGTAATTGCTCCATTGGAGAAAACCTCAATCACAATAAATGGTCCTGACCATTTAGATTTTAATTTTCCAGGAAATAATTTTAATCTAGAATTATAAAGCAAAACTTTTTGACCCTTTACAAACTCCTTAGACTTTATTTTCTTGTCGTGCCACAGCTTAGTCTTCTCCTTATACATTTTCGCATTCTCGTAAGAAAATTGGCGAAATTCCTCTAACTCATTAAGCTGCAGCATTCTTATTGCTCCTGCACGACTCAGATCAAAATTTAACTTTTTCAAAGCCCAAAACGTCTTATGCTCTAGCTCTAATGGTAAATGGCAAGCTTTCCCATATACTAACCTATAGGGAGACATACCTAGAGGAGTCTTATAAGCTGTCCTATATGCCCAAAGAGCCTCATCCAACCTAAAGGACCAATCCTTTCTAGATGGATGGACTACTTTCTTTAAAATAGCTTTAATTTCCCTATTACTAATTTCAGCTTGACCATTTGCTTGTGGGTGATAAGGGGTAGCTATCCTATGCTTAATCCCATACTTAGCTAAAAGCTTAGTTAAGATATTATTAACAAAATGTGTACCCTCATCACTCACTAGAGCCCTAGGCGTCCCAAACAGCGCAAAGATGTGCGATTGAAGAAACCTTGCTACTGTCTTGGCATCACTCTGATGGCATGCGATGGCCTCCACCCACTTGGACACATAATCAACTGCCAATAAGATAAAAACATTGCCATTAGAAGGGGGAAATGGCCCCATAAAGTCACTACCCCATACATCGAATAATTCAACTTCTAAAATGTAAGTAAGAGGCATTTCATCTCTAGGCCTGAAATTTCCTCTCCTTTGGCAAGCGTCACATTGCTTGTAGAACCAATGGGCATCCTTAAATAACGTAGGCCAGAAAAATCCGCAATGCAAAATCCTCATAGCCGTCCTCTGTCCGCTGAAATGACCTTCATACGGCGAAGAGTGACATTGCTCTAGGATTTCTTTTGCTTCAGCACCTGAAACACACCTACGAATAATACCGTCAGAGCATTGCTTATACATAAACGGCTCATCCCAAAAGAAAAATTTCGCATCATGCTTAAACTTTTTCTTCTGCCTCCAATCCATATCAATAGGGGTGACTCCTTTTACTAAAAAGTTGGCAATATCAGCATACCAAGGGACATCCCTGACTACCTTTACCTGAACAGCAAAAAGCTGCTCATCTGGAAAAGAATCGGAAATGGCAGATTGCTCCAGCAAAAATGATGATGGATCAAGACGAGATAAATGATATGCAATAACATTCTCTGATCCCTTCTTGTCTTTTATCTCCAAGTCGAATTCCTGCAGTAATAAAATCCAACGAATTAATCTAGGCTTTGCATCCTTCTTAGACATTAAATACCTTATTGCTGCATGATCCGTGAACACCGTGACTTTAGAGCCAACCAAATATGGCCGAAATTTCTCAAAAGCAAACACAACAACTAACAACTCCTTTTCAGTAGTTGTGTAGTTGACCTGTGCTTCATTTAAAACCTTGCTTGCATAATATATAGGATGAATAAATTTGCCCTGCTTTTGCCCCAACATCGCACCTACCGCAGCATCACTCGCATCACACATTACCTCGAATGGAAAATTCCAATTAGGCGCGCAGAGAATGGGTGCTGAGATTAAAGCAGCCTTTAATGTTTCAAAAGCCTTCCTACAATCTGCATTAAAGTCAAAAACATGATCAGTGCACAATAAGTTACAAAGAGGTTTAATGATTTTGGAAAAATCCTTTATGAACCTCCTATAAAATCCAGCATGTCCTAAAAAACTCCGAATTCCCTTCACTGAATTCGGTGGCTCTAGTCTTTCGATAACCTCAACTTTTGCTCTATCAACTTCTAGACCATTTTTAGAAATCCTATGACCTAACACTATGCCCTCCTTCAATATGAAGTGGCACTTCTCCCAATTAAGTACTAGATGGGTATCCTCACATCTTTTTAATACCTCTCCTAAATTATCTAAACAACTCTGAAAAGACCCTCCAAACACTGAAAAATCGTCCATAAAGACTTCAACAGTGGACTCAATCATATCAGAAAAAATTGCTAGCATACACCGCTGAAATGTTGCTGGAGCATTGCAAAGGCCGAAAGACATTCTCCTAAAAGCGAATGTCCCATAAGGGTAGGTGAAAGTGGTTTTCTCCTGATCTTCCGGAGCAATAGTAATCTGGTTATACCCAGAATAACCATCCAAGAAACAGTAATACGCCTGACCAGCCAATCGATCCAACATCTGGTCGATAAATGGTAGAGGGAAATGATCCTTTCGGGTGGCTTTATTAAGCCTTCTGTAATCCATACAAACCCTCCAGCCAGTCACTGTCCTTGTGGGGATCAACTCATTATCTTTATTGCTCACCACAGTGACACCTCCTTTCTTAGGAACGCATTGGACAGGGCTTACCCAATTGCTATTGGCAATTGGATAAATGATCCCAGCATCCAACCATTTAATTACCTCCTTTTTAACAACCTCTTTCATTGTAGGGTTAAGCCTTCTTTGTTGCTCAATACTCCTAAAGGATCCCTCCTCTAGAGTGATTTGGTTCATACAAAAAGATGGGCTAATTCCCTGAATATCAGCCAATGTCCAACCTATAGCTTTGCGGTATTGCTACAACAATTTTATTAAGGCCTCCTCATGCTCCGACATTAAATCTGATGCAACAATAATGGGCAACGTCTCACTTTCCCCAAGATACACATACTTTAGATGATCTGGTAAAGGTTTCAAATCTAAAGTGGGTGCCTCAATTAGGGATGGCTTAATTGGGGGAGCCTTTCTTTGATCTAAATCTAAAGACTCAAAAACATCCTCACACCTAAACAATTCTTTTTCATTTTTTCTATCTAAAGAAAAAAACCCAAAATCTTCTATACTAACCTCTCCATGCTTTTCTGAATGCTTATCAGCTGAATCCCGTATTGCTGTCTCAATAACTGTGCTCTCCAGAATCCTAATGAAGGAGCACTCCTCCATTTCATCTGGATATTTCATGGCTTTAAAGAAATTAAATTTCACTTCCTCATTACAGACTCTCATTGTTAATTCTCCTTTTTGAACATCTATTAATGCCCTACCAGTAGCCAAAAATGGACGACCTAGAATAATTGGAACATCTTTATCAGCCTCATAGTCTAAAATAATAAAATCAACAGGAAATATGAATTTATCAACTTTTACTAAGACATCCTCAATTTTACCCTCTGGATATGTGATAGACCTATCAGCTAATTGGAGTGTAACTGTGGTAGGTCTAGCTTCACCAAAACCTAACTTCCGATAGACCGAAAGAGGCATAAGGTTAATGCTTGCACCTAAATCACAGAGTGCTCTACCTAATTCCTTTCCACCTATAGACACCGGTATGGTAAATGACCCTGGATCTTTAGCCTTGGGGGGTAGCCCATTCTTAAGAATAGCACTACACTCCTCAGTAAGAGATACAGTTTCAAACTCACCTAACCTTTTCTTTTTAGTCAAAATATCCTTAAGAAATTTAGCATAATTAGGCATTTGCTCAATAGCTTCTACTAAAGGGATATTTATATGCAACTACTTAAGAATCTCTAAAAACTTTTTAAATTGACCATCCTGATTCTTAGGCTTTTGCCTTTGTGGAAACGGTAGAGGTGGTACATAAGGTGGGGGCGACACATATGGTGGTTCTACATCTGGCACAAAACCAGATGCTCCAGCATTCTCTTTGCTGCCTCCAACACCCTGACCAGACTCCAACTCTTTCTCAACAACAATATTATCACTATTACTATTTAAATCCTGGGTCTTTCTAGACTCTTCTAATGGCTTACCATTCCTAAGAGTTACTGCCTTTACCTGCTCCTTACCTTCCCTTCGAGGGTGTTCAGTATCCGAAGGAAGTTTCCCTTGAGGCCTCGCCTTTAGCTCATTAGCTAGTTGACCCACTTGCAATTCCAGGGCCCTCATCGAAGCTTGATTACTTTGAATTGCGGCGTCTGTGCGAGCCATAAATTCTTTCATCATTGCCTCGAGAGAATTTCCCGAATTTTGCTGGGGCAAAGCCGGCTTATTTTGTTGGGGCATTACCTGCGCTTTAGCAAATCCTGGCTGGTTCATCTTCTGTTGCGTCTGCATGTTATTTCCTTGACCTCCCCATGAGAAGTTGGGGTGGTTGCGCCAACCTGGATTATAGAAGTTAGAATAAGGGTTGTTCCTCTGATTACCTACAAAAAACACAAAAGCTGGATTGCTGGGGCAAAACTCGTAGTTGTGATCTTCACCGCAATAGACACATGCTTCGTCCGTGACTTGGTTCACCACTGCTGCAGGCTCCATAGCTGGTGGCTGCTGATGACTAATCACTGTCACATTCTTAAGAGCGTTAGCAATCATAGCAAGATCGGCCCTAATGGTGGACACACCATCAACCTCTAACACACTCTTAACCTTTATAGTTTTGCCTCTAACATCCGATCATTGACAACTATTAATAGATATTCTTTCTAAAATTTCATAGGCTTCATCAAAAGTTTTTGCCAAAAGGGCCCCTCCAGCCGAGGCATCGACCATACCTTGGGTTACTCCATTCAAACCATTGTAAAATGTTTCCATTTGAATACAATGAGGTAACCCATGGTGGGGACACTTTCGCAAAAGCTCCTTAAACCTCTCCCAAGCCTCACTAAAAGTCTCATCTTCAAGTTGCCTAAACCCTACTATTTCACTCCTTAATTTAGCATTTCTATTAGGTGGGAAATATTTACTCAAAAAATTTTCAGCTAACTCATCCCACGTCCTAATTGATCCTGGAGCAAAAGAGTTTAACCATAACTTTGCTCCCTCTCTAAGAGAATACGGGAACCAAGTTAATCTAAGAGCATCTCTCGGCACTCCCTGAATTACAAAAGAATCACTAACTCCTAGAAAAGACTTAAGATGTAAATGAGGGTCTTCAGATGACAAACCATGGAATTGCCCCACGGTTTGCAACATCTGAAACATTACCGGTTTCATTTCAAAATTCGCCGCTTGGATTTGGGGACGTGCAATCCCTGGATTCAACTCGTTAAACATTGGGGCAGCATATGCTCGAATGACTCTGGTCCTATCGTTTGCTATCAAGATAGGATTCTCAGCCTGATTATTTCGCTGCTCATTTTGCTCAAACAGTGGGTTTTGCTGCAGCAACGGATTCTGCTGGGGGTTCACTGCTACTGGACCTTCAGGAACCTGCGGTAGTTGCGGCACGTTCTCCATCTGGTTTCTGCGCTGCTCTCTCCTTCTATTCCTAAATGTCCTTTCAATTTATGGGTCAAGCTCAAACCGTACCCCAGGCGGATCGCTCATGCACCAAAATCACACCTGCAAGAACAAAAGAAACAATAAAAAAGTTCTAGCACCAAACCACTAAAACACATACACAAAACAGATCAGATAAAAACTTATTCAAGTCCCCAGCAACGGCGCCAAAAACTTGTTGGGTTCCTAGAGTGAGTAAAAATGTAGTATAAAAATACTCTAGAATTCCTGTGCAAGTATACACAGTCTGCAGCAAGTAATATTATCAATCCAAGGTCTGAATAAATCTCCACTTTAGCTATTTTGTGCAATTTTTCTTATGGTTTCAAGAATAATAAAATGATTGGGTTTTATCGGAATTATGTTGAAGCAAAATAAATGACAGAACAACGAGTAAACAAATAGATAGACAGATTAAAGACAGGCGCTGGTTAGGTTTTAGTGATTGTTATAAAATATGCTCTAGCAATATTATTGATCATGCATTTCCCGCAGTATTATTAGCGGATTCCTCCCGGAACTCCGGATCTTTTTGGATGTGTTTCAACCCTAATGAAGTGCGACCGATCAGGCATTAGGCAATTGGCTATCCCTAGCTCAGTCACTGGCGTTCACCAATACACAATGATCGTAATGTGGAGAATTGCCACACACTCTCTAAATCATCCCTGAAACTAGAGAGAGCTATCCATACCGGCTGGCCAGGCGGGCATAAAATAAGAATAAGCACAACAATTAACCAAAATGCTATAGTCAATTTATTAATAGAGATGAAGCACAGTAATCACATTATTCCTAACCAACACCCTAAGCTACTTAGTTCATAATAAGCATAGGAATACGAATTACAATCTGAGTATGCATGTCCATAACCACAAATCAAGAAGGAAAATAAACTCCCTAATCAGCTTGCGGGTGATGGTGTTCTTGATAATCTTCAATCTCTACATTATTCGGCTTCCAAGGGAAAACATGGAATGACTTTGACTTTGACGGCTACTTCCTTTTATAGAAGGATGGGAGGCTTGAATTAGGTCAACCAGGACACGTGTAAGGCTCTCCTTGATCCTTTATCACGAAAATATCTCAATAGAAGTCGGTTCATGAAGTTGGCTAACGATCTGTGATGTGGCAGTTTCTGCTCCCAGTTTTGCTGCAACATAGAATTTGCTCCTTCCAGTCGCTCAGCAGCATAATCTGCACAAAGTGATTTCCAAAGCTTCCATTCTTCCAAATGGGTTAAATCATGTAATATCTCTCTAAAACCAACCCTATTAAGCATTAAAGACACACAAATCCTTATATAAATGAGGCCTAAATAACTACCTTTTGGGCAGTTATCAGTTATCGTGCCAAAGAGCCCTTAGAGCTCATTCATTCGGACCTCTGTGGACCAATGAACATTAGAGCTCGAGGAGGGTACGAATATTTCATCAGTTTCATTGATGATTATTCGAGGTATGGCTATCTCTACCTGATGCATCATAAGTCCGAAGCTTTTGAAAAGTTCAAGGAGTATAAGGCCAAGGTTGAGAACTGTTCGCACGATTTTTAAATTCCGCAAGCGTATGGGTCGTGACAAGTAATATAGTGATTTTGAGTATAGAGTATCGTCTCCACAGGGATTGGATTTATTCAATTAATTACCGCAAATAATCTTGCTTAGCTTTATTTAGAGAACAAAATCTAATGCCGGAAAGAATAACAAAAAGCTAATCTAGAAAGCAAAAGATAAATGGTGACACAATTTGGAGGGATAATTCTAGAGTTGTTGATTTTATCAATTGGACCTTTAATCGCTTAATCAATTAACTAATATGGATTAACAAATCATTTGATTCATAAGTCTAGAAGCCTAATTTCAAGGATTCTCCTGTCGGTCTCCTCCTATCTCATACCGTTCAATAAAGAATCTCCTTTCAGTCTCATCTTTATTTACTTAGTATGGCATTAAGACCCTTCAGTACAACCTCTAACGTTATTTATTCTATCCCGTGTCACCCGGGTAAATAACCGTTAGTCATGCATTCAGTTCTAGTCTAAGCTTCTCTCCGTCGAGTTTCCACATAGTAACAATTCATTTAATCAGTGATCAGTTGATTAAAAGCATTACGGACAAAATGCACGAATGAACAATAATGACAATTAAACCACATCAATTCATTAATTCAGCAGAGGTTCAACATCTAAATCAATCTCATATAATTTAGGAATTTACTACTCATAATCACTAAAATTCAATAATTCCTAATCACAACAATTCTAGAAACTAAAACATAAAGGAAAAGGGAAGAGAAATGCTCATAAAAGTGTCGATCTCCTCGATCCCGCGCCGACCTCCTTCGATCCCGAGCTCCAAAGATCTTCAACAAAGCTCTAAAACTCTCCCAAAAATCCCCAATTTTAGAGTGGATTCTAGAATGGGGTGAAAACCCACAAATTGGCACACAAAATATGGATGCAAAAGGCTCCTTTTATAGGCTCCCAGCAGGCACAGCGTCGAGACGCTACAAGGACAGCGTCGAGACGCTCTGACGTCATCTTTTCTTGGGCTCCAAAACGTCTCAGCGTCGAGACGCTACTTTGGACAGCGTCGCGACGCTCTCGCGATTCCAGATTTCTCCACGCAGCTGCCTAGCGTCGGGACGCTCTAGGCTTAGCGTCGAGACGCTAGGCCCTGAATTTTCAATAATGGCCCGATTTTGACTCCATTTTTGGGCCTCCAACTTTCTTTTGGCCCAAATGCTTCTTATAATGGATTTTGGACTTTTTTCTTGACCCAACTTGATACTTTAAGACTTGAAATTCATGAATTTGGGCTTCTAATTCATTCTTCTTGGCTTTTTGGACTCGGATCTTCAATGTAATTCTCCAAATTGCTCAAAAAGTCTCCAAAATCATCAAAAATCTCTCAAAATTCCGGTTTTGCTTCCTTGACTCGGTTTTCTGAAATTTAAACAGAAAATAGCATTAAAGTACACAATTCAAGCATAAAACTAGCTAAAATTAATAGGAAAATGATGACATTTTTGCATGTCATCACACCCCCAAACTTAAATCTTTGCTAGTCCCGAGCAAAGCTAAAACCTTATATATGAATCAACTATTGCAAATGCATGACTCTAAGCTCAATGATCAAAATAATGAACTATAACAATCAAAGGAAATATTAAAACATATTCATTCATCACGAAATTTAAATCTAAACTCTTCATCCCTTGCGTGTGTGTGTGCGAGCCTCCTTATTAGGTCTTTACTAGCCTAGAAAAGGTTTATAAAATCCTTAGTTCATCTTCCCCCTACACTGGCCCTAAGCTCTAATTATCCAGCTTCCCAACAATCAAGAAAGCAATATCCCACTAAGGTGCCTGAAACAACGAGGTATGCCTCCCCGAAACTTGCATTTTTTTTTTTATTTCATGAGAATCCTTTTAGATGTAGCGCCTTCGTTCTGGCTTGCCAACATTGGTGATGAAAGCATCCAACTACGAGCGCCTCATCTTTCAGGTTGCCGAAGCATGCTCATTTCTTTTAAACGCTTTCATGCAAAGGCAAACGATGGGTGTCATGAATGCCCCTGGTTACTAACGCTCTCAAGAAAGTGGAGCATTCTTTTTTTTTCTTTTTTTTTTTACCTTTTTTTTTCATATATATATATATATTTTTTCATATATATTTTTTCACACTTTTCTTTTCTTTGCAGGCTAATAAACATGATTTTTCTCCCAAGTAAAACATTACAGACTCTCATGTCGTTCATCTTTCAAATTAGATCTTAAGCCTATTGGAGTGACAACAAACATCTAGATAATATAATCCAGTTCTACGCATTCAAAACCATATAAGTAGGCTAAGTGCTCAACATGTGCAAGGAAATCAAAGCAAAAATTTAAATTTACATGAATCTTGAACATGCTTTGATATTTCACAAAAATTGAACAAAATCCATTATCTAGATCATATCATAGACCGTCCTCATCAAAACAGATGCAATATAATCATCATGAAAAAATTTTCAATAAGCTCAGATCAGAACTGCAAAGCCTCCCCCCCAAACTTAAATCATACATTGTCCTCAATGTATTAATTATTCAGACTAATTAAGCATGCATAAGGACAATTAAAAAAATAAAGGGAGAACGGTACTGCCCTGAAGTGTGAGAGAAACCATGGATGTCAGCCTTCAACATCATTGGGGTTGTTTTTGGAAGAAAATGTGGTCTCGAACTCCTTAAAAAATTGATCAACGGGAACGAAAGATCAACATGCTCTAACTACAAAAAAAACTGAAAAACAAAGAAAAGAAAATTAATGGAAAAATAAACTTGGGTTGCCTCCCAAGAAGCGCTTGTTTAACGTCTCTTAGCTAGACGAGTTTGTGCAGACTTTCAAGGCACATAAAAATTCTCGTATTTCTTTGGGCCCTTCTTCCTTGAATCAATGAAGCATTCTATCGCTAGTAAGCTTACTAGCTTTTCATGGGACCCTGAAGCAGAAATATTTTTGGGATTTTTTAATAATAAAAGCATAAAAGGAGAAAGATCAAAATAAAAAGACTCTGACTCTGACATGTGAGAACAAGAAAAAGAACACTCATTATCAAGAGAGGATGGAGAGGATAGAACAGACAAAGGTCTTTCAACCTTAAACTCTATCTCTAAAAACTCCTCAAACACTACATGCTCATTTTCTTTTTCTTCCTCACAATCTTGTTCTTGGTGGGTGCTAGAACTATCCAATTCTTCCTCACTGCCTAAACAACTCACCCCTATGCGCTCAAACTTAGCAAAATCGAAAGAATTTGGCTCTTGAATGGGCGCTAATGAATCACTGGCCACATGACTCACTAGACACTCTATGGAAGTGGATCCTACTTCCCTATCTTCCTTTTGGGTTTGGAGTCTCTCCATAGATTTTTCTAATTCTAAATTCATGGCTCTCGACTCTTGGATAAAATTTTCAAGCAAGCTCTCTAAGGAAGATTTTTCTTCTTTGGAAGCGGATTGCACTTCACTTTCATCCTCTTGGGGATGCAATCTCCCTAGGGATTTTTCTAGAGAAAAATTCATGGCTCTAGTATCCTCAATAAAATCTTGAAGCAAATTTTCTAGGGGAGATTTTTCTTCTAAAGGGGGATAATTTGAATAAAAAAAATTGGATGATGGTGTTGGTTCTTCGGGCTCAGATTCCCTAAAGGGCCACCCAAAATTATAAAAAGCCATTTAAAACAATAAATCAACAATAATCAGGCTTTCAAGCAGATGCAAACACCAATTAAATGCACAACAAGAACAATGGACCAGGATAAAAATAATACAAAGAAAGCAAAATAAAATCTCTAATCTAAAGCAAGCAATTTCTTCACAATATTAATTGAATGAAATTAGCCAATCCCCGGCAACGACGCCAAAAACTTGTTCGCACGATTTTTAAATTCCGCAAGCGTACGGGTCGTGACAAGTAATATAGTGATTTTGAGTATAGAGTATCGTCTCCACAGGGATTGGATTTATTCAATTAATTACCGCAAATAATCTTGCTTAGCTTTATTTAGAGAACAAAATCTAATGCCGGAAAGAATAACAAAAAGCTAATCTAGAAAGCAAAAGATAAATGGTGACACAATTTGGAGGGATAATTCTAGAGTTGTTGATTTTATCAATTGGACCTTTAATCGCTTAATCAATTAACTAATATGGATTAACAAATCATTTGATTCATAAGTCTAGAAGCCTAATTTCAAGGATTCTCCTGTCGGTCTCCTCCTATCTCATACCGTTCAATAAAGAATCTCCTTTCAGTCTCATCTTTATTTACTTAGTATGGCATTACGACCCTTCAGTACAACCTCTAACGTTATTTATTCTATCCCGTGTCACCCGGGTAAATAACCGTTAGTCATGCATTCAGTTCTAGTCTAAGCTTCTCTCCGTCGAGTTTCCACATAGTAACAATTCATTTAATCAGTGATCAGTTGATTAAAAGCATTACAGACAAAATGCACGAATGAACAATAATGACAATTAAACCACATCAATTCATTAATTCAGCAGAAGTTCAACATCTAAATCAATCTCATAGAATTTAGGAATTTACTACTCATAATCACTAAAATTCAATAATTCCTAAGCACAACAATTCTAGAAACTAAAACATAAAGGAAAAGGGAAGAGAAATGCTCATAAAAGTGTCGATCTCCTCGATCCCGCGCCGACCTCCTTCGATCCCGAGCTCCAAAGATCTTCAACAAAGCTCTAAAACTCTCCCAAAAATCCCCAATTTTAGAGTGGATTCTAGAATGGGGTGAAAACCCACAAATTGGCACACAAAATATGGATGCAAAAGGCTCCTTTTATAGGCTCCCAACAGGCACAGCGTCGAGACGCTTTGACGTCATCTTTTCTTGGGCTCCAAGACGTCTCAGCGTCGAGACGCTACTTTGGACAGCGTCGCGACGCTCTCGCGATTCCAGATTTCTCCACGCAGCTGCCTAGCGTCGGGACGCTCTAGGCTTAGCGTCGAGACGCTAGGCCCTGAATTTTCAATAATGGCCCGATTTTGACTCCATTTTTGGGCCTCCAACTTTCTTTTGGCCCAAATGCTTCTTATAATGGATTTTGGACTTTTTTCTTGACCCAACTTGATACTTTAAGACTTGAAATTCATGAATTTGGGCTTCTAATTCATTCTTCTTGGCTTTTTGGACTCGGATCTTCAATGTAATTCTCCAAATTGCTCAAAAAGTCTCCAAAATCATCAAAAATCTCTCAAAATTCCGGTTTTGCTTCCTTGACTCGGTTTTATGAAATTTAAACAGAAAATAACATTAAAGTACACAATTCAAGCATAAAACTAGCTAAAATTAATAGGAAAATGATGACATTTTTGCATGTCATCAAGAACCTATTAGGTAAGACGATAAAAACATTTCGATCCGATCGAGGTGGAGAGTATATGGACTTAAGTTTTCAAGACTATTTGATAGAGCATGGAATTACGTCCCAACTCTCAGCCCCTGGTACACCTCAGCAAAACGGTGTATCAGAAAGGAGAAACAGAACCTTGTTGGACATGGTTCGTTCGATGATGAGTTATGCTCAGTTGCCTAACTCGTTTTGGGGTTATGCAGTAGAGACTGCAGTTTATATCTTGAACGTAGTTCCCTCAAAGAGTGTTTCTGAAACACCATTTGAGCTCTGGAAAGGTCGTAAAGCTAGTTTACGACATTTCAGAATTTAGGGATGTCCTGCATACGTGCTAGAAGCAAACCCAAAGAAATTGGAGCCTCGTTCTAGATTTTGCCTATTTATAGGCTATCCCAAAGAAACAAGAGGTGGATACTTCTTCGATCCAGAGGAAAATAAAGTACTTGTATCGACAAATGCTACATTCCTAGAAGAAGACCACCTCAGAGATCACAAGCCACATAGTAAAGTCGTTTTAAGTGAACTATCTAACGTAGGTACAGAAACATCAACAAGAGTTGTTGATGATACTGGCACCTCGAGTCAATCACGTCCTTCTCAAGAAATAAGAGGACCTCGACGTAGTGGGAGGGTTGTTAGACAGCCTGATCGCTATTTGGGTTTAACTGAAACTCCAGTCGTCATACCTGATGATGGGATCGAGGATCCATTAACCTTTAAACAGGCAATGGATGACGTTGACAAGAACGAGTGGATTAAAGCCATGGACTTAGAGATCGAGTCCATGCATTTTAATTAAGTATGGGATCTTGTAGATCAACCTGAAGGGGTTAGACCCATAGGGTGCAAATGGATCTACAAGAGAAAACGAGACGCTGCTGGAAAGGTACAGACCTTTAAGGCACGACTTGTGGCAAAGGGTTTTACCCAGCGGGAGGGGATTGACTATGAAGAAACCTTCTCCCCTGTTGCCATGTTAAAGTCGATCCGTATACTTTTATCCATTGCCACGTTTTACAATTATGAAATATGGCAAATGGATGTCAAGACTGCCTTTCTGAACGGTAATCTTGAAGAAAGTATCTACATATCTCAGCCAGAGGGGTTCATAGCTCAAGATCAAGAGCAAAAAGTTTGCAAGCTTAAACGATCCATTTATGGATTAAAACAAGCGTCTAGATCTTGGAATATGAGATTTGATACTGCGATCAAATCTTATGGCTTTGAACAAAACGTTGATGAGCCTTGTGTTTACAAAAGGATCATCAACAGCTCTATAGCTTTCTTAGTACTGTATGTGGATGATATCCTACTCATCGGGAATGATGTAGGTTATCTAACTGACATTAAACTATGGCTAGCAACTCAATTCCAAATGAAAGATTTGGGTGAGGCACAATTTGTTCTAGGAATCCAAATTGTTCGAAACCGAAAGAACAAAACGCTAGCCCTGTCTCAAGCGTCTTATATCGACAAATTGTTGGTTAGATATAAAATGCAAAATTCCAAGAAAGGACTATTACCTTTCAGGCACGGAATTAACTTGTCTAAGGAACAGTGTCCTCAGACACCTCAAGAAGTTGAGGACATGAGACGTTTTCCTTATGCCTCTGCAGTAGGTAGCCTAATGTATGCCATGTTGTGTACAAGGCCTGACATTTGTTATGCAGTAGGGATTGTCAGTAGATATCAATCTAATCCAGGATTTGATCATTGGACAGCCGTTAAAAGTATCCTCAAATATCTAAGGAGAACGAGGGACTATATGCTCGTGTATGGTTCGAAGGATTTGATCCTTACAGGATACACTGATTCTGACTTTCAAACTGATAAAGATTCGAGGAAATCTACATCGGGGTCAGTATTCACTCTAAATGGAGGAGCAATAGTATGGCGCAGCATCAAGCAAGGATGCATTGCAGACTCGACCATGGAGGCCGAATATGTAGCCGCTTGCGAAGCAGTAAAAGAGGCAGTATGGCTCAGGAAGTTCCTAACTGACTTGGAAGTCGTTCCAAATATGCATCTGCCTATCACCTTGTATTGTGATAATAGCGGCGCAGTTGCAAACTCAAAGGAACCTCGCAGCCATAAGAGAGGCAAGCACATCGAAAGGAAATACCATCTCATTAGGGAGATTGTGCACCGAGGAGACGTGATCGTCACGAAGATAGTGTCGGAGCACAACATTGCTGATCCATTCACGAAGGCTCTCACGACTAAAGTGTTCGAGAGTCATCTAGAAGGTCTAGGTCTTCGAGATATGTACGAGAAATAATCTAGGTCAAGTGGGAGAATTGTAACCGGTATATCGATACCTTAGTATACTGGGTATTTAGATGCCCTAGTTTATTGTATTTTTACTCCGTTATTAATACAAGTATTTATTCATCCACTGCTGTTATAGATTATAGTACATCCCACTAAACTAGAGTTTTAGTTCAAGTGGGAGATTGTTGGGATTGGTGCCCTAAAACTCGTAGATAATGAATGTTAAACGAATTATATACTTATTCGATAAAGGTGTTATCGAGATTGATTCAGTAAAAGTAATTACTGAATAAATTAAATTGCACATATATAACCCAAATCCAATAAACTAAGATCCATGGCTATAGGATGAACACTTGAGCTTTATGTAGAGACATAAAAGTGGATCAAGCTTGAGTAATAGCCAAAACGGTCTATAGTATAGGAATAGGGTTGGGTACCTTATTCTGGAGACACTATGAGACGCGACCCACTTTATAGATGGTATAGACGATGTGATCCTAAATCGTCCATGTAGAGACATGCGAGTGGGGGTGTCCTATGCAATGAGTTTGCATAAGACCAGGACCGAGAAATAAGTCGCTCTCGCTTTATAACACCATTTACTGACGAGACTGACTATTTCATGTGATGACCTAGGTAACTCGATCTTAATCCTGAGCTAAGTATGAACTCCTGTTTATTTGGGCTTATCCTTAGATCTGCATAGGTGAGAGTGGCTCAGTATCGCCGACTCAATAAGCCTCCCATTTCAGGGATAGGAACGGGTAGATAGCTGGGGACATAGTCGTGCAAGAAGGAATTCACTCCTACCCGAATAAGGGATAGTAGAGAGGTTGTTCCCTTAAGTGCTGACTCCGGGGCTTGAACAAAGGGATCCCGCCCTCTCATTGGCCCGAGAGGGACTCGGTTTATTTGTTGGACCATAAACCAATTGTTCATTAGAGGATCAGTGGGACTTAAGGAACTAGAAGTACTATAGGGGTAAAACGGCTTATTGACCTAGCTATAGCTACGAACAACCTGTGAAGGATCGACTTACTAATCATGGTTAAATCAAGTGGACAAAAATATATCTATAGTGAGGGGAGTGCAACTATCGGGCTATAGTGGAGTGTCCCGATAGTTAACGAATGTTGGCTAGCTTGGACAATGAGATTAGTCGGTTAGCCTCGAATCGTTGGAGCCCATGATCTATAGGTCCATTAGGTCCCCCTACTAGCTCATATCGGAATTAAGCCTAGAACAAAAGATAGGAAGCTTTGAATCGTTCAAATTCGGGAAAAAGGGTATTATCGTAAATTGTGTTTGACGCAATAATTTCATTATGAATTAAATTAGAAAATGAGAGATGAAGTATTTAAAAGTGTTTTGAATACTATATATATGTATTAGGAATCATATATATGGAATTGCACAAGATAACAAAGATTAATTAGATTAATCATATCAAAATTAATTTGAAAATTTTCAAATTAATTACTAAGCAATCAATTTCAATTTAGAATTGAAATTGGGGGTAATTTGCAAGCTTGAAATTTGATTTCAATTTGAATTTAGTGGATTTAGTTGGAAATCCACTTAATGCATGATCATTCAAAGTGGAAAGACAACTCACTCATGCATTGTTGCATGTCTTGTGTAATGTACACCTAGAATCCACTTGAGCTTGCAAATACACCATGTGTCTTGTGTCTTGAGGCTTGGCTTTGCATGGAGAATGTCTTTAAAAGGAGTTTGAATCATATTCAAACACAAGAGAGCCATTTCCTTAATGTTATGCTGCTGGAATTTGGACTCAAAGTTCTCTCATCTCTCATTCTTCTCCATTGTTTGATGCTTCAAGCATTCCCTTCCCATTCTCTATCTTATATAGACTCCCACAAGTCGTTCTTGGCCCGGAGTATAGTGGAGAAGACTCTAGAGGTTGTCCAAGGAGCATAGGAGAGGCAAACACCACAAGGAGTTCAACATAAGTGAGCTACAAAGGTTGGTGTTTTCTAAACTCTCTATTTTGTCTTTTCTAGAACATGCATGCTTTAGGAGTAAAATTGAATGTCTTAAGTGCTTTCGATCTTCAATTGCTTCCGCATGTGTAATATGCACACCTTCACATTTATGGAAAAGATTAATCAATTATGGAATTGATTTTAAATGAATATTTTATTCATGGCCTTTCTCCTATAAATAGAACACTAACCCTAGGGTTTAGGTACAACAACATATGGCCACCATAAGGCCCTCTCATATTCTCTCAACTCAAGAACTTTAGGGAGAATTTTCTCTCTAGAGTTTTTCCCATTCAAGATTAGGTAGTCCCACAACTACGTTCCTAATCTCAAAGTTATAGCGGGGAAGATCTCATGGTGGTGTCCGTTGAAGTATTCAGAGTCGTCAATGGAGGTATGTTTTTCACCACTTAACCTTTTGCCAATGTATTGGTATTTTGTAGAACAAAATTAATTTACGAACGGTCCAATTGCAACGGTCCAATTGCTTCCGCTGTAACAGAATTGGGAATTCCAAATCCTTTCACTTTATTGCTCAATACTCCTAAAGGATCCCTCCTCTAGAGTGCTTTTGTGCATACAGAAAGATGGGCTAATACCCTGAATGTCAGCCAATGTCTAACCTATAGCTTTGCGATATTGCTGCAGCAATTTTATTAAGGCCTCCTCATGCTCTGTCATTAAATCTAATGCAACAATAATAGGCAATGTCTCACCTTCCCCAAGATACACATAATTTAGATGATCCGACAAGGGCTTCAAATCTAAAGTGGGTGCCTCAATTAGGGATGGCTTAATAGGAGGAGCCTTTCTTTGATCTAAATCTAAAGACTCAAAAACATCCTCACACCTACACACCTCTTTTTCATTTTTTCTTTCTAAAGAAAAAACTTCTAAATCCTCTACACTAACCTCTCCATGATCTTCCAAATGCTTGCTAGCCGAATCCTGCATTGCTGTCTCAACAATTGTGTTCTCCAGAATCCTAATGAAAGAGCAATCTTCCATTTCGTCTGGATAGTTCATGGCCTTAAACACATTAAATTTTGCTTCCTCATTACAGACTCTCATTGTTAATTCCCCTTTTTGAACATCTATCAATGCCCTACCAACGACAAAAAATGGACGACCTAGAATAATTGGGACATCTCTATCAGTCTCATAGTCTAAAATAATAAAATCAACAGGAAATATAAACTTTTCTACTTTCACTCAGACATCCTCAATTTTACCCTCTGAAAATGTGATAGACCTATCAGCTAGTTGGAGTGTGATTTTGGTAGGCCTAGCTTCACCAATACCTACCTTTCAATAGACCGAAAGAGGCATACGGTTAATGCTTGCACCCAAATTACAAAGTGCTCTACCTAACTCTTTTCCAACTATAGACACAGGTATAGTAAATGATCCTGGATCCTTAACCTTTGTTGGTAGCCCATTCTTAAGAATAGCACTACATTCCTCAGTAAGAGATACAATTTCAAATTCACCTAACCTCTTCTTTTGTTAAAATATCTTTAAGAAATTTAGCATAATTAGGCATTTGCTCTATAGCTTCTGCTAAAGGGATATTTATATGCAATTGCTTAAGAATCTCTAAAAACTTTTTAAATTGATCATCCTGATTCTTAGGCCTTTGCCTTTGTGGAGAAGGTAGAGGTGGTACATAAGGTGGGGGCAACACATAAGGTGGTTCCACATCTGGAACAGAACCAGATGCTCCAGCATCATTTTTGCTGCCTCCAGCACCCTGACCAGACTCCAACTCTTTCTCAACAACAACATTTTTATTACAATTATTATATATATCCTGGGGTTTACTAGGCTCTTTCCTTTCTTCTAGTGGCTTACCACTCCTAAGAGTCACTGGCTTTACCTGCTCCTTACCTTCCCTTCTAGGGTGTTCAGTATCTGAGGGAAGTTTCCCTTGAGGCCTTGCCTTCAGCTCATTAGCCAGCTGGCCCACTTGCAATTCTAGGGCTCTCATTGAAGCTTGATTACTTTGAATTGCGACATCTGTACGAGCCATATATTATTTCATCATTGCCTCAAGAGAACTCCCCGAATTTTACTGGGGCAAAGCCTGCTTATTTTGTTGGGGCATTACCTGCGCTTTAGCAAATCCTGACTGGTTCACCTTTTGCTGTGCTTGCACATTACTTCCTTGTCCTCCCATGCGAAGTTGGGGTGGTTGCGCCAACCTGGATTGTAAAAGTTAGAATAAGGGTTATTCCTCTGATTACCTACAAAAAACAGAGAAGCTGGATTGCTGGGGCAAAACTCGTAGTTGTGATCTTCACCACAATAGACACATGCTTCCTCTGCAACTTGGTTCACCAATGCAACAGGCTCCACAGCTGGTGGCTGTTGATGACTAATCACTGTCACATTCTTAAGAGCGTTAGCAATCATTGCAAGATCATCCCTAATGGTGGACACACCATCAACCTCTAACACACTCTTAACCCTTTTATTTGTGCCTCTAACATTCGACCACTAACAACTATTAGTAGATATTCTTTCTAAAATTTCATGGGCTTCATTAAAACTTTTTGCCAAAAGGGCCTCTCCAGTCGAAGCATCAACCATACCTTGGGTTGCTCCGTTTAACCCATTGTAAAATGTTTCCATTTGGATACAATGTGGTAAACCATGGTGGGGACACTTTCGCAAAAGCTCCTTAAACCTCTCCCAAGCCTCACTAAAAGTCTCATCTTCAAGTTGCCTAAACCCTACTATTTCACTCCTCAATTTAGCATTTCTATTTGGTGGGAAATATTTACTCAAAAAATTTTCCGCTTATTCATTCCATGTCCTAATTGATCCTGGAGCAAAAGAATTTAACTATGCATTTGCTCCATCTCTAAGAGAATACGGGAACAAAGTTAATCTAAGGGCATCTTTAGACACTCTTTGAATTACAAAAGAATCACTAACTCCTAGAAAAGACTTAAGATGTAAATGAGGATCTTCAGATGAAAAACCATGGAATTGACCCACGGTTTGCAACATTTGAAACATTACCGGTTTCATTTCAAAATTTGCTGCCTCAATTTGAGAACGTGCAATCCCTGGATTTAACTCATCAACCATTGGAAAAGCATACGTTCGAATGGCTCAAGCCCTATCCTTCGCTACCATGATAGGATTCTCAGCTTGATTATTTAGCTGCTCATTTTGCTCTAGCGGCGGGTTCTGCTGCAGAAAACGATTCTGGGGGTTCGCTAGATCTTCAGGACCCTGCGGGAGACGTGGCACGTTATCCATTTGATTCTGGTTTCTACGCTACTCTCTCCTTCTTCTCCTGAATGTCCTCTCGATTTCTGGATGAAGCTCAAACCTTACCCCAGGCGGATCGCTCATGCACAAAACTCACACCTGCAAAAACAAAAGAAACAATAAAAAAGTTCTAGCTCCAAATCACTAAAACACATACACAAAACAAATCAGATAAAAACTTATTTAGTCTCCCTAGCAACGGCGCCAAAAACTTGTTGGGTTCCTAGAGTGAGTAAAAATAAGATATAAATAGACTCTAGACTCTGTGAAAGTATACACAGTCTGCAGCAAGTAATAAGTATTTATCGAATCCAAGGTGGAAATAACTCTCCTAAAATGGAATGTTTCTCCCAAGGATGAAATGAATTTGACTTGGGCAGCTATCTCCTTTTATAGAATGATAGGAGGCTTGAATTAGGTTGACCTAGACACGTGGATGGCTCTCCTTGCTCCTTTATCCCGAGAATAACTCAACAGAATTTGGTTCATTAAGTTGGCTAACGAGCTGTGACATGGCAGTTCTGCTCCTCGCTTTGCTTCAGCACAGATTTTGCTCCCTCAAGTCGCCCAACAACATATTCTGCACAAAATAACTTCCAAAGCATTCATTCTTCCAAATGGGTTAAAACATATAATATATAACTAAAAGCAACCCTATTTAGCACAAAAGACACACAAATCCCTATAGAATTAAGGCCTAAATAACTCCCTTTTGGAGAGTTATCAATATCAATAAACATTTCTGATAATCCTTTAAGCTTAAGCAAAAATTAGGCTAAAAGAAGCATTGATACGTTACTTCAACACAATAAGAAAGGAAAATGCGATGATTTCATGCGGTAGGCTATATTTATGTTTGCAGCGAGAAATTATACAAATATAGGGCGTTAACGCAACTAATTTAGTTGTTTGTTGTCCAAGTTTCTCTCAATGCAGGCACACATCCCAAGACAATCATGAGACAGACAAGATGGATGAAAAGACAATGCTGACACTCTGACGCTGATAGCGAGCATAGCTAGCTATCTTTACTTATTTAATTTAGCTAGTCTTTTATGACTTTTGGGCCATTTTATTGTGCTATAATGTTTATGTTGTAGGAAATGGTTGATTAGAGCTAAAACGCAATAGTGGAGTCAATCGGGTGCTCGGGACACGAAAAGATGCAAAGGAATGAAAAATAGTCAAAGAGGAAAAAAGTCAACATTCGGTCAAATGCAGACTAGTGTCTCGACGCTAGCCCTTGAGCGTCTCGACGCTAGCATTCCTTATCTGAATAGGCGCGAAACGGTCACAGCGTCTCGACGCTGTGTAATTTCCTTTCCAAAACATGTGTGTTTAGAGGCAGCGTCCAGACGCTGTCTTGACAGTATCTCGACACTATGACGAAAAAAACAGAATATAAGCTTCTGTTCGGCTAGGTTTTTAGGGGATTCTCTTTTGGGACTTTTTGGAGCCGTAAACAGAGCAGAAACAGAGCAATTAGGAGCTGAAGCAAAGGGAGCAAGTTGGAAATCAACCCATTGTTCGTGGGGATCGTGACGGGGACGTTCGGTCTCGACCTACAACGAGTTTAATTCTTCTTCCCCTCACTTTAGTTAGATTTTATGGTTTTTTCATGTTTAGTTGAGCTTGTAATACAAATCATGAGTAGCTAAATTGAATTCATGGATTGATTTATGGTTTAAGTTGTGCAATGGTTATTATGTTTGTAATCTTGATTTAATGCTTTCAATTAATTGGCCATTAGTTGAATGATTGAAGTTTCGAATCTAGCTCGGGAGAGGGGATTTGATGTAGACTTACTCAAGATTGCATGACTAAAGTTTACTTTCTAATTTCGTGACGATTTTTAGATTAACTTTGGAATTGGTCAAAAGATCTCATTGCCTTGCATGTTAGTAAAATTAGATAGGGATATCAAGTTGATTAATTTGCATGAGAATCAATTATACTCAGGAGAGGTAGTTGTGATTAAAGGGTCTTAGGCTCATAATTCCATTGTGCATGATAACTTATTTCCTAAAATCAATCCTAGACTAAATTGGCGAAATCAATTCCCTAAGTGTTCTCTCAATTGCATATCCACTTTTTACTTGTTTTGATTTAGTTTTCTTTCAATCAATTATCACATTGTGTTCCCTAAATAAAATTGAGCAAGATAATTCACAATACTTGATTTGCTTAAAAATTCAATCCAGAGGACGACACTCGTTTATACGAACACTTTATTATTACTTGACCCGTGCGCTTGCGGTAAGGAAAATTCCACATCAAGTTTTTGGCGTCGTTGCCGGGGATTGCACATTTATCTAGATTGATATTGTGAAAAAATTGTTTGATATTAATTTAGGGTGTATTTTTACTTTTTTAGGTTGATTGCATTTTTTCCTTATTTGTTTTTCTTTCCATATTTGTTTTTCTAGCTTAGTTTTTCTTTTAGTTGTGTAATCTTTTCCTTATTTGTTTCTTGTTATTCCTTTTTAGATTAGTTTTTCCTTATTTGTTAGTTTCCTTATTTGTGTTTTGCCATATTTATTTTTGCATTCCATATTAGGTTATTTTGTTTCATTTTCTAGATTATAATTTCCATATTTAGATTAGTTGTTTTCTTTTCTTTATTTCTTTCCATAATTGTTTTCTTTCCTTTTTAGGGTAGTTTTGCTTTTGTATGCGTAATAGTAGAGAATTGATATCGTTGGATCCCGAGATCGAAAGAACAATTCATAGGATTCAAAGAGAAAACAGAGAAATTATTCACATGGCTGACCAAAATCCACCTGAGGAGCCTAGGCCTATTAGAGACTACTTTCAGCCCGTGTTTCAGGGGCAACAGTCACAGGGAGCTCACTATTAGAGTCAAGAACGAAAAAGAAATCTTTAAAGCAGTTGAAGATTCTAAAAATGAAGTGCTTTTCATGGGATATAGGAAAGGTGCAAGAAAGAGCACCTCTGTTGGATTCATAGAACAAAAGCCCCCTTGAAGCACGATCAACACGTCGAGCTAATGACGTTAAACAAGCGCTTGTGGGAGGCAACCCAAGTAAGTTTAGTGTGTTTTCTTTTTGTTTTTGATTTAGGTCTTGTTTTTGTTTTGTAGGTCTTGTTTTCTTTCTCTCCTTTGCTTTTAAGCTTTCAAGATTCCAAGCTCTCAAGCAAGAAGTCATTATCATTCCAGGCCAGTATTGTTCACTCCTGTTATTCTTTTATTGTTCGCATGCTTGTTTATGCCTTATTTTCTTTATACATTGAGGACAATGCATATTTTAAGTTTGGGGGTAGATTAGCATGTTTGTGGAGCCCTTGAGCATCTGAGTTCGGGCTATAGTTTTGAGCTTTCTTTGAATTATGCATATGGTTGTTTTCTGGATGCTACTTTTGCATGATTATGATGTCCTAGGATAGGCTTTCTTGTCAATTTTCAAGCTTGTGATGAGTTGTAAGCATGAGTGCCCAAAAAGGGAGACTTTTTAAAATTTTTCTAGGAGATGGCTTGCATGAGTAGAGTATTTGTCTTGGCTAGATTTGGATTTGAATGCTTAGGAGCAAATTATTGGGTTCATATGCTTGTTGTCACCTCGATAGGTGTAGGGAAGAGCTAAAAAGTTAATGTTTTGCAAATTAGCATGTTTGATCTTGCTTAGGAGGAAAGAAAAGATTATATGCTATTTATGCTCATAGAGAAAAATCATTCTTGTTGTTACTGTTGAAAAGAAAAAAATTATGCCATGGCCTGTGCACAGTTTGCAATGTTTAATAAAGTTTAGGCAAAAAGAGCTACCCATGTTGTGATCAGTTAGGCCAATCAAAGAAAACTCAGGTTAAGGGTCCCTGCAATGGGTGTGTGAAAGCTAGTGCCACATATACATGCTTAATTTAATTGTTAATTATAAGCACCTAAGTTTGGAGGAAAACAATCTAATTTGTTCCATTAACTCATTAGTGAAGCCTTAGTGCCAGTGTAGAGGGAAGATGAGCTGAGAGTTTAATAAATCAATCCCGGGCTAGTAGAGTCTGATCTTGTTGAGTTAGATCTCGCTTGTGCAAGTTAATTTTGGAAAAATTTTAATTTGTCTCCCTCATTGGTCCTTATGTACATGTCTCTTGCTTTGGTTATTGACTTTTGAGCCTTGAGGATTGAGTTATGATTGTTGCATCCATTTTTCTACTTTATGTTTGATTTATAGTTTGCTTGAGGACTAGCAAAAACTTAAGTTTGGGGGTATTTGATAGCGAGCATAGCTAGCTATCCTTACTTATTTAATTTAGCTAGTCTTTTATGATTTTTGGGCCAGTTTATTGGGCTTTAATGTTTATTTTGTAGGAAATGGTTGATTGGAGCTATAATGCAATAGTGGAGTTAATCGAGTGCTCGGGACGCGAAAAGATGCAAAGGAAGGAAAAGAATCAAAATGGAAAAAAGTCAAAATTCGGTCAAATGGTGACTAGCGTCTCGACGCTAGCCCTTAGGCGTCTCGACGCTAGCATTCCTTATTCAGATAGGCGCAAAATCGTCACAGCGTCGAGACGCTGCGACCTTAGCGTCGAGACGCCACCGTAATTTCCTTTCCAGAACGCGCGTGTTTAGAGGCAGTGTCGCGACGCTGTCTTGACAGCGTCTCGACGCTACGATGAAATTTCAGAATAAATAGTTATTTTCGGCTAGGTTTTTTAGGGAACCAATTTTGGGACTTCTTGGAGCTGTAAACAGAGGAAAAACAGAGCAATTCAAGGCTGAAGCAAAGGGGAAAATTCGGAAATCAACCCATTGTTCGTGGGGATCGTGACGGGGACGTTTGATCTCGGCCTACAACGAGTTTAATTCTTCTTTCCCTCACTTTAGTTAGATTTTTATGGCTTTTACATGTTTAGTTGAGCTTGTAATTTTGATCATGAGTAGCTAAACTTGTAAGCTTAGGGATTGATGTAGTTGATTGTGTTTATGGATTGATTTATGGTTTAAGTTGTGCAATGTTATTATGTTTGTAATCTTGATTTAATGCTTTCAATTAATTGGCCATTAGTTGGTGTTGGGGTTTATGTCCTAAAACTCGTGGATAGTAAATGTAACAAATTTATATATAAAACTTATTAGAATAGTTTTTATTATGGTTGTCGAAAGATTTGTTTAACTATGTTTTTATTAACCCAAATCCAATAAAACTAGAATCCTTGGCTATGAGATGAATGCTTGAACTTTATGTAGTGACATAAAAGTGGATCAGGTTCAAGTACATAGCCTAAAACGGTCTATAGTATAGGGATAAGACTGGGTATCTTATCCTAGGAAAAACTATGTGACGAGGCCCACTTTGTTTTAATACAAACGATGTGATCCTAAATCGTTCGTGTAGAGACATGTGAGTGGGGGCGTCCTATGCAAAAGAAGTTTGTATAAGACCGGACCTCGAAATAAGTCACTTTCACTTTATAACGCCGTTTACTGTGAAACTGACTATTTCAAAGTGATGACCTAAGTAACTCGATCTTAATCCTGAGCTAACTATGAACTCCTATTTATTCGGGATTATCCTTTGATTTACATAGGTGAGAGTGGCCCATTAGCGCCGCTCAATAAACCTGCCACTTTGGGGATAAGACCGAGTAGATAGCTGGGGACATAGTCCTGCAAGATGGAATTCACTCCTACCCGTCTTTAGGGATAGTAGAAAGGTTGTTCCCTTAAGTGCTGACTCCGGGACGTGAACAAAGGCGCGCCGCCCTCTCATTGGCCCGAGAGGTTTTAGGTTTCGTGGTCGGACCACAAACTAATTGTTCATTAGGGACTCAATTGAAGGCTTAAGGAACAAGAAGTGCTATAGGGGTAAAACGGACTTTTGACCTTACTATAGTTACGAACAACCTGTGAAGGATTGACTTACTAATCACGGTTATATCGGGTGGACAGAAATATATCTACAGTGAGGGGAGTTCAGCTACGGGCTATAGTGGAATGTCCCGTTAGTTAACGAATGTTGGTTAACTAGGATTGAAAGAGTTCAACCGGTTAACCTCGGATCGTTGGAGCCCATGATCTGTAGGTCCATTAGGTCCCCCTGCTAGCTCAAACGGATTAGCCTTAGAACAGAGTGATGAAAGAATTTGAAAGACGTTCAAAATTCAATGTGGGAGATATCGTAAATTATGTTTGATATTAACGTAACGGTTTAATTATGAATTAAACAATATTTTAAGAGAGATATAGTTATTTAAATTTGATTTAAATAAAACACATGTGAATAAGGATTCACGTTCGAGATATTCGGTTTTAATTTGAATAATGATTCAAAATTATCGGTTTTTGAGAAAGGACGGTATTGGTGCATTATTAATTTTAATATGTGATATTAAAATTCAAATTATTAAATAAATTAGATTTATTTAAAGAATTTAAATTAGTTTCATTTAAATTAATATGATTAATTTAAAAATTGAAATTAATTAAATAAAATGAATTTTGTGAATTCAATTTTTTAAGAATCATGAGTTGTAAAACCCATACAATGACACCAAATTCTTTTCTTTGACATTCACCAATTTGTTGTCAATTTGTGGTAAACACAAGCAACCCATAACCTTCTTATATATATGATTTAAGAGGTGAGAAGATGGAGATGGCTGAAATGAAATTTTGCAAGAAATTTCAATTTTTTTCTCCCAAAACCGTAGCCTCCAAGTTTCTAAAAAACCCATTTCTTTCTCTCACAAATCCATCATGCAAGGGTTCCCACAAGCCCGTTCTAAGGCCGGAGAATAGCGGGGAAGATCACGGTGGTCGTCCATGGCTTGATCGTGGAAGAAACATCCAAAGGAATCCACGAATTTGAAGTTCAAAGGCTGGTTTTATAACGCTCTGTTTTCGTTCTTCTTCAAGCATGCTTTTAATCCTCAAAATTAATGAAAATCAAGGCCCAAGATCCGCTAACGCTTCCGCTCGAGCGTTCTTCACTCCTTCAGTTGGATGATTTAAGTTTCGAATCTAGCTTGGGAGAGGGGATTTGATTTAGACTTACTCAAGATTGCATGACTAAAGTTTATTTTCTAATTCGTGACGGTTTTAGATTAACTTTAGAATTGGTTAAAAGATCTCATTGCCTTGCATGATTAATAAACTTAGATAGGGATATCAAGTTGGTTAATTTGCATGAGAATCAATTATACTCGGGAGAGGTAGTTGTGATTAAAGGGTCTTTGGCTCATAATTCCATTGTGCATAATAACTTATTCCTTAAAATCAATCATAAACTAAATCGGCGAAATCAATTCCCTAAGTAGTTTTCCCAATTGAAATTCCACACTTTTTACTTACTTTGATTTGGTTTTCTTATCATTCATTCATCACTTTTTGATCCCTAAATAAAATTGGGCAAGATAATTCACAATACTTGATTTGCTTAAAAATCCAATCTAGAGGACGACACTCGTTTATACGAACTCTTTATTATTACTTGACCCGTACACTTGCGGTAAGCAAATTGCACATCAATTGTCTATGCCCCGATTAATTCCAACAACTTTGAGCTGAAGACCGGTCTCATTCAGATGGCTCGAGACTGTGCATATAGAGGATCGCCCACCGAGGATCCAAATTCTCATCTTAAATCATTTTTGGATATTTGTGGGACGGTAAAAATTAATGGAGTTTCTGAGGATGCTATTCGCTTACGTTTATTCCCTTTTTCTTTGCAGGATAAGGCACGAGATTGGTTGCAGTCCATTCCCCCTGGGAGCATCACCACTTGGGATGCTTTGGTCCAGGCCTTTTTGAAGAAATTTTTCCCTCTTACAAAGACGGTCAAGCTGAGGACCGAGATTGGGATATTCCAACAACAATATGATGAGCAGCTGTTCGAAGCTTGGGAGCGATTTAAAGAGTTGTTGAGGAAGTGTCCTCAGCATGGATACCTAGACTGGCTTCAGGTTCAATTGTTTTATAATGGTTTAACTCCTAGTACAAAGACGATTGTTGATGCAGCTGCAGGTGGGACTCTGTTGTCCAAGAGCGTGGAAAACGCTCGCACACTTCTAGAGGATATGGCCACCAACAGCTATCAGTGGCCATCTGAGCGGTCTACACCCAAAAAGATTGCTGCTGGAGTGTTTGAGGTTGGTAAAGTAAGTGCACTCCAGGCCCAGATGACCTCCCTTGCTAATGCTTTTATGAAATTTTCAGGTACAGGGAGTGCACAGTCAATTGAATCACCTGCTGCTTTAGCATCTAGACCTCAGGAGGAGACCATTGAACAGGTTCAGTATGTATCAAATTCTAATTTTAGGGGATATAATAATAATTCTACACCTACACATTATCACCCTAACAATAGGAACCATGAAAATTTCTCTTAAGCTAATACTAAGAATGTTCTTAATCCTCCTAGGTTTGTCCCTCAAACTCAAGAAAATAAAAAGTTAGAAGATCTTGTTGGAGCTTTCATTGCAGAGTCTAGTAACAGGACAACTAAATTGGAGGAGGCAGTCATTGCCATCAACTCAACAGTGAATGGCCACAGTGTTGCCATCAAGAATATTGAGACTCAGCTGAGACAGTTGATAAATGTTGTTAGTTCTATGAATAAAGGTAAGGCCCCAACTGAGCAAGAGAAAACCCAGATGGAGAGGAGGAAGCTGAAAAGGAGCCTGAGTCTGAGGATTATGACACGCCTACAGGGGAAGCTGAGGAGGACACATCATCAGATGAGGCTGAAAATCCTGAACCTGAGCCTCCTATTCCTTCTCCCACACTGATGGTTCCCAAAGAAAAGAAAAAGAAAAAGAAGAAAAAAAACAATTAGGTTCTGTTTGATAAATTTATGAATGCTTTTATGAGTCTGAACATTAACATTCCTTTTGCAGAAGCATTAGAGATGCCCCAGTACAACAGGTTCATGAAGGAATGGTTAGCAAAGAAGCGAAAGGAAAAGAAGGTTGACACCGTATATCTCGCTTCCATATGCAGCACCAGAGTACAACAGAAGGTACCTGAAAAAGTAGCAGACCCAGGGAGTTTTTCTGTTCCTTGCAGTTTTGGTACTTATTCATTTAGAGCTTTATGTGATTTAGGTGCTAGCATTAATATTATTCCTCTATCTCTGTGCAAAAAGTTAGATATAGGTGAGATTAAATCTACTCCTGTAAAGCTCCAATTGGCTGATTAGTCTGTGGTTAGACCAGTTGGCATTATAGAAAATGTTTTAATCAGAGTAGGTAGATTTTTCCTCCCTATTGATTTGTATGTTATGAATATGATGGAAAATCCTACAATGCCTATTATATTAGGAAGACCATTCCTCGCTACTGGGCGAGTGATTATTGATATTGAGCGCAGGGAGCTCACTGTTAGAGTCAAGAATGAAAAAGAAATATTTAAAGTAGTTGAAGACTCTAATGGACATTCTGAAGTGCTTTTCATGGGCTACAAGAAAGGTGCAAGAAAGAGCACCTCTGTTGGATTCACAGAAAAGAAGCCTCCTTGAAGCACGGTCAACACGTCGAGCTAATGACGTTAAACAAGCGCTTATGGGAGGCAACCCAAATAAGTTAGTTGTGTCTTTCTTTTAAGTTTTATTTATTGTTTGTATCTGTTTTGTAGGTCTTGTTTTCTGTCTCTCCTTTGCTTTCAAGCTTTCAAGATCTCAATCAAGAAGTCAGCATCATTCCAGGCCAGTATTGTTCACTCCTTCCATTCTTTCTTTGTTCTCATGCTTGATTATGCCTTATTTTCTGTATACATTGAGGACAATGCATGTTTTAAGTTTGGGGGTGGATTAACATGTTTGTGGAGCCCTTGAGCATCTGAGTTCGGGCTATAGTTTTGAGCTTTCTTTGAATTGAGCATATGGTTGTTTTCTGGATGTTACTTTTGCATGATTATGATGTCCTAGGATAGGCTTTCTTGTCAATTTTCAAGCTTGCGATGAGTTGTAAGCATGAGTGCCCAAAAAGGGAGACTTTTTAAACTTTTTCTAGGAGATGGCTTGCATGAGTAGAGTCTTTGTCTTGGCTAGATTTGGATTTGAATGCTTAGGAGCGAATTATTGGGTTCATAGGCTTGTTGTCACCTCAATAGGTGTAGGGAAGAGCTAAAAAGTTAATTTTCTACAAATTAGCATGTTTGATCTTGCTTAGGAGGAAAGAAAAGAATATTTTCTATTCATGCTCATAAAGAAAAAATCATTCTTGTTGTTACTGTTGAGAAAAAAAATTATTATGCCATGGCCTGTGCACAGTTTGCAATGTTTAATAAAGTTTAGGCAAAAAGAGCTACCCCTGTTGTGATCAGTTAGGCCAACCAGAGAAAACTCAGGTTAAGGGTCCCTGCAATGGGTGTGTGAAAGCTAGTGCCACATATACATGCTTAATTTAATTGTAATTAGAAAACACCTAAGTATGGAGGAAAACAAACTAATTTGTTCCATTAACTCATTAGTGAAACCTTAATGCCAGTGTAGAGGGAAGATGAGCTGAGAGTTTAATAATCCAATCCCGGGCTAGAAGAGTCTGACCTTGTTGAGTTAGATCTCGCTTGTGCAAGCTAATTCTGGAAAAATTTTAATTTGTCACCCTCATTGGTCGTTGTGTGCATGTCTCTTGCTTGCTTGACTATTGACTTTTCAGGCTTGAGGATTGAGTTATGATTATTGCCTCCATTCTTCTACTGTATGTTTGATTTGTAGTTTTCTCGAGGACTAGCAAAAGCTTAAGTTTGGGGGTATTTGATAGCGAGCATAGCTAGCTATCTTTACTTATTTAATTTAGCTAGTCTTTTATGACTTTTGGGCCATTTTATTGTGCTTTAATGTTTATGTTGTAGGAAATGGTTGATTAGAGCTAAAACACAATAGTGGAGTCAATCGGGTGCTCGGGACACAAAAAGATGCAAAGGAATGAAAAAGAGTCAAAGAGGAAAAAAGTCAAAATTCGGTCAAATGCAGACTAGCGTCTCGACGCTAGCCCTTGAGTGTCTCGACGCTGTGTAATTTCCTTTCCAGAACACGCGTGTTTAGAGGCAGCGTCGAGACGCTATGACGAAAAAAACAGAATATAAGCTTCTGTTCGGCTAGGTTTTTAGGGGATTCTCTTTTGGGACTTTTTGGAGTCGTAAACAGAGCAGAAACAGAGCAATTAGGAGCTGAAGCAAAGGGAGCAAGTTGGAAATCAACCCATTGTTCGTGGGGATCGTGACGGGGACGTTCGGTCTCGGCCTACAACGAGTTTAATTCTTCTTCCCCTCACTTTAGTTAGATTTTATGGTTTTTTCATGTTTAGTTGAGCTTGTAATACAAATCATGAGTAGCTAAACTTGTAGCTTAGGGATTTATGTAGTCAATTGAATTCATGGATTGATTTATGGTTTAAGTTGTGCAATGGTTATTATGTTTGTAATCTTGATTTAATGCTTTTAATTAACTGGCCATTAGTTGAATGATTGAAGTTTCGAATCTAGCTCGGGAGAGGGGATTTGATGTAGACTTACTCAAGATTGCATGACTAAAGTTTACTTTCTAATTTCGTGACGGTTTTAAGATTAACTTTGGAATTGGTCAAAAGATTTCATTGCCTTGCATGTTAGTAAACTTAGATAGGGATATCAAGTTGATTAATTTGCATGAGAATCAATTATACTCGGGAGAGGTAGTTGTGATTAAAGGGTCTTAGGCTCATAATTCCATTGTGCATGATAACTTATTTCCTAAAATCAATCCTAGACTAAATTGGCGAAACCAATTCCCTAAGTGTTCTCTCAATTGCATATCCACTTTTTACTTGTTTTGATTTAGTTTTCTTTCAATCAATTATCACATTGTGTTCCCTAAATAAAATTTTGCAAGATAATTCACAATACTTGATTTGCTTAAATATCCAATCCAGAGGACGACACTCGTTTATACGAACATTTTATTATTACTTGACCCGTGCGCTTGCGGTAAGGAAAATTCCACATCAGACGCACAAGTAGGTTGAAAAGGTGCAAGTGGACTGTAGATGACTGAAGCAAGTTACTTGGAGAAGTTAGTTTTCTTCGCCTATAAATAGAAGCCACCTGCTCAAGGAAACACACAACTGATAATAGACAATAATTGAGGGACGAGAGGGATGAGACGAAGATCAAAGAGAAATAGAAATCACAGATAGTTGTGATTAAGAGTAGACTTGCGTTTGCAATGTATTGTTGCATGATGTATTGTTTTGCTCGCATGAGCTAATTTCTTTTTCAAGGCTTAGCGCAAGCACCCATGCAATGATAAGTCTATTTTGTAAGTGCATACTTTGATTTAATAAAACATGATTGCCTTCTACTTAGTTGTGATACTACTTTCATTACTAACTCCCGTCTGGCCAGTCGTATGCGGAAACAGTATGCTAAATCCCTGACAGGTAATGCATATAGACATCTCTAAGTAGAACAAGTTAGCGCATGACATGTAGTCTTGGTAGCATCAAGATACTACCGCTAAAAGATAATGCATGTATGAGCTTTGCTTGCGTTAAGACTAACGCAATCCCTTGTAAGTTATTAGAGAACTAAGCCTCACGCATGAACTACCCAAATAACCAATTGATAGTTTTATGTCAAACGCAGAAGGAGTACCGGAAGGGAAACTTATGATTTCTTCTCACTTAGGCATTAATGGATCAATTAGTCATGGTATGTGCTACAACCTTGATAACATTTTCCTTATTACTTCTATTTTTACTCTCCTCGCATGTTTTACTTTCTGCAAAAGTGATTTTTCAAACTTACCAACTCTTGTATTTAGTTGTTTACATAATATCATACGTTTTCGAGTTTAGATTAGTAAAAATTATTAAAGCTTTAAAAATAAGCTTTCCCTGTGGATTCGACCCTAGACTCACTAGGTATTACTTGATTTTGTCAATTTATACCTGGATTGATATATATCTGCGATAATTTTGCATTAACTTATTGAACACATTGACAATCGATCAAGTTTTTGACGCCGTTGCCGGGGAAAGGCAACAAATTTTTAATAATCTTTCTGATCTGACACTTCGTTTGATATTATTTATCGTGTTCCCTGTTGTGAGTACTTTTTCTCTACGCAACCGTAGATTCCATGCGTGCTGCTCGCCATATCAATTTCAAAGTTGATCCTTTAAATTGATTGAACTTATCATAGAAGGAGAAGAAATCGAAGAGCTCGAAGACAATCAGGAGAAATGGCAGCACCCAACCGACCAAATAGACCAGTAAATCTCATCCAAATGGTCGATGATTGTTCAAGGGGGATCAGAGATTATGCAGCTCCTGCAAACTGCAATTTCAACCCAGAGATAGTACAACCCACTTTGGAAACAGAAAGGTTTGAGCTAAAACCTGTTATGTTTCAAATGTTGACGGCTGCAGGACAGTTCGGAGGGAGTCCATCTGAAGATCCACACTCTCATCTAAAGTCGTTCCTGGACATTTGTAATAAATTCATTATCCCAGGAGTAACGCATGAGCAACTGCAAGTCATCCTATTTCCCTATTCGTTAAGAGATGCGGCGAAAGTATGGCTAAACCAGCAAATTCCATTGCGACATGGAATGATTTAGCGGAGAAGTTTAAAGGACAAGAAAGGGTCAGAGAATGTCATTGCAGATCATTTATCTCGTCTTGATCCATCATCATCTTTGTTGGAGCAATATGCCATTTCCGATTCTTTTCCAGATGAGCAGCTTTTTGCTGTTGAAGTAAAGGTAGTTAGGGATGTCCTTTGGTATGCTGATATTGCCAACTTTTTGGTAAAGGGAGTCACCCCTATTGACATGGATTGGAGGCAGAAGAAAAAGTTTAAGCATGATGGGAAATTTTTCTATTGGGATGAGCCGTTTATGTATAAGCAATGCTCTGATGGTATTATTCGTAGGTGTGTTTCAGGTGCTGAAGCAAAGGAAATCCTGGAGCAATGTCACTCTTCACCGTATGGAGGTCATTTCAGCGGTCAGAGGACAGCTATGCGGATTTTGCATTGCGGATTTTTCTGGCCTACATTATTCATGAAGGAGTGAAGAACACTCGAGCGGAAGCGTTAGCGGATCATAGGCACCAATTTTCATTAATTTTGAGGATTAAAAGCATGTTAAAACATAACGAAAAACAGAGTACGAACAACAAACCTCTTTTAACTCCGAATTCAAGCTTGTCGTTGGATGTTTCTCATCACGAACTTGACATGGACGACCACCAAGATCTTCCCCGCTATTCTCCGGCCTTAGAACGGGCTTGTGGGAACCCGAGCATGATGAATTAAGGAGAGAAAAGTTGAGAGAGATATGGGTTTTGACAAGAAATGAAAGCCACGGTTTTTTTAGTCTTTCATCTTCAAAATCAAATGACACCAGCCACTTACACCCCCCTTTGCTGAAGCTTTTCATCTTCCTTTTTAAAGGAAGGATACATGCAATTTACAAGCATTACAAAAAGCCAACAACCACCATGACTCATGAGATTGGTGTCATTCAAAGATGGAAACACCAAATTTTGAGTTTTCAAAATAAAACTCAATTTTTTAATTTCCATAAACCAATTTGTAATATTCATAATAACCAAATTGATTTATATTAATTAAACACTTTTAATCAATTAATATATATTAATTTTAATTTAATATCTTACATTAAATCATGAACCAATCTCGGTTTCTCTAAAAAACAATTGAACTTGAATCATTATTCAAATTTAAACCGAATATCTCAAACATGAATCCCTATTCACATGTAGTATTTAAATCATATTTAAATAATTATAATTCTCTCAAAATATATTTTAATTCGTAATTAATCCGACGAGTTAAATTATATCGAATATAATTAACGATCTCTCCCTAAATCGAATTTGAACGACTTTCAAATTCTTTCATCAATCTGTTCTAAGGTTTAGTCCGTTTGAGCTAGCAAGGGGACCTAATGGACCTACAGGTCATGGGCTCCAACGATCCGAGATTAACCGGTTGAACTCTTTCAATCCTAGTTAACCAACATTCGTTAACTAACGGGACACTCCACTATAGCCCGTAGCTGAACTCCCCTCACTGTAGATATATTTATGTCCACCCGATATAACCATGATTAGTAAGTCAATCCTTCACAGGTTGTTCGTAACTATAGTAAGGTCAAAAATCCGTTTTACCCCTATAGCACTTCTTGTTCCTTAAGCCTTTACTGAGTCCCTAATGAACAATTGGTTTGTGGTCCGACCACTAAACCTGAAACCTCTCGGGCCAATGAGAGGGCGGCGCGCCTTTGTTCACGTCCCGGAGTCAGCACTTAAGGGAACAACCTTTCTACTATTCCTAAAGACGGGTAGGAGTGAATTCCATCTTGCAGAACTATGTCCCCAGCTATCTATCCGGTCTTATCCCCAAAGTGGCAGGTTTATTGAGTCGCGCTTATGGGCCACTCTCACCTATGCAAATCAAAGGATAATCCCGAATAGACAGGAGTTCATAGTTAGCTCAGAATTAAGATCGAGTTAGGTCATCACTTTGAAATATGTCAGTCTCACAGTAAACGGCGTTTATAAAGTGAAAGTGATTTATTTCACGGTCCGGTCTTATACAAACTTCTTTTGCATAGGACGCCCCCACTCACATGTCTCTACATGAACGATTTAGGATCACATCGTTTGTATTAAAACAAAGTGGGCCTCGTCACATAGTTTTTCCTAGGATAAGATATCCAGTCTTATCCCTATGCTATAGACCGTTTAGGCTATGTACTTGAACTTGATCCACTTTTATGTCACTACATATAGTTCAAGCATTCATCTCATAGCCATGGATTCTAGTTTTATTGGATTTGGGTTAATAAATACATAGATAAACAAATCTTTTGACAACCATAATAAAAATTATTATAATAAGTTTTATATATAAATTTGTTACATTTACTATCCACGAGTTTTAGGACATAAACCCCAACAATTCAAGGATGCCCATTTGTTCTACAAGCGATATGATGCTTGCCAAAGGAGATGAAATTTGGGGCCTAGAGATGAAATGCCTCTTACTTATATTTTAGAAGTTGAATTATTCGGTGTATGGGGTATTGACTTTATGGGGCCATTTCCTCCTTCTAATGGCAATGTTTTTATCTTATTGGCAGTTGATTATGTGTCCAAGTGGGTGGAGGCCATTGCATGACATCAGAGTGATGCCAAGACAGTAGCAAGGTTTCTTCAATCGCACATCTTTGCGCAGTTTGGGACACCTAGGGCTCTAGTGAGTGATGAGGGTACACATTTTGTTAATAATATCTTAACTAAGCTTTTAGCTAAGTATGGGATTAAGCATAGGATAGCTACCCCTTATCACCCACAGGAAAATGGTCAAGCTGAAATCAGTAATAGGGAAATTAAATCGATTTTAGAGAAAGTAGTCCATCCATCTAGAAAGGATTGGTCCTTTAGGTTGGATGAGGCTCTTTGGGCGTATAGGACAACTTATAAGACTCCTCTAGGTATGTCTCCCTATAGGTTAGTATATGGGAAAGCTTGCCATTTACCATTAGAGCTTGGGCATAAAACGTTTTGGGCTTTGAAAAAGTTACATTTTGATCTGAGTCGTGCAGGAGCAATAAGAATGTTGCAGCTTAATGAGTTAGAAGAATTTCGTCAATTTTCTTACGAAAATGTGAAAATATATAAAGAAAAGACTAAGTTGTGGCATGAAAAGAAATTTAAATCTAAGGAGTTTGTCAATGGTCAAAAAGTTTTGCTTTATAACTCTAGATTAAAATTATTTCCTGGAAAATTAAAATCTAAATGGTCAGGACCGTTTATTGTGATTGAGGTTTTTTTCCAATGGAGCAATTACTTTGCAGGATGAGAAAGATGGGAGAGTGTTCAAAGTGAATGGATAGCGTGTGAAGCATTATTGGGGTGAGGAATTTCAGTCGAAATATCCTTCCCTAAGGTTGGTTGATGATCGAGAGAGCAGGACTTTTGCGGGAGCATTTCACAGAACAAAATTTTGAGCTCCTAGACTTTGTATTGATTTTGTTTTTCGCTGATTTGATTTTAATTTCGGTTGGGTTAGATTTGATTTTGCATGATTTATTAGATTTTATCTTTAAAAAAATATATATATATTTTCTGGTATTTTTGGTAGTTTAGATTTTATCTATTTTTAAATTTAGTTTGATTTTATTTTCGGGTTATTTATTTAGAGTATCTTTATATTATCTTTTTAGTTTGATTTTATTAGATTTTACTTTCAGTTATTTGAATTCAGTTTAATTTGAATTAATAAAGATTTTCCATAGTTTATTCGGCTTCTTTTTAAAGATTAAGTTTGATTTGATCGGTTAAAGTTCAAATTGAATTTAAAAGATTTGATTTTCCTATTTTGAAATTTAAATTCCGTATCTAAGATTCGGCAGGTTCAGAAGATTGTTGCAGCAAAGATAATGCTGGAGCAAATTTCTCGTAAGCATAGGAAGGATTTTAGTGTGAGTAATTAATTTTACCGTTGGGATTTTTGAATTTCTATGGGCAGGTGAATTGCAGGGATGTTGCCACATGTCGTGTAGGGACAATCCAACGGTTTAGCCGTTGACAGCATGTCGTTATTTCCCATAGATGATTGGAGTTCCACAATTTTACCGTTAGGGATTTGAATTGCAACTTAATTGTGAACGGTAAAACCATTTATTACGGAGCAAATCCTTTCGGTTAGGATTTCAAATTGCTGGAGCCTTATTTATTTACAGACATTGGTAAGTCTTCTTTCTACTTCGTCTTCTTGATTCTATCTTGCCATCTACATTCTTTCTTTCTCCTTTTCATTCTTTGCAAAACCCTTTGAGTTATCCATGGCCAAAACAAGAGCGAGGAAAGAAAGAGAGAGAGAGAGTGAAGAGGAAATACCCATTACCCCCGAAGTTCCGAAAGTAAAAACTAAGAAGAAAAGAACACCGGAGGAGAAAGAAGCTAAAAGAAGAAGGCGACAACAGAGGGCGGAAGAACAGGAAAAAGTGACAGAGGATGAGGCTGCTCCAGTGGTTGAAGAAAACCTGAAAGAACCGCAAGAACAGACCCTAGGAGAGGCTGATAAGAGACTTGCGGATACAGATACGGCTCGAGAGGAAAATGTTGAGGAGAATCAAGAACAACAGGCTGAGATGGTGAGAGACGAGCAGGTAAACGCAGTGTCTGAAAGAGGAAATGAGCAGATCCAAGAAGCTCGTGTTGAGGTAATCATGCCCGAACCGCCGAAACGCCACCGCATAAAAAGAAAGGTCGGCCGTATTCAAGTGATTTGGACTGATATCCCATCACCCCCATCATCAGATTCTGAGAGAGAAAAGGCAGAGCGAGAGGAAAGAGAGAAGAAAGAAGCTGAGGACAAAGAAAGAGAAGAAACAGAGAAGAAGACTGAGGAAGAGCAGTTGCTCAAGTGTAGGGCAGAGAAGGGCAAAAATATTGCTGAAGCATCGGAAGAACACGAGGCGATAGAAGAACAACAGGTTCCATTTGATCGCTTCGTCAACGATCTTGCTCGAGCAAAATACCAGGAGGTGCTGAAACGAGACATCTTGTTCGAACGAGGATTTGGCAGTGATTTGCCCAGGTTCTTGGAGTCTGGAATAGTGAACCTCATATGGAGGCAATTTTGTGCGAAACCAGAACCTGTCAATTCCAACATTGTTCGAGAATTTTACGCCAACCTTGACGTTAAGAATGATTTTGAGGTTATCGTTCGAGGAGTGCCTGTACAGTGGAGTCCTGAGGCCATTAATGAATTGTTCGATCTCCAGGATTTTCCGCACGCAGTTTTCAATGAAATAGTGGTTGCCCCATCGAGCGACCAATTAAGTGTGGCGGTCCGAGAGGTAGGTGTTTAGGGGGCTCAATGGAGGGTGTCACAGACGCGGAAGCATACGTTTCAAGCTGCTTATTTGAAGAGTGAAGCCAACACTTGGATGGATTTCATCAGGCTACGCTTGCTGCCAACAACACACGACTCCACAGTATCTCGGGACAGGGTATTGCTTGCCTTTGCCATTCTTCGCTCGATGAGTATTGATGTAGGAAAAATTATTTCTTCTGAGATTGTTGATTGCTGGAAAAAGAAGGTGGGGAAGTTGTTCTTTCCAAACACTATCACAATGTTATGCAGCAGGGCAGGAATGCCCACGGTTCCAGAAGATATGATCATGACTGATAAGGGAATCATTGACACACCTAATCTGGCGCGGCTTCAGAGTATGCAAGAGGCTCGCCAGGGAGGGCTGGTGTATGGCGTTAATCAGATCCTAGAGCAACTGACAGTGTTGACCAGTAGGTTAGAATTTGCTGAAAGGAAAGCTCAGACCTATTGGACTTATGCTAAATGGAGAGATCATGCGCTCAGGGGGGCCTTGCAAACCAATTTCTCAAGACCATATCAGGCCTTTCCAGTGTTTCCCGATGATTTGTTTAATCTTTGGATTCCTCCCCCACCTGTTGAAAGAGGAGAAGAGGATGATGAAAATGAACCGGGCGAAGAGGATTGAAGGATGAAGTGGCCCTGGGCGAGCATAATTTTTGTTCTTAAATTTTTGATTGCTCGTACATTTTCTAACCTCCTTTTCTATTACTGTTATGTTTGCTTTTCTTTTTACTTTTCTGCTGCTTGAAAAAAATATATCTAATGTGTAATTTCTTTTCTTATTTTTAATGAAATTTCTTGATGTTTCTATTCTATGAGCACTGACTAACTCTAACTTAACTATTTTCTTCTGAATTTTTGAAGATTGGACTGATTATGCTTAATTAGATCAAGGTATTCTGATCTCCAGAAACCTTTTGCTTGAGCATTTCTTCTAGCCTGGATTGTTGCTGCGGCCAAGAAGATTTTGACGGTAGTATTGACTTATATGATCCACTTTAAGCTTAATCTGAGTCCCATGTTTAGTTTAAAAATTCAAATAGAAAAATTTAAGTTTGGGGGTATAGTTGCTTAATTAATGATTCATTGGGGACAATGAATAATTCAAGTTTGGGGGACTTTTTGCTACTTCAATTATTTTGCTCGAGCATTCCTCTCATTCAAATTAAAATTTGCTAGGCTATTGAGTAACCGGGGACATTTGTGATACCCACAGTTTGTCTTCGCGTCAAAAGATGACCTAGGAAATGTGAAAAAATGATGAGAAAAATTATTTGCTGAAAAATTATTTGTTGAAGATTTTGCTGAAATAATTGACGGAGCAAAAGTTTTGAGGGATGAATGATGATCCAGCAGTTTTTGTGTTTCCCAGAACTTAGGTGAGCTTCATCATAAAATGTCGCCATTCTGAGGGGCAAGAGATAGAATAACTAAGGATTTTTTAGCTTTATAATGGGTATTGAGCCTAGTTGGTGATGAGCTTGAGGCAAGGGTATACTGCACCATAAAGTGGGTCATCCCGTGCTTAAGAGCTTATGACTGTAAGGCTGCTTTAAGTCTGATAAATAATGGAATAAACCCCTGTAAAAATATGTTTTGAAATGTCTGATGATAGAGCTAGGCTGTGGTGAGTCCTTAGAATTAAGTTGAAAAGTGGTGATTATTTGTCCAGAGGAATCATTTTGCTGCAGCAGAGCTTGGTTTTGCAGAGTGCTCAGGTAAAGGTTAAAGGTAGTGTTGGACTGTCTGGTTTGATTAAGCTAATTCTTTGTCTAAATGTTTTGAAATTCTTGAAGGAAGGTTGGTTAGTATTGCTCGGGACGCGCAATAGTTCAAGTTTGGGGGTATGATAACTGCCCAAAAGGTAGTTATTTAGGCCTCATTTATATAAGGATTTGCGTGTCTTTTAATGCTTAATAGGGTTGGTTTTAGAGAGATATTACATGATTTAACCCATTTGGAAGAATGAAAGCTTTGGAAATCACTTTGTGCAGATTATGCTGCTGAGCGACTGGAGGGAGCAAATTCTGTGCTGCAGCAAAACTGGGAACAGAACTGCCACATCACAGCTCGTTAGCCAACTTCATGAACCGACTTCTGTTGAGTTATTCTCGGGATAAAGGAGCAAGGAGAGCCCTACACGTGTCCATGTTGACCTAATTCAAGTCTTCTCTCCTTCTATAAAAGGAAGTAGCCGTCCAAGTCAAACTCATTCCATGTTTTCCCTTGGAAGCCGAATAGTATAGGGAGATTGAAGATCTTCAAGAACACCATCATCCGCAAGCTGATTAGGGAGTTTATTTTCTTTATTAACTTGTGGTTATGGACATACATACTCAGATTGTAATTCGTATTCCTATGCCTATTGTGAACTAAGTAGCTTAATGTGTTGGTTAGGAATAATGTGATTACTGTACTTCATCTCTAGTAATATATTGACTATCGCATTTTGGTTAATTGTTGTGCTTATTCTCATTTTATGCCCGCCTGGCCAGCCGGTGTGAATATCTCTCTCTAGTTTCAGGGATGATTTAGAGAGTGTGTGGCAATTATCCACACTACGATCATTGTGTATTGGTGAACGCCAGTGACTGAGCTAGGGATAGCCAGTTGCCTAGTGCTTGATCGGTCACTTTTCATTGGGTTTGAAACATATCCCAAAAGATCCGGAGTTCCAGGAGGAATCCGCTAATAATACTGCGAGAAATGCATGATCAATAATATTGCTAGAGCATATCTTAGAACAATCACTAAAGCCTAACCAGCGCCTGTCTTTAATCCGTCTATCTATTTGTTTACTTATTGTTCTGTCATTTATTTTGCTTCAGCATAATTCCGATAAAACCCAATCATTTTATTATTCTTGAAACCATTAAAAAGTTACACAAAAATAGGTAGAGTGGAAACTCATTCAGGGCTCGGATTGATAATACTACTTGCTGCAGACTGTGTATACTTGCACAGGAATTGTAGAGTATTTTATATCATATTTTTACTCACTCTAGGAACCCAACAGTAGCCAACGCAAACAATGAATTGATCCCATCACGCACCACTACTGGGTGGCACGTATGTATGGACTACCGCAAGCTCAACGCAATCACGAAGAAGGATCATTTCCCTCTTCCATTCATTGATCAAATGCTAGATAGACTTGCGGGACAGACATACTATTGTTTTCTTGATGGATACTCATGATATAATCAAATATCCATTGCCCCCAAGGACCAAGAAAAGATAACTTTCACCTGCCCATATGGAACCTTTGCGTTTAGAAGGATGGCTTTTGGGCTATGCAATGCACCAGGGACTTTCAAAAGATGCATGATGGCAATTTTTCAGAATTATTAGAAAAATCAGTAGAAGTTTTTATGGCTGACTTCTCAGTGTATGGAAAGTCTTTCGCAGATTGTCTAATGTAGTTGGGTCGAGTGTTGGAGTGATGCGAAGAGACTAACCTAGTGTTAAATTGGGAGAAATGTCATTTTATGGTAGAAGAAGGTATCGTCCTAGGCCATCGCATATCATTCGCAGGTATTGAAGTAGACAAAGAGAAAATTGATGTAATCGAAAAGTTGCCACCTCCCACCTCTGTGAATGGAATTCGAAGTTTCTTAGGTCACGTAGGGTTCTACCGTAGATTCATAAGGAACTTTTCGCAAATCACCAAGCCATTTTGCGCATTGTTGGAAACAAATAGAAGATTTGAATTTTTAGAGGAATGCACCAAGGCATTTAACGATCTGAAACATGTGCTAGTCACTCCTAATGTGTGACGCTAGTTACGTGGCAATTGGAGCAGTTCTGGCACAGAAAAAGGAAAAGTCACTGCATCATATTTATTATGCCAGCAAGACATTGAATGAAGCACAAAATAATTACACAACAACCGATAAGGAATTATTGGCGGTTGTTTATGCTTTTGATAAATTTCGCGCTTATTTGATTGGCTCCAAAGTCGCCGTCTACATAGATCATGCTGAAGGGAATAAAAGTCCCCACGCAGCAGAAGCGCATCGATTGGACCTTACGCCGTATATTAATTAACATTAAAATACCGTTACGATAACTCAAACAAAACTTTAAACAACTTTTAAAGCCGCTGTAAAATCGGTTTAAACATGCTAAAATAAATCTAAATTTATTTTTAAAACTTTTCTAAAGAAAAGAGGAAGAACCGTTACAAACCTCTGTTGTAGACTTGACCGTTCTTCGCCAACGACGCTCCACGAACGAAAACGCAGCAGCCGCTTTAAGGTTTTCTTCGCTGGAAATTCTTCTTTGATTGACACAATCACCACGGAGGTTACACCGGTATGTCTCTAAGTCTAGGAGGCAAAAGACTTGTGGGAGTCTTTCTCTAAGAGGGAGGCTAGAGAGAATTCTAGGTCTTTTCTTTCAAGAGTGTCAAGTATCTCAAGTGTCATGACCAATTAGGTCTAGTGTTCTATTTATAGAAGAGAGGCCATGAATAAAATATTCAATTAAATCAATCTTTTCCATAATTGATTCAATCTTTATTCCTTAATTAATCAATCATGATTAATCAATTCCATAATTGATTAATCTTTTCAACAAATGACTAATTACTTCCATAAGTGATTAGATCATTTCCTTAAATGATTAATCACTTCCTTAAGTGATTAATTATTTCCATAATTGATTAATTCTCGGTTAATGAATTCTTTAATTAATTAACCACCAATTAAATATCACATATTTAATTCCCGGCCTAGAATTAATTAATTTTTCCCAAACACATTTTAGGCCTTAAATTAATTAATTCATTATTTTGAACTCTTTCAAACTTCCATAAATTTATATTTGAACTTTTCAAATATTAATTTCTCTCATAATAATATATCAATATATATTATATTTGTTTCCCTTAATAAATTGAACATTTTCAATTTACTTTTATTACTTAGTTGCCTCAAATTACTTTACGAGCTACCAGTGGGACCTAATGGACCTGCAGATCAGAAGCTCCAACGATGTGAGATTAATTGATCAAACTCATTAACCACATTAATCAATATTCGTTAACTGTGTATACATTCCACTATAGACTCACAGTTGCACTCTTCTCACTGCAGACATATTTTCTGTGTCCACGGATCTAAGACCAATATCGACTAGTTAGTCCTTCACGAGTGTCCGTAACACCAGCTGGGTCAAATTACCGTTTTACCCCTGGGTTACCTCTATTTCCTTAAGTACCAATTCTCCTCTAATGAACAACCTGTTTGTGGTCCAACCATCAAACAGAAAACCCTCTCGTGCCATTGAGAGGGTTGGGCCCTTTGTTCAAGACTCGGAGTAACCACTTAAGGGAACACTCATCTGCTTCCCTATAGTCGGGAAGGAGTGAATTCCATCTTGTACGATTATGTTTCCAGCTCCCCATTCGGTCTTGTCCCCAAAGTGGTAGGCTTATTGAGTCGACGTATTGGCCACTCTCACTCATACAAATCAAAGGACAATCTCTCATGAGCAGGAGTCCATAATCAACTCAGGATTAAGACTAAGTTGTATAGGTCGTCCTAGTGAAATAGAAAACCAACTAGTTAACGGTGTTATAACCAGTGGTTACTATTTCGCGGTCCGTTCTTATGCAAACTCATTGCACAGGATACCCCCACTCGCATGTCTCCTACACGAACGCGTTGGATCGCAACGTTTGTATCAAATACAAAGTGGGTCGTATCCATAGTGTCACCAGGATAAAGCACCCAGTCTTATCCCTATACTATAGACCCTTTAGGCTGTTTCTTGAACAATGATCCATATGTCACTACATATAGTTCAAGACTCATATTACAGCCTTGGATGTCTAGTTTATTGGATTAGGGTTATTATTAGGCAAAGACATATATATCAATAACAATTAATATATCAATATTATTTCATTAATATCCGGTGAACGGTTACATTCACTATCTACGAGTTTTAGGGCATAAATCCCAACAAACTCTCACTTGAACTAAAACACTAGTTAGTGGGATGTAAATGCAATAATCTAAAGCTGGAAATATAATGAACTAGGGTATCCTTATACCCATTATACATTTCTCCCACTTGCCCTAGATTAGATGGCATACATATCTCGTAGACCTAGACCTTCTAGATGACCCTCAAACACTTTAGCCGTGAGAGCCTTCGTAAATGGATCAGCGATGTTGTGCTCCGAGGCGATCTTAGTGACGATCACATCTCCTCGTTGCATAATCTCCCGTATCAGGTGATACTTCCCCTCGATGTGTTTACCTCGTTTGTGGCTTCGAGGTTCTTTTGAGTTGGCTACATCCCCACTATTGTCACAATATAGTGTTATGGGCACGTCCATATTCGGAACTATTTCCAAATCAGTCAAGAACTTTCTAAGCCATACTGCCTCCTTAGCTGCTTCGCAAGCTGCTACATACTCAGCCTCCATGGTTGAGTCTGCTATGCATCCTTGTTTGATGCTTCTCCATACTACTGCTCCTCCATTGAGGGTGAATACTGACCCTGATGTGGATTTCCTTGAATCCTTATCAGCTTGAAAGTCAGAGTCAGTGTATACAGTAAGAATCAAATCCTTAGCTCCATACACAAGCATGTAGTCCCTCGTTCTCCGAAGATACTTGAGGATATTCTTAACCGCTCCCCAGTGGTCCAACACTGGATTAGACTGATACCTACTGACTACTCCCACTGCATAACATATGTCAGGCCTAGTGTAGAGCATAGCATACATTAAGCTGCCCACAGCTGAGGCGTAGGGAATGTGTCTCATGTTCTCAATTTCTTGAGGTGTCTTAGGAGACTGTTCCTTAGACAGGTGTACCCCATGTCTGAAGGGTAGTAGTCCCTTCTTGGAGTTTTGCATCGAATATCGAGACAACATCTTGTCAATATACTTTGCTTGAGACAGAGCTAGCGTTTTGTTCTTACGATCCCTAATGATTTGGATTCCCAGAACATATTGAGCCTCTCCCAGATCTTTCATTTGGAATTGGGCTGCTAGCCATTTCTTAATGTCAGTGAGGTATCCTACATCATTCCCAATGAGTAGGATATCGTCTACATAAAGTATTAGAAAAGCTACTTTCCTTTTGTTGATTTTCTTGTACACACAAGGCTCATCAACGTTTTGGTCAAAGCCAAAAGATTTGATTGCAGTATCAAATCTAATGTTCCATGATCTGGATGCTTGTTTCAATCCATAAATGGATCGATTGAGCTTACAAACCTTTTGTTCCTGACCTTGGCCTATGAACCCTTCGGGTTGAGACATGAAGATATTCTCTTCAAGATTACCATTCAGAAAGGCCGTCTTGGCGTCCATTTGCCATATTTCATAGTCATAATATGTGGCTATGGATAAGAGAATTCTTATGGACTTTAACATGGCTACAGGAGAAAAGGTTTCTTCATAGTCAACCCCTTCCTTTTGGGTATAACCCTTTGCCACTAGTCTAGCTTTGAAGGTCTGTACCTTTCCAGCTGCATCTCTTTTTCTCTTATAGATCCATTTGCACCCTATGGGTTTTACCCCATTTGGTAGATCTGTAAGTTCCCATACAGAATTGGAGTACATTGACTCCATTTCCAGGTTCATGGCTTTGACCCATTCATCCTTATCTTCGTCATTCATTGCCTGTCGATAGGACAATGGATCCTCAATGCCATCATTAGGTATGACAACCTGAGTTTCAGTTAAACCCAAGTAGCGGTCAGGTTGTAATACAACCCTCCCACTGCGTCGAGGCATTCCCAACGTTTGAGATGGACGGGATGGATCTGAAGAACTAGTTCCTTCATCAACCCTTGTTGAAGGTCCAACTTCATCAACAACTCTTGATGATTCTTCAGTAGCTTCTCCTAATATTATTTTGCTGCGTGATTTATGATCTCTCATGTGGTCTTCCTCTAAGAAAGTGGCGTTTGTCGATACAATCACCTTATTTTCTTGTGGGTCGTAGAAATAACCACCTCTCGTTTCTTTAGGGTAACCAACAAATTGGCACAGTTTTGAACGAGGTTCCAGTTTCTTAGGATTTGTCACAAGCACGTGTGCTGGACAACCCCAGATGCGAAAGTGATGCAAACTAGGTTTACGCCCCTTCCATAATTCGAAAGGTGTTTCAGAAACACTTTTCGAGGGAACATTGTTCAAGATGTATACTGCAGTCTCTACTGCATACCCCCAAAACGAGCTAGGCAATTGAGCATAGCTCATCATTGATCGAACCATGTCTAACAAGGTTCTATTTCTTCTTTTTGACACACCATTCTGCTGAGGTGTACCAGGGGCTGAGAGTTGAGATTGGATTCCATGTTCTATCATATAATCCTGGAATCTTTGATCCATATACTCCCCTCCTCGATCAGATCGAAGTACTTTAATAAATTTACCTAATAGGTTTTCAACTTCAGCCTTAAACTCCTTAAAATTTTCAAGGGCTTCAGACTTATGTCCCATTAGGTACAAGTAACCATATCTTGAATAATCATCTATAAATGAGATGAAATATTCGTACCCTCCTCGAGCTTTTACATTCATTGGACCACACAGATCCGAATGTATTAACTCTAAGGGTTCTTTGGCTCTGTAACCTTTTCCAGTAAAGGGTCTTTTGGTCATTTTTCCCTCGAGACAAGATTCACAAGGTGGTAGTGAATCATCTTCTAACTTGTTTAGAAGTCCATTCTTTACCAAACGACCGATCCTATCGATGTTTATATGACCAAGTCTAAGATGCCAAAGATGAGTATTGTTACTTGATGGAGAAATCTTTTGCCTTTTTCTTTGAGTTTCAGCAGTTTTAAATAATTCGTGATTTAAAAGTGCTTTGTTTTCGGTTTGTCTTAAAACGTACAAGTTATTTTCCAATTTGGCTGAACAAATAAGTACACCATTTTTATAAATGAACGCTTCATTCATATCAAACGTAATTGTATACGATTGTTCAATCAAACATGAAATAGAAATTAAGTTCCTCTTAATCTTGGGAACGATTAACAAACTTTCTAAAAGTAAGAATCTATTTCTAAAAAAATAACTTCGCAGCTCCCACTGCTTTAGCTGAAATGACTTCTCCAGTTCCGACCTTGAGTGTCATTTCCCCATCATTCAACTGTCGAAAGGAACTATTTTCCTGAAAAGAAGAGCAAACATGATTAGTTGCTCCTGAATCAAGTATCCAGGTAAACTCATCATGTTCTACCAGGCATGTTTCTAAAACAAGTAAATCAAATTTACCTTCCTTTTCCTTCTTTTTCTCAGCAAGGTACTTTGGGCAGTTTCTCTTCCAATGTCCATCTACATTGCAGTGGAAACACTTGCCCTTATCTGCCATAGCTTTGGCTTTTCCCTTGCTTTTAGCAGCAGTGCTGGGAGCTTTCCCCTTGTTTCTTTTCTTCTTCTGAGTTTTCTTTGAAGAAGTGGCTACAGATTTAGTTCTAGAGGATGAACCCTTCTCGAACTTTCTTTTAGAGTGGACAACGTTTGCCTCTCCTTCTATATGTCCCTTGTTCTTAAGAAGAGACTGATAGAGTTGTAGCTCATTCAGGAGGCTAGTCAGGTTGAATGTTATTTTATTCATCATTGCATTGCTTCTAAACTGTAGGAAACTCTTCGGAAGAGATTCTAAGATGAATGCAACCTGACTACGCTCATCTATGACCGCCCCGTTTTCCTCTGCCACGTTGAATTGGACCATCATATCCAGGACATGCTCCCGAACAGACGTGCTCTCTTTCATGCGACAGCTATAAACGTATTTGAGAGCGTCATGGTGGAGTTGGTAGGACGGTTGTCCAAACATCTCCTGGAGAGAGTTCATAATCTCCCTCGCTGTTACCATGCTCTCATGCCTTTTAGCCAAAACTTCAGATAAGTTGGCTAGGATATAGACGCGAGTCTTATCATTGGCCTTTGTCCAGCGATCATAAGCATCCTTAACTGCTTGGGATGCATTACGAGCAGGGGCTGGAGGACATTCCTCCGTTAAGACGAACCGCAGATCATCGACAACAAGAATCGTATTCAGGTTCGACTTCCACGTAGCATAATTTTCGCCGGTTAATTTCTCATTTTTAAGCAGAGAGACAATTGAGGAAGACATTGCTGAAATTTAAACAAACAATGACCGTATTAGTTATCTTTGCCTTAACCCATCATACAAGCAAACAATTGCACACAATCCAATCAATTTAGCAAAACGGACAATCATAGAACCCTAAAACTATCGATTTAGTTTTGCAAAGACGTTTCAGAGGTTTAGAATGTCAGCCACCGAAGGGTGATCAGGCACTCCTCCTTTGAAATGAGACACATCTCAGCTAATTCTAATTCCAGAATAACTCATATTCCTATAGACATTAGCCATCGTTGTTCGGTCAAGGATTTGTTAACACTTTTAACTCATCCTCGTAAGTGTAACCCTCCCACTTTCAAATCTCAGAGGCACGCACCAACAGGCTACCGAAGGGAAAGACAACTGTTGGTGATTAGCCTAAGAGCTCCTATCCTTTTCAGGAGTTCACGATGTTCCGAATCCTATGACCAGGCCCTCCGAAGGGATGGTTGTGCCAGGAAAACCTGCAGGCGGATCACAGGACTCTCACGGTGTGAACTATGGGCGGAGACCGAGGGATATGTTGACACGTGTCCCGCTCCCACTTACTCTAGACATTTTTCCCATTCACCTTGATATGTATCCATGCAAACACTTTCCGAAGGGAGGCCGCTCCTAAGGCGACTCGAAGCCGAGCATGAATCTCACGTTGTGAATATAGGGACGTAGGAGCAAAACTTGATTTAAATCTCGTTTTGTAATTTTCCTCCTACTGAAAATGTCCTAAGGTTAATATAGGGTTGTTTAACTTAGATAGTATTCGGCTAAGTCAATCTATCTAAGTCTGATCCTATTATAACGATTATGGAAATGATTCAACTGCAATCTTTTGGGTTAATTAAACTTCCTTTAATAAACCCAACATTGCAAGTCAACATTACTATGGTTAATTCAACTCAATGTTCGGGTCAGTTCCCAGGTAAGAGGTGTTCCATAAACCGTCAACTTAAATACCCCCAGCCTTAGACAGAACTTTACCGAGAGAGTTCCCTTATAACCTCAGTAATGTAAGGTCTTTACTCTAAAGATCTAGGTGCATTAAACACTTTTAATAAACCTAGTGACATTGCATGCTAACATTTAACTATGATTAATTCAACTCCGGTATTCCAGGTCAGTTCCCAGGTAGGAGGTGTTCCGTAAACCGTCAACTTAAATACCCCCAGCCTTAGACAGAACATTACCGGTGGAGTTCCCTTATAATCATAGCAATGTTTTTCCTACTTAGTCAATTAAAACTATTTTTAAATACTAAGTAAGAAAAGATTCTAATCTTATTAGAAAACGATCTAGGTCTAATTAATTTTAAACAATTTAAAATTAATCCAATTTATCCTATGATCTTATGTTTGCATGCAAATCTTGATTATAGATTGACGGTTTCTAATCATTAATATTAAAGAACTATTTCAAATTTTAATGATTAATCCTATAATCAAGAATCCAAGGTTTAATTCATTCAACAATCTCATTCAAATTAAATAATTAAACCACACTAATTGCATGAATAATATAACAATTATATTATTAACTATGGATGTTTCATGCTTCATGCAATTTTTGATTTTCTTTTATTATAACAATAATAAGCCAATCAAGAAAATCATTCAAGCATGCTTCATTCATCACATTAAACATAACTATTTATATTTAATGACATGCTTCATGTTTTCCAATTTTTCATATAATTAATATACACTTATATTAAAAAATATGAAAACAAATCCATGCATTTAAACATACATTATAACAATTTATAATATATAACAAAATGCATGAGCATGTTTATAACCTAAGGTGGGATTAAATATTCTATATGACATCCATAAAGCATATAAATAGCAATTGAACCGGTTAATTTTGGCCCCTAGGATAAAATAAAGCATTAAATTACATTAATTTAGCTAAATTCTATCCTAAAAATCCTTGTACAGCTCCGGAATTGGTCTAGACAGCACGAACCGCCCCGAACCACCTCGAACCGGCCTCCAAAATCACGAACCATGCCAAAAATTGGCTGAACCGAACCAAATAGGTCCCAGCCCAGCCGAACCGGACCAGTCATGCCTCGAACCGCGCCTTTTGAAACCCTAGGTCGCGCCTCCATCGTGACAGCGTCGAGACACTGTGTAGATAGCGTCCCGACGCTGTGCGTTTTCCTTATCTGGCGCGTGCGTAATCGAGACAGCGTCGAGACGCTATTGAGGTAGCGTCCCGACGCTGTGTGCTTTCCCTACCGAGCGCCTTCGGTATCGAGACAGCGTCCCGACGCTGTTGCGTCTGGAGGCAAAATCTGGGCGGCAGCACCATCGATTCTCCGATTTCGGCCCCAATTTCAGCGACGATTGCTCCGATTTTCATCTCATAAAAACCTATTCTAGACCCGGACTTACATAGGACTCGATTTTACATAAAATACCCGAAACACCGGGCCTTACATGATCAAAATCACATAAAAATAAAATCTATGGCCATAAAATTAACCCAAACAGTTCAATGCAAACCGAACATACATTATGCATAAATCCCACCTTTTAGAGCCTATCGCAACTTTTAAAATTAATTAATAGGGACAGCGATGGCTCTGATGCCGATTGAAGGGAATAAAAGTCCCTACGCAGCGGAAGCGCATCGATTGGACCTTACGCCGTATATTAATTAACATTAAAATACCGTTACGATAACTCAAACAAAACTTTAAACAACTTTTAAA